>JAUIMM010000014.1:11197500-12690000 GCA_031769625.1 Taudactylus pleione
CTCAGGTGTAACTTCTGTGCATAATATGCTTTTTTGTGAGTACATTTCTTTAGAGTAACATAAACCCATTTTATTTTTACCCCTGTATTTACCCCAGGAGAGCAGACTACTGGCATAATTATTTTCTCATTTTTATTATAGTAACATTTTCATTCTGTATATGTTTTGTGCAGTCAATTTAGCAACAGAAAAGGGTAACTTTATGTTTACAGCAGTCATCCATGTCCTACGTACAGTATGTACCTGCCACAATATAATAAGTCACTTAGCAGTTGATGAGTTTCTCTAGGTTCTAAAAAAATTCTCTGAATACACCTACCTTAAAGAAATTTAACTCAAACCTGAAATGACACAGAGAGATAATTAGCATAAAAGTTCTCAGACTTTATTAATTGTAATCATAAGAAAAGATGGGTAGCGAAGAAAGCATTATAACCAAATGGGGGTGGCAGTATATCCTTGAAACAACCCTGTTTTTGAAGATACTTCTCATTTAACTGGCACAGTCCTTGACCCTAACACAAGAAAGGTGCCCATGTCACCCCACATATAAGGTTGCCAAAAAGAATAGAGATTGGGATTGAGCAGAGTGGGGGGGGGTAGAGACTGAGATGAACCAGTTTATGCCAGGTCCTATAAATTAGTAGTATAAATTAGGCTCTAACTAAACAAAACGATTCTCTCTCTCAGAGTGAAAGCTCTAAAGTCCCTCTTACAAGTCTTTAGCGTAGCACTTACATTCAGTAATCAAAGTGTCTCTACACAGGCCTCTAGCCTGTTCCCCAGGCAGTGAGGAACTGACTACAGAGACTAACACACTCTTTTATCAGCCTCTTACATGTGGTCTGACAATCAAGACTGCTAATCAACTTCTGTCAAACAAACCTAAACACCTGGGGCATATATTGACAACCTTTCCAGTGTTGTTGTCATCTATGTATAAAATTCATTGGTTGGTTGGTTGGTTGGTTGGTTGGTTTGTTTGTCTGTCTGTCTGTCTGGTTATGCATTTGGACACCCCTGCACCGATTATGATAAAACAAACGCAATGGTCCAGTTGGCAAGGTTTCAGGTGGGTTAGGGTCCCAGTCGGACCTCCCGTTGGTGTATGATGGGCAGAACTTTTACCCCGGAGAGCCTGTTCTGGGCTTTCCACTAGATGGATGTGGACAAAAACTTCACAGAGTTGTAACATTGGATCACAGAAGACATACTAGGGGATTGAGGTCCTTTTCGGACCTCCTGTTTGTGTACACTTGGCAGAGCTTTGACCCAGGGATGGTGGGCAGAACTTTGACCCAAAGAGCCGGTTCTGGGCCTTCCACTGGATGGATTTGGATGAGATCGTATAATTTGGATGAAAACTCCATTGAGTGGTAACATTGGATTCCAGAAGACATACTAGAGGGTTGAGGTCCTGGTCAGACCTCCCATTGGTTTACGCTGAGCAGAACTTAGACTCAGGGAGTCTGTTCTGGGCCTTCCATTGGATGGATTTGGATGAAAATTTTACAGATGGGAGTCAATAAATAACTATGTTTAAAATAGTAATATTTAAATTAATAGGAATGGAGTTATAAACTTATTTAAAATGGACATAATAGCAGTTCCTTTAAATAAATAAATAGCAGTTCCTTCAAATTATGGGGTTGATATTGATTCTATATATATCTCAGTTCATTGATAGAGGAAAAGTCAATAAGTTCAAATTGAATGGTAGTTAGTTTTCCCAAGAGAAATTGTGAACTGTAGGTACATGTTGATGCTCCTTCGAACATTCAGTAAGAATATTTTCCAGATGACTCCTTACGCATGCAGGTTACTCCATCAACTGCACCTGGTATTCCTAGGAGTCTGTTTTTGAAGGACTCTAGAGTGGAGACTTTTCAAACCATGTAAGGAAGTGACTGCTATAGAGGCAGAGCCACAAAGCTGAAAACTCGAACCCCAATTGAATTCTGGGAGATATTCCTTTGTCAATGGATCACAGTGATTGAGTGTGACAGTAATGGATCAGAAGCTGCTTGTCAGGTTGCGGCCCAGGTTGCGGCCATTGCTCACCTTTGCGCCGGCTTCCCCTGATCTCCCGTGGGGTCAGACGTTAGGTGCGGTGGAGGGAACGCACTGAGCATTATACTTAGTGCCATGTGAACTGTCCTGGACTGCTCCATGCCTCGTTTCTGCGGTTGCCTTCATGGATGCGGCCATGACTGTTTGCATCACCTGACGACTCCATACCCAATGGTAGCATGATGGTGGTCAGTTGATACTGTCCACCAATTATCTGCTACTGCAGGGGATAAAGCCAGACTGTGGACCACAGGAAGTTGCCTCAGCAATGTTGTCATTTTCCAGTGTCTGCTGATGCTACTTAATTTCAGGTCTGTCCTTGTGTTACTCCTGTGATTACCAGTGCTGACTCTTGTGCTCCAGTGTGTTCAGAATATCTTTTCTGTGGTGCAGCAATTACCAAATCATTGTGCTGCAGTGTGTTCAGAATATCTTTTCTGTGGTGCAGCAATTACCAAATCATTGTGCTCCAGTGTGTTCAGAATATCTCTCCTGTGCTTGCATCAATTACCAAATCACAGTGTGTTCAGAATATCTCTCCTGTGTTGTAGCAATTTCCCAAGCATTGTGCTACAGTGTGTTCAGAATATCTCTCCTGTGTTGTAGCAATTACCAAAGCATTGTGCTACAGTGTCCACCCTCAGTTCTGCTGTCATTACAGCATCCAGTCCCAGTACCGATGTCACCACTGCATCCAGTCTCAGTACTGCTGTCACCACAGCATCCAGTCTTAGTACTGCTGTCACCACAGCATCCAGTCTTAGTATTGCTGTCACCACAGCATCCAGTCTCAGTACTGCTGTCACTACAGCATCCAGCCTCTGTACCACTGTCACCACAGCATGCAGCCTCAGTACCACTGTCACTACAGCATCCAGTCCTCAGTGCCATTGAGCTTCTTAGCTCCTCCTGTGTATATATTGGAAGCTATACAAGGGTATAAAATAATCCTTGTAAGAAGTATCCTCTAAGGCCATGGTAGCAAGGCTCTCTATTCCCGTGAGTACCAGTTACCTGACCAAAGGACCGCGACCTGCCAGCTGGGTGCAGCTAAACCCATATCCTGCTTGGAGGGGTCACTGGAGAAAATCTCCCGACTGCTTAGACTCTGCACCTTTGGTCAGGTCTTGTCAAACACTGGTACTCGTGGATGAGGAGTCCTTGTGTGCAGGCACCTCATCTCTGACTTCCTCTAGCCCTGAACCTCAGCTTGCACCCCCCCAGTAGGGGATTCCATTCTGCCAGTCATGACACTGCTTCAAGTAGGGCTTTGAAAGTCAGTAAACCAATCTTGAAAACGATTTGCAATCTTTAAAGCGCCCCGGTTGAAGGAAGTAGAGAATGGGTGTTATGTGGCTGGTGGTTAATAGCCTGGCAGCTGCATTTTGTACCATCTGCAAGTGCTGCAATTATTTTGCTGGGAGAGCAAGGTAGAGGGCATTGCAGTAGTCTAGGCGTGATTATATAAATGTGTGTATGACTTTAGGCAGATCTTCTGAGGGAATTAAGTGCTTGTTTCTGGCTATGTTCCTCTGATGAAAGAATGAGGATTTGATTGTGGATGTTTAAGAGTTAAGCCACTATCGTGGACAACACCAAGATTCCGCACATGTTTAGTGTTTTGTAGTTCTGAACTCCCAAGTGTAAGATGGTTGGCTATGCTGCAGCCTTGTCCTGTGACCTCTGCTTTATCAGGTTCAGTTACAGTCAACTGGCAATCATCCACTCCTGAAACTCAGCTAGACAGCCATTTAGGGTTGGTATTGGGTTCTAAGTACCAGGAGCAATGGACAGGTACAGTCGTGTTTCATCTGATAGCAGTGGTAGACCAGGCATTTTCTCCCTCTCTCACTCTCTCTCTCTTGCTCTATCTCTATCTCTCTCTCTCTCTCTCTCTCTCTCTATATATATATATATATATAGATAGATAGATAGATAGATAGATAGATAGATAGATAGATATACTGTATATAATATATATATATATATATATATATATATATACACACACACACACAGAGAAAGTGCAAAGAAATGGTGCTCCAACATATAGTGCATAAATAATCTGAAATGAGTGTTGTATACACTCATCATGCAGACACTGTTGATATGTCTACATGGTAGAATATCGGCAAAACAGCCCTGGTGGTCTAGTGGTGAATTACCTGCACCCAATGTCAGTGACATCTTCAGTGGTGGTTTCCAGGCTTTGGTGGTCATTTATGGAGAATCCGGCAAAGACATCTGATGACCGGGTTTCCGGTGAGTATTCTCCCCTTATCCCTAATCCCTAACCCTCCCCCACAGCTTTACCCCTCCCCACACAGCCTAACTTTGACCTCACCATAGGGCCTAACCTTAACCCTCCTGTCCTTCAGCCTAACCCTAATGTCAACATTCTGAGAATGTCAGGATTTCACATGTCAACCTTTCACATTGTGAACATGTCAGCATTCTAGGGATTTACACATGTGGCCTGTCATCATTTCAACAATGTCGACATCATAACTGTCAAAATTGTGGTCTAAAATGATGATTGTGGCAATTGTGAATGTTGACCTTATGACTGCGTCCCATCCAAAATATTGCCTCTGGCTTTGATAAACTTAAACAGTTTATGAACTATTTGTTGGAGTGCCGTTTCTTTGCCTTCTCAATTGATACCCTTCTGGCACCCACAACTTTGCAAACATTTGCACTTATTTTTTGTAAGGAAACAATGAAGGTTAATGAATCATATTTCTATACCTTCAGTGGACAACATTGGAAAGCAAATAGGTGGTCATCAGTGTTTCTAGGATTGCAAGTGCTATTGGACCCACCATTGTAAGGCACTGTACCATGTTCTGTTATAAAGTGTTATATTAAACTATACATTGGCTTGTTCTAAGTCTAAGAACTGTATACTGTAGATGATACCCCTTTTCTGGGATAAACACAGCAGTGTAGTACAAATTATGTAAGATCAGAGATTAACAGTAGCAAATTCTATTTCTGTAAGTAAATAAAATGTATTCAAGTTCATACATGAATCATAATAATGTGTCTGCCACAC
The DNA here is from genome assembly GCA_031769625.1 of Taudactylus pleione. Lineage (NCBI taxonomy): Eukaryota > Metazoa > Chordata > Amphibia > Anura > Myobatrachidae > Taudactylus > Taudactylus pleione. The sequence continues at coordinate 11,202,626 of JAUIMM010000014.1, forward strand.
ACTGAATAAGTCCATTCATGGATTTCTCCATAGTGAGTACTCTGTTCCCTTAAACATGACACAGATATGAGTTATTGAAACTCCCGAAACACACCTACCACTGAGCCTTAGTGGTATATTTACTAATGTGCGGGATTTTAGAAGTGGAATTGTTGCCCATAGCAATCAATCAGAATCTACTTAAACATACAATTTGATGGCAGATAAGAACCACTTGACCCACCTGGTCTACTTATCATTTATCTAGCACCTTCTAGAAGATAATAGCTAGAATCTGATTGGTTGCTTTGGGCAACAACTCCACTTTTAAAAACCGCACTTTAGTAAATATACACCTTAGAGCAGTGATTCCCAACCTCGGTCCTCAAGGCACACTAACAGTCCTGGTTTTAGTGATATCCATGATTGTGCACAGATGGCTAAGTCAAAATAACTGAGGCACTAATTAAGTCACTTGTGCTCAAGTATGGCTATCCCTAAAACCTGGACTGTTAGTGTGCCTTGAGGACCGAGGTTGGGAATCCCTGCCTTAGAGAGCTGCAGGGTGCACATGAAAAGCTATTACCACAGTTTATCCTCGCATTGTAAAAGAAAATTAAAGGAATCCTGAGAAAGATGAAGAACTAAAATGACATAATCACAAATACTAATAATACCACACCAGAAAAAAAGGTTATATTTAAATACTATTTTCAAATGACACACTAAATACAAGTATTAGAGACTTAAAAAACAAATGACAAAACCAGGAATTTGGCTGAGATGTTGTGATAGAGTCAGTTTTTGACAAATCTTTAGGGAGGTTTTACAAAAGCCCCTATGGAAAATATAAAGAGAATAGAGAGAAAGTAGTACGGCTGTATTTCCTCACACTTCAATAACTGGAGACAAAGGTGTTATTTTGCTACAAGTTACAGCTTTTGTGATACACTAGGGCCTCACTATTAAGATAACTGTTTAATGTAACAGGTTTCAGTATCTAGTGTGCTGAATGGTAGGAGATTTTTATACAATGTATTGAGCCCTTGTGGAATACAAATAGTTTACTACTTTTTTTTGTTTTGAATTGTCTCAAAGGTAACTACTGTAGTTTTACTGTATGGGAAATAAATCAGTGAGAACAAATGGGAAAAAGCATAACTTCCATTCAGTATATCACATGTTTCTGTGATATTGTTATATACAAACAAACTGACAAACTGTATCTTTGTTTAAAACCAATTAACTGGCAAGCTAATTTTAGTGTTTGTTTTGCAGGAAGAATGTCAAAATCATTTGCATTATGTGACAGACTATGCGCCTAATTCAGAAATGTATGTATATTTGATATTTACATACTGTACATCTGCAATGTTTGCAGATCTGTGCATGAGCAGAGAGTTGTTGGAGAGAAAGTTAATAGTGAAATATGTGCCAGTGATAGAGTTTCTTCAGATAGATTAATGATTTTCAAGTCATCCTCTTTAATGGAGTCTATTATATCTGTTTTTGGTCCAGGCAGATTGTCTTTGTGGTAGAGGGGTGTCCCAGACTGAAGGGCCTCTCCTCGTGATCCTCCTGTTTGATATCTTCCTTTGGGATCTCTTATATCCTCTAAAAAAAGACCGCAGGTTTGGGGGAAGATGATCTTGTGTCCCTTGATTGCATTATTGGGTAATCTTCTGTTCCAGAAGAATCTGGTTCTGAAGACAAGTACAGTAATTATAGTTCTCATACCTATTATATATATGTTTAGTTTGTGGATTCCATTTATAGATTCTCGCTGTGGCAAAATCTTTTCTGTCTCATACAAATTTATTACGTTTCTGTTCAATGATGGTTTTCTCCAAATTTTCCAGATCTTTTTTGTTTTTATTGAAGTTTTATTGAAATTGACTGTCTTGTTCCCATTGTGCAAGTATTTTCCCTAGGGTTTTGATTTACTTGTCACATTCCTCAAGAACTAAAAGATTATTTTTAATGAAGATTAGAGATGTGTGGGTTTGGTTTTACTTGGATTTACTCAGATCTCAAAAACGGCATTTTATTGGCTATCACATGTTTTGGATAGCCAATAAAATAAATCCGAACTAATCCGAACTTGCGATAATTTTGGCGTAAAGAACCGAGTAAGTCCGAACCCGCACATCTCTAATGGTAATTACATCCTGAGAGCATATTAATAGACATGATTCCCATTCTTTTTGTAGGTTTTCACTAATTAGATTAAAAGAAGGAAAAATTTTAGGTCTTAGGGCCTGATTCAGAGCCGCTCGTAAGCGGCCGCTCGTTCGCTCTGAGCAATGTTCGCACAACTGCGCATGCGTATGGGTTGCAATACGCATGTGCGAACCGGTCATTGTGGTCGGAAATTGTGTGCTCGCAAAATAGCGAATGCCTGCTAATTTGAGTGACAGAATGAGGCGTTTGTGGGTGGTAACAGGGGAAGGTGCTTGAAAACGGGGAGTGGAGATCCGAATGCAGGCGTGCCAAATGGTCAAAACGGGCGTTTTAAGGGTGTGCATAATTAACATGCAGCGTCATCGACCATGTCACTTGATTGTTTCTTAGCCTGAACTGCTCGCATGATTGCGGTAGGAAAATGCTACCACAAGCACTGCGAGCAGTTCATACGCCTTTCGATGTACTCGATTAATCTGATAAATAGCGGAGATGACGTAGAATGCGAGCGGCCAGGGGGCGTTTTTTAAAAATAGCGAGCGCATGTTTCGTTCGCTAGTTCAGACATAGAGGCGTCAACAGACCGCAAAGAGCGAGCGCTCAATTTAAATACCCGGCCCCTTTTTCTGAACGAGCGAGCGCAAATAGCGTCCGGCTCTGAATCAGGCCCTTAGTCCCCTTGGGGAAATTTTATGTCTCTGATACTTTTCCATGGTTGTGAGATCCCAATTTACTCTTAGTTGTTTATGAAGTTGATGTTTTAATAGTAAAAAATCTTCCTCCCAATTACTATTTGGAACGTCATCCATTAAGTTTGATGAAAAAATATTATTAAAGTCTTCAGGGGTTCTATGTTTTCTTACTAAATCAATGAGTCTAGATTTAACTAATAAAGAGATTACCAAATGCGGTAAAAACTACTGTGCTGTCGTTTTCTCTATTTGTTTTTTCAGTGAGTACCGGTCCTATGTGTGTAAATTATACCACACTGTAGTTCCCCCTCTTCACATCATGCCACACTGTAGTTCCCCACAGGTTACATCATGCTACACTGTAGTGCTCCTTGTCACATCATGCCACACTATAGTGCCCCTTGTCACAACATGCCACAAAGTGCTGCCACTCAGACCACCCATTTCTATCTAACTCAGCGCTCTCTGGTCTCCAATAGTAGTAAACTCTCCTGCTTCTCTGGCTCTTCATTCACTTGGTCCTGGTGCGCTGCTCTCTACTAATCCACCACAGCTCCACTTTCTCTTTCTATCAGCCCTTCCTTATGAGCGCTCTTATTTTCTTTCAGAGTCCTGGCAGTAAGTGCTGCTGGGAGATTAAGTTTTTAGTGTCGCTATGGTGACACCACCAGGAGTCCACGGCTGAGCAGCGCCAAACCTTTGCTCCAGCAAATGGGATGAATAGCTCCTCTCTGCGCCGCCTCCTCCATACTGCTGCAGCTGTTTTTCACCCTTAAGTGATGGATGAAACTAGAGCAATGGCCCTGCTGTCTGCCCGGATCATTCTAACAGTGGTGAAATTATCGGAAGGGGCCCCCACTGAGCCCAGACCCGTTGTAACCCTCTGATGGTGGCCCTGAATGCTAGTATAGCATGAAAAGCTAGAAGGAAATATAAGTGAGGGAGTTTTGCATACAATACATTACCATAATGTGAATGTGAACAAAAACTGCATACGCATCTGTTTATATGGAGACAGGCATTTTGCGCATACAACTCCTTATGCTTAGAAAGTGGAATGGGGGATGGAAGTGGTAAGTAAGTGTAGGACAAGTAAAGGTGTGTTCACATAATTGTAGCACAGTCAGCGGTGGAAAAAGCCACATATACATATCAGGAAGCATATCTGTTGTTGGTGCTGAACTCCTGGCCCCTGGAAAAAAGGGAACCATTACAAAGTGGCTTAAAAGCCTCTTTGAATAGTTAGTTGGAGCTAGAACCCACATAGAATCTAACCATAATGAATTGCATTGTGTCATATGTTTAGAATGTATCAATAATATACATTGTATCAATGTTATACACTGCAGATAGATCTCATATGGGGAGGCAGTACAGATGTTAATTCCCCTAGGGACTGTGGCCCTGATACAGAGATAAACACAATGCAGATATTTTCACAAATGGCAAATGTTCCGTGAAGGTCTTACAATGGCAGTCACAGTGAGGATTTATGTGAAAAGTGATTGATAGGCAGGGACAGTTTGTGGGCAACAACAGGGGATGGTGGCTCAATCGCAAGTATGTCACAGGCGTTTCTGGGGCATTTCTCAGCCTGCAACTGTGATCCCGTACACAATTGTGAAGGTTACAGCATCTCAGTTCCGATTGCCATTCTTAGTAACCATAGGGTTACTCATGACTTTGATAATCCACTGATCTGCACCCTACTGTATGTTGCGTCTGTATGCAAGCTCTTAGATTTTCAAAGCTGCTGGTGGGCGTCTCAATACGAATCCCGGTGACTACAACATTTTTATATTTTTGAACATTCTCTGCGTAAAAAGATGCAGTCAAGACAGGATGTGTGTCCATCTCTGAATCACCTCTGTGTCCTATTATGACAAAGGGACCCTACATTGTAGGTTTCCCTATTATAGGTCATCCAGCCTAGCCTGCAATACCCTGGTTGTTGGTTGTGGCTTTCGAAGAGGAACAAACAATGGTCATCTCCCTGCAATGCCTGCTGTTTGGACGTAAAATGCATCCACCTTTACATGAAGCCTAAACCAAGTTTGGGTCTCAGAACAAGTCAAAAAGTCATCTTTCATGGAGTCCATGAAAGATGAGGTTTTGCCTTATTCTGAGATCCAAACTTGGTTGGAAAATCTGAGCCAAAACCAAATCACTCATCTCTACTTAAAATACAGTATGTCTGCATGTGGCTATGTGGATAAAATAGGGATTAAAGGAGATATCTACTCATACATAAATCTACCAGTTGGTATGGGTGCTGGGCATTAAACAACTGCCACTGACATCTAATGGTAAAATGGGGTTACCCATTACATTCGCTATGGTTTTCAAATGATTGGCCTGAAGAGTCTCCTAGCCACAGAGCTCTTAAGACACATTTTGAATTGTTGGTTCGATGTATTATATTAGAGCAAGGGCCACCAAACTTTTTTCTTGGAGTGCCATATTAAGAAAACAACTTTGATTTCTCATAGTCTGCCTCCCCACAATACCGTAAGGGTTCTTTGCTGATAAAATGTTACATGCCAGCCCAGAATCAGCCCTGTATGTTTAATCCCACAACACCCCTGGAATGTGCCAGCCCAGAGTCTCCCCCTTATGTGCTAGCCCAGAGTTCTTCCCCTTATGTGCCAGCCCAAAGTGCCCTCTCTTATGTGCCAGCCCAGAGTCCACCCCATCCTTTATGTGCCAGTCAGAGTCCTCCTTTATGTGCCAACCTAGAGTCCCCTTTCCTTATGTTCCAGCCTAAACTCCTTCCCCTTATGTGCCAGCCTAGAGTCCTCCCCATTATGCACCTGCCAGATTCCCCCTTATGTGCCAACCTAGAGTCACCTCCCTCATGTACCAGCCCAAGGTCCCCCATTATGTGCCAGCCTAGAGTTCTTATGTGCCTGCAAGCCTGCAGCAAAGATGTTCGAGGACACATCTGTATGCACATGCCAGAGTTTTCTCAGTACATGAGTTAGGGTAAAGGGGGCTCTGGCATTCAGACTACAGATGGGCCCATTCCTCAGATAAAAAGACTGTGCATATTCTAGTGAAACATATCGTGCACAGCTATGCATACTTTGCAGATGTGCTTTTACACCATAAGCCAGAAACACTTGTGAACACCCACAATGGTATGTCTGCAGTAGGGTCCCTACCTACCTTTTGCCAGTGGTGCCATCTTTCATGTGATATGTTCAGGTGATAATAAAGACTCTGACACTGTACCAGAGTCATGTTCTTCTGAAAATATCACATAAAAAATGGCACTTGAACTTGATTTTTTTTAAGTGCACATTTGCATCTTTTTGCAATGCACACCTGTTTTACAGGCAATAGGACTTGTTGTTCCACAACAGGTGGGCTGGACAAGGCATGTAGATGCATCTAAAGAAAAGTAAGGGCATGTTGCAGGCTTGTTGAAGCAAAATGTGGCCAAGATGGCCACTGAAAAGTTGCTTATATGCCTAATAGGAGGGACATGACTTGCCAGTGTTCAAACCCTGGAGCAAATTGCAAGCTTATGATAATGACAGCTGAAATTCACATATGACTCATTGCATGCATGCAAGTTACACCCCTTAATGTACATAAAGTTAAAGTGTTATAATTGTGAATAAAAGCAAGATTACATTTTATTGAATATTCATTTTACAAAAAAATATAATCTGTTTACTGATGCATTTTGGAAGGGGAAGGCTGACCATATATTTATTATTGGTATATTTGCATCTTGTTTGATTAGCATTTCACAACCAACTTGCACTCTCCTATCATTAACTGTAATGTGTATGTATTGTGTACTGTGGTTTTTAACATCATTTGTACGCATAGTCAACCCACACTTCTTTTCACATTCTTGGCACTTGCATGGAGAGTGAGCCTCATTTTCTACATATATGTAGACTTGGTTGCACTTTGCATATGCTTACAATTCAGAATAGGTCCCAAAATACAATGTTTTCTTCTGGCCACATTTTTCTATTTTGTATTGCCTCAACTGTGGATATGGTCCAATTTCTTTGAATCTGCAAACATTGTAAGATCATGTTAAATGATTCTAATAGAAGAAGTTCTATTAACTTATAAAATGTAAGATCAAGAGCAACAATTATCGCAAGATAAGTCATAAAGCATTAGAGTGCAAGCAAAAGAGTGTGTATTCTATGCAAGGCAAGAAATGCAATGACAAAGATGAATCAGCCCTGAGTGTTACAGATAGCCACATAAAAAAGTGTTGGTACATTGATTCAGGTGCAAGAAAGCATTTCAGCTGCAATGAGGAACGGTTCACAAGTTAACCAAATGTGACCCTGTATTGTCAATCAGGTGCATACAACTACAAAAGTTGGAATAATTAAAGCCTGTCTGAAAATTGTGACTTGGATTAAAGTCACAGAGATCCAAGATGTGCTTTACAGTATGTACTAGAAATGGGAACAAATCTCATAGCCATCAGTGTCCTAGAACAGAGAGGTCACAAAGTTCACTTCATTAAATGAATGTGTACTGTGCAAAACACTAGAGGGACCATCATAGCTATAGGTACACGGTGGCAGTAATTGTACATCCTAGATAAATAGCACTGTTATGCAATGATGACAACTGAGGCACAGTCACTAAAACTCTGGCACAGAATATTTGGTCACATTTGGATATAATAATAATAATAATTTTATTTATATAGAGCTTTTCTCCCGCAGGACTCAAAGTTGCTTTACAGACATCAGAAAACATGGTACATTGTTCAAGGATTAGGTATTGCAGAAAATAGAAAACCACATGGAGATAATTAAAAGCAACCAAAACCTAGAGAGCACAATAAAAATATTGCAGGGTTGGTGCAGACATTTTGAGAAAGAATTTCCACGTGTCATATATTCCACCAACAAAAGGTACCAGGTGAGGCAGCCATCTTGGGCACACTACATAGGATTACCTTGGGTGGAATAGGTTATGCCTAGAAGAGATGACACAAATTAGGTGGTTGCAGCATTCCAACACTAAGAGTAGGGCCCCACCATTATCGTTAGGTCCATGTATGTTTCATCCCATCCACGAGTGTACCAGGTGAGGCAGCCATATTGGGTGCACTACAATGTGGAAGATAAGCAGTACAAGGGCCCAATGCATATATGGGAAAAATAACATGTGTGTGGCAGTATGATATACCCAGTATGAGTAGATCCATGTGAAGTACATCCTGCCAATGGAGGATGCACTTCATTGGAGGTATAATATGCTGGCATATCATACAATGGGGCAGGAGTACATGGTACAAAACAGGGAATACTAAACACAGCAAACAGTAATGCAGTTTGGGCATGATGTATATGGGTGACTGAAACGTTTGTAATATAATACACCCTGAATGACTAGATCCACATGTTTGTTCATCCTGCCCAAGAAATAACCATCCAAGGCAGCCTTCTGGGGCACACTGTATAGGTTACATCTGGCAGGGTGTGCAAGTATAACATCCGGCTGAGAGAAAATAAAAATAATGAATGAGAGGCTAAATGCAAAGGTTTAAAAGTCAATCTTAAAAGAATAGTGACAGCATTATAGGGTAATAAAAACCATGTTAAAGTTAATCAGAAATTAAAAATAATGGTGTAAACTGCAACAGGTAACATGACTGTATCTAGTATTTCCCTCGTTCGAGTGTGAGTCGCATCCAAAAGATTGTTGAGTGCGATTGGAATGCAGCACAAGACTGCTCCCAAACCCAGTCTAAGGGGGGGGGTTGAATTTAAGGTGGAGTGGTAGCATTCCTGAGCTGCAGTGTTTAAGGAATTGTTCCATTTTGGTTTATAAAGTAGTTCAAAGTCCAAATCCAGTTCAAACTCCGGTTCTAATTCCATGCTTCAGATGACAAGCTTAAGATGCAGGTTAAGGTAGCAGGCCAAGCCTTTGCAGGCTTTCAAATGATTCCCCTTTGTATGAGATGCTAGGTCAGCTGGTACAGGGGGAGGGAGTGTTTGAGCAATTTGTTCAATAAGCTAATTAATGGTGGGGGAAGTTGCAGACCCACAATTGCAAAACAAACTTTTAATACAGACTATTCTTGCAATGAAAAGCATTAGTTATGGAAGATGGCATTCATTTACCTAAAAAGAGATGAGAGATGGTATTAAAACTCAACTCCGGTTCTAACTCCATGCTTCAGATGATATGTTTAAGATACAGGTTAAGGTAGCAGGCCAAGCCTTTGCAGGCTTTAAAAATAAAATTGACATAAGACAGTGTTCGAAAGTAAAGGCATTGTCACAAAAATGTCAGTGAGTGATGCAAGGAAACCTGTGTGTGAAATATGTATATTTGGAAAACAAAGCTGTCATCTACTTCCCAAGTCAACAAGCAGAGCTACAGCACCACTTGATATACGTGTATGGTCCAATGAAAGTAAAGTCAGTAAGTAGATACAAATACTTTGTGAAGTTTACAGATAAATTTACAAGAATGACACACACATATACTGTACATTATCAGAAAAAAGTCTGAAGTAGCAAAGAAGATTGCAGACTACAAAAGACTTGTAGAGAATCAAACTAGTTACAGACTCAAAGCCCTGAGATCTGATAATGGTGGAGAATATCTGAACTGAGAAAACATGGAATAGAGCATCATTGACTAGTGCCTACACTCCAGACCAGAATGGTGTAAGTGAATGAGAAAACCATACACTAGTAGAAAGACCAAAATGCATGCTAAAGGATGCAAGACCAGACAAGCAGTTTCGGGGATAATATGGATAAGCGATACAAATGTAAGCTGAATGATCAAAAGGCTGTGTCTGTTTGTTTTTAAATCCCTGAGTGCTAGTTTGAAGTTCACTACTATACTGTATAAATATAATTTTATATATATATATATATATATCTATATACATATATTTCGTATCTATGACAGTCTCCGAGTGCCGATTTTTTTGTGGTATCTATAGATATACATATATATATATATATTAGGGATGTGCAGGCACGGTTCTACTCGGTTCAGTTCGGTTTTTTTTACCGAATCTTATTGGGTTTCAGCTGTCACGAGTTTTGGATAGCCAATAAGATTCGGTAAAAAAAAACGAACGGAACCGAGTAGAACCGAGCCTGCACATCCCTAATATATATATATATATATATATATATATATATGTATATAAAGTATATCTGTGTATATAACCTGTATGACCTGTGTAGCAATAGCTTGTGAATCTGATTTTGTTTGCTCTATATGAATGTGCATAAAAAATCTTAAGGAGACTTCATTATGTACCGTTATTCTTTCATAACATTTATATGGAGGTCCCTGTCGAGATCAACCCACCATTGACACACGAAGAAGGAAGAAAGACTTAGAGCTGGGGTACCTGGCTCAACTGTGGATACAAGATAACAACTTGTTTCTTACTCTGCTCCATGTACCCTTTCTCTGGTAATCTGCTTTTGTGTGTTATTGTTGGCTTATTCTCATAAAAGATTGTAAGTATGGAACCAATTTATCTAAAGTTCTATTATTATTGATATTTTAAAAATTGTCAGTTTCAAAGTAAAATTTTTTGGATATTTTGTCTGCCATATCTTGCTAAATTGAGTGTGTTTCATGTGAGAGCTTGTGTGTGTGATTGGCCAGGCATTGATGGCGGCTGAATCTGGACAGGGGCAGGTGTAAGGGAGAGGCTACGGTTAAAGACCCATATACTGGATATTATCAGGGATACTTCCTACTGTGACAAAGCACCGTATACACTATAAAGCTGAGCTTAGTAGCACATGGAACATGTAAGTTTATAGGGCTGTTTAACCTGACGAGGTTATAAGGTTTCCCAGAAAGTAAGTAATTTTCCTTTAATAAGGGAGAGACCATATTACCATTGTATTGGATACTGAAGGCTAGACTATAAATTAAAGATAAGCCTTTAAAATCGGACAAGGAAAATCCTTAGCGAGTAAGGAATCTCTAATGTTAGAGATAACGCACAACAGTCCAGTGAGTGTGATGTACAGTATCAGGCGTATGAAAGTGTGACTGTGAATTTCAGAGTTGGTATTCAAAATACCCTGATACAGTACATCATTAATAGGAACTTTTGATATAGATAAATTCAAAGGATTAAGAGATAAAGTAAGGAAAAAGCCTGATGAGTTGAAGGCATATACATTATGGCTAGAAGCATCTAGTTATGTAGCACAGGCAATGCATTTTAAAACAATAGAGCCAGAGAGTCTGGACTCATTGGAAGATATTCTTCCAGCAAATTTGGCAATTGCTAATAAAATGAAACCAAGTGTAGGGAAGACAGAGTAGAAAAAAAGACAATTATTATTCAATCCTAAAACACAATTGTATGATACATATCAGACAGAAGAAAATTGGATTTTATATCACAAATCTCATAACTCCACTGTATGACAAGGAGAGAGATTATAATGAAGGAGCGTAAGACACAACACATAATGATGATGAAGTGAATTTAGTTCAACATTACTTAAAGAGAAATTAATATCATGAAATTGTTCCACATAAAGCAAAGACTAGTACTAAAATGGGAACAAATTATGGCAAAAAATACCCAGACAACATAACTACAACTGGTAGTATATGAAGTAGGGGTAACTAACAAAATTATTGCCTTAAAATCAACACAAGAGGTAAAGGCAATGATCGTTCCACTAACCAGTGAGCACTCATTCCTTAAAGCTGCAGATGCCCCAGCTAATTTACTAGGAAGAGATTCATTGTGTAAACTTGGGTGTACTGTATTATGTACCCCAGATGGGGTATACGTACAAGTGCCAGATTCAAACCAAGATTTGGTCACTTATGCATTCTTAGTGTTCCACATAGCTAAGATGTTCTGGTGCTTAATCCACTATAATAACTTTCTCCAGAGGTATCAAAAATGTTGCCAACAATACCTGACACATTGTGGACAACAGGATCTAATGATGGTGGATACAGTATATTCTACATATTACACCAGTTAGTGTGAAACTCAAGGCAGGGGCAGTAGATCATAGTAGACCACAATATCCCCTAAAACCTGAAGCATAAAAAGATGTGATTCCAGTAATTTAGGAAGTATTACATAAAGGGGTATTGGGTAAAATGCAAAGACCAGCAAATATACACATATTTCCAGTACGCAAGAGTAATGGGAGGAGCTTTAGGTTAGTTCAAGACCTAAGATCAATTAATGCAGTTGTTGAGCCATTATAACCTGTAGTACTAAATCCTGTCACTATTTTAATGCAAATTCCATCAGACAGTACACATATTTTTGTGATTGACCTGGGTTCTGCTTTGTTTTCAATACCAATACATCCAGGTAGTAAATATCTTTTTTCATTCACATATCGGGGCACACAATACACCTGTACTAGATTTCCAAAGGACTTTCTAAAATTTCCCCAATTTTCAGCCAAACCTTAGCTGAAAACTTACAAGTCCTTGTTTTTTCAGGTGGCTCTACATTAATTCAGTATGTAGATGATTTGTTAGTACTGTATGCTCCCCAAATTTTGAAACATCAGTTAATGATACAGCAGAACTCTTGAAGTTCCTTGCACAAAATGGACACAAAGAGGTAAATTTACTAAGAATCGAATCTGGTCGTTTGCTTTTTTTTAACTCGATTAGCTTTGCCAAAACTTGGGTAGTTTGAGGCTCCTGAAACTCTCAAGTTTACCAAGAAGTGAGTTTAGCTGAGAATGAGATATCTCCCTCGAGTAGCACATTTTGCAGGAGATTACTCACCCAAGATTGCAGTGTCTTCTCTCTGCAAATCTCTCCTGAGCAAGCAGCCTGCACATATCAGGTGAGATATGTGAAGGCTGCTTGAGTTCTAGGCTGTTACAAAATGGGTTAAATGCTAGGAAGAAAAATTACATAGGGTCCCCTCCTTAACTCTTAACCGCCCCGGACTTGCCAGCCAGTCCTGGTTTCTTAATTTATGGGGAACAAAATGAGTAGGGTTCCACCATAATTTAGAAACCAGCAACAGGCTGCAGGGCTAGTCCTGGTTTTAATTATAGGGAAAAAAAACACCTATTACTGGGGCTCCATGGCCAGAGCATTATCAGCCCAAGCTGGTCAGGACAAGCCGGGGAGGTGGAGAACCCCGATAAAGGGGGTTCCCTCTCCCTTAACCCCCGGCTTGGTCAGAAACCCAGGGCTCTTCCTCGCACCCCTAAGTGTAAGTGAGTATAAGAACCTTGAAATGGGCTCTGAAGGGGAAAGGGAGCTAGTGATGGGCTTGTAGGCAGATGTAGAACATTTGGAGAGGAAGATAAGCCGAGCAGCACCATTGAGTAAAGATTGGATTAGAGAGAGGTGGGAAGCAGTTAGGACAGATAGGAGGAGGTTACAGTAGTCCAATCTGGAGATGACCAGTGAGTGGATGAGGGTTTTAGTAGCATCCTGTGTGAGAAAGGGTCTTATCTTGGAAATATTTTTGAGATAGAAATGGCAGGACTGCGATAGCTGAATGTGTGGTTTGAAGTAGAGGTAAAAGTCTAGGATAACTCCAGGACAGCACACTTTGGGACTAGAGGAGATATTTGTGCCATCAATTGATAAAGAAATTGTTGGAAGTGAGTTTATGTGGGAGGATGGGAAGATGATCAGCTCAGTCTTAAGCATATTTAGTTTAAGAAAGCACTGGGTCATCCAGGAAGAGACCGCATAGAGAAAGTTGGATATACGAGTGAGGAGAGGGGGGGAATGTCAGGGGAGGAAAGGTAGATCTGAGTATCATCAGCATAGAGATGATATTGGAGGTCAAAGGATGAGGGCCATGACTTACTCTAAAGACACAGGGGAGAAGGATGTCAGAGCTGGTAAGATGGAGGGGGAGAAGTGGTCAGGGAAAGGAGGAGGAGGAGTGCTGAAAGTCTGGTGGGATATGATGTCCTGACGTGTGGAGTCAATTTTGGATGGAAAGTAGGTGGCAAAGTCAAGGGCAGAAAGTGAGGAGGGGAGGCAAGTGGCAAAAAGATACCAGGGGTTTGAGGACTGGGAGGATATAAGGTTTTTAAAATATGACTGTTTGGAGAGGGCAGCACTGTAGGATGAGAGCATAAATTTGTAATGGAGGAAATCTGCCTTAGAGCGTGATTTTCTCCACTATCTCTTGGCAGTTCATGAACACTTTTACAGTTATCTGGTGCAATGCTAGGGTTGAGGTGTGGATCTACAGGGGTGACTAGTGATTGCTGGAACAACATAGTCAAGAGCAGCAGTAAGGGAGGCATTGTATAGGGAAGTGGCTTGCTCAGGGTAGGAGAGAGAAAGGATAGGGGAGAGAAGTGAGTGAAGCAGGGAGGAAAAGGAAACTGTGTCAATAGCCTCAATTTTATGCTTAGTGGTGGTGGCTTTAGGAGGTAGAGGAGGGGAAGGAAAGAGGGATAGGTTAAAAGTGGGAAGTTGATGGTCAGAGAGGGGGAATGGGGAATCGGAGTAATCAGAAATATCACAATGGGGAGTGAAGACCAGATCAAGTGGGTGCCCACTCACATGGGACGGTAAGGAGGTCCATTGGGAGAGACCAAATGAAGATGTGAGTGTAAGGAGTTTAGAGGCAGAGGATTCTGTGGGAATATCAACTGGAATATTAAAATCACCTTCATCCACTTTATCTCTCTCCAAGGCTTAGTACTGAAACCCCTTAAGAGTTTAAAAGAAGTGGCAGAGAAAGTATAGAGATATACACAATTTGGATGGGGGTAATGTATACACAAAAGCCACATGTTATAACCATGGATAAATGGTGACACAGGCTGCATGTTTATTATGACTGCTTTGGACTTACTGACAGCTCTGTGGACAGTGTAGATTGTCACTGCTGGAACGGCAATAACAAGTAGTGAGGGGGGGGAGTAAATGAGGAACATGGATCAGGAAAGGAAGGGACAGATCAAGGCTGATCAAGGTGTCACTTGTAAAATGGGGGTCCCAGTCACCAGGAACAAAACCAGTGAAGGGGTCTGCAGCCACTAATATGCCAGAGAAGGCTCTGATTAGTATATCTTCATTAAATAAACTTTTTTTCAGCTTTATAGAATTCTTTATTTTTAATTTAAACTAATAACGGGACCCCGTACTTGGCTGGTAAACTGTTTAATATTGCCAGTGTGGCTTATGACAAATCTGCCCCTGTAATATGTAATGTGTGCAGGTAAGCAGTGGCGTAACTAGGGTATTTGGAGCCCAGGGCAAATTTGAAAAGGGAGCCCGCCCCCCCATGTGCGCGCGCCGAAGGCGCGCGCGTGAAAAAATGGGCGTGGTCACTTAAACATGGGGCATGTCAACATGACACACCCCTTTATTTTCAAACTGAACATTCCTATCCATATGCACCTTAACCCCAGTAGTACCCCCAGTATGCAGTTGTGGTCCCTCTCATGCAGGCCCATAGTAGTGCCCCTTATACAGTATCCCCAGTAGTGGTCCCTCTTATACAGCCCCCAATTAGTTCCCCTTACTCAGTACCCCCAGTAGTGGCCCTCCAGTCCGCCCGGGCTGGCGCGCTCAGCCTTATGGGACTGACGTCATGACGTCATGACGTCAGTCCCATTACCCACTGCAGGAGCCGGACGGAAGTCCGGCTCTTGCAGTGGGTGCTGCAGCAGTCAATGAGAGTCTATCTGACTCTCATTGGCTGCTGTTTAACACACGCATCGCCGCCAGCGCTGGCGGCGATGCGTGTGTTATGCACAGCCTGAGCCCGCCTCCTGGTGCTATTGGGCAAGCGCTCAGGGGGAGGGAACGGGCTCAGGCGTGCAGCACAGGACCGGCGCTGGAAGCCTAGCGCCGGTCCTGTGCAAATGTGTAGCGCTGACCGCACTCATTGCGGTCGGCGCTACACTGGCTAACTAGGGCGGGCGGCCGGTACCGTGGCCGGCGGCGCCCCCCCGCGCCGCCGGTCCAACGGCACCCAGGGCACGAACCCCGCTCGCCCTGCCCTAGTTACGCCACTGCATGTAAGCAATGCATCTGCATATTTTTTGTAACTGAAAACCCCACTTCAACAAGACCTCTCACGTGTGTAATGCTCTCTATTTCATTCTAATTTCCCACCAGGCCAGAGCAGGTAGACAACTGCTTTCCTTCATGGGACAGTATACTGCACCTCATATCAGTCATACTGTCCCAACATCAGTTGTAAGATGGCGGGGCTGGCGGAAACATCGTCAAACATGGAGGTGTGTATTGTGATTAGATTTCTGCGTCAAAAGGGCAGTAGCTGAAAGTCATTGTCAACTTGTTGAGGTGTACGGTGATAATATCATCTCACTGAAACAGGTTTGGGTTTGGTGCACTGCCTTAGATGAGCAGCAATCCTACCGGCCAAGCACGTCCACCGCAGATGACAATTTGTGCCACAATGAAGGTCTGATTCACAAGGACAGATGCATTCAAGTTAGTGATATTGCTGACAAACTGAACATCTCAGTGGGTACTGTGCACAACATCGTTCATGAACAATTAGGGGACAGGAAAAAGTGTTCACGCTGGGTACAACAGTGAAGTTCAGCAAGTTGTCATGTCATGATTTCAGACGTTTGACACTGATTTCTTCTATACTGGGATAGATGCATTGTTGTACAATTGGAACAAATGCTTAAACCAGTATAGGGACTATGTGGAAAAATAATCTGTACCAAGGCCATACTATTGATTATACGTATATGTACGAGTTGAATATATTTATGTAATGAGAGGACTTGTAAACTTATTGATTGAATCAACCTCATAGTTCACATAATCCACACCATTCCCTGTAGCCCAGTGGGGAAGATACGAAGTTAAACGCAAATCCGTTTGCAGAACATATTTGTGTTTTTCCACCCTGCGCATGTTTTAGAACCAAGCATATGCAACTACTGGTAATGCAAAGTCATATGCAATTTACTCACATCTCCTTGCCACGTAAGTTATGTAATTGGGCTTTAATGGGGTACTCTCATGTAGGCAATGCTCACTGAGAGCATGCCTATGGAACCAAAGGTTATGCAGAGCTATATGTACTCCTGGTTCTGAAAAATACTTCTAATTTAGTGCCGTATTCAATTAGCGGCGAAAAACCGTTTTCAGCTATAAAGTTTTGCCGATGATGTAATTTCACTAGCGAAACTTATCCCCACATTCAATTGCGGTGACTTTTTCACCGGTGCAAAAAAGCAATGCAATGTACCCGGCAGAAAAGTTTTGCCTATGAATAGCTGTCGGAAAACAGTGCAGAATTGCGGTTTTGGGGTGCAAAGGTGGGGAAAACACCCTGCAACCTTACAACAGGTCCCCAAAGGTAAGCTGTGTAAAAAAAATACTAAAAAAAAAAAAGAACACCCCAAAAAATGACTTTGAAAAAGGGGGTAAAAAAGTTCAAAGTTGGGGTACAAACTTAAAAACTAGCGAAATAGACTTTGGGGGGGTCTGCAAGTATAGGGGAGGTGTATTTTCGATTGCAGGTGCTTGCTGAAGGTGCATTTTTAATGGTTTTTAAAACCTCACTTTTGCAATTTTTAACCATGCTTGCACCCATTTTCATGTACCCCAAATTTGCTGGGACTAGTTATTTTCACCAAAAAAACAGCTAAATGCTATTTTTCACCACTTGTGCAAAGACGCTATTTAGCAGCTAATGAGAGCATTTAAGTACCCCAAAAACCTTCAGCAGGGCTTTTCGGGGGCATCTCCTATGATCCCTAGTGTTAGTGCACCTATTGGGGGGTGTCAGGCTGATTTCCCCAAATCAGATAGCAGTTTTCGCCTGTTTGAGTTTCGCCGGGACACGTTTTTGCATCCTTTGCAATTGAATACAGGGATAAGCGGGGACGCACGCAATACTTTTTCGCATGCAAGACCAGCGATATCGGCGAAAAAGTCCTGCATGTGAAAAGTACAGGACTTTTCGTGGCTAATTGAATATGCCCCTTAGATTTTTACATAGGATTTTTTTGTTTTATTACTTCACATCATTTTTTAACTCCAAAACTTGCTGCATCAGACAGTTACATTAGTTGCCTCATTATAACCCCCTGACTCATGGGCATAACTACCATACTGTACTGTAGGTGCAAGGGGTGCACCTGCTATGGGGCCCAGAGGTGAGGGGGGCCTATCTTCCCTGTCAAAGTTACATGTGTTATATACATATTTCACCATTCGGTGGTACATAGGAGCCCTTACAAAGTTTTGCTATTGGGCCTTAAAAATACCTAGTTATGCCCCTGCCCTTACTACATCTACAGTTAAAACATATACTTTCTATATTTCTATTTTGGAAATATCAAAAGCTACATTGATTAAAGCTAAAAAGTTAATTAATTAATTATATATCATTTTTTTCTAATTTATCATGCTATTTTCCAATAAACCATGAAACATAAAATAAAAAGTATAAATAATATATACAGTATAATGTAAATTAAAACCAATTTAAAATGACAAACATGGCATTCAAATTCTTACAAATATGTCATAGCCATCTGTCACAATGTGAATTTAGGGCCTGATTCAGAGCTGAACGCTCTGACCAGAGCACTCGCTCTGAATCAGGGCCCTCCTACCTGTTTTAGGAGCGTCCTCATGGACGCTCGCATAGCTGTGGGTTACCACCCACAGCTTATGCGAGCGTCCATGATGATGGTCGCGATGTTCAAGACCATCGCGACCATCGGGCTTGAGACGGAGACCCTGCGGTAGGGTCTCGCTGCCGCAAGCCCTGGAGTGATTTTGGCTCTATCAGAGCCAAAATCACTCCCACTGACATCACTAATCGTGCGCATGCGCAGTGGGGCAACATCGACCCGTTTGCGAGCGTCCTCTGCTCGCGAACGGGTCTGAATGACCCCCTTAGTTCTATTCAGCATTATAGGCAAATAGTCTGACAAAGACAACAGGTCACACACAGAATGTATCGATTTTAACTTTTGTCTCCAACCCCTGTAGATCATACTCCACAGACAGGAGCTCTGTTTGCATCACGTTCAGTGTTGTCAGTAACCATAATAATAAAAATAAATGTTTCTATGGTGACATACCTACTACCAATTTATGTGCGTTTAGAAATGTTTACAAATGTTTAAATTTAAACATTTGTAAAACGCATGTAATTTAGACATCATTGGTGGTGATTCAGCAAGGATTGCTATTGCAAAGCTGCCCACAGGCATATATTATGCAAATGCAGCAGGAGGTGTATAACACTCACTGCCGCATTTGCAATCCCAGCACTGCGATGGAGGTCGCAGGCTGGGATCGCGACCATGGATGGTCAATGGTCGTGATGGTGGATGGCGCTGGGCCACCAGCCAGCTGAGTAAGCCTCAGCTTACTCAGGCTGGCCGGCTTGCGAGGCCAGGACACTGCGACAGCGGATGCAGTCCCTGGCCCTGCCACTCTCATAAAATGGGAACGCCGGCCAAATCTGTGATCAGCCCCATTCTTCCTAACAGTATTATGTCCATTAGCATCTTTGCTTACATTGCATTCCATTGTGGTACCATTTTTCAGAATTCTACTTTTATGCATTTCCTCTTTTCATCATATTACACAGCATGTAAACAATAGTAAAATATGTCTAAAAAAACCGAGAATCTAATACTGTTGCATTTTACATCTGTTTTAAGTAGCAGTAAAAAACAAGTTAAAAACAGCAGTGGTTAAATAACCTTAGATAAAATCTATTAGACTGCCATAGCCGGGGCTGCTCAACATCAGTGCCTTGATTTGAAGTGCTTAGTTTAAAGTGTCAATAGAACATTTAAGTTAAAGCTGAAGTTATTCAGGAGTTATTACTTACTATACTAGTACATGGAAGGAACTGTGATGTGATTTTTCATTTCTTCTCATCCACAGGTAATTAACTACTGCACCCAACATGCTGATTAAACAGTATTTCATATTATTTTAAAATCTGTATCAAGGCAGGAAATTACTCTGTATCTGTGTTGGTATATTGTCCTCTCACCATTTGTTTATTTTACTGCTGACTCTTTGTTGTGTGAGGAGGGTGTTAGGGGTGGGGGTGGAATCAGTGTGGACACCTGGTTTGAGACATACTTATTTGTCACTATTAGGCTGCCATAGCCGGGCTGATCAATATCAGTGCCTAGATTTGAAGTGCTTCCTTTAAAGTGTCAATAGAACATTTAAGTTAAAGCTGGAATTATTCAGGAGTTAAACAGGAGGAGAACATAAGGATAATTTAACAAATCAGCAATTTCTGCTATGAAGGACTGCTTTTATCTACCACCACATTTCCATCATGCCTATGGATTATGCCTGCACCTGGATCTACAATGCTGCCCGCATCCCTCCTGATCTCCCCATGCAATCTACCTATCCACTCCAACTATACCTTACCAAATGACGCAGCAAGATGACTTCTCAAATGGTCCTTGGCTGTGGCCCCCAAATCATGAGGCTTGGTGCAATTTTGCTGTACTCATTGTTTTTTTTCCTCTTAAGTTTAGACTAACCTTTCCATAGATGTTAGATTACTGTGACCCTTGTATCCAGCCCATCTGTGTCCCCCATGTTTGTCTGCCCCTCCCCTTTAGAATGTAAGCTCTCACGTGCAGGGCCCTCTTCCCTCATGTGCTTCTCCTTCACTTAATTATACTCTAATTTACAACAGTACCCCACCCTTGGTTACAGACACCATGCTGCTTATATAAGTGTTATGCAGAAATGTATAAATCATGTATCTGTCCTGCATTGTTTGTACTGTTAATATCTGTTTTCTTGTGTGCTTATTTGTTTATGTACTGTGTAAGGCGCTGCGGATCCCTTGTGGCGCCATATAAATAAAGGATAAGAAGAAGAAGATCCAGATTCAAAATATTTCTGCTTTGACTGCAATTTTTTTCCCTATAAAGCAGCATTTGTACCATATGTCCCAATGAGATAAACTATTATAGAAGAAAGGCTAACATGCAGTTAACATGGCACCGTTCCAATTGCTCAGCTATTATGTTTATACATGTACACAGTTTCTTGTGTTTGGGAAACATACCCTTTTAATGCTTTGTGCAGCTTGTTTCTAAAACAAGGCAGTTTAGGCTACACTGTTGGCATAACCACAAGCAAATAAGCAAAATCAGAATGCTGAGAACAAACTGAAAGGCATTGGAAGAGTAAAGGAAATACAAACTGTATACAGCTGTTAGTTGACCTGACATGACAATAAGAGAGTTTAAATAACTTGCCAAAAAATACATTGTAAAACACTACTACTGTGCCCCTCCTTAGATACCAATAAATACATGTTTGGGTATGTCTGGAATCAGGTATACAAACTAGAGTTGTAAAGTTCAGTTTTCTTGAAATACGAACACACCCGAATATAAGGGTTTCAAGTTGAACTAAGTTGCAGTTCGGAAATACTTGGGGTTCCAAGTCAAATGAAGTCCTGGCTCGGGTCTACTGTCTGTTCAGAACTTGGATTAAAAAATAGAACTTGGGTTTTGTATTGCATGTAAACAGGTCCAAATTACATGATCTTAGCTGTTTTTAGCATTTTTTTTATTTTTAAGGAATCTAACACTGAACCAAATCTAAATCCGAAATAAAACACTTGAGGGTGGTTTTGCCAAAACCAAAACATGATGATGAATTAGAACCAAAACCAAAACACTGGAGTCCACGCACATCTCTAATAAAAACCAATAGAAAATATCCATGTAAGATGTTAGAATAATATTGACAAAATATGAAGACTATACAGTATAACGAGGGAATGACTTTACTGGTACAGAGCAAGGAGGACATTGTAGCAGGTTGTGATAGATTGGGAGGATAGGAAGGTAATAAAAGAGATAGGAGAGGAGCAAGTGGAATGGAAGGAAACATAAAAGACAGAAGCATTAGAGATAATTTAGAAAAGCAGTGAGAATTGTGAGAGGAATAAAGAAAGATATATAAGAAAGTTATAACAAGAAGTGGAGGAGTTTCAGTTAAATCAAAGTTAAAAGTAAATTTGGCATACATATATAAAAACAATGTGTACAGAATAACATTAAATATTCACATATATGTAGAGATCTATGCACCTAGACACGCCTACACTCTGCACCAGCAACTTAGACTCCTAGGGGTAAATTTACTAAAGTAAACGTTTTTAGAAATGGATATGTTGCCCAAAGCAACCAATCAGATTCTAGTAATTATATTCTAGAAGGTGCTAGTTAAATGTTAAGTAGAATCTGTTTGATTGCTATGGGCAACATCTCCACTTCTAAAAACTCTCCCTTTAGTAAAATTACCCCCTAGTTTACTAGAAATCATCATCATCGTGGGCCTATTAATAGGCATGTATACACTTATGTGCTTGTCTGAAATTGTGTGAACTAGGGGTGTGCACCGGCCACTTTTCGTGTTTTGTGTTTTGGTTTTGGATCTGGATCTTTCTTCGTGTTTTGGATCTGGATTGGTTTTGCCAAAACCACCCTTCCGTGTTTTGGGTTCTGGGTTTTGTGTTTTGGATCTGTATTTTTTTGAAAAAAAGCATAAAAACAGCTAAAATCACAGAATTTGTAGGTTTTTCTGCTCCTATGCTATTATTAACCTCAATAACCTTAATTTCCACTCATTTCCAGTCTATTGTGAATACCTCACACCTCACAATAGTGTTTTTATGTCCAAAAGGTTGCACCGAGGTAGCTGGATGACTATGCTAAGCGACACGAGTGGGCGGCACAAACACGTGACCCATCTAGGAGTGACACTGCAGTGGCAGACAGGATGGCAGTTAGAAAAACTAGGCCCCAAACTGTACATAATGCAAAGAAAAAAAAGAGGTGCAAGATGGAATTGTCCTTGGGCCCTCCCACCCACCCTTATGTTGTATAAACAGGACATGCACACTTTAACAAATCAATCATTTCATCGCCAGGGTCTGCCACACAACTGTGGCTGAAATGATTGGATCGTTTGGGCCCTCACAAAACAAGCTGGCAATTAATGTGTCCCTGCTCAAACTGGCTCTACGGAGGCAAGATGTCATCCTCATCCTCCTCATCCACCGATTCCTCACCCTCTTCAGTGTGTACATCCTCATCCTCACAAAGTATTAACTCGTCCCCACTTGAATCCACCACCACAGGTCCCTCTGTACCTTCTGGAGGCTGGTCTCCCTGGAAGAGCTGATAATTCATTTTGATGAACATCATCTTCTCCACATTCTGTGGAAGCAACCTCCTACGCCTTTTGCTGACAAGGTTCCCGGCTGCACTAAACACTCTTTCGGAGTACACACTGGAGGGGGGGCAACTCAGGTAAAATAGAGCCAGTTTGTACAGGGGCCTCCAAATTGCCTCTATTTCCTGCCAGTACAGGTATGGACTGTCTGACATGCCTACTTGGATGCTGTCACCAATGTAATCCTCCACCATTCTGTCAATGGTGACAGTATCATATGCAGTGACAGTAGACATGTCAGAAATTGTTGCCAGGTCCTTCAGTCTGGACCAGATGTCCAAACTTGGTCCTGCCTGCCCTGCATCACCGCCAGCGGGTTGCTTAGGATACCTAAGTTTTTTCCTGGCAGCCCCAGTTGCGGGAGAAAATGAAGAAGGAGCCATTGACGTGTCACGTTCCGCTTCAGCTGACAGTGTGTTCACCAGCAGGTCTTTGCACCTCTGCAGGCTTGTGTCAGCCGGAAAGAGAGACACCACATAGGCTTTAAACCTAGGATCGAGCACGGTGGCCAAAATGTAGTGGTCTGATTTCAACAGATTGACCACCCTGGAATCCTGGCAAAGCGAATGAAGGGCTTCATCCACAAGTCCCACATGCCGAGCGGAATCGCTCCGTCTTAGCTCCTCCTTTACTTTCTCCAGCTGCTTCTGCAAAAGCCTGATGAGGGGAATGACCTGACTCAAGCTGGCAGTGTCTGAACTGACTTCACGTGTGGCAAGTTCGAAGGGCTGGAGAACCTTGCACAACACGGAAATCATTCTCCACTGCACTTGAGTCAGGTGCATACCCCCTCCTTTGCCTATGTCATAGGTGGATGTATAGGCTTGTATGGCCTTTTGCTGCTTCTCCATCCTCTGAAGCATATAGAGGGTTGAGTTCCACCGCGTCACAACCTCTTGCTTCAGGTGATGGCGGGGCAGGTTCAAGAGTGTTTGCTGGTGCTCCAGTCTTCGGCACGCAGTCGCTGAATGGCGAAAGTGGCCAGAAATTTTTCGGGCCACCCAAAGCATCTCCTGCACGCCCCTGTCGCTTTTCAGAAAATTCTGCACCACCAAGTTTATTGTGTGAGCAAAACATGGGACGTGCTGGAATTTGCCCAGATGTAATGCCCGCACAATATTGGTGGCGTTGTCAGATATCACAAATCCCCAGGAGAGTCTAAGTGGGGTAAGCCACTGGGCGATGATTTCCCTCAGTTTCTCTAAGAGGTTGTCGGCGGTGTGCCTCTTACTGAAACCGGTGATACACAGCGTAGCCTGCCTTGTAATGAGCTGGCGTTTCTGAGATGCTGCTACTGGTGACGCTGCTGCTGTTGCTGCGTAAGGTGATACATCTACCCAGTGGGCTGTCACAGTCATATAGTCCTTAGTCTGCCCTGTTCCACTTGTCCACATGTCCGTGGTTAAGTGGACATTGTGTACAACGGCATTTTTCAGGACACTGAGGACACTTTTTCTGACGTTTCTGTACAGTCTCGGTATCGCCTGCCTAGTGAAGTGTAATCTAGACGGGATTTGGAACCGGGGACACACTACCTCCATCAATTGTCTAAATCCCACTGCACTAATGGCGGATACCGGACGCACGTCTAACACCAACATAGCAGTCAAGGCCTCAGTTATACGTTTTGCTTCAGGATGACTGCTGTCGTACTTCATCCTCCTCGCTAAGGACTGTTGGAGGGTCAATTGTTTAGTAAAAGTAGTGGTGTTCCTACTTCCTCTCTGGGATGATGAACAACTCCCAGCAGCAGCAAGAGCAGCAGCGGCAGCAGTAGGCGTAGCAATGCAGGATCCTCTGGAGGAATCCCGGATAGGAGAGTCAGTCATGCCAGTGACATGGCCTGCAGGACTACTTCCGATCCTGACTAAGGAGGAAATTGACGAGGAGGGAGTTGACGGTGTGGTTTGCAGGCGCTTGGATACAACAGGACAACGGGATTTAGGTGTCCCAGGACTGCTTACGGTCTTAGCCAAAGTTTCTGAACTTGACAGTAACTTTTTATGAACGCGCTGCAGGTGCCGTATAAGGGAGGATGTTCCTAGGTGGTTGACGTCCCTACCCCTACTTATTTCACCTTTACATATGGTACATATGGCAAGA
This sequence comes from Taudactylus pleione, assembly GCA_031769625.1. Taxonomy (NCBI): domain Eukaryota; kingdom Metazoa; phylum Chordata; class Amphibia; order Anura; family Myobatrachidae; genus Taudactylus; species Taudactylus pleione. Next base: position 11,227,783 of record JAUIMM010000014.1, read on the forward strand.
CAGTTGTTGTCCGGATTTGGATAGAAATATTGCCAGACCAAAGAGGTGGAATGTTTGGTCTTCTGCCCAAGCATGACCGTGATGGGCTTTTTCATCCCACGGACAACAACTGTCTTCCCCGGAGCCTGATTTAAACAAACCACATCAGTGACATCTTCAATTTGCATATCAGCAAGTGGACGGTGGGTGCTCCTTTCAGCACTTGCAGGGGGCGTGCAAATGGTTGAAAGAGCCACCTCTTCCCGTCCAGTGCTGGGAAGGTCAGGCATCGCAACCACCACCACACTTGGACTCTCCTTGGGGATTTGTGATATCTTCTTTGAAAGCACAGTTCTTCGCTGTGCTTTTGCCAGCTTAACTCTTTTGATTTTTTTAGTGGGAGGAGGGCTTCCATCGTCATGTGAAGCTGAACCACTAGTCATGAACATACTAGGGATCGACCTTAGCCGTTCCTTGCCACTCCGTGTCGTAAATGGCATATTGGCAAGTTTACGTTTCTCTTCAGCTGATTTAAATGTCTTTTTCAAGGTCATTTTCCTGAACTTTGCCATTTGGGATTGTATGTGCCCTCTACTATGACATTGGGCATCGGCCTTGGCAGACGACGTTGATGGCACTAGGAGGAAGTGGTTCTTGATCTTTCTCTATTTTATTTTTATCGGAGAAAGTTTGGTCCTCCATTTATGTTATATCAATTTGATATATACGTGCGGCTAAACACAGAAAATAATTTTTTTTTTGGTTTGGACTGGAGTGTACTTTCGGGGGTTACAGCACCCTTAACGGTCAAGCCAGCCGGCCCTTTACTTATGACACAGGCGCACGCTTGGCACTACTTTGTTGATGCACATGCGGCTACTGCGCACACAATTCACAAACACAGAAAATAAATTTTTTTTTGGTTTGGACTGGAGTGTACTTTGGGGGTTACAGCACCCTTTAACGGTCAAGCCAGCCGGCCCTTTACTTAAGACATAGGCGCACGCTTGGCACTACTTTGTTGATGCACAGAAAATAATTTTTTTTTTGGTTTGGACTGGAGTGTACTTTGGGGGTTACAGCACCCTTTAATGGTCAAGCCAGCCGGCCCTTTACTTATGACACAGGCGCACGCTTGGCACTACTTTGTTGATGCACGTGCGGCTACTGCGCACACAATTCACAAACACAGAAAATAATTATTTTTTTGGTTTGGACTGGAGTGTACTTTGGGGGTTACAGCACCCTTTAACGGTCAAGCCAGCCGGCCCTTTACTTATGACACAGGCACACGCTTGTCACTACTTTGTTGATGCACGTGCGGCTACTGCGCACACAATTCACAAACACAGAAAATATATTATTTTTTTAGCACTTGGGGGGAGCACCCCTGATGGACAGAGCACCCCCTGGACAACACTACAGCACCCCTTTAGGACTGGGACACTGCACAGGACTTTGGAGTGGACACAGCCCCTATGGAGAACTGACTGCACAACACAGTCCAGCCAGCCCCTATGGACTTTGAAGTAGTGGACACAGCCCCTTTTAACAACAGCAGCACAGCACAACACAGCCAGCCCCTATGGACTTTGAAGTAGTGGACAACAGCAGCACTACACTACACTACACTACACAGCCCTAACTCCCACCCTCCCTCTTCACTGTCCACAGCCGAGTGAGAAAATGGCGCCGACGCGGGTACCTTATATAGGATCCAAAACCCGTGAGACTCGGAAGGCGGGATGATGACGTTTTGCCTCGATTTCAGATCCGAGTCAGGCGGGAAAAGTCGAGCCTGACTCGGATCGGACTCGGATCGGGGGGGCTCGGGGGGGTTCGGATTTCAGAAATCCGAACCCGCTCACCCCTAGTGTGAACACGCTCCTACTGAAGATTCTCTATATGAAAATGATAATTCACACCCCTCTTCTCTGCTATGATCAGAATTGTGAAGTTCTAGTGCCTAACACTAACTTCCCCCCTGGGGTGCCTAAACCTAACCCCCCTCCCCGCACCCTAAACCTAACCCTCCCGGGGGGGAACCTAAACGTAACCTCCCCCCAGTGGTGCCTGACCCTAATCCCCCCTTCCCCTAGTGAAACCTAAGTCCCCCCGGGAGTCCCTTATGATCGGTATGCCGGGCATTAGGATTTCGGCATGGGGCTGATGATAGGCAACGGTATTTAGATGTCTAAAGGTAGGTATTACCATGTACTTAGGCGCTCCTCAACATAAATGCTGTGACGGAGTCCAAGGACTCTGGACTTTTTCTACAGGATCTGACTTCCGTTTGGATAAAGTGTAAGAGCCTTGCAGGGTACCCTGCAATTCAACACCTGCTGGCTCCCCATCACCCACCAGGTATGATATCCTGTACTTTTTTGCTTACCAAGTATACAATTATAATTATTTATTTGTACATTGTACGATAGTGCTTATTTTAACCACAGGAGTCACATTTCCTGCTGAAATCAGAACCCACCAGACCTGACATTAGTTTTATGTTTCATGTCTTTATTCATCCACAACTTTTTTTATTGAGTATATTAACATAAATATATATCATTCACCTATTGCATATGTCTAAGGTCCACGGCAGATACCGTTTTTCTGCATCATCCAGTATTTGACAACCGATCCTGTGAATTCTCATCCTTTTTGAATCTACAGCACATTTTTTACCATATGCATTTATATTTCATGCATTACCCTGTATTCATTATCAAATTTAATTTTAAGTCTACACTGACCTATGTCATCTATACGGTCGACTCCGTCACAGCATTTATGTTGAGGAGAGCCTAAGTACATGGTAATACCTACCTTTAGACACACAATTCAGACTTTGGTTTTCACTAGGGAAAAGCCATTACCATTTATGGCCCGCTTACCTTCAACAAGAGCGCCCGGTTTCACCAACGCACCACAAAACAACGATATTTAGATGCCTATCATTAGTCCCATACTGGGATTTCACAGTCGGGAAGCCGGCGGTCGGCATTTCGACTGCCGGCTTCCTGACTACATCCCAATGCAACAATGAGAATCTGTATTGGTGGAATGTAATACCACAGAAAGATTGCAGATTGTGCTATTAAAAAGAATTCCTGTATTAAAACCATCTGGCACACAAGCTGGAATGCACTGAACAACTGAAATGACATCACTTCTGGTCTGGCGATGCTTTGAATCCATGATGGAATGCAGCCATATTACTTCTGGTTTCAAGGATTTTATGAGAGCCCCGGACTTTACAGGTATTATTGTTTACTACATAATTGGGACTTTCTTAGTGCTATAAAAAGGACTCTCTGACACACATTCTCATGCTGCTTTTGAAAAAGAACGTCTGGTTTGAAAGGCATCAAGCAGGATTTATCTCCACCCATACCAGCTGTGGGGGTCATTCAGACCCACTCACGAGCGCAGGATGCTCGCAAGCGGGTCGATGTTGCCCCACTGCGCATGCGCACGACGGAGGGAGCTCCGTCGTGCGCATGCGCGAGACCCGAATAGCGAGGGGCTCTCCGACGCTCCGGGTCTCACACCAAAGGGGGCGTGCTGTTGATGTTGATTGACAGCACGCCCCCTTTGGTGGGCATGCCGGGGCGTGGCTGCCCAGATGGAGGCGTTCCCATGGGAATGCCTACCGTCTGGGTCCGGCCCCACTGACATCACTAGTGATGCCAGTGGGAGTGATTTTGGCTCTGATAGAGCCAAAATCACTCCAGGGCTTGTGGCAGCGAGACCCTACCGCAGGGTCTCCGTTGCAAGCCCGATGGTCGCGATGGTCTTGACCATAGCGACCATCATCATGGACGCTCGCATAAGCTGTGGGTGGTCACCCACAGCTATGTAAGCGTCCAGGAGGACGCTCCATTTTCATGGAGGAGGGCCCTGATTCAGAGCGCTCTGGTCAGAGCGTCCGGCTCTGAATCAGGCCCTGTATTCGTTGTCATCTGGATTGACTGGAGAAGTAATTTTCGTGCTTGTGGCTGCATGTTACTGGGACACTGCAATATTGATGTGCTTTATTCATCTGACACATCTGGTAGGAATGTTATTTATATGTATTCACTGCAGTTTATTATTTTATCTTATGTGAGTGCATTTTATTATGGAATAAACAATATGTGTTTTAACCACACTGTGTTGCACAAGTATGTTTAATTGTTCTTTACTTATATCAATGAGGGACTGTTTTATTCCAAAAATCATGGCATTTGTCAAGGAAGAAATGGATTTGTGATATGCAATAGTCATAAAATATATTGAGTAAGCAAATTTCCTAAGGGGCACGTGGAGTCTTTTTGGATTGAGGAATTAAAGGGGTCTATGACTACTTCTCTCACCATTACCCTGCACAACAGGATGTTCGACTTGTGTAAAACTTGTTATGCCATGTTGATTTTTTCTTTTTTCTCTGTATTCTGAAATTTAGTTGAAGGTCAGTACTTAGTGATCAGCCAGAAATAACTGATTGCTGTACCATATTTACTAGTGACCTTGTTGCTTTTCATTCAGAAATAAGAGCACATTCAGCATTGTACACAGAAATTCAATTTATTGATTCCTCTGGTCAAAAACAAATAGCTGTAATTCACTTCAAAATCCCTTTCTTATTTATTGAATCAGCATTTTTAATAATAAAAGTAAAACAATAATTTATTGTTAAAGAGAATTTAATTATATTCCGATATAGTTAAGAATATAAGATAGTTCTTGTCCTTGGCTCAGTCGGATTCAGATCTAACCATCTGTGCCTGCTTTTCAATGAAGGAAAAAAAATCCCACTGCTCTAAGGAAAAATTTGATGCTGGTCAAAGAAACTTGGCTGGTAGTGTGCATAATAACCTAAGTACATATTTCCTGTGCTATGGAAATAATGGTGAAATAAATTAATTTAGTGCATTTATGACTTCAATTCTTCCTTTTTTATAATAATTTGTTGAAGTTGTATCAACAAACACACTTGTTGAAATATAATGTTTTCAATATCCACATTAAGATAATTAGTCTATCGGTCTGATGTACGTATATCCAAACACAAATGATCTCATCTGTCAGGCATGCTGGAAGATTTTTCATGTCCAACAGAATTAGGGCGGAATCCAATTAGCCCTGATATTTTTTCAGGGGCAAAAAACTGTGATTTTTCGCCTATAATCCCAGTTTTTTTGCAGATTTTTTTTCACCCTATCCTATTTGTTTCATGCGAACAAATAGGATAATTTGCCCAAAAACACATAGAACCTACTGTATGTGTTTTCGCCACTTCACTGGCGAAGAAACAGAATTTTTCGGGGGATAATATTTTGGGACACATCGGGTCCTGAAAAAAAATCCCCGATAAGTGTCGGCATCAGGCTGGACTTAAGGGCTAATTGGATAGCCTGGGGAAACCATTAGTGCCTGAACAATGTTCGGGGCTAATTGGATACTAATTCTCCACAATGGAGAACCCTTAATTGCTTCTCCATTGTGGCCATACACTGTGCAATTATCGGTCAGTCAATTATCGGCTGAATGGGCTAATAACTACACAGTATTTACTGTAGTAACCTTAAGCATTGTGTTCTTTTTATTGTCTTTAGATTATACATTGCTGCAAACTAGAATTGTATTCTCTAGTTTTTAGTTGTGTTAGTTAAGTTTTACACATCATTGTAACAGAGCAAATCAATGGTTTGTATCTTGTGGTGGATTTTGTAATATCTTAAGTAAAAAAATAATAATTCTGTAAAAATGGTCCCATAAGTAAATTTGCACTATTGCTCGGTATAGATTGGTAATAGTGGAGCGCAAAAATAGAAATAATTTACCACCAAAAAAAGTTTTTTCAGGTCTATTGGCTAAAAATTCTGGCCAAACCCACTCTCTTAAAAAAATGGTAATTATTCAATAGCAATACTGTATGTATTATAGGAATGAATTGTACACACATGTATTTAAAAGACCAACAACTGAAATATAATACATTTAATAAACACACAATTAACATAAGTATATAAAATGAATTTCATAAGGCCCATTATTATTGATACATGATTTCATCAACAATTTAAACAAAAATAGAATAAAAATTTCAGGGACCTGTCAAAAATACACCAACATGTTTATGTGTAAAAATAACAAAGTAATCAGAGCTAATACACAAAAACTATCCACAGGATGTGAATAATCTTATTTAATAGTGTGAGCATCTAAACAAAAATATTTTATTTTATTTTAACATCATTATTTTATGTAACTGTCTGTAATAACTAGGGGTGAGCGGGTTCGGATTTCTGAAATCCGAACCCCCCCGAGCCCCCCCGATCCGAGTCCGATCCGAGTCAGGCTCGACCTTTCCCGCCTGACTCGGATCTGAAATCGAGGCAAAACGTCATCATCCCGCCTTCCGAGTCTCGCGGGTTTTGGATCCTATATAAGGTACCCGCGTCGGCGCCATTTTCTCACTCGGCTGTGGACAGTGAAGAGGGAGGGTGGGAGTTAGGGCTGTGTAGTGTAGTGTAGTGTAGTGTAGTGTAGTGTAGTGCTGCTGTTGTCCACTACTTCAAAGTCCATAGGGGCTGGCTGTGTTGTGCTGTGCTGCTGTTGTTAATAGGGGCTGTGTCTACTACTTCAAAGTCCATAGGGGCTGGCTGGACTGTGTTGTGCAGTCAGTTCTCCATAGGGGCTGTGTCCACTCCAAAGTCCTGTGCAGTGTCCCAGTCCTAAAGGAGTGCTGTAGTGTTGTCCAGGGGGTGCTCTGTCCATCAGGGGTGCTCCCCCCAAGTGCTAAAAAAATAATATATTTTCTGTGTTTGTGAATTGTGTGCGCAGTAGCCGCACGTGCATCAACAAAGTAGTGCCAAGCGTGCGCCTGTGTCATAAGTAAAGGGCCGGCTGGCTTGACCGTTAAAGGGTGCTGTAACCCCCGAAAGAACACTCCAGTCCAAACCAAAAAAAAATTATTTTCTGTGTTTGTGAATTGTGTGCGCAGTAGCCGCACGTGCATCAACAAAGTAGTGCCAAGCGTGCGCCTGTGTCATAAGTAAAGGGCCGGCTGGCTTGACCGTTAAGGGTGCTGTAACCCCCGAAAGTACACTCCAGTCCAAACCAAAAAAAAAATTATTTTCTGTGTTTGTGAATTGTGTGCGCAGTAGCCGCACGTGCATCAACAAAGTAGTGCCAAGCGTGCGCCTGTGTCATAAGTAAAGGGCCGGCTGGCTTGACCGTTAAGGGTGCTGTAACCCCCGAAAGTACACTCCAGTCCAAACCAAAAAAAAAATTATTTTCTGTGTTTGTGAATTGTGTGCGCAGTAGCCGCACGTGCATCAACAAAGTAGTGCCAAGCGTGCGCCTGTGTCATAAGTAAAGGGCCGGCTGGCTTGACCGTTAAAGGGTGCTGTAACCCCCGAAAGTACACTCCAGTCCAAACCAAAAAAAAATTATTTTCTGTGTTTGTGAATTGTGTGCACAGTAGCCGCACGTGCATCAACAAAGTAGTGCCAAGCGTGCGCCTGTGTCATAAGTAAAGGGCCGGCTGGCTTGACCGTTAAGGGTGCTGTAACCCCCGAAAGTACACTCCAGTCCAAACCAAAAAAAAAATTATTTTCTGTGTTTGTGAATTGTGTGCGCAGTAGCCGCACGTGCATCAACAAAGTAGTGCCAAGCGTGCGCCTGTGTCATAAGTAAAGGGCCGGCTGGCTTGACCGTTAAAGGGTGCTGTAACCCCCGAAAGTACACTCCAGTCCAAACCAAAAAAAAAATTATTTTCTGTGTTTGTGAATTGTGTGCACTGTGGCTGCACGTGCATCAACAAAGGAGCAGCGCCAAGCGTGCGCCTGTGTCCCATAAGTAAAGAGCCGGCTGGCTCATTTCTTAAATGGTGGTGTAACCCACAAAGTGCACTACTCTCCAGCAAAAATAAAATAATATTTTCTGTGTTTGTGTGCGCTTTAGCCGCACGTATATATATCAATATAACATAAATGGAGGACCAAACTTTCTCCGATAAAAATAAAATAGGGAAAGATCAAGAACCTCTTCCTCCTGGTGCTGTTGCTGCTGCTGGGAGTTGTTCATCATCCCAGAGAGGAAGTAGGAACATCACTACTTTTACTAAACAATTGACCCTCCAACAGTCCCTAGCGATGAGGATGAAGTACGACAGCAGTCATCCTGAAGCAAAACGTATAACTGAGGCCTTGACTGCTATGTTGGTGTTAGACGTGCATCCGGTATCCGACATTAGTGCAGTGGGATTTAGACAATTGATGGAGGTAGTGTGTCCTCGGTTCCAAATCCCGTCTAGATTCCACCTGCATCCTCAAAGCAGCAGCGACAAGCGTGCGTCTGTCTGTTAAAGGGTGGTGACACCCTCAAAGTGTTCTACACAAACAATTAAAATATTGTTCTTTTTTTTTTGGTCTTTGTGAAATGTGTGGGCTGTAGCCACACCTGCATCCTTAAAGCAGCAGCGACAAGCGTGCGTCTGTCTGTTAAAGGGTGGTGACACCCTCAAAGTGTGCTACACAAACAATTAAAATATTGTTCTTTTTTCTGTCTTTGTGAATTGTGTGGGCTGTAGCCGCACCTGCATCCTTAAAGCAGCAGCGACAAGCGTGCGTCTGTCTGTTAAAGGGTGGTGACACCCTCAAAGTGTGCTACACAAACAATTAAAATATTGTTCTTTTTTCTGTCTTTGTGAATTGTGTGGGCTGTAGCCGCACCTGCATCCTTAAAGCAGCAGCGACAAGCGTGCGTCTGTCTGTTAAAGGGTGGTGACACCCTCAAAGTGTGCTACACAAACAATTAAAATATTGTTCTTTTTTTTTTGGTCTTTGTGAAATGTGTGGGCTGTAGCCGCACCTGCATCCTTAAAGCAGCAGCGACAAGCGTGCGTCTGTCTGTTAAAGGGTGGTGACACCCTCAAAGTGTTCTACACAAACAATTAAAATATTGTTCTTTTTTTTTCGGTCTTTGTGAAATGTGTGGGCTGTAGCCGCACCTGCATCCTTAAAGCAGCAGCGACAAGCGTGCGTCTGTCTGTTAAAGGGTGGTGTAACTCTCAAAGTGTTCCAAAAAATAAAAAACTATTTTTTTAATGTGTTTGTGACTTGTGTGCGATGTAGCCACACTTGCATCCTCAAAGCAGCAGCGACAAGCGTGCGTCTGTCTGTTAAAGGGTGGTGACACCCTCAAAGTGTGCTACAGAAACAATTAAAATATTGTTCTTTTTTTTTTCGGTCTTTGTGAAATGTGTGGGCTGTAGCCGCACCTGCATCCTTAAAGCAGCAGCGACAAGCGTGCGTCTGTCTGTTAAAGGGTGGTGACACCTCAAAGTGTTCTACACAAACAATTAAAATATTCTTCTTCTTTTTTCTGTCTTTGTGAATTGTGTGGGCTGTAGCCGCACTTGCATCCTCAAAGCAGCAGCGACAAGCGTGCGTCTGTCTGTTAAAGGGTGGTGTAACCCTCAAAGTGTGCTCCACAAACAATAAAAATATTCTTTTTTTTTTTCTGTCTTTGTGAATTGTGTGGGCTGTAGCCGCACTTGAATCCTCAAAGCAGCAGCGACAAGCGTGCGTCTGTCTGTTAAAGGATTACATCGGTGACAGCATCCAAGTAGGCATGTCAGACAGTCCGTACCTGTACTGGCAGGAAAAAGAAGCAATTTGGAGGTCCCTGTACAAACTGGATCTATTTTACCTGAGTTGCCCCCCCTCCAGTGTGTACTCCGAAAGAGTGTTTAGTGCAGCCGGGAACCTTGTCAGTGAAAGGCGTAGGAGGTTGCTTCCACAAAATGTGGAGAAGATGATGTTCATAAAATGAATGATCAACTCTTCCAGGGAGACCAGCCTCCAGAACGTACAGAGGGACCTGTGGTTCCAGCAGGGACGAATTAATATTCTGTGAGGATGAGGATGTACACACTGAAGAGGGTGAGGAATCGGTGGATGAGGAGGATGAGGATGACATCTTGCCTCCGTAGAGCCAGTTTGTGCAGGGACACATTAATTGCCAGCTTGTTTTGTGGGGGCCCAAACGAACCAATCATTTCAGCCACAGTTGTGTGGCAGACCCTGGCGCTGAAATGATTGATTTGTTAAAGTGTGCATGTCCTGTTTATACAACATAAGGGTGGGTGGGAGGGCCCAAGGACAATTCCATCTTGCACTTCTTTTTTTTCTTTGCATTATGTACAGTTTGGGGCCTAGTTTTTCTAACTGCCATCCTGTCTGCCACTGCAGTGTCACTCCTAGATGGGTCACGTGTTTGTGCCGCCCACTCGTGTCGCTTAGCATAGTCATCCAGCTACCTCGGTGCAACCTTTTGGACATGAAAACACTATTGTGAGGTGTTCAGAATAGACTGGAAATGAGTGGAAATTAAGGTTATTGAGGTTAATAATAGCATAGGAGCAGAAAAACCTACAAATTCTGTGATTTTAGCTGTTTTTATGCTTTTTTTAAAAAAAATACAGATCCAAAACACAAAACCCAGAACCCAAAACACGGAAGGGTGGTTTTGGCAAAACCAATCCAGATCCAAAACACGAAGAAAGATCCAGATCCAAAACCAAAACACAAAACACGAAAAGTGGCCGGTGCACACCCCTAGTAATAACCTCTACCATGGATTGCTATTTCACTGTTTTTTGGCATGTTTTTGTGCAACGTAATTTCATCTGTCAAACTTGTTTTGCTGATGATAACAAATAAATACAGAATACAGAAAAATTGTGTTATCTATTATATAAAGAACTAAAATTTTTGTCTCTGACATGCGCAGGTAGTGACAGCTGACTGCATGGTCTGTTCACGCACCCCCTGCTCACAGCAACGCCCTTCTACCAAAGATGCAGGGGCATATCTATAATGGGTGCAGGCTGTGCGGGGCACACGGGCCCCCTCCGCACCGCACACCCTGCACCCATAGTTTTACTTACCTCTCTGGAGTCCCACATCGGCCTGAAGTCCGATGCTGTAAAAATGACTGGAAAATGACCGCCGCGGCCATTTTCCCGTCGTGTGCGCATGTGCAGTACAAAGAAAAAATGGCCACCACGGCCATTTTCCCGGTGACCTGCGCACACTTTATAGACTGTGGGCGCACTCTAGTGCCCAGAGTCTATAACTTCGGTGCTGGCCGCGCACCGCTCAGTACGCTGCAGGCTGCTGGAAAGAGAGGAGGGGGTCCATCTCGGAGACTGCACATGGGCCCCCTCCTCTCTGGAAATGCCCCTGCAAAGATATGCATTATCAGAGCCCTGTCTGGATAGCTGAAGTCACCCTGCTCTTACCTGGTAGAGTTGTATTGTGGTGTGCTCTCTGTATTGTTCATACCAGACTTTGTATAGCATTCCCAGTCCACTGTGCTGCTCTCCACCAAGGCAAGCTGAGTGAGTGGGGGACAGTGTGATATGGCTTCCCCCAGTGTGTTGTACTGGATGTTTTAGCTGTATAGTGAGGTACTGTCCAGGCGTGTATTATTTAGCTAATATACAGTATTATGTATTAATATTGACTATCATATTTAAGTAAAGATGCTCCAACTATTAACCACTTAATAGATTAATATGTTTTAAAAAATAGTCATCAAAAATTTATTATTTTTCATTTAATTAAGAACAGCTTTTAAAAAAATTATATAAATAGTTATTAAAGCACAGAGATGTCTTGTGGACTTGTGTCCTTCCTCACTCTCTTTGGTACAGTGTTCATAGGGGCACTGAATCTAACGAGAACTCTGGTGTTTGCCAAGAACTGTCACAAGGCAGGATGGTCTTAGATGCACAGAACTAGCAGGTCACTGAGGATTTCTGGATCCAGATTGGCTGACCTGAGATGGTAGGAGATGCAAGATGTGTGCCACTGCCACATGTAACTCTGAGACTGCTGCTGGTACCAAAGTCTGATCAGAAAAAGCTGCAGCCTGGTGAACTCAGCAGGACAAAATAGAGGAGCCAAATACATTCCAGCCCCCTTCCAACCCCAGTAAATGAGAACTGTGGTCCAGTGAATTGTGGCAATATTTTAGTGAAAAAAATATGCCTATGTCTCATAAATGTCCCCATTGTAACATTACACCTCAGTGGCACTATATCTCCAGTGGCATTACCCACCACCCACCAGTGTCTATAGGTTCCCATTGTGGCACAATCCACCCCCCCTCCAGTGCCATGTGTCACCATTGAAGTATTGTACCTCCCAACCCACCCAGTGGCAATACACCTTTATGATCATTACCCATAGCAAATATTTTATTTCACTACTATAACTTTAGTAAAAAAAATTTATATCTATTTTGTTAATTAAGTATATTATTAATTAAAACACTGAAAACACGTAAAAAAGACATAACAAAACACACAGATAGCACTTCAAGATATGAAGCAAAATATTGTTGTAGACCCAAGAATCATGCACATTGTTTCATGGACCTTTTCCCAACTATATTATTGACAGATATAATACAGTGTCAATAAAGATTGCATCTAATAAGAAGGGAAAAGGCATAAGGAAAATCAAAGTACAACTAGAGCCGTAATGAAACATGTCCAAAAAATATTGACAGCACCACACTCAGCAATGAACAAGGTAAGGAAGTAGAACATAAAGGGAACCATAATTGACCAGCCTCCCTACACCCCCCATCACATACACACTCCTCACACCTCATCTTCACTTGTAATACATGCATATCTGAAATTACACATTGGAACCCAATTTTTATGAAACTCAAGCAGCTCCCCATTGCTAGTATACACGAAGCACTCATGATTATTGGATTCTTTCTCTAATTGCTTTCATTAGATTAACTCTAAAGGTGCTACTGCCAACCACCATCTGGCTATTATGACCTTGGCTAGGGTCACCAGGCTGAACACTTATTTATAAATTAAAGTCGAAACTGTCTTCTCCAGAGCCACACAAAATAAGCAAATCTTAGTATCCCAAACAGATAGTATAGTATCATTATTGTAGCCCCACACTTTACCCGCAAAATTGGCCACTATCCCTTTCCCATAACAGGTACCAAAAACTGCAACCCTCAGACCCACACTTAGGACATCTAGAGTTTTTTAGGACACCCATTTTGCACAGACCCAATGGAGTACAGTAAATTCTATGAAGAACAGACAAATGAGTTTGCTGAAATGTAACACAAGATGTTGCATTTCATATACTCCCTGAATGTGTAGCCATTCCTTATGTTAGTAAATCCCCAAAATGTCCCTTTTCTCTACTATTTTATATTTTGCTAAATAAAAGCATTTGACCAAATATGTTGTTATACATCCTGAAGTCATGGAATTTGATTGTTATATTCTGTATGCAAAACAATCCAAAATGTTGTTATGCAGAGCAGGTGTTTTCAAACACTAGATAAAAATATTGTACTATATAAAAACATATATTTTGTTTGAGAAAAGTGGCCATATTCTTTTTTTATTAATATCTTTTATTTATATGGTGCCACAGAAGGGCCATAATGTTGTATAAGGAGAATTATGATGGGAAAAATAAACAATATAATATAAGATATAAAAAGGGATAAGTACAGGAGCAAAATACAAACAGTGAAATAATAATACAGTAAAATAATGAGATCCCATTCCTAGAAAGGGCAGACAGGAGGGATTAGAGTCATGGACTGTAACTCTGTAAGTTAGGGCACAATGGAGACATTAATAGTGTAGGGAGAGAACAAGAGGTCCCTGCTTTTGAGAGCTTACAGTCTAAAAGATTGTTGGTGAAACTTGGAGGAGAACTGGGTAAAGATGAGGCAGGACAGCAGATATGTGTTAAGAGTATAAGAAAAGATGGTAGGATGTAATATACAGGCACAATTTCAGGGCAGGTTCTAATCTCTACAGGCTGGTAGACATACTCAAAGTACTGGGAAGTTCCATAGGTGGGGACAGTGGCATAGGAAGGGGGTGCATGTGGGGCACCTTGCCCTGGGCACCATCTGACAGGTCCGGCAGAGGGGGGTGCCACCGGCCTGGGCAATGTTCTGCACTCTGGTGAAATGTGTAGCTGGTGGGACACATCTCACTGGACTGTTCCCAACAGTGGGTGACATTTGGCGCCAGCTGTGAGCTGGGTGCAGCTCGCGGACCAGTGCCCATTTGAATTTGGTGCCGGGCATGAGCCAATCACAGTTTGCGGACTGGCAGCCAATAGAAAGTGGTCGCAGTGAGCCAATCGTGATTCACCACATCTCGGCATCTGCCGTCAGATGCCAGTGGGAAGAAAAGTCAGTTCAGCGGTGGGCGGAGGATGCAGACATCGTGGGAAGAGCTCCAGCGGCCATGGAAGAGGCCAGAAGATACTGGGCTAAATACAGAAGAGGTCCGGCGATGGTGCTGCTGGCCAGGATAGGCCAGCGGCAGAAGAATGTGGTTGAGGATATATGCAAAGATACCAATATTAGAATCACCAATACCTCACTTGTTATTCCTGCTGCTCATCTCAAATGATGGGTGTGCTGGACCCCATGAAAGTAATGGATAGAAACGAAAAAAGTGAGTGCTGGAATTTGAACAAATGTGGTTTTTATTAAATACACCAAAAAAATTTAAATAAAAAAACAAGAAGTAAAGATGTCATTATGTCATTATTATTATCAGTAATGTCATTAAATAAGACAGCGACAATAAATACATATATTACAAATGTAGATGCAAAAAAGTGTCTGTGTGCACACAAAACATACAATATTGATGATCATTATCTAAAAAAGAGCCACTAACAGTTTTGTGTTCATCAAAAAAGTGACGATATTGGATCAGAACCTCTATATACCCCTGCCTGTACCTTTTAAAATCCTACCTATAAACCTCTAAGGATGACGCCAATTTGCGTACGCAGTCATACAGTAAAAAAAAACTCCAGAATTGGAATGTGTGGTCCCGAAGCACAAAGTATTATTCAAGTAAAAAGTACAGTCAGTTACACACTATTGATCCAGACACAATTAGACACAAAGGAATTATACAGACCCCCAAGTACAGTATACATACGCCGCGATTTCTGGTCCAGAAGTTAGGCATCAGCAAGAAACCCCATCGTCATTCAGCAAGAAGACTAAAGACCCAGTGTTTGAGCACACATGTTTATACTCCCCCAGAATAGACAGGACAATAGAGAAGTTTCTTGCTTATGCCATTGGTTCCCATGGGGGAACCATCTGTTACAGAGTGTTTAACAGGCTGGTTCAAATAGACTCAACCCAGGCACCAACAACTGGGGGTCTCTGCCCTCCCGCCCCCTAACAGTCATCCTAACAGTTGTTCATAAAATATACATTTTGTTGCTTGTAGTCTCTGCGGTCCATACGTTGAGAATGCATGATGCGATCTCCACACCGATAGTATCGGAATTCTGTTGAAAGAGTACACATCAATACGAAACCAAACACGGCTTTCAAAAGCATGTATAAAACCTTAGTTATCAAATATCTTTATTTCACAGCATTTATACTAACTGAACAAACTTAAATCTTATACCTTAAAACTTATTAAACCTTTTATGTGGATATGTAATGTGTGAGTATGCGGGGTTTGATATAAAGATGCTAGTTAACTTGGGGCAGATGCAGGCGTATTAATGTGTGTATGAGAAATGGTGCACTTAACACTTACTAAGTGAACACCTAGCAGTGTGGATTGCTGAGCATGATAGTTCCACATGCCCCCTGTCTCAGCATCCCCAACCTTTCCCGTGTTCAAAGGAAAAGCTCTTTTGTTCTCTCAGACTCTTGTGTGAATGCAAATGTGTTACCCCAAGCTGTGAAGCTGGGGCCATCCTGTCTGGGTGTGGGGCTAAAACCTGTTTAGGATTCAGACAAATCCAATTGTGTAGATCAATGCCTGGATTATATTACAATTGCCACAACTATACTTGTCTGCATACAGGGATTCCCAATTTGTATGTAAAAACACTCATTGTCTATTCTATTTACTTTTACTCAGGATGCTGTTCTTCCAGTTGCCCTTGGTAGATTATCAAAAACATTGCCATCTGTACTTAGCTTGTGAGTTGTAACTTAAAATGGCGCTTGTCGCAAAATGGCATCTTGTAGATTCTTGTATCTAAAATGGAGTCTAGCTGCCATTCGCAAGATGGCATCGTGCACGCTTCAATTTTAAACTGATCTTGTCTTAGCCAATAATCCAGTTTTGACAAAAGCAATTGGAGAGATGAGTAAGAAAGACAGGTGGTATAAGCTTTCAGTTCATTAGCTCCCTACCTTGCTGACAGCAACAGGGTCTGTAATTTGAAAATAGCAGAAAGCAGGAGCGCCCCATCTTACTTCAACTGTAGTGTCCTCATGGCAAATGGCATGACAGCAGTCCATCTGCAATGTATCACTCTGTTCTATCTCCATCTTTTTTAGAACCTTTAATGCAGAGATGTCTGCTTAACATCCACTCAAACTCTATTCATCAATCTTTCTTGTACTGCATATGTGGGATGCAATTTACATTATAATGTGACTTTTATTTGGTTTTTATGTGTAAATACTAAACTTGCCAATCAATCTTTGGAATTAATCAGTATATCATAATTTCATGTGAAACATCTAATATAAGATAATATCCTCACTGGGTACAATAACTCTGGAAACAGAAACCCCATGCTTATATTCTCTTACCGTGATCTGCAACATTGTATGTTTTATTGACTTTCAAGTTATTTCCCTGAGAAATTGTATCAAAAAGCTTTAACTAGCCTGAAGAAAAACTGACTTATCTGATATTATAACTACTTGCACTCAAGTTCTAATCAGCATTTTATTAAGATTGGTTATACTGCATTCTGACCTCAACTTGTACTATTTATGATAAACTCCCTATACCTGTCCTCTTATGTACACTATATACCAGAAAATTGCATAAAATATGCATGATTATACTTTCTCATACATACTAATTTCAGTATACAGTACAGCAAAAACTAAAAATCCTTGTTTTCATACTGTATACCAAAGCACCATCTCCACTTCTAAAAACTCTCACTTTAGTAAATATACCCCCTTGATTCAACTGCCCCTGACTTGCAAAAGTGCTCCTGTTCCCGCTGAGTGTTACTAGTGAAAATCTTGCTCTAATGTTGACTTCCTCTAATTGATATAAATTATTTTGTTGTATACCTCAGCCCTCTCTCTTCCAAAACAAACCTATTTTAAGTCTCTAATTTCCTACCAGTCTTGCAACACCTGTCACTTCTTTGCCCCTTCCATGTCCTTATTCTGCACACTCCCTCCTCATCCCCCCTCCTCCTTTTAAACCTTAGATATTGTGAACAAATTGTACATCCAAAATTGACATAACTATCTCCTTTTTCCAGTTCTTATGAACTTTATCCTCACAATCTATCCCTCTGTTAATGGGCTAATTATTTTCACTTAATCTACAGTCTCCAAATTTCCCCATCTCTATTTGATCAAAACTATGCTCTCCTCTCTCCTCTCTCCCTCACACGCGTTTAATAACACTCCTCCATTCACAGCATTCAGTGATTTCCCCAAGCCTGTCATTTCCTCCTTCATTGTAAGGATGAGACCCTTTATCCAACATGTCACTACCAAAACTCATCCACTTTCTCATCAAACCTTTCTTCAACTACAAAAACCTCCTCCATACTCAAAAACATGGCAGATAATTACCTCAGACCACTGTGCTTCTGCTCCCCAACTCCTTCAATCTATATCCTGGCACCCCACTTTCTATAGAATCCAGTTCTTCAAACTGATCCTCACCTACAATGCCCTTGGCTTTTCCTCCCCTACATTTTAAACCTCATCTCACTCCACTCTCCCTTCCACCCTCTTCACTCTGCCAATGACCAGTGCCTCAACTCCCCACTGATAACTATATCACAAACCTACAACAGTTCTTCTGTGGCACTCCACAACTATGAAACGCAATATCACATTGCAATGACTTAAACAATTGTCAATCTCCAAAGTCTACCAGTTTTCCATTTAACTTCACTCTCAGTGCAAAACCTCAGTGTGCCTATATTCTCATCATGCCCCCCTCTCTTGCCTCAGCATTTCCCTACCCCATTAGGTTATGAGTCAAGCCACCTTATTCACTTGTGAATACTTGTATACCTACCTATTGCATGTACTTCACACCACTTGCCTCTTACATCATATATATATATTGCGTTAATGATAACAACCTGTGTTTCATTGGCATCCCACAACTTGGATGAACTATCATTTGACATTTAGATAGGTACAGTGTATGTATGTATGTATGTATATATATATATATATATATCTATATATATATATATATATATATTATTCTCAGTTATTATTATGTGTAGTGTCCAGTATCTTTTCTTATTACCTGTGTATGGACAGCTACACATTTCTTATTCTCATACTGGGAGACATATTTAGTATCTGTACTTTTTATTTATTTATGGATATTGCACAGTGTTACTGTTCTTGCTCTGAAGGCAAATAATCAGTTGAATTATCTCAAATGGTCTAATCCATATTATAAATAGACTTCGTATAAACTAACCCAGACTGTATTACGTAATCCATAATATAACTAATATTTTGTTTTGCACATTTGAACAATACTCTTCTAAATGGTTTTTAGAAAAACAGATAAAATCAGCAATGCTTATGGATTATTTAACTTAATGAGTTTTGATTTCATTTATGGCCTGATGACTTAAAATAAAATATCCATAGCAACTGAAACATTGGTAGTACTGTCCTGAAGCAGTTGCAGGTTATTTTTTAGAGGGGTAGCACCAGTTGCATTTCTAGCACTGGGCTCCATTTGGGCTAGGATCGGTGTGAGGCCATATGGTATAGTCTGAATGTCACTCATCCTCTGATCTCAGATATCCTGCGTTGCTGTGTGATTGCCCCATTGGTGGAGTAAGTCATGTGATATGAAAGTAAGCTGTGTGATAGTCTAGTGTTCATTTTAAATGGAAGCTGAAAGATTGTATACGGTTATAGTTTAGAAATATAATTATATCAGAATTTGCTGTTCTTATTTGTTTAGAAGTGAAAACTTTATATGATCATGTTTGTGTATTGTTACTAAGGGGTCTATTTACTAAGTAGTGTTATGAGACAGAGTGAAGAGTGATAAGTCTGTGATAATGTGCCAGCCAATCAGCTCCCAACTGTCATCTCACAGGCTGTGTTTGAAAAATGACAGTTGGGAACTGATTTCCTGGCATTTTATCACAGACATCACTTTTCACTCTGTCTCCTAACACTGCTTAGTAACTAGACCCCTAAGTTTGTTATGCTCTGAACCTGCATCTGTTTACCCACCTATTATTTTATTACTACTTCTCTTTTGAAATTGTACTGTTTTGCTGGATTAGATTTAATGAAGTTATTAGCATAGTGAGCCTTTCAGGGTGTTACCTTTACTGTGATTGGTAGTATATTTTTGTTAACATATGTTTGATAAAGCAATGTGTGTATGGGGCAGTGGCCATACAAATCACTCTCCTTCGCTGTTGTGTTCTCTGTGGGACTGTCTCTTGTCCAGACAATAACAAAAACATTGTATTAATCAGACCTTTGGGTTTTGTACTATAATTATATTTTTAACAAGTCAGACAAATCTATAACAGGCTGTTTCTAGAACACAATGGGGTAGATGTATTATAGCGGCACTTAACGTGCCACTATAATGCTTCCCGCTTCGCCTCTTTACCAAGGCGAAGCAGGAAGCACTACCGATGAGATGTATAAACATCTCATCGGCCAGAGAGGGGGAGCGTTAACTCCCCCCTCCGGCGCTACCCACTAGAGACAGCAGTGCATCAGCCTAGTGCTGATGCGCTGTGTCTCTCTCCTGGCCGGCTCCACTGAGCATGCGCAGGATCTCGCAAGTATCGCAAGATCCCCGCGTGGAGCCCTGGAGCCGGCAGCCGCCGCAGCAGGGACAGCGCTGTCCCTGCTGTGGGGATAGGCTAACGCCAGGCTGTATCTGTCGATAACGACAGCTACAGCCGGCTGAACGGTCATGCGTTATGACCGTTCGTACATGGCCCTGCCGTCGGCGCTGCTATCTATAAGCGCCCCTGTCATTTACCGCCCAGACCCCGATCATACATCGGGGAGAAGCGGTATCAGCGCACTTAACGTGCGCTGATACTATTTCTGGACTTCGTACATCTCCCCCAATAAGATCAAGGGGTCTATGTACTAATCAGTGATAAGAGACAGAGTGAAAAGTGATAAGTCTGTGATAAGGTGCCAGCCAATCAGCTCCCAACTGTCATCTCACAGGCTGTGTTTAAAAAATGACAGTTGGGAGCTGACTGGCTGGCACCTTATCACTGGCTTATCACTTTTCACTCTGTCACTTATCACTGCTTAGTACATATTCCCCAAAATATTATTGTATTCTCTGGTTTATGACAGGTTAAATGTATACACCTTGAATAACAGCTGAAGTTGTGGGTGGAGCTCAGTAGGACAACAAAAAACAAAAGATAACAGCTGGGGCCATTGTAGCAGAAAGTAGAGATAAAATACCTGCTACAGGGAATCTTGGGCCGCAGGTTATGGATCGGAGGCCCTGGGTATCACTACAGGCAAAACTGGATATACTGTTTACTGGATCATTATGAGAATTACTTTACTTTAAAAATAATAAAAGTGTTTTTCAGTCAGCAACCTGATATTGTACAGTATTCTCCAGTTACACCATTTTCATGACAGGCCATGTACTTTTGTATCCCTACAATATATGGTAATTGAATGCATTACATATTCAGTGTATTTTTGTTGCATGTACACAGGTCTCTTTTGTTTCTTGCTAGTAGTATTAACAGTTTCAATTGGCAGCAGTAAAGCTAATTTAATTTCTGAATGGGAAAACGGTACAAACATTAATTGCAACTATTGTTGAAAAGAAATAATCATAATATACAATTTTGATCAGACAATTGCAGACAAAAGTAACAGGAATTATATTACTAATTAATTGCTATAACGAATTATACAATAAATGTCTTTTGTTTCTGTCCATCATGCATATTTCTAGTCTAACTGTATGCCTCAGTAAACCACTAATGTTTAGACAAGCAATTGTTATGACTGGGCAATAATCAAATTACACTGAAAAAAAATATAATTTAATGGCAGCTAACAAGTATGTATTACAGGCCCTAATATGAAACAAGATTGTTAAATAAAAACCAAAGTAACTAAATCAAAGCAAATTTCCATATTTTACCCTAAGCTGCACTCTTTTCTGTGGCTACCCTCTAGCAGATTTTATCGTGAAGAAGAGAAATCGATGGGGAATACATCTGTTCCAATGGTTAGCGATTAAACATTTGATACAATAAGAATCTGTGAGACTAGGCTGGCTTTATGTTTACCAAGCCCTTCTATTGAAAGAACTAGAAGAAACAACCATTGCTCGTTCTGGATGGGATGTAGTTATATGACTGGTGGCTGCAAGCCGCCGGTCACAATCCCGATGCCGGAATGCTGGCTAAGGAGTTATGACAGGCGTCAAGATACCGACTCCTATCGTAATCCCGACGCCGGAATACACAATGCAGTGGGCCCAATCAAGGTAAGTACAGGCGCCCATTCTGTTAGGGTTAGGTTTAGGGCACCCCGGGGGGACAGAGGGTTAGGCACCCCTTGGGGAGGGTTAGGGTTAGGCTAGGGGAAGGGGGTGTTAGGGTTAGGCACCCCCTGGGGGAGGTTAGGGTTAGGCACCCCCCCATGGGAGGGTTAGGTTTAGGGAGTGGGGAGGGGGGGTAGGTTTAGGCACTAATGGGGGAGGTTGGGTTAGGCACTAGGGGAGGAGGTTAGGGTTAGGCACCCCTAAAGGCGGGTTAGGGTTAGGAGGGGAGAGGGGAGGGTTAGTGTACTTACCTGAGCCTGTTGGGAATTCAGCATGTCGGTCTCTCCTTGTCGGGACTTTAGCCAGTGCTAATACAATTCCATTCCGTTCTGGATAGGGCATTGAGTAACTTTACTAAGGAGTAGGGAGATTAGTCTTCAGAAAGCCTATACAGTATTTTTGGGCAAATCAACAGATATGCAGGAAGGAAACAACATTTCCAGTTTTAAATTTGGAGGGTGGGATGGGGAGTCTGGCAGGCCCTGAGTACCATCAGCAGTGCTATTTTTCAGCAGGAACAAGCAGAACCTAATTTCCTGAATCTCTCATTAACTATGACATAGTGTCCAGGGCCATTTCCATAAGATACATTTTATTTTAAAGTCCCATTTGAGTGCCTTCTTTTCTAAATACAATATATATATATATATATATATATATATATATACACACATTTGTTTTTATATGGCTCCACCCACAGTTCCTGAGCCTATTTTTCTAGAAAAATAGCACTGACCATGAGTAATTCATTTCACGCTAGTTCTCTACTAGTAAGTTTGAAATTGAGTATTTACATTATCTACTCATTCTCTAATTATTCCCATGCCTCGTTATCTGGTAGCCTTCCCATTGTTAGGAGCCAGAATTTGATTTGAGGCCAATGTTTAGTAATACAATGTCAAAATATTTGCATAAAAAGTTGCTATTGCACTAAACCTATCATTTTTGATTTTATGGTAATTTATTAATTATAAGTGTCTATGATAAATGTTCAATGTGTGGATATATACAATTGTTATTGATAAAAACAGTAGATCAATCAACTGATATACAAATACAATGTTTACTTTATATATAGAAAAGCCACCCTATAATAATGAAGTAGTTGCTGTTCCTTTAGGAAATTAAATGGGCCATCATGTGTACTGGATATAGCATGTGAAGGTAGATAAATATAATAAGTGTCTGTAAGACTGTAGTAATTCCTGTGTAATTGCTAAGTGAATGTATACCAGAAGTCTATAATAATAAAACTTGTCTGTATTGTTGCTTATGTGGTCTTGTTTTCTTCTCCCTCATTGGTAGTTATAATGCTTTAAGTTCTCCAAACTAGGTAATTGAAAAACATACAAGCCAAGGGAATAAAAATGGTGGTCTCAATAACTATATAAAATGTGTGCCAGAAATGATTATATTTTAAACTTAACAGGTAATTGGTGTAGTCCTCTTATAGTTCCTTGGGTGTGTCTTTTTATCACATTAATCAAAAAAAAAGATTGTGAACAGCATGCCACTAACCCCAGAGCTGGTTGGTTGGTTTGTGCGCTACTCCCTCATACTGAGTATGTTGCCGGTTTCTGTTGACTTCCTTTATGGGTGGATGTGTAGTACTTCACTAGTTTTATTTGTGCAGTCATGTTACCGCAGACATGGGTGGGTTGTGCATATGAGGCTACCCTATATAAACCTCACTTTGAAAGCAGTGCCAGAGTAATGGGCTCACAACCATGCACCAGCTATTGTGCATTAGCTACTATTCAGCTCTGAGTATGACCCTTAGCTGTCTGTGAGAAATATCTGTCCCTATGGCTTGAGAGACCTCCTGAGCATGACCATTGGCTTCTTAGTGACTACTCTCAGCTATATGCATGTCATTCCCAAGAAATCCTGTGTATGTCTCTTGGTTTCTCAGTAACTATTCTCTGTGATATCCCTTTGGCTTCCAAGAATTCCAGTGTATGACCTTAGGCTTCACATTTAACACTGTCTACTTAACCCTTTGACTTCTTAGACTACAACATATACATTCACCATTCCCCCTGTGCACAAGTACTTGGCTTACCGACTTCTCCCAATGTTTTCCCTAACCAGTCTATCATGCTAGGGACCAGAACAGGGGGGACAACCTGTGTGTCAAGCACAGCAAAAAACATACATCCTTCCGGGGGTCCCTGTTGAATAACTCCAGTATGATAGTCTCTACACCCTGACTGGTAGTACTAAAACTACCTAATAATTTGAGATTCCAGAATCCTCTGCAGAATTGTGAAATTTTTTTCTGGCAAAAAGAATGGATTCTGCTGATAAATACATTTCCACAAGTTATTCAAATCACAGCTCATGTTGCCCAAACTCTCTCTCCTATCTATAATTGTGTAGCCTTAACAAAGCTCACATTAGACACATGAGAATACAGAACACGGACTCCGAACATTTTTACAGGTACGCTTTAATATGGCACAATATCCACAGTGATTAAGTACAAAACAATTGTAAAAAAAATAACATAATATTAACATAATTGGCACAAAATTATCTTAAAATTGTAAGGATAAAATACAGAAGCTAGTAACCGTAAAAGTCTATTTATGTTGGTGGGGAGACTCCTGAAAAGTCAGATCACTCATCAATCTAATAATTGACTCCCTGTGAATGACCAAAGTCTGTGCGTCTGACATTGCATTTTCGGTTGTTAAATTTCCAACTCCTTGTGACTCATTTCCCCCTCCTGTCACTAAATGTAGAGTGTGTGTGACAATCTACAGACACCAGTAACCCAATGTACAATTTTCAGGTTTATATGTCGACAGCCATAAGTCAACATTCATCATGTTGACATGAGAATGTTGACATGGTCATAATGTCGACATTGTCAATACCAACAATTATCATGTAGACAGTAATAAAATTTTGAGATGTTAGAATGGCAATATATTGGCCATGGTGACTTATTTGCTCCCGATGGCTGCAGCAGCTCCAGTGGAGTCTTCCTAGTCCAACAGTCATGTGACTGTGACATCAGGAAAATAGAGGGGGTCTGGGCTGCACATCTTAATTTAAACATAATACTTGGTGCTACCATGCTGAGACCTATAGTTCTATTGCAGAAAAAAAGGAAAAATGCAGATGCACACTCTAAGTACTAAGTATACTGATTATCAAAATATTTATAATAAACTCCAACAATTAACATGGTTTTATAATAAGGTTCTTAATACATGTTTGGCCAAAGATGTTTGCCCACTTACTACATAACGGTGAACCTCATCAGGTGGGTCCCTAACATCCGTATACTGACACATTATATAAATTTATATAATATCAAGTCCATCTACCATTATGGTTGAGCAGCAAGAAGGATTTGAAGTTAAGCAATTTCTGGACTCTTGAATCTCAAAGGGAATATCTTGTAGATTGGAATGGCTTGGACCATGAGAAAGCTTTTGGGTTAAGGTTTCTCACATTAATATTTTAGGGTTCTATTTACTAAGCAGTGTTAGGAGACAGAGTGAAAAGTGATAAGGTGCCAGCCACTCAGCTCCTAACTGCCATCTCACAGGCTGTGTTTGAAAAATGACAGTTGGGAGCTGATTGGCTGGCACCTTATCACTTTTCACTCTGTCTCCTAACACTGCTTAGTAAATAGACCCCTTAGACTCAAACCTTAAGAGGTGGGGTAATGTGATGAAATGCTGTACTCAGGGCCTGACTCAGTACGGATTGTAATTGTGATCGCATCTGCAAAATCACATGCAACACAGCTGCGAAAATATGCTAATGCTTGCCAAAGCTCAGCCGGCATACAGATACCCACTTCTGCTTTCTCACATCCGTCCAACCTTGCACTTCTACGTAACATCGGTACCGACGCACATCGGCACATCATGCACATATACATCAGGTCTGACCAGCCACATAAACTGCAAATCTCATCGCACGCATTGAGTACTCAAGCTGACCATGCAATGCAGTGGCTAATTTATGCACACCCATGAAATGATGTTCAAACTGACATGCGTTTCTCCAACCACTCCCCTATCACCACCCCCAAACTCTCACAGCCTGTCACTCACTCTACGATTGATTCCTCTCTGCTTGCATAATCGCACTGCGATCGCAGCACACATGTAGTGGGTCTTATATGCATGCACAATGGCTAACAATCGCTCGATCTGCGTATGTAGTTGCATTTGCGATCGCTGCTGAATCAGGCTCTCGGGGTCCAAAGCATGTTTACTGGGTCCATTTGCAGCTGGTCTCTGCACTGCTTTACACTGAGTATATTGCCAGAGTCTGTTACCTTTCAGTAAGTGTGCATGCACAGTACTTTACTAACTTTATTTGTGCGGTCATGTGACCACTGACATTATGAAGGCTGGCAGTTCAAATGAGTCTTTCTTACAAAAATCTCACTCTGGCAGCAGTATGGTGTTAAAGTATTGGGCTCATAATCTTGTGCTGCTATTATACATTACCGTCTACTGAGTTCTGTGTATGACTCTTGTTTCTGACGAATCCTTGACTTTGTGGCTTCCAAGACCTCCTGTGTATGACCCTTGGATTTCCAGTGACTATTATCCATACAACAAGAACAATGATGTGCTGAGAATCAATCACTAAAAACCATTGTGTTAGGCAGCAGCTCACAAGTGGATTCTGCTCCCCACTAACAGTTATAAAAAACACAAAAGAAAAGAAGGGATTAGAGCGCTCAGCTTGAGACTGTTGATGAGTTTAATATGATACAATATTATTAAATTGCAATTTAGGACATATATTAGCAACACTTGTATTGTATCAGAAATAGCAGCAGGAATACATATAAAGATACTTGTAATAAAAAAGCTCCAAATGATGGAAACCAATGCAATATCAAGCAGTATCCAATTTATTAATAAACCTGAACATTTGTAAAAGCAAAAAAATTGTAAAAATAGTCCAGAGACTTAATAAATATCTGTCTAGCAGTATCCCACTACAGATACACAGTATCAAGTGAAGGAAACAGATTAATATAGCCAATGAACAGTCTAAATATATCCACATATAAAAAAACACCTAGTAACAGGTCTCTTACCACATAATGTCCATGTATAGTATAGTGGGAGAATGGTAGGTCGGATTGCGGTCCTACACAGGGTACTGGTTCCACTTTAAGCCACTGAGCTATTTCAAAGGTAACTTGCGGCTGTGGTTCTAAGTAAGTACCTCGTGGGTAAGCAGGAGAATTCCCGGTTGCTGCTGTATAATTATGCCCGGTATAGGTAGTGCTCCTGCCTCTTGGTGAACTTCACCTTCTGATGAAACTGGGTTTGCGGTGCCCATAGAAACGCATCAAGGACCTTGCTGCTATTGGGACATGTATTACAGCCAGTGACAGTCTGGCTTCATTAAGCATTTACTCCACTTTCTACTATCCACCGCGATATCTGCAAATTGCCACTAATAGTGGGTGTGCTCTTAGGATTTTTGCCTGTACAGAAGGAGAACGGCTAATAGTTTACTCCACACACAATAGGCAGGAGCACTACCTATACTGGGCATAATTATACAGCAGCGTCCGGGAATTTCTCTTGCTTACCCACAAGGTACTTATTTGGAGCCATAGCCACAAGTTACCTTTGAAATACCTCTGCAACTTAAATTATCAGTGGAAACAGTACCCTGTGAAGGACCGCAATCTGACCTACTATTCTCCCACTATACTATACATGGACTTTATGTGGTAAGAGACCCTTTACTACAGTATCTTGTCACTGTGTATGAGCACCACATTGGGACATGGAC
Source organism: Taudactylus pleione (assembly GCA_031769625.1). Classification (NCBI taxonomy): domain Eukaryota; kingdom Metazoa; phylum Chordata; class Amphibia; order Anura; family Myobatrachidae; genus Taudactylus; species Taudactylus pleione. The sequence goes on from JAUIMM010000014.1 coordinate 11,255,192, forward strand.
ATGTTCCACTTGGCTGCAGAGTACCTGCCACATTATCCTGTATATGGCCTGCATATCCTGTGTATACCTGCACAGGTACCTTCATATATAACCGGCTTGTGCACTGTATGTTCCACTCAAGTATGTAACTTTTAAGTACAGCTGTAACTGTAACTACCACTACACTTCAATAAACCTGACATTAACTATGTACCATCACCAAATAGCACACACATATCAACCGGTTATGGCCCCAGGCACACAAACGCCAGGCACCTAAACACCAGAAGACATGTGTAAGCACAGAGGGCCTTATACAGACCCGGTCGCAAGCGCTGAGCGCTGACAACCAGGTTGATGTTTGCCCACTGGGCATGCGCACATAGGAGCTGGCTCCGACGTGCGCATGCGCGAGACCCGGCTAGCGACGGGCGCTCCGTCGCTATGGGGCTCGCACCAAAGGGGGCGAGCGGTCGATGGTGATTGACAGCTTGCCCCATTTGGGTGGCGGGCAGGGGGGTGGCTGGCCAAATGGAGGCGTTCCCAACAGAATGCTTGCCATTTGGGGGCGGCCCCACTGACATCAGTAGAGATGTCAGTGGGGAGCTTCCTGCTCGATCAGAGCAGGAAACTCCCTGGGGCTTGCGCTTGCCGAGACCCAACCTTAGGGTCTCATTACAAGCCCTGATGGTCGCGATGGTCCTGACCATAGCGACCATCAACCTGGTCGCTCGCTAGAGCTGTGGGTGGTAACCCACAGCTTAGCTAGCGACCAGGAGGCTCCACTTCACACCACAAGTGGCCGCCCTCATTCAGAGCGATCGACTCTTAATGAGGGCCAGAGTGTCAGCACAGAGTGTCATCACAGCATGTCATCACAGCATGTCACCACAGTGTGTCAGCGCAGAATTGTTAAATAGGATGATTATTCTAGTATACAGTAAGTTGTGAAAGTTCCTCTGCAGTGACTGTGTGATAAGTGTGTGACAGACAGAGGTGTGGCTGCAGCGCAGTCCAAAATTCAAATAGGGGAGCCACACAAACTGTCACCACAAACTCTACCAAACATCACCGGTCAGGACTCACTGGCAGTTCGTGTGGCTCCCCTATTTGAATTTTGGACTGTCACTACAGAGGGACTTTCTGAACTCCCCGGAAAATATTAGCTAAAGACATGTGCATAGCCACTTCAGGCAGAATATGAGGATGCGGGTCTGATGAGAAGAATTGGACTGAGGCATATTTTGTATAGTACCAAGTTGAGTGAATGCACAAGTATGAGTGAATAGATTGACAAAATTAAGTCCATGCTCCAGCAGTTAACATCTGTAGGAATCAAAGTAAATGACAAAAAGCCAAACTAACTACATAAAATAACAAGGCCAAAACTGCTACAGTTCCAAGAACATGTGCCAGTTGAGTTAAATGCCCGAGAATAATGCATTACACACTAAATGGAGAAGGCCAGAAAATGTAAATACAAGTGTTAAGTATGTCATAAAATACTGTAGGACACAAAACAACGGAATGTAAACTGAAAAATGTAAATGCTACTGAAAGTAAGAAGTGCAGTGGAAAAGACAAGTTGGCTTTGAGTGTCATAGACAATCACCGAAAGGACTGCTGGTATATTGACCCAGGTGCTACAAGACATTTTAGTTGTAACAAAGAGTGGTTCACTATACTGAACATGTGTTGTACTTATAGCTACAAAAGTTGGAACAGTCACCCACTTGTAAATAGGGACTAGAAACAAAGTCACAGGAGATGTGCTTTATGTACCAGATATGGGGACACAGCTCATATCACAAGTATCCTAGGGCAAAGAGGCTTCAGAGTTCAGTTCACAAATGGAAAGTGCATTGTACAGAATAAGAGAGGGACTGTGATAGCTACAGGTACCCTGTGCCATCAATTACTGTATATGTCCTGAACACACATCAGTGTTCAGCAATGCTGACATCTGACTTAGAGTCTATGGAACTCTGGCACAGAGAATTAGGTCACCTTGGATATGACAGTGCCCAGAAACTCCTAGATGGGATGGTTGCAGGAATATCAGTGATATCAGTGACTTATACAGAAAAGCCCATGTGTGAAAGTTTTATTACAGGCAAGCAAAGCCATTGCCCATTAACAAAATCATCAAGCAGAGCTGAGGCACCACTGGAATTGGTGCATACAGAAGTGTGTTGTCCAATGGAAGTTCATTCAATAAGTGGATGCAGATACTTCATAACATTTATTGATGATATCACAAGAATGAAACACATCTAATCAAAGAAAAGAGTGACGTGATCAACAAGATTGCAGACTATTAGAAATTAGTAGAGACACAAAGACTAAAAGTCTTGAAGTCTAACAATAGAGGAGAATATCTGAAAAAGCAGGGCCATATTTATAATGGGTGCAAGGTGTGCGGGGCCCACACCGCACACTCTGCACCTACACTACTTATATTTACCTTTCTGCAGATTCCGTCATCCTGTTCTGTAGCACCGGACTGGCACTGCAGAACAGCAAAGAGTCAGTGGCCATTTTCCCAGTGACTCATGCATATGCAGAAAAGATGTCCCCGGGAAAAAGGTGCGGGCGGGAATAAGGTGCGGGCGCCATTTTCCAGGAGACCAGTGCATGTGCAGTAGATTCTGGCATGAAGCCAGAATGTACTGCTCTGACAGAGAGGAGGGGGCCCAAATGGAGGCTGCACACGGGTCCCCTCCTCTCTTTAAAACGCCCCTGTTAAGAAGCATAGTATTGAGCATCAATTGACTATTGCATACAAGCCAGAGCAGAATGGTGTGAGCATGCAAATCGTACTTTAGTGGAGAGAGACCGATGTATGCTGAAAGATACTGGCTTAACAAGTGGTTTTGGGTGGAAGCAGTGTCTATAGCAGTTTATATGAAAAATCACAATTGTTTTGAAGGACAAGAAACCAATAGAGCTGTGGTCTGGGAGAAAACAAAGTACTAGACATCTCCTAAGTCCATAAAATGCATCAGTTCAGGTTACAGACTCTCCAAAGATCAAAAAGCTTGTCAAGTCAAGGGATGTCATATTTCAAGATATATCACCACTTAGTTAAAATGTGGAATTGGATTACTACATATGGTACTGGCCAGCAGCTGAAGACATACCTGAACCAGAGGCTACCAGCATGGATATGCAATTACAGAAAAGAACCTCTGCAAGATCAAACATTGGAAAGAGATATAGGATTTTGCAAATATTACATTTATTTGCACCGGTACGCATGCAATGAGTGGCGGGATACATTGCATGCAAAATTCAATGCTTGATGCATCTCACCTCATGTGTCTATGCTGCTAAGCTCCATTTCAATTCAATTTTTCCAGAACAACAATTAATTTCCTCAACTGTACCAAGAGGTTAATGACAAAGTTATTTATTAGCTAGAATTATTTTATTTTGGGTGGAGTCCAGCACAGAGGCAAAGAGCCACAGTCAAATAGACACATTACCCTTCCATACTGTATATGCTTCACATATATGGAAGGAGATACATTATATGGGATAATAACAAGCTATGCTTAATATTCAGCAGCAAAGTTCAAGCTGTTATAAACTATTGTGGTGATCTAGACAAACTAACTACCTCGTTATAGTGGCCCTGATTCAGAGCCGGACGCTCTGACAGAGCGCTCGTTCTGAAGCAGGGCCGGGTTTTGTTTTTTTTACAACGGCCTCCTGGCCGCTCGCATAGCTGTGGGTGACCACCCACAGCTACAGCGAGCGGCCATGATGATGGTCACGTTGGTCAAGACCATCACGACCATCGGGCTTGCGACGAGACCCTTGTGGTAGGGTCTCGTGGCCACAAGCCCCAGAGAGATTTCGGCTCTAACAGAGCCGAAATCTCTCCACTGATATCACTCGTGATGTCAGTGGGGCCGCCCCCAAATGACAAGCATTCTCATGGGAACGCCTCCATTTGGGGAGCCACGCCCCTGGCCCGCCCACCAAAGGGGGCGAGCTGACACTCAACATCGACAGCTCGCCCCCTTTGGTGCGAGACCCAGAGCGACAGAGTGCCCGTCGCTATCCGGGTCTCGCGCATGCGCACAACGGAGCCGGCTCAGTCGTGCGCATGCGCTCTGGGCCACCATCGACCCGGTTGCGAGCACTCAGCGCTTGTGACCGGGTCTGAATCAGGCCCAGTGTTACATGGCTATTTTTTAACACTCTTTGACTCTTTGTATGTTTTTTAGACACATTGTAAATGTGTATTCATGTGTGTTTCATTGGCCAATGATGTCTGTCTTATATTAAATTCATCATATATTTTTAATAAATAGATTCTTCATTTATTCTTGGCATAGCTAATATATATATACTGTATATGTAGTAAAGATGGTGGCACTCACAGGACTTGCACAGTATGTTATATTAAAGGACAATTATACCATATTGTAGCCGGCGTTTCAATCTCCTGTATTGGATATTTTCCTCAGGGATCAACCAAAGATGCTTCTAATATATTTATAATAGTTTTCTATTGGCTGTATGTTATTTAAGTGTTGTGCCACCCTTAGATCAGTTAAGTGTTCACTGTTCTTAAAGTTTGTATTTTTGACCAGCAATTACTGTGGTGTTGGGTATGTGACTCTGTCTGTCACTATAGTTACCAGATGCAGCCTGGTGTGTGAGGACGCCGCACGCACCGGCAGCGGGGCGCAGCTTGATGATGTCACCTCCCCCGGCGCTGGCCTCTGATTGTGCTCTACACGAGTGAGTGTTTCTTCTTATCTTTCTTATATAAGTATATGTGTTTGTATATATCTGGTTGATCCCTGAGGAAAATTTCCAATAAAGGAGATTGAAATGTCGGCTACAATATGGTCTAATTGTCCTTCAATATAACATACTGTGCAAGTCCTGTGAGTGCCACCGTCTGTACTACATATCTCAACGGAGTATACCACCCAGGGGTGGGCATCACTGTTGATTCAAGTGGAGTGCCGGTGTTTTTCATTATTTATTTATATAATTTTTTTTTTTTTAATTAATATTAGTAATTTAGGTTTCAAGTGTTACACAGCGCTGTTGATTTTCTCCTTTTTGTGTTTTTCTTTTGGCTAGCAACCACAACAGATGCGTAGAACACTTGTAATAATTAATTCGATTAGTATATATACTGTACATTATTCCATTCTGCAGCACCGGTTGCTATAAATTCATATTCGTTGTAACACTAACAGCCCTCTTTTACCGCTTGTTTTCAGAGCTACACAAGAATATCCAACTGTCTGTAACTACTTGGATTTTAAATATAACTTATTTATTTTACACTTAAAACTATTATTCACTGCAAAAATGCTATTTTATTGTTGTTTTCTTTTTTGGGGGAGGGGGGGAAGATACTGCTGAAATAAGCATCCCGCTTTGAGTCCAGTGCACATTGACTGCTCAACTCTCGTCTCTCACATTCTTTCTCAACCTCTGTACCTAATAAAACAAGCTCTCCCCTCACTATTTAGTGTAAAGGAATGGTTTATACTGTATTCAATCCTAACTTATTTATTTTACACTTAAAACTATTATTCACTGCAAAAATGCTATTTTATTGTTGTTTTCTTTTTTGGGGGAGGGGGGGAAGATACTGCTGAAATAAGCATCCCGCTTTGAGTCCAGTGCACATTGACTGCTCAACTCTTGTCTCTCACATTCTTTCTCAACCTCTGTACCTAATAAAACAAGCTCTCCCCTCACTATTTAGTGTAAAGGAATGGTTTATACTGTATTCAATCCTAAACAGGCGAGATACAAGATTTTTGGGAAAATTACGCTTTGCTTTGCTTTGAGATCCAGAGTTGATGCTCAAATCCAGAGTCTGACATGGTTCACCTTGGTCCCACAAACTTCATTTCTGTAGAATTTCTACCGTTCTGAACCACTTATCTCTAATCACTAATGCAAGGAGTTGTATATGTTTTGTGACTGTCTGTAGGCCTCAACTTACATGGCAGATGGACATTCCTAGCTACATATCTCTCATTCTCTACCATACTGTACCTTTATGCTCGATGTAATTTGTATTTTTTTTTCCTGAAAGTCTTAAGCCACCCATATGTGGTGCCATATGCACCTTGCGACGCGACCTGTGATCCAACGGCTGACAAATGGGGCGGTCCTCACACACGAAGCGATCCGCTGCTGGACAGCCCGACATGACGGCACTCCCCTCCCCCACCCGCATAGCGCTGCATGGGATCACACATCACATCTCCATATCAAGTGAACCTGCAGTAAGATCTGGAGGTGCGATGTACTACCACACGGGAGCGCACACTGTCCGATATCATGCCCATACACAGTATGATATACTGTAGCAGCGATATCTTACCAATCCATCAGATCGGCTGCCACTATGTATGGGCACCTTTACACTCCCTACATTGTATGTTTCCTTATTTTTATCAATTGTTGTGGAAGCAACTTTCAAACTATTTTCTCTGCATTTTTAATGTTTGTTTGTGGTCAAAGGGAAATTACATATCATGTATTATTAACATTCTAAAGTGTTCTTAACTTTTTTGCTACAGTCATTAAAGTACTTAAAATAGGATGCAATGTCCATAGATGTCTACATTTCCAGCCAATTCTGCAGTGTTATTGCATTTATTCTGTCACAAGTTTTAACCTGTGTTTTTTCCTTATTGCCCTTTAGATTCCCATTCTCGCTTCAGCAATCTTTGTAGGTAATTGTTTTATACCTAAACTTAAAGGTACTGATGCAGAATTGAAAGCAACTCAGCGACAAATGCTCCCGCCTTGCTTGCAAAAAAAAATGTGATCGAGATGGTGTCCGCACTATTCTTAAAGTGACCTTCCCATGGGTAATGAGATTGTGGCTACCACAGACCAGTGTGGTCTCTTTCTTGACTACTGTAGCTTACTAAAAATAGAAGTATGCGGATGGCCCTATAGGGCACAAACAAAAATGTGTTTGTTTCAAGTAAATATGTCAGGGGATAAGTGAAGTGAGTGAGATATCTGATTAAACATCTATGAAAAGTATTGCATAAAATATAAGACAACTTGATAAGCATATAAGATCATAAACATAAAAAGTTAAAAATAAGATATAGAATCATAAAACATAAATGGTAAAAAAAAATAGGATTACACAGTGCATATAGACAAGTGCTGCTAATAAAAGAAAATCAAAATAATATGTATCAAATAAGTAATCCAAATAGTGTCTCAGGTAATTTGGACAAAATGTTGCAAGATGTATCATAAACACCAAACCACAGTGCAAATAAACAGAAGATGTTGCTGCTGGTAGATCGTTCCACGTTAGAGATTATCCTTAAACTGGCCACACATCTAAAGATTATCTGTCCAACCAGCCAACTAGTTGATTGGTTGGAATGAAAATCTGGTAAGGGATGAAAGCAAATGACAATCAGCAATTTGCTCCCAAATGCTGGAAAATGGACCAAAACTGTTGTTTGAACAAATAGTTTAGATCAAACATTTAATAAACTTGTCTGACGTCATTTTCATCTGTTTTCTGGCATTTAGGAGCAAATTGCTGATCATCATTTACTCCCATATGTTACCAGATTTTCATTCCAACCAATCAACAAGTTGGCTGGTTGGATGTAAGTTGGTCTAGTGTGTGGCCAGCTTTAGGTGTATTAACATTAATGGAGAGTGAGATCCTTCTTGTTTAATAACATCCACTTACTACTGTGTAGGATTTGGGATAGTTAGTATTTTTGGTGGTGCTCCTACCTCCTACCTTGTCCTGCTGTGAGGGGGGAGGAAAATCTCAATTCCTGTGGCAATGAAATGTTGCGCTGCAGTCTGAAGGGTATACTCTGGTTTGAGATATATTGGGAGCCAGGCAGATGTAAAGCAGATGCTCCCTCACAATCTACAACATACTCATGCCACTTAAAAGCTTTATCATGTGCTAAGAGGCAGATGTTGAATATGGGAGGCTCAGAGTCTCCATTTCTAATGCATAAAGAAGTTTAGATATAATTCTCTAAATATTGGAAGATGCAGAACTTTTCCAGGACTGCTTAATTGTCACCTCTGCCTGGACAATTGGCAGTCATGTTTGGTAACAGTAGAAGGATAGAGAATAGCAATCACCAATGGCTATCCAATAGTGAATTTGTAAATATCTGTAGGCATTACCTGTTGTTGGTTTTGAAGAAATGGTAAGGGGAGTAAAGAATTTGCAGTTATTAAATCACTTAGGGGCTTAATTATCAAATAAATAAATAAAAAACGGTTGTTTCGGGGTATGCCTGCAAATAAAAAAGGATCACAAGAATTTATGAAGATGTGCTGCAGTCCCTTCATTTATGACAGCAGCTGCAGTCCCCTTAGGTTTCTATGGGGGCTACAAAACTGTCAGATTTACCAAGCTCCAGAATGCGACCAATGTTGCGTTGATGTTGGTGTGATTACAATCTCCATAACAAATAAACAGACCACACAGCCTGAAAGTGGGCGTCTCTCCGCTTGTACACTCTATCGTAGAGTGGAGCACAAAAGGAAGGCTGAGATTAGCATTTGCATATTCCCACAACCACTATTGTGAGAGCAGCTGCGACCTCAGCATTCTCTGAAGCAGGCACCAATTTAGACAATGCCTATAAAGACAAAAGCTTTGGTGGGTGTCTACCAAGGTTATTTTTGACGGATGTTCTATTTATCTTTATTTTATATTTATTATGAATAAGGTTAACAGAGATAACGTGCTAGAAATTTGCAGCAGAATATGCAGCAGATGCGTAAAAATATGCAAATGCTGCAGCCACTGGGATTTGTACAGAGATGCCCATCATCGGCGTCTCTGTGGCTGTTGGAAGTAAAACGCTGCAGCCATTTTTACTGCGTACAAGATTGCAGTCACAAGCTGCGACATGCTCACGAAATTGTCCAGACACAAGTGCGTTAGTGTCACCACCCCTCGTTACCGCCCACAAACAGTCCCTACCTATGAACCACTTTGTAAATACATTTTCACTGCGACTACCGTCACATGACCATCGTGGTACATGGGCAGTGTGACTTCTGCACAGTAGAGAAAAATGGCCCATTTGCCAAAAAACGCGATTGAGACTGTCTATGAATTAGGCCCCTAGTCCATTGAAATCTCTGCAAATAATACTGTATCTGTACATTTGGCACATTCAGCCATTATAGCAAAGCTATTATCTTTAAAGATGCTTCACTTACCTTTTCTTTTGTCAATGATCATTTAAAGTCCTTCCTCCTCATGGCTGTAGCAGCTCCTGAAAACAAAGATGTAATAATTAGCAAAAAAACAGAAAGTTGCATTAAATTGACTTCCTGCAGGTGGCATTCTGAGACTCTAGTATTCTGCACCCATAACAAAAGCAGACGAGGTGGACATCTTCAATTACTCCAAGAAAGTAGGTGGTAAGGGCTTAAATAAATGTGTCAGCATGAGTTGATACAATATGTCAGTGTAATCCTGTGTGTCAACAACTGACATTTGATTCTTTGTGCCTCTGTGAATCTGTGTATTACTGTAGGTCAGTTATCCACTAGAGTTTAAACTCTTCATATGACCTGTGTGTTCTATGTTCCATACCTATTTGCTTTCTTACAGTGCTTGCGTTTGTGTGTGGATTCAATATGTTTTGGGTTTTATTGGATGCTTTTTTTGCATTTTAGTCAGTGCAATTGAATAAGTCTATTGATCCCTATGCGAGCACATTGTTATTAGTTATAATTCTTTATTTATTCCATGTATTCATTTATTATTTATCTTGTGATTTAATCCCTGGCTCTAGAAAATCCTAAAGGCTAGGCTACAGTACAAGAACAGTTGTTGTTTGCACAATCCCCAAACATTAATCTCATTACAAATATTGCTTACTGTGTAGATCATTGTTTTGTTCATTGAACTAGAGGACACATGAAGGTTTTATTTGCACTTTGGGTTGTGAATCTCATGAAATTTATCTCAAAATTATCTTTTTCATAGAGGTTGAATTACATTAAATTGCAGATACTGAAAAATTCTCAAGTATGGCTGTTTTTATGATTTCAGAAGGCATGAAAACAGGATAGAAAAGGCATGTGTAAACAAATCTTAAATAGTACATTGTGCTTTCAATATTGTGCTGTATTTTTATCATTGATTCCAATTGCTGGCAAATGCTTGGATTTCACGGGATTCCCATTCCTTACTAGCCAATCACAAGCAGCTAGTGGTGTAGGAAAGTAAACTAAAAACTATACAACCAATGGGAGCGCTTGGATTAAGTTAAGAAATATTTTACTTCATATAGAAAAAACACAATAAAATCAGACCACTGTCAACAAACAATCACATAAAAATACAGTTAAACATAATGGATACGCAAATAAGACACTTAGCAACAAAATTAGATTAGGCAGTCTCATGCAGTGGATTAACCAATGAGTTAGTAGCCAGACATATTATAAAGTCCCATACAGTTGGTTAGTAGATCTTGATTTGCCACTTCCACACACAGAAAGTTAGTTTGGTAAGTCATATGATGTTAATACTGTGTTGTCTTTTGAGTATGTTTAAAGTTCCAATAGATCAACAGAGGAAAGAATCCAGCATCCAATTACAGACTTTTAAAAATACACAGTCTTGTGCATAAATGTCAGTAGCGCATATAGCGCTGCTCACCCGGTAACTGGCGGGCCGAGTTCTGGTGCAGAGGGACCTCTCCTCCCAGTCTGCGGCTTCTCCAATGTCCTGGGATTTAGAGATGTGTAGCATCCGCTACTCTGCAAATATGTGCTGCCTCTGGGAACTAAATTCCAGTATCGTAACCTGCGTGCCACATGCGCTCCAAGGTTGATCACCACCATACTTAAGAAACCACCATACGAGTGGGCGGAGAAATGCGTCAGTGATCAGCATCCCAATGCAGTAAGACCAGCAGCAGTGAGGATCCCGGCAGGGGATATAGGCAAGTAAAACTAACCCTGTCCCCCCCATAACCCTAACCCTCCCTTAGGGGTGCCTAACCCAAACCTCCACCCCTAGTGCCTAACCCTAACCCCCCCTAAGTGCCTAAATCTAACCCCCATCCCCGCAGCCTAATCCTAAGTCTCCTGGGGGGTGCCTAACCCTAACCCCCCTTTCCCCAAGCCTAACCCTAAGCCTCTCAGGGGGGTGCCTAACCCTAAGTCCCCCCTGGGAGCCCCTAACCTAACCCACCCCCCTACAGCCGCTGCCTGGCTTACCCTCATTTGGTATGCTGAGCATTGGGCTCCCAGCATAGGGATAATGATAGGCATCGAGATTTCAACACCTATCATTAGACCCTGCCGGGATTAGACAGTAGGGAAGCCAGTGGTCGGCATTTCGACCATCAACTTCCTGACTGCATCCCGGTCTAACAAAGATAGGGATGAAAGGAACAGGCATACACAAACTGGAGATAGAGTTGCACACATACACAAAGGCAAGGACAGAGGCACACATGGTGAGACTGGGGGTGTTAAAGTTGCAGGTGAGAGAGGATGGCACAGGCAGTGGATAAGCAGAGAAGCTGAAGCTGACAGTTGAAGCAGAGAGAAGCTGATGCAGACAGGAGATGGGCAGAGAAGCTGGAGCACACAGGAGACTTTAGAATTGTTAGCATATACAGTTGATGAAGAGATGGAGCAAACAAGAGATGGGCAGAGAGACTACAGTAAACAGATGAAGAATAGAGAGGCTGGCATAGACAGCAGATGGGCAAGGAGGCTAGCACAGATGAGTTAGGCAAAGAGGCTGGCACCAAAAATTGAAAGGTAGAGAGGCTGGTAGAGATAGGAGATGGGCAGAGAGACTGGTGAAAACCATTGATTGGCAGAGAGGCTGGTTCAGACAATCAAAGGGTAGAGAAGTGGGCACAGAGAGGGTATGGACAGAGAGACTGGCACAGACATTTGACAGGCAGGGAGGCTGCCACAGACTGTTGAAGAGGAGAGAGACTGGTACATACAGGAGATGGGCACAAGAGCTGGCTCAGATAGTGTAAGGTTAGAGAGGGTGGTAGAGATGGAAAAGCGTAGAGGCTTGCACAAACAGTTTAAGGGGAGAGTGTCATGGCCAGGGTTTCTCGGCATGGTAGTCACCGGGTATTACCTGTGAGGTCATTATGGCGGGGGTCTCTGGCAACGGTGCTGGTGTTTGGCGAGGGGCATTGGCTGCGAGTGGTTCTGTGCAGGCACATTGTCACTAGGCCTGGTGAGGTCTGGCCGGTATTTCCTTTCTGTTGGCATGGGCGCCACCATCTTGCCTGCGGCCATGTGATTCCAGCTGTCCAATCCTGGTAGGTCTTGTGCTCATTCCAGCCAGTCACAGCACGGCACTGAGTATTTAGGAAGATCCAGAGCCTTCCTTCCTTTGCCAGTGCAACATGTTTCTCAGCTGTGGCTGAGAGAGTGTACCTGTGCCTTACCTGCCTGCCTGTCCATTACGCTACTAGCCTGAACCTTGCCTGCTCCAACCTGCTGGATTTACCCTGCACCCTCCACATACCTTTCACCTGCCTGAGTACCTGAACCTGCTGTTCCCTGCACCTTGCCTCCCTTCACTCCCAGCTGGACTGAATTACCTCAGCCTGCATTTGTTACAGCTCACCATACCTGCATTCGTTACAGCTCGTCATGCCTGCATTCAGTTACAGCTCATCATACCTGCATTCTGTTTCAGCTCACCACTATCTGGACATTTTCCCATTAACCCCCACTACAGTCATCAAGTGTGCTTTAGTGCTATACCTGGACTTTTCATTTGCCATTCCCATGTCTTCTAAGTCACCTATTAAAAACCCCACTTTTTCATTAAGTCTGCTTCTGTGTCTGCTCCTATCACCACCCCGGGTCCACAACAAATTCAGAACCTCACAGACAGAGTCTGATGGAGGCAGGGGAAGGGCAGTTAAACTGGCACAGGAATGAAATGAGGATAAAAGGCTGGCACAAACCAATAAAAGGGGAGAGAGGCTGGCAAATATGGAGGCAGTGTAAGGGTCAGGACACAAGTGATGGGGGCCCCTGTTGATTCCTGACCAATCTCCAATTGAAGAGCACCAGAAATATAGTGCTGGCATCAAAAATAGATCCAGCTGAACCACGTCAGCCTTTTAAAGAGGCTACCAGTTTTCTAGTTGACATTAGGGTGTGCCTGGGTACACCCTGCAGGGCTGTAATAAGTAGATATGTGTGGTTCGGTTTTCCTGAAAAACAAAAACAATTGAACTTAGGGGTCGAAATCGAGTCTCGGCTTTGATCACTTTTGGGGTTCAGAGTTGAACCAAGTCTGTAAATTCAGAACTCGGATTTAAAAAATGAGTCTCGGCTTTGGATTATATGTAATCAGGTCCAAATGACATGATTTTAGCTGTTCTTATCAATTTTAAAGCAATCCAAAGCCAAAATAGAATCAGAACCAAAAAAGGTGGTTTTGCCAAAACCATAACATTCTAAACAAACAAAATATGGAAATTCTTTTGGACAAATGAATGTAGCTGATTTCACACTTAGCAAATATATCAGTGTATATGAATCCTTAATATCAATATTTGCTAGGATAAAATTGATCAGTGGTATTATTTTAATTCTTTTCTGTTCATAATGAAGTTTTGTAGGTGTTATGAAATCAAATTAATTAATGATGTTGTACTTATTATAAAAAAAATATCAAGTATTTCAAATATTTTATAAAGTAAAATACTTCCATGTCATTATTAAAATAAGTACAGTACTGCACTAAATACCATATTTTCTTTATTATTTGTTTTAAAATTTAAAACTTGTATGTAACAGCAACTTTTTCTTAAAACATAACAGCAATAGTGTAAGTTAGTAACTGAAAGAAATCAGATTACAGTATAAAATAAATGTGCAGTAAATGTTAGTGAAAATATTCCTTTTTAATGTTGCCATGACTGGTATTGAACTGTACACTTCATTCAGAATGTATGATAATGAGTGCATCCACTCATTGTGGTAATTGCAAAAAAGTCTGGAGGTTACAAAGTGTTCTAACTCCTGCGGTACATAACTTTCCAAGGTCTATATTATACAACTCATTAAAATATTATGAGCCATAGATTGCAAAAGACCACATAACCAACACGAAAATAGAAAAGCAACACCAACTTTGCAAAGCTGAATTTTAACTGTTTGTTTGATTTAATGTTTCCATTTGTCATGTGTATGACAACAATATTCTAAATTCAATATAGTAGAGATTTGCATCACTTAGTATGCACATCATTTTGTTGGAATATAAAACAAATATGTGAGATTATGACCTGAGAACTAAGCCATAAGCATGATAGAAGATGAAGAAATCATATTTGAAACCAAGAATAAATTGAATAAAATGTTCGCTATTTCCTCCAAACATTAAAGACATGTAGCCAACTTGGGGCCTGATTCATTACGAAGCACAACTGCGATTGCAATAGTGATTACGCATGCAGTCTCACTCATAGTATGCTAATCCATTGCGATCTCTGCCGTCGCAGCACGACATAAGGACGCCCAATTTACCTTACACACATCCATAATCCTTAGCAAGACTGCAAAACCATCAGTAACATCGAGTACCATCGCAGCCTCACGAACACTTGCACAATCTCTGACCTTACTTAGGAATTGCTAACCTCGTTGCATATGGCATTGCAGTAATTTATGCACGCCCATGCATTGGCGTTCAAACGCACCGGCATGCCTGCGTTTCATCGAACCCCCCCCGTCACCACCCCCAAACGGCACTTCCTGTCATTCACTCTGCGATCGGTCTGCGCAGTCACTGCTTCGCGCACACGCGCTGCAATGCATATGCATGCACAACAATCGGCCGATTGTGTGCATAACCACAGTTGCAATCGGTAATGAATCAGGCCCTTGTTAGTCCTGTCTGCATTGCTATGGAAACTGTATTACTTACCTTGTAAAATACATTGGGGCTCATGTAGAGTTGGACACTCTGGGACTTATTTGTAGTCGGATGCAAAATTACTTATTGGCGTGAAGTTGCTGGAGCCAGATTTACTACCTTATGCTAATGCAGGAATCTTACTACTAATGAGAGCATCCATACTGCTTCAAGCAGTACTGCCCACTTTATATTTCCATCCACAGCCACAACCATTATCAGTAGTTTTGGCACTTGTGATCAATTAGAAACAGGATTCCTTTCACTGTACATGCGTCTCAGAGTAGCATGGGAGTAGCAACCTAGCTACATGCCCACAACTCTCCCACAAAGGATCTCTTGCATGTGTTCTCACCCAGTTGCTCCCTGATAAGCCCATTTCACACAAGAGAGATCCAGCTAAGATCTGTCAGACAGAAATGCACAAAAATGTGTAAACTTACCTCTATGCATGTGCAGTTTGATAAACTCGCTATTTATGGCTTTTTAAGAAGCTGCATCCGACTCAGAATAAAACTTTGTAACCTAAGGGGGCTATTTTTGTGATCGAAAACAGGGGATCACAGCAGATATCTCCAATATCTGCTACAGTGCCCCTATATACATATGGTGATAAGTAATATTTGAGGGTAACTATTTTGGGGGCATATCCTCCAAATATTTTTTGTTAAAAATGCTCATAATAGACAAAGCTAATTAGTATATAATGCTGCTAATATATAATTCCATATTTCTTCAGTGGTCACAGATACTGCTCACTATGCTCCTATCTGCAGTGACATCTGTACCTGGCTACCCACCGGGAACAAGCCCTGCCTACTCATAATAAGCACTGCCCACCTATAACAAGCCCCACTCACAACAGGAGAGCAGTGGGTGAGTATCCTGGACAAGTCATACTGTATACAGAAGCAGGACCATGCCGGGAAACATTACCAGAGCCACCTCAGAGATTTTTAACCTGCTGTCCTCCATGTGGATGAGCAAGAGGCACTGTTCGGGAGATGGTCAGTACAGTCGCATCCTCCTCCCTGACTTCTTACGGCT
This sequence comes from Taudactylus pleione, assembly GCA_031769625.1. Classification (NCBI taxonomy): domain Eukaryota; kingdom Metazoa; phylum Chordata; class Amphibia; order Anura; family Myobatrachidae; genus Taudactylus; species Taudactylus pleione. Next base: position 11,271,153 of record JAUIMM010000014.1, read on the forward strand.
CCACCCACTTCTCCCCATTCCTCACATAGCTTTCAGCTTGTTTTCTCCTTTCCGGCTCAATCCTTACTCACAGCATCGCAGATATCATTTGACCCAATGACATTTTGAGGTGTCGCTGTGAGGTTTAAGAATGCGGGAGCAACAGCACTTTGCACCACTAAGGTAGGGGAAGTAGCAGTCAGCAGAGGTGCCCTGGGTCTCACCCTCCAATGGTAAAGGGTGGGACTCAGAGCCGGTGAGGCCCATTGGGGAACACCCGGAACCCCACCAGGCCTGTCTGATACTGCTACAGAGACTGGCGCTTGGCATTTCTGTGACTTTATTCTTACAGGCATGTGACTGCTGACCAAATAAGGCTTCCCTATATAAACTACACTCTGGCTGCAACTAGCTTCCAGAGAATTAGGCTTATTACCTTGCTCCAGTTACTTTGAGAATTATAATTGTTCATGCTCCACTGTATGATCCAGCTTATTCCTCTTTGCCTTATCCATGGGGATTCTCCATGACCTCACAGTGTTGAGAGAATTTACACTGTTCTCACCTTGGCTTTGTTTATGACTCCATTGCATTATCCTTGTGACTTCTCTTAGAGATATTTGCCACCAGCCATTCATTCCATGTTAGGAATGAGTACAGTTGACAGCAGTTGTACTGTGTAGCGAGAGAAACAAGAAACTGACCAAGCATAAATAAGGCACTTCTTACAGACCCTAGGGCAATGCATCAATTATTATTATTATCCTTTATTAATATGACGCCACAAGGGTTCCGCAGTGCCTTACAAAGTACAGAAACAAATGAGCACACAAGACAACAGCTATTAACAGTACAGACAATGCAAGACAAGTACATGATTTATAAACAATGCTGCATAACCAAGTTTTAGGTGCCATTGTAAATGAAAGTAAAAGTAAGGCAAGAAGCATGTAAGGGAAGAGGGCCATGTTCACGAGAGCTTACATTCTAAGGGGAGGGTCAGACAAACAGGGGTGACATAGATGGGCTAGATAGGGAGGAAGGAGCATAGAGTAGTGGGTTAGGATGAGCGCTGGAAAGCATTGAGGAAGAAATGGGTCTTGAGAGCCCATTTGAAGATTAAGAGCCAGGAAGCCAAGTGATGGAGGAATTTTGAACGAAGGCCAGGGAGACTAAAAAAGGCAGCTACTCGAAGAAGTTGGAAGAGGCAAATGTCATTAGTGTTGAATGGAAAGAATGAGATGGAGGGTTCAGAAGGTAAGACTTGGTATGAGTGACCCAAGGATAGCAGGACCCCAAGACCACCACCCTGGAAACCTCCAGGCCAGGGTGTGTGAGAGAATGTGAGGCCCCCAAAGGAGATAGCTGCAGGAGCAGTGGTGTCAGATGGGTAAATCCAGAGTTTGGTGATGGCAAGGAGAATCAAGGCTTTGCCTATGAAGTGCTCATGAACAGAGACAAGTTTATTATAGACAAAACTGTTTTTCCAAAGGGAACAGGAGAGAGGGACAGGGTTAAGAGGCGAGAGGAGATTGAAATTATTAGGGTTGATGTAGTGTGGACGTGATATTGATCTAGAGCAGGGGGATAAGGAGTGTGGGGTTATGTGGCTGGCTTCTGAATGAGGAAGGGTGACAGCAAGTGGTGGGTAAGCTGGAGGTTTAATGTGGTGTGGGGGGGGGACTTGGAGAAATGAGAGGGTGCAGGGTTTAGTGGTTGTGCAGCAGGACAATGGTGGAAGCAGGACCAATGGCTTGCCTGTTCCTGTATCAGCTCCAGATTTAAAACAAGATCTAGGAGATTTCCTTATTTTTGGATTCTTACTTCTTTGAAATATGCTGGAGATTGCAAAGCTTTAAGGGGCTTTTCAATAAAGTTTATTAAGTTTGAATTGATAGTAACTAATATGCCCCCTGGGAAAGAAATGACCCACTGTTATACAATTGCACTACCTTTAACATATGCTTTGATGAATCAAGATGTGCATCCTCTATTGCTTCCAGTATTCTAAGTTTTAGGCAATACAGCTAATGTGTAGGGCAATATGCAGTTCTGTCTAGAACAGGGGTCTTCAAACTTGGCCCTCCAGCTGCTGTGGAACTACATGCTGGGATGTAAGTGCATGCTGGGATGTGTAGTTCCACAGCATCTGGAGGGCCAAGTTTGAAGACCCCTGGTCTAGAACATTGGTGTCCTAGCTGCATTGGAATAACAAGGCTCTTATAACTGCTGTTTGGCAGGAACTTTCTGAACTTGTTAAGAATGAACTTGGTTCCATGTAGCAGCCTTTCAAACTTGAGGACCTAATTTTTCTTCATATTAAGATCAATATATGACACAGAATGTGCCCAGAAGATGAGGCAATCCCAATGCTCTAATATTTGTTTAGCACCTTTGTTGTTCTTCTCTGACTCAATGTCCAGAAGAACCTATGCAAGTTGGCCATTCCTATATTATTCCAGGTGAACGCAAAAAGCATATGAAAAATAAATTGTGTCTATCTTATGGGAACCAGTTTATCTTCTTGCAACTTGCAACAAGTATCTTGGAAACTTAACTGGCACCATTAGGTACTTTTGTTACTCTCCAGACCGTTGAGCAACAAAACCATTGACCATTCAACACCTTCATAACATTTCCTCTGTCTGATCTTTTTGATTCTGGGAAAGAAGGAAATTTCATGATAGCCACAATTGAGTCTGAGCCCAGGTTCCCAGGTTGACCAGTCAGTCCTGGTAGTATTACCTGTCATATATAACTTCTTTCAGGTCTGGAGCAAAGTGAAATGGAGCTTTCAAAAAGCTCCAAGTTTTACAAGGTCTTTGGTAACAGGAAAAGGTGGGTTGTTCCCAAATTGTGCTTTGTGAAAGAGGTCTGACTTTCTACCCATCATTTGTGATACTGGGCGGGATTTATTTTGCATGCGATGCATCCTGCCAATCATCGCATGCATGCCGGCATAAAATAATGCAGCTACAGCATGCATGAAAAAAATCACAAAGGATAGCTCTCCCAGTAAAAGCTGTCCTTTGCGATAGAAGGACTTCTGGGTTTACGCACGCACCTTGGGGGTGCTTGGAGGGATCTGATTGGATCCCTCTCACAGCATTTTGTAATTAGAAACCCATAGGCCCACTGCATCCAAGCCCTGGAATGTATCACATTCCGAGGCTTAGTACCTATGCAGTAAGCAGCCAAACTTCTTAATACATCATTTTCAGAGGTTTGACCAGAAAAACTGCAATAGCCCATCCTGCCCAATGAGTTCCAAGTTGAAAGTTCACACCACATTTCATTGCACTCACCAAGTGATTAGCCCTGTGAACTTCAGAACGAAACTGCATTCAAATATTCAGGTTCCTAATATGTTTCATATCTCTCTGCTCAAACTACTAATTGGCAATTAGTTTTACTCCACTGTGAGTCCACATTTAGTGGTTATGGTTAAACAGCAGGAGGAGTTTGAGGTGCAACAATTTTTAGATTACTGGATCTCCAAAGTACTCTACAATTCACGGTAGACTGAAAATGGTTTGGTTTTAAGGAACATTCTGGGATAAAAGTATCCAGCATCCACGCTCCATGACTTCTGCAACATTTTCATAGGTAGTTTTACTCAAAAGCCTTTTTTGGGATCTTCAAAACCCTCCCATAATGGGGGCTAATGTCATGAAACAAAGCACTTGACATGCTAAATGTTCATGGTTGATCTCCCCACAGTTTGCATGTGCTCCATGCTGACTGTGTGGTGGCTCCATTCTCCTTCACTATAAGAGTGGGTGCACTGCCCTTCTGTGGCTTTATTCTTAAGGTCATTAGACCACTTACATCAGGGAAGCAGGCTTTTTAAACAAGGATTCCCTATACAAACTCCACTCTGGTTGCAGTTAGCTGCCAGAGTTTTGGGCTCACAACCTTGTTCCAGCTACTTTGAGATTTATGATTGTGTATTCTCCAGTGTATGATACAGCTTGTGCCAGTGGCTTATCTGTGGCCTCCCATGTTCTAACCTTTGCTTTGCTCATGACTCTCCATTGCATTACCCCTGTGGCTTTTTCATGAACCCCAGTGTACGAGAGAGCGGCTTGCTGACTTACTCAAAGTTGTTGGCCATGAGCCTATCATGTTACAGTACAGTACAGGGGGCTGCAACCTTCATACCAGGTGTTGCATAGACCAAACCTCCTTGCGAGGGTCCTTAGTGAATACCACCGATGCTCTAGACTCCATGGCTCTATTATTGGTAGCACATATACTATCAAGAGTAAATTTCTCTATAACAATGTAAAAACATTGTTAGTATTATTAATAAATACTAAAGTCACACTTAACATGTAAAATAACATTAAATACAGATGTAAATGCAAAATAAAAAGTGCTAAATACAGTAAGTTCAATTACATACAATCACATGATGTATTCCACCTTAAAAATCTGATAGGGATCTACTTTCCTGCTGTTGATTTATTGTAAGTATCAGTTTAATTATGTGAACAGACTGCAACCGGCATTCTAATAGATTATAAATCAGTGAGAGGGATCAAAACGCAATAATAAATTAGAAGTAGCAGTCGATCATCATAATCATTATCATCGGGGTATATTTTGCATGACGAGTTATAGTATGCATATGCATCTGTGGCCTGGTCTGGCTAAATTGTATTTACTCTGTTACCGTTTTTTGTCTGACACTTGTATGCTCCCTCCCTCCTGTTTCATATCTCTAAGCATAAGAAGTCATAAATGCAAAATTAGACCAAATCTGCATATGGATGAAAGCATAAATCTTTGCATCTGATTTAGAGATTTACGCAGTACTGATAATCGAGTGATTGTTTGCCATTGTGCAAGCGTGTAAGCCATATTGTGCATGTGCATCATTTAGAATTCGAATGCGCCCGCACAGAGGATTCATTCACAAAGTGAGTGACAGGTAGTCAGTGTTTGGGGGAGGTAACGGGGGGGTGGCAAATGCAGGCATGTTGGGTCCTTTTACAAAAATTTTCATGGGAGTGCATAAATTAGCTATTGCAATTTCCTTTGCAGCATGAAAGCTCCCATTGTGTCAGAAGAGCCATAGTGTTTGGGGAGGCAGTTATTAGACCGGTGTACTGAATGCCGCCGGTCTAAATACTGACGCTGAAAGCTCGGCACGGGACTTAAGATAGGCATCAAAATACCAATGCCTATCTTAATCCCAAAGCTGGAAAACAGACAGACGCCAGACCGATTGAGGTAAGTCAAGGGCATCTTAACTGTTAGCTGCGGGGGGGAGGCTTAGGTTTAGGCACCCCTGGGGGGACTTAGGGTTAGGCACCCCCTGGGAGCATTAGGGTTAGGCTAGGGGAAGGGGAGGTTATGGTTAGGTGCCAATGGGAGAGGTTAGGATTAGGCACCCCCTGGGAGGGTTAGGTTTAGGGTGCGGGAAGGGGGGTTATGATTAATCACTACCACGGGAGTTTTAAGGTTAGGCACCTCCAAGGGAGGGTTATGGTTAGGGAGGGGAGAGGGGAGGGTCAGAATACTTACCAGCCCCAGTCGGGATATCCTCCTGTCGGGCTAGTGCAGTCAGGATTTGAACTGGCGGCTAAACAGCCACCGGTATTTCAATTTAATTCCAGTGTTTGAGGCAGGTCGGACTAGATTTACAAGCTTTGTGGCTGCCCGAACTGCGGCTATATTACCGACATTTATGCTGTTTTACATCGTCCTATGAGAAGGCAGCAGTGGGCATCCCTATGTTCGGATATACTTTGGAAACATTAGCATATTTTATCAGGAGCGTTCCGATGCGAAATCGCAGCTGCAATTGCAATAGCATATATCTCTGAACCAGGCCTTTGTTGATATGCACTGTATGAAAATGTGCATGTAGCCAACTCTGCTTGAGCCCCATCATGTCCATACCGTACTTATCAATATATTTTAGTTTGTGACAGTATAATAAATGATTTTGCATTTGAAATGCTGAATCTAATTCAAAAGTATCCTTTTATTATTGAACTTTTTTGCTACTGTTCCTCTTTGCCAGCTATTATAGTTATCATTTACAAACAAATGACAGTTCTAGAATAAGCAGCAAAGACCAGCATTGTCTGCTGACTATAATACTGGTGAGTTAAGTAATGAGCAGGATAAGTAGCAAGACACAGATGGCAGCTATAGAAACTCACTGAAGATGAGCCTCTTACTGAGCATGTTACTGTTGTTCAGCTGCTGTAGCAAGATGGCTTTGTGTAAAAATAAAATAAAAAAATAATAGAAAATATTAGCACTTAGTTATGCCTAGCCACCCTGCCAGGTAAATTGTGGAGGATAGCATAATAAAATTCCTACCCTAGGTCAGTTCAACCCCACCTGATATAGGCCCTCATTCAGAGCCGTTCGCTATTTGTGGTCGCTCGTTTAAAAACAAGGGGTGGCTATTCAAATGATCCGTACGCACATTGCAGTCTGTTCACACCTCTAAGTCTGAACGAGCGAGCAAAACATACGCTCGTTTATTTGTTAAAAACGCCCCCTGGCCGCTCGCATCCTACGTCATGTCCGCTATTTATTAGATTAATCGAGTACATCGACCAGCGTATGAACTGCTCGCTATTCTTGTGGTTGGTGTTTGCTACCACAAATTTGCGAGCAGTTCTGGCTATAAAATAACCCAGTGACGTGGTCACTGACGCTGCTGTTTTAAATATGCACACCCATAAAACGCCCGTTTTGACCTTTAAGCACGCCTGCGTTCGGATCTCCACTCCCCATTTTCAAGCACCTTCCCCTGTTACCACCCACATACGCCTCATTCTGTCACTCAAAATAGCAGGCACTCGCTATATTGCGTACCAACGATTTTCGGCCGCACTGACTGGTTCGCGCATGCGTACTAAAAACCGTACGCATGCGCAGATGTGCAAACATCGCTCGGAACGAGCGTACTGCCGCTAACAAGCGGCTCTGAATGAGGGCCATAGTGTGGGTCTGGGTAATGTAAAAAATAAAAAATACTATGACTTTGGGGATATCTTGGTCAGTGCTGTGACTTCTGCTTGGAGGGGGCAGGGTAAACAATATTGCCCATAGGTTAGAGATTGGGCTACATCAACCCAGGTGGTGGTCATAATTATGAGCCCCAAAGATGGTATTGAAACTATCCTTCATTTCATTTGTGGATGCATAAACTTAGGCCACCTGTGGCTCTTCAGCTATAGTAGAATTACAAAGTTACAATTTCAAAAATACTGCAACATATTGTTCAGCAAAATATGGTTTAGGTCTAAATTTAAAAAAATTTAAATAATGCATAAATTAAAAAAGATTTAAAAAAAAACAATTGTTATTGGTACAGAGGGCCTGATTGAAACCCGCTCGCAAGCGCATCGATTGTTAGGCAGTGCACACTGCGCGTGCACCGAAGCGAGCGCAAAAAGCACTCGCTCCGGCGCTTGCATCCAAAAGGGGCGGCTGTTGATGTTAATCGACAGCTCGCCCCATTTGGAAGGCGGGGTGGCTGGGCAAATGGAGGCGTTCCTGCAGGAACGCCTGCCGTTTGTGGGCAGCCCTACTGACATCACTCGTGTTGTCAATAGGTGGAGTTCCTGCTCTATTAGAGCAGGAAGTCCACTGGGGCTTACGACCATCAACTGGCCGCTCGCATAAGCTGTGGGTGGTAACCCACAGCTATGCGAGCGGCCAAGAGGCCACAACTAAAAAAACAAACGCCCGCCCTGATTCAGAGCGAGCGCTCGCTTTTTGCAAGCACCTCTGAATCAGGTAGAGGGTGCGGAGGGTGCGCTCACCCTATGGGTGTAATGCTGGAGTAATAGTGTGTTGTGGTCTTTTGTGTTCGATGTTGTGTGTGGAGTGATAGGGTGTAGGGAGGGAAGGGGGTCTAATGGACTGGAGGTGGTGGGTGAGGAAATGAAGACAGAGGCAGAAATGGGGGCCAAAGGGTTTATTGGAAAAAAACAGTACTAATCCTGTTCGGTCCCAGGCACCCAGGTGGGGTCGGCGATCCACTTAGGGGTGTGTGTGGGTGGAGACTGGGGAGGTGAGTGGACCCTTTTAGGGGGCTCCTTTCCGTGCAATTCAATAGCTACCCCTGCCGGTCTATTGAACTGCACGGAAAGGAGTCCCTTAAAAGGGTCCACTCACCTCCGCAGTCTCCACCCGCACACACCCCTAAGTGGATCGCTCACCCCACCTGGGTGCCTGGGACCGAACAGGATTAGTACTGTTTTTTTCCAATAAACCCTTTGGCCCCCATTTCTGCCTCTGTCTTCATTTCCTCACCCACCTTCAGGAATGCCTTCATTTGTCCGGCCACCCCCCCACCCCGCCTACAAAATGGGGTGAGCCATCGATCAACATCGACAGCCGCCCCTTTTGTAGCGAGCTCCGGAGCAAGTGCATTTGTCACTCGCTCTGGGGCTTGCACACGCGCAGTGCAAGCGCTGCGCAGGCCTCACCATCGACTCACTTGCGAGTCGGTCTGAATGAGGTCCAGTATTTCCAACCAGCTGGCTGCTTGTAACAAAAATCTAGTAATGTGTGGGAGCAAATAACAATTACCTGTTTTCTCCCAAATGCCTGAAAACGGGAGTTGAGACAAATTATTCTTTTTTTACGACATCTGGGAGCAAACAGCTGATTGTTATTTGCTCACGTATGCATTACCAGATTTTCATTCCAACAAGCCAACTAGTTGGTTGGTTGGAAAGATAATCTTTAGATGCGTGGCTAGCTTTAGAGACCTTTGTATTTGCATTCATTTGCAGTATTTATCATAATCTACTGTGTATTATAATATTAGACTTTTTTTCTTACCTTTAGTGATCAACATAAAGCTTGCAGCATGTACCAGGTGGTATGGCTTAGGCATTGATATATATTGGTACATAAATCCTGGGGAATATTAGTAAGGTAGCCCTTCCATGTCTCAAAAAAGAATTCCATCTCCTTCTCCTTTTAAAACATGGTACCTGATTCAGACCCGCTCGCTGTGAGCGATTTTCACCCATCTGCGCATGCGTATAATTCGCAGTGCACGTGCGCAAGCCATTCGTTGTGATCTGATTTTGGTAGCTCATAAGCTACTATCAGATCGCTGCTTTGAGTGATAGATAGTGCCGTTTGTGGGTGGTAACAGGGGAAGGTGCATGTGAACGGGGGAGTGGTGTTGCGAACGCAGACGTGTCTGCCCGCCAAAATGCCGTTTAAAGGGCTTGCATAATTAGCAAAGTAGCGTCATTGTACACGTCACCTGCATGTATTTCAGCCTGCACTGATCGCAGTGCTTGCGGCGGGGAAAGGCAACCCCCAAGGGCTGCGAGCAACTCCGATGGCTCACAATGGTCCCGCTTAATCATACATTTCCTGGAGATGACATGTGTTGCGAGTGGCAAGGGGGCATCTTCAGACACTTGCGAACGCACTTTGCCGTAGCTTGCTAACAAACAGTGGGCGCCCATACGCGATGCAGTGCGAGTGCTAAATTTACATATCCGGCCCCTTATGCCAGCGAGCGATCACATCTTGCGAGCGGGTCTGAATCAGATCCATAGAGTCCACACAGTCCATAGGGAATACATGAAAAATCTTTTCTATATACAATTTAAGAATAGCTTGAAAATGCTGTATTCAGGTCTGTAAAATTGTTTTCTTGCAGCCAAACTGACTACTAAGAGAAGTTTACGACAGCCCTTGGTCACTTGTTGATGCCACATCCATTCTGGGTTTCATGGAATATAATTTATAAAATCCTCTTCTGAATGAGTTTTAACTTGGACCCAGTAGAAAAGGGTGGCATCTAACTGCACATTCAGGACAGGCCCAACAAATACTGACGATGTGGGCATAAATAAGTAGATGCAGCATTTAAAAATAACTCTATATACAGTCAGGTGCATAAATATTGGGACATTGACAGAATTTTCATATTTTGGCCTCTATTCACCACCACAATGGCTTTGAAATGAAACAAACAAGATATGCTTTAACTGCAGACTTTCAGATTTAATTTGAGGGTAATTACATCCAAATCAGGTGAACGGTGTAGGAATTACAATGGTTTCTATATGTGCCTCTACTACTGGGAGCACTGTATAAGGGGCCCTACTACTGGGAATACTTTATAAAGAGCACTACTGGGGGTGCTGCATAAGGGGCACTACTGGGGCACTATATAAGGGGCACTGCATAAGGGGCACTACTGGGGGCACTGTATAAGGGGCACTACTGGGGCCACTGCATAAAGGGCACTACAACAGGGGGCACTACATAAGGGGCACTACTACTGGGGGCACTGCATAAGGGGCACTACTACTGGGGGCACTGCATACGGGGCACTACTACTGGGGACATTAAGGTGCTTATGGAATGGAAAGGAATGTTCCCAGAGTGACCAGAAACGGTGGCGTGTCATGTTGACATGCGCCCATTTTCCAGTGGCCATGCCCCTTGGGTCATGTGGCCACACCCAGTTTTTTGGCATGTGCCGAGGGCGGGTGCACACAGTTGGAAGAGGGGGCACCATTTTTCTTCTAAGCCTGGGCACCAAAGACCCTAGTTATGCCACTGCACATTATAGCAATATAAATGTGATATGTTCTTAGGGAGATAAATTCCCAGATAAAAAAGCTGGTACCTGCCCATTGAACCTGGACCAAATGGCTGCACCTAGGTTGGGTCAACCTGGAATTAAGGAGCATAGCATTTGCATTTGCTTTATTTATGTGGAAACCTGAGATCTGGCCAAATTCAATTAATTTATTTAAAATTTATGGAAGGGATTGGTAGCATAGAGAAGAAGATCATCAGCGAAATCCGACAACTTCTTGCTGCCAAAACTAATACCCTGAAACGAAGAAAAAAAATTGTGAATTCAAAGAAGTTGATCTAATGCCAGGTTAAACAGCAACGGTGAAAGCAGACATCCCTGATGGGTGTCACGATGACGGAAAGTGGGAGACTGCATGCCTAGTGTGAACGGTCTCAGAGGTGATGATAGGGCTGAAAATGTGTAAACACTGGAGGAAGATTCGCTGCTGTCAATTATGGTTTTCACAGTAACATTTTTGCATTGACCATTATCCCAACTTTAAAACTTCCTGTCAGTTTTCATGCCTCCGATTTTCAACTGAATAATATAGTTTAGCATATTGCTTGTGATTTGATAACTATTTGCAAGTCCAGAAAATGTCACATTGATCCTATTAGTTAATATTTCTGCACTCTCCTAATGCACCTATTGGGGATAAGTCCAAGATTTGGAACCTTTAATAGTGTTATGTATTTTTTTGCAACTGTGTGCTATTTAGAAAAAAAACAACTAGTTTCAGGATTCGCCACTAAGCACCAAGATGTATATTTATAAAAGCTGTTGCACAGCATAATAATTCTGATGAAAGAGTGACCCTCACTATATCACACCTTAAACTGAATATCCACTTTTACGTTTTGTAGGCGGGCGGCTACACAAACTGAGGCATTCCAGAAGGAACGCCTGCCATTTGTGGGAGGCACCACTGACATCACCAGTTAGAGCAGAAAGCTCTCTGGGGCTTGCGACAGACGAGACCCTACCACAAGGGTCTCGTCGCAAGCCCCAATGGTCACGATGGTTGCGACCATCACCTGGCCGCCCGCAAAAGCTGTGGGTCATCACCCACAGCTTAGCGAGCGGCCAGGAGGCCGCAACAAAAAAATAAAGAAAAACACCCTGATTCAGAGCGAGTGCTCTTAAAGAGCGTCCGGCTCTGAATCAGGCCCATAGTCTGGACCATATGTTAATTAACAGGTTGTGCTACTGTGCAGTCTCCATATTGGCTCCTTTAGGGAGGCTTCATTCCCTAACAATGATGGCCACCATCTGTACTTTTGCAGCAGTCAGTTCTCTCTCTCCCTGCAAGATGTGCCGGGGGGAGCAATCACACTACCCCCTCCACACACACACACACACACACACACACACACACGACTCCGGCACTCATCTGTGCAGTGCATGGCTGCAAATATATAATATTTTTTCATAAAAGGGGGTCTAGCCACACCTCTCTGAGTTGGTCACGCCCCATTCCAGCACCAGGGCCCGGCTGAGCTGTTGGCGACCCTGCTTCTGCGCATGAGCTGCATCATCTTGCACTGTGTTAGAGTGCCATAGTGGAACATGAACATGTTTAACTTAGCTCAGTGAGACCTTGCAATATACTCCATCCAGAGCGTTGTTCAACCCTTGCATCCTGCACCACTGCCAACATACAGTACAGTCACTGGCTGGCGGTCTGTATGTCCTGCTCAAGTTCTGCTCCATGATGAGAGTCTGTTACATGCATAACTGTGAATAAGGCCTGTACATTCAAGTTACTGCTAAATAACCACTCCACTCCAAACCACTCCACTGGTTAAGTACTGGGCTGCTCAGTGTCTTATATAACATCTGCAACAATACATACAGTACGTATTCGAACCAGGGGCATAACTTCATACCAGGAGCCCAGAGGCTAGATAGTTGTTGGTGCTCCCTCCACTGGCATTCACTCCCAACACCACCAGTCCCAGCATCAATCACACACTGTCCCTAAACCACATTCACTACCAACACACCAGCAGCACCCAGTTACACACCATTCTCTTCCTATATTCACTTCCAACACCCCAACATCACCCAGACAACACTCTCTTCCCCCTGCATTTACTGTTAATAAACCAGCAGCACCCAGACACACACTCTTTCCCCTGCATTCACTACTAACAAACCAGCAGCACCTAGACACACACTCTTCCCTCTGCATTCACTACTAACAAACCAGCAGCACCCAGACACACACTCTTCCCCCTGCATTCACTACTAACAAACCAGCAGCACCCAGACACACACTCTTCCCCCTGCATTCACTACTAACAAACCAGCAGCACCCAGACACACACTCTTCCCCCTGCATTCACTACTAACAAACCAGCAGCACCCAGACACACACTCTTCCCCCTGCATTCACTACTAACAAACCAGCAGCACCTAGACACACACTCTTCCCCCTGCATTCACTACTATCAAACCAGCAGCCCCCGACACACACTCTACCCCCTGCATTCACTACTAACAAACCAGCAGCACCCAGACACACACTGTTCCCCTGCATTCACTACTAACAAACCAGCAGCACCCAGACACACACTCTTCCCCCTGCATTCACTACTAACAAACCAGCAGCACCCAGACACACACTCTTCCCCCTGCATTCACTACTAACAAACCAGCAGCACCCAGACACACACTCTTCCCCCTGCATTCACTACTAACAAACCAGCAGCACCTAGACACACACTCTTCCCCCTGCATTCACTACTATCAAACCAGCAGCCCCCGACACACACTCTACCCCCTGCATTCACTACTAACAAACCAGCAGCACCCAGACACACACTGTTCCCCTGCATTCACTACTAACAAACCAGCAGCACCCAGACACACACTCTTCCCCCTGCATTCACTACTAACAAACCAGCAGCACCCAGACACACACTCTTCCCCCTGCATTCACTACTAACAAACCAGCAGCACCCAGACACACACTCTTCCCCCTGCATTCACTACTAACAAACCAACAGCACCCAGACACACACTCTTCCCCCTGCATTCACTACTAACAAACCAGCAGCACCCAGACACACACTCTTCCCCCTGCATTCACTACTAACAAACCAGCAGCACCTAGACACACACTCTTCCCCCTGCATTCACTACTATCAAACCAGCAGCCCCCGACACACACTCTACCCCTGCATTCACTACTAACAAACCAGCAGCACCCAGACACACGCTGTTCCCCTGCATTCACTACTAACAAACCAGCAGCACCCAGACACACACTCTTCCCCCTGCATTCACTACTAACAAACCAGCAGCACCCAGACACACACTCTTCCCCCTGCATTCACTACTAACAAACCAGCAGCACCCAGACACACACTCTTCCCCCTGCATTCACTACTAACAAACCAGCAGCACCCAGACACACACTCTTCCCCCTGCATTCACTACTAACAAACCAGCAGCACCTAGACACACACTCTTCCCCCTGCATTCACTACTATCAAACCAGCAGCCCCCGACACACACTCTACCCCCTGCATTCACTACTAACAAACCAGCAGCACCCAGACACACACTGTTCCCCTGCATTCACTACTAACAAACCAGCAGCACCCAGACACACACTCTTCCCCCTGCATTCACTACTAACAAACCAGCAGCACCCAGACACACACTCTTCCCCCTGCATTCACTACTAACAAACCAGCAGCACCCAGACACACACTCTTCCCCCTGCATTCACTACTAACAAACCAGCAGCACCTAGACACACACTCTTCCCCCTGCATTCACTACTATCAAACCAGCAGCCCCCGACACACACTCTACCCCCTGCATTCACTACTAACAAACCAGCAGCACCCAGACACACACTGTTCCCCTGCATTCACTACTAACAAACCAACAGCACCCAGACACACACTCTTCCCCCTGCATTCACTACTAACAAACCAGCAGCACCCAGACACACACTCTTCCCCCTGCATTCACTACTAACAAACCAGCAGCACCCAGACACAAACTCTCCCCTGCTTTCACTGCCAACACTTCCACAGAGCCCACACACTTTTCCTCCCTGCATTCACTGCTGTTCCAACACCCTAACAGCAGTACCCAGACACACACTCCTCCCCCAATTAACTACTAACACCCCAGCACACAAACACTACCTGTTGCTGATCAGGGTCTGTCATTCTTGCTATTTGCTGCTACCACAGCAGCAGCAGAGTAAGCAAGTCCCACGTATTTGTGGAGGAAGAAACAATAAAGGATTCAGTGCCCATGCACTCCCAGGTGCTGCCCTGGCCCGTCTATGTACATTGGAGTGGTATATGTCCCTAAAGACTGGACTCCAGGATGGGGGCCCTTGGGAGAGAGAAAAAGAGAATGAGAGAGAGAGGGCTGTGGCACATGTCCCCTGGGCTCCCTGCTTATTCCTGTGGGGTGAATAAAGCAGAACCTAGAGCAATGGAGGAGGTGAGTGTGCGCCCTTCAGGGCTGGTGCACAGAGGCAAATGCCTTCCATTGTCTCCTGTATTTACACCCCTGATTCGGATGAGGCTTTATGTGTAGAAAGGTGTAATAAGAGAGGCCTCATATTGGTCATCCACAATGGTCATTGGAAACGTGCATGGTCATTACGGTGATTGTCAAAAAATACAGAGTATATATACAGCAATTACTATTGATCACTATCCCTATTCACACAATTTTCATGATAAATTGAACACTGTATAACTCCAGCCCCCAAGTATCTCCAGGAGCTCAATTCATCATAATATTATGCACAGGTGAGTTAGTCTTCTTGGTGGGACCAGTAATTATATTATCTGTTTCCAAAAATAGGAATAGTCAACACATGAGCTGTTGCTGATTATCACCCTGGCTATGTATATTTACTACGGGCATCATGCAGGGACAATTGTTATAGATTTGTTATTACGCTATTGTTAGTATGACTCTGATGAGAGGTGTACCTGCATCAGATTCTACTTATTTATCTAGCACCTGCTATAAGATAATAGCTAGAATCTGATTTATTGCTATGGGCAACACCTCCACTTCTATAACCCGCACTTTAGTAAATATACCCCCTAGAGTATAGTCCACATGCTTATATATAATTGTATTTATTTCACCCAGGGGAACTATAGCTAATAGAGCAGATGAATATATACTTTCCAATTCCCTTGTGGGGAAGGGGCACAGTGATATATACTTTTCCATATTTCCTCTAGGAGTTCTCTTTTCCAAATCCATCTGACTGGCAGGAACACTGACACCAATCACCAGAGGAGAAAAACTCAGCAGCACAGGCAGCCATCATCTAAGACATTGCAGAACTGAGCAGGTGAGTGACTGAGCATGAATTTGTGACTGCAAATACACAATGACAGCTAATATTGAACACCCATAAAAGCCCACCCAGACACTTTCTGGTGCTGAAAACAGAAAAAGAAGATGACATCATCATCATAAGAGTATTTTTATGAAGGCAACAGTGTGATAAAGGGGCACAGTGGTGAAAGGGCACAGTGATTTACTTTACCTTGTTTCCCCTAGGACATCTCTTTCCTGAATCCATCTGACCATCAGGTACACTGACACCAATCACCAGAGGGGAAAGACCCAGCAGCACAGGTAGTCATCATCTTGGAAGTGGCAGAACTGAGTAGGTGGGTGATTTAATCTGGATTTGTGACTACAATACCATCTGATATTTAACACCCAAAAAAGACCACCAAGAAACTTTCCAATGCTAAAAACAGAAAAAGACGACTACAATGAGAATTAGAAAATTAAAAATCTGCAAAATCATTTGCTAAATTTCTACATATCAAAAGGATTTTCCATCTACCTCAGATTCTGGGACTGATAGTCCAATTCCTGTCACAGTTGTTCCTTCTCTATATTACTCAGAACCTGAAGTTGAAAGTGACATTAATATCACAGGAGAGTCGTCCATTATTATCCACATCCTGTGAGGATGCTAATACAGAAGCTTCTGTACTAAACTACAGTGATCCAGCTTTATGGCGCTTTCCTCAAACATTGGCAACTCACGAGCATTTTAAAAGCTAGAATAAATGATGTGAGGCAAGAAATACGTGTAAGCACCAAAGACAATAGACTGCTGTCAGAACATGACCATTGGCAACAAGTTTTAGATCATTTGTGCAATATCACCATGTATGTAACTAAGCATAATTTAGCATTTAGTAGTTCTTCAGATCATGTATTTACCCCAAACAATGGAAATTTCTTAGATCTTGTGGAATTGGCCTGCCAATATGACACAACTATGTATGAGCATGTACAGCGCATACTTTCTAATGAAAGTAATGTAACTTATTGCAGCAAAATAATATAAAATAAGATGATTTCATTACTGGTATCAGCAGTTTAAGATAATATACTGAATCATGCCAGAGAGGCAAAGTGATTTAGTTTAATTGTAGACATATCCAATACCATCATAAACGTGAAAGAAGAAGCACATGTTCTTTGCTTCAAATTTGCTGAGATATAAACAGGTCAGGCTTTATTTGATGTTACAGAAAAGTTTTTAGGAGATTTAAATTTGTAGCTTAATAACTGTGGAGGACAGGATAGTGGCTCAAACGTAAAGGGAAAAATAAAGGAGTTCAAACTCTTATTTGGCAAATTAATTCACGGGCATTCTTTATGCCTTGTGGCTGCCATATTTTAAATTTAGTAATCAGTGACAGTGCAACTTGCTGTTCAAAGGCAATATAATTTTTTTGGAATCGTCCAACAACTATATAAACTGTTTTCAGGTTCTGTTGAAAATTGGAAAATATTAGAAGATCACAATGCCAACCCTTACAGTTAAGCCACTTTGCAAGACCCTTTGGGAGAGTTGTATGGATTGTTTAAAACCATTAAAATATTATTATTATTATTATTATTATTATTATTATTATTATTATTATTATTCTTTATATGGTAAGAAATAAATTATACTGCGCTCTGAAATTACTGTTGGGACAAAGAGCAACACAAACGTGTAGTAATTCAATATACCAGTTTATTATCTATTTTACACAGTACAAGAAAGTACTATGTATACACATAAAAATAAACACAAGTTGTGCCTCCGCTAAAATATATAGCACATATCACAATATCTAGTTAAAATAACACAGTATGGAGAGACATAAGGAGTTGATCAGGCTCCAAAAAATCTCCAATAACGCTTGTTAGAAATAACAACAATATATGTAAAAAGCCTAATTAGGCTATAACATGCAGTATACTGATAATACCAATTTAAAAAGGCATATTAACTGGACTTCTCTTTAATTGTAGTAGGACTTAGTGTTGTATGCCCATCACGTTAAATATTCCGACCAATTGTAATAGTAGAGTCACAGATATTGGTGGTCAGCTTGTTGTACCGGTGGAACTGATAATAAATAAAGTGACAACCAGAAGCACTAATAAAAATCAATTGGCTGACCAGCATCAGTTGCAATATTGTATACAACTTGTATCAAGGTCGATAATGTACCTGTAATAAAGACAACACAGTCTCTATTGGTGAGACTAATGATCCTTGTGTGGCTCAATGTAGAAAGCCGGCAGCTGACACCAGTGATCGTACAGCTGGGTGCTAGCCTCTCTGGCTGGTATAAGCACTCCGTCTGGGATCCACGTGTAACACACCGCTCACTAGGAGGTCGGCAGTGGGAGCTGTTTAAACGGCGGCTCCGGATAGCGGTGAGGGGAATAGACCTCCCATGTACCGAAGCCAAACACGATGTCAGAGTCACCGGCTGATATTGAAGAATAGTAACTTCCGTCACTCCTATTATGGAAGGCGCAGTGGACGCTGTTTACTGAAGGCGTCAGCTGGTAGTGGGTAGATGTGTCTCCCGTCTGTTAAAGCCAGTGATAAACGTAGATGGTAAAGCCGCCAGCTGGCGGTGGGGGATGCAAACCTCCCGTTTTTAAAAGCCATGCTGTAGTCAGCAACAGGAGAAGTCACAAGACTGTCTCTAAACTTATTACTGGAACTTCTCACTATCTAAGGACTTGTGACTTCTCCTGTTGCTGACTACAGCATGGCTTTTAAAAACGGGAGGTTTGCGTCCCCCACCGCCAGCTGGCGGCTTTACCATCTACGTTTATCACTGGCTTTAACAGACGGGAGACACATCTACCCACTACCAGCTGACGCCTTCAGTAAACAGCGTCCACTGCGCCTTCCATAATAGGAGTGACGGAAGTTACTATTCTTCAATATCAGCCGGTGACTCTGACATCGTGTTTGGCTTCGGTACATGGGACGTCTATTCCCCTCACCGCTATCCAGAGCCGCCGTTTAAACAGCTCCCACTGCCGACCTCCTAGTGAGTGGTGTGTTACACGTGGATCCCAGACGGAGTGCTTATACCAGCCAGAGAGGCTAGCACCCAGCTGTACGATCACTGGTGTCAGCTGCCGGCTTTCTACATTGAGCCACACAAGGATCATTAGTCTCACCAATAGAGACTGTGTTGCCTTTATTACAGGTACATTATCGACCTTGATACAAGTTGTATACAATATTGCAACTGATGCTGGTCAGCCAATTGATTTTTATTAGTGCTTCTGGTTGTCACTTTATTTATTATCAGTTCCACCGGTACAACAAGCTGACCACCAATATCTGTGACTCTACTATTACAATTGGTCGGAATATTTAACGTGATGGGCATACAACACTAAGTCCTACTACAATTAAAGAGAAGTCCAGTTAATATGCCTTTTTAAATTGGTATTATCAGTATACTGCATGTTATAGCCTAATTAGGCTTTTTACATATATTGTTGTTATTTCTAACAAGCGTTATTGGAGATTTTTTGGAGCCTGATCAACTCCTTATGTCTCTCCATACTGTGTTATTTTAACTAGATATTGTGATATGCGCTATATATTTTAGCGGAGGCACAACTTGTGTTTATCTTTATGTGTATACATAGTACTTTCTTGTACTGTGTAAAATAGATAATAAACTGGTATATTGAATTACTACACGTTTGTGTTGCTCTTTGTCCCAACAGTAATTTCAGAGCGCAGTATAATTTATTTCTTGTTATATTTAGTGAGGTTGGCAATCACCTCTATACATACTGCTGCACTGACTTTGAGTCTCTAACTGGTTAGCGCTAAGGGCTTTTTTGTGTGTGTGATTACTATTCTTTATATGGTGCCAGAAGGGTTCCAAATACATAAACAAATGAGCGAACAGCAAAACAGCGATATACAATACAAAACAGTGCAGGACAAGGACATGGTTTATAAACATTGCGGCATTAGTGATCATAACAGTCAAATATGCAGCAGGGCATTTAGCAACTTAGGGCTGTATTCAATTAGCAATGAAATTGGATGATTTTTGCCCCCCAAAAAATCGAAATCAGACGATTTTTGCCAAAAAAACAGGCGAAAATAGGCGAAAGTCAGGACAAGTAGGAAATTGCATCTGTGCCCCTAAAAATGGCTGACGTACATGGGGAAATTACTTAGAATTATATTATTGGTTGTAATAAAAGTATTTACTGTACTTAAATTGCATTGGTTGGAGGTAATTTGCATATACAAAAAAAACGTAGAAAAGTTATAGCTATTTTTTCCAGGAAATTACTGTTCCACGTAAATTCGGGGTATGTTAACATGGGTGCAAGTATAGTTTTGTGTCGTAAAAGTGCACTTCTAAAAACCATTAAAAAAATGCCTGCTGCAACCACGTGCGATGTTAAAAAACTTGATGCATCCATATCTCCCCCTGAAATATGAGACCCAATATGGGCAGCACAGATGGTGTAATGGTTAGCATTACTGCCTCACAGCACTGAGGTCGTTGGTTCAATACCCACTACGGCCCTAACTGTGTGGAGCTTGTATGTGCTCCCTGTGCTTGCGTGGGGTTTCTCCAGGTGCTCTGGTTTTCTCCCAAACTCCAAAAATATACTGGTAGGTTAATTGGCTCCTAACAAAATTACCCTAGTGTGCATGTGGTAGGGAATATAGATTGTAAGCTCCACTGGGGCAGGGACGGATGTGAATGGCCAAATATTCTCTGTAAAGCGCTGCCGAATATGGGTGCGCTATATAAATAACTAATAATAAATAAATAATACGTTAAACCCATTTTGAACAATTTTTTTTCCACAAAATATTTAAGCAGTCATTTTTAGCCAAATTACGCAAGTTTCAAAACAATTTTAGGGTGATTTATCTTTAGGGGGGTGTCCAAAGGATTCTGAAAGAAATCCCCACACTTTTAGTCAAAAATAGGGATTTTGCATTTTTTTCCACCTGGTCTGAGGTGGTGAAAACTTTTCACCTGTTTTTTTTTTCGCCCCTCACATTTCCGCATGTTTTTTTGCAAAAATCGGCCGATTTCGCTGCTAATTGAATACGGCCCTAAGAGTTAGGTGCCCTTGTGGGGAGTTAGGAGTAGACAATAGTATGAGTAAGGGAAGGAGAAGCACATGAGGGAAGAGGGTCCTGCTCATGAGAGCTTCTATTATAAAGGGAATGGGATTGAATAACCACCGGTTCAGTCCCGACAGTGGCTGCCCTAAGGGAGGAAAGTAACCTAAGTGGCACGTAAGTAACCTAACCCTCGACTCTCCCCCTAACCCTAACCCTGCCTTAGGGGTGCCTAACTCTAACATCCCCCCTAGTGCCTAACCATAAGCTCCCCCCAGGGGTGCCTAAACCTAACCCCCCCTCCCTGCACCCTAAACCTAACCCTCGTGGGGGTGCCTAAACCTAACCTCCCCCTGGTGGTGCCTAACCCTAATTCCCCCTTCCCGTAGCCAAACCCTAACCCTCCTCTGGGGCTACCAAACCCTAAGTCCCCCTGGGGTGCCCTAAATCTAACCCTCCCCCCCACGGCTAAGAGGATGGGCGCCCCAGACTTACCTCGTTTGGGCTCACATCATCCTGGATTCCGGCGTCGGGATTATTATAGGCGTCAGAATCTTGACGCATGTCATGAATTCTTAGCTGACATTCTGCCGTTGGGATTGTGACCGGTGGCCGCAACTAAATACCATTATAAGGGGAGAGGTGACACAGATGGGGTAGACAGTGAGGGGAGAGTGACACAGATGGGGTAGACAGTGAGGAAGATGCATGGAGCAGTGGCTTAGGATGAGAGCTGGAAGGCTTTGATGAAGTAGTGGGTCTTGGGAGCTTATTTGAAGATTTGTAAGGAGTTGGAGAGTCTGATAGGGACAGGAAAAGAGTTCCAGAAGTAGTGAGCAGCACAGGAAAAATCTTGGAGAAAGGAGTGGGAAGAAGTAATCAGTTGGCAGGAGAGGTGGTTTGCATTTGCTGTGCGAAGTAGGCAGACAGGAGTGTGAAGAGAGATGAGATTTGAGATGTAAATCAGAGAGGATTGGGTGAGGGCTTTGTAAGTGAGCCAATGTAGGGCTTGTAGAGAAATGGGAGGTGAATGTAGAATGTTTGTAGAGAAAAATCAGCAGAGCAGCAGCATTGAGGACAGATTGGAATGGAGAGAGGTGGGAGTCAGGGAGGCCAGATATAGTAGGTGGAGGTTACAGTAGTCCAATCGGGAGATGACCAGTGAGTGGATGAGGGTCTTAGTGGCATCCAGGGTGAGAAAGGGTCTGATCCTGGAAATATGGTTTTAGTTGGAAATGGCAGGACTGCGAGAGGTACTGACTATGTCATTTGAAGGAGAAGTAGGAGTCAAGGATATCTCCAAGACAGCACACTTGAGGGCTAGAGTGTCATGGTCTGGGTATTCTGTAGATCTGTTTCAGGGCCTTTGGACTGAACGAAGGTGCAATGAAATGAGGAGACATAATGTAACTCTTGCGCATGAGTATAAGCAGGAGTATAGGTACACTCGTGACAGTGTATGAACCACAGACTTGTGATATGCATGGATACTGAACTGGAACTGTAATGAACAGACTAGGTCCACTGGGCGACCCCTTGCTTAGTGACCTGTGAAGGCCAATAAAACTAGAGATCCACTCCAGAAACAAGGGTGACCTCCAGGACTCAGAACAGTATAGTACTGGTAGATAGGAACTCAGGCCCTGATTCAGAGCCGGATGCTCTAACAGAGCGCTCGCTCTGAATCAGGGCCGTCCCTCTTACTTTTTGGAGCGGCCTCCTGGCCACTCGCATAGCTGTGGGTGACCACCCACAGCTATAGCGAGCGGCCAAAATGATGGTCACAATGGTCTTTGCGACGAGACCCTTGTGGTAGGGTCTCGTCTGCCGCAAGCCCTGGAGTGCTTTTGGCTCTATCAGAGCCAAAAGCACTCCCACTGACATCACTAGTGATGTCAGTTGGGGCTGGCCCCAGACAGTAGGCATTCCCATGGGAACGCCTTCGTCTGGGCAGCCACGCCCCCGGCATGCCCACCAAAGGGGGCGTGCTGTCAATCACCATCGACAGCACGCCCCCTTTGGTGCGAGACCCATAACAACGGCTTGGCCGTCGTTATTCGGGTCTCGCACATGCACACGACAGAGCCGCCTCCGTCGTGCGCATGCACAGTTGGGCAACATCGACCTGCTTGCGAGCGCTCAGCGCTCACGAGCGGGTCTGAATCAGGCACTCAGAACTCAAGCCAGGAATCTGAGTATTATGTAGTCAGAGTACAACTTAAGGAAGCTATAACTCTGATACTGCTCTGACACAAAACCTGGAACTGGAACCAGTGAGGAACTCAGAAACTGAGAGTCAGGATAATTAATACAGCTTACTGAACACCTCAGTGTACAGACCATATACTGCACACTGAAGCCTAGCCCTGGAACCAACACCTTTCTCTGAACCAGCCCAAGACAACAGCACACAGCACAGGAAAACCAATACAAGGTCAGCACAATAGTATAACCCAATAACCTGGACAACCACTAAGCACAGAGTAAAGCAGAATAGGTAACTTGCATGCACTGTCCCACTGAGGAGTAATAAGTTGGTATGCAGTGTGGAAGCTGCCGTGCAGACAGGTGACGAAACACAGCGGCAGATGGAAGGCAGTATACTTGCTGACTGAGGCAAAATGGTTGGACCAGGTCTGTATGCAGCGTGGGAGCTGCAGTGCTGACAGGTAACGGAATACAGCAGCAGATGGTAAATAGTGAGAATCCACGAAGTAGCAGATAGAGTCACAGAGAAACAATCACAGGATACAAGGAGTAAACCTGGAGCCTAGAACTATCCTGGAAAGGAACACATTGTTCAGGCAATGAGTTGCTCACATGAACTGGTTTAAAAAGGAGGTGGTAAATAGCCATTGGTCTAGCTGACCAGGTGAGCACACAGCTGAGCTGCTCAGGTGCATGAGGTAATTGAAATGGAATGTTTCTGCATAGGCCTGGATAAGGCAATGAAGGAGTGTCTAAGCTTGTCAGAAATGCTAAGACCCAGATTCGTGACATAGAAGAGATAGTTGTGCAATTAATAGATAATTAAATTGTGGGAAGTAAGATTATACAGTAGGGTGGGGGAGATGATCAGCTCAGATTTAGGCATGTTAAGTTTAAGAAAGTACTGTTACATCCAGGAAGAGATAGCAGAGAGACAGTTGGAAATACGAGTGAGGAGAGAGGGGTCAGGGGAGGAGAGGTAGATCTGAGTATCATCAGCATAGAGATGATATTGAAGGCCAAAAGAGCTGATGAGTTCACCTAAAGAAGATGTATAGAGGGAGAATAGGATAGATCCAAGAACAGAGACTTTAGGAACACCTACAATTAGTGGAATGGGGGGGAAGAGGAGTCATGAGAGAGGACAGAGAAGTAACAGTCAGAGACGAAGGAGGAAAGCCAGGAGAGGGCAGTGTCATGTAGACCAAGAGAGTGACAAATTTGCAGGAGGAGAGGGAGGTCCACAGTGTCAAAAGCAGCATAGATGTTAAAGAGAATGAAGAGAGAGTAGTGATTCTTGGAGGTCACTGCTGACTTTTGTAAGGGCAGTTTTAGTGTAGTGGAGTGAATGGAAGCCAGACTGAAATGGGTCTAGTAGGGAGTGGGAGGGTAAAATAGGCAGTAAGGTGGCTGTAAAAAATACGTCCAAGGAGTTTGGAGGTAAAAGGGAGGAGAAAGATGGGTCGGTAGTTGGGGAGAGTTTTACAATCAAGGGTAGTTTTTTTAAGAATGGGGAGACAAGGGTATTCTTGAAAGCAGAAGGGACAGTGCCTGAGAAGAGTGAGATATTAAGTAGGTGGGCAAGATGAGAACAGGCAGAAGGAGAGAGGTAGTGGAGGAGACAGGAAGGGATAGGGTCAAGGGGGGAGGTGGAAGGGGGGAGGACCAGATGAGGGCCTTGACTTCCTCTTAGTGGGGAGAAGAGAATGAAAGTGGAGTAACAGGAGAGGAGGGGGAGGGAAGCAGAGGGGAGGTATGACGACAGAGGAGAGGAGAGAGGGGGAGAAGACTAGGGGGAAGAAAAGGTGGGAACAGTGGGAAGAATATAGGACAGTGTTGGCTAACCTTGACACTCCAGCTGTTATGGAACTACATAACCCAGCATGCACTGCTACAGTTTTGCTATTAGGGCATATTAAAACTGTGGCAGGGTATGCTGGGATATATAGTTCCACAACAGCTGGAGTGTCAAGGTTAGCCAACACTGATATAGGATTAGGTAGACACAAAGTGAAGGAAGCATTTAATGAAAACATGGTCATGGTGTGGATGAGGGAAATAGGGGGAGAAATACTGGAAGTAGGAATGGTGTCTATATGAGAGAGACAGTGATGTAGATTTGAAAAAAATGCAAGTGAAAGTACAGTGTTAGTAAATTTGTATGGAAAATGACAAAAGTTTATTATTAAGCAGAATAAATGTGGAGATTTCATGGGTGCAGAAATTGAATAATAAAGTAGACTGTATTAGTAGTTAGAGGTTGTGAGGCTAAGCAAAAAAACAATAGAAAATCAGACAGTATATTCAATGGTGAAGAGGCAAATTGGCAATGGAACAGATATACTGTACATTCAGATGTTTGTGAAAACTGAGAGCCAGCACAAATAGTTGCAAGTGAAGTGGTAATTTCTTGCAATGATCAAACAGGGAGCTTAATGCTGAGTGTCCGGGTTATGGAGACAGCAGGTGTTTGTTGTGAAGAGGTAGTGAACTCACAATTGATGTTCCAAAGATCAAAAGTCAAATAGTGGAATTTCATAATGCATTAGTAACTGTAAGTGATGTAGGCGCACCTGATTCTGCCATTAAGCATGAGTCTCAAACACTTGCTACTCAGATGTGTATTTTTTCTTTTTCGTTGTGTTGCTTAGAACTTTGGGGCTTGATTCAGACCCGGACGCAAAGCAGCGCACTTTCGCAGCCATCATCAGGGCCGACGAGAGCCGTGCCGGGCCCAGGTGACAGGGGGCATGGCCTAATTGCGGGAGACGTGGCCATGCCCCCTTAGAAAAAAAATGAAAACATAATTATTATTTCAGCGCCGCGAAGCCGCACTGCACGCTCGGAGGGGAGCGCTGTGTGCCCCTCAACCCGGCGCACAGCCCATGGGGGGCGCGATCAGCATGATCACTCCCCCCATAGGCATAGGAGACTGCTCCGGCTGCTGCTTTAGCAGCCACGAGCAGTCTCCCAGTGCAGCCCAGCACAGCAGCGTGTGCTGGGCTGCTGTGACTTAAGAGGAAGGGGGAGCAGTGCCGGGCCCCTGCAGCAAGCCCGGGCCCGGGTAATTTGTACTCGCTCCCCCCCCCCCTCGGCACCCCTGGCTATCAGGGGCAGGGTAAGCAAATTCTGCAATCGCACGGCAAGGCTTAAGAACGCCATCTATGTCTTAAAGGGCGACGGCAGAGCGAACGCACGCCGGTCTAAAGATGCCCCCTTTTCCTTCGCAGCACACGTCATCTCCAGGAAGTGTATGTAATATCAATAACATCCAGAGGCATCAGAGCTGCTCGTAGCCGTTGAGGTAGACCCTACTTTGCCGCAAGCACTATGATCACTGCAGGCTGAAATACAACCAGGTGACGTGTACAATGATGCCTCCATGCTAATTATGCACGCCCATGAAACGCCGTTAGAACACACAGGCACGCCTGCGTTCACACAGCCACACCCCCATTTTCATAGACCATCCCATGACACCACCCACAAATGGCACTGTCACTCAAATTAGCACTCATTCTGTGTACTACGAGTGCACAATTCCCAATCACAGTTACTGGCTCGCTCACACGCACTGCGACGCATGCGCAGATGGGCGACTATCGGGCATAGCGTGTAATCGGGGAGGTAGTGATGAAAAATAACAATACAGGACTCTTTCGAGGCCCTGTAATTGGAATGAGTACACTTTAAATCCTTTCACGAGGACCCATTGGAGGGCGCCTGGTGCCAGCAGCCGCGGTAATTCCAGCTCCAATAGCGGATTACTATGGCGACAACACCTCATCAGTAGGGTAAAACTAACCTGTCTCACTACGGTCTAAACCCAGCTCACTTTCCCTATTAGTGGGCCATAGCGTCCGGGTCTGAATCAGGCCCTTGGTACAGTATGATATTTTACCCCACATTAATATTGTTAGCAAGTCTATGCAGGCAAGTGCAATGGGTCTGAATTTACTAGTCCAGCTTTAATAAGTATGCACTGAATGTGTGACAGAATATTGGCCCTCATTCAGAGGCGGTCGCAAGAAGCGACCACTCGCTCTGATTGAGGGTGGCTGCTTGCCTTTCAAGTGCGGCCTCTTGGTCGCAAGCTAAGCTGTGGGTTACCACCCACAGCTTTAGTGACCGACCAGGGTGATGGTCGCGATGGTCAAGACCATCGCGACCATCGGGGCTTTAGGGTCTCGGCAACCGCAAGCCCCAGGGAGCTTCCTGCTCTGATCGAGCAGGAAACTTCCCACTGACATCACTGCTGATGTCAGTGCGGCCGCCCACAAAACGGCAGGAACACCTCCGTTTGTGTAGCCACCCCCCACCTCGCCTACAAAACGGGGCGAGCTGTCGATCAACATCGACAGCCGCCCCTTTTGTAGTGCGCTCTGGAGCGAGAGAATTTCTCTCTCGCTCCGGGGATTGCGCACACGCAGTGCGGCCGCTGCGCTTGCGCAGGGCCTTAACTTCAACCCGGCTGCGAGCGCTCAGCGCTTGTGACTGGGTCTGAATGAGACCCATTGTTCTAATGGTTTTGAAAAATCTCTAGTAGATGCAAAAGAACTACTGTAGCTGAAGCTCTGGAAGTTGAATTTATTTTTGCAGTGAGAAGGGAGCCGAATGTATGAGAGTCAGGAATTGCTTTTCACTGAATCTGATCCCACTAGTCATTTTAAATCGCACTTGTACAATGTAATTTTAGATAATGTGGTGTCCTCTCTTACAGAACACTTTAATGAAATCCACAAATTTCAGGAATCCTGTGGTTTTTTATTTAATATTAAGAAATTGGAAGGTTCAATAGAAGTTAAAAAATATTGCCAAAATTTAGAATTCAAACTAAAAGATGGACATAATTGGGATATTAATGGCACAGAATTATTTGAATGGCTTTCCTATACAAGCCTGCTTCTAGATGATGTTCATAAACCATTAGACATCTTATATTTTTTAAAACTAAATGGTCAGCAAAACATTCTTCCAAATCTATGGATATCTTTACAGTCACTGTTAACAATCCATTTAACTGTAGCAAGTGGTGAGCAAATTAAAACTAATTAAAATATATCTACGGTCAACAAAAAACAATGAGCGATTTAATTCTTAAAAATGCCATTGCTCAAAAGATCGATATAGCAGAAATAATGAAAAAAAAAATAGTTGACTTAAAAGCTAGTAGAAAATCTTTTTAAAGGTACTATAGTCCTTTAAATATTTTGTTTGTAACTTGTAGTACATTTCCCTTTTTAACTGGCGAAGTTACATGTGATGTGAACGCTGTCAGAAGTGCTTCAGCTGACAAAGTCGCATAAATTGGAACCATGCTGCCCCGCTGTGTCCCCCGGTTTTAGAAGAGGAGATTCATTTTGCACAGGGGGTGCCGCTTCGGGACTATACTGTTCCCCCTCCCACATACCCTATTCCCCTGAAGTCACCTGGCCGCCCAGTATTAGGTGCCAATCGTAAAAATAATAGATAAATTGATTTAATCCTTAGTTTCTAAAATAAAATTAAATATCACATAAATACCATGATTGCTAACCTTAAATATAGTGGATTAGAAAGTTATCTTCAATAAATTATCATAAGAATGCTAGGATAGTAAAAGTATGCAATCTCTAACTGTAAAACGCGTGAGAGGTGGAATGCACCTTGGAATGCATAAGAGATGGTATGTATCCAAGAAGGAAAAAGAACAGGGAACAAAAGCATACTATTAATAAATTAATATATTAATCAATTACTATTGCAATAAAGTAGAAGAAAATCAGTTGTAGCTAAATTAAGTAGCCCAACTAACAGCACACTGGGGTAGAAACTCGCAGCCGGTTACAGATACTATAAAATTATCGGAAAGATTAAGAAAGAAATATAGCACATATATATACAAAGTAGGGGTGAGCGGGTTCGGATTTCTGAAAACCGAACCCCCCCGAGCCCCCCCGATCCGAGGCCGATCCGAGTCAGGCTCGACTTCTCCCGCCGGACTCGGATCTGAAATCGAGGCAAAACGTCATCATCCCGCCTTCCGGATCTCGCGGGTTTTGGATCCTATATAAGGAACCTGCGTCGGCGCCATTTTCTCACTCGGCTATGGACAGTGAAGAGGGAGGGTGGGAGTTAGGGCTGGCTGGGCTGTGTTGTGTAGTGTAGTATAGTGCAGAGTAGTGTTGTGCTGCGCTGTGCTGCTGTTGTCCATAGGGGCTGTGGGCCTGATTCAGACCCACTTGCGAGCGGCTGTCCGCTCGCAAGTGGGTCGATGTTCTGGACTGAGCATGCGCACGACGGAGGGAGCTCCGTCGTGCGCATGCGCCAGACGCGATGAGCGAAGGAAAGTCCTTCGCTCGTTGTGTCCGATCAAAGCGGGCGTGCTGTCAATGTTGATTGACAGCACGCCCCCTTTGGTAGGCGTGCCGGGGGCGTGCCTCCCTGACGAGGGCGTTCCCACGGGAACGCCTCCCGTCAAAAGCCGGCCCACTGACATCACTAGTGATGTCAGTGGGAGTGATTTTGGCTCTGATAGAGCCAAAATCACTCCGGAGCTTGCGGTTGAAAACCTCAACCGCAGGCTCCGGCTCGCAATTTCGATGGTCGCGATGGTCTCGGCCATCGCGGCCATCAAAATGCACGCTCGTATAGCCTGTGGGTGGTGACCCACAGCTATACGAGCGTCCAGAAGGACGCTCCATTTTCATGGAGGCCGGCCCTCATTCAGAGCGTGCGCTCTGCTCAGAGCGTACGGCTCTGAATGAGGGCCTGTGTCCACTACTTCAAAGTCCATAGGGGCTGGCTGTGTTGTGCTGTGCTGCTGTTGTCCATAGGGGCTGTGTCCACTACTTCAAAGTCCATAGGGGCTGGCTGGACTGTGTTGTGCAGTCAGTTGTCCATAGGGGCTGTGTCCACTCCAAAGTCCTGTGCAGTGTCCCAGTCCTAAAAGGGTGCTGTAGTGTTGTCCAGGGGGTGCTCTGTCCATCAGGGGTGCTCCCCCAAGTGCTAAAAAAATATATATTTTTTCTGTGTTTGTGAATTGTGTGCGCAGTAGCCGCACGTGCATCAACAAAGTAGTGCCAAGCGTGCGCCTGTGTCATAAGTAAAGGGCCGGGTGGCTTGACCGTTAAAGGGTGCTGTAACCCCCAAAGTACACTCCAAACCAAATAAAAAAATGTATTTTTTCTGTGTTTGTGAATTGTGTGCGCAGTAGCCGCACGTGCATCAACAAAGTAGTGCCAAGCGTGCGCCTGTGTCATAAGTAAAGGGCCGGCTGGCTTGACCATTAAAGGGTGCTGTAACCCCCAAAGTACACTCCAAACCAAATAAAAAAATATTTTTTTTTTGTGTTTGTGAATTGTGTGCGCAGCCGCCGCACGTGCATCAACAAAGTAGTGCCTAGCGTGCGCCTGTGTCATAAGTAAAGGGCCGGCTGGCTTGACTGTTAAAGGGTGCTGTAACCCCCAAAGTACACTCCAAACCAAATAAAAAAATATTTTCTGTGTTTGTGAATTGTGTGCGCTGTAGCCGCACGTGCATCAACAAAGTAGTGCCAAGCGTGCGCCTGTGTCATAAGTAAAGGGCCGGCTGACTTGACCATTAAAAGGTGCTGTAACCCCCAAAGTACACTAAAAACCAAATAAAAAAATATATTTTTTCTGTGTTTGTGAATTGTGTGCGCAGTAGCCGCACGTGCATCAACAAAGTAGTGCCGAGCGTGCGCCTGTGTCATAAGTAAAGGGCCGGCTGGCTTGACCGTTAAAGGGTGCTGTAACCCCCAAAGTACACTCCAAACCAAATAAAAAAATATTTTCTGTGTTTGTGAATTGTGTGCGCATTAGCGCACGAGCATCAACAAAGTAGTGCCAAGCGTGCGCCTGTGTCATAAGTAAAGGGCCGGCTGACTTGACCGTTAAAGGGTGCTGTAACCCCCAAAGTACACTCCAAACCAAATAAAAAAATATTTTCTGTGTTTGTGAATTGTGTGCTCATTAGCCGCATGTGCATCAACAAAGTAGTGCCTAGCGTGCGCCTGTGTCATAAGTAAAGGGCCGGCTGGCTTGACTGTTAAAGGGTGCTGTAACCCCCAAAGTACACTCCAAACAAAATAAAAAAATATTTTCTGTGTTTGTGAATTGTGTGCACTGTGGCTGCACGTGCATCAACAAAGGAGCAGCGCCAAGCATGCACCTGTGTCCCATAAGTAAAGAGCCGGCTGGCTCATTTCTTAAAGGGTGGTGTAACCCACAAAGTGCCCTACTCTCCAGCAAAAATAAAAAAATATTTTCTGTGTTTGTGTGCGCCTTAGCCGCACGTATATATCAATATAACATAAATGGAGGACCAAACTTTCTCAGATAAAAATAAAATAGGGAAAGATCAAGAACCACTTCCTCCTAGTGCTGAAGCTGCTGCCACTAGTCATGACATAGACGATAACATGCCATCAACGTCGTCTGCCAAGGCCGATGCCCAATGTCATAGTAGAGGGCACATACAATCCCAAATGACAAAGTTCAGGAAAATGACCTTGAAAAAAACATTTAAATAATCTGAAGAGAAACGTAAACTTGCCAATATGCAATTTACGACACGGAGTGGCAAGGAACGGCTAAGGTCTTTCCCTATGTTCATGACTAGTGGTTCAGCTTCACATGATGATGGAAGCCCTCCTCCCACTAAAAAAATCAAACGAGTTAAGCTGGCAAAAGCACAGCGAAGAACTGTGCGTTCTAAGAAGATATCACAAATCCCCAAGGAGAGTCCAAGTGTGGTGGTGGTTGCGATGCCTGACCTTCCCAGCACTGGACGGGAAGAGGTGGCTCTTTCCACCATTTGCATGCCCCCTGCAAGTGCTGAAAGGAGCACCCACAGTCCACTTGCTGATATGCAAATTGAAGATGTCACTGTTGAAGTACAACAGGATGAGGATACTGGTGTAGCTGGCACTGAGGAGGAAGTTGTCGAGGAGGATTCTGATGGTGATGTGGTTTGTTTAAATCAGGCTCCGGGGGAGACAGTTGTTGTCCGTGGGATGAAAAAGCCCATCACGGTCATGCCTGGGCAGAAGACCAAACATTCCACCTCTTTGGTCTGGCAATATTTCTATCCAAATCCGGACAACAACTGTCTTGCCATATGTACCATATGTAAAGGTGAAATAAGTAGGGGTAGGGACGTTAACCACCTAGGAACATCCTCCTTTATACGGCACCTGCAGCGCGTTCATAAAAAGTTACTGTCAAGTTCAGAAACTTTGGTTAAGACCGTAAGCAGTCCAGGGACACCTAAATCCCTTTTTCATGTTTTATCCAAGGAATCGGTGGATGAGGAGGATGAGGACGACATTTTGCCTCCATAGAGCTAGTTTGTGCAGGGACACATTAATTGCCAGCTTGTTTTGTGGGGGCCCAAACGAACCAATAATTTCAGCCACAGTCATGTGGCAGACCCTGGCGCAGAAATGATTGGTTTGCTAAAGTGTGCATGTCCTATTTATACAACATAAGGGTGGGTGGGTGGGCCCAAGGACAATTCCATCTTGCACCTCTTTTTTTTCTTTGCAGTATGTACTGTTTGGGGCCTAGTTTTTCAAACTGCCATCCTGTCTGCCACTGCAGTGTCACTCCTAGGTGGGCCACGTGTTTGTGCCGCCCACTCGTGTCGCTTAGCATAGTCATCCAGCTACCTTGGTGCAATCTTTTGGCCATAAAAACAATATTGTGAGGTGTGAGGTGTTCAGAATAGACTGGAAATGAGTGGAAATGAAGGT
This sequence comes from Taudactylus pleione, assembly GCA_031769625.1. Taxonomy (NCBI): domain Eukaryota; kingdom Metazoa; phylum Chordata; class Amphibia; order Anura; family Myobatrachidae; genus Taudactylus; species Taudactylus pleione. The sequence goes on from JAUIMM010000014.1 coordinate 11,304,123, forward strand.
TATTGAGGTTAATAATTGCATAGGAGCAGAAAAACCCACAAATTCTGTGATTTAAGCTGTTTTTATGCTTTTTTTAAAAAAAATACAGATCCAAAACACAAAACCCAGAACCCAAAACACGGAAGGGTGGTTTTGGCAAAACCAATCCAGATCCAAAACACGAAGAAAGATCCAGATCCAAAACCAAAACACAAAACACGAAAAGTGGCCGGTGCACACTCCTAATACAAAGTGCCTTAATTAACACAAACAGGAAGTGACATCACCACACAGGGAGATAAAAGAGAACACAGAGCAACACAGTCATTCACTATTTGACAAAGTCATATAACACATGTTAGAATCAGCAATGAGCCATAAAATAAGTAGTATTGGACATTAACTCTTCTAAGTTGACCCTTGCTATTGCTGTTATTGTTCAAATATAAGATTAATTTGTTATTATGTATATGTATTACTGAATTATATATTATTATGTAAACGTACTACTGAATAATATCTTGTTTACAGGGGCGTATCTATAATGAGTGCAGGGTGTGCAGTGCACATGGGCCCCTGGATCCAGGGGGGCCCACACCGTACACCCTGCTGACCGGCGCTGCAGAGCAGCAAAAGTCACTGGGAAAATGGCGGCGGCGTGGGCGACCCTTTTCCAGGAAGATTTGCGCATGCGCAGTAGATTCTGGCACTAAGCCAGAATCTAGTACAGCACCATCCGCCATGGCACCTCAAGAGAAAGGAGGGGGCACCCTCTGCAAACGGGCACCCTCCTCTCTGAAAACATCCCTGCTTGTTTACTATTGTATAAATATTGTTTGTAGAAATAGCCAATATACAGTAAATAGGTAGTTACAGTATTATAGGATGATAAATCATATTATAAATAAACAATTATTGGTAAAGAAAATATTCAAATAAGATTATTTAGGCATATGTAGGTACTTTGATATATTTCTATTTATTTTAAAAATAATAATTAAGTATGCATCCCTTACTGTATATAAAAACTATAGACAGAGCTATTAAGACCTCCACCATTTAAATTATTAAAATTATTGATATTGTTTTAATTAATATTTTAGTAAAACAACACTCTTTTGAAAGACACACCCCTGAGATTATAGCTGAAACGCTTTGGTTGAACAGTATATGCAGAATAGACCACGATTGGGAGATACAGCTGTCAGCAGCTCACACCCTAAGGCAGAAACAGCATGTGAATACCATCTTATCCTTAAGAGTGGCCTAAAATTTTATTACTGTAGGTCAAGAAATATTATTTTAAATATATATTTTAAAAAACAAAACTATTGCCATTACCTTTATAGAGAGTGTACAGTGCTCTGTTCTTCTCTGTTGTTCAAGGGTGCAGTGTTGTAGTTGTTCAAGGGTGCAGTGTTGTCGGGCTGGGGCTGCAGTACATAAAGTGGGGGGTGCTGCTGTGTCACTGTTGTCCTGTCAATCAAGGAGCTAGGACTGCATTTAATAAAGGAGTGCTGTGTCGTCCAGGGGTGCTCTATCAATCCAGGGGTGCTCTTCCCCAGTGAAAAAAATTAAAGTTAAAATTAATAATTATCATTCCCAAAAAAATTAAAAGATCTCTTTTTGCATTTTTTTTGGTGTGTGCTAGCTACTCTATTATTGTTTGGTGACACTGCCGGCCAGACTGCAGTTTATCATCCACGTATTTGTGACTCTGCAGGTGCTCCGTCCGAACTCCGCAGCGGTGCTTTGTTGTCAATAAAGGGGTGCTGTGTTGTCCATCAAGGGGATGCTGCCTTGTCCAGGGGTGCTCTTCCAAATGTTAAACTGTACATGTCCTATATACAACATAATGATGGGTGGAAGGGCCCAAGGACAATTCCATCTTGCACCTCTTTTCTTTGCATTATGTGCTGTTTGGTGCATTGCTGCCTGACATTTTTAATTTTATAGTTTATGAAACTGACATCCTGTCTGCCACTTCTGTGTTGCAAAAGTTTCATAGATGTCCTATATTTTTTTAAAATGCCATGTTCTTTTTTTTATAGTTTCATACTTTATTTATTTAACTAAAATCACAAATAGGTATACTTGCAAAATACTCTTATGCCATTTTTCAACCTTGATTTGTAGATACCAACCTTGGTTTTCCTTGATCATAACGGCCATGTTTGGTCAGATGCAACTAAAACACCAAATGGAAAGGCTATTTTGTGATGATATCTGGCGATGTTCTCTCAACTCCCCTCCCAGCCTTCCCATCTATAATCCCAGAAGCACAATGATAATAGATGTTTAGTACCAGACTTTAAAAATCCCTCTTCCCGTTCAGGGCTTCCATTTTGTGTGCTACCACAGACAGCATCTCCTGCATGCCCCTTTCATTTAAAAATAAAATACTTGACCACCACAAGAGCTCAACTGGGGCAAGGTCTGATGTGAATAAGTCAAATATTCTTTGAAAATGACTCCCTCCCTCCCTCCCTCCCTCCCTCATAAATTTGCTTTGGAATCCAAACGTTAAATTAAATCTACTATGAATCAACCATTCCTTTCCCTGCCTTGAATTACATACATACTCCATCTCCCTCAGGGCTCTTGATTAATGAAAACATATGTTTCCTTATGTGCCATGTTTGAAGTTGAACTGCCACGTGTTTGTGCCGCCCACTGCTGCGACTTAGTTTAGTCAGCCTGCAAGCTTGGGGAAATTATGGGCCTAAACTGGATGAAAACAATATTGTGAGCTGTGAGGTGGTCAAAATTTACTGGAAATTAGTGGAAATTAATGTTATTGAGGTTAATACTGTATGAATAACAACAGGCCCAAATTATGTGATTTTAGCTGTTTTTATGATATTTTAGAAAAAATACAGATCCAAAACCAAAACACACAAGGGCGGTTTTGCCAAAACCAAGCTCAGATCCAAAACACGAAGGAGATACAGAACCAAAACCAAAACATGGGGCTTGTGTTATTTTAAATAAATAAAAAATCATACAAACTCAGCATTCATATATATGAGAGAGAAATCAGCTTGCTCTCACAGTTACTTGATCCAACTGCAGGGGTGTTCCTGCAGGAACACAGCAGGACAAAGTCGATCCATGCATTCATACAAACACAGAAGATGGTTCAGCATTGCACACAAGTGCAATGCTGAATTCAGATTCCCGATTATCAGAAATCAGCGCTTGCGCAGGAACCATTCTGCGAGTGTTCAGAATGGGTCCTGCCTAATTGCATGCAGCCCCTTTGATGCCTCTGCCTGATTAGCAGACAGAGGCATTTGAGGACCGGTGCGGGGGCAGCCGGCGTTCCCGGAATTGCGTCTGTCCCATTTTCCGGGAGTGGCAAGGCCAGGGACTGGATTGACGGACGCAATTTCCTGGCCTCGCAAGCCGGCCAACCTGAGTAAGCTGGCCAGTGGCCCAGCGACATCCACCATCGCAACCATCGACAAACGATGGTGATGATGGTGATCCCAGCCTGCGACCTTGGTCACAGTGCTGGGATTGCAAATGCAGCAGAGGGTGTCATACACCTTCTGATGTATTTGCATATTTGCAAGGACAGAATTGCAAAGCTGCCTGCACGCATCTTTGCAATCCCATCTGATGCTGAATCACCCCCACAGTCCAAAGAGCAGGGCACACAAGGGCTTGAATACTAACACTGGCCAATAGTTTATTCTTCCACTTTGGCAGATAATAGTAGTTAACGAGAGGTACTATATTTGTGTATATATATATATATATATATATATATGTACTGCATAAAAATACATTTTGCACACAGATTCCTTAATTTTCTTATAATAGAATAGTAGTCAGTTATAAAATATAGTCAATTCAAGAGTGAATTGCTTATCTCAAGTAACTTGCAGAGCAGTAATCACTCTATACCTGTCATCTACATTATGTAATATCATGAATGATGACATGAATCCAGTGAATCAAGGCAATTTGGTTAAACAGCACCACCTACTGACTAATTAATATAAAGTAAGTTTATACTATTAGTTCGATAGTATATCCACATAGTAACTTGCTAAAGCAGAAGTACTGAGTATTTCAAACTTATTAATTTGTACTGATCACCCTCTGGTGATAAAGATGTAACATTAAGTCACACAAATTATATTTAATGTGGTTCAAAAGTATCTAGGATAATTTAATGCTTGATGTATCTTTTGCCACATTCATGGTAACATAAAAAAAGTTAATGAACAAGATGCTAGTTACCAGGAATAGAAGATATGTGTTCTTTATATTTATTAGTAAATAGGCTGAGGTAGGGAATCTGAAATATCTCAAAAATCAAGAGTTGGTTATGTTTGTTTTTTAGAATTTATAGTCTTTATTCTATTTCTGGTTCTTTGTTTTTCATCCATACTCCTACTGGACAAGTCTATTTGGAAAAAATACACTCTGCAGATCTTGCATCTACAATGCTATGCCTGCAGCTGGTGCCCCCCTACATTTCCCACCTTATATGTATTATATTTGGAAATATGGTGCAGGTGAAAGTAAATACTCTTGCACTGTGCCAGAGCCGTTTCTATATGCTCAAGCTCCAGCTTCCTAAATATCACATAGATGATGGTACCGCCGTAAAAAAAATTGGGTGGATTCACAGCATACAAAACTAGGGGCGCAGAGAGGGGGGGGCAGGTACAAATTACCTGGGCCCGGGTTTGCTGGTGGGGCCCGGCGGGGGCCAGGGTCCGGCACTGCCCCCCCCTCCCTTCTACATCACAGCAGCGCAGCACACACTGCTGTGTGCTGGGCTGCAGTGGAAGACTGCTCACAGCTGCTGAGCAGCAGCTGGAGCAGTTTCCTATGCCCATGGGGGGAGCGATCAAGCTGATCACGCCCCCCATTGGCTGTGCGCCGAGCTGAGGGGCTCACAGCGCCCCCTCCTAGAGCGGCGCTGCTAAAAAAAAAATTTTGCATTTTTTTCCTAAGGGTGCATGGCCACGCCTCCCACGATTAGGCCATGCCCCCTGTCACCTGAGCCCGGCGGGGCTCTTGACGGCCCTGTACAAAAACCCCAGGTCTTAATATGCATCTGTATAGATGGATCACATTTCTGTGGGATATATGGAGCAATAGGGCTACCATCCATATGGGATTGCTCTGGACAGTCTGGAAATTAAGACATCTGTCCAGAATGTCCTGGGGCCCCCACACATAGGGTCCCCCCACACACTGTTTTTTTTGTTTTCTTTTATCGGAGCCGCCTGCAGCGGACCGTGGTTAAGCTCCACCCCCTTTGGCATTTGGCTCCACCCTTTCTTCTGCTGCTGGCCTGCTGCCTCTGAACTTTAGAAATAATTTTTATATGTATGTGTGTGTATGTGTGTGTCTATATGTATGTCGGTGTGTGTCATATATACTGTATATATATCTATATATATATATATATATATATATACACACAGTCAGGTCCATAAATATTGGGACATTGACAGAATTTTCATATTTTGGCCTCTATTCACCACCACAATGGCTTTGAAATGAAACAAACAAGACGTGCTTTAACTGCAGACTTTCAGATTTAATTTGAGGGTAATTACATCCAAATCAGGTGAACGGTGTAAGAATTACAACGGTTTCTATATGTGCCTCCCACTTTTTAAGGGGCCAAAAGTAATGGGACAAACTAAACAATCCTAAATCTAACTTTCACTTTTTAATACTTTGTTGCAAATCCTTTGCAGGCAATTACAGTTTGAAGTCTGGAACGCATAGACATCACCAGATGCTGGGTTTCATCCCTGGTGATGCTCTGCCAGGCCTCTACTGCAAATGTCTTCAGTTCCTGCTTGTTCTTGGGGCATTTTCCCTTCAGTTTTGTCTTCATCAAGTGAAATGCATGCTCAATCGGATTCAGGTCAGGGGATTGACTTGGCCATTGCATAACATTCCACTTTTTAGCCTTAAAAACTCTTTGGTTGCTTTTACAGTATGCTTCGGGTCATTGTCCATCTGTACTGTGAAGCGCCGTCCAATGAGTTCTGAAGCATTTGACTGAATATGAGCATATAATATTGCCCGAAACACTTCAGAATTAATTCTGCTGCTTTTGTCAGCAGTCACATCATCAATAAATACAAGGGAACCAGTTCCATTGGTAGCCATACATGCCCACGCCATGACACTACCACCACCATGCTTCACTGATGAGGTGGTATGTTTTGGATCATGAGCAGTTCCTTTCCTTCTCTTTTCTTCCCATCACTCTGGTTCAAGTTGATCTTTGTCTCATCTGTCCATAGGATGTTGTTCCAGAACTGTAATGGCTTTTTTAGATGTTGTTTGGCAAACTCTAATCTGGTCTTCCTGTTTTTGTGGCTCACCAATGGTTTGCATCTTGTGGTGAACCCTCTATATTCACTCTTGTGAAGTCTTCTCTTGATTGTTGACTTTGACACATATACATCTACCTCCTGGAGAGTGTTCTTGATTTGGCCAACTGTTTTTCTTCACCAGGGAAATAATTCTTTTGTCATCCACCACAGTTGTATTCCGTGGTCTTCTGGGTCTTTTGGTGTTGCTGAGCTCTCTGGTGCATTCTTTATTTTTAAGAATGTTCCAAACAGTTGATTTGGCCACACCTAATGTTTTTGCTATCTTTCTGATGGGTTTGTTTTGATTTTTCAGCCTAATGATGGCTTGCTTCACTGATAGTGACAACTCTTTGGATCTCATATTGAGAGTTGACAGCAACTGATTCCAAATGCAAATGTCACACCTAGAATTAACTCCAGACCTTTTATCTGCTTAATTGATAATGAAATAACGAGGGAATAGCCCACACCTGTCCATGAAATAGCTTTTGAGTTGATAGTCCCATTACTTTTGGCCCCTTAAAAAGTGGGAGCCACATATTGGAACCTGTGTAATTCCTACACCTTTCACCCGATTTGGATGTAATTACCCTCAAATTAAATCTGAAAGTCTGCAGTTAAAGCACATCTTGTTTGTTTCATTTCAAAACCATTGTGGTGGTGAATAGAGGCCAAAATATGAAAATTCTGTCAATGTCCCAATATTTATGGAGCTGACTGTATATATATATATATATATATATATATATAATGTGTGTGTGTCTATATATATATATATATACACACATATACACACATCAGGCAGGCAGCCCAATGTGTGTGTGTGTGTATGTATATATATATATATAATTTGTTTATTTATTAACAGTTTCTTATATAGCGCAGCATTTTCCGTTGCGCTTTACAATTGGAAACATTTATAGAACAAAACAGGGTAATAACAGACAGACATAGAGGTAAGAGGGCCCTGCTTGCAAGCTTACATTCTATAGGGAAATAGGCATTGATACACAAGGATAGGTGCTATATATTGCAATTTGGTCCGGCCAGAATGCAGAGTTTCTTGGTGGACTGCATGATATATATATATATATATATATATATATATATATATATAACAGCAAAGAGTCCAAGGCGCAAATCAGTTCCTTTGTGTATTGAAAAAAGTATCTCTCCCGGCCAGCTCTAAATCTGTATATTTAATTGGGATATATTGCAGCTCTCCTCCTTAGCTCTCCTCCAGAGCCGTATTAGATCTATGGCACAAAGTAAAGGGAGCGCACCATCGTGAAATAAATCACAAAGAGTTTATTGCATTCTAAATAGGAACACTCACATTTTGTCTAAAATGAGCAAGCATATTACAAAGAGTCCTGGTGAATACCGCACGGCGGATATCCTCTAATCCGTCTGACCTCTAATGGTAGATGCGGGTAACCAGCTCTTTCTCCTTCGCGCTGGCGGGACCAATACCAAGCGTCACTCCAGTGCCCAAACTAGTTTCATCACAATGGGACTTCGTCAGTAGGCGTCTAATATATATATATGTCAGTTTGTCCTGACGAAAGTGCGGACGCCCTGAAACGTAGACAATAAAGACACTCATGTGACGTTTTCCATGGAGCCCTTGGAGTGCTGTGTTCCTTTGGATGGTATGGATTACAGTTTACACTAGCACCTGGGCCAGTTGCACTGTGACAGCGCTGAGTGCCTGCAGTTTAGGGACTATATATATATATATATATATGTATATAAAACTTTTATTGATAGAGGTCCCCACACATTTGTTGCCCAGGGGCCCCCACAGACCTTAATCTGGCCCTGCTTCTAATGCTGAAACAAATATCTTCATGTGTTAGTTGTCTGACTGCAATGTGTGAAGTTGTGAGCTCCAGTACCAGGTATGACTCATGAGAAATGTGTGTTTTAAAGAAAGGGGATTTAACTGAATGACAAGGTGCACATAAATCATACTTATTATTGGTAGTTCACAAGTTAATTGTATGAATATGGTATAGGAAGATTGGTGTTCAAATCTGTGCTTGGAATATTCTAAAAGTAAGTGTGCTATAATATATGTGTATGTATTTATACTGTATATATATCTTGACCCCCTCATTGCAAATCCTGTGTTTGCCCGAAGTGTGCTTAACAGGATTTAATCTAGCTATTACACTCCTGACCTAAACATACTGGGGCTGATTATTTACTACTATTTAGCATTTTACTGTTTATCTGAACTCTGGTGACACCGAAACTGAGAGTGTCTGTTGGATCTTTTTAACATTGACTACATCTCTCATCCACATTAGTAGCGGGCTAATTGGATAGTTATCTACTCAAACACACATGTGTACAGTTCGGTTTTCCTGTAACCCGCACATACCCGAATTTTGGGGTTTTGTCAAACTGAGTCGCGGCTCAGATCACTTTTGGGATTCCCAGTAGAACCGAGTAGCAGCTTGGGTCTATTGTGAGTTTGGAATTTGGATGTAAAACCGAATCTCAGGTTTTGGATTGCATGTAAACAGGTCCAAGATTTTAGCTGTTTTTATAAATTTTAAAGAAATCCAGAATCAAAAACCGAATCCGAATTCATGTTTTGGTTTTACCAAACATGGGGGTCCATGCACATCTTTAGATTTAGTAGAACTCTAAAACAGCTGTGAGCTGCTACAGTTACAGTGATACTGGTATACTCCTAGTGGGAACCCTTGTTTTTTCTCCTTATTGTCTCTGTTTCTTGAAGAAATAACATAGAATTTGAAGGGAAGGAGGTCCAGGGTTTGTTTTCTAAGCAATTCAGCAGCATGTACATATATGTTTATGAGTCTAAAAACAATATTTATTAATTGAAGGTAGCTTATGCTTTAATACTATGCTGACCACCCATCAATGATATTTTCATTTTTCACCACGCCCCCTAACTGTGCCCCCTGTCATGGAATCTAAAAATAAAAAGGAGGTATCACTAGCTACCCCTAAATCACCCCTGAGTTGAAGCTAAACATGCCACATGCTGGACTCCCTCTCTATTAATATGTGTGCCCAATCCATTGCTTAACACAGGTTTCATGGTATGGTTGATGGGACCAACACCCGAAGTGACCGACATTCAAAAACAGCGTTTGTCTAAAGGGAATGTGCTATTTCTGAAGCACTATTTTTTTGTAAAACAAGCTTTTGTTGTTTTATATGAAAAAAAAATGTTTTATGAAATACAAATTATTATTGTAGATTTGTAAGGTGCCTTACCATGAATAACCCATATCATATAAGCAGATATTTATTTTGTTTTGTTATTTATTTATTTATTTATTTATATTTTAAATCACTTAAAAGCTGCACTTTTCATTCTGGTATTTCGTTTTCCCCTTGCTTCTCAAATCTAAAAGTTGCTGTCAGTTATTTGTAAACATAAAAGTCAGGGGATTTAGTTTAGTATTGGAGAAGGTAATCACAATCTAATTGCATTTCTGAGCACACCCCTTAGCACAAAGTAGGTAAAACTGCTGGCGTCTCAGTGTTCATCTGAAAAGCATTAAATGGAAGTGAGGAAGATTGCTTCTCGCTAACCTTTTCTGAAATCTAAACAAACCTGAAAGGATTTTAACCTTTCTAGTGACATTCTCTTTGTTGGTTCATGCAAACATTTATGCTGATATGTCTATTAAATAGTATTCATATACTTACACATTTCATCAATTTCTAATCCCACTCAAGCCATGTAGTTAATGGGAAACATGAAAAGTATAATTAAGTAAAATAGGTATTTTTACATTTAATGCAAAATGAAAGTGGATGGTCCATTCAATCAAAATATGTGAACCTTACAATGTCTTTACTTATTGATTACTTACAAAATGTCAGACAGAATATCCTGTTCTCTTCAATACACCTGCCACAAATGCACAGCATAGACCAGATCGAATTACAAAAGCCAGGCCGCAGTTACAATGATAATAATGGCACATTTTAATAATTGCAATATCACTAGATGGCATCCGGGCAATGTGTCGACATTCAGAAGGTCGATACCAGAATATAGTCAGTGTCCGAATGTCGACAGTCAAAATGTTGACGACATGGTCATTAGATTGACAATCTATATGTAGACATGATTTTAGGTTGAAAACAAATGAAAAGTACTGACAATGACACTCTCAGTGCAGCCCACAAATAATTGGTCGCAGCTGCTACATAAGAAGAATATGTATATTTCTTCAAAAGAACAACAAACAAACAGCAAATAATGGCTACACGATCCAAATTATACAAAAATAATGGATGTGTTTAGGTTAACCCTAAATGTTCTTAAAAGAACATTTAATGGTAAATTTGCTAAGCTCTGTGTTGGTCCAAGATTGCAATCATAGGTGTGTTTTGGCATTTTTACAAACATGGAGATTTACCAAAGGTAAACATGGATGTGTTTCCTAAGCAATATCTGCCCGAACTGAATGTTGAATTTTGACCATAAACACAAATAAAAATGAATACACCATCGGCTAAACATGTATTTTCCATAGACATCAGCTATACACAGTAATTTACAAAAAATCATATTTGCTAAATCGGGCATATAACTCAGTGGGAAAATAAAAGTTTGAAATACACCACCTCTTGGCCAGCGTGTTTCTCATGTGTCACAACTTAAGATCACTGTGCACACAATTATGATGCAGCTACATACCTTCCTCTGATTAAATCATTGCAAAATTCAACTGTTTGGCTTTGATGCTGGGTGCTGTGGGAATTCTGAGACTCTAACACCGGACTGAGAGGACCCAAAAGCAAGAAACTAAGCATGGTCAGCATATTTTGCAGGTTCTGCAGAGGCTGCTCAGGCCTCATTTTTTTATAGGGTGTTTAAACCTAAATGCATTGGTCGATGGCGAGGTAATACAGATGTTGTGACTCAATCATAACAACTTACTCCACCTGTATGACCTAGTCAAACATGGCCTAGACACTAAGACAGCATGCTCATGCTTTTTCTAAGGCCTGCATAAACTAATGGTTGTGTTGCTCATTCTGGCTACTGGGAATTTTCAGTCTGTCACTGGTAGAGATATTGGGATTTCACTGTCCACCTTCTCTTGGTATCTCACCCAGGTGTTTGCTGTATTCCAGCCTCTAATTTCCAACGCTATCTGCTTCCCTAGCCAGGAGTCACAGTGGCAAGCAGTCAGGGTAGCTATTTATCATATTGCAGGCATAGCTAATGACCTGGGTGTGATTGACTTCACACACATTAAGCTTAGAACACCTGTCACAACTCTCGGATGGTTAATAAACGCAACCTGTATTTTGGGAATTGACAAGACCTATGTCCGAGGCATGGAGTCTAATGTGCCGGCGGTGTTCAACAGGGACCCTCGCAAGAGGGTATGGACTTAACTGCGTCCGACACACAGGTCGCGGCCCTCAGAATAGGTTCCCCTATACAGGTGCTGGTGTACTCTGGATGTAATGGAGAAGATTCTCAGCATAGTCAACAGGCTGGGTCAAAATCAAATGGGCAAATGGTACCAGGGAGCAGACGTATGCAGAGGATTGCCAAAATCAGAACCAGATAACCAAACGCAGTACCAGGGATTAGGCAGAAGCAGGTCAGGAACAAAGCCAGGGTCAGGAACAGACTTGCAGAAGCTGATTGCAGGAATTCTCTAATCAGTGCAGCTGGTGATTGCACTGAGCTGGATAACAGGCTGCAACTGATGTTTTCTAAGTAAGTTCTTAGGAAAAGCTCATTATTCCTAAACTGGAATACAGCAGCACACGATTCAGGACACAGAAACTGTAGTTATTAAGCCAGATAGCAGTGATGGTTTTCTGCACATAGGAGCCACAGGATAGAACTTAACACTAGGAAGCAACTCTTTGGTCTGGCACCAGTGGGAGTTCTCACATGGGATATGAATCTGCTGCCAGTCCCTGATATGCTGCTGAGGTCAGCTGAGTCAGGAGCACTCCCACTGAAAGAATGCTAGCAGCTGACATAGTGCATGATGGTGCTGTCAGTGCATGGTTCTCAAACAAGGTCAGGCAGAAATCCTGACCTGCAGCAAATGGTAATGTAAGTCACACAATTTGAGCAGAGTGTGGCACCCCCTAGGAACCATGCAAATATATATCTGAATAGGCACCATGCACACTCCACTAATGTGCAGGTGGTTTGTGATGCAAACATGAAAGCAATGAGTGTTGTGGTTTGTTTTCCTGGCCCATGTCATGTCTCACTTATCCTCAGCCAGTCAGCCCTTCATGATAACTTTGAGGCCGGAGAAGTGCCAGAAGGTTGGCTTCTGGGTCAAACTTCTGCCCAACGTACACCAATGGGTGGTCTGACCAGAACCTCAACCCCCTAGTATGTCTTCTGGGAAACAATGTTACCACTGTGAAGTTTTCAACCAAATTATGTGATGTTGTCCAAATCCATCCAGTGGAAGGCACAGAATAGGCTCCCTGGGGCAAAGTTCTATTTGGTGCACTCCGCCGTGACCCCAACTACTCCATTAGGCATCCCAGACCAATTGCCACCCATCTGTGAAGTTTATATCCAAGTCCATGCAGTGGAAGGCCCAACATCCCTGGGTCAAAGTTCTGCCCAGCATACATCAACAGGTGATCCAACTGGAACCTCAACCCCAAAGTATGTCTTCTGGGATCCAATGTTACCACTATATGAAGTTTTTATCCAAATCCATCCAGTCAAAGATTCAGAACATGCTCCCGGGGTCAAAGTTGTGCCCAGTGTACACCAACAGGAGATCCAACTGGGACCCTAACCCCCCCAAAACCTGGCCAGGATCTACATGGACCACCTCAAGTTAGTTTCATCCCAATTGGAGCACGGTTGTTCAAATGCATAACCAAACAGACAAACACATAAACATTACTGTTTACTAAAAGCATTGAACAGTAAATGAGAGCATCACATGTGCATTTCAACCATTTTATAGAGGACAGTAGGGATAGATAGGGTCTGTATTTAGATTGTGCATTGAACAATGAATGAGAGAGTTATTGGGATGTGTACAATGAGCCTGAGTTAGGTATAACAGTCATGAAAAACAGTTAATATTTAATCTCAATAAGGACAATGTTGACTCTATCTTTATATGATGAAGTTAAGTCGGCAAGTGTGTTACCACCTCAGAGGTTATAAGATTATGGATAATAGATTATAATACCATGTTTTTATTTGTATATTATACATCTACAGTGTATAGGAAACTGCACTTTCTTTAATTGATAAGCTAACATCTGCACAGGCTATTTGTTAACAATTATTTCAGTGAATGTTACAAACAGGAATATGTTTTTATACCCGATTCAGATCTGCTCGCTAGATGCGATCGCTCGCTCCCAGTGTATGCAAATCCAGCACATGCCCAGCAAGGCAGGCGCTCGCGCAGCAAGACATTAGCATGCCCACTGTCTTGGCAAGCTATCACTTTGTGTATGCAGACACCCACCAGCCATTCAAAAGACGCCCACTTGCGCACGTCATCTCCTGTAAGTGCATGAAAACATTGGTACATTTCAGCGCTTGAGGTTGACTATACCTGGCTGCAAGCACTGCAATCACTTCAGAAGTGAAATACAACCAGGTGATGTATACAATGATGCTGCCTGGTAATTATGCACGCCTATGAAACGGCGTTGAAACACACAAGCACGCCTGCGTTCGTACCTCCACTCCCCCTTTCTTAGTGGCCTGCCCCAGTTACCACCCACAAACAGCCTCTCCTGTCATTCATTCAACTGGGCTGTCTATGCTGGGCGAGCAAGCGCTTCCTGATCTTTCACAGTGATTCGCACATGCGCATTGCTACGCATACACATGCGCAGAATGCAAATATCGTCCAGCAACGAGCGGTCGCATCCTAGCGAGCAGGTCTGAATCAGGTCCTTTGTCCCCTATCTTCTCCTACAACTTGATAGATAAATATGCACAAGAAATTGATATACAACCTTAAGTGCAAGCAATCCATCAGTATATCAACAATGTAAAAAAAAGTCATGTCGACTCAATAATTGTAGGTTGAATATGTTCTCAAATGTAAATGATACTTAATGTAAGCAGTTGAAGCACTTTGGTAAAAGTGCATCTATTTGCACATAAGCATCTATCAAAGCATATGTTACTCAAAATGAACACATATGCAAAGGGTGTAAAACCCAGGCATATGTGTAAAAAGTATATATACTGAGGTATATTGAATGCTAAATGAGAAGACTGCACAATTTAGATTTAAAAGTGGGCATGTGTTCAATTATAAACATAAATATAGCCGCAAAATCGAATGTAGGTTAACCTCAATGTAATATAAGTTAGGACTGGCTCAAAACAGCACTAGGCTTAGTAGGTGCAATCCAAAATACAATAGAGTAGTAAGCATTTACATTTAAATAACACGACTGGACTCTGCGCTAATAAGTATAGTGAAATGGCAGAAAATAAATGTAGTCAGAACTTGATCATCAATTTAAAAAATCTTGTATATATCTTTAATTCAGTGTAGCCATTATAACAGTAATTCTAATTAAAAATATTCCACATAATATCACTAAAACAATGCTAAATGTCGAATGTCTTTTGATCAAAAAGTGTCAATCCAAAAAACATGAGTATTTCACTTAAATCCTTTTGCTGATGGAAGAATGCAAAATTGTGGACTGGTGCCATCAGCTGTTTTATACTGTGTAGACTCCACAAGTAGTGAACACTGGTAAATAGCAAAGTTACTTGTATAGGTAGCCTAATATTTACCCCATCCAATGTATAGTCTCTGTCCCGGAAGGGTGAAACAGCACAGCTCAGCCTGGATATATCGGATAATATTTAACTGCTCACCCCGTCAGATGAATCTCTGTCCTGGAGGGGTTTTCTTGCAGTTCATCTGAGGGGCTGCCTTGAGTCTGTGAATCACAGCCGGCTGCCAACAGGTAATGCACGGTGACTCACATCAGCATGTCCAGGATCGTGATAATAAATAAAACAGTCCATATATTGTTGGACACTCGGACATCAGCGAATTAGCTTCTCAACCACGGTGGTAGCAACTGGGGGATCCCTCTGATGTGTGTCGCCCCTGGAAACAATGGGGGGCTTTCTCAAAGAGTGACTCTTTGAGAATGCCCGCTATGACGTAGGCAGTGGGCATAGTGATGTGATTTGCTATGAGTGTCATCACGGCCAGCATCTCACAATGCAATGCCTGGAATCACTGCAAAATGTCCGTCCCACTTGGACCTCCCACAAGTGTCAGAGTGGATTAAAAATATTGGATTTTAGCCCAACCATAAGAAATCAGGCTACAAATGCAAACATTTTCAGGCTCATGATCATTTTGATCACATGATTTGTCAAGTCCATAGAATTCCCTATTATAGCAATACAGGAGCCCTCATAAGATATTGAACATCACCACTTAATTTTGTTCACAATTTCAAGGTTATAGACAAAAGATTAGTTAAGAACTTGAGGTAAATGATTCCCTTTATTTTAATATTAGATGTTGGCTATTCCTGCATTTGCTTAATTTCTCTTCATAAATGTAATTAGGTGCCTTCCCAGTTATAAAACAGAATGTGGTACATAAAGGAGTTATAGGGCATTGCCACTCAGAGATTAAATATTATAGTGTATAGATTTTAATATATTATTATTATTATTATTATTATTAATTTTATTTATGTGGTGTCACAAGAGTCTGCAGTGCCTTACAAAGTACATGAAGAGAAACAAAATGAGCAAAAAAAGAAAAAAAGAGACTTACAGTGCAAAACATTGCAGAACATGGACTACATTGGTTTATGAACATTGCCACATCAGCAGACATAATACCCATTTAAGCAGTGCCTGCTGACATCAAAGGTTTAGAGCCATTGTAAGCAGTAGGGAGGAGGTGAGGGAAGGAAAAGCACATGAGGGAAGAGGGCCCTGCTCGTGAGAGCTTACACGCTAAAGAGGAGTGGCAGACAGAGGTGGCACAGAGGGGAGAGACATGGGGGTATATTTACTAAAGGTTGATTTTAATCGATTTACATCGATCAATATCAATGTTATGTTTCTGGGGCTAACTGCCACATTTCCTAATACATGATAACTAAATCAAAAATGGTCTGTTAGTAAATGTGTGATTTACTGTAGCCACAGAAACACAACATCAATGTTGATCAATTTTGATTGATCAAAATCGACTTTTAGTAAATATACCCCAGTGAATGTGGAGCATGGAGCAGTGGGTTAGGATGAGAGCTGGAAGGCTTTGATAAATTAGTTGTTCTTGAGAGCCTGGTGAAGTTTTGCAGAGAGGTGGAAAGTCTGATAAGGAGGGGGAGAGATCCAGTGGGGCAGGGACTTCTATGAATCAGGTGCAGAACTATGGGAGACAATGGAGGCGCCTGCTGCCGGGCGCCAGCTCTGAAGAGGCCCCTCCTCCATTGTCCACAACATATTCACCCCACTTAGGGCTGCAACTATGTACCTGGTGTGTACCGTCACGGCCGCCCAATACATGGCACCCCTTCCCGACACCTGAGAAGCCACCATACACTAGTGGAGAGATCCATGTCAGACCATCAGCTGCTGCCTTTGTCTATCTGTAGCCTGTCTGCATGCGAATTCAGGGCCGGATTAACAATGGGGCGGGTGGAGCTACAGCTCCAGACCCTCCCATGAATATAGGCCCATATGATCCAGTGCAGTGTAGTGTTGACAAAAAAAATAAAAATGAATATCACCACCCAGCTCTTTCATCCCGAGTCCCGGCTGCTGCACTGAAGTATTGTCTTTTCACTCTTCATACCGATAGACTGTCTAAAGCCGCGTCAGCACTGACCCCAAGGACAGCCAGAAGCTCCGCTCCCTGCCAGCCTAAGTCCCGCCCACATTCTGGCCAAAGCTCCGCCTCCGTTCAGCACGAGACCCCGCCCCTAGGTCACCCACCACTGGCTTCCCCGGTGATCTGAAGCTCCATCTGCTCCATCTTATGAAGACCCTGTGTCATTTGAAGCTCTCGGCCCGGTGCACGCATTCAACTGACTGAGCACAGCAGACAGCACGGGCACTGACTTCAAAAGAAGAGTCAGCCTGCAAGTGCAGAGGCTGAGCTGCCTAGCAAAGGATGGAAGGCAGCTGTCACTGGCAGTGAAGAGAAACCAACATGCATGGTCAGAGTACCTTCCCACAGGTCAGTGTAATGTCTGGCCCCTGTGTACAGTATCTATGTATGCATGTATGCAGGTACAGTATATAGGGTGTGTGTGTATATATATATATATATATAAAATATATATATATATGTTTACCATACTACCAGGGGTGTCTTAAGAGAGAAGGGGGCCCGTGTGCACTTCCAGTGCAGGGCCCCCTCCTGTCTCCCCGGTGGCCTTAGTAGCCTCCGGGCACTAGAGTGTGTCTGGAGTCTACTGTGCATGCGCAGAACACCGGAAAAATGGCATCGGCGGCCATTTTCCGGTGTTCTGAGCAGTGCTGACACCCGACGCAGGACCACGAACAGGTAAGTTTAAAATAATATGGGTGCAATGTGTGCGGTGCGTGGCCCCCCTGCACCCATTATAGATACACCACTGCATACTACCCCAGCATTTGCCCCTGAACTGAGATCATGGTGCAGAAAAGATAGAGAGATGTAGCTAGATAGTAGTGCAAGTAGTTTATTAGTTGTACTCTGTGTGTGCCTCAAAGGTGCGCACACCAAAAAAATTGGCTTGTCCACAAATCATAAGGGGTGTGGCCACTCAAAATTTTGCTGTATCCGCACAATACTCCCCTATTTCTTGTCACTTTGGGGGCATGTTCAGCACTCAAGAGCTGCTGGACTGCCCCTGTCACTGATTGCCAAGGGTCCACCTCGCTGCAGACTGTTGTGATTCGCTCAGCGGTGCAGCTAATGGCTCCAGCAGTAAGATTTTAGGGGGTACCGCGTATTGGCCGCTAATTTGTTAATGGTATGCCGTACCGGCCCGTATCACTTACTGTACAGTGATGCATGCACAGTGCGACTTAGATGAATGCGCAGTTTACCAATAACTTCTCACCTGCAAAAATATCGACATTGCGTACAATTCTGAATCATGCTCATAGCTACACTATAAAGGAGTTGAAGGTAGGCGCTAGATATGCCCTCCATAGAGCTAACCACAGAACACACCCCCTATGTACTGTAGACAACACTACTAATCACACTGCCGCAGCACTAGTCACACCCCCTGCAGCTGCACACAATAGGCCCTTCATACATTTCAGCTCCAGGCCCATGTGGACCTTAATCTGGCACTGTGTGAATTACTACATTACAGTGTCAGTGGCTGTCACAGCGGGGGGCACCAAATTAGAACTTTCCTCCGGGCATTTGGGATGAATTTACGCCACTGCTATGAATGACAATATTATCTGTAAAGCACTGAGCAAAATGTGTGCACTATATAAAGAACTGTTAATAAATAATAGTATAGTAAAGTAAAGTAATATAGCTGATTTAGCACACTGTAAAACAATGCACAGCTCCAACATGAATAACTGAACAGAAGTAAAATATTTTTTTAGTGATATATTATTTACATAGTTCACTGTGTAAGCTTTTTCAGAAGCATGTCATCCACACAGGAATACAGTCAAATGATATATAGTCTGACAAGTGGAAGAAGCATTCCATTTTGCTTTCAATTTAGGACAATACAAGCTGCAATCATTTACCTATTCAACAATATGTTCTTTATTGATGGAAATTGAGTACTAGGATGCTGTTACCATTCTAACTCAGTTGCATATGAATAAATGCATGGCACAAAAAAATGTTGTTTAGAGATGCATGTTAAAACAAATTTTATCCCATGTGAAATGATTCTCTGTTTTCAATAGCCTTGAGGGCAATATGTCATCCGCACTACATAACAAAATTGTCAACTTGTAAAGAGCAACAGAAATAGTATAGTGACAGTATCAGACTATAGTATCAAACTAGTATGAATAGGTAATCAAATGAAATATAGTGCAGGAGATAACAGCAACAATTGTAAAACTTTAAAAGACAATATGGACTGAAAACATTGAGCTTATTTTCTTATTTTAGAAAAGTGCTCATCAATGCAGCTGAAACTTTTTTAGGTACAAAAATATTACATGGTTCTTTATGAAACTTCACTTGTCTGTCAAGCAAAGCTGTAAAAATGCATTTACTTTAAACTGTGCCATCAAGATAGACAAGTGTGGCTGGGGAAATGTTACTCTGTAACAAAGTAAAATCTTTTACAAGCTTGCAACAAAAAACAAGCAATAGTGCATACATTTTCCTATCAGTTCTATTCTACGCATAAACCCCTTAATACTATACTAAAACTCATCTAATAAATAAAGACAAAGACAAAAGGAGTTGGCATTTAAAATGATGGTCAAGTTTATTTTGACAGATCAAATTGAAAATTAGATTATTCAATAAAATCATTAAAGTCAATGTTAAAGTTAGTATGGTGATGAACCAAGCATGGTTGACAAACAAGGCAACAAAGACAATCATACAATTCAAACATTGGTATTCAACACTCCATAAATCAAAAACACACCCGGATGGACTTCTGTAAATTCTGGGAAGTGACATTTACTTGGCCATCACATCACAAAAAGGAGAGCGCAACCACTAAAACATAAACAAATGCAAATGATGCAACCATTCGCCCGCCACCAATCAATGCAAAACAAAACAATCAAATACAAACGGAAGGAAAGGAATTATTCCAGACGAAAAGGGGAGAACTTCCTCCTGACAACAGCTTATAAATCAGCTAAAACACAGTCCTTAACCTAACTGGTTAAAATCCCTGACAATCATTTACTAATACAAATTTTTAAAGAAGTAACACCCAAATCAGTCTTAAAGGGGCATTTCTTGAAAACATCTATGGGTTTAATTATGCTCAGCCAGATCTATAACATGTGCTTCAATTATCCTTTCAGATAACATATACACCCGTTTGTAAAATAAATAAATGTGAGAAAATCATTTTATTCCAACAGGAACACAAAATCTCACACAGTTGTAGATGGATAGATTTCAATATTCTTACTTCCAAACCAGAGGAAATAATGCTTTTCTACAAATGGACATAACCAGTAAGAAGGTAAGCCTAGATCATGTGATCAGGGCTAATGAAATGAAGGTATCATGGGAACTTGTCTACCATAGCAACGAGGAAAAAAATGGAAGATGTATGCAATTTAGCATGTGTTCCATTGCCGGGGAAGAAGAAACCAGAAGACATGTGTGTCAGCATGTATTCCACAGAAAAAGTAAAAAGAATGAGGATTATTGCTGATGATAAAAGATATCCCAAAAAACTGGAGATGTCCATATTTATATAAATATACAAATTTAAAATATGGATTGTGATAAATATGCCCCAACGTGTGGCTGGGGTCCCATAGGTCACTACTTGAACATGCATGCAGGATATGTATTATTTGTACTGCCAGACCAGTGACCCAAAACTATAAAAGTTAAAATTCAATATTCTGCACAATAATCACTTTGAATGAAATGTAGGTTATATTTTAATATGTTTAAAAATGTGGATGGTGTGTATGTGATGCTCTGAAAGTTTGTACAGTGCTGACTGGTGCACCACTAGCACCAGGTTCAGGTGTGTTCGGAATGCTTCGGTGGCCGATTTCCCCTTGCTAAGATGGGACACACCGTGACAGAGAAGCAAGCCTGTACTCCCTTTTTGCAGACACAATGACCAGTCAGGAGGAAAAGGTGCAACGCAATTTTATTGTAACCAATCAAAGATTAACAATTGACGCAGGAAATGTTTACCTTTCACGGGTTAGATGACATGAATTACACTTTTCAATGTCAAGGTATTTATTTATTACCTCCCCGTCCTCTACCGCTGACCCCAGCTGGCAAGCAATTGACACCAACAAGAACCACAATTCCTACAGAACTTTTAATTTATCTAAAACAAATGACAGACCTAAACATGAAACCTGCTGGTCGAGCTTGTATCAATACTGCACTGGTAACTTATATCTTTAAAATACAGTCTGTGTTACGCTTCTTTTTGCTGAGGATAACGTGGGAAAAACACATGTAGGTTAGCCTTGTATCAATAATGCACCAGCAGCCTATAGCTTTGAAATACAGTCTGTGCTGATAGCAGTAATTCACCGGCAGCAATAATGTAACACAGTCTCTGACCCTTGGGAAAAATAAGGACAACACTGAGGCTATGCTGATCATAGTAGTTCACTGGCAGCTTGCAATAATGTAACACAGTCTTTGAGCCTTGAGAAAAATAAGGACAACACTGAGGCTATGCTGATAACAGTAGTTCACCGGCAGCAATAATGTAACACAGTCTTTGAGCCTTGAGAAAAATAAGGACAACACTGAGGCTATGCTGATAACAGTAGTTCACCGGCAGCAATAATGTAACACAGTTTTCCTAAACGCCTATGCCACAAATTACTACCACCAGAATTGCCAGCCGAGGTTACACAGGGCTAAATAAACAAGTAATATACATTACATCAGCATGAATGGACTTTGAAATTGATACCGGGCCAAACAGTGTATAAGAGACAATTTACATTAACACCGATACCAGTAAATATTCAAATATTTCATGCAAGCAAAATATTAATCAGTATTGACAATAATAACATAGCGAGCAGTGAACAGCTTTACAGCGTGTTATAACAGATAAAGGGCACGGAGGGCCACTATCAACCACTTTAGCTAACATACGAGTCAAACAGTAAACAGAGCCAAATACATATCACATGGCATTACATTTTGTTTAAAGATGAACATAGGACATATTATACATCACCCATGGTGGCATCAGACATGAGCCAACATCCATAAATCACATCCCCTCCTGGACATGAGCCAGAGGTTCACAGGAGAGAATAACCACCAATACAATTCTTGGGGAAAAGAGGAGGTGATCTATCTTTTACTTCCCCCCTATTTTAACATTACTAAAGCAGACAAGGGACCTATCCTGACCCCCAAAATGACTCCCTTGCTTCCTATTTTATTCTATGGACCCTGGGGACATAGGCAGGGCATGGCAACAGGCTATGGAACCTGACTAGTGACAGGCAGGGCAAGCAGTGGGCAGGGGTAGCTAAGTGCAGGGCAGGGGAAGGAGCAGGAACAGGGAAGCTCTTGTGTATCTCATCCCAATGCAGTGGCTGTTCAGCCTCCCACGATGTCCAGGGAAACTCTGGGATGCTAGGCACCGCACCAGAGCTCCCAGCTGCAGACCTCCGGCAGGTATTTTACAAGGAGCAACAGGTGCAAAATCCCTTTCCACAGGGGCTCTGTCCAGCAAACAAACACAGCAGCAGGAGGGGTCCTGAAGCACTCTTCCTCTGGGGCTGTCTTTTCTTCTGCCCGTGCGGGTGCCAGCAGGGTTTTTGTCACTGGCGGGACCTTTTCCTCAGCTGGGGCTTCATCTGCGACAATGGAGCAATGAGACCTCCTTCCCAGGCAGCTCCTCTTTCCCAGCATGCGCAGACTTCCACATGCGGCGCCTCCTGATAACAGGCACTTAGGAAGGCAGTCCTTTATTCAGAGGGGGCTTCTTCCAAAGCAGGGTCCTCTATGCAAGTCCCAATGCAAGCTTCAATCCAGGGACTCACATCCAGCATCAGAGCACAACTCCTGGCAGGATAGATAGGTAGCCTTCCGGGCTAATGTGAAGTCTGGTAATTGTAATCCAGGGCAAACATAAAAGTTATAGAATCCTTATTTTTACAGCTCCAAGGGCACTCCACTGAAACTCCTTCCAAACAGCACCAGGTGCAGTATTTGTAATCCAGGATAAATTATAGGGGTTACTGCACCCGTATTTGTACAGATCCAAGGGCACTCCACAGCAACTCATTACAGACAGCATATCAGGTGCAGTATTTGTAATCCAGGATAAATGAGAGGGGTTACTGCACCCCTATATTTGTACAGATCCAGGGACACTCCACAGAAGCACCTCACAGACAATCCTTTTTTCAGAAATTCCTCCCAGACTCAGCACTGACAGCCCTGAGGAGGGTATTTTATAAGCTCTCCCTCACTCTCCTCCCTGTCAGTCTGGCAGCTATGAGTGGACAGGGGGGACCCTGCAACAGGCCGCCTAAAGGGATCTCTGCCTGGACACCCAGGCTACCAATCAAAAGGGCAAGATTTTCCCTCCGAAACTGGGTTGCTGACCAAGGGGCTCTTTCTACCTCCTTGTTTTGCACATGCCCAGTATGGTCCGAGGGAGCAGGGTCAGCAAAAGTTCACTGCATTATCATATGAGGCCAATGGTGCTGTATGGTCCTATTTAAAAAAATGACAGGGCTACAGAACAGCCTGGGTGTCTCCCTAATTAGATAAGGGGTGACCCCATAACTATGGGGGTGTCACATGTATAAACTTTAAAAATAATATAAATATCATGCAATCCAATGATCTCAATGGCTAAAGGAGGTATCATAGAGTGCAATGCCAGACTTTCTGGTAGTGCAGGTAAGACTCTAATGAATCACGATGTTGCGTTGTACAATAGCTTCTGGAGCTGCAGGACTCCTCAATAATGTTGTTTAGGTGGGAGATAAAGACTATGCAGGAGATGTATCAAACCTTCTAAAGAGGATAGGTGGAGATGCTGTCAAAAGCAACCAATTAACTTCTAGTTAACATTTATCTAGTGCATTCTAAAAAATAATGAAAGATGGAAGCTGATTGGTTGCTATGAGCAACTTCTCCGGCTGTCCTTTTCGGAAGGTTTGATACATCTACCTTTAAATATCACAGCCGGGGCTTAGTGGAGTCACAGAGTAGAGTGGCTGAGCCTTGACTATGGTGGTACCTGGAATGAACTAAGAATACACCCAACCACACTGAGTATAACAATTAGGTAGGATAATATATTACTATAGCAATATGAACTCCAGTGGCAGGAATCATATATTACAATGTGTGAGCAATAACTTTAAGATGTATTGCTCAGTTGTGTCAGAGGCTATACAAGAACTCCTGCATAACATTATTTAAAGCTGCCTTGTAAACATTCAAGATTTGGTACACAATGAAGAGGGCATAATTAGCACTTATCCAGCTTTAATATGCGTCATATAAAGTGTATTGTGTGTCATACTGTAATTCCAGCATATACAGGACCAACAATCACATTAAGCCATTAGATGCGGCAGTAGGGCCATTCTGCCTGAGCTGAATGTTTTTATGTCAGATGTGGGCAGCATTCCAGAGCATTGGAGCAAGTCCGGGAGTCTGAAGAATCAGCAGAAGAACCTAGCACTGCTCTGGACATATATGCACATATTGGTCTCCTAATGCACTGCATAGTGTATTATTATACAGATGGTCTATAGCAGTATACTTCTAACAGTGCATGTTTTCCAAATCTCCTAGTTGGTGCACAATAGTACTTATTACTGGGTGGCACATGTTAATAGATCCACAGGTGGTGCTAATTATTTAATTTGTGATACTCAGTAGAACATGCACACTAGTAAAATTCTATATTAAAACTTCTATTGTGATCCTGGTGTGGGCTGGTGAGGGGGTTTTCGAGGCAACCAGAACCCCCCCTCCCCCACCCCCTGCATTTGCCTATGCCCTCACAATCCAAATACATGCTGGGTCAGTGTGACTCGCCTGAGCCAAAAGTATTTTCCGCTCAAAATGTGCATCTTATTCAGCAAAACTTCATTGCTAGCATACACAGGGCCTGATTCAGATCTCTCATGGATCACAGTACCAAAAATATGCTAATGTCTCAAAAGCCTCCCCAAGCAAAGGGACATCTACTGCTGCTTTCTCATATCCAACTGATGACATGCAACAGCGTAAACATTGGTAACATCGATGCAGATCTGGCAGCCACTCAACTTCTGAGTCAGTGTTATCTGCCTCAAACATTGAGTCTACCCTGAAATGCAGAGAGCTCTCATGCTGTGAAGATCGCAGTGACTAATTTATGCACACCCATGAAACAGAGTTTAATGGTCCTGACATCCCTGCAATTGCCTAGACAAGCCCTGTTACCTCCCCCAAACGTTGACAACCTGTCACTCGCTTTGCAATGGATTCCTCTATCTGTGCATGATCGCTAAGCAATTGCCGCATGTGCGCATTGTGGCTGTGGCAAATGCACAATGGCTAACAATCTCTCCACTTCTTGAAACATTGACTGAATCAGGGTCGCAGACCCCTGGGGTTTGCAACATTTGTATATCTGTGTGTTACTGAGTCTAAATCTGTATTTAAAGGCCTCTGCTGCAACGGCTACTGCTTTTCCTTATGCCAAGTTCCGTTGTGCTTCATCTGCGACTTTATACATGTGTAAAACCAATTCCTGTGCAGTTAGTCGCAGGCTAGCATCTCTAGTGCACTGTAAGTGGCTTTTCACTGTGATGCAACTAAGATGCAACATTTAAAGAAAAGTACAGTATGATACACATCTCAAAGCATTTCAGTGAAAATGTTGGGGTGTGGTACATTAATGTCTCTGGGGACTCTCCTACCTACCCCATCCTATCACCACCCTCTCACCCATATATCCCTCCCTAGCATGTGCCAATATATGAGGTTGTCTCAGGGGTGGGGAGAGGGTGTGCAGTACCAGTCAGTGGTGCTGATGTGCAGCAGAGCAAACTGTGATGTTACAGCTTGCTGCCTGTACTTGCTGGCCATGCCACAAGCTTGCTCCTGCCTGGCTTGTCTCCTCCTGCTCTTTCTAGGTAGCAGCGGCAGCAGGGTGCAAAAGGGATGGCTGCTGGTGAAATGTGGCACATAATGACACCGCTCTGGTGCTGTTCATGCACAGGACCGGTGACATGTCCTTGATGGGGGATGGGGACTGGGGTTGTCTGTTATCAAGTAGGGCCAGCTAGGACAGTCTGCACATAAAAAAGTGTTTGGAGCTGTGGATTTTGGTTTTGGGCGCACTATTAATGTAGGGGCCCCTCTGAACTTTGGGGCCTGGGACAGGTAAACTTTTTGTACCTCCTGTCGACAGGTCTGAGTACGACTTAGACGTATGCACAGACTGCAAACTTTGTCCGCTTGCATGCAGCATTAACGTAGCGTGCGCTTCTGAAGGGGGCTGCCTGGAGCTGGAGAGACACTGCGGGGAAGGAGTTGCAGAAACACGGGGGGGGCAGCTGCCTATTTTGTCAGTCCCTTGTCCAACAATATCTAGTAGCCCTAAGGATCAATATGATGCATTTATATATGTTTTGCGTCATTTTATGCTACCCCCTCCCCATGGACCTGCGATTTATGGCATTTTACAGACCACAATTTAAAACTTTTAACACAATTTTAACCATGTATGAAGCCATATTTATTCAAAACAGAGAGATCTCAAACTGCAATGCTGATTTTGTGACATGGGATCCATACAAACAATATACAGCAAATATGATATTTGTGCCAACCTCATGCTCGTATGTACAGTACAGCTTTTTTATTGAATGCATTGTTTGCTTATGCCTATGGCCATAACTAGGGGTGTGCAAGCAGTGCCAGGGTGCAGGACCCTGTGGGCAACATTGTCTCTGCCCCAAGGTTCCTGCATTTGGCTTGCAGGGTGCCTGGAATGGCAAAGGCTACTCCGGACACACACCCTGCAACCTCTAGTGCTCTACATCTTGGTAGCTTAATGCCCTGCTACAGTCCTCCTTATTCCCCACTAACTTCTACTGGAAGCCTGTGACAAGGAATCAGTTCCATGTACAATAACCATCCATTAAGAGTGACTTCTCCTGAGGCTGCTGCTTTCCTGATTTTTACTGTATAGTACCAGTTTTTTACAGACAACATTCTTACACTATATTTTGTGTGGACACACTGGGGGTATTGTTGAGGTGGTCATATTTGAGATACAAATTGTAGACACAATTTGCATTAATTTAAAAAATCAGCAATTGTGAGAATGTGTAAAGTGGCAACTACAGCACTGGGGTCTGGGGAGCCGTTGTCTCTTGTCTTCAGCTGGTGCAATAAAGGTTATTTTTTGTTTATTGTGAGTCACAATAAACAAAAAAAAATGTCTTGCACCAACTGTTGGCGGTGCCTGAGGATTTGTGTTGCGATATGAGTGACATCATGATAACAGACCACACCGCACCACTGAAGGTCAGAGGTGCTACAGCATGAAGAGGAACAGGTGCAACCAGAAGACTCAGGAGAATGTAAGTGTCTGTGGGCTGAAGCCAGAGGGATGCAGGGGTAGGATACTGTAGGGCTGGCTGGAGAAACAGAAGGTGGCTGGCTGGAGAGACAGAAACGGTTGGCTGGAAAAGCACTGGGAGCCTGGAGATACAGAAGGGGGCTAGCTGAAGAGACACTGGGAGGTGGAGAGAAAGAGGGGCCTGGATGGAGAAACCCTAGGGGGCTAGAGAGACAGAAGGGGGCTGGCTGGAGAAACCCTGTGGAGCTGGAGAAATAGAAGGGGATTGGCTGGAGAGACACTGGGGGCTGGAGATATAGAAGGGAAGTGGCTAGAGCTAGAGAGACACTAGGGGCTAGAGAAACAGAAGAGGACCTGTTGGAGAAACACTGGGAGGCTGGAGAAACACTGGGGGAATGGAGCAAGTTGGAGCCACCAGGGAGTGAAAGGCACCACTCTCTATTTTGCCTCCGGGCACCTGGCATGAACTTACGCCCCTGATGTGAATTACTAAATATCCTCTGTAAAGCACTGCATGATATGGGTGTGCTATATGAATAACTGTTAATAAATCTATAAATTATTAAATAAAAAGGATAACTAACATATATTTAGTGACTTGGAATTTGTACAACTTGATTATGTGTAAAGATTCATAGGCTGTGCTTATCAGGTCTATAAAATCCCAAAATAAGAATAACAATCATTCTGACACCTGCCTGGTAAAGGCAGAACACTGTTGTAAAATACATAGGCATCTAAAATCACTTACTGGGCTTTCAACATAAAATCCCTGCAGATCTCTATGGCAACAACAATTATTTCTTTCAGGTTCAAAGTAAATCTGGTACTTCAGTGAACGACGTAGCACTTCATTTTTATTAAGTGTCTTCTTATTGCAATGTAACCTGATCAGCAACGCTTCATGCAGTACATCAGAATTAATATATATTTATATATATATTCTTTCAGTCTTCTCAGAAATATCCAATTTTAGAATAACTGCGTCAGAAATACATATGTTAGTACATCAGAAATACATAGCTTGGTGTCTTCATAGCAAATCAGTATAATGTTATAGCAGGTGTGCTGTGCAGCTCTAAACCTTGAAGGTTGATAGCAGGATGGCTTTCATTGGATATCCAATTATATTGCAGTAGCAATGTTCAAAGTGTGTATGCCTTGCCAAGTGACAGGTTTGGAATTCATTGCAAAACCATGGAAAAATGAAGAGACAATTCTGAAAATGATTGAACTTAGATTTAATTGTAGTCTATGTGTCTGATTCAAAGGTGCACACGTTAAATGCACGCAATACCAATATTCACGTAGTTGGCCGATGTTGGAATACTGCGCATGAGTGCTGATGGTTACAGCCTGCAGATGCAGAACAAATTTGAAAGCAAATATATAATTGGTTGCAAAGTGTAACACCACATTTTCCTTTTGCAAAATTGAAATTGCATAAATGAAATGTTCCCACTGTAATTAGCAAATATTGTGCTATTAACGAAAATTGGCAATGCTTGTGTGAAATATTCTTTTGTCTACTCACTTGCACCAACTGCTAGAGAGAAGGGGGGCCCCACGGTGACTGCCCACTGCCCCCTACACTCTTAATACGTCCCTGATCACATAGATCTACAATTTAATCTCACTCTTATATTCTGTGTGCAAGACTATCTCACTAGCCAGTTATCTTGAGGAAACACTAGGGAGAAGAAAAGCTAATGACTCTATCTGAATACTGGATTGAGGTAGTTATTTTCTTGTACTATAAATTTTCATCCAGCTAAATAAGCCGCTGAATCTCACTGTTATTTTAGAAGTATCTCAGAGATCAGTTATCCTGAAGAAAAACAAGAGGAAACAATGTATTATAAATATTAAGAACACCAGTTCTGTTTTTGAAAGCGGCATACATTTTCTTGTACTATGACAATGGGAATCTGGAAGATTAGTCTACCTTCCCCGGAGTCTGATGTTTTCAGAGTCTCCCAGATATTTTGGAAGTCTGGTACTGACAGAATAGGTAACTATGGTAGAATACAGTAAAATATGTAAAAACCGCTCTGCAGAAAACAGATTGCTTGCATAGGCACTCAGGCAGATTTCTGTGAATATGACACTATTGCTTGCGACTGGAGAGGAGGGACAGGGCAGGGAAGGGCAGTCTGATCTATGCCGAGCACACAATGGGCATGTTCTCGTAATTGCAAATAAAGTCAGATTGACACAGAGACACAACTATGCATGTCCAAGCCAGATTACATGTGGGAACAGGTGTAGCGACCACTTGTGATTTCAATTTTATTGAACTCTAATAGCAAATGCATATTTTTAAAGCAATACAGTTCAGTTAAATAGAGTTAAAAACATGTACGGAACTATATGTGATCTATGCCTGAGTAACCCTGGCAAATATGATACCAGTGCTGATTTGCAGGCATCCTCTGATAGTTGCAACTATGTTCATTCTCTTATTTTCCTATTTATTTTTTACATCAGGTAATTTTTATTGGGATTTTTGCTATATAACAATTGCAAAAAATAATGAAACACACAAAAAGTACAAAGAAATGGGCAGCAAGCAAGATTTAACTGCAATATCACAGAGTGTGTATCAGGGACATTGGACAAATGGCAAATTGCAAACATAGAAAGTAAATCATAAATAGATATGCATGAGAGTTGATGTAACAACTGTAAAGCATGCACAAAACGCTGATCCAGCACCATATGCTAACAAACCAACAACCCCATGGCGTGTTGAGCCAGGCTCTCAAAACTTAAAAGAGGAAAGAGATTTAAAAAAGAAATATACAGACTATAGCTCCTAACAGTGGCGTCACTAGGGGGATGCAGGGGGTGTGGGCTACACTGGGTGACAACATCCAAGGATGGGTAGCATTACATGTAGATATCCTACAAAATGGCATAAATCACACCCCCTTTTGCACGTAAGTGTTGGGAGGTGTTGCACCTGGTGTCACCACACCCAGTGATGCCTCTGGCTCCTAAAAGTGTGAACACTAAAAGTGGAACTGTAAGAAGCATCAAGAGATGCCACTCTGCATGCCGGTGAGGGCCATATAAAGACTATTACCAGCAGTGGCATAACTAGGGTATTTGGAGCCCAGGGCAAGTTGAAAACCTTTGTGCGCGTTGAAAAATAGGCATGACCACATCCCACAACGGGCATGGTTACTGAAAAATAGTGCGTGTAAACATGATACACCCCTTTCTTGACACTCTGGGAACATTCCTATCCATTCCATATGCACTTTAATGCAGTGCCCCTTATACAGTCCACCCTATGCAGTGCCCCCAGTAGTGATTTCCCTTATGCAGGTCCCCATTAGTGCCCCTTATACAGTACCCCCAGTATGCAATGCCCCCAGTATTGGTCCCCTTTATGCATGCCCCATTAGTGTCCCTTATACATTACCCCAGTAGTGTTCCCCCTTATGCAGGCCCCCAGTAGTGCCTCTTATACAGTGCCCCCAGTAGTGGTCCCCCTTATGCAGGCCCCCATTAGTGCCCCTTACACAGTGCCCCCCCCAGTAGTGGTCCCCTTATGCAGGCCGCCATTAGTGCCCAGTGCCCCCGTAGTGATCCCCCTTCTGCAGGCCCCCATTAGTGCCCCTTACACAGTTCCCCCACAGTAGAGGTGGTCTCCCTTATGCAGGCCCCCATTAGTTCCCAGTGTCCCCAGTAGTGATCCCCCTTATGCAGGACCCCATTAGTGCCCCTTACACAGGGCCCCCAGTAGTGGTCCCCCTTATGCAGGCCCCCATTAGTGCCCAGTGCCCCCAGTAGTAGTCCCTCTTATGCAGGCCCCCATTAGTGTCCCTTACACAGTGCCCCCCAATAGTGGTCCCCCTTATGCAGGTCTCCATTAGTGTCCCTTACACAGTCCCCCCCCAATAGTGGTCCCCCTTAAGCAGGCCTCCAATAGTGATGACACATAGACTATACACCCCTGCCTATACCTTCTGATATCCTGCCTATAAACCTCTAAGGATGACGCTATTTTGCGTACGCAGTCATACAGTAAATAAAGACTCCAGACCTAGAATCTGTGGTTCCAAAGTGCAAAGTATTATTCAAGTAAAAGTACAGTCAGTTACACGCTAGTTATAAGTACAATTTAGTGCAAAGGAATTATACAGACTCAAGTAGAGCTATACATACGCAGCGCTATGTACCAGATGTAGGCATCAGCAAGAAACCCCTCGTTAATCAGCATTCAGCACGAAGACTAGAAACCCAGGGTCAGAGCACACATATTTATACCCCCCAGAAATAGACAACACAATAGAGAAGTTTGTTGCTAATACCATTGGTCCTAAAGGAGAGGGCATATACTACAAGGCATCTAACAGGTTGGTTCAATTCAAATAGACACAGTCCAGCCTCTAACAACTGGTGGTCTCTGGTTTCCCGTCTCATGCAAATCCTAACAGTTGGTCATATAATGTACATTTTGTTGCTTGAAGTCTCTGCGGTCCATAAGTTGAGAATGCCTGTTGCGATCTCTACATCGATGTTACCGGAATACTGTTGAGAGAGTACGCATCAGTACAATACCAAACATGGTTTACTTATCACATATAAAACCTTAGTTACAAAATAATCTTTATTACATAGCAATTATAGTAACTGTGCATACTTGAATCTTATACCTTAAAGCTTATGGAACATTGTATGTGAATATTGAATGTGTGAGTATGTGGGGTTTGCTGTAAAGATGCTAGTTAACTTGGGGCAGATGCGTGTGCTTGAAGCTAATATTTGGCGTTTTCATACAGGATCTAATGCATTCGGTAATATGCGACTAGTTAACAGCGCAATTGTGCGTATTAATGTGTGTATGAGAAATGGTGTAAGATGCAATCGCATGATGCTAATAGTAATATCACCACATGTACTAAAGTGTGAGTTTATCTAAAATGGTGCTTGGGCGGCCATTCGCAAAATGGCATCTTGCGATCTCATTTCCAAGATGGCGTCTTGCAGCCAGTCACAAGATGTCGTCGCTGCGATTCAATTTTAAACTGATCTTGTATCAGCCAATAATCCAGCTTCGACAGTCCAACCTTTGATAGCGAACAACATGATATCACAATCTGATTTTAAAATATAATATTTAGGCTTATATTTATATACTATTTAGTGTTATTATGGGATGGCACAAGGTGGTTCTTAATCCATCAATAATGTGTCTCTGAGTGGGGACATAAAACTACTATTATACGCACACCGCGGATCTTGGAAGATCATGTGAAAGGTGTGGGGATACACCAGTCCTATAAAGGGGGTCTTGAAGGGGAATTTGAGACTTTATATTATCTGAGGTGTTTTAAAAATAACATTTCAATAATACATTCTATGTAGGTCTAAATATAATACATTAAATGATGGTATTTCCTAGTTCAGGGTTGCAATGCAGTTCTGTATTTACATCGGTATTCATACTGACCACCATCATAATTTCGTTCTTTTGTTTTACTCTATTTTTACATTTTCCACACTTCAACACAGTAGGAGCACACCGGACACATATGCCAATTATTATTATGACAATCAGTATAAGGATTAAGATTTTGCCTATCCTGGCGATCACTTCCTGGACCCATTCCCCTAGACCTGAGAACCATTTCACTTGGTTCAGCCATGAAACCGATCCATCTATCTTCTCCCCTTCTTCAGCCACTGAAGCATTATGGTTCTTACGAAATTCCCATTTTAGCTGCAGAATTTCATTCATCTTTCGGTCTATCACCTCCTTGGGGTCACTGGTATCATTGGTGACATAGGTGTAACATTTTACTCCGAATTGGGTGGCCAACATTACGCAAAACCCTCCAGAAACAGCAGTTAAATAATTTAACACTAGCCTGTGTTGCACCAGTTCTTTCTTGTACGCTTGCAATTCTCTCCCTGTATACCTGAATGTGTCATCCTACATCTCGGTGATATTATCTATTAATTTAGCAAGTTCCTGAACATATCTAAAACTTAATGTACCCAGAGCGATCCTGGTGGGATCCAATTTGACTAAAACTTGAAAGCCAGTTGTCTCACTAATTAACTGAGTGGCTTTATGCACGTCACAAGGTATCATATTTCGTTTGCCTCTGTGTTCATATTGCGTGTGAAGATATGGTGATGGTGTGTTTTTATGTATACTAAGCATTTCAACATGTGTGAGGGTCATAACATCTGGGACTACTCTTCCCAGGTAACACAAACCTTCGGAACTCGGGGAGAGCCACTTATACACTTTTCTTCCACATATAAAATATACATTATCAGGGAGAACATAAGGAATGGTATGCATCATTATCATTAAGCACATTTCCCTTGCAAACAATCCTATTTCTGGTTCTCCATCTGGTACATGCAAGTCTCTGGCTGTATTATTTTAGCACAATAACTCAATGTATACCGGTACCTAAAATGTCTCCCACTAGATTTAATTGAGCGTATCAGATCATGGTTTATGGACTCATTATCAGCTCTTTGTGAGAAGGTCATCGTCTGATTATTCCCTGTCACTTCCCAACTCCCAGGTTTATTGGGGTTGGTTATGTTTAAACACAAAAGTGATCTATCTACTTGGAATTGATAGAGTTTGAAATTAGGTGGTTTGGATGAGAGGAATTTTCCATCCAATGTCTTCCCTTTCTGTAATTCTAAAATTTCTGTGATATACAGTGCAAATGGCACTAACCCTACATTATGCTGTCCCTGTGGCACATGTGAACACACCCAGCAATCAGTTTGATTTAACACTTTGCCTACCATGCTATTGTAATCCTCTAAAGGATACCCACCCCAGTACGGGTTATATTTAGGCTTGCACCGTTGGATACAATTCTCATCAACTAGGGACCCACAAAGTTCACAAATACAGGAATCTTCAGATGATAAACCTCCACACCATCCCCAAGTATCCGGAATAACAGCTCTCTTAACAATAACAGTACTAAGATTGGTCAGACACTCCCCTGATTGGCATTGCACTCCTTCTGACTCCACTCCATCAGCACTGCCATCAACTCCCCTCTCCACAATCGGTCCCCCTTCACAGAAACCAGACATTCCCGAACCGACCAGGATGGTGAACACTCTAAAAGAGAACATGGAAATGAACACAGCAGGCCCGTCCATTGCTACAACAAGACCTGCAGATTTCTTTTAGTTCAGGTATCTAACTACGACCTTTTCAATCCTCCCGGAACAAGCTCACGAGCGACAGGTCCACGCTATCAGCCTTGTCTCCGACTCATTTCTCCACCGGTTGGTTGACCTTTTTGCAGTGAGTGGAATGGACACCTTCAAAGATGTAGTACTTGTCAGCAGCACCTGGTATGGACCTTCCCACCGATCAGTCAAACAACCTGAACGCAAGAAATTTCTGATCATAACATATTCTCCTTGTTCAACATCATGACAGTTAGTTTCAGGCATATCATTGGACAACAATTTCAGTTTCTGCTGCTGTTGTTTTAACTGCTTACTCATTGATATAAGATACTTTACAGTTACCTCATTGTTACCCTTCAAGTCTTCCTGTGGACTTATAATCAAATGAGGTTGTCTACCGAACAGTATTTAGACAGATTTAGAGGGGATCTAGGAGTGGTCCTTATACTATGTAGGACCAAAGGTAACACTTCTGGCCATCCTAGTCCAGTCTCTGCCATGATTTTACTCAACTTATTTTTAATAGTCCCATTCACCCTCTCTACCTTGGCACTTGCTTGCGGTCGGTGGGGGTTGTGAAGTCAACTATTAATACCCATCAGCTTACACATATTTTGAAAAACATCACCTGTGAAATGAGTACCCCTGTCACTCTCAATGATTTTAGGGACACCGTATCTGCATACAAATTCCTGAACTATTTTCTTGGCAGTAAACGCAGCAGTATTAGTGGCCGCTGGGTCGGCCTCAATCCAATTAGAAAATACATCAGTGCACACTAATACATACTTAAGATTCCTGCAGGGTGGTAATTGGATGAAATCAATTTGTATCACCTGGAAAGGTCCATCAGTCGGTGGAATGTGGGACAGTTCAGTAGGGATCGCTTTCCCTATGTTCTTCCTCAAGCAGGTCAGACAGGACATTGCTATCTTTTCTGCTTGTGAAGAAAAACCTGGTGCGCACCAGTATGCTCTCACCAACTTGCACATACCTTGTTTTCCAAGATGAGTCAGACCGTGTGCTGCCTCAGCCAGGCTGGGGTAATATGCCTTGGAGGCTACTGGCTTACCTTGTCCATCTCTCCAGAGCCGGGAGGACTCTTGCCCACATCCCTTGGACTTCCAAATGGACTTTTCCTGAATTGAACACAAATTTTTCATCTCAATTAATATCAGCATATCAATTGTTTGGAAAGACATAATTTTTTTCAGTGGGAGAAAACATTTTTAACCCTGCTGCCCATTTTGCAGCTTAATCGGCTCTGTTGTTGCCCAATGACACCGGATCATCCTCACATGTATGGGCTTTACACTTGATTACTGCCACCGCTTTGGGCAGTTGGATTGCTTCTAAAAGGTGTTTTATGTGTCGGGAATGTGCAACTGGAGTGCCTGCTGCTGTCATAAAATTTCTCAGATGCCATAGAGGCCCAAAATCATGCACCACCCCGAACGCGTACCTCGAGTCAGTGTAAATGTTAGCAGATTTGCCTGCTGCCAGTTCACATGCTCTAGTTAGTGTTACTAACTCTGCCACCTGGGCTGAGTGAGGAGGACCAAGAGGTTTAGCTTCTATGGTGTCTGTGTCATTTACAACAGCATAACCTGTACATAATTCACCTGTGTCTGTTTGTTTATGACAACTCCCATCCATGTAAAAAGTCACATCTACCTTCTCTAAAGGTGTGTCGTGTATGTCAGGTCTAGCAGTAAAGGTCTGGTTCAGATATTCCATACAATTGTGTGTATCATTATGACCGCTGAACTCACCCCCCGCCAGCAACTTATCTCCTTCCACCCTTTGTACATCATGTTGTACATATGGTAAATATGTTGCTGGATTCAGCGTGCTGCAATGTTTAACAGTGATGTTTGCAGGTGCGATTACAGCTAGTTCCCATTTGGTAAACCTAACCAAAGAGACGTGTCTGGTTTGAGCAGAATTCAGCAGAGCAGATACAGCGTGGAGAGTGTATACAATCATATCATGACCCAATACTATCTCCTCACTTTTACTCACCAATAGAGCAGTAGCTGTTACACTTCTCAAACAGGTGGGGAGTGATCTCGCCACAGTGTCCAATTGGGCACTGTAGTATGCTATGGGCCTACTGACATCACCATGTTTTGTGTAAGGACACCTGCAGCACAACCATTGGCTTCCGTACAATACAAATCAAAAGGTTTTTCATAATCAGGTATTCCCAATGCAGGTGCTTTAGTCAGACTATCCTTAAGATTAAGGAAAGCCTGCTCTGATTCCTCTGTGTGTATGACACGATCGGGCTTTGAGGAAGAGATTAAGTCCTGTAAAGGCAAGGCCAAAATAGAAAAACCTGGGACCCACATTCTACAGTATCCACACATTCCCAAGAAGGTACGAATTTGCTGTTGATTCTGCAGCAGTTTCATGTTCTGTATGGCCTGGATTCTATCATTTGTGAGATGTCTTAACCCCTGGGTTAGGCAGTGTCCCAAATATTTGACTCTGGATTGGCACGGCTGTAGTTAGTCCTTAGCCACCTTGTGTCCTGTATGCGAGAGATGAAGCAACAAAAGTTTAGTATCATTCAAACATGACATAAACGAATCAGAACACAGCAATAAATCATCCACATATTGAATTAGAACAGATCCATTTGCAGGTTGAAAAGATTGTAAACAGTCATGCAATACCTGGGAAAAGATACTGGGGCTGACTATGAAACCTTGGGGCAACCGTGTCCATGTATATTGCACACCTCTGTATGTACATGCGAATAGATACTGACAGTCAGGGTGGAGAGGCACAGAGAAGAAAGCAGAACAGAGCTCAATGACAGTGAAATGGGTTGCATTTGGTGGAATCTGCATCAGGATGACAGCTGGATTTGGCACTATGGGGAATTGGCTCTCTACGTCCTTATTAACACCTCTAAGGTCTTGTACCAGCCTATAACCCCTCCCACCACTCTTTTTCACCTGAAAGATGGGACTGTTGGCTACACTAGCTGTACGGACTAAGATTCCCTGTTGCAATAGTCGCTCAATTATTGGAGAAACCCCTAATTCTACCTTCTGTTTTAGTGGGTACTGGGGAATTCTTGGAGCTTGCATACCGCTTTTTAAATTTACCATTACAGGGCTTACGTTTGCCATTAATCCAGTGTCCTGTCCATCCTTAGTCCAAAGGGAATCTGGAATTTGGT
Organism: Taudactylus pleione; assembly: GCA_031769625.1. NCBI lineage: Eukaryota > Metazoa > Chordata > Amphibia > Anura > Myobatrachidae > Taudactylus > Taudactylus pleione. The sequence goes on from JAUIMM010000014.1 coordinate 11,342,082, forward strand.
ACAACATTTGATCTACCTGGGACGGAGTTTTATTTAAACTGATAGAGTGATACATTATCCTTTGGGGAGTGTCCAACATATCCCGCACCTCGTGCGCAACTCTCTCAGGGATATCTAAGTTAAAATACACCATCAGGGGTGCAATATATAACACATCCCATCTTACATAACAAGTCTCTGCCCAGTAGGTTAGTAGGAGCCGCAACAGCCAAAAGAAAAGAATGCCTGGTATGCAATGGCCCAATAGTAACCTCTGTGGACTTTGTTAAAGGATAATGTTCCACTTTACCTGTTACACCCATTGTTGGTACTGTCTCGTTGGTCACTTTTAAATTAACGGGAGATTTTATCACTGACCTGGTCACCCCTGTGTCTACAAGAAAAGGATATTCAGTACCAGCTACATCAACCATCATGACCGGTTCTTCCCTAGCCCTTCCCGTTAACCTGACTATCTGTAGACTACAGGTATGACGTGACCTCTAGCGCTGGCTACCATTCTCCAATAAAGCATTAACAGCCACAATTTAGCTGGTGCCTGCTGGACATTTGCTGTTCTCTGTGCATATCCCTTATGGGGATATCCAGGTACTCTCTGGTTTGGGGGTCCTACCCTTTTTACTCTGCAGTTTTTAATTAAATGTCCTGGCTGGTTACAATTAAAACATATACGTGGATTGGTTGAAGACACGTGTTGTTGTGAGGTTTGAGCAGGGGGAAAAGGTGGTGGATATGGGTAGGGATATGGAGGATAAGGGTATTGTGGGGCATATGAAGTTTGTGAGTAGTGTGGGACCTGTGGTTGTGTAGGGTTAGTAGAATAGAGCTGTGTTTGCTGTTGTGTGGGATTAGTGAGGGTATATAACTGTTCAGGTGTAGGTGTGTGTGTAGATGCAAGTATGTCTGTTGGCTGTGATGTTACCGTCATTCCTTCCAAAGCTTGAATACTGACAGCCATTAATTTTTCACTCTGGGTCTCTCTCTTCTTTGAGATATTCTTATCATGTTCTATGGCAGATTCTATGAGTGTATCTATTGTGACTCCCCTCCAGCCAGGTTGTAAGGTCTGAACCCGAGTCTTTAAGTTTACCTTAAGACCGTCCATGAGTACAGTGACTATCATTCCCCTGTGGTGAGTGCTATCTTTAATATCTTCTATCCCAGTGTACTGGGTGATAGCCTGCAGAGCCCGGTCGCAATACTCTTCTGCAGATTCACTCTCCTTTTGCTTTATGGTGAAAATTTTGTTCCAGTTAACTACTACTGGAAAATATATACCCAATTGAGTTACAATGCCTGAAATGTTACCTTGGTTTACTTGGTCTGTTAAGGGAACGTCACCATTCAAAACATAATCCGTGATAAATTTTGTCATGTCGGTATTGCGTGGTAGACAGTCCCTTAACACCGCACGCCAATCTTTATTAGTTGGCTCATGAGAACTACCCAAATTCCTCAAAAATCTTTGACATTTGGCTAGTTCCTTTTTGGGATCGGGGAAATCATTTATGATGATTTAGTTCTGCTCTTGTCCAAGGACAATGCATTACCACTTCCCTCGTGGGTACTACACCGTTCGCATCTGCATTTCCATTCGGAACAGTTATTGTCCGAATGGGATGCAGACCGGTAGCGCTGCTACCTTTGACCTTGTTATCTTGATCTGTTGCTGCTATGTATGGTATTAACAACTTCCTCTACAGGTGCAGAGGGTGTTAGCACTTCCCTTGCTGTTACCGATGGAGATGGCGGCACCAATCGTGATTGTCGTGGTGTAGCATCTATCATTTGTACAGCATGGGAAATGGCAGACATTACAATAGGCTCATCATCCACATCATGAACATTTTCTTTATAGTTGCTTAAGAGAGGGTACAAATTGCTTCTTACATTTTTATGGGTATTTTTGATAACTGTACTTGCACCTCCATCCACATAAGGTGGGGGTGGTGCACGTGAACTGCTGGCAATACCTTCCGTAACGCTACCTTGCTGCACGTGTGCACCACTTTGCTGCTCGCCCACATTGCAATTCAGCATCGCGGATGTATTCTCTGGCAATGCGCTCGCAACGCTAGTTTGCATCGCTTGCGTATTTTTAAGCCACGCATCCCCTTCATGCTGCCACGACTTTAAACATTCATAATATTTGACCTTTTTCTCTTGGGAGTGCATCAGACTGATGTGATCCCGGACATTATCTAATACATCTTTATCAAAACTACCAATTCTGGGAAACGGTCTAACACTCTTCATCGTCATTTTAAACCATACATCACAATACCTTATTGCATAAGTACCGTACTTAGAATGCATAATACGACGGGCCAATCCAAGCGGCGCTTCCATTAGCAGCACATCATTGTCTAACATCTCTATTGTTTGCGTGGCTCCCATTCTGAGACAACTCCTATGTTTTTCAATAAAGATTTAAACTGGTGAAAGACAGTCAAGATACTTTCACTTACCTGCGAACATCTTGGAAAAAAGGCGTATTCGCAAACCTTATGGAGGACCTCTAGATGCTGCCACTCACCTACGGAAGTAAAGGCCGCTTCCGCTCAGCAATCCCTTTTGACTACTTCTCAACTGCTAGGGGGCAGCAAAGTACCCTTTGTGTTCCAGTTGATTTCGTCCACTCTCCCACCAGCTCACAATCACAATCTAGCCAAGATTATGTGGTTCAATTCTAGTGTTCAAATAAGCTTAACAGATCACACACATTGATTACTGAATGCTATAATCACGCTGGGGGCCGAACCCTAACAAAAATAACAAACCATACACCTGCTTTGTGTACAGTAAACGGTAAGCTGCTACCGAGTCACTAGGCCAACTCCTGTGCCTAGCACTTAAGTGTCCTACGATACCCTTAACATTTAGGTCCCGTGTTACACCCTAAACAAACACTCACAGTTACACACTTTTTTCCTGCACAGAAAAATACACGTTAACCAAGATATTTAGCAACAATTGTAAATGTAAACTCAATGGCTTTGTTGAAACATGTGGCAACACAACCGGAAGTACGTATACGCTATTGTGCGACCAGTCGCATACACAATAATGCGACTACCACCAATCGTATGACAACCTTTAGCTGCGTACACAAAAGTGCGTCTTTACTGTGAACAAAACTGTGACTCAGCCGCGTGTTCAATAGTGCGGCACCCCTTTAAATGTTAGATTCTATCAACAAAGGAAAACAACATTTTTCCTCTCTTGCCCCTGGATTCTAGTCAGCATCCCTGGCTCACACGAAAATGGGTAGCGATCTCTCAGCACCGAGCAGTTGCAGGTAAACCCTGCATGTGGCCACTCCACCCTTTGGTGAGATATCGATAACCGTATGTGCCGTGTGAGTGGGTAAGTGACTTCACTACGAGCCCCCAACTAACGATACTGCCTTTGAACCTCTATACACCCCTGCCTATACCTTCTGATATCCTGCCTATAAACCTCTAAGGATGACGCTATTTTGCGTACGCAGTCATACAGTAAATAAAGACTCCAGACCTAGAACCTGTGGTTCCAAAGCACAAAGTATTATTCAAGTAAAAGTACAGTCAGTTACACGCTAGTTATAAGTACAATCTAGCGCAAAGGAATTATACAGACCCAAGTACAGTTATACATATGCAGCACTCTGGACCAGATGTAGGCATCAGCAAGAAACCCCTCGTCAATCAGCATTCAGAATGAAGACTAGAAACCCAGGGTCAGAGCACACATATTTATACCCCCCAGAAATAGACAACACAATAGAGAAGTTTGTTGCTAATACCATTGGTCCTAAAGGAGAGGGCATATGTTACAAGGCATCTAACAGGTTGGTTCAAATAGACACAGTCCAGCCTCTAACAACTGGTGGTCTCTGGTTTCCCGCCTCATGTAAATCCTAACAGTTGGTCATATAATGTACATTTTGTTGCTTGAAGTCTCTGCGGTCCATAAGTTGAGAATGCCTGTTGCGATCTCTACATCGATGTTACCGGAATACTGTTGAGAGAGTACGCATCAGTACAATACCAAACATGGCTTACTTATCACATATAAAACCTTAGTTACAAAATAATCTTTATTTCATAGCAATTATAGTAACTGTGCATACTTGAATCTTATACCTTAAAGCTTATGGAACATTGTATGTGAATATGCAATGTGTGAGTATGTGGGGTTTGATGTAAAGACGCTAGTTAACTTGGGGCAGATGCGTGTACATGAAGCTAATATTCGGTGTTTTCATACAGGATCTTATGCATTCGCTAATATGCGACTAGTTAACAGCGCAATTGTGCGTATTAATGTGTGTATGAGAAATGGTGTAAGATGCAATCGCATGATGCTAATAGTAATATCGCCACATGTACTAAAGTGTGAGTTTATCTAAAATGGCGCTTGGGCGGCCATTCGCAAAATGGCATCTTGCAATCTCATTTCCAAGATGGCGTCTTGCGGCCAGTCGCAAGATGGCATCGCTGCGATTCAATTTTAAACTGATCTTGTCTCAGCCAATAATCCAGCTTCGACAACATACGCACACAAAACAGAGAAAATAGACTTATCTGCATCTCCACTCCTGCCATGCCCGCAGCAGTCTGCTTCTCTGTCTCTGTCCTCCCGCTTGGTCCTATGGGAGAGACATCATGATATCTCTCCCATCACCCTCTGTGGGAGCCAGAAGATGGAGCTCATGAGTGAGTTCCAGCCTGGCTCTGGCAGTGGGCGCAGCAGCCAATGAGAGTCTGTCTGACTCTAATTAGCTGCTGAAACACACACATCGCCGCCAGCACTGGCGGCGATGTGTGTGTAAATGTGTAGTGCGACCGCACTCACTGTGGTCGGCACTACACTGGCTAACTAGGATGGGCCTGTATCATGGCCAGCGGCGCCCTACCACGCCGCCAGTCCCAGGGCACGAGCTCCGGCGGCCCTGCCCTAGTTACACCACTGGTTACCAGTGATCCCAAACCTTATTTATGAGCTTGTTCCTACAGGTGTATACTGTAAGTATATTTCACTATCAGCAGTGTGCTATTCAAGAACCTGTCATAAATGTAGGGAAGGGGGATCTGGTGCAAGCCAAGCCTTAGCTATAACAACCTTTGCCAATTAAGTCAGGCATCTAAAACATTATAAAAAGTCTCTGCAAGTGCAATACCAAAAATGCAAACCTGAGTTATATAAAAGAAAGTACTGGAGCAGTAGCTCTAACACAATCCCAAACTTCCCAATCCTCATCAGAAAGGACACCAGTGTCTACCTCTTCAACCTCAACAGTAACTCATCTGGGAGGAATTGAGAAATAAGACTATACTATAAAGAAAATATTAATTTCAGGGACCCCAGCCTCTGCAAAGTAACCTTACTCAGGGAATCACATATTTGTTGCTGGTTCTCCCTGAAGTGAGCATAATTATAAAGGCTGTAAGAGGAGCACAAAACCTTCATGGACCTGTTCAAACATTTTTTTATGGCCATCACAATAAATAACAATGCCATGCCGAGGCCAAATGTTATCAGTACTCAGCTTGCCCAACTCAGGGAAGTACCCATTGAACCACAATGGAGTATCAGGATCAATGCTGACACCACCAAAGAGAGTATGTTGAAAATGCCATAAAATCAAAGCCTCAACAGAGCAAAATCTATTGAGTGTTATGGTGTATCTTCATCCCAGGAGAGAAATAGAGGGGGAATCCCCCACTTTGCCACAGGGTGCTCGGACCCCTAGATACAACGCAGATAACTTTACTCACCGAATAAAGGGCCTGATTCATTACCGATCACAAGTGCGATTATGCATGCAATTTGCCAATTGTTTTGTTCTGCACATTCATATGCACCACAGTGTGCTTGTGTGAACCAGCCACTGCAATCGGGACTGCGTAGACCCATCGAGTGATTGACAGGAAGCACCATTTGTGGTTGGTGAAGGGGGGGTTGACGGAGAAATGTAGGCGTGCCAGGGTGTTTGAATGACATTGCAGGGGAGTGCATATATTATCCACTGCAATGCCTTACGCAGCCTGAGCACTCATAGCATGCGATGGAGTTAGCAATTTCTGAGTACAGTCAGAGCTTGTGCAAGCGTGCGTGAGGCTGCGATGGTACTCGATTGGAGATGTAGTTATGAGAGGTCTCAATCCCAACATTGGAATCCCGGCAAGGGATTCAAGATAGACATCGAAATACCGACGTCTATCTTAATCCCGACACCGAAACGCTGAGGACGCCAGCCCGAATGAAGGTAAATCCGGGGCGCCCTTAGCGTTATCCATGGGGGGAGGGTTAGGATTAAGGAGTTTAGCGGGGTTAGGTTTGGGGGGGAGGGTTAGTGTTGGGCACCCCAGGGAGAGACTAGGGTTAGGCACCCCCCCCCCGGTTGGATTAGGTTTAGGGAGCAGTAAGAGGGGGTTAGGGTTAGGCCCCCCCTAGGTGGAGGTTAGGGTTAGGAACTAGGGGGTAGGTTAGGTTTAGGCACCACTAATGGAGGGATAGGGTTAGGGGGGACAGGGGAGGGTTAGGGTACTTACTTGTCCCAGTCGAGATCTTCATCATGTCGGGCATCCGCTGCTGGTATTTCAATCCCACTCCCTCGATTGTACTGATGGTTTCAAAATCTTGCTAAATATAACGGATGTGTGTAAGGTAAAGTGGGCGTCCTTATGTTATAGTGCGATGGCATAGTGATTGCAATGGATTACCGTACTATCGCAGTGAGACTGCATGTGTAGTTGCTATTGTAATCGCAGTTGCGATCGCTAGTGAATCATGCCCAAAGTTAGGTCCAAACCCAAATTTACAGAGTGCCTAAAAAAAGATAGATCCACTCCACTGAGTCAAAGGCCCTGCCAGCACCCAAAGATACCACCACACCACCTCCTCAGCTATGTGAGATATCTGTGAGTGTTAAAACAACCTGTGAAGATTTAGTGGTAAATTTATCAGGCATAAAGCCAGTTTGAAATGATATACTATTTGTCCAATGACAGTATTCAGTCTAGAGGCCAGAATGTTAGCCAGTACCTTAATGTTAGGGATATGCGCAGACCCCCGTGTTTTGGTTTCAATTCATCATCGTGCTTTGGTTTTGGTTTTGGCAAAACCACCCTCAAATGTTTTGGTTTGGAATTTGTAATTTGGACCTGTTTACATACAATCCAAAACTTGATTTAAATTTTTAAATCTGAGTTCCGAACTGACAGCAGACCCAAGCCAGGATTTGGTTCTACTTTGAACCCCAAAGTAATTTTGAACTGGAAAACTGTACCATACATCTCTAGTATCAGTAGATAATAAGATGAATAGATCTTTATGACTCCAAAAGTGGTTTCCTACCAGAATTAAAGAGAACAACAATCAAAGCCTCTGACATAAAGGGAGGAATGGCTCCAGCAGTGGAAAGGTCATTAAAGGTGTCTAGTAGTCGCAGAACAAATAAGCTTTTTAACTTTTTAAAAATCCGTATGAGCATCCCATCCACTGATGGATACCATGGATATGTGGTTTGAAGGAGAGGGATGAGTCCAGGATAACTCCAAGACAGTGCACCTTGGGACTAGATGAGATAGTTATTTCATCAATTGATAAAGAAATAGCGGGAAGTGAGGTTATGTGGGAGGGTGGGAAGATGATCAGCTCTGTCTTAGACATATTAAGTTTAAGAAATTTGCTGGGACAAATCCAGGAAGAGATAGCAGAGAGACAATTGGAGATACGAGTCAGAAGAGAGGGGGAGAGATCAGGGGAGGAAAGGTAGATTTGAGTATCATCAGCATAGAGATGATAATGGAGGTCAAAAGAGCTGACGAGTTCACCTAGAGAGGAAGTATAGAGGGAGAATAGGAGAGGTCCAAGAACAGAACCTTGGGGAACACCTACTGTAAGAGGCTGTGGGGGGGAAGAGGAGGCATGAGAGGAAACTGAGAAAGATCGGTCACAGAGGTAGGAGGACAGCCAGGAGAGGGCAGTGTCACATAGACCAAGGGAGTGAGGGATATGCAGAAGGAGAGGGTGGTCCACAGTGTCAAATGCAGCAGAGAGATCAAGGAGAATAGTGGCCTTTGGATTTGGCCACAAGGAGGTTGTTGCTGACTTTCATGAGGGCAGATTCAGTGGAGTGGAGAGAACGGAAGCTGGACTGAAAAGGGTCAAGGAGGGAGTGGGAGGAAAGAAAAATGGCAAGGCGGTTGTAGACAATCTGCTCAAGGAGTTTGGAGGCAAAAGGGAAGAGAGAGATGGGTCAGTAGTTACAAAGAAGGTTAGGATCAAGGGTAGATTTTTTAAGAATGGGGGAGACAAGGGCATGCTTGAATGCAGAAAGAACAGTGCCAGAAGAGAGGGAGAGGTTAATGAGGTGGGCAAGATGGGAGCAGGCAGAAGGAGAGAGGAAGTGGAGGAGGTGGGAGGGGATAGGTTCAAGGGGGGAAGTGGAAGGGGGGAGGACCAGATGAGGGCCATGACTTCCTCTCCAGATACAGGGGAGAGGATTGTTAGAGTTGGTAAAGTTGATGAGGAGGGGTGATCTGGGAAAGGAGGAGGTGGAGAGCTGGGGGACTGGTTGGATATGATGTCCTGACGTATGGAATCAATTTTAGATGTAAAGTAGGTAGCAAAGTCAAGGGAAGAGAGCAAGGAGGGGAGGGGAGGAGGGGGTGGGCGAAGGAGGAAGTTGAAAGTGGTGAAGAAACACTGGGGATTAGAGGACTGAGAGGAGATGAGGATTTAGAAATATGACTGTTTAGAGAGGGAGAGAGCAGTACTATAGGATGAGAGCATAAATTTGAAATGGAGAAAATCTGCCTTAGAGCATGATCTTCTCCACTGTTGCTCGGTGGTTCAAGAACACTTTTGCAGGTATCTGGTGCATTTGGAATGCCAGCATTGAGGAGTAGATCTGCGAGTGTGAGTAGTGATCGCTGGAGCAACAGAGTCCTAAGCAGAAGTAAGGGAGCCGTTGTATAGGGAAGTGGCTTGTTCAGGACAGGAGAGAGAGAAGATAGGGGAGAGAAGTGAGTCAAGCAGGGAAGAAAAGGAAACTGTGTCGATAGCGTCAATGTTACACTTAGTAATGGTGGCTTTTGGAGGTAGAGGAGGGGAAGGAGAGAGGGACAGGTTAAAAGAGAGAAGATGATGGTCAGAAAGTGGGATTGGGGAATTGGAGTGATCAGAAATATCACATCGGTGAGTGAAGACCAGATCAAGCAAATGGCCACTCACATGGGAGGGTGAGGAGGTCCATTGGGAGAGACCAAGTGAAGATGTGAGGGTGAGGAGTTTGGAGGCAGAGGATTCTGTGGGGATATCAAGGATATTGAAGTCACCTAGGATAATGGAGGAAAGGTCTGAGGAGAGAGGGAGCCAGGAAGCAAAGTTGTCAAGGAACTTGGAGGGAGGGCCAGGGGGACAGTAAATGACAGCTACTTGGAGGTGTACTGGGTGGAAGAGGCATATAGCATGGACTTTAAATGTAGAGAATGTAAGGGATGGTTCAGAAGGAATGGGTTGGTATGAGTAACCAGGGGATAGAAGGACCCCAACACCACCACCATGGTGACCCTCAGGTCATGGGGTGTGGGAAAAGGTGAGACCCCCAGAGGAGAGAGCTACAGGAAAAATGGTGTCAGAGGGTAAAATCCAGGTTTCAGTAATGGCTAGGATATTCAAGGAGTTGGAGATGAAAAGGTCATGGGTTGGGACCAGTTTATTACAGACTGACCTGGCATTCCAGAGTGCACAGGATAGAGGGACAAGGGGCCTGATTCAGAGCTGAACGCTCTGACCAGAGCGCTTGCTCTGAATCAGGGCCATCCCAGCTAAATTTGGAGCGGCCTCCTGGCCGCTCGCACAGCTGTGGATGACCACCCACAGCTTATGCGAGCGGCCAAAAAGATGGTCGCGATGGTCAAAGACCATGGTGACCATCGGGCTTGCGACGAGACCCTGCAGTAGGGTCTCTCTTCTGCAAGCCCAGGAGTGATTTTGGCTCTATCAGAGCCAAAATCACTCCCACTGAAATCATTACTGACGCTTCCGTCTGGCAGTCACGCCCCCGGCATGCCCACCAAAGGGGGTGTGCTGTCAATCAACATCGACAGCATGCCCCCTTTGGTGCGAGACCCGGAGCGATGGAGAGCCCGTCGCTATGCGGGTCTCGCGCATGCACACGACGGAGCTCCCTCCGTCGTGCGCATGCGCAGTGGGGCAAGATCGACCCGTTTGCGAGCGTCCTTTGCTCGCGAACAGGTCTGAATGACCCCCAAAGTTTGTTGGAGATATTTGAATGAGATTATCAGGGTTGCTGTAGTGTGGAGGTGAGATTAATTTGGGGGACCGAGATAAATAGAGTGTAGCGATGGTGCAGACTCCAGTGCTAGAAGGGGAGCCAGTAGAAAGTGGGCAGGTATGTGGATGTGGATGGATGTGAAGGAATGATATGTGGATGGATGTGGGGTGAAGTGGCATATAGAGGGGGGTGGGAGGTGGGAATAGCAGTGAGGTAGAAGGACCCCAGTGGAGTATAAGAGATTGAAAGTGGAGTAAGATTGGAAGGAAGGTAAACAGAGGAGAGGAGATAAGGGGAAGAGGAAGTGGAGGAGACAAGGGGGAAAGGATAAAGGTGGAAGCAAGGGGCAGAACAAAAGATTGGGTAGACACTGAATGAAGGTGGGAGTTGAAGAAAACATGGTAATGGTAAGGATGATGTAAATAGGGGAAGAAAAAGTTGAAAGTAGGAATGAAGAAAGAATGTAAGAGTGCAGATTTCCAGAAATGCAAGTAAGAATACTGGCCCTCATTCAGAGGCGGTCGGAGGATGTAAGCGGTCGCTCAGAAACTGGGCGGCCGCTTGCATCCTGACCGGCTGCCTCTGTTTCGGTCGTTAGGCTAGGGTGTTGGTCACGATGGTCATAGACCATCGCGACCATCGGGGTTTACGACGAGACCCTAGGGTAGGGTCTCACTTGTCGTAAGCCCCGGCGAGCTTCTGGCTCTGTCAGAGCCGGAAGCTCTCCACTGACATCACTAGTGATGTTAGTGGGGCCTCCCCCAAATGACAGGCCTCCGTTTGGGCTGCCACCCCCCGGTCCACCTTCCAAACGGGGCGAGCTGTCAATCAACATCGACAGCTCACCCCCTTTGGAAAGAGACCCACTACGACCTGCGCTACCCCCTTTGGAAAGAGACCCACTACGACCGGACCGGCGTAGACCATACGGCTGTCTCTGAATGAAGCCCACAGTGTGGGAGAAATGTGTCAGTAAATCAAAAGTTTATTATTGAGTATAATAAAAGTGGAGATTTGGTGGGAGCAGAAATTAAATAATAAAATAGACAATGGTTGGAGCTAGATGATATAAAACTTAGAAAAAGAGCTAAGGTAAAGGTATAGTTGAGATGTAATCTGTTACTCATATGATAATGAGAAATCGATGTACAGTATAGAAAAGATCAGCCAATTGGTTAGTGAAATAAATGATTTTTATTGCATCAAATTATAGCTCGGTTGTTCATTCCTTCAATTCCAGAAACCTAAAGACTTAACAGATGAAAGAGATTTCCCATACCAGGGGCAAAATGTAACAGGGTGAGAGTTTAAAAAATGTGAGAGTTTAGATGTAAACTTTCACATTGGTCGAGTTTTAACTTCAAAATGGGAAAACATCTGGATGAGAGTTTAATTCATGAGAGTTTTGTGAGTCTAAAAACATGTGAGTTTGCATGTTCTCAGACTCTATTACATTGGCCGAGTTTAAAAAGTTTGATAAAACACATTTTCTAAACTCTCACCCTATTAAATTTGGCCCCAGGGAACTAAATGGGTGAAAATTAGATTCTCATATGGGTTTTAGCCAAATATCTACTTTTCCAAAAGGCAATAATTATTATTACCAACTGAGTAGAATAGATATACAACAAGGAGAGGAGAAAGTTAGTTTCAAAGTTGTGAACTCATGTCTATTCAATAATAAAATATAAAAACAAATTTTAAAGGTAGAGAGTACATTAAAATTATGTTGCTGGTGTCAGATACCTGTCAATACAGTAATAACATTGTCACAAAATTTCAATGTTGATTTGTTTATTTCAGAATATACAGTGCATCTGGAAAGTATTCACAGTGCTTCACTTTTTCCACATTTTGTTATGTTACAGCCTTATTCCAAAATATAATAAATTCATTTTTGTCCTCACAATTCTACACACAATACCCTATAATGACAGCTTGTAGTTTTTTTGAGATTTTTGCTAATTTAATTTAAAAAAAAATAAGAAATCACATGTACATAATTTTTCACAGCCTTTGCTCAATATTTTGTTGATGCACCTTTGGCAGCAATTACAGCCTCAAGTCTTTTGGAATATGATGCCACAAGCTTGGCACACCTATCTTTGGGCAGTTTCGCCCATTCCTCTTTGCAGCACCTCTCAAGCTCCATCAGGTTGGCCGGCGCACAATCATTTTCAGATCTCTCCAGAGATGTTCAATCGGATTCAAGTCTGGGCTCTGGCTGGGCCACTCAAGGACTTTCACATAGTTGTCCTGAAGCCACTCCTCTGATATCTGTGTGCTTATGGTCGTTGTCCTGCTGAAAGATGAACCGTCGCCCCAGTCTGAGGTCAAGAGAGCTCTGGAGCAGGTTTTCATCCAGGATGTCTCTGTACATTGCTGCATTCATCTTTCCCTCTATCCTAACTAGTCTCCCAGTTTCTGCAGCTGAAAAATATCCCCACAGCATGATGCTGCCACCACCATGCTTCACTGTAGGGATGGTATTGGCCTGGTGATGAGCTGTGTCTGGTTTCCCCCAAACATAACGCCTGGCATTCATGCCAAAGAGTTTTGTTTCTCATGGTCTGAGAGTCCTTCAGGTGCATTTTGGCAAACTCCAGACAGGCTGCCATGTGCTCTTTACTAAGGAGTGGCTTCCATCTGGCCACTTTACCATACAGGCCTGATTGGTGGATTGCTGCAGAGATGGTTGTCCTTCTGGAAGGTTCTCCTCTCTCCACAGAGGAATGCTGTAGCTCTGACAGAGTGACCATCGGGTTCTTGGTCACCTCCCTGACTAGGGCCTTCTTCCCCAATCACTCAGTTTAGATGGCCGGCCAACTCTAGGAAGAGGCCTGGTGGTTCCAAACTTCTTCCATTTACGGATAATGGAGGCCACTGTGCTCATTTGGGACCTTCAAAGCAGCAGATATTTTTCTGTGCCCTTCCCTATATTTGTGCCTTGAGACAATCCTGTCTTGGAGGTCTACAGACAATTCCTTGGACTTCATGCTTGATTTGTGCTCTGACATGCACTGTCAAGTGTGGGACATTATATAGACAGGTGTATGCCTTTCAAAATCATGTCCAAAGAACTGTTTTTTTCCACAGGTGGACTCCAATTAAGCTGTAGGAACATCTCAAGGATGATCAGTGGAAATAGGATGCACCTGAGCTCAATTTTGAGTGTCATGGCAAAGGCTGTGAATACTTATGTACATGTGATTTCTTGGTTGTTTTTTTTTATTAAATTTGCAAAAATCTCAAAAAACTTTTTCCACATTGTCATTATGGGGTATTGTGTGTAGAATTTGAGGACAAAAATGAATTTATTCCATTTTGGAATAAGGCTGCAACATATCAAAATGTGGAAAAAGTGAAGCGTGGTGAATACTTTCCCGGATGCACTGTACATTGAAATAATAAAACCCACAATGGGCTGAAGCAAGCAAAGTATTAAAATTATAGAAAAAAAAGAATTGTGAAAAGAAATAAAATATGTGATTAAAATTCTCGTAAATCTATTCCTAGGTGTGTGCAATATTAATCTGTATAGGGTGGAATCTCCTGTATCAAATTCTAGCTTGTTTACACTTGTTAGTTTGTAGAATAATTGTCCTTTCAAAGTAACTCAATGTTGTTACACATAGGAAACACTGTAGCAGCTCAGCATGAGAACCAGATGGCTGTGAACTGTGTACTGTCTAGCATAAATCACATCAATTAAGGTAAGTAAAGGATCTTATATTCAGATTAAATGCAACATATTACTGTGGATATCTGATCTGTGAGCAAGTAAGTATTGTCCCACCTACATAAACAAGTGTCACATAAAATTGTGATGAGTATGACATCTTGTATTTGAATTCGACACAACATATCAGTATAGATATGATCAATCATGATAGATCTTTTTTGTTTGTAGTTAAGGCAGGTAAGTATTGTCTCTGCACTGTAGATCTTTCTTTGTTTAGGGCAGATAAGTATTTTCTCTGTAATGTCTCACATGTAAGGTAAGTATTATCCCACCTAATGAACAAGTGTCACATAAAATTTGTTCCAGATATCTATTTCATTGTGAGATCTTTCACAGTATACTTATGTCTCTCAAACAACAATACTTATTTGTTTACTGCATTATTATACACATATCCATAAATGTTGAATATTATCTCACTTAAGTTAAGGTAAGGTACTGTGAGTATAAGATCTTACATTCAAGCTCAATATAACATCAGTATGGACATGATCAATCCTTGTGGATCTTGGGCCTGATTCATTACAGATTGTTATTGCGATTGCGCATGCAGACGGATGATTGTTGTATCGTAGTTGCTTGTGCACAAGGGTACCACTGCGATAGTACTGTGATCGCATAGACTTCATAGACCCATTGTAGAGTGGAAGTGAGCATTTGGGGGTGTTGACAGGAGAGTGGTCTGCGAAATGCAGGCATGTCAGTACATTTCAACACCATTACAGGAGCGTGCATAAATTAGCTACTGCAACGGCATACGCAGCTTTTGTTCTCACTACGTGAGATGAAGTTAGCAATTTCTGAGTAATGTCAGACCTGTTGTTATTGTGTGTGAGGGGCCGATGTTACTCGATGTTCCCAATAAATATGCAGCATTGCAAAGTATTATGGATGTGCGAAAGCGGTAGTTGGCATCTCTATGCTGGCTTTGGGCATCTCTATAATAGCTTTGACCATATGACCATAAATAAAGCACAGGCACAGACACTTAACATGACTGGAGTTGACCTAAGTGAAGACTGTTATGCTAATAGACAACTTACGTGGCCCTATATCACATCAAAAGTAAATCTTTTTGTGTGGATGTCAGGATGAAAAATGGCTAAAGTTGTCTACAAGGCAGTCTTATAAGATCTCCATTAATAAAAGGTTATCGCCATAAATTCAAAATTGCTCCCGTGCAAAGCCAAGGCGGGTCACTAGTTGAAAATAAAATATCCCTCTCTCATTATGTATCAAAGCATTAAATACAATAAATGTAACTATAAGATCTATATTAGATCAATGAAGGGAGACAATCCTATGTAAGATACAATAAAAACACAAATTATTAAGTTTGGAGTCCAGTCATATGACCGCTCTGGGTAATGAGTACAAAATAATTTCAAAGACCATAATAGAAAGATTGTGGGCTTGATTCACCAGCAATCACAAATGCAACTACATACGCAGATTGAGTGATTGTTAGCGATTGCGCATGCATATAAGCCACACTGCACATGTGCTGCGATCGCACTGCGGTCACGCACACATAGGAATCCATTGCAGAGTGAGTGACAGGCTGTGAGCATTTGGGGGTAGTGACAGGGGAGTGATCGGAGCAGGGCCGGATTAAGGCCTACATGGGCCTGGAGCTGAAAATGTTCAAAGGCCTATACTGAGAAGGGGAAGAACTGTGATCGGTGCTGTGTAGGTGTGGACAAAGGCCCTCATTCAGAGCCGTTCGCTATTTGCGTCGTTCGTTTAAAAACAAGGGGTGGCTATTCAAATGATCCGTACGCACATTGTAGTCTGTTCACACCTCTAAGTCTGAACGAGCGAGCAAAACATACGCTCGTTTATTTGTTAAAAACGCCCCCTGGCCGCTCGCATCCTACGTCATGTCCGCTATTTATTAGATTAATCGAGTACATCGACCAGCGTATGAACTGCTCGCTATTCTTGTGGTTGGTGTTTGCTACCACAAATTTGCGAGCAGTTCTGGCTATAAAATAACCCAGTGACGTGAACAATGACGCTGCTGTTTTAAATATTCACACCCATAAAACGCCCGTTTTGACCTTTAAGCACGCCTGTGTTCGGATCTCCACTCCCCATTTTCAAGCACCTTCCCCTGTTACCACCCAAATACGCCTCATTCTGTCATTCAAAATAGCAGGCACTCGCTATATTGCGTACCAACGATTTTTGGCCGCACTGACTGGTTCGCGCATGCGTACTAAAAACCGTACGCATGCGCAGATGTGCAAACATCGCTCGGAACGAGCGTACTGCCGCTAACGAGCGGCTCTGAATGAGGGCCAAAGTCACCTTGGTGTGTACAGCCCTTACACTATGAGACACAATGTCTCCCTAACTACATAGAAATAGAAAAATTGCATAATTTTTTTTTAGGAGGAAAACTAGAAAAACTATTTAAATACTTAAAATGTATTGCCATTTAGGCAGCTGGTAATCATGCTGTCATGTTGATGAGCCTATTTTATGTGGAGGCCTGGAGCTGTAGCTCCATCCGCCCCATTGTTAATCTGGCCCTGGATCGGAGAAATGCAGGCATGACTGTCCGTTTGAATGTCATTGCATGGGCGTGCATAAAATTAGCTACGGCGATTGCATATGTAGTTTGAGTACTCACTGCGTGAGACAAGACTCTGGACCTCATTCAGAGGAGGTCGCACGGAGCAATTGGACGTAGCAAGCGATGTTTTTTTCAACTGCGCATGCGTGTACCTGGCAGTGCGCGTGCGCAGCCTGTCTTCCTGACCGCAATCCTCTTGCTCGCTAGTCACTACGAGGTCGTAGCTGTGATTGACATTTCGTGCCATTTGTGGGTGGTTACTGGGAAAGGTGCTTGTGAACGGGGGTGTGGTGGTGCGCACGCAGGCGTGGTTGACCTTAAAAAGGGCGTTTTAAGGGTGTGCATATATTACTGAGCGAGTCATCACACACGTCATCTCGTTGCAATAACGGCACTACTGCTCGCAGAGCTAAGGGTAGCCCAAGGTCTACCTTAAGCATTGCGAGTGCTGGTGATGGTTACTGCCTCAACCGATGTTTGTAGTCAATTAACAATGTAACAGGTGTTAATCGTGCTGACGTAGATTGCCGCCTGCGACCGACTCTGAATTAGGCCATAGAGATAGGAGGTGTGCTTTCATTGTTGTGGGTGTTTCCGCGCTTACGATGTGGTTTGCGACTGAGCGTGCATTTTGCATATTCTCGGTCACTTTGGGTGCGACCGATCGCTCCCAAGCGACCGCCTCTGAATGAGGTCCTCAGTTTCTGCGGCTGGTCAGAGCTGCTGTAAATATGCGTGACGATGTACGTCAATGGTACAGATGTATACGCAAGAGTGCAAGGTTGGACGGATGTGAGCAATGTGAACAATATATACATTTAGCTAGCAATGCTATTAAGAGTTCATGTAAATAAATCACTATCAGTCATGTGATCTGCAATTTATTAGCTAATATTATTAGACTAGATATTTATATTGTAGATATACTGTATAAAAAATCAAAAGAACCCTCACCATAGTATATATAGACAACAGGTTAATTCAACTCACAGGGTTTCCATAAAAATAGTCGATGTTTCAAACCTGTTGGGACCTCCGTCAAGACATCATTGAATAAGACAACAAGAACACCACACACCAAAATACAAAGTACTGTAGATATATAGACAGGGATGGGGGCCCGGGTGCAGACCCTCTGTCCGGCGGTGGCACGGTGTACTGGGTGCAGTAGACTCTGGCTTAGTGCCAGAATCTACTGCTCATGCGTGAGTCACGGTGAAAATGGCTGCCGCCATTTTCCCAGTGATTAGTGCTGCTCCGCAGCACCGGCTCGGTGATAAACTCGAGAACTGCTGAACCAATTCTGATTGGATTTTCACTGAAATGTTCCTTGAGATCCTCTGAGTAACATAGGCTGTACATACATAAGAATAAGTTCTCCTCATCAGGGAGCCATTACAGAGATAATTTATAGAGCTTCTTCCAGCAGCAGCTCCTCGTGTAAATTGGGGGGGCGGAGCTTGTGACTGCCAGGCTCTGGAGGTGGATGGATTTAGAACATTGGGTACATTGTGAGGCAGCTCTAATGCCATTGGAATGACCTTGTGTGGAGGCAGCAGATCTACTGTGGCGGCTCATAAGGAGGGTTGGGCGAGTTATGTACTGTACTGTACAGCTCATTTTCATTAAATTGGTTGTGAGACTGATTATAACTCCTGTGTATTTATATGCTATAATATGTTTTGTGTACATTATTTCCTTATAGCGGTATTGCACACAACTTATATTGCCTATGTCCTTTTCACATCATAATTGCTTTGTGTACACATTGTATTTTTCCATATTTTGTGGTGTTATTTCTCTGTCCTATGAAATGAAACCTGTCAGCTACTGTAGGTGTACATATGGATTTTCAATGCAGTGACACATCTTTTACTTGAACCAGATCAGTTGCTGTGCTTATATCAATATATAATAATCAATTTACTGTGCAGGGTGAATCTCCCATATCCAAAGATTCTGAAATACAAAATATTCAGAAATATGGAATTTTTAGCATGACTTCAGCATGACTGAGATAGTAACACCAAGTATTACCAAACCTACACAGTGAATATCTGTCTTGCACACCTATGCTGACACAGTGAATATCATCTCTGCTGTAGTGTTTCTGTAAATACAAATATCAACCTTTCAAAAAAAAAAAATAATATATATATATATATATATGTCCAGTGGGTGGCACTCCAATAATCAGTATACAGCGTCCCTGGTGCCCTCCGTATAAGGACCCACGATGTGGCCCCAACAATATATCACAGAGACAGCAGCACTCAGGTCAAAGATATGCAGTTATAACTAGGCAGGTAAGTTTCCAACATTTCAGAGCTCTATTTATTACTCCATCTTCAGGGTACAATAAAATAAACACTTACTTTATAACACAGTCACCACACCGCATGTAACTCGCTGCTCCAGGCATGCGGCAGTATCCGGAGGGATGGCGCCCACATGTGACATCATCACTCTGCCTCAGCAGCCATGGAGACCACTAAACTTAAAGATGAACACAAATGTAGTGTATGATTTCTGACCGCAAGATTACATATCCATAATTATTGCACAATAGGGATATCATTACAGTTATAAATATGCCAGATCAAATATAAGTTCAACAGTATCAAAAATGACGCAGATTAATGTAACATGTAAAGGAGATCGATCATAACATTATATAACATACAGTAATATCTGTATGACTAATGATAAACCTAATTCTCATCATTTCTAATGTCTATACCCATTATGATCATGTCTCATAATCACCATAGTAAATCAATACAACTCATATAAAAGCCGGACCCCCAAAGATAGCAATGTACACCTAAATTCTCATTAAGGACCTTCAGGGCCATAGTGCCTAATCGATAAATCCATTGTGTCTCACAGCGCAGTAACTTTAGAGATCTATCCCCACCCCGCATTGATTTGGGTATATGATCGATAATAATATATTTAATAGAAGCCACAATATGAATGAAATGGCGACTACCTGCTGGTCACTGCCACCCACAGAGATGACAGCACGGATGGCCGACTCTTGCAACGCCATTCGTTCCCTGAGTGTCCTGTCGGTTTTACCCACATAGGTGAGGCCACAGGGGTAATTTAGAAGATAAATGATGAACCTAGTGGTACAGGTTACCCTATGTCTAATTATATATCTCTTACTACTATGTGGTTGACAAAAGTCGTTACTTGCAGTTAAATCCAAGGCAAATCAGGCAGTTCAAACATGTATGGCAGTTTTTTTTTGTCGTATAAAGTGGCTGCTAACATTAACATCAAGTCCTGTAATGTCTGTCTTAACTAGCCAATCCCTGATATTGTGGCCACGCATGTAGCAGGGCATAATTTTCCGGGTTACGCAATCTCAATTTTTGGTCTGATGCAATGATAGGCCAGATGATACTGTAGGCCAGTGCCTTTTAGTAGCTCTATTAATCACATCACTATGTATATTATAATGTTTTACCCAGGGCATCCTTAAATCATTATTCTTGGCTGGAGTTGTACACTTAGATGCTAAAAGTCTTATCACGTGGAGCAGCCCACGTTTTTTTCATAACTGTTTCCAACAAGGTAGAACTATATCCTCTTGCTAAATATTTCACTCTGAAAGTCTCCATATTGCTCATAGCAGATAACTTATCGCAACAAATTCTGCGTGCCCTAATAAACTGAGAATAGGGCAAACCAAATTTCAGCGGTTTAAGGTGAAAGCTGTAAAGCTATTGCAATGTAGAATAGAGTCTATGGGGTAAATTTACTAAAGTGAAAGTTTTTAGAAGAGAGGGCCTGATTCAGAGCCGCTCGCTCTGAATCAGGGCCGGGCTTTTTTTTTTTTTGGAGCGGCCTCTTGGCCACTCGCATAGCTGTGGTAGACCACCCACAGCTATAGCGAGCGGCCATGATGATGGGCTTGCGACGAGACCCTTGTGGTAGGGTCTCGTTCACCGCAAGACCCAGAGAGCTTTCGGCTCTAACAGAGCCAGAAGCTCTCCACTGACATCACTTGTGATGTCAGTGGGGCCACCCCCAAATGGCAGGCGTTCTCATGGGAACGCCTCCATTTGGGCAGCCACCCTCCCGGCTCGCCCACCAAAGGGGGCGAGCTGTCACTCAACATCGACAGCTCGCCCCCTTTGGTGCGAGACCCGGAGCGACGGAGTGCCCATCGCTAGCCGGGTCTCGCGCATGCGCACGACGGAGCCGGCTGTGGGCCACCATCGACCTGGTTGCGAGCGCTCAGCACTAGCGACCAGGTCTGAATCATGCCCAGAGTTTTAAAAGTGATGTTGCCCATAGCAACCAATCAGATTCTAGCTATTATCTACTAGAAGGTGCTAGTTAAATGTTAAGTAGAAGCTGATTGGTTGCTATGGGCAACATCTCTTCTAAAACTCACTTCTAAAAACTCTCACTTTAGTAAATTTACATATATATGTTTTGTTGGATTCTGTGCTGCTGCTACAAGTCTTGCTGCCTGGATTATTGTGGCTGTATGCTACCCAGACTAACTGTCCTGCAATTAACCCTGTGGCCGCTTGTTCTGATACTGCAATTACCCTGACCCTGTAAAGCAGGGATGGGGAACCTCAGGCCCGGGGGCTGTATCAGGCCCCCGGAATCATTTGGTCTGGCCCTCTGAGCTTTTTTCTGCTAACCTCATCTGGCTAGCAGGGTGCTTAGAATGGCATCCTGCAGCCAGAATCTGCAGCAGTGCCGCCTTGAGCCTCCTTAGGATGCTTCAGATTGTCACACTGCTGCCCTTACAGGATGCTCCAGGCATTGCTGTAACCACCGGCGATTATGGCCCCGTCCCCATGTGATGTCACACGGAGGGAGCGTAACCTGCGACGGGCCTGCGAATAATGTTATATATATCAAAATGGCCCTTGACAGAAAAAAGGTTCCCTATCCCTGCTGTAAAGTATCTTTATCTACTCCAGCCAGTGGCATAACTAGGGTACTTGGAGCCCAAGGCAAATTTGAAAAAGGAGCCCCCCCACCTATGGGCGCGTGGTGAAAAACAGGCGTGGCCACAAGGGGTGTGGCCACTGAAAAATGGGGCGTGTCAGTATACACACCCCTTCCTTGTCACTGGGAACATTTCTTTCCATTTTCACCTTAATGCAGTGCCCCATATACAGTCCCCCTTATGCAGTGCCCCTAGTAGTGGACACCCCTTATGCAGGCCCCCAGTAGTACCCCTTACATAGTACCCCCAGTATACAATGCCCCCAGTAGTGGTACCTCTTATGCAGGCCTCCAGTAGTGCCCCTTATACAGTACCCCCAGTAGTGGTCCCCCTTATACAGGCCCCAGTAATGATCCCCCATATGCAGTGCCCCTTACACAGTTCCCCCTGTAGTAGTCCCCCTTATGCAGCCTGCCATTAGTTCCCCTTATACAGTGCCCCCAGTAGTGATCCCCCATATGCAGCCCCCCAGTAGTGATCCCCCATATACAGTGCCCTTTATACAGTGTCCCCAGGAATGATCCCTCTTATGCAGGCCCCCAGTAGTGCCCCTTATTCAGGCCCCCAGTAGTTCTCCCCCCTATGCAGTGCCCCTGTAGTGGTTCTCCCTTTTCAGTGCCCCCTGTAGTGGTTCTCCCTTTTCAGTGCCCTCAGTAGTGGTCCCCCTTTGCAGTGCCCCCAGTAGTAAGCCCCTTATAGAGTTCCCCAGTAGGATTCCCCCTTGGTGCCCCCTGTAGTAGTCCCCAGTATTGGTCCCCCCCAATGCAGTGCCCCCAGTAGTATCCCCCCTGTAGTAGTCCACAGAAGTGGTCCCCCCCATGCAGTGCCCCAGCAGTATCCCCCCTGTAGTAGTCCCCAGTAGTGGTCCCCCCAATGCAGTGCCCCCAGTAGTAGTCCCCAGTAGTGCCCCCCAATGCAGTGCCCCCAGCAGTATCCCCCCTGTAGTAATCCCCAGTAGTGGTCCCCCCCAATGCAGTGTCCCCAGCAGTATCCCCCCTGTATTAGTCCCCAGTAGTGGTCCTCCCCCAATGCAGTGCCCCCAGTAGTATCCCCCCCAGTAGTAGTCCCCAGTAGTGGTCCCCCCAATGCAGTGCCCCCACTAGTATCCCCCCCCAGTAGTAGTCCTCCCCTCCTGCTCCCGATCCTGCTAAAAACACAGAAATTAAACAATAAATAAAAGAAAAATTCTTACCTGAATCCACGCTCTTGCCGCCACCGTCATCTGCACGTCAGTCCTCCTGGGCTGGCGCGCTCTGCATTATCGGACAGACATTATGATGTCATGACGTCTCTCCCATTACCCACTGCAGAAGCCGGAAGGGAGCTGGCTCTTGCAGTGGGCGCTGTTTACCACACACATCGCCGCCAGCGCTGGCAGTGATGTGTGTGCAGCAGCCAATGAGAGTCAGATAGACTCTCATTTCCTGCTAATTCACACACACATCGCTGCCGCTCGGCGGTGATGTGTGTGCAGTAGCAGCAGCAGCCAATGAGTCATCTGACTTTCATTGGCTGCTGATTAACACACACATCACCGCCAGCGCTGGCGGTGATGTGTGTGCAGCAGCAGCAGCCAATGAGAGTCAGATAGACTCTCATTTCCTGCTAATTCACACACACATCGCTGCCGCTCGGTGGTGATGTGTGTGCAGTAGCAGCAGCAGCCAATGAGAGTCATCTGACTTTCATTGGCTGCTGGTTAACACACACATCGCCGCCAGTGCAGGCGGGGATGTGTGTGTTATGCACAGCATGAACCCGCCTGCCACCCTCCACCTGGCAGGAGGAGGGACGGGGCTCAGCTGTGCAGCACAGGACCGGTTTCTGGAAGCCTAGCACCGGTCCTGTGTAAATGTGTAGTGCTGACCACACTCACTGCAGTCGGCGCTACACTGGCTAACTAGGGCGGGCCGGTACCGTGGCCGGTGGTGCCCCCCACACTGCCAGTCCCACGGCACTCAGGGCACGTACCCCGCTTGCCCTGTCATACTTACGCCATTGACTCCAGCCAATATCCTGTGATCACCCTTGTATTGCATAAATCCCTACTGCCTGAGCTTAAGTCCTGGCAGCGGCTTAAGTACCAGTGAGTATATTCTACTCTATGGGAACAACAAGTGGTTGTTATAGGCAGAAGAACTCAGTAGGAAGCTCTAGGGGTCTTATACATATACAGGGGTGTTTAATAACACCCTGGTCCCAAGCATTTTGGATATGAGAGACTCAACCTGTACATATGTACATTAATCTAACCATACAGTACTGTACCATGCTTGCCTACTCTCACGATTTTTTGTGTAGCCTTCCACACCCCTGGAAGAGTGGATGGATCCCCCGCATCCTGGCTGCTTCCTAGGGAAGTGGTCCGAATGGGGGATATAAAAAAATGTAGGTAAGTACAGTATGTATTATACTCTATGCTTTCTTATTTTGTGGGTTTTGCTCACTGTAAATTAACTAAATTAACATTTACTTTACTGTGAGGTTTATTTTAATTTTACAAAACAAAGTTGATAAAAATGCTAGGTGACTGTGAAACTGCTATACTGTATGTATACTGTTTTAGGAACTGTAAGGTGCTCTGGATAATTTATGCTTGGCAATAGGCGGCAGTGACAATGTATATGTGGACCTTTAAAAAAAATACAAACAAAAAGTTGTGCTATCAAATTAGGCACATTGCTTACATTTACTCCTTATGCACTTTTTATTTACTGTTTTTTTTTAATCCTATTAGTTCCCAAAGGTTTTTTGAAAAAACTGTATAAATTTTACTTGCAGTAAGCGTCTATGACTCTATGGCATACTGTATTTATGTTGGTTTTCCTCTTAGACTAAAACAAGCAGCATAGGAGGCAGAGAAGGAAGTGGAGAGAGAAGGAGTGGGGAGCAAAAGAGGAGGAGCTAATACAGGAGGAGGAGCCGGGAGATGCAGTGGAGTGGTAATTAATGATTGACAGCAGAGAGAATAAGCGCGATGGTTGCTCTTTTGGTCAGGCTGCAGGAGCTGAAGCTTCCCGCCGACGCAGACCCTGGCCTCATCCCTCCTGGAAAACAGGGTGGCAATCACCCATGCTATTTGGTGCGATTTGGTGATAGGTTTATGTGGACACATCATCAGAAAGAAAGTAAGAAATAGTAAGAAAAAAAAGGTGCATGGACTACATAACAACTCTGATCACAGAAGACTTGAAGCTTTAAACAAAAACACCCATTAAAGAGAAAGGACAGTGTTGATATAATAGATACATTAAAATGAGACAGTCAGTATACCAGCAGCCACGATGCCAGTGCTGATATTACTGGTGCCGGATTCCCAACGCCTCTCAAAATACCGTTGCCGGCATCCCAACCACCAAGATAGCAAAGGTAAGTAGCAGAGTGGGGGGGAGGGTTAGGGTTAGGCACTAGGGGGGGGATAGGGTTAGGCACTAAGGGATGAGGGAGAGGCGAAGGGTAGGTTAGGTTCAAACACTAGGGGGGGAGGTTAGGGTTAGGCAATAAAGAGGGAGGGCTAGGGTTTTGAGAGGGGGATGGTTATCATATTTAACAACAATTGTCGGTATGCTAGCCCAGTCGGAATGCCATTTTCGGGATTCTGATAACCGGGATCCCGACTGCCGGCATCCCATACCCAACCCCATTAAAATATATCTAAGGTATTTGTAAAATATAGAGTTGAGGAAGGCAGTAACAACTCAGATGACAATTAAAATGAAGTGTAACTTAGGGGATAACTTTATAGTTGAGATTGGTAAAGTGGCAGGGACTGATAAATGTGGAATAGTAAACTACAGTATTGTGTAATTGGTACCAAACTGATTAGTCACAGTACTTTCCATGGACTGTTTTAGCTGCCATATTTCAGTTATGATTAATATAAATGTGGGTGCAACTCCTTGAGAAAGTGGTATTGTAATTCAAAGTGGAAGTGCAGCTTAGCCTTGTAATATGTGTCAACCACTATGATGGTGTCACAGAGCAGCAGTGACACTGTGCTGGGAGGTAGGAGAGGCTGGGGGCTACCCAGCAGTTTCTGGGGCACTGGGCATGCCCCCAGCATGATGAGAATGGGGGCATGACACACAGTCTTCCCCCAATACATCATATGCCAGGGGGCTTGGCTTCAAAGACACAAGGTCACATCCCCTTTCATGAGTCTTTCTTCAACACATGTAATAAGTTGACAGTAGCATACTGGGTGACACCAACCCCAGTGACACAACTGTGTGTGTATATATATATATATATATTGTGGCAGTATCACCAGAGATGGCGTTGGTGAGCAGCAGATTCTGTGTGGGATTGGAGAGATCCTCCCACACAGGGTTGAAATACTGAGTGGTGATACACCTGCCTGGTAGAGAGAGCTCAGGTGTGAGCTAATGAGAAGGCCGAGCAGTCAGTCTGGTGGAGACAGTCTAGTTGGGACTGTAACAGCCAGAGAGCCCAGTGAAGCTGAGCGAGCCATTGGGGGCCAGGAGGCCAGTGTCTGGACCTTGCGGGAGGCAAGGGGGGACTACAAAACTCTCTGACCGTGGGACATTGAAGCAGTAAAACTGCGGGCTGAGAAAGCCAGGGCCTATATCTGTGTGATACAGGGAAGGCCACCAGGATTGTGTTTGTGTAGCTGTGGCAGCCAAGCCAAGCCAGTCTGGAGCCGGCGATAGACCTGCAAGAAGCAGGCAGGGACTTTGATGGCAGACTAGCTGCGTCACACTAGAGAGGGCTCAAGAAGTGAGCTAGATGCCCTAAACAAGGGCTAGGTTGTTTTGTTATTTTCTGTTTGTTATTTTCTGTATCCTGAATTCACAAGCTGGAAGTAAAAGCATCATTTGTTTACTTAAAAGCCGTGTGTGGACCCTCAATAAGCACCTAAACACTGCACCCATCCACCCTCTACCAAGCTAAATACCCCAAGTCATCACTATATATATATATATATATATATATATATATATATAAATATATATATATATATATATAAGGAAACAATATTCTACGAACTGGTGCTTCCTGATAATGTTTTAAAAAGTCAATTAGTGTCCAAAAGAAAAGAAAGTGTCCTTTTTATAAAAAATTCAAAAATAACAATACACTTCTCCAGAAAATAAGAGATGGCAGCTTTTTCCTCAGGGTGGTGATTTAGGCCAACAGCTAAATGAATCTAGAGAAATGGGAGAGAGGAAAAGGCGCCTAATAGTGTAATATATTAAGTAGAAAGATGTTGGACATACGACAAATACATTTTATAAGCGTACCAGATATTTTAGGAGGAGTTGATAGGTATATTCCGATTTTGAATATTCCAATATTTCCAAAAAGTGACCCGTGCAATATAAATATGTGATAAAAATGTGAGGGAAATAATAAACTCTTAAAAATTGATAAATGCAAAGTGTATATATAAAAAAGTTTAATATAGTACAGGGGACAAAAAGGGTAAAAACAATGTGGAATCTATAAAAAAAGGGGGAATATATAATGTACAGTAGATATAAAACAGTAATACATAGAGGGAGGTAAGCAATATAATTAGCTAAGTAAAAAATCCATAAAACTTAGCTGAATAAAAGAGTCCAATAAAGTGCTAATGCAGATGCTCCAATACCTGTCTGTTTCTTAGTCCATATACTGGTGGGTGGAGGAGGTTCCAACACGTTTCGTCTCCCTCAGACTTCTTCTAGGGGAGCAGGAGTTTTGAGACATAACTCATCATGGTCCATTTATATAGTGGTATACATCATGTTTAATCAATTAGATAATCCAGCGTCATCTGACCCATAACCGGAAGATAGTTATCCGGAGGTTCCGTTTGTAAATACTTCAGTATAGGGTCTCAGCAAACATGGCCGAATACCTTGTGTGCAGACCTCTTTCGGCTCTTCCTAGCATTTGCTGTTAGTAATCCGGATGAAGGTGCCGCTGTGACACGCACATGGAACGCACTCCCGGAAGTATCATTTGTCATCGGTGGAAGTCACGTGTTGATTGAACCGCACGTGACCCGCAAGCTTCGGGGATAGAGCCTTTTAGTCCATAGTGACAATATTCACAATACTTTCCACGGAGATAGCCAATATTTTAGTACAGAACATAGTTATCCAATTATGCACTCTAGATATTATTATAAATCCGCAGTGTTTATATTATTTTATCCCATAAAATACCGTTGTTTTATACTGAATCATACCATCAGATATATTAATCCATATAGTAAATAAATAGTAATAATAAAAAATAGAGACTGCTAAGAGATATTAAATAATAAATAATAAAAAAGGACATCTCTCATAAATAACTACTTGCATAGGGAATGATAAAAGACATATTCAACAATTATTCCTGTATTTGATTTAAATAATTGTTTCTTGATAGACGCCCCTATAAACTATGAGTATTTCATTTACCTTGTTTTAATATTTGTTTGAAAGGTACCTCAATAATCACTTATACTATGATTTCATTTGCATTCAATAGATGCAGATTTGAACATAGGAACCTAAATATATATAAAGCAAAATATCTACTCTCGGATCATATTCAACATGATACAGGAGGTTCTCAAGAGATAAGAATAAATAAAAACATAAATAAATAAAAACACCTATAACTCATTTCAGAGCTTATTAAAATTATTTTGTTCTCTCCATTTTCTAGGGCAATATTCATTAAGAATCTTCTTAGTAGGCTTTACATGAGATTGCTCCTAAAATAGGATCAGGTCTCTTCTTTTACACACTGGATTTTCTGATTACAATATCTACTGCTCCTGGTATTCTTGGGTGGTCTTCCATCCCAATACTAGCCAGGCCCATAACTGTAAAGCTTCCAAGATCAGACAAGATTGGGCACTTCCAGTGTGGTATGGCCGTAGGTATTTAGTATGATGTCCTGTATCTACTGAGAGTTCTGACTCTTTATAAAAAAGGAGCAATCTCATAGCCTTTGTTCAGCCCATATGGAGACAATGTATTTAGCTCATATATCCAGTACATCTTCCTTTGAGATAGTTTTCTAGCTAGATCACCTCCCCAGGGACCTGGGGTAACATGTTCAATAGCTCTAAAAGTCATATTGTCTGTTGAGGAATTGTGCTTTGTTAGGAAGTGTCTGGAAACTGAATGAGTAGTTAGTTTATTCTTAATATATCTACTGTGTTCCTGTATTCAAAGTTTTAATGGGCGTTTGTTTTCCCTACATATTTAAGTCTGCAGGGACATTCTATAAGATAGATCACAGAGGTGGTATTACAATTTATGAATTGTTTCATATGGTATTGTTTTGAATTATTGTGATTAAAAAAGATTTCCTATTGGGGTGAAGGTATTTACACACAATACAATGGCCACATTTATAGGCGCCCACACACTTTGTTGTTAGGGTATTTATTGCTACTTTTTCTGGTAATAGACTTGGTGCTAGGATTTCTTTGAGATTTCTGGATTTTCTGAAGGTGATTATAGGTTGATCTGGTATTACTTCCTCTAATAGTGGATCCATTTTCAATATGTTCCAATGTTTCTTAATGGTGTTTCTAATTCTTCTTTCCTCACAGTTATATTGTGTAATAAAGGCTACTCGGTTAGTCTGCATACTTTGTTGTCTTTTGGGATTACTTTCATCCAATATTTCTTCTCTTTTGAGATGTTCACATCTATTAATAGCCTCTGTGATTATTTTTTCAGGGTAATCACGATCTCTAAATCTGTCTGCATATAGTTTAATTTGTTCTTCACAAAGAGGATCTGTGCTGCAGTTGCGTTTGATTCTATAAAACTATGAGAATGGAATATTATTTTCCAGCTACTTACATACCTGCTTTTATAGTATAAGTAGCTGTTGGTGTCAACAGGTTTAATATAATTCTTAGTTGTCACTGTATCGCCAGTATTAGATAAGACCAGATCTAAAAATTCTATATGCTGGCTACTTATATTTGAGGTAACTATCAAGTTAAAATTATTAAAATGAATAAACTCTATAAATTTATTAAAATCATCTTCTGTTCCATCCCAAATGAGTAAAATATCATCGATATATCGTTTATAAAAATAGATATTGCTTTTAAAAGGGTTGTTGTTATATATACATAGGTCTTCCCACATACCCATGAGTATATTTGCATAGCAAGGTGCAAATATTCTACCCATGGCTGTCCCGCATATTTGTAAATAAAATTTATCTAAAAATTTTAAATAATTGTGTGTTAATATGAATTTAATAATATCCCAGATAAAATTTATATGTGGTGTTGTTAATCCTGGGTCTTTTTCTAGTATAGCTCGGCATGCTAATATACCTTTTTCATGTTCTATTGAGGTATATAGGGAAGTAACATCAATAGTAGCCCACATAAAGGATTCTTTCCACTGGATATTTCTCACGAGTTTCAGTACACTAGATTTATCTTTTAGATAGGAAGGAAGTTCCTGTACTTTGTCTTTTAGGAAGATATCTACATATTCAGAGCAGTGGGCGTTCAAAGAGTCTATGCCTGGTATGATAGGTCTACCCGGAGGGTCTTTTAATCATTTATGTATATTTGGAAGATGATAAAAAATTGGGATGACAGGGTTATTGTTTAGCAGATACCTGATATTCATCTTTAGTGAGTAGTTCTAGCTGAAGACCTTTAAGTAGAAGTGTCCTAAGTTCTTCAACATATATCTCTGTAGGGTCCTTCGGTTGAGATTTGTACAAATTGAGGTCACTAAGTAGCCTGATAGCATCTTTGACATAGTCGTCTCTATCTTGTATCACTACACCTCCTCCTTTATCTGCTGGTTGAAAAACCAAGTCAACATTTTCTTTAAGAGTTTTAAGAGCATGTTTTTCAGAGTTAGTGAGGTTACTCTGAGTATTACCAGTCATTTGAGTATCTATAAGATCTTTTTTAACCATTTCATAAAAAATATTGATATGGTTGCCTTTAGATTCTAATGGATAGAATTTAGAGGTATTTTTCAATGAAGATTTCGATGTAGTAGTATAATTACTCATGATAGCATTGCCATTTTTTGCAAAATGTCTCTTGAGCGTTAATTTCCTAACAAATTTATTTAAGTCTAAAAACATTTGAAATTTGTTGGGTTTTTGTGTGGGTGCAAATGATAGGCCTTTGCTTAGTAAATTGACTTCTGATTCAGAGTGGGGATGGGAAGATAAATTGAAGATTCCTTGTTTTGTGGGTTCTATTACCTTACAAACCTTCTTTTTACGTCTCTTTCTCCCTCCCCGTTTTCCCCTCCTTCTGCATACCTTCATTTCTGTGGTGATGTTCCCTGTGGCCATATCTTTTGTTT
Organism: Taudactylus pleione; assembly: GCA_031769625.1. Lineage (NCBI taxonomy): Eukaryota > Metazoa > Chordata > Amphibia > Anura > Myobatrachidae > Taudactylus > Taudactylus pleione. Next base: position 11,372,976 of record JAUIMM010000014.1, read on the forward strand.
GGACCTCTGAATTGAGGTGTAATGGTAGGGGATAAAAAATCGCTATCACTAACGGATTCTAGCCTGTTAAGAGCAGTAAATCTGTTATTTGTTCTTATATGTTCTTTTCTAGGTGATTTGCTCATATATAAATTGGGATGTCTTCTGTACTGGGTATTAATAGTTCCTTTAGAATTGTATTTCCTAGAGTGGCTTACATCTCTAGTACGAGGATCAAACCTGGACCAATTCTTAATCTTATTGGTAAGATAATCTTGTTTTTCTCTATTAAACTTTTTTCTTTGTTCCTGATTACCTCCTCCTCCGTTCTTTCTAGTTTTTTATTAAGGACTATTTAATTTGTTTTGAATTCCTCACTATCTTTATATTTAGTAATATTAACCTCATTATTTTTCAATTGTTCCTCTATCTCAGATAACATCGACTTATTTTCCTGTATGATTAATTTTATGAGTTTCATGGAGCATTCATGCAGGGTATTATCCCATTTCTCCATGAAATTACTATTGTCAAGACCAAAAGTTGGATTCTTTACAATTCTGAGTCCCCTAGGGATTCTTTTAACCTGTAAGTAGTGTTCCAAGCCCTTAATGTCCCACCAAATTTTAATCTCTTTGGTGTGAAGTTTCTCTAGATCCCAAAACATTGTATCCATATTATCACTAATTGTTTCTGTGAATGGTACATTTTCTTCATTAAAAATTTTACTACAGACATCTGACCTTTTCAGTCCTAACCACATGTTTTGAACATAATTATTGGATAACCTTATACACACTTAAATAGTAAAAACTAAGTGAACACACTATTAGTACACATGATCTCAATCCTGTGAGGTATATATCAGGATGCAGCCTATCCTAGTTTAGCCAAACAATGTATAAAAGAAACAATAGTGTAGGAACTGGCGCTTCCTGATAATGTTTTAAAAAGTCAATTAGTGTCCAAAAGAAAAGATAGTGTCCTTTTTATAAAAATTTCAAAAATAACAATACACTTCTCCAGAAAATAAGAGATGGCAGCTTTTTCCTCAGGGTGCTGATTTAGGCCAACAGCTAAATGAATCTAGAGAAATGGGAGAGAGGAAAAGGCACCTAATAGTGTAATATATTAAGTAGAAAGATGTTGGACATACGACAAATAAATTTTATATGCGTACCAGATATTTTAGGAGGAGTTGGTAGGTATATTCCGATTTTGAATATTCCAATATTTCCAAAAAGTGACCCGTGCAATATAAATATGTGATAAACATTGTGAGGGAAATAATAAACTCTTAAAAATTGTGAGAAATATCCAGTGGAAAGAATCCTTTATGTGGGCTACTATTGATGTTACTTCCCTATATACCTCAATAGAACATGAAAAAGGTATATTAGCATGCCGAGCTATACTAGAAAAAGACCCAGGATTAACAACACCACATATAAATTTTATCTGGGATATTATTAAATTCATATTAACACACAATTATTTTAAATTTTTAGATACATTTTATTTACAAATATGCGGGACAGCCATGGGTAGCATATTTGCACCTAGCTATGCAAATATACTCATGGTTATGTGGGAAGACCTATGTATATAACAAGAACCATTTTAAAAGCAATATCTATTTTTATAAACGATATATCAATGATATTTTACTCATTTGGGATGGAACAGAAGATGATTTGAATACATTTATAGAGTTTATTCATTTTAACTTGATATTTACCTCTAATATAAGTAGCCAGCATATAGAATTTTTAGATCTGGTCTTATCTAATACAGCGATACAGTGACAACTAAGAATTATATTAAACCTGTTGACACCAACAGCTACTTACACTATAAAAGCAGGTATGTAAGTAGCTGGAAAAATAATATTCCATTCTCACAGTTTTATAGAATCAAATGCAACTGCAGAACAGATCCTCTTTGTGCAGAACAAATTAAACTATATGCAGACAGATTTAGAGATCGTGATTACCCTGAAAAAATAATCACAGAGGCTATTAATAGATGTGAACATCTCAAAAGAGAAGAAATATTGGATGAAAGTAATCCCAAAAGACAACAAAGTATGCAGACTAACCGAGTAGCCTTTATTACACAATATAACTGTGAGGAAAGAAGAATTAGAAACACCATTAAGAAACATTGGAACATATTGAAAGTGGATCCACTATTAGAGGAAGTAATACCAGATCAACCTATAATCACCTTCAGAAAATCCAGAAATCTCAAAGAAATCCTAGCACCAAGTCTATTACCAGAAAAAGTAGCAATAAATACACTAACAACAAAGTGTGTGGGTGCCTATAAATGTGGCCATTGTATTGTGTGTAAATACCTTCACCCCAATAGGAAAATCTTTTTTAATCACAATAATTCAAAACAATACCATATGAAACAATTCATAAATTGTAATACCACCTCTGTGATCTATCTTATAGAATGTCCCTGCAGACTTAAATATGTAGGGAAAACAAACGCCCATTAAAACTTTGAATACAGGAACACATTAGATATATTAAGAATAAACTAACTACTCATTCAGTTTCCAGACACTTCCTAACAAAGCATAATTCCTCAACAGACAATATGACTTTTAGAGCTATTGAACATGTTACCCCAGGTCACCGGGGAGGTGATCTAGCTAGAAAACTATCTCAAAGGGAGATGTACTGGATATATGAGCTAAATACATTGTCTCCATATGGGCTGAATGAAGGCTATGAGATTGTTATTTTTTTATAAAGAGTCAGAACTCTCAGTAGATACAGGACATCATACTAAATACCTACGGCCATACCGCACTGGAAGTGCCCAATCTCGTCTGATCTTGGAAGCTATACAGTGATGGGCCTGGCTAGTATTGGGATGGAAGACCACCCAAGAATACCAGGAGCAGTAGATATTGTAAGCAGAAAATCCATCATGTAAAAGAGACCTGATCCTCTTTTAGGAGCAATCTCATGTAAAGCCTACTAAGAAGATTCTTAATGAATATTGCCCTAGAAAATGGAGAGAACAAAAGAAATTTAATAAGCTCTGAAATGAGTTTTAGGTGTTTTTATTTATGTTTTTATTTATTCTTATCTCTTGAGAACCTCCTGTATTATGTTGAATATGTTCCGAGGGTAGACATTTTGCTTTATATATATTTAGGTTCCTATGTTCAAATCTGCATCTATTGAATGCAAATGAAATCATAGTATAAGTGATTATTGAGGTACCTTTCAAACAAATATTAAACAAGGTAAATGAAATACTCATAGTTCATAGGGGCATCTATCAAGAAACAATTATTTAAGTCAAATACAGGAATAATTGTTGAATATGTCCCTATGCAAGTAGTTATTTATGAGAGATGTCCTTTTTATTATTTATTATTTAATATCTCTTAGCAGTCTCTATTTTTTATTATTACTATTTATTTACTATATGGATTAATATATCTGATGGTATGATTCAGTATAAAACAACGGTATTTTATGGGATAAAATAATATAAACACTGTGGATTTATAATAATATCTAGAGTGCATAATTGGATAACTATGTTCTGTACTAAAATATTGGCTATCTCCGTGGAAAGTATTGTGAATATTGTCACTATGGAAACAAAGTACTAAAAGGCTCTATCCCCGGAGCTTGCAGGTCACGTGCGGTTCAATCAACACGTGACTTCCGCCGATGACAAATGATACTTCCGGGAGTGCGTTCCATGTGCGTGTCACAGCGGGACCTTCATCCGGATTACTAACAGCAAACGCTAGGAAGAGCCGAAAGAGGTCTGCACACAAGGTATTCGGCCATGTTTGCTGAGACCCTATACTGAAGTATATACAAACGGAACCTCCAGATAACTAACTTCCGGTTATGGGTCAGATGACGCTGGATTATCTAATTAATTAAACATGATGTATACCACTATATAAATGGACCATGATGAGTTATGTCTCACAATTCCTGCTCCCCTTGAAGAAGTCTGAGAGAGACGAAACGTGTTGGAACCTCCTCCACCCACCAGTATATGGACTAAGAAACAGACAGCTATTGGAGCGTCTGCATTAGCACTTTATTGGACTCTTTTTCATTCAGCTAAGTTTTATGGATTTTTTACTTAGCTAATTATATTGCTTACCTCCCTCTATGTATTACTGTTTTATATCTACTGTACATTATATATTCCCCCTTTTTTTATAGATTCCACATTGTTTTTACCCTTTTTGTCCCCTATACTATATTAAACTTTTTTATATATACACTTTGCATTTATCAATTTTTAAGAGTTTATTATTTCCCTCACATTTTTTATCACATATTTATATTGCACGGGTCACTTTTTGGAAATACAGGAATATTCAAAATCGGAATATACCTATCAACTCCTCCTAAAATATCTGGTACGCATATAAAATTTATTTGTCGTATGTCCAACATCTTTCTACTTAATATATTACACTATTAGGTGCCTTTTCCTCTCTCCCATTTCTCTCTCTCTCTCTCTCTCTCTCTATATATATATATATATATATATATATATACACACACACACACACACAGTCAGGTGCATAAATATTGGGACATTGACAGAATGTTTTCATATTTTGGCCTCTATTCACAATGGCTTTGAAATGAAACAAACAAGATGTGCTTTAACTGCAGACTTTCAGATTTAATTTGAGGGTAATTACATCCAAATCAGGTGAACGGTGTAGGAATTACAACGGTTTCTGTATGTGCCTCCCACTTTTTAAGGGGCCAAAAGTAATGGGACTATCAACTCAAAAGCTATTTCATGGACAGGTGTAGGCTATTCCCTCGTTATTTCATTATCAATTAAGCAGGTAAAAGGTCTGGAGTTGATTCTAGGTGTGACATTTGCATTTGGAATCAGTTGCTGTCGACTCTCAATATGAGATCCAAAGAGCTGTCACTATCAGTGAAGCAAGCCATCTCTATTAGATCTTCGTTAGATAGCTCTCCCTCGACATATTTCACTAATTCTTCAATATCTTCCACTTCAAGATCTAAATTAAGCATGTTAGCAAGTTGCACAGTTGTTTGATTTATGTCATTGACATGTTCATCTATGTCAACCACTTCAACATTATTCACAAGACTTTTTAGGCATTTTTTCCATATGCCTTGCATACAATTTTCTGTCACTTTCTCCCAAGTGGATTCTATGTTCTTTATGCACTGTAAAATGTTGTATGATTTTCAAAAATCACGAAGGGTTACTTTATCATTTTCTGTTGCCAAGACAATTTTGGAAAAAGTTGTGCACAAATAGTATGCTTTGAACGTAGCTATAGCCCCCTGGTCCATTAGCTGTAAGATAGCAGTGGTGTTTTTAGGCAGATACACTATCTTTACATCTGGGTTTACATCATCAAGATGCTGGGGGTGTCCTGGTCAAGTATCAAGCAGTAGGATCATTTTAAAGGGAACACCCTTGTCCAGACAATAACGCTTGACCATAGGTATGAAGCAGTTGGTAAACCAATCCTCAAATAAAGCTTGTGTCATCCATGCCTTGTTACTTGCACGATAGTATACGGGCAGCATGTGCTTACTGACCTGCTTGACTGAACGTGGGTTCTGGGAGCGATAGATGAGCAAAGGCTTTAACTTAAACCCAGCAACATTTCCAGCCAGCAACAAGGTAACCCTGTCCTTAAAAGCCTTGAAACCAGGCATTGTTTTAGCTTCTTTGTGTATGTACGACTTTTCGGGCATTTTCTTCCAAAAAAGTCCTGTTTCATCCACATTGAAGATTTGTTCTGGGTGGTAGCCCCCTTTCTTGATGATTTAATCAAATTGGTCAACAAATTTTTCAGCTGCTTGTATGTCAGCACTTGCTGCCTCACCGCTGATACTGCGATTATGCAGGTTGAATCTCCGCCTAAAGTGTTGAAACCATCCATGGCTTGCCGTAAATGTTTCCGCTGATTCATCCTCCTCACGTGTCTTCAAAGTTTTAAAGATACTACGTGCCTTGGCTTGAATAATTGAAAAGCTCAGTGGCATTTTTTTTTGCATATGGTCATCAAATCAGATCACCAGTAATTTTTCCATTTCATGAATGATGGCCTTTCTGCTGCCTAGTTATTATGGCTTTAAATCCTGTTGATGCTTTCACTGCCTCTTTCACTTTATCTTTATCCTTCAAGATTATTGAATTGGTTGAATGTGCCAGCACCAAGTCACCTGCTATCTCTTTAACATTTTTCCAGCTTCATAATCACTTATGATCTCCATTTTCATGTCAAGATCAATAGCCTTCCTTTTCTTTAAACTCCGTTTCTCTGATTTCTCCTTCTCTGACATCTCTCATCTTTCTGACGCTTAGACGCCACACGCGCTGTCCGTCGCTAAAGAGTCAGGGTGGGTCGTAACTCCGAACGGTCTCTAAAAAGTCTGCGCAGGTCGTAAGTTCATGGCCGACGGTAACGCGAGGGTGTGGTAGTAAGTGCGAACGGTCGGTAAATGGGTAGGTCGTTAAGTGAGGAATGTCTGTATGTTCTTTGAGCCATCGATCAATTTTAATGGCAAGCTGCATGAGCTTGTCCAATGTCTCAGGAACTGGATATTGCACCAATCAGTCTTTAATTTGTTCATATAACCCCATGCAGAACTGGCTACGAAGAGCCATATCATTCCATCCGCAATCAGTGGACCAGCGCCTAAATTCTGCAGTGTTATGATCCTGCCTCAGGCTGCACAGGTGTGCCTCCACTGATGCAGCCCTGTCAGGATCATCAAACAGCAGACCCAAAGCACCAAAGAAAGCATCCACAGACTGCAAGGCAACATGATCCTGACTCAATCCAAAAGTCCAGGTCTGTGGATATCGTTGTAGCAAGGAAATAATGACTCCTACTCGTTGAGTCTCAGACCCAGAAAAGTGAGGCCTTAAGCAAAAATACAGTTTGCAACTTTCTTTAAAGTACATGAAACGCTTACGTTCACCAGAAAAATGATCAGGCAAATGCATTTTAGGTTCATTTATGGTCACCTGGAGTAGTGGAGCCGACCTGAAATTATCCTCCTGTGTTTTAACACACACAAACAGATCCTGCACTACCTGAGACAAAACTTGGATGTGATTGGCTAACATCTGAGCTGGATTTTGCTAGACAGCATCCATAATAAATCTACTCCAGTGGATAGGCCGGAGATAATGTAATGCATCTCCCCTGTATTTGCATAAGTCCCCTAGAGTTACTCTAGGGAAAGATTCTGCCTATAACAACTGCCTGTTGTTCCCATAGAGTACAACACACTTGTCGGTACTTAGGATTCCACCAGATCTTAACCTCCTGATAATAGGCGCTTATACAAACAGAGGGAGTTCACAAGGTAAAACTGAAGTAGTAGTACAAAAGCAATATAACCACAGAGCAGCATGCAGCCATGGACACAAGCAAGATAGAATGCACACTAATAAACAGGTAGTGTGAATATCAAAGATACTAAGTAATAATATCGCAGGGTAATTAGCACAGAGCAGCATGCTCTGCGGACAATAACAGAATATGATTGCATATAAACACAACTACATAAAATAGCGGGAATCACAGACAACAGATATATTGCAAGATGGTATAGCAATAAACTCAGATACACATGCAGCTGGCAGTATGGAATTGCAGCATAACATATAATGCAGAATGGAATAGCAATATATTAACCAGCATGTGTATCTGCAATCCTGAGGAAGCCTTACAGGCAAAACACATAGATTCGCAGGAAACATCGAGCCACACAGCGCTGTATGCAGCCGAGACAGGCAGTCTGCCAGCAGACCCCCAGTCCCTTGGGACTCCAGAGGGAAGAAGACAGACCCCATGGAGATATTCAACCTGAGGAAACCTAACAACAAAAGGTAACCTAGACTGTTGCTTTTTCAAACATCAAAACATGGACTTTGCTATTAATATTGGACATTCACCTGGGGCTATAGTGGTTATTACCTTGATCCTTGACCAATCCGGACTGAGTCTAACACTTGGATTTATTCTATTTTTAGAGACATTGAGGCAATTAATTTTGACCCTACATTACCAGAGTGAGTAAAATGCTCAGGCATATCACTCTGCAGCAGTATTTCTTTTTAAGAAAACCGCACTCTTTTGTTAACTGTACGCACACATGTTTTTACCATTTATACGTTGTATCTGTATACCAGTATTAGGCTTGTTTTAAGATCTCACCCGCACATATACTGTATGTCTTAAGACTGTTTAAAGTATTAAATAAACTCACTACATCATAAATTGAGAGTACCTCCCTGATTTTGTTCATAGGGCTAAAGGATGCGCTTTATGCCCCCCCCCTCCATTTTAGATTGAATCCCTATGGGGTTGGTAGGTGTTTTACTGCTGCATCTTCCCCATTCTGCTGCTGAGGCCTCTGAGATTGAGGAATGTTAATCCCAGTGGCAGCTCCAGAGGTGGGGCTGTAGCACAGTCCATTCAAATAGGGGAGCCACACCAACTGCCCTTCCAAACACTGTCAAAAATCATCAGCCAGGACTCACTGGCAGTTGGTGTGTTTCCCCTATTTCAATTTTAGACTGTGCTGCAGCCACACCTATGGGGCCGCCACTGGTTAATACTAAGTGAAAACAAAATAACCAATATAACTCAGCTCTATTTGCACTGATATCTGGGACCTGATTCTGAGTCACATTCAATACCAATATTCACAAAAATGTTTTTTAATGTTGCTAAAATATCACACAATGCATGAGTCCCATGGTGTGTAGGCACAGTGACCCAGTAGTGTGGTCTTAGAAATGTATTGGAATGTATTGTGCATTCCTGGGGGGTGACTGGAAGGTGGCTTTTCAGACACATGGAAATGTACCATCTTATGGGCATGTTATGGGACTGTCATGATTAAGCAACTGGTTGTGGGCTCAGATGCTTAATCGCTTACAATGGAGGATTATCAATCTTTCCCAAGATCCCCTAATGGATTCACAGGCCATAGTCCTTGAAAATGTTTTATCTTTTCCCCCAACATGTACATTTTACAGATTCCAATGAGAAATGAATCTAAGAATATTCAGATGCAAATTTTTATGCCAATAAAAGAATTGATGATGCTTCTACCACCCCATGTTCAATAACAAATCTGGATTTTTCACAACCAAATGTGACACACTGTATGACTCAAACAGAAGACCTCTGGACATCTCAAAACCAAGATGCACTTTAATTATTGGATGAACTACCTGGAGTTCCCCATTCTTAACATCACTCATATGTAAGAAGAAATTGGCTTTCTGGCCACAAGAGAACATCTGTCCAGAAGTCAAGGTTGTCATGAATCTTGTCTCTAAAGACTTTGACAATATTATATAAGAAGCAAAATGATCATGTATACAAGGTAAACTTGAATCCCAATGAAAGAAAAGCCACTGAAGAGATCAAAGCAATGACAGATGTAAAAAAATAGTCTGATAAAAGGTGGAAATGTAGTCCATTGGCCCCGACATGTTTATGAAAAAAGCTATGAGGCAACTAAACAGTACTATCTGTTATGTTAAGATGTTATTGAATCCACATATAACTTTAAGAAATACTACACAAAAATGATTAAACAAGATTGTCAGAATGCAATTACAGATGTGATCTCATACATCAACGCAGAACTCCTATTCAAGGGTATACATCAGGCCAGAAAGGAAACTAAGGGGAGATGGATATCTAAAACTTAGATGTAAGTAGGAAAAGCACAATTTTAATTACACCTACCTACATCCACTGAATGGTCTATTCCTTTCGTCTCTTTGAGGAACAAGTTAAGAAGGACCACCTTTAAAAAGAGGACTTACCTGAGTTTTGTTTTAATGCATCTATGGACTGATCTACAGGAAAATCAGATTTATGGACATTTATAGAATCACTGGTACCCTAAAAGATTTTGTGCTTGGTATAGTTTAGTTGTGTTTACCAAGATGTGCTGTTTGTCGCCACTGCAGCAAAGGTGTCTGAGGACACATCTGTATTACCCAACATTAGCACGAGATTCTCAAAACTGAAAATCCAAAGATACCTACACTCTATTTGCTCCCAAAAATTCACAAGAATACATCTGAACCCTTAGGAAGGTCTACTGTATAGGGCATTGGCAGTCTTTCTAAAAAAAGCTAGCATCTTCATAGACACACATCTTCAACATCATGGTATGGGGTTACCATTTTATGTACAAGACACTACTGATATTTAAAAAAAAGTACATGACATTACATTGGATGAAAACTACCTGCTGGTGAGTCTTGATGTAGACTCCCTCTACACAAGCATAAAACATGAATTGGGAATAGCAGATGTGAAGTACTTTATTACTATGGAAGGATTAAATAGCTTCCATGAATTCCTCCTACAACTTTTGCACTTTATGTTACACAAAAATTTGTTCACATTTGACAATCAATTTTAACTAGAGGAACAGTGATGGGGGCAGCTTGTGGTCCCACCTATGCCAATTTATTTTTATGATGATGGGAGTAAGAAATAGTTTTAAGAGCATATAATGATCAACACATCACCTAGCTCTAAAAAACATCTTAAGGATTTCATTGATACTCTCAACATGAATGTGGTCAATCTTAAATTCACATATGAGGTGAGTACAGTGAGCAAATGATTCCCCAACCTAAGAATATATAAAGATGACAAAACATGCTGGCCAAAGAAAAAGTACTACTACAAACAATCTGCTATACCACTCAAGTTCCCATTTGCCCCATCACTGGAAAATCTCCCCAAAAGGAAATTTCTCAGGCCCAGAGGAAATTGGTATGATGACCTAACATATAAAATCATGAACATTGACATGACCAATCACCTTAAAGAATAAGGCTAAAGTCACAAAACTATTAAGAAAGCACATAAGTTTGCACTCCAAACCAAAAGAGAATCCCTAATTTTTGATGACAAACTTACTAAAACAAAGTACTTAAGACAGCAGACACAGGAAAGCACTTCAGTGTTTTAATATTTTTTGATACACTCATAGGGCCTGATTCAGAGATGTACGCTAACCTGATGGTTATAACACATGTTTTGGGCTCTGCGCATGTGCAGAATGGGCCCTGTAATCTTGCTCGCAGACCTCCCCAAGCTGCAGCATGATTGACATGCTGCAGAGTTTGGGGGCAGAGAGGGGGCATGGCTGGTCACCGTTCCCAGAAACTGTTACCCCCATTTTCCAGGACAGACAAGGCCATGGTCTGCTTCAGTGGATGCAGATTATCCAAGACCCGGTTAGGCTGTGGTAAACTTCACCTTCCGTGGACTGGCCAAAGGAGCAACCATTGAGACCGATGGTCACACTGGTGATCCCAGGCAGCGACCTCGGTTGCAGTGCTGGGATTGCAGATGCAACAAGGAGGTGTCTGTCTCCTACAAACACCTCCTGTTGCATTAGCACCTCAGATGGATGGAATTACACAGCCATTTGTGTGCAGCTCGGCAATTCTGTCCATCTCTGAATCAGGCCCATAATGCATTGTATAGTAATTTATTATTACTGAGTCACTAACAAACTTTAATGATGTGTGTGCAGCACACCTTCATAAACTGTGATTGATATTACACACACAGACACATGTGTGACATTTTGAATGACATAACACACAGCCGGGGCAAAAAATGGATACACCCAGAATAGCTGGAACAAACTGGGTGTGACTGCTACCCCCAGATGGACATCCATATAAAGACACCTTCTTGTCAAATCACTAAATAGTCTTTAATAAGGCAGAATAAGGTGGTGGTGAAACTATCCTTCCATTTAAAGCAGAGTTGTCCAATCACAAGTAAGAATCTCGAAATTTATAAGTGGATGTAAAATGATGATGCAAAATAAAACAATATAACTAAAGTAACATCCATGATCTTAATATAATATTTAAGCATATTTCATTTAAAACATAGAAGATGTAAACAAAATACACTAAGCCATGTCCAGATAAATTAAACTTCACCGATGAACCGGAAATATTAAATCCTTTTGTCCAGAATAATGACCAACATTTCTTACAGAAATCAGAGTGTGTGTTAAAAGCTGTTCCTCCACCAATGGCATAATCAAATCTTTAAACTGTTTGATTAGAACAGAAATTTGTCAACAGAGGTACTAGAAATTATGTTCCATGTACTATTGTCATGGGAAATAAGGGCGCACCCCATCTTTATCTTGTCCAACATCACAGGAAGTTATGTTAAGGCTGTTGGACATCCCATGATCCATGACAACCAGAAGTCTTGATTAGGAAGTTTGGTTACCATGGTAATAAGAATTAACAACAGAAAGGAGAGATCATGTCAATAATATGGCGATCATGGTTATAAATACAAAAAAAAAACTTTAAACAGATCATTCTAAAATAAGAAAATATATAAATACTATCTAGATCAATCCATAAAAAGATATATAAATAAATATAACTGTGTATTATTAAAATATCAATTTCCTAAACATATTTTAACTCAAAAAAATTATTTAAACCCTCTGTGCTTAAGAGTTTTAAAATCAGCTAAAAATCATTTCTGTTTTTGCTAATTCTGTTTTTATCTTTGCTATATCCCTAGAGGTATATTTACTAAGAATTGTTTCTGGTCGTGTTTAAACATGCTGGGCATCGCAGGGACTCACATTCATTCTTAACGCCCCAGATCATGGATTTACTAAGAATCGTGTTTGCCTATCTATTTTAATTCAATAAAGTTACTGATAGTGTTATATCATGTGAGTACAGTCATATTGGCTTCATCAAAGGGTACCTTCACTCTATATTGAAGGAGAAACATGTTAGGTCTGGTAATACTGCTCTGTGATTTTCTTCTCAAAGGTTGCTAAAGCTGCTGAATTGCTGAAAACCACTTCTAGCATCTGGGAATTGTCTACTTTGGAGGCTGCTGCTTAAACAGTGAGATGCCGGCAGTGACATATTGGATATAACCAGAGATAAGAAACATACTGCTAAACCCCCTGATTCATAATATTTGTACTGGAGGTTGAGCTTAGTGCTAGCCAGCATTCCACAACTAGCACTCTTCCTCTGATAGCACTACAACTTACCATCATTGTGTTGCCTGGAATCTGTGACACAGGGTTGAGCATAGCGCAGATGCCAAGATCTCCCTGTGCTCTCCCCTAAAGGTTTACACAGTATGGATTGAACTTACACTGCTGCTAATCAATTATTATTAACATCACAGTGCTGTTTCAGAAATCCATCTGCACCTTAATTTGTGTACACATATGGCTCTAATTATCACTTATTGTTGCCAACCGGTAGTACTGTACTTATACCTGGATCAACAACGCTTTTGGATTTGTAAAAGACTACATGTTATTATTATTCAATTAACACTTTGGAGCAGGTGTATCTTTACCAGATACTTTCTATTGCTGGTGAGGACATTTTCTGTTTTTAAGGAATGTTTTTAACATTGTGTTAAGTGTGTGAATGTTCTCACTCCTCCTTGTCCTATTTCATTTATTGGTTGAATCCGGTATATACCAAGTGAAGCTGCTGTTTAGTAATTCAATCTCAGGTAATTTTAATACTATTGCGTCTGTTTTTTTCTTTTATGTTGTTGTCCAACTGGAACTTAACTGTAAATAATTCATGAAGATGGTAACAAATTGGGGCAAACTTGGTGCCCATTGTGGGACCAACATTTTGGATGTAGAATTCTTAATTAAAATGAAAATAATTAATTGAGAGTAATAAAGAAATGTCTTTTAAAATAAAATCTCTTATATCGGGTTTTAATTTACTTTCTCTTAGATAGGAGGAAATAGCCTCAAGTCCCTTGTCATTCTCTATGATGGTACAATGTGTGTGTATGATGGGATTAACCAGTAGGAAGCCTTCTTGCCATTCAATGGATTTTAAGAGATTTAAAGCATTAGTTGTGTCCCTAAGGTGCAATTTGTTTTTTAAAGCCAAAGATTCAAGGGGGAGTCACTGAATTCTGACAAATTGGCAGTTATAGAATCTACACCTTATACTATAGGCCTACCAGGGGCATTTGTGTGAATCCTATGAACTTTGGGGAATTTATATATTACAGGCATAATTAGATTTATCAGAAACAGAGCTTCTTTACCTGTCAGGGTACCCTTTTTTAGGGTCCCATCTTAGTTTCCTGTATGTCCAATTATCTTCTAACTGTTTCAAAACTGCTATCTTATAGTACTTCTTATTTAATAATACAGACCCCCCCCCTCCCCTTATCTGCTGTCTTGAAAATTATTTTGCCTTTGGCTTTTTAAAGCTTTCCTCTATTTGTATGATTATACATATTTTTTAATATTCTTATTAATGTTTACTAGGTAATCCATAGGTCATCTATAACTATTTGTTGAGTTGGTTAAATGACTTTGGTTTTAATTTGAGTTTCATCAATTTTTTTATTTACATTTGTTTGCCAACAAATAATTTATTAGAGTAAGCATTCTTAGAAATTCTGTAAATATATAAACATTTCAAATTCATAAATTTTTGTTGTGCAAATTTAAGACAGTTTTCGAATACAGTGGTTTCCTCCTTAGTCAAAGTGTGAGAATTAAGATTAAATAAATGTCTTATTCATAGACAATTTCTTCATATGATTATTTAAATTTGTTTTATTTGGTTTGATTTTCTTTCATATTCTCATTCTTTTCTACCCTCCTCTTATATTATTTTTTTACAATTGTATCTTGGTATTCTCCTCCTACTGTGTGAAAAAGATTGTCTAACATCGTGGTTAAGAGGATTAAAGCTGACATGTAGCCTTGTAGATGTATACTCTAACATATACCAAGATTGTGACCAATTTACCATTCAAATATGCCTTTGTAATCAAAGGGCAAGAAATTGAAAAACACAGGTGAGATATAGACAAAGGATGCTATAATGACCTGCATACAGTATTTGTAGGAGTTTGATGCAGTCCTGTACAGAGAGTTTGTTTATTTTTGTATATCGGACAGATATTTTTATTATTAATTTCCCATGTATTTTTGGTTTAAGGTTTTCACCTTTTCCCAAATTTCTTTTCTGGGTGTGCTGCCCAACTCATATATATGAAAATTTCACTAGACACATTTTAAGTATTTTTTTTCTTAACATTGTGTCTAGTGAAATAATCACCTGCATACACAGTTGTGGCAATAAACTGTTTTGATCTTGACACTCACATGTTTATTTAATTTCCTGCCACGGCAGTGGAGTATTGGAAATTTACTGTTATTCCATTAACTCTGAGTTTGTGGAAGATAATATACCTCAAAGAAATTCTATGTGCGTAATAATTGATTGACAGACCTATGTGCTGGAAAAATAATATTGGTCTTAATTAAACATTAATTCCTTAATTGTACTTCTTGTTCCAATGCATTACATCCACAGAGCAAGAAGTCCGTTACAACTAGAGATAAGCAAAATGTTCAAAATTAGGAGAGTATTAATACTGTACTTCTTTCAGTTACTGTATCTCTGAGGCAGCATCCTGTAACAAAAGTCCTTAGTATGCAACTTCCACAGTTTTTGCCTGTTGCCCAGGTGACCATTTATCATTCCAAAAAATGCAGTCACTCCTCTGAAAATGGCTTTTTCTTTGGGTTGCTAAATTTTAATTTAGGGGCCATTTACTAAGGTGGTACCACAGCTCTCATTCTTAATGCATGCAAAAGTATACTGCAGTAGTAGACTGCAGGGAAAAACTCAGTTACCAAGCTCTGTAAAGCTTTGCTTAGCTTGCTTGCTCTGATAACTAATGCCTTTTTAACATTTCAATACTCGGATCCCTCTTCAGTAAATACCACTTGCACATGCACAGTACAGTAGCTCAGCCAGGTATGAACCCGGAACTAGAGTGATCATATAAGCGATCAGTTTACTGTTTAGCCTTCCCTGGGACAGGCTCTTTTTGGAGCCCATGTCCCGGCATCTCGTTATTGATAAATCAGTAAATTCCAAATCAATGCAATATTTGAAAAATGTTACTTTTCAGGACTTGGATGCATTTTTTCTTAAATAGGACCATCAAAGAGAGTGTTGGTTCTAGTCACACTAACTGGTATTAATAACTCCTATCTGCCAGGTTCTGTCAGGGGAGTGTGGCACATGGCACAGATGTCAGGGAGTTCTGAGGTAGTGCACACACAGACATCAGTGCACACACATGCCTGTTCCACAAGTGTGCATTTATAAACAGTATCTGTATATCTGATACATACCAGACACCAAGAGCAAAGTTATTGCATACATGTGCTGATTTGTCTACTAGGCACATATATAGGTATTTATTAATTAGTGGAGTTGTACATGACAGCTAAGTAATATCTTTACTTTAAAGTCCCTCCTAATATCACAAATATTTTGTGTGCAACCAACATTTTATTAAAGCTCATTAAGTGGCCCCATGCTACAATAATTGCCCAGCAATAGTTTATCTGCTGTACAAATGAGTTACTAGTGCAATAGGGCAAACAAAGAAACCACTCAAATTAGCTGCATGTATGATTTTTTTTTCTACAGATGTCTACAGACATTTTTTATAATACAATAGACAAATTTAAGTGATCATAAACAAAATATGAGACATTTCAAAACAATTTTTGTTTTTGTTGTGGAGGGCTAAAAGCAGACATGTAATATAAAATATTACACAATATACAAGCATATAACCCAAAATAGTTAATTCACATTAAATCATCTTTAATTTTAGTTATGATTTAGCCCTAGAGGCCAACAAAACCACATTAACATAAAATCAGAATATGAGCACCTCTTGTTATACTCAAAGTACCCATATTTACAATGTATTACATATAATGTTTCGATACGTACAATCCTACAATATGCAGACAAATGCCAACAGTTTTGAGGGTTAGCTCCAATATGTGTACAAAGCAGAACATTAGGTATATTATATTAGCACATTAATAATCACTGAACCATAGGTTTTTAGATGCAGTATAAAAGAATGTAACCGAATCAGAGAGAGAGAGAGACAGAGAGATTTTCCATTTACACAACCCTCATCTGGTAGGGTATAGTTGCTTGTTCCTTTCCTTTGGATCTGTATTCAATCATTCTCAGGAACTGTTCTGGAAAGTTGCAGTGACCTCTACTGGTTAGTAAAAAAAAACAGAGGTTCAATCCAACACACAGGGGTATATTTACTAAAGTGCTGGTTTTTAGAACTGGAGATGTTGCCCATAGCAACCAATCAGATTCTAGCTATTATCTTCTAGAAGGTGCTAGATAAATAAGTAGAATTTGATTAGTTAATATGGGCAACATCTCCACTTCTAAAAGCCACACTAGTAAATATACCCCACAGACTCAAATAGCAGTGATCTACTGATTGAATGCGCTTCATAGCCATTTGATCAGGAGATGGTTGTAATTATAGTCAGTACAATAGATAACACACTCATACGCCATAAAAACTGAGACACCTGTCTAGTAATGCATACAGTCGGTCCTGCTTTCAGTTAGATTATAGCAACAACACAATGGGGGAAATTATACACAATCCCGACAGCGGAATGCCGGCTAGGGATTTATGATAGGCGTCAAAATACCGATGCCTATCATAATCCTGATGTTGGAATGCCAAGGACGACATCCTGAATGAAGGTAAGGGCGCCCTTAGCGTTAGCCACAGGGGGAGGGGAGGAGGATTAGGATTAGGGAGTCTAGCAGGGTCAGGGTTAGGTTTGGGGGGAGGAGATTAGGGTTAGGCACCCCTAGTGGGGAGAGTTAGGGTTAGGCATCCCCAGGGAGAGGTTAGGGTTAGGCACCCCCCGGGAGAGTTAGGTTTAGGGAGCGGTAGTGGGTGTTAGGGTTAGGCACGCCTGGGGGTAGGTTAGGGTTAAACACTAGGGGGGAGGTTAGGGTTAGGCACCATTAAGGGAGGGTTAGGGGGGGACAGGGGAGGTTAGGGTACCTACCTGCCTCTGTTGGGATCTTGATCCTGTTGGGCATGCGCTGTCGGGATTTGAACCAGCGACTAAACAGCCACCGGCATTTCAATCCCATTCTATTAGGTCATATACAGCACAGTAAAGAGCAGCAGATGTCTACTGATTTTAACCCGTGATGTGAAACTTTTCACATTCCCCTTGAAATCTTCTTTAGTTTTTACTAATTACATTCACTATAAAGACACTGATAACACAGTCAGCCAGAGGTACAAGTAGGGGATCTATACAACTATTTTTGAAGATATCCCACTTAACAAAAATTTTAATTGCTCTTCTCACTGTCTCTTCTTGCTCCTGCCATCCATCACTGAAATTAAACAAAAGGCATACAGGTAAGTATAGATTGTGTCATGTAGGCATATTGTAAATATACCTTCTAACATTCAATGAACTTTGTAAATAAGTATGAAGATATATTTAATAATTATATAAATGTTTACTACACACAGGCCCGCCAAGAGCCGTGGTGGGCCCCGGTAATAGGGGGCGCGGCCTAATTGCAGGAGACGTGGCCACGCCCCCTTATCAAGAAAAAAAAAGATCTGCGCGCTGGGGAGGCGGGGCGCTCTGAGCCCCCTCAGCCCGGTGCAAAGCCAGGGGGGGCGCGATCAGTGTGATCGCTCCCCCGCACAGGCATAGGAGACTGCTGTGGCTGCTGCTCAGCAGCAACGAGCAGTCTCCAACTGCAGCTCAGCACATGCTGTATGCTGGGCTGCTGTGAGGGGGGGGGCGGCGCCGGACCCGGGCCCCCACCAGGCCCCTCAGGAAGCCCGGGCAATCTGTACCCGCTCCCCCCCCCTCTCGGCGCCCCTGACTACACATTTATAACATTACATATTCTCAATTACTTATCCTCAAATCGATAATTATTAACATGGGTGAGATGTGCCATGATGCCAGCTGTATTAGTGCATCACAAAGGGACAATCCTTCCTATTGTTTGTACTTATGTATTAGTTACATTGGTAGCACACCCACTTTCACAACAAACATACATGTGACAATGGTCCTGAACAATATGTATGTTTTCATTAATAGGGGTTTCTCTCAATGCTAATGTTCCTTTATATATTCCGGTGCTGATGATCACCCCTTTTTGTGCTGTAACATATTTCATTTAACAAGCAATATGTTTTGATAAAAACAAATCCTCAAGAACATTAGTAGTATTGTATGTTTTGACTATAATGTCTATGTAAATTAGGCTCTTCTACTAGAAATGTTTAACATTCCTAAGTTCCCACCTCAGTTAGGTGGCACGTCCTTCATTCAGACTATTCTAAGAGATTTTTTTGTTTTTACTAACAATTCTAATCGATTTGTCAGCAATGTAGAGGACAAATGGCCTTATGTAATATACTGCACAATGCAGGCATGGGTGCATTATATCTTTTAAATTATTGCTGCTTTAAAAATGATTGTCATACTCTCTGGACTAGCAATCATTGGCACCCATGCCTGCATCACGCAGACTATTACAGACCCAAAGTGTTGAAAGAAATTATGAATTGTCCTGTGAATTGTGAGGGATTCACAGGACAATTCATACCCAACCAAATTATATTACATGCTGTATGTGTTTTATATGTGTTTTTGCCATTAGTAAAATATCATATCTTATAATAATTACTAAAAAAATATATCTAATAATTACTGTATTTTTGTTGTTATTGATAGACTAAAAAACTATTTTCTACTGACAGATGTCATACAAGTGCTCAGTACAATTATTTCAATCCTGACTGAGGCAGCATGGTGGCACAGTAGTTATCATTGCTGCCTCACAGTACTGGGATCATGAAATCCAGTAACCTGCTCTGGCCTGTGGTCAAAATTATTCTCACCAAATATAGGATCTCACTATCAAAGTGCTTTTAATGTTTTTGTATAAAGTGTTTATTTTTAAAGCATCTTCTCTTTGAGACCGATCTATATGTAAAATGGGTCCTTGCACCCTAGCTATATATAACTATGATTAAATAAACATGAAAATGAGCTTGTGTACCTATTGTCTTGAAGGTCACAAACCTTGGAAGCAAATGACCGGTCAGTGGCATCTTCACTCTTCTCCAGCCATTGCTTGAAGTGTTTGATATTAGCATCTGTGAATTCCATCACATAGATCTCCTTGAAAACATTGCTGGCTGATAAGAGTTGGTAGATTACAAGTACATGCTTGATAACAAGGAAAGTGATCACCTAGTAAGAGAGTTCCTCAATGACAGAACTTTGGGCCTGATTCAGAGCCACTCGTAAGCGGCCTCTCGTTCGCTCCGAGCGATGTTTGCCCAACTGCGCATCGTTATACGCATGCGCGAACCAGTCAGTGCGGCCGAAATTCATGTGCTCGCAAAATAGCGAATGCCTGATAATTTGAGTGACAGAATGAGGCGTATGTGGGTGGTAACAGGGGAAAGTGCTTGAAAACGGGGAGGGGAGATCCGATCGCAGGCGTGCTTAAAGGTCAAAACGGGCGTTTTATGGGTGTGCATAATTAAAACAGCAGCGTCATTGACCACGTCACTGGGTTTTTTTTAAGCCAGAACTGCTCACAAAATTGTGGTAGCAAAAACCGACCACAAGAATAGCGAGCAGTTCATACCCTGTTCGATGTACTCGATTAATCTAAAAAATAGCGGACATGACCTAGGATGCGAGCGGCCAGCGGGCGTAGTTTCCAAAAAAACGACCGCAAGTTTTGTTCGCTAGTTCAGACCTAGAGGCGTGAGCAGACCGCAAACAGCGAATGGTTCATTTGAATAGCCTATTTTCGGGACGAGCAAGCGCTAATTGCGTCCGGCTCTGAATCAGGCCCTTTGTGTTCACATTAAAGTAAATGTCTGATCAGTATGGGGTGTTGCTAGTATGCTAAGTCATAATCTGTTTTGCAATTTCCTTAAATGTGTGCTTCATGAAGGTTATTGTGTGTTTATAATCTAGTGCACAGGTTCTCAAACTCGGTCCTCAGGACCCCAAACAGTGCATGTTTTCCAGGTCTCCTCACAGAATCACAAGTGAAATAATTAGCTCCACCAGTGGAACTTTTAAAATGTGTCAGTGAGTAATGAATACACATGTGCACCTGCTGGGTGACCTGGAAATCGTGACCTGTGTGGGGTCCTGAGGACCGAGTTTGAGAAACACTGATCTAGTGTATCGAAACAATTGAGAAACTACATTTTACCTAATTATAGCCAAAGAGGTGCTTAGAGTTATTGACCATTGCCTATATATTACCGTATTGCAAATAGAGATGTGCACAGACCCCAGCGTTTTGGTTTTGGTTCTAAATCATTATCATGTTTTGGTTTTGGCAAAACCACATTCAAGTGTTTTGGTTTGGTTTCGGTTTCCTTTAAACATTTATAAAAACAGCTAAAATCATGTAACTTGGGCCTGTTGTTGTTCCTATAGTATTATTACCATCAATTACTATACATTAATTTTCAGCAAATTTTGACCACCTCACAGCACAACACCTGAAATCATGAGGGAGGGACTTAAATGCAATCCAAAATATGCAAGATCCTGTTTTTAGATCCGAGTTCTGAACTTGGCGAGAAGACCTGAGTCAGAACACCCCCCAAAGTTTGGGCATGTTCATTTTTCAGCAAAACCAAACCGCTTATCTCTAATTGCAAACTACTGCTAAAGATTTACCAAATTCAATTTGTGCCGATTTACCTGTAATATGTATGGTGATTATTATTTTCTTCATTCAGCAACCTGCCCTGGACTCATGTTCTCTTGCAGCCCTTTTAATAACCCTACATGATTATTCTTCTTACTAAGGCTGTCACGTTTTGTAGATTTACTGTGTGTATGGGGCTAGCCTCTCTACTACAGCCTGAGGTGGAGAAGCTTGTGGAGTTGTTGCCATAGAAGAAGGAAGATCTGCTGGATCTGCCATATCACTTGCTGTTCAATCACTGTTCCCACACCAGCACCCTGGGTACGTTTGTAGATTTACTGTGTGTATGGGGCTAGCCTCTCTACTACAGCCTGAGGTGGAGAAGCTTGTGGAGTTGTTGCCATAGAAGAAGGAAGATCTGCTGGATCTGCCATATCACTTGCTGTTCAATCACTGTTCCCACACCAGCACCATGGGTACGTTTGTAGATTTACTGTGTGTATGGGGCTAGCCTCTCTTCTACAGCCTGAGGTGGAGAAGCGTGTGGAGTTGTTGCCATAGAAGAAGGAAGATCTGCTGGATCTGCCATATCACTTGCTGTTCAATCACTGTTCCCACACCAGCACCCTGGGTACCAAACATAGCCTAACTGGTTACACTTGCTGTTCAATCATGGGCTTAGTACCAATTCCAACTTCTTGTCAAGCTTTAATGATCTAGCTCGATTTTGCCAGTATTCCTATTCTGTACTATTTATAAAGCTAATATGAGTAAGGATCATTTATAGGACCCAGTATTGGCAATACATGAGTATTGAAGTTATAAATGCCCTCAATGTTTATACCTGTAAAGAAAGTGTTATTTAAAGGTAAAAGCAGTATTTATGTATAACTGATCATATTCTATTCTATAGCCTTTCATTTCGAAAGTCATCCTGTGCTGCCCATGTGATCATATATCAGCTTGTACATTGTATCTACACTACCCAACTTTCCATCCTGGGACTTCAAACCATTGTACATGCTTCATAAAACATTAAAATTGTTAATATGAGTTATGCTGGGTACACATTGTATAATATTTCATTTGCCAATTAATTATATATTGTTCAGTGCATTGGTTTGTGTGTAGACACAAATTATCTATGAATGATGACGTTCTACAGATACATTGTGTTGGTTGTGCAGCATGGCAGATGTGATCTATCTTGCAGATATATTGTGCACATCTGCTGGTGTGTACTGGTGACCGACCCATTATGCTGGCCACAGGGACCACCGACAATGACATCACAACTGTGCAGGAAAATTGAAATGCCTGCCCAGCTGTGATACCTAGCCAGACATATGAAGCAGCCGATTGGTAAGTGTGTATGCTTACCAAATCAGTCACTCAGTCGGCAGGGCGGCTCTAAGGATGCTGGGTCGGCCAGGTGTGTATCCCACTCATTCGTTTTTCCTGAAAAGTCTGCCTCAATATTAAATATAATAGAGAAAATATATAGTTTGTAATTTCAGCATAGTTTGCCTGATGTCTGTATGGTTACATTCAAAGTTTCTAATCGATTTTTTATGTATTCATTTCTGCAAAAAAAATGTTTGATCATGTATTAGTATTTACTTTTAAAATTATTCATAAACCCCAAATTCAACAATAGTTCTGAAAGGTAAACGTGATATTTATACACATTTTAACTGTATTTTATCTACAGACCTGTAGTTCATGCAATATTTTCACAGGTTGGCCCACGTTTTCCTCTATTATACTGATTTGTCCACGAGAAAAGTGAGTTTCAACAAATTCTTTGGCATTAAAGTCTTCATCATGATAATGCTTAAGGGTGCTGGAAGCCAATCTCAGTATTTTGAAGCCTCTAAAGAGCTGCTTTGTCTTTCTAAGTTCCTTCTTATAGCTATCAGCAGTGAAAGCTTGAAACTGCAAATATTAAAATTGGATCATACTATATTTATCAAGCCCTATGATGTGTGCTCATGGAGATAAATATTTCTTTTTTTATCCTGTAACTTTTAACCAGTGTAATATTTCTAGGGGTTAGAAGCACATTGTTTTGTGTGCAATTGGTCCAGGTTATATTATAAAGTTATCTACAATATTTTGGGATATTATGACAGTTATATTACATAGATATTCTCTTATCGTGCATGTTTTAATATGCCAAATTATTTTTCATATTAAAACAGCAGTTCTTTTCTCATAAAACAACTTATTAAAACATAAAGGATTTTTTTAAATACATTTTGAGCATGAAATAACTAGTTTATAGTGCATATTTTACAATGTTGTAATTTTAAACTATAATAATGAGCAATTACACCTATATAGAACCCTTGGGTAAACTTCCTGGAATCCAGTAACACTTACTGTAGGTCTCAAAATTAAACATATTTTTCTGATAATTCGAATCACAAACTGCACATAAAACAATAGTGTTCTCTTACTAAGGGATATAATTAATTGTCTAGTGGAGATGAGTCCTTTTTTTCATCATTTGCATCTGAATATAAGGACTTACCACATCTCCTAATTTATCAACAGGCATACTTTTTGTCAATTGATAAATTGATTGCAATATCGATTTCAAAGCGGAATATGGAGGTGGAATTTCTGTATAAGAATACAGGCTTCACTGGAGAAAGCTCAGATTTCTACAGTGTCACCTGTTTTTTTATACAGAAATTCCATCTCCATATCCCACTATGGAATCAATATGCGCAATCAATGTATCAAGTGACAAAAAGCTCTTCATGATCTTCCATTGTCCTATTGACTATTAAGGTATTAAGGTGCTTCTTGGCTGAAAGAAAGGGCCAAGTCACATCCCATACATGATATGCCTGCCGTGGCCGAGCCGAGCTCACTGATTCAGCGTCTGCTCTCAAGGCAGGTCCATCCTCCTCTTCACTCATCCCATTGGCTAGAAATTGGCAGCATGTTACAAACATGGTGTGGTAGTTAAAAACATAACTTACTTGTATTGTCTCCTCTCTGTCACCCATCCCCCACACCCAACCCTGAATGGATGAGGTCCAGGAAGTGAGTTTTCTATCTGGTGGGGGCGGAACTAAAGTTAAATGACAAGTCAATGGACAAATGTAAAGGATTTGGTGAGTGGACTATGTGCTGTGGGTACACAGGAATGGAATGGAAGTAGAAAGGAACTATGCATTCCACTTGCACATGTATTCTACTCCACTTTGCTGAGCCTGCACATTGCTCTCCTGCATCTGATTAAGAGACCACCAGCCAGAGGGACCAGCAACCTGCTTGCCACTACCAGTCAGAGAGGCCAGCCTGCTTGTCAGCCAGAGGGACCAGCCTGCTTGTCACTGCCAGTCAGAGTGACCAACCTGCTTGTCAGCCAGAGGGACCAGCCTGCTTGTCACTGCCAGTCAGAGTGACCAGCCTGCTTGCCAGCCAGATGGACCAGCCTGCAAGCCTGGCCGCCAGGGACATGCCAGTTATCTGCAACCCTAGTAAGTGGAGTGGGTAGCCCCTTATAGCTTTGTCCATTTAGTGTGGTATCTCTGGGGCTGTTTATCACACAGAAAGAACTGTTAATTATGGTGTGTTACTGTTTGATTTCGAAAGAGAAGTGGGCAGGAGGGTAATGGGGTTAGAAAGTTTGTGCTGTAGTTAATTTTCTGTGTGACTGACCTCCACGGCAGCTGCAGCCCCAGTGTTTATTTAAGTCTGCCAAGGTTCCACAGGATATAATTATGTAGCTGTATTTCCCAAACTCGGTCCTCAAGGCCAGAGCCGTAACTAGACTTTTTGGTGCCCTGTGCCAGAAAGAGCAGAAGCGCCTCCCCCATTTTTCAAATAGGGACATAAGATAGTGCACCTGAAAAAGACCTATGGCCTCATGGGAAAGGGCCAGGGAAGAGAAAGGGGCAGCCAGAAGATGCTGGGGATATAAGAAGAGGAAGCTACAACTGAGAATGATAATAGACAGGAAAATTGAAAGGCCCAAAATGCACCCCCTGCCCTCTGCCATGGCACAGGTTGCACCACCCTAGTTACGGCCCTGCTCAAGGCACCCTCACAGTCCTGGTTTTAAGGATATCCATGGTTGAGCACAGATGGTTAAATCATATTGACTGAAATACTAATTAAATTACCTGTGCCAAAGCATGGCTATTTTGAAAACCTGTACTGTTAGGGTGCCTTGAGGACTGAGTTTGGGACCCTCTGCTGTAATGGCATAATAGGAAGTGCAGCACAATATGGGCAGTGCGAATAAAACTAGCTGTATAGGAAAACGTTGTGGAGTCTATAAGGTCTGGGATAAGGTGTAAAATTCCACATGGAGGTGTGTAAAGCCATTCAAGTGGAGATTTTAGGTGTGTGACCTGTACAAAATAATAAAATGTAACACTGTAAATACATTTTTTGTTGGAACCAATAATTAAATATAAAAGAACCTATTAAGTACTATGGGCCTGATTCAGAGATTTATGCAATACCGATATTTACACAGATCAAGCAATTTTTTTGCTAATGCGCATGTGTCTAAGCCGCACTGCGCATGTACTGTAATCGCATTGCAATCACACTTGCACAGAGGTTGCACTTGCATGGGTATATTTATTTGAATATGAATAAGTCAATAAAAAAATGTTGATGAAAGAATCTAAATTTGGATCATGTGCTCTTTGTAAGTATACATGATATGTATACTTACAAATAGATAGATATAAAAATAGATATAAATATTTTTATGTGTGAATAGTTTATAACTGTATGGTGTCAATGCAACACACAAATTAATATATTACAAGTTATAAGAACATGTTATTGCAAATATCAAGCAGGAATCTGACCATTGAGGGTTTTGGCAGACGCACTCACTACAGTTGGGAAGCTCTCTACACTCTTTCTCCTGCTCAACACATTCTCATCTGGTACCGGGTCATCAAATACAGGTTCATCATGTGCAAGTTCATCACACATGGAAACTGATAAAGGCTCATCACATAAGGAAACTAATATAGGACTTAAACATAATGCAAACTGAGACAATATTGTCATGGGAGTGTCTTCCACATGACTGGTACATATCTTCAGTTGATCTCGGTGTACTGTCTTTGTTCCTCTTCCATTCTTATGTTCAGTCTGGTTACTGGCTATACCGGGGCTTGGAATGCCTGTAACTACTGTACATTAGGTGTGGCCTCCCATTTAGCATCCAACTTGCTTGAGCAATGAATCTTCTATACCAATACATGGGATACAATTTTAAAAGGTTCAGCTAGAGCATTGACATTGTAGTTCTCTTAATGCCTTGGATGAACTATAACCAATCTGGTTTCTACTATATTTTTAGCTTCATTCATTCTGCAATGATGTTCTGCCACCAAATCTGTCTGTGGAGCTCAACCAGAAAAATCTTCATAAGGTATTCCATACTGTATTTCACATCTTCTAGAAGTCTACCTTCCCTTTCAAATGACTATTTATAAAGAGTAAATCCTGTAGAAGAATGCTCAGTATGATTGGAGGGGTAATATAATTCAGGAAGTAGGATAGGCCAAACTAACCACTGTGGATCAGTGATATTCTAATCGTGGTCTGGTTCAGTCTCGTAAAAAGACCATTACTCTGCAGGGTATATTCTGTAGTTTGGGACTTCTTACATCCATATAGATCACACAATTCTAAGAAAATACGCGATTCAAATGCAACTCCTCTGTCAGACAGAATATGCCCTTGGAATATATAGGGTTGGATAAATGCTCTTCAAAACAGCTCAGCTGTAGTCTTGGCCATCAAATCTTTCACTTGAAAGGCTGCAACAAATTTTGTGTAGTGACCAATAATTGTAAGGGGATACTGGTAGCCTGTGCACATTTTCTCCAATTTCACATGATCTAAGACCACAATCTGTAAAGGATGTTCAGGAACAGTGGAATGATGAGAGGTTTTCTGGATATACATTTTGCTTCAAGTTACAAATGACGGAATCTTCAAACCACTGTTCTATATCTTCATGCATCTCAATCCACAAGAATCTTCTCCAGATTATAGTTTCAGTTCTTTGACATCCAAAGTGTCCTGATCTGGCATGGTATGCTTGTAACATGGTTGCAGCTTTCTGTCATGGCAGCACAATCTGTACAATAATTTG
Organism: Taudactylus pleione; assembly: GCA_031769625.1. NCBI lineage: Eukaryota > Metazoa > Chordata > Amphibia > Anura > Myobatrachidae > Taudactylus > Taudactylus pleione. The sequence continues at coordinate 11,400,751 of JAUIMM010000014.1, forward strand.
ATGAGTTCTGGGGTTGATAGTTTGAAATTCTTTGTGCATTCTAAAACAATCTTGTTATTGCAACAGTTTTATAATTTCTGGATCTGCTTCATATGTCTGAGTTGGGCTCAAAGGGCCTGATTCAGCATTGCACACAAGTGCACTGCTGATCTCAGATTCCCAATTATTGGGAATCTGTATGTGCACAGGACTCATTCTGCGAGTGTGCAAAATGGGTCCTGTGTAGTTGCACGCAGACCCTTCTATGCCTCTACCTGATTGTGGGAGCAGCTGGCGTTCCCAGAAAAAGGTGCATCCAGCACCGTTTTCTGGGAGTGGCAAGTCCAGGGACTGCCTCAACCAATGTACTGTCCTGGATTCGCAAGCTGGCCAGCATGAGTAAGCTGAAGCTTAAGCAGCTGGCTGGAAGCCCAGCATTGTTCATCATTGCAGCCATCAACCACCAATGGTTGCGAAGGTGATCCCAGCCTGCGACCTCCGTCACAGTGCTGGGATCGCAAATGCAGCAGGGAGTTTCATACACCTCCACCTGCATTTGCATAATAGCAAGGACATAATTGCAAAGCTGCTTGCATGCAGCTTTGCAATTGTGATCCTTACTGTATCACCCCCAAGTCTTTATTTTAAACAGCATGGTCTTCAAACACTTAAGTGTTGACTCTTCACATTAAATTTATTACCAATCATATTCTACTTTGCTTCCTTCAGAATAACGGTCACTTACTTCAGATGACAAGGTATCTACAAAACCAGAGCATTTTGACAAACTGTTCTGTCCAACATCTCGCTCTATACTGGGACACTACCAGAACCAGTATAAAGTACAATGTAACTTAAACAGCACTTCAATTAACTTTTAATACTAATATTTTAAAAAATATAAAAAAAACAGTGTATAAAATGGTATGCAGTCAATATCTCAACCGCGAGGATTCCAGAGGCCAGAATGCCGACACCTTACCCCGGCCGGGATGATGCTTAGAGTTATATATCACATGCTGCCATAGCAAAGAGGGAGAGCATGCCTGGGTTTCTTTGGTATTGAAGAGACATCTTTAAACGCAGCTGCTGGAGTCCTGAGATAAAGTGCTTGTGCAAAAGCAAGTCCCCTTATGCATTTCTCCACCTAACAGGGTGGCAGTATCCTCAGAGGGATAGTACATTGAGCTCTCTATTGGTAGCTCCATATTTATATGTAAATTTTACAATGGGGTTTTTTTCTCTTAATTAGTAAATGTGCAATGCCTATTTAAGGTGAGTAGTAATCTCATTAAGTACACATGTGTTAAACAATTTGACAGGAAATCAGACAGATGACAGAAAAAATATATACATTTATAATAATTCATATACAGGTATATTAATATGGATTAATGTAAAAAAGGATCTATTAATTAAAATTGCATCTATTAGAATTTTTTGGGAATCCCACAGAGACAATGAATGCATCAAATACACACTAACATTCCAAATAAACAGCAAATAAACAGCAATAGCCAAGGGGTTAGTGCTCCAACTTGGTATACAAAATGTTGTGGGTTAAAATCCAGCCAGATTATATTTTTTTAAAATGTATACAATTCTTTCTTATTTTATATTTAACTTATACATAAATAACTTGATAGTTCTCAATTACATAGTCTATCCATATAGTCAAATAACTCATGTTTTTCTAGTGACTATTTTTCCATTATACATTGAATCTCTAAAATTTGTTAAGATTCTACACATGGATCTATAGCTAATGTTTGATTATTATAAATCTACACATAAATGTCTACATCTATAACTTTCCAATTTCCTGTACAAGGACATATTTAGTATACGAATGGCTTCTATTAAAAAATATATTGACATTTATATACAAATATAAATATATCAAGATGCCTACTAATACTCTATATGGGCATTGGTGGCCTTGAGGGTTCGAGCTCCATTCTGAAACCTTATTTTCTCTATAGGTGATAAATAATTTAATTAATGAGAAGGAGCATATATCAAGAATTTCGTTCCACTTATTAGTAAGCTCTATGTCATCTTTGAAGGCACAAGATTTGAAGATACATAAATATCTAGGTGTCATATGCTCCTCCATATATATTTAATACACCTCTAGTTTATTAAACAACTAATTCATAATCTAGAATCGATTGCATTTATATTATCACATAACAATTTCATGTTAGACTCACTGCATTATTTTCAAATTCAAGGTATGGCCATGGGCACCAAGTTTGCCACAAGTTTTGCAAAGCTTTATATGGGGCTCTTCACAGAAGAATACATCTGGGGGTTTCTACAGGGTGAACTTTGAGCTTTATGTCCTTTAATTGATTAATTTTTCATTATTTGGGAAGGGGGATCTAAACTGGAATCAACATTTCTCACTCACTTAAAAACTAACACCTATGGTTAGAGTCAGAACACCCCCCAAAGTTTGGGAATGTTAATTTTTCAGCAAAATCAAACCGCTTATCTCTAATTGCAAACTACTGCTAAAGATTTACCAAATTCCATTTGTGCCGAATTACCTGTAATATGTATGGTGATTATTATTTTCTTCATGCAGCAACCTGCCCTGGACTCATGTTCTCTTGCAGCCCTTTTAATAAACCTACATGATTATTCTTCTTACCAAGGCTGTCACGTTTTGTAGATTTACTGTGTGTATGGGGCTAGCCTCTCTACTACAGCCTGAGGTGGAGAAGCTTGTGGAGTTGTTGCCATAGAAGAAGGAAGATCTGCTGGATCTGCCATATCACTTGCTGTTCAATCACTGTTCCCACACCAGCACCCTGGGTACATTTGTAGATTTACTGTGTGTATGGGGCTAGCCTCTCTTCTACAGCCTGAGGTGGAGAAGCGTGTGGAGTTGTTGCTATAGAAGGAAGATCTGCTGGATCTGCCATATCACTTGCTGTTCAATCACTGTTCCCACACCAGCACCCTGGGTACCAAACATAGCCTAACAGGTTGCACTTGCTGTTCAATCATGGGCTTAGTACAAATTCCAACTTCTTGTCAAGCTTGAATGATCTAGCTCGATTTTGCCAGTATTCCTATTCTGTACTATTTATAAAGCTAATATGAGTAAGGATCATTTATAGGACCCAGTATTGGCAATACATGAGTATTGAAGTTATAAATGCCCTCAATGTTTATACCTATAAAGAAAGTGTTATTTAAAGGTAAAAGCAGTATTTATGTATAACTGATCATATTCTATTCTATAGCCTTTCATTTCGAAAGTCATCCTGTGCTGCCCATGTGATCATATATCAGCTTGTACATTGTATCTACACTACCCAACTTTCCATCCTGGGACTTCAAACCATTGTACATGCTTCATAAAACATTAAAATTGTTAATATGAGTTATGCTGGGTACACATTGTATAATATTTAATTTGCCAATTAATTATATATTGTTCAGTGCATTGGTTTGTGTGTAGACACAAATTATCTATGAATGATGACGTTCTACAGATACATTGTGTCGGTTGTGCAGCACGGCAGATGTGATCTATCTTGCAGATATATTGTGCACATCTGCTGGTGTGTACTGGTGACCGACCCATTATGCTGGCCACAGGGACCATCGACAATGACATCACAACTGTGCAGGAAAATTGAAATGCCTGCCCAGCTGTGATACCTAGCCAGACATATGAAGCAGCCGATTGGTAAGTGTGTATGCTTACCAAATCAGTCGCTCAGTCGGCAGGGCGGCTCTAAGGATGCTGGGTCGGCCAGGTGTGTATCCCACTCATTCGTTTTTCCTGAAAAGTCTGCCTCAATATTAAATATAATAGAGAAAATATATAGTTTGTAATTTCAGCATAGTTTGCCTGATGTCTGTATGGTTAAATTCAAAGTTTCTAATAGATTTTTTATGTATTCATTTCTGCAAAAATAATGTTTGATCATGTATTAGTATTTACTTTTAAAATTATTCATAAACCCCAAATTCAACAATAGTTCTGAAAGGTAAACGTGATATTTATACACATTTTAACTGTATTTTATCTACAGACCTGTAGTTCATGCAATATTTTCACAGGTTGGCCCACGTTTTCCTCTATTATACTGATTTGTCCACGAGAAAAGTGAGTTTCAACAAATTCTTTGGCATTAAAGTCTTCATCATGATAATGCTTAAGGGTGCTGGAAGCCAATCTCAGTATTTTGAAGCCTCTAAAGAGCTGCTTTGTCTTTCTAAGTTCCTTCTTATAGCTATCAGCAGTGAAAGCTTGAAACTGCAAATATTAAAATTGGATCATACTATATTTATCAAGCCCTATGATGTGTGCTCATGGAGATAAATATTTCTTTTTTTATCCTGTAACTTTTAACCAGTGTAATATTTCTAGGGGTTAGATGCTCATTGTTTTGTGTGCAATTGGTCCAGGTTATATTATAAAGTTATCTACAATATTTTGGGATATTATGACAGTTATATTACGTAGATATTCTCTTATCGTGCATGTTTTAATATGCCAAATTATTTTTCATATTAAAACAGCAGTTTTTTTCTCATAAAACAACTTATTAAAACATAAAGGATTTTTTTAAATACATTTTGAGCATGAAATAACTAGTTTATAGTGCATATTTTACAATGTTGTAATTTTAAAACTATAATAATGAGCAATTACACCTATATAGAACCCTTGGGTAAACTTCCTGGAATCCAGTAACACTTACTGTAGGTCTCAAAATTAAACATATTTTTCTGATAATTCGAATCACAAACTGCACATAAAACAATAGTGTTCTCTTACTAAGGGATATAATTAATTGTCTAGTGGAGATGAGTCCTTTTTTTCATCATTTGCATCTGAATATAAGGACTTACCACATCTCCTAATTTATCAACAGGCATACTTTTTGTCAATTGATAAATTGATTGCAATATCGATTTCAAAGCGGGATATGGAGGTGGAATATCTGTATAAGAATACAGGCTTCACTGGAGAAAGCTCAGATTTCTACAGTGTCACCTGTTTTTTTATACAGAAATTCCATCTCCATATCCCACTATGGAATCAATATGCGCAATCAATGTATCAAGTGACAAAAAGCTCTTCATGATCTTCCATTGTCCTATTGACTATTAAGGTATTAAGGTGCTTCTTGGCTGAAAGAAAGGGCCAAGTCACATCCCATACATGATATGCCTGCCGTGGCCGAGCCGAGCTCACTGATTCAGCGTCTGCCCTCAAGGCAGGTCCAACCTCCTCTTCACTCATCCCATTGGCTAGAAATTGGCAGCATGTTACAAACATAGTGTGTTAATTAAAAACATAACTTACTTGTGTTGTCTCCTCTCTGTCACCCATCCCCCACACCCAACCCTGAATGGATGAGGTCCAGGAAGTGAGTTTGTCTATCTGGTGGGGGCGGAACTAAAGTTAAATGACAAGTCAGTGGACAAATGTAAAGGATTTGGTGAGTTGACTACATGCTGTGGGTACACAGGAATGGAATGGAAGTAGAAAGGAACTATGCATTCCACTTGCACATGTATTCTACTCCACTTTGCTGAGCCTGCACATTGCTCTCCTGCATCTGATTAAGAGACCACCAGCCAGAGGGACCAGCAACCTGCTTGCCACTACCAGTCAGAGAGGCCAGCCTTCTTGTCAGCCAGAGGGACCAGCCTGCTTGTCACTGCCAGTCAGAAAGACCAGTGTGCTTGTCACTGCCAGTCAGAGTGACCAGCCTGCTTGCCAGCCAGATGGACCAGCCTGCAAGCCTGGCCGCCAGGGACATGCCAGTTATCTGCAACCCTAGTAAGTGGAGTGGGTAGCCCCTTATAGCTTTGTCCATTTAGTGTGGTATCTCTGGGGCTGTTTATCACACAGAAAGAACTGTTAATTATGGTGTGTTACTGTTTGATTTCGAAAGAGAAGTGGGCAGGAGGGTAATGGGGTTAGAAAGTTTGTGCTGTAGTTAATTTTCTGTGTGACTGACCTCCACGGCAGCTGCAGCCCCAGTGTTTATTTAAGTCTGCCAAGGTTCCACAGGATATAATTATGTAGCTGTATTTCCCAAACTCGGTCCTCAAGGCCAGAGCCGTAACTAGACTTTTTGGTGCCCTGTGCCAGAGAGAGCAGAAGCACCTCCTCCATTTTTCAAATAGGGACATAAGATAGTGCACCTGAAAAAGGGCTATGGCCTCATGGGAAAGGGCCAGGGAAGAGAAAGGGGCAGCCAGATGATGCTGGGGATATAAGAAGAGGGAGCTACAAGTGAGAATGATAATAGACAGGAAAATTGAAAGGCCCAAAATGCGCCCCCTGCCCTCTGCCATGGCACAGGTTGCACCACCCTAGTTACGGCCCTGCTCAAGGCACCCTCACAGTCCTGGTTTTAAGGATATCCATGGTTGAGCACAGGTGGTTAAATCACATTGACTGAAATACTAATTAAATTACCTGTGCCAAAGCATGGCTATTTTGAAAACCTGTACTGTTAGGGTGCCTTGAGGACTGAGTCTGGGACCCTCTGCTTTAATGGCATAATAGGAACTGCAGCACAATATGGGCAGTGCGAATAAAACTAGCTGTATAGGAAAACATTGTGGAGTCTATAAGGTCTGGGATAAGGTGTAAAAATTCCACATGGAGGTGTGTAAAGCCATTCAAGTGGAGATTTTAGGTGTGTGACCTGTACAAAATAATAAAATGTAACACTGTAAATACATTTTTTGTTGGAACCAATAATTAAATATAAAAGAACCTATTAAGTACTATGGGCCTGATTCAGAGATTTATGCAACACCGATATTTACACAGATCAAGCAATTTTTTTGCTAATGCGCATGTGTCTAAGCCGCACTGCGCATGTACTGTAATCGCATTGCAATCACACTTGCACAGAGGTTGCACTTGCATGGGTATATTTATTTGAATATGAATAAGTCAATAAAAACATGTTGATGAAAGAATCTAAATTTGGATCATGTGCTCTTTGTAAGTATGCATGATATGTGATTATAGATATAAATATTTTTATGTGTGAATAGTTTATAACTGTATGGTGTCAATGCAACACAAAAATTTATATATTACAAGTTATATTAAGAACATGTTATTGCAAATATCAAGCAGGTAACTGACCATTGAGGGTTTTGGCAGACGCACTCACTACAGTTGGGAAGCTCTCTACACTCTTTCTCCTGCTCAACACATTCTCATCTGGTACCGGGTCATCAAATACAGGTTCATCATGTGCAAGTTCATCACACATGGAAACTGATAAAGGCTCATCACATAAGGAAACTAATATAGGACTTAAACATAATGCAAACTGAGACAATATTGTCATGGGAGTGTCTTCCACATGACTGGTACATATCTTCAGTTGATCTCGGTGTACTGTCTTTGTTCCTCTTCCATTCTTATGTTCAGTCTGGTTACTGGCTATACCGGGGCTTGGAATGCCTGTAACTACTGTACATTAGGTGTGGCCTCCCATTTAGCATCCAACTTGCTTGAGCAATGAATCTTCTATACCAATACATGGGATACAATTTTAAAAGGTTCAGCTAGAGCATTGACATTGTAGTTCTCTTAATGCCTTGGATGAACTATAACCAATCTGGTTTCTACTATATTTTTAGCTTCATTCATTCTGCAATGATGTTCTGCCACCAAATCTGTCTGTGGAGCTCAACCAGAAAAATCTTCATAAGGTATTCCATACTGTATTTCACATCTTCTAGAAGTCTACCTTCCCTTTCAAATGACTATTTATAAAGAGTAAATCCTGTAGAAGAATGCTCAGTATGATTGGAGGGGTAATATAATTCAGGAAGTAGGATAGGCCAAACTAACCACTGTGGATCAGTGATATTCTAATCGTGGTCTGGTTCAGTCTCGTAAAAAGACCATCACTCTGCAGGGTATATTCTGTAGTTTGGGACTTCTTACATCCATATAGATCACACAATTCTAAGAAAATACGCGATTCAAATGCAACTCCTCTGTCAGACAGAATATGCCCTTGGAATATATAGGGTTGGATAAATGCTCTTCAAAACAGCTCAGCTGTAGTCTTGGCCATCAAATCTTTCACTTGAAAGGCTGCAACAAATTTTGTGTAGTGACCAATAATTGTAAGGGGATACTGGTAGCCTGTGCACATTTTCTCCAATTTCACATGATCTAAGACCACAATCTGTAAAGGATGTTCAGGAACAGTGGAATGATGAGAGGTTTTCTGGATATACATTTTGCTTCAAGTTACAAATGACGGAATCTTCAAACCACTGTTCTATATCTTCATGCATCCCAATCCACAAGAATCTTCTCCAGATTATAGTTTCAGTTCTTTGACATCCAAAGTGTCCTGATCTGGCATGGTATGCTTGTAACATGGTTGCAGCTTTCTGTCATGGCAGCACAATCTGTACAATAATTTGATGAGTTCTGGGGTTGATAGTTTGAAATTCTTTGTGCATTCTAAAACAATCTTGTTATTGCAACAGTTTTATAATTTCTGGATCTGCTTCATATGTCTGAGTTGGGCTCAAAGGGCCTGATTCAGCATTGCACACAAGTGCACTGCTGATCTCAGATTCCCAATTATTGGGAATCTGTATGTGCACAGGACTCATTCTGCGAGTGTGCAAAATGGGTCCTGTGTAGTTGCACGCAGACCCTTCTATGCCTCTACCTGATTGTGGGAGCAGCTGGCGTTCCCAGAAAAAGGGGCATCCAGCACCGTTTTCCGGGAGTGGCAAGTCCAGGGACTGCCTCAACCAATGTAGTGTCCTGGGTTCGCAAGCTGGCCGGCATGAGTAAGCTGAAGCTTAAGCAGCTGGCTGGAAGCCCAGCATCGTTCATCATTGCAGCCATCAACCACCAATGGTTGCGAAGGTGATCCCAGCCTGCGACCTCCGTCGCAGTGCTGGGATCGCAAATGCAGCAGGGAGTTTCATGCACCTCCACCTGCATTTGCATAATAGCAAGGACGTAATTGCAAAGCTGCTTGCATGCAGCTTTGCAATTGTGATCCTTACTGAATCACCCCCAAGTCTTTATTTTAAACAGCATGGTTTTCAAACACTTAAGTGTTGACTCTTCACATTAAATTCATTACCAATCATATTCTACTTTGCTTCCTTCAGAATAACGGTCACTTACTTCAGATGACAAGGTGTCTACCAAACCAGAGCATTTTGACAAACTGTTCTGTCCAACATCTCGCTCTATACTGGGACACCACCAGAACCAGTATAAAGTACAATGTAACTTAAACAGCACTTCAATTAACTTTTAATACTAATATTTTAAAAAATATAACAAAAACAGTGTATAAAATGGTATGCAGTCAATATCTCAACCGCGGGGATTCCAGAGGCCAGAATGCCGGCACCTTACCCCGGCCGGGATGATGCTTAGAGTTGTATATCTCATGCTGCCATAGCAAAGAGGGAGAGCATGCCTGGGTTTCTTTGGTATTGAAGAGACATCTTTAAACGCAGCTGCTGGAGTCCTGAGATAAAGTGCTTGTGCAAAAGCAAGTCCCCTTATGCATTTCTCCACCTAACAGGGTGGCAGTATCCTCAGAGGGATAGTACATTTAGCTCTCTATTGGTAGCTCCATATTTATATGTAAATTTTACAATGGGGTTTTTTTCTCTTAATTAGTAAATGTGCAATGCCTATTTAAGGTGAGTAGTAATCTCATTAAGTACACATGTGTTAAACAATTTGACAGGAAATCAGACAGATGACTGAAAAAAGTTATACATTTATAATAATTCATATACAGGTATATTAATATGGATTAATATAAAAAAGGATCTATTAATTAAAATTGCATCTATTAGAATTTTTTGGGAATCCCACAGAGACAATGAATGCATCAAATACACACTAACATTCCAAATAAACAGCAAATAAACAGCAATAGTCAAGGGGTTAGTGCTCCAACTTGGTATACAAAATGTTGTGGGTTAAAATCCAGCCAGATTATATTTTTTTAAAATGTATACAATTCTTTCTTATTTTATATTTAACTTATACATAAATAACTTGATAGTTCTCAATTACATAGTCTATCCATATAGTCAAATAACTCATGTTTTTCTAGTGACTATTTTTCCATTATATATTGAATCTCTAAAATTAGTTAAGATTCTACACATGGATCTATAGCTACTATTTGATTATTATAAATCTACACATAACTGTCTACATCTATAACTTTCCAATTTCCTGTACAAGGACATATTTAGTATACGAATGGCTTCTATTAAAAAATATATTGACATTTATATACAAATATAAATATATCAAGATACCTACTAATACTCTACATGGGCATTGGTGGCCTTGAGGGTTCGAGCTCCATTCTGAAACCTTATTCTCTATAGGTGATAAATAATTTAATTAATGAGAAGGAGCATATATCAAGAATTTCGTTCCACTTATTAGTAAGCTCTAAGTCATCTTTGAAGGCACAAGATTTGAAGATACATAAATATCTAGGTGTCATATGCTCCTCCATATATATTTAATTCACCTCTAGTTTATTAAACAACTAATTCATAATCTAGAATCGGCTGCATTTATATTATCACATAACAATTTTATGTTTTACTCACTGCATTATTTTCAAATTCAAGATATGGCCATGGGCACTAAGTTTGCCACAAGTTTTGCAAAGCTTTATATGGGGCTCTTCACATAAGAATACATCTGGGGGGTTCTACAGGGTGAACTTTGAGCTTTATGTCCTTTAATTGATGAATTTTTCATTATTTGGGAAGGGGGATCTAAAATGGTATCAACATTTCTCACTCACTTAAAAACTAACACCTATGGTGTTACTTCACTAGCACATCTCATCCCATTCATATCACTTTTTTGGATATTTCTCTTCAAATTGTTGACAATAATAATATTACTACAACACATAAGAAATAGGTAGATTGTAATATTTTGTTAAAAAAAATTGTACAGAGATTCCTTATTGAGTTAATTATATAAAACATATTTATTTAGATAAAAGGGTGTCTAAGCACCAAACAAACACATATTTCTAAAACACACAAAAAGCATACCAGGATAGGTAAAAATAAATAAAAAACAATTGCAAATTAAAAATATTTCTTAGAGGTAAAGAATCAGTAAAAGAGCTTATGTTATGTTAGGATTAGGAAGGTCCATGAAGGTAGGAAAGCATAGTTCCAACTCATTTTGCCTTTGTGTATAGACTTCTGTTTGGTGCTTAGACACCCTTTTATTTAAATAAACCTGTGTTTTATATAATTAACTCAAAAATGTTGGATTTCATCAATTGTTGAATATTTCTATGCACCAAGACACTTTATATGTTCATGCCAAATACTCTATATACTTGTAAACTTTATATGTTTTTTAAAACATTTTTAAAAACTGTTTTGAAAAAAATTTATTAAGATTGTTTGCTATTAGTAATTTAGTCACTTAGACATACACACTTTTTTTGTTCACAGAAGCGATTTTTCATTTATATTCTTCAAATTAGTCATCTGTTTTATTTATTGTGCACTCTCAATAATTTTTTCCACCATACTAAGCATTTTTAGGAACTCTATATCAATTACATTGGTTGACAATTTGAGTATCACGTGACAGAATCCAAATGTCACTATTTTTGTTGATTGAGCAAACACTCATAAAAGAAAGGGGAGTGCAATTAAGGTTACTATTTAATTATCTTCAGAGATTTAGGTGTGATTCTCATATAGTAATCAAAAATATATCCACTTCACTGGAATTTAAATATCTTTCCAATATTGAAGTTACCTAACCCTGCCAAGGAACATAATAAAGTATCCTATATAATTTCTTTATTGTAGAGTTCAATAGGAGGGAGTGCATATCCTATAAAAGAGAGTGGAGATGTGGGAAAAGAAGTCTCATATTGTTGCACATTGGTAACAGAGGAGATATTGAGGTAAAACTTATCCAACATATTTACGTATGAGAAACAAGCAAAATAAAAATAAGATAAAATGTGTGGAAAAGCTAAAGATGTGTTTAAAACAATTGGTTTGCTGGTGCCCTTTATTTGTGTTTGATATCTGTTGGACTCTTTCATGCCACACACAAAATAATCACCTTGAATTATATCATTTAAGTATTAGATGTTAACGATACTGGATCAGAACCTCTAAACACACCTTCCTATACCTTCTAATGTCCTGCCTATACCTTCTAATGTCCTGCCTATACCTTCTAAGGATGACGCTAATTTGCGTACGCAGTCACACCATAAATAAAGACTTAAACGTGGAATCTGTGGTTCCAAAACACAAGTGATATTCATGTAAAAGTTCAGACAGTTACACGCAATTGATCAAGACACAATTTAGGCGCAAAAGGAAATTATACAGACCCAAGTACAGTATACATATGCAGGCGCTTCCGGACCCAGTGATAGGCATCAGCAAGAAACCCGTCGTCATTCAGCATTCAGCACGAAGACTCAGAACCAGTGTTCGTGCACTCATATATATACCCCCCCAGAATAAACAGGACAATAGGGAAGTCTGTTGCTGATATCATTGGTTCTCAGGGGTGAAGCATCTGTTACAACACATTTAACAGGCTGGTTCAAACAGATCTCCCTGCCTCTAACAGCTGGGGGTATTCCTCTTCACGCCTTTCATAGCATCCTAACAGTTGTTTCTAAAATATACATTTTATTGCTTGTAGGCTCTGCGATCCATAACTCGGGAAAGCATGATGCGATCTCCCCACTGATAACACCGGAATACTGTAAAAAGGATACACATCAGTACAACTCCAAACATGACTTGTTTAGCATGTATAATACCTTAGTTATCAAATATATTTATTTCTCAGCATTTAAACTAACTGAACCAACTTAAATCATATACTTTAGAGCTTATTGAATCTTATGTGTGAATATGTAATGTGTGGGTATTCAGGGTTTGAAATAAGGACGCTAGTTAACTTGGGGCAGATGCATGCGCATAAAGCTAATAAAACAGCGGTTTCATACAAAGTCCTATGCATTCGCTAATATGCGACTAGTTAACAGCGCAATTGTGTGTATTAATGTGTGTATGAGAAATGGTGAAAGATGCAAATGCATGGTGCTATTAGTATTATCGCCACGTGTACTATAATGTGAGTTTATCTAAAATGGCGCTTAGGTGGCCATTCGCAAAATGGCGTCTTGCGATCTCATTTTCAAGATGGCCTCTTGTGGCCAGTCGCAAGATGGCGTCGCAGCGATTAAATTTTAACCTGAACTTGTCTTAGCCAATTATTCAGCTTCGACAGTCCACCCTTTGATAGCAAACAACATGTTATCACAATCTGTTATTAGAATTTAATTTAGGCTTACATTTACATATTATTTGGTGTTATTATGGGATGGCACAAGGTGGTTCTTTATCCATCAATAATGTGTCTCTGGGTGCGGACATAAAACTACTATTATACGCACACCGCGGATCTTGGAAGATCATGTGAAAGGTGTGGGAATGCACCAGTCTTATAATAGCAGTCTTGAAGGGGAATTTGAGACTTTACATCATCTGAGGTGTTCTATGAATAACATTTCAATAATACATTCTATGCATGTCTAAATATAATACATCAAACGATTGTATTTCCTAGTTCAGGGTTGTAATGCAGTTCTATATTTACCTCAGTATACATATTGTCATTAATGACCACCATCATAGTTTAATTCTTTCGTTTCACTCTGTTTCTACATTTTCCACACTTCAACACAATAGGAACACACCGGACACATATACCAATTATTATGATGACAATCAATATAAGGATTAAGAATTTGCCTATGCTGGCGATCACTTCCTGGACCCATTCCCCTAGACCTGAGAACCATTTTACCGGGTTCAGCCATGACACCCATCCTTCTATCTTTTCCCCTACTTCAGCCACTGAAGCGTTATGGTTCTTGCAAAATTCCCACTTTAGCTGCAGAATTTCATCCATCTTCCGGTCTATCACCTCCTTAGGGTCGCTGGTATCATTGGAGACATAGGTGCAACATTTTACTCCAAATTGGGTGGCCAATGTTACGCAATACCCTCCAGTAACAGCAGTTAAATAATTCAACACTAGCCTGTGTTGCACCAGTTCTTTCTTGTATGCTTGCAAGTCTTTCCCTGCATACCTAAATGTGTCATCATACATTTCGGTGATATTATCTATTAATTTAGCAAGTTCCTGGATATATCTCAAATTTAATGTACCCCGAGCGATCCTGGTGGGGTCCAATGCGACTAGAACTTGAAAGCCAGTTGTCTCACTGATTAACTGAGTGGCTTTATGTATATCACCAAGTACCATATTTCTTTTGCCTCTGTGTTCATTTTGTGTGTGAAGATATGGTGACGGTGTGTTTTTATGTATACCCAGCATTTCAACATGTGTGAGGGTCATAACTTCTGGGACTATTCTTCCCAGGTAACACAAACCTTTGGAACTCGGGGAGAGCCATTTATACGCTTTTCTTGCACAGATGAAATATACATTATCAGGGAGAACATAAGGAATGGTATGCATCATTATCATTAAGCACATTTCCCTTGCAAACAATCCTATTTCTGGTTCTTCCATCTGGTACATGCAAGTTTCTGGCTGTATTATTTTAGCACAATAGCCATTTGGCACCTTACCAATAATTTCTTTGGTGGAACTCAATGTATATCGATACCTAAAATGTTTCCCACCAGACTTAATGGAGCACAATAGATCATGGTTTATGGACTCATTATCAGCTCTTTGTGAGAAGGTCATCATCTGATTATTCCCTGTCACTTCCCAACTCCCGGGTTTATTGGGGTTGGTTATGTTTAAACACAAAAGTGATCTATCTACTTGGAATTGATAGAGTTTGAAATGAGGTGATTTGGATGAGAGGAATTTTCCATCCAATGTTTTCCCTTTTTGTAATTCTAAAATTTCCGTGATATTCAGCGGAAATGGCACCAACCCTACGTTATGCTGTCCCTGGGGCACATTTGAACACACCCAGCAATCAGTTTGATTTAACACTTTGCCTACCATGCTATGATAATCTTCTAGAGGATACCCACCCCAGTACGGGCTATATTTAGGTTGGCACCGTTGGATACAGTTCTCATCAACTAGGGACCCACAAACCTCACAAATACAGGAATCTTCAGACGATAACCCTCCACACCTTCCCTGAGTATCCGGAATGACAGCTCTTATAACAATAACAGTACAAAGATTGGTAAGACACTCCCCTGATTGGCATTGCACTCCTCCTGATTCCACTCCATCAGCACTGCCATCAGCTCCCGTTTCCTCAATCGGTCCCCCATCACAGACACTGGATATCCCCGGACTGACCAGGATGGTGAACACTCTAAAAGAGAATATGAAAATGAACACAGCAGGCCCGTCCATTGTCACAACAAGATCTGCAAATTTCTCTCAGTTCAGGTATCTCACTACAACCTTTTCAATCCTCCCGGAACAAGCTCGCGAGCGACAGATCCACGCTATCAGCTTTGTCTCCAACTTGTTTCTCCACCGGTTGATTGACCTTTTTGCTGTGAGTGGAATGGACCCAGGTATCTCTCTCAGCCACCTTCAAAGATGTAGTACTTGTCAGCAGCACCTAGTAGGACCTTCCCACCGATCAGTCAAACAACCTGAATGCAAGAAATTTCTGACCATTACATATTCTCCTGGTTCAACATCATGACAGTTCGTTTCAGGCATATCATTAGACAACAATTTCAGTTTCTGCTGCTGTTGCTTTAACTGCTTACTCATTGATATAAGATACTTCACAGTTACCTCGTTGTTACCCTTTAGATCTTCCTCTGGACTTATAATCAAATGAGGTTGTCTACCAAACAATATTTGAAATGGGGACAGATTCAGAGGAGGTCTAGGAGTGGTCCTTATGCTATGTAGGACCAAAGGTAAAGCTTCTGGCCATCCTAGTCCAGTCTCTGCCATGATTTTACTTAGCTTAATTTTAATAGTCCTGTTCATCCTCTCTACCTTGGCACTGGCTTGTGAAGTCGGCTATTAATACCCATCAGCTTACACATATTTTGAAAAACATTACCTGTGAAATGGGTTCCCCTGTCACTCTCGATGATTTTAGGGATACCATACCTGCATACAAATTCCTGAACTATTTTCTTAGCAGTAAACGCAGCAGTATTAGTGGCCGCTGGGTAAGCCTCAACCCAGTTAGAAAATAAGTCTGTGCACACTAATACATACTTAAGGTTCCTGCAGGGTGGTAATTGGATGAAATCAATTTGTATCACCTGGAAAGGTCCATCAGTCGGTGGAATGTGGGACGGTTTGGTAGGGATCGCTTTCCCTATGTTCTTTCTCAAACAGGTCAGACAGGACATTGCTATCTTCTCTGCTTGTGAAGAAAAACCTGGTGCGCACCAGTATGCCCTCACCAACTTGCACATACCCTGTTTACCCAGATGAGTCAGACTGTGGGCTGCCTCAGCCAGGTTTGGGTAATATGCCTTGGGGGCTACTGGCTTACCATGTCCATCCCTCCAGAGCCCAAAGGACTCTTGCCCACACCCCTTGGACTTCCAAATGGATTTTTCCTGAATTGAACACAAATTTTGCATCTCAATTAATTTCAGCATATCAATAGTTTGAAATGACATAATTGTTGCAGTTGGAGGAAACATTTTTAACCCTGCTGCCCATTTTGCAGCTTCATCAGCTCTGTTGTTGCCCAGTGACACCGGGTCATCCTCACATGTGTGGGCTTTGAATTTAATTACTGCCACTGCTTTGGGCAGTTGGATTGCTTCTAGAAGGTGTTTTATGTGTCGGGTATGTGCAACTGGTGTGCCTGCTGCTGTCATAAAATTTCTCAGACACCATAGAACCCCAAAATCGTGCACCACCCCGAACGCGTACCTCGAGTCAGTGTAAATGTTAGCAGATTTGCCTGCTGCCAGTTCACATGCTCTAGTCAGTGCTACTAACTCTGCCAACTGGGCTGAGTGAGGAGGACCGAGAGGTTTAGCTTCTATGATGTCTGTCATTTACAACAGCATAACCTGTACATAATTCACCTGTGTATGTTTGTCTATGACAACTCCCATCCATATAAAAAGTTACATCCACATTCTCATGGCATCACCATGTTTTTGTGTAAGGACACCTGCAGCACAACCATCAGCTTCCGTACAATACAAATCAAAAGATTTGTCATAATCAGGTACTCCCAATGCAGGAGCTCTTGTCAGACTATCCTTAAGATTAAGGAAAGCCTGTTCTGATTCCTCTGTGTATGACACGATCGGGTTTTGAGGAAGAGACTATTTCCTGTAAAGGTAAGGCCAAAATAGAAAAACCTGGTATCCACATTCTACAGTATCCACACATTACCAAGAAGGTACGAATTTGCTGTTGATTCTGTGGCAGTGTCATGTTTTGCATGGCCTGGATTCTATCTGTTGTAAGGTGTCATAACCCCTGGGTTAGGCAGTGTCCCAAATATTTTACTCTGGATTGGCATGGCTGTAGTTTGTCCTTAGCCACCTTGTGTCCTGTTTGTGAGAGATGAAGTAACAAAAGTTTAGTATCATTCAAACATGATATAAACGAGTCAGAACATAGCAATAAATCATCCACATATCGAATTAGAACAGATCCATTGGCAGGTTGAAAAGATTGTAAACAGTCGTGCAATGCCTGGGAGAAGATACTGGGGCTGTCTATGAAACCTTGGGGTAATCGTGTCCATGAGTATTGTAAACCTCTGTACGTAAATGCGAATAGATACGACAGTCAGGATGGAGAGGCACAGAGAAGAAAGCTGAACAGAGGTCAATGACAGTGAAATGGGTTGCATTTGGTGGGATTTGCATCAAAATGATGGCTGGATTCGGCACTACGGGGAAATGGCTCTCTACTACCTTATTGACACCTCTAAGGTCTTGTACCAGCCTATAACCCCTCCCACCACTCTTCTTCACTGGAAAGATGGGACTGTTGGCTACACTAGCTGTATGAACTCAAATTCCCTGTTGCAATAATCGCTCAATTATTGGGAAAACCCCTAATTCTACCTCCTGTTTTAGTGGGTACTGGGGAATTTTTGGAGCTTGCCTTCCGCTTTTTAAATTTACCATTACAGGGCTTACGTTTGCCATTAATTCAGTGTCCTGTCCATCTTTAGTCCAAAGGGAATCTGGAATTAGGGACAACATTTCATCTACCTGTGATGGAGTTTCATTTAAAATGGTAGAGCGATACATTATCCTTTGTGGAGTGTCTAGCATATCCCGCACCTCGTATACCATTCTCTCTGGGATATCTAAAAATACACCATCAGGGGTGCAATATATAACACATCCCATCTTACATAACAAGTCTCTGTCCAGTTGGTTAGTTGGAGCAGCAGCAGCCAGGAGAAAAGAATGCCTGGTATGCAACGGCCAAATAGTAACCTCTGTGGACTTTGTTAAAGGATAATGTTCCACTTTACCTGTTACACCCATTGTTGGTACTGTCTTGTTGGTCACTTGTAAATTAACGGGAGATTTTATCACTGACCTGGTCACCCCTGTGTCTACAAGAAAAGGATATTCAGTACCAGCTACATCAACCATCAAGACCGGTTCTTCCCTAGGACTTCCCGTTAACCTGACTATCTGTAGACTACAGGTATGACCTGACCTCTAGCGTTGGCTACCATTCTCCAATAAAGCATTAACAGCCACAATTGAGCTGGTGCCTGCTGGACATTTGCTGTTCTCTGTGCATATCCCTTATGGGGATATCCAGGTACTCTCTGGTTTGGGGGTCCTACCCTTTTTACTCTGCAGTTTTTAATTAAATGTCCTGGTTGGTTACAATTAAAACATATTCGTGGATCGGATGAAGACACGGGTTGTTGTGAGGTTTGAGCAGGGGGAAAAGGTGGTGGATATGGGTAGGGATATGGAGGATAAGGGTATTGTGGGGGATATGAAGTTTGTGAGTAGTGTGGGACCTGTGGTTGTGTAGGGTTAGTAGAATAGAGCTGTGTTTGCTGTTGTGTGGGATTAGTGAGGCTATATAACTGTTCAGGTGTAGGTGTGTGTGTAGATGCAAGTATGTCTGTTGGCTGTGATGTTACCGTCATTCCTTCCAGAGCTTGAATACTGACAGCCATTAATTTTTTGCTCTGGGTCTCTCTCTTCTTTGAGATATTCTTATCATGTTCTATGGCAGATTCTATGAGTGTATCTATTGTGACTCCCCTCCAGCCAGGTTGTAAGGTCTGAACCCGAGTCTTTAAGTTTACCTTAAGACCATCCATGAGTACAGTGACTATCATTCCCCTGTGGTGAGTGCTATCTTTAATATCTTCTATCCCAGTGTACTGGGTGATAGCCTGCAGAGCCCAGTCGCAATACTCTTCTGCAGATTCACTCTCCTTTTGCTTTATGGTGAAAATTATGTTCCAGTTAACTACTACTGGAAAATATATACCCAATTGAGTTACAATGTGGGAAATGTTACCTTGGTTTACTTGGTCTGTTAGGGGAACCTCACCATCCAATACACAATCAGTGATAAATTTTGTCACGTCGGTATTGCGTGGCAGACAGGCCCTTAACACCACACGCCAATCTTTATTAGTGGGCTCATGTGAACTACCCAAATTTCTCAAAAATCTTTGACATTTGGCTATTCCTTTTTGGGATTGGGGAAATCATTTATGATGGAATTTAGTTCTGCTCTTGTCCAAGGACAATGCATTACTACTTTCCTCGTGGGCACTATACCGTTTGCGTCTGCATTTCCATTTGGAACAGTTATTGTCCGAATGGGATGCAGACCGGTAATGCTACTACCTTTGACCTGGTTACCTGGCTGGGGGTTTAGTCTGCTGCTGCTGCGTATGGTATGAACAACTTCCTCTACGGGTGCAGAGGACACTAACACTTCCCTTGCTGTTACCGATGGAGATGGCAGCACCACTCATGATTGTGGTGATGCAGCATCTATCATCTGCACAGCATGGGAAATGGCAGACATCACAATAGGCTCATCATCCGCATCATGAACATTTTCTTTATAGTTGCTTAAGAGAGGGTACAAGTAGCTTGTTACATTTTTATGGGTATTTTTGATTACTGTACTTGCACCTCCATCCACATAAGGTGGGGGAGGTGAGCGTGAACTGCTGGCAATACTCTCCACGACGCTACCTTGTCGGACGTGCGTGCCATTTTGCGGCTCGCCCGTATTGCAATTTAGCGTCGCGGATGTATTTTCTGACAATGTGCTCGTGATGCTAGTTTGCGTCGTTTGCACATTGTTAAGCCACGTATCCCTTTCATGTTGCCACAGTTTTAAACATTCAAAATATTTAACCTTTTTCTCTCGGGAGCGCGTCAAACTGATGTGATCCCAGACATTGTCTAACACATTTTTATCAAAACTACCAATTCTGGGAAACGGTCTAACACTCTATCTCATCATATTAAACCATAAATCACAATAGCTTATTGCATAAGTACCGTACTTGGTATGAATGATACGACGGGCCGATCTGTTTGGCGCCTCCATTAGCAGCACATCATTGCCTAACATCTCTACTGTTTGCGTGGCTCTGATTCTGAGACAACTCATACGCTTTTCAATAAAGATTTAAGCCGGTGAAAGACAATCAAGACACTTTCACTTACCTGTGGACGATTTAAGTCGGCGACGCCCACACACCTGGATAAGATTTAGTAAGGCAACTTCCACACCTGGATAAGATTTGAAAAAGGCAACTTCCACACCCGGATAAGATTTAGTAAAGCAACTTCCACACCTATGAGAGTTTATATGTCGGCTACTCTCACGCACCTCTCTACAACAAAGACAACATGTACACCTGCTACTGTGTATAGAACGATAAAGCTGCTTACCGAGCGCCTAGGCTAACCCATGCACCTAGCCCTTAAGGATCATATGATACCCTTTACTTTGTTCAACAAGTATTCACTGTTACACACTTTTTTCCTTTGCAGAAAAATACACGTTAACCCAGATATTGGTAATAGAAAAAAATGAAAACCTCAATGGCTTTGTTCAAACACGTGGCAGCACAACCGGAAGTACGTATACGCTATTGTACGACCAGTCGCATACACAATAATGCGACTACCACACAACCGTATAATGGCTTTTTAACTGCGTATGCAAAAGTGCATCTTTGCTATGCGCAAACCTGCGACTTAGCCGCGTACTCAGTACTGCGACACCCCTTTAAACGTAAGGTTCTATCAACAGAGGAAAACAAACTTTTTCCTCTCTTGTCCCTGGATTCTAGTCAGCTCCCTTGATTCACACGGAGACGGATAGCGATCTTTCAGCACAAAGCGGTTGCAGGCAAACCCTGCATGCGGCCACTCCACCCTTTGCTGAAATATCGATGACCGTATGTACCGTGTGAGCAGGTAAGTGACTTCACTACGAGCCCCCAACTAACGATACTGGATCAGAACCTCTATACACACCTTCCTATACCTTCTAATGTCATGCCTATACCTTCTAATGTCCTGCCTATACCTTCTAAGGATGACGCTAATTTGTGTACGCAGTCACACCATAAATAAAGACTTAGACGTGGAATCTGTGGTTCCAAAGCACAAGTGATATTCAGGTAAAAGTTCAGACAGTTACACGCAATTGATCAAGACACAATTTAGGTGCAAAAGGAAATTATACAGACCCAAGTACAGTATACATACGCAGGCGCTTCCGGACCCAGAGATAGGCATCAGCAAGAGACCCCTCGTTATTCAGCATTCAGCACAAAGACTCAGAACCAGCGTTCGTGCACTCATATTTATACCCCCCCAGAATAAACAGGACAATAGGGAAGTCTGTTGCTGATATCATTGGTTCTCAGGGGTGAAGCATCTGTTACAACACATTTAACAGGCTGGTTCAAACAGACTCTCCCTGCCTCTAACAGCTGGGGTCTTCCTCTTCACGCCTCTCGTAGCATCCTAACAGTTGTTTCTAAAATATACATTTTGTTGCTTGTAGGCTCTGCGATCCATAACTCGGGAATGCATGATGCGATCTCCCCACCGATAACACCGGAATACTGTAAAAAGGATACGCATCAGTACAACTCCAAACATGACTTGTTTAGCATGTATAATACCTTAGTTATCAAATATCTTTATTTCTCAGCATTTAAACTAACTGAACCAACTTAAATCATATACTTTAGAGCTTATTGAACCTTATGTGTGAATATGTAATGTGTGGGTATTCAGGGTTTGAAATAAGGACGCTAGTTAACTTGGGGCAGATGCTTGCGCATAAAGCTAATAAAACAGCGGTTTCATACAAAGTCATATGCATTCGCTAATATGCGACTAGTTAACAGCGCAATTGTGTGTATTAATGTGTGTATGAGAAATGGTGAAAGATGCAAACGCATAGTGCTATTAGTATTATCGCCACATGTACTATAATGTGAGTTTATCTAAAATGGCGCTTAGGCGGCCATTCGCAAAATGGCGTCTTGTGATCTCATTTTCAAGATGGCGCCTTGCGGCCAGTCGCAAGATGGCGTCGCCGTGATTAAATTTTAACCTGAACTTGTCTTAGTCAATTATTCAGCTTCGACAATGTCCTATAAATGGGACTCTGATTTGTTAATTATACAAGCCATGGCATGAGTTTCCCATAATGCCTAGGGAATTTTAATGGCCCACAGTTAATTAATATATTATTTTAATACGTACATCCAAATGCTATGAACTTCCAATCTTTATTGCCTGTGGTATATTATTTTTACACTGAAATTGTTCTCGCTTATGATAAATCCAGAGGTTCTCTAATTCAGTGGTATCATACAATGTTGCATAAATGTACCTTTCTCTGTTTGATAGTTTGTAAGCAGAGCTCCTTACACACTGATATCACTGTGTCTCTTCAATTATTTGCCACTATCTAACTGTGGTTATGGAGCTAATTAGCATGACATGAATTACAATCAGTGCCCCACAGCAATCCCCAAACAGATTGGTTATTTAAATGTCTCCGCATATAGTTCTTGCTATACAGGGTAATGGGTATTTGCCTGTATAACACCATAACAGACTTATCTGTATTCCACACCTTCCTCCTTGGATCTCCTGTGTGAAATGGTGCAAGAACTTATATATGCATTCCAAAACATGGGAGATCTAGAACTGGAAAGATGGCATTTTGACAGGTTTTTCAATACAAACCTGGCGGAAAGACCCGAACTGGGACTCGTATCAACTCAGAAACCTTAAATTCATGTGAGTTTGGTTTTCAGTAAACTGAACCCTCTCATCTCTAATATAGATGCAGTCCTGGTGTCTTTTATCTTGTCATGTGTGCTCATGTGAGACAAATACGTAGTCATTTCACATTTTGTCTTATGTACTCTACAAACCATCAGACTAACTAAATTCAATGTATCTGACTCTGAGTTCTGCACTGTTTTTTATTACTAATATAAATCAATTTAAAAAATGTTGATAAAATAATGAAAAATTGGATCATGCTGTTATGAGCCTCCAATGCAGTTCTACCTCTTGGCGGGTCATGGCCATTACTAGGCCACCGGGACACCTTACTGACCACACTGGCTGATTGTCCTGATGGTTACTAAGTGACTGGGGTGGCTGCAGGGTGTTCTGGTCCCAGCTGTTACCTAGCACCCAGGACATTGGGTGTTGCACATGCAGCATCACAGCTGCACTGGTTCTATCATTAGGGGGCTGGATTCTCTGGCAGGTATCTTATTGGTCCCTCTCTCTGTTAATAGGCCTTCAGCCATGCTACTCAATGCTGGTTATAGCTTCTTGCTTGGAGTTACCCTGCTGACCCTGGTGTATCCAGTTCTGTTGGAGTCCTGTGTCACTGTGTGCATAGCCGGTCTGACCTACAGTATGGTCTCATGCTTCTTGCAAAATGTCTACTGCTAAGTATCACCTTTTGGAACAGTGACAATTGTTTGCTACCATCTGTTACAGTCTGCTCTTACTAGTTCCTGCTGTTATTATCTATGCCTCATGTTTCTTGCAAACATCTACTGCTACAGCTATGCCCAGCTAGTTCATTGCACCATACACTGTGTAGCGTGCCATGTGAATTGCGCTATGCTGTGGCATATGAAATCGCATCATAACATACTGAAACACTAGAAAAGCCGGAGAGCGTAGTACAAGTTTCTGTCCACCAGATGATGCTTTTCCTAAACTGCACTGCGCAAGCGTAAAAGAAGACAATGCAATGTCTGTATTACCACCAGCTCATTGGCTGACTGAAGCTGTCATTCGGTATAGTTGTCATCGATCAAGAGCTGTAATTGAGTGTGTAATAAATGATTACATCATTTGGTGTGCGAGTCCTGAGTACACTGTTGAGAAACAAATTATACAGGTGTTCTGCCATCATAATTACAGTGCTAGAAACATGCACACCTCATTTTAGAAAATTCCCTGCCATTCCATGCAACGTGATACAGTACATTGTTTTGCAGAGATGTGCGGCACTCACACAGTGATAACATGCCTTAGAAATGAACAGTTGAGTTTGATGTGCACTGTATAAACACATCACTGAACTACAAATCTCAACCCAGAAAGACGTGCCTCTATATTACAAACTAAGCATTTTATGCTGTACACTTGTGGCACTATCAGCACTGTGCCTGCTGCAGCGTCTGCACGTGGGATCTCTCGCACATGCCCAGTGGAGCCAGTCAGGAGTTGGACATGGCTAGTAGTGGGGTCTAAGTAAAAGAGGGGTCTCTGGATTACAAACTGACTGTGCGTTTTAAGCTGCACAATTGTGGAACTGTAGCGTTGTCCCAGACTTAGATGCTGTAGTGATTTCATGACTTAGAAACTAGTAGTGGGGTCTGAGTGAAAGAGGGGTTTCTGGATTACAAACTGACTGTGCGTTTTAACCTGCACACTTGCGGCACTGTTGGCATGTTGGTGCTGTGGTAGCTGCTGTTTCTGGGGGTAGCACATGGGATCTCTGGTGCATTCCCAGTGGAACCAGTCTGGAGTTGGATACAGTGCATCAGCACTAGGCTGATGCACTGTGTGCTCAAGAAAGTGGTGTACGGTGCTCCATAAGCCATGTAGTGCCCTGCTAGTCAGCCCCAATATATGATTTACAGATTATATTTTATTATGTGCTATTATGTACACTCCCTACACTATCAGCTCCAATATATGATTTACAGTATAGCATCCTCTGAAACTACATGTTATCTTCCTTGCATCCTCCATAATGTGGCATACTTTAAGAATCACTGGCATGGTCTTTCTATAGTCCTTGAGAAACAAAAGTAAATAATCTGAGCTATTGTATCAACTTTATCAATTTTATTCCCCAGCTAAAATCCCACAACATCAGAATGAGCTAACAGAATACATGCCAGTGGATCTATCACCAGGGCAAATAATGCAGGGGATAATAGGCAACCCTGTCTTGTACCACTAAATACAGAAATAGGGGGAAATAAAACCATTAAGAGAGAGTATAGCACTGGGTCTATCATATACTGTATAAGTTGTACCCATTTGAGGGAAAACAGGCCCCACCCCCATACAATGCATGACCTCCCACAGATAAGGCTATTCCATGGAATCTAAAGCTTTCACCACGTCCAAATAAACAATAACCAAAGCAGATTCCTGCTCATGAGAGGCCTGCAAATGAGTGTAGAGACGCCTATTATTTATCAAGGTTGATTTACCTGTCATGAAACCAGTCTGATCTGGATGCACTATAAAGGCAATGACCTGCTTGAGTATCAGGGAAAAAAAATTGTGAGAATTTTGCCATCCATAGGAATCAATTAGATCGGCCTATAGGGATCAGGAAATCTAGGATTCTTCCCAGGCTTTGGCAAGACAATAATGACAGCCTCTGACATAGAAGATGGAGACACGCCTTCCTCATACAAATGATTAAATAACTGAAATTATCTAGGGATAAATATACCAGCATGTTTTTAATTATATATATATATATATATATATTATCGGTATGCTGTCACTACCTGGAGCCTTCCCCCCTGGGAAGGCTTTGATAGCAGCCTCTATCTCTTCCAGGGTAAATGGGGCAATAAGAAAGATTTGTGGCTCAAAATATTCTACACTTCTAAGTACATAATAAGCACATATTACAAACTAAAGTAATATTAACGATTGTAGAATCTGAAGTAGTTCTAAATAATTCTGGCATAATAAATTACAATTTCTAACTAAACCACTATTAAGAAACCATTGAACTGAATTACTGAATTAACGCAATATTGCACCCAATAATAAAATGGCCATGATTATGCCAAAACCTCTAATTTATTGTTTGCAAAATTCTATTGCAATATTTATTACTATATATAATGAGTAATGTTGGAGTTGTGCATCTGTTATTCTTCTTTTTGCATTTACAACAATAGTCTCCACTGGTAGCACCTCCCATTATACATATTCAGGGTGTGCAGTCTAGGGCCCCTCTCTACAGGCACTAATTAGCCTGCTTTCAGGCTGAAGGCCTGAAAAACTCAAAATGGCCTTGTGGATGGAGCCCTTCCTTCTATTTCACATCCACACCCCCAGGACCCATTAACCAGCTTTTACTAAAAGCCCAAACTCCAATCAAGTCTGTTTAGCAGAAACAGACATTTCCTGGGGGTTTAAAATACATAGGCCAGAAACCATGGCTTCTATCACATATCCCCCCCCCCCTTTGTTTTGACCTGTGGGGTGGAACAACTGCAGCCGTCAAACAAAATATATACGAGACAAGGCATCTGCATTGACCAGTTGGCACCTGGCCTGTGCTCTACTGAAACTACTGAGATTTTTAAGGTTTGCAATCCCAAGAACCATCTCATTATTCTTCCATTGCTCTCTTTATTCTTAGACATCCATTTTAAAGGAGCATGATCAGTAATTAACCTGAATTTCCTTTCCAGCAAGCAGTACCTGAGAATTTCTAATGTCCACTAGGCTATAGATGATTACATCATCTAGATAAGCATCAGCATACAGTCTGTGAGGCCTCAGAATTCTATCAATCATCAGCAGGTGCCCCATGTAACCCAAATGGCAACATCTTGTATTGGAACAACCCTTCTGGTGCAGAAAAAGCTGTCTTTTCTTTGGCACTCTGTTGATGGCACTTGCCAATACCCTTTGGTTAAGTCTAGAGTAGTTAAGTACCTTGCTGTTCCTAATTTTTCAATAAGTTAATCCACCCTAGGCATTGGATAGGCATTGAACTTTGACACATTATTCAACTTACAGGAATCATTGCAAAAGCGCAAACTCCCATTGGGCTTTGGAATAAGCACAATAGGAATAGACCACTCACTATGTGATTCTTCAATTACACCCAAATCCAACATTTTTTAAATTTCTTAAGACACTGATTCCCGTTGGGCTCTGGTATTCTATAGAGCTTTAGGTTAACCTTAACTCCTGGGTCAGTGATTATGTCATGTTTAATGAATGTTGTTTTACCCGGTATGTCTGAAATCAAAACTCTATTTCTTATAAGAAATTCTTTAGCCTCCTGCTGTTGATAGGGTTTTAGCTATTGCTACTTTGGGAACCAAAGGAACTGGGTTTACCGGAGGGGCTGGGATGGCTTACATAGCTGCTCTATCTTTCTAAGATTTTATAAGATTTACATGGTAGATCTGTTCTGGCTTTCTTATCCCAGGTTGGTAAACTTTATAATTAACCTCCCCCACTTTTTCTAGGATTTCAAAAGAGTCCTTGCCATTTAGCCAAAAGTTTAGTTTCTACTGTAGGAACCAAAACAAGCACTCTGTCCCCAGGAGCAAATATGCATAATTGGGCACAGTGATTGTAGACCCACGGCTGTGCTTGTTGGGCCTATTCCAAGTGCTCTCTCACTATCGGCACCACTCCAGCAATCCTTTCCTGCATTTAAAAAACCTGCTCAATAACAGTTTTATACAGAATGGACTGCACCGCCCATGTCTCTTTGGCAATGTCTAGTAATCCCCTTGGTTGTCTCCAGTACAACAAATCAAAAGGTGAAAAGCTTTGTGAGGATTGGGGGACCTTTCTTATGGCATCAATAAATAAGGTAATAAATAATCCCAATCTATTCCATCTTTAATCACCACTTTCTTTAACATGTAGTTTTGTTAAACCTCTTCAGTGACCCATCAGTTTGGGGGTGATACACAGAGATTCTTAACTGAGTAATTTTAAACAGGCGGCATAACTCTTTCATGATTTTTTACATAAATGGGGTCCCCTGGTCAGTCAGGATTTCCTTAGGTATTCCCAACCTGCTAAAGACATGGCCTAATTCTCTAGCAATGGTCGTTGTTGATGCATTGCACAATAATATCACTTCTGGGTACCTGGTAGCATACTCCATTATCACCAAAATATATTGATGGCCCCGAGCAGATTTCATTAGCGGTCCAACCAAATCCATAGCTATTCTTTCAAATGGACCTCAATAATACGTAATGGGAGAAGTGGACTTTTAAAATGTGGCCTTGGAGAATGATACTGGCATTCAGGGCAGGATGCACAATATTCAGATACTTCTTTATGGACCCCAGGCCAGAAAAACCTCTGTAAAATCCACTCAGTGTTTTCTACCTCTAGGTGACCTGCAGTTATATGACCATGAGCCAGGTCTAACACTGTTCTTCTTTATGCCTTGGGAACTACCAATAGTTCCACAATATCTTCCCATTACTTAGTCACTTGATACAAAAAATCCTTGCATACTGCCATGTGAGGCTATGACAACTGACTATCAGGGTCTATGGGTTTACCTTCAATCACTTTTACATTTTCCCTAGCTTTTAACAGAGTAGGGTCATTTAACTTCTCTATGGCAAATATCTCTTTTCTGACTTCAAGATCAGGCAGACGATCAACTGGTTCAACAACATTTACTATATCATTGGAAGGTACATCATTTGGTGCCCCACTACTGCTCTCAGCATTTTCTGGTTCCTTAATCATGCTAGAAAAAGGGAACATTCAGGCTTTGAAGATCCTCCCACTACTACTGTATCAGTAATCTTCTCAAATGGGTCTGGGTTATTTACTTCTGTAACAAATCGGCTTTCCTACAACTTCCAGGAGTGAGCAAAGTCTCTCCCCAATATTGCATACATCAAGTCAGAAACCAAACCCACAGAGACTGCAGCGGAACCACACTGCATTTCTATGTTCACATCCACAGTAACATAATACCGACTATCCTCATGTATGCAAACCAACAGTTTCTCTCTTACGATTTAAGGGGTTCACCAGTTCGGCTTTCATAAGAATAACCAGGCTACCAGAATCTAACAGAGCCTATACCCAGTTGCCTTCTATAGTGACTATATACATTTTCTTATCTGTCTCAGCCTGTCAGTTGGCAGGGCAGGCTGGTTGAGCAAAGAAAGACATTCTGCGATTGACATAAGCAGTATCACATTGCATAGGTTCAGAGGTAAGTGAACAATTAGCAGCAATATGGCCCAAACCACCACATGGAAAACATTATCAAGTCATTTACAGGGTAGGAACCTTCCTGGCCATGCTGGCCTACTTCCAGGTTCCAAAAGCACAGTCTTAGGTTCATTCCACCACCCAGCACACTTCTCCGCTGGAACAGACTTACCAGTGGTCACGGGAGATAGACTAGGGCCCGGTGGGGTACAAAAAGCCCTTATTTCTGTGAAGTAATCTGTTCCCATCCATAGGTAAGGCACTTGACGTAATGGTATCCTTTAAAGTGGGTGCCCTCCTATAGATGAATTTCGGCCTTTCTGGTAAAATCTTACTATGTGATTTTTAAGTAAAATATTCCAGTTCTTTTTGACTATGGTTTCAACTTTCTTATATTGTCTGTTAAATTGTTTACAAAAAGCTACATGAAAATTGCTATTACTATTGGTGGACGTCTTTTTCATATATTCTAACACTTACCAGCAGGATCAGAAATCGTGACAACGTAAAATACACCCGGGTGCCATCCATCTATTTGCCTATTCACATGCTGATCCATTGTCCATCTTCTGGTATGGGGAATATCCTCCCATTTTATTGATTTTACTATATGATTAAAATTTAGTTTTTTTTAGATATTACACTATGAGGAGTGTTTTTCTTTTCTATGCACCTGAGTCCCTATTGAGTTGGAATACAGACCTGAAGTGAAAAGAAACCCCCTATGTGTTTGTACCTGCCTGCCTATATTTAAGCTTGAACGTGAGCATCTATTCATATGTACGGTTTTCATATGTCCTATTTTGACACGGGCGTTTTGATTTAAAGAAACCTTTATATGTTTTCATCCTGCACTGGAATGTAAGCAATTATGAAGGCATTCCTTTATCATCTATGAGCTCACTTGAGGTAACTTTTTGTTATATGGGAGACCTCTACAGTTGTTAAAGGTTGTACACTGGGTTCTTCCAACAACACTTAGTAGCGAAATTGTGTTGTCCCAAGGACTGATATTGTATTTATACACCGTAATATTTGCTTTTATTTCATATATAGCCACATTGAGGATCACTTTGAAAACAAGGAGTTGAATAGTGCCCTGTCAGTCTGGATTTTGTGATGTGGACTTCATACTTTTAGTGACCAGTTTTTATCAGGAACAAGTTTGGCGCAAGGAACTATAGTTAGGTTTTCTTGTTTTAATTCATCATAGTCTTTAGCATCAGTCAGACACAAGTCAAAATATACTTTTTGCGGTTCTCCAGACAGGAAGGGTGCCACAAGACTTGCCCACTGATTTTTAGGCCAATTCTCTATCTCTCAGCTGTTCTTTCAAATTTAGTAAGATAAGCTTCAACATCATCACCCGGGGTCATCTTTTGCAGAAAGTGACTGGCCCGTAAGGAGCGAATGTTAGTTGAATCACCAGTGGAAGCATCTCCAGATTGGGCTACTAGCTGCTGTACCACCTCTCTTAAGGCCTGGTGTTGTTCCCTCTGGGCTGCCTCAAAGGCCAATAGTTGCACCCAGGTGGATTCTTGCTGATCCCTGATGGATTCTTGCTGAGCCCTGGTAGCTTCCTGCTGAGCCCTGTTGGCTTCCTGCTGCAGTTTGTTAGTTTCCTGCTGAGCTGCTGTAGCCTGGAGCAAGGCCTTAGCAATGTTCTCCATGTTATCTTTGGGTGTAGGTTTGAAGCAGAATCTGGCTTCCCTAAGCATTTGCCGACACCACCACCATGGATTTCACAGAATACGAATTGATGTCCAAAACAACAGATTGGTGTCTGTCACTTAAATTTTTCTATTTCTGCAATTTTCATTGTGTTGCCCACATTCTCCACTTGCATTATGATCAGGGTAGGAGGTCCCTCTCCTGGGGTAGATGGACACCTCCAAACACACAGCAAACAGGAAACACACCAGTTTAGGGTATTCGTGCAAGCTAGCCTCAGCTAGTTTTTATTGTGCAGTAAAATAGAAAACATAAAAATAAATCCTATCCCATCTGGGGACTCACTAAACAATACATTCCCTCTCTCAAAGTGGTAGAGCCTACTGCCCTCACCACAAACATAGGCTTATGCACAGTACTTACAATTAGTACATCAGTGTCTCTGAACAAGCCTGACTACCTACTCTCTCCAGGTATGAGAAACAGCCAAACTCTGACACCGCCTTTATTAGCCTCTCACAGCTGCAGGTACAAATTAGCCTGTTCTCAGGCTGAAGGCCTGAAAACTCAAAATGGCCTTGTGGATGGAGCCCTCCCTTCTCTCTCACATCTACACCCACAGAAGCCATTATCCAGATTTTACTAAAAACCCAAACTCTAATCAAGTCTGTTTAGCAGAAACAGACATTTCCTGGGGTTTTAAAACACATAGGCCATAAGCCTTGGACAAACATATTTGCCATTTATCCCTTAACCAGTGCTTCTATCACAATATGTAAAGTTGGCAAATCCTACATAGTTATTTAGTATCAATAAATAAGCTATTAATCTACATAGCGACAATGCAAAAAAGCGACAGAGCAACAAATGTTATATATACAATTCATTGGTTTGTTTGTCTGTCTAGTTATGCATTTGGACACCCCTGCACCGATTGAGATGAAACCATTGCGAGGTGGTCCAGTTGGATCCTGGTCAGGTTTTAGGGGGGTTAGGGTCCCAGTCGGACCTCCTGTTGGTGTACGCTGGGCAAAACTTTTTCCACAGAGCCGTTCTGAACCTTCCACTGGATGGATTTGGTTGAAAACTTCACAGAGTGGTAAAATTGGATCCCAGAAGACATGCTAGGAGTTTAAGGTACCAGTTGTACCTCCCATTGGTGTATGCTGGGCAGAACATTGACCCAAGGACGCTGTGCTGGGCGGAATTTTGACCCGGGGAGCCTGTTCCGGGCCTTCCACTGGATGGATTTGGACAAAAACTACACAGAGTGGTAACAGTGGATCCCAGAAGACATACTAGGGCAGCAGTGGCCAACCTGTGGCTCTTCCATTCTTCTGATGTGGCTCCCCTTACTGACACCGACTGCCTCCACTGATCAGCACATAGCTGTTCATAGGAGGCTCATCCTTTGTTCCAGAAGTCTTCTCCACTCTGGAGGCATGTATGGGCGACATTATGGTGTCACACCGCAAACAGGAGACAGAGCTTAACTTGTAACTGAACCCACAGCTACAAGGAGGACACTGTCGCAGATGCCAAAGCCTACCTACGAGACCCATACAGTCCACAGCAAGGTAAGAGCTCTGGGTTTTTTATTTGTTATTTTAATTTTATTTGTGATATGCGGGGAGGCTGGACTGGCCCATAGAGAGAAAGAGAGGAGGGGTTGCTGGAGTGGCATATGAGGGTCTGCTGATGTGATAAAAGGGGGACTGGACTGAAATATGTGGAGCTGCTGAAGTGACACATGAGGAGCTACTGAAGTGACACATGAGGGGAACTGGAGTGACACATAGAGAGCTGAAGTGACACATAGAGAGCTGAAGTGAAGTTTTTTCAATGTATTTTTTGTGGATGTGGCTTTTTCAGTGTATTTTATGTGGATCTGGCTTGTTTCAGTGTATTTTCAGTAGATCTGTTTTTTTCAATGTTTTCTATATTGCTTTGGCTTTTTCTTTCCCTTTAACAGTTAGCTCTACAGTGATTGTATACATGCGCTTTTACAAACTCCTACAAACATCATACCAGGGGCGAGGCCTGGCTGGCACAAGGCCACATCCCATTTTTTGCATGTACGCCTTTGTCACATGCATGATCTTGGCTCTTTGACACACCTACAGATGTTTGGGCTCTTTGCCTCTGACTGGTTGGCCACCCCTGTACTAGGGGGTTGAAGTACCAGTCGTACCTTCCGTTGGTGTATGCTGGGCAGAACTTTGACCTGGGAAGTCTGTTCTGGGCCTTCCACCGGATGGGTTTGGATGAAAATTTCACAGAGGTGTGGCAATTGGTCAGGAATGGTTGTGGCCCTGGTCGGACTTCGCGGCGGAGTGTGCCGGGTAGAAATTTGACCCAGAGAGCCTGTTTGCCCCTATTTTCCAATACGAGCCCAGGCTTTACAGAAAGCCTACAAGTCCCAGCAAGATGGTACTTGTAGAACTACAAGTGTCAGCATGCCCAAACATTAAGGGCCTGCTGGTTCCTGTAGTCCACCTGCAGAGAAAATATTTAAATAAAGATAAGACACAGACACAAATATTGTAGTATTTTATTACAAAACATTCACCCAAACAACCGTCATTCTCCACTTTAATGCTAACAAAATATAAGAATCAGGTCTTCTTTCCATGTAGGCATCCACGGGTCTTGGCAAATGACAAACCGATGAACTGTCCCTGTGAAGGACAGCGGAGCAGAGTGACAAGTCACTACCGGTCACTCTCCATAAAAATTAAAGGAAATGTACCGATTGGCTGAGAGTGTGGGAGAGGCGTTCTCAGCTAATCAGCACTTCCCCATTCATTTCTATGGAATAAGCACAAGTGACCCTGTCATTCACTATGGGGCACTCCATAGAAACAGTCCATCATTTTTTTTAATTCCCTGGGTGCCTACATGGACCAAAGAAGACCATATTTGTGTACTTTGTAGGTATTAAAGTGGTGAATTCAGTGTATATGTACTGTCTTTATTAAGACTATAAGAGCCAGCAAGACCTTAATGTCCAGACATCATGCTGGAAAAGGTCTTCTGGGACTTGTAGGCCACCTAGAAAAAACAATATTATTAACCACATAATTACCATTAATTCTGCACCCACTGGGTTTTCATCCCATGGTGGGTTGTCAGTGAGGAGGGGGGGGGAACTCATTTTATTTTGGGATTCTAACTTTCAGGGATTTTAGTATGGCAGAGGGACCGCATGCTGTTTGTCTCCCTTGCCTGCTATAGTACTATCCCATCAGCTGCTTCAGCCAGATGCTGGTTACTGGAAAATAGTCGGAACTCCATTCTGATTTTTGCCCCTATTTTCCAATACTAGCCCAGGCTTAGAGGTCTGGGGCTGGTTGCTGATTTGGTGGAGGACCCCATGCATTTTTTTCATTAAATTTGACTATTTTGTTCTTCTGACATTGCAGCAAAATGCAGGCTCTCACAGGCATCTAAGATGCTACCTTTTAGCAGTTTCTGAGATACTGGCCATCAGATTATGGATTTTGAGGGGAGAGGGGTTCAAACTTTTTTTTTTCTTAAATTTAACTATTTTGCTGCTCCTATGCTGCAGCATCTAAACTGTCAACTCTCATGGCCATCAGGTGCGGCAGTGTCATTTTCATATGAGTGCCAATATTATGACTGTTGACAATTTAACTGTTTCTATATTTTGTTTATCGAAAATATCACTCGTCAGTTTAACGGTGTCTACATTTTCACTGTCTAAACTTTGACCCTGTTGACATTTGTTTATTTAATGCCAACATTTTGATTGTGTCTACATTGTAACTGTTGATCTTATGTCTATGTCGATCTCTTGGTTGTCGACATGTTGATCTTGTTGTAATTTTTCAGTTGACATTACAATGAGCCATTCCTCTTTCATAAATCTAGTAACAAACAGGCTTCAGATAACTGTAATGCTCAGAATGAAGACTATTTTAAGAAAAATTCCAATCATATACTGCACATAAAACAACGGTGTTCTCTTATTAAGGGTTATAAATATCCAGTGGAGATAAGTCCTTTTTCCCTATTATGGCCATCTGTAATAGGTACTGTGAAAGCACAGTGTTGTAAGCATTAGCTATACTTTGCAGTCAATACCACTGTTATTCACACCTATAATTTGTGCTATAAAAGCACCAATGCTGTAAGTATTAGTTGTACCTTAAAAAGAGCAACTAATATAGGTACAGCATTGTGCTATCACAGTACCAACTACAGGCAGCCATAACAGTCGCACTAACCACAAGGCATAATTAACACTCACAGCACTGAGTTTTTACTGTACTTTTTACAGGCAGCTATTACATAGACACTGACTGCTAGGTATAATTAACACACACAGTACTGTGCTTTCATAGTACCTATTACCGGCGACCATAACAATGACATTGATCACAAAGTGCAACTAACACTCACAGCACTCTGCTTCTATATTATTATGTAGTGAGGGCTGAATCCATGGCAACTACCTATTGTAGATGGCCAGGGTAGCGGCACTCTCGAGGAGTAATTAATGACTATAGCATTGTGTCTCCACATCTGAACAAATATTAATTACGGTCTTGTATATACTTATGATTACTAAAATATATGCAAATCAATATAAAATAAGCAGCCAAATTATACAATAATCATCAGAATAATTTGAAAATAAGAAATTCTAGTCATACAATAGTCTGGTTAGAAAGATGATTGCTATTAAGAAACATATTTAGATACACATCAAAATCTCCCAGAATATTAACACACAAGGGAGCCTATTTATCAATATATATATATATATATATATATATATATATATATAAATGTAAATGTAAAAAAAAAGTATGTTTTCTGGTGTTTTCTCACCCTTTTCACATTATTTTAGTATCACATAAATTTATTAAAGGGCAATTAGAGAAGTTTTCATGAAAAACTACGCTATGCCATTTAATTTGCATATTGTTTGCATGGAGATCGCATTTCCCATACTTGTAATGGGAAATGGTTTCTGCCTGAGATTTACTAAAAATAAATTGTAAAAAAATAAGTGGGAAAGCCTTGTGATAATAGCACCACCTGCAGATGGTGTTTCAGGGCTTTTCCTCTGGTCCCCTGACTCCTGCTCTGCTCTGACAGGTAGAGCAGAGTCGGGATCTGGGCTCCAATTATCAGCTATGTGGTCTAAATAGACCACAAGCTGATCATTGCAAAAAAAATATAGTTAAAAAAAAAAAAACTTACCTGATTCCAGGGACAACTGACTGGGATCACAGTGCAGGAGCCGGGAGACCAAATGACTGGAGCCCCAGAGAGGACCTCACCGGAGCACCAATCACCAGGCACGTAAATGTAAGCTAAGAAGGGGGTAAATCATGCGGGGGGATGCGGCCACGGAGGGGGTCGATCACGGGGGGGTAGCGGCAGCCGGTGGCGCATGCGTGGACACATACTTTTCACTGTATTTTCCGCAAAAAATAAAGTATGTGAAGTGGATTCGCAGGGACAGAGATTTATCACAAGCTATGTCCCTGCATGCAATTTTTGATACATCCTTGTGATGTATTCAAATATCACATTAAGATATTGGGTGAATTTATCACAGCCAATCTGCATCTGAAATTCGGATTGTGATAAATATGCCCCAAGGTATTACAGACTATTTGCAAACCATTGAAACATTGTGTCAACGTAATGTTATTTTGAAAACTGGATACTGCAAAAATACTTTAAGACTTAAGGTGCCCACACACATAGCGATATTTTACACGATTTGGCCGATTTCGACGAATCATGACGACGAATCGGGTAAAAAAAGTACAAATCGTGAGTTTATACTCACGAGCACGATGTCGATGCGCGTCCCCGCTCGTCGTACATCGCATCTTCTGATCTGCCGTGCTGTTGGGCAGATTAGCCAACCATGAACACGATGGAAGCCGATCGTGAGGGTTTTTTTCCTCACGATGAATCGTACGATTCATCACACAATGTGGAATTTGACTGACAGAAGCCTGGACACGCCCCATCGCCATCTTCTGCAGCATCGTGTATGGAGCAAGACAGTCGCACTTTGGGAGCCTGCACACTGAAGTGTTTTTTTGGACAAGTTTTGGTGAGTATTGGTACAGTTTAATACAACCACACTGACCACCAATATGTGCTCCCCACTGCCCACCAATGTGTGCCCCCAGGTAATAAATGCATGACCCAGCCAACGCCCTCCGTATTGAGGCGGGCGGTGGCTGGGTCATGCATTAAGCTCCCACTGCCCACCAATGTGTGTCCCCAGGTAATAAATGCATGACCCAGCCACCGCCCGCCGTATTGAGGCGGGCGGTGGCTGGGTCATGCATTAAGCTCCCACTGCCCACCAATGTGTGTAATACATCAAAAAAATAAATAAATAAACACGTATTTTACAAAAAAATCACCATACATTACATTTAAAAACACACATTATTTAAAGCTGGGGGTCTTCTACCTTTCAGTCTCCAGCTGTTGTGGAACTACAGATCCCAGGATGACCTGCCACCCACCTTTGAAACTGTTTTTAGGGCATCCTGGGATCTGTAGTTCTACCACAACGACAGGCCCAAAGGTGGAAAACCCATACTGTCAATGAAAAACATTATATTACCAAACAATAAACACATAACATTCCTGTAAAAGAAAACATGATTAGAATACCATAACAAACCTTTAAAAACCTGTAAAAAAGAAAATATTAAAACATTAAAAATGTGAACTATAACAACATTACATTTAACAAAATTATATACACAAATATTTAAATGTCCTTTTTTTTCTTATTCATAGATAATGTCCATGGATTCAGAACGTGAATTCGTTACAGGATACATTGAAATCCTGCACTTGAAAGACTGTCTGTGGAAGATCAGTTCTCGGAAGTACCACAATAAGTCGCACAAGTTGGCCGCACTCGTGGAACCGTTGGTGTATACGAAAAAATACATATCTGATGCAGACCTGAAAACTGTACGGCAAAAGATTCAAAATCTCAGGACAGTGTACATCGAAGAAAAAAAGAAGGTGGATGACTCCAAAAAATCAGGAGCGGCTACAGATGAAATATATACTCCTGCGCTGTGGTACTATCAAATGATGTCATTCATCAGTGAACAAGAGCCTCAAAGGGAATCAATCACCTTGATGTCTGAGCGTGAGGGAGATGAGGAGGTTGCAGAAGTCTTGGTAAGTAGTGACACAGTTTAAACCAAAATCCTTAATGTTTTTGTTGTTAAATCCCAAATGTCCAATTTAGTCAGTAGTTCACAGACAGTCCTCCTGCCATGGTACAGCACCTGGTCCATTGAAATAGGTCATGTACTCCTCCCTCACTTCTTTGGCACGTGCGGTGGATGTTGTTGTAGTTGGTGGTGCAGACACAGATGTCAAATGTTCAATGTCCTCCAGGGGTCCTACATCTTCTGGTCTAGCAGGGACTGGTCCTCGTTGAGTAGATTTTCTTTGCAGAAAGTTGTGCAGCACACAGCACGCCATCACGACCCAGTCTATCTTCTCCACATGTAGATTGATGGTGGTGTGGAAAATGCGGAAGCAGTTGCTCATTATTCCAAACGCATTTTCCACAATGCGCCGTGCCTGGGATAGACGGTAGTTGTAGATCCTTTTCTCTCTGGTCAGGCCCCTGTGTGCAAATGGCTTCATCACATGTTCATGTAATGCAAAAGCCTTGTCTGCGACGAAAACATAATTTAGGCCGTGCTTTGTCTGGTCCAGTGAGGGCAGGTTGAGGGTTTTGTTGGCGAGTCTCTGGTAGAAAGCCGTCTTTTTGAAGGACCCACCATACGAAGCACACCCATTCTTGCCGACATCCACAAACAGAAATTCGTAGTTGGCATTCACCACTGCCATGAGAACGATGCTGAAGAATCCTTTGTAGTTGTAGTAATATGATCCGGTGTTGGCAGGTGGGTTGATGCGGATGTGTTTCCCATCGATGGCTCCTCCGCAGTTAGGGAAATTCCAACGTTGTTCAAAATCTTCCGCGATGCTGGACCACTCCTTCACGGTGTTAGGAAACTGTAAAAATAGTAAAACAGATGTTAAAACATGACTATAATATTTTTTTATATCTTTTTTCCCTATATAGACTCCCACCCAAGACCCTGATTTAACATCCACACCGGACCTCAGTCTGCTCGGTGGCGACAGTGATCCGGAGAATAGCACACAAGTGGAAACTCAAGTTCCACCTGGACCCTCATCTTCTCAACAACCCCAAAAAAAGAAAAAAAAAAAGGCAGAAAGGAGAATTTTACAGAACGTGAGGACCATTTTTTACAAAACGCAGAACGGCTGCTGCAGAAACCCCCAGATGCAATACATGATTTCACAGCTCATGTGAACAGCACATTGAGAAATCTGGATGCAGATATCCAAAGAAATTTTTTAAGGTTAAACTACGACCTCTTGATTCGCTGTATGAGCAAAAATATCTCAAAGTCTACATACATTGCAGATCCAATGCTATTTTCCCCTGCCCCAAATAGGTATGTCCGCCCCCCCCCTGCCCAGTTAGATATTACTCCCCCAACAAGCACCCCAAGCACCAGCACCACCTTGTATAATGCTCTGCTGGATGCAGCAGATGAGTCACCCCAATATACAGAGATGTACATTTTTTCTTGATTTTAATATCACCAAATTTTATGAATTCTAATAGGTGCTTGCTGCATGGGATAGGGTGGTGATGACGCCATTTGGACAAGGTCACTACGCACATGGCACAAGTACACATTGCTGGAAGCCGGGGCCACAATGTGTACTTGTGCCATGTGTGTATTGGCCTGTTCAAACTGGCGTCTGATCCACCCTATCACATACAGCCAGCTACCTATTGGGATTCATAAAAAAATTTTGATATTTAATTTGGTTATTTTTTTGTCTTGCTTTTAATGTCACCAAATTTTATGAATTCTAATAGGTGCTTGCTGCATGGGATAGGGTGGTGATGACGCCATTTGGACAAGGTCACTACGCACATGGCACAAGTACACATTGCTGGAAGCCAGGGCCACAATGTGTACTTGTGCCATGTGTGTATTGGCCTGTTGAAACTGGCGTCTGACCCACCCTATCACATACAGCCAGCTACCTATTGGGATTCATAAAATTTGGTGATAATGTTCTTTTGTAAAGTTGTTATAAACAAAGTATTTTGCACACAGTTTAGTGCACACTTTCAGTTGTCTGCAGGTCAGTGCACATTGTAGTAAATTAAGGATATTTTTTCCTTTGTTTTAGAAAAAAAAAAAATTTCTTTACACAAGAAAACAAAGTGTGGTGTTTTTTTTTAACTTACCTTGCAATAATGGTACTGTAGCACTTTTACGATGGCTTTGCAGGTCTCCGGAATGATGACGCCCAAGGACAGAGGTGAGATGAGTGTCCCAAACTACAGGTCTTCGAGTGACCATCCTGTAGCCAGGGACCTTAGGGTAGCCACCAGTCTGTCTTCAGCAGGGATTGCCCTCCGCCACCTTGTGTCCTGTCTCTTGATGTGGGGGGTCACCAGATGCAGCAATTCTTGGAAGCTGGCATCATCCATGTGCAGGTAGTTCCGATAGTCGTCCGGGTTTTTCTCCTTGATCTCCATCAGCAGGGACATGTGAGAGCGGGTATCCCTTTGTAGCAGCCACTCCTTGGTCCAGCATGCTCTCGTCCTTCTTCGCTGGGCCCTCTTCCTAATCTCCCGGACCCCAGCTTCAGCGACCAACACTCTATACTGATAAGGACGCATTAGTACAGAATTCAGGAACAGGATAGAATGCAGGTAGGTAGCACACACTTGCAGGTAGAATAAACTTTGTATAAGGCAAGCCAAATACAAAGTGCACAGTAGCAATGTACAGGATTCAGCAGGAATACACCTAGCCTCATCTAGTAGCAGAGCAGAATGTACACAGAGTTTAAAGGGTGCCTGCTTTTTATACTCCCTAACTAGCCCCTCCCATTGTTATGGCTATTTAAATTTCCCTCCAATAGTCAAGAGCCTGTTTTATTTTTTTTTTCAACTCACGATTTGTTATGGCCAATCTCACGACACATACGATCCGATAGATCGTGAGATCGCAAGACAGATTGGGTGTCTTTTTTCCAAAATCGTGATCACGATGGCAAGGGAGCTCCCGTGAAAGTTCATGAGGAAATTGGCCATAAAATCGTATCGTGAGCACATCAGTATATGTGTGGGCACCTTTACGCTACTACATTTGATTGCTGAATACATAGTACAAACAGTAACCATATTAAGTAGAAGACAAACTTATTGAAATTGAATATAAAACCCCTATAAGAAAAATTGGATTATTTTTGCTACACAACAACAATTTGGATATCCTAGGTCAGTGGCACCCCAGGGTGCTTGGGGACACTAGCAGGGGTGCCTCAGGTTGTTGGTCCAGCACCATGTCAAATTACTGTAGGTATGGTCAATGTAATGTAAATATGTGGACAAACAGAAGTGCAAACCTGTCCACCGCCACATAACTGAGCCTAAAAATTACAGGTAAGCACAATTTACTTCTTCACAAATGTTCTGCAATACATTTTTTATGATTTCAGAATAACAAACTTTTGACTTAGGGGTGCCGTGAAAACAGTGCTAATACTCAAGGGCACCATGATTTAGAAAAGTTTGGGAACCACTGGTCTAGTCATTAGCATCGCTGGGCAAAATCATAGTGTGTACCCAGCTTTAATCATTATAAAGGCAAGGTAAACATTGCAAGCAGACTACACAAATTTTGTGTAATTTATGAATCACAAAATTTGAGAACCTGCGATTCTCTCTTAGATGTTTAAGTGTGTATACTTGGTCTCCATGGTTATATCATTGTGAATGCCCTCTTCACAGTTTTGGTACATAACTCACAAATACAATACAAACGCTCCCTGTAAATCTAGGCACTTGTGCAAATGTAGATGCATAACATCACAGGAGCACTTGTGCTGCAGGTTTGCACTTTCATGATGTCCTTTAATAAGTAAACAAATATCAGCTGGGGGCCAACCTGGTGCTCTGGAAACGTTTATTTGATGATATTCTGTTCATCTGGAGAGGTAGTGAGGAAGATCTCCAGTCTTTTTGTGATTATTTGACGTTTAATGATTTTAATATTAAATTTACATTATCTATCAGTAGACAAGAAATCACATTTCTCGACCTTTCTCTGTTCATTAAAAATGGTACACAAAAACTCAAAGGAAAAGTACAGACTCAAATAGTTATATTGAGATTAATAGTCTACATCATAAGAATTGGTTAGACGGGAGTCCCTTTTGGTCAATATTTACGTATTAAGAGAAATTGTACTGAGGATGAGACTTGTAATGAACAACTATTTGAGATGGGCAATCGATTTTTAGATAAAGGATATGAGATTGGAAGTATTGAAAAAGCCAAAGACAGAATTAAAGGATTAGATAGAGGAGTCTTACTGGGAGGAAAAAGAGATAAAGTTGTTAAGGATCATCAATGGTCTTTTATTTGTAATTTTAACTCACAATACAAGAAAATAGAATCAGTTTTTAAAAAACATTGTAGACTTCTTAAAGAGGATCCAATAATTAGAAAGTGCATACCAGAAAAATCTTCCTTCATTTATAGAAGGACACCAAATATAAAGGACAAACTGGTTCATAGTGCCATTGAGGAGGAGAACGGGACTAGTAGTAGGAGCCATGGGTTTCATAGATGCGGCCTATGAACAATGTGGATGGAGTAGACTATCAGATAAAGGACCTCATCACTTGCAATTCTAAAGCTGTGAGTTATGCACTTAAATGTCAATTTGATTTCATTTATATAGGTAAAACTAGTAGGAATTTAAAGACACGTTTGGCTGAGCATACATACAATATTAAAAAAGGCCTTGAAACCCAAACAGTATCTATACACTTTAAATATATGCACTAATCCAGTGGGTATCAAACTGTGCACCATGGCACCCTGGGGTGCCCCAGCACACTGACTGCTTTGGAAACTATAGGAGAGGGGGAGTGGATAGCTATAAGTGGAATAAGTATACTATAGGGAGGGGCCCACATAGAGAACTATATGGAAGGGGCTGCAATGAGAGACATTGAGGGGGCTGCAAATGGAGACTGAAGACACATTGAGGGGACTGCATAGGGAAATATGGTGG
Source organism: Taudactylus pleione (assembly GCA_031769625.1). NCBI lineage: Eukaryota > Metazoa > Chordata > Amphibia > Anura > Myobatrachidae > Taudactylus > Taudactylus pleione. The sequence continues at coordinate 11,444,121 of JAUIMM010000014.1, forward strand.
GGGCTGCAAAGGAGACACAAGGAGGGGGATGCAAAGGAGAGACACAAGGAGGGGGATGCAAAGAAGACACAAGGAGGGGGCTGCAAAGGAGACAAGGAGGGGGCTGCAAAGGAGACACAAGGAGGGGGCTGCAAAAGGAGAGAAACAGAGGGTTCTGCAATAAGAGACATGGAGAGGGGCAATGGGAGAGAGACAGAGGTGGCAATAGGGGTGAGATGGAGGGGACAATGGGCAAGAATAGCCCAGTTTTTCTCCTTCTTTCTTGTTATGGATGACACTATGTATGCCCTTAATTTTAGGTCACAGGGGTACCGTCATGCAGTGCTACTCTGTTCTCCCAGGCGGATGTCAGCTGCACCACGGAATCAGGATTAACAGCACGCGTTGCCTATATTGCACAATAAGGAGAGGGACCCCCTACCCCGACTATATCACTATATATATATATATATATATATATATATATATATACTGATTGGGCATGCATAATAAAAGGAAGCATCTTACCTTCAGTCTCTGATTCTGAACTTGAGTAATTTCTTCTGGAACTCTGCGTTGTAATGAGCAGAAATTGTTTCAGGTAAGTTATTTGCTGGGCCAATGCTCAGGGATCTGTGAAATACTGTTTCTGGAAGCGGGGATCTAATAGGGAGGTAATTGCTAATAAGAAAACACCCTCTGAGTGGCCAAATCGTTTCTTCATCTCTTTCAAGGCTTCATTTAAAACAGCAATTCCAATCTCCTTGTTTGGGTGGAGATTCTGAAAATTGTCCATTATCAGAGAAACTAATGGGATCACCACACTGCATTTCAGGTGCTGTCCCCACTCATCATTTTGGTTGCCTCCTCAAATGGTGCTAGTATTTAAACCAATTCTGTCACATCTTTTAATTCGGAAGCAATCAACGTGGAAGGTGCACTTGGGTATCTATTTGTGATATCATTTATATGAGGTCAAAGCTCTATCAGGCATTGTAACATATAATATGTTGAGTTCCACCATGTTGGGATGGATTGGATTAGTTTCAATTCGGTTTCCTTTGTGAGTTCATCACTGGCCATGACACTTTGTTTAAACCAAGTGACAAGTGATTTTGCTTTGGAAAGAAGTCATGATACACTATATTTTGTGAGCTTGCAAGCAGGGCCCTCTGACCTCTATGTCTGTCTGTTAGTACCCTGTTTTGTTCTATAAATGTTTCCAATTGTAAAGCGCTATATAAGAAACTGTTAATAAAAAAAAATAATAATAATACATTCTCAATGTGAAGACATTTTTCTACAACTAAATTGAGAGTGTGGGCAAAGCATAAGATGTGCTTTTTCTTGCCAAATGCTTTCTCCACTGTGCCTTTTATATTTGCACTGTTGTCTGTAACTGCAACTGTTAGATCCTCTAATAGTGGCCTTATGCCCCATTTCAAACACCATGCTTGCAGCTGCTCACCAAGATACTCAATGGTGTGTCCTTCCTCAAGAGGTAAGACCCCAAGTGTTGCAGTAAACCAGCGGTGGGGAATTTCCGGGCCATGGGCCGTATAAGGCCCGTGACATCATTTGGTCTGGTCCTGCCACCCATGAATGTTGCGGCCAGGCTGTTACTATGGCAGCCACAGTCATGGATGGCAGGACCTGGGCTGGTTACATCAGTGTGGCTGTTACTATGGCAACACAGTGTGCATACAGGGCTGTCATCAGTGGGGCCAGGCTACAGGTGAGAGAACCCTAGGGCAGCCCCTCCACCTTGCTTGTCACATGACCAGGAACCATCGGAACTGCCCCTCCAGCAGTGGCGTCCATACCTCAGTAGACACCCAGCGCGGGCAGGGACGGCTTTGCATGTAGTGTAAAAGGAGCATGGCCTCGTGGAACGGGCATGGCCTCGTGATCCAAACCTCCATTTTTGTCACACCGGGGGTGCGGACTGCCCCGAGAACCAGGCTGTGTGAAGTGCTTGCTCCCTCACTGTGTCAGGAGCTGAGTGCTGCACATAATACTACAGTGCAGCACCAGGCTCCTGTCACTGAGGGGGAGTGGGCACTTTGGTGTTACCCCTCGGCAACCCCGTGTGTGGCCCGAACTCCCCGCAACCCACTTGTGATGCCACTGCCCTCCAGACTGTCTGTCCCTCTAATCTGCCTGGTGACATACAGATAGCCTCCCCCTCCTCTTGGCTGCTGAAGCCCACCAAAGGAGTAAGTGAGATGGTGGGGGGTGATACCATCGGGACTGCCACTCTAGACTGTCTTCCCCTCTACTCTGTCTGGTGACATACAGACAGCCTCCCCCATCTCTTGGCTGCTGGAGCCCACCAAAGGAGTGAGATGGTGGGGGGTGAGATGTGCTGCTTACATGATGGGACAGACATGTATGTTGCCCATCTGCCTGTATTGCGGTGACTCAGAGGACAGACAGAGCCAGGCAGGCTGGGAGTGTTGCAAAAGTGTTATCACAGATTGGATAGTTATTAAAAGCTAAGTGGTGTGACATCCTACAAATGGTGACTACAAAGAAAAGAAAAGTTGAGTGTCAAAATGGACAAATTACTATTTTTTTGTTGAAGTCAAAGACAAACCTGTGTGCCTAGTTAGTGGTGATGCATTAGCAGTAATGATAAAAGCCAATCTGGTGCTTCATTATAGCTCAAAACTTGGAAAACTCAATGAATTTGGAGGCCAAATGCATCTGGATAAAATCAAAACTCTTTCACTAGGCCTCATTGTGACAGAGAAAGTATTACTCAGGCGAGTTATGTAGTGAGCGAGCTAATCGCAAAGAAGCTGCGTTCTTATGTAGAGGGAGAGTTTGTGAAAGAGTGCATGGTGGCTGCTGCGGAGTTATTAGCACCAGACAAAGTAAAATTGTTTCAGAGTGTTAGCTTGTCTTGGAGAACCATCTCAGATCAGATTACTGACTTAGCAGAAGATATTGAAAAAACACTGAAGGATTCTGCAGGAGATTTCCAATTTTTCTCTCTGGCTTGTGACAAGACAACGGACATAACACATACTGCCCAACTGGCTGTTTTTGTTCGTGGGATAACTGCAGAGTTTGACACGAGAGAGGAACTGCTGTCACAGGAAGCCATGCATGGCACTATAAGGGGTGAGGACTTGTTTGAGAGACTTGTTTTATTAATGAAAAACTTGAGCTAACATTTGAAAAATTAAGTGGTCTTACTACAGATGGAGCTCCAGCCATGGTTGGCTCGCAAAAAGGTTGCATTTGTGAAGAAAGAACTGAATCATCTCAGCCTTGATCCAAGTGATTTAATTATATGCCACTGCATCATACACCAAGAAAGTCTCTGTGCACAGTCGTTGCAGCTCAACAATGTGATGTCAACAGTAGCGTCATGTATAAATGTTGTCAAAAGCAGAGGGCTTAATAGCCACCAGGAGCTACTGCATGATCTTGACTCTGAGTACGGTGATCTTGTTTATCACTGTGAAGTCCAGTGGCTGAGTCACGAGAACATGCTCATGAGGTATTAAAAACTGCGGGATGAAGCCATGCAGTTCATGGAAATGAAGGGAAAACCTGTCAGGGAACTCAATGATAGCAAGTGGCTGTGTGATCTAGCGTTTATGGTGGACATTACCAAGTGCCTCTCAGAGCTGAACGACAAGCTGCAGGGCCCCAACCAGCTTCTCAGCTCCCTGCTTTCAAACATGAAATCATTTTAAATTAAGGCTGTGGAAAGTGCAACTGGGAAGGAATAACACAGTGCATTTCCCCACTCTGGAAGGACAAAAGCCTTCTACGACACTTGAATATGCTGGTGAATGTGCCAAATGAATTGAGGCATTTATGAAGAAAAATTTAAGGAGGTGAAAAGTAAACAAATGGAATTGAACATCTTTGCTACACTATTCAATGTGGAACCAGCTAGTCTGCCTGATAACGTACAAAATAAAATCATTCAGCTGCAAAGCGATGATGAGCTGAAAGCTAGGTACAACAAACTCCCACTGCTTGAGTTCTATAAATGTTACATAAGCAATGATGAATTTCCCACTTTGAGGAGACATGCATTGAAATATACATCTGTGTTTGGTACAACTTACTGCTGCAAGCAGCTCTTTTCAAAACTTACCATCACAAAGAGTCGTCTGTGCTAGAGACTGACTGATGCAAACCTGGAAAATCAGTTGCGAGTAGCAGCACAATCAATACCAGCTAACATCACACCAAAGAGAAGCAGTTCCACCCATCACATTAGGGGTGAGTTAATTAAATTTATGACCAAATATAGCACTAATTTTTAAGTTAAATATGGCCCGCGAATAATGTTATACATATTCAAATGGTCCTTGGCAGAAAAAAGGTTTCCCGCCCCTGCACTAAACAGTTGATCTGGCTCACCGTGACACAAAAAATGTGCTTTTAGAGTAAGATGACTCTGCATTTTATTATCAGTCCAAATATCACATGTAAAGGTGTAGTCTTTGTTTTGTTGTAGTCTTTCCCTCATGAGTTGACTGATTTCATCATATTTCTCAGCTACTTGTCTTTTAATAGTATTCCTGTTTGGAATGGTGTAATGGGGAAACCATGTATTTAATTTTTTTTTAAAACAATGTGCTCTACTATTTGAAATGGCTGACTGTCTTTACATACAATATAAATAATTGACTTTGTCAGTTTCCTGTTGTCATCACCACCCGACTCTACTTTTTTAAAGGCGCACAAAATTGAATTTTGATGCGGCACCTGAATTTGTGGATGTGGCTCTGGCTGTTGATGGTACTACTACTGGCTCTGCCTCTGCCTGTTGCTCCCTTACACTAGTGGAAGCTTCTTCATCTGACAGGTTGTTTGGTGTTGAACTTTCTGAGGCTGTTGACACGTACGTGCCCCATGATAACATGATTTGTTCTATATTTATTTATAAACCTTACTTGTTAGAAAAATTAATGAAATAATTCACACCAATAGATTCTAAAATAAATGACAATGCTTTTACTTAAAGACAGCGTAATTATACATGTATTTTGCCAGTGCAGATTTACAACAAAATACATAGATTATATTAGCAGCAGTAGGGAATACCTATAAAATAAATTTGTGACACCCAGTGCAGCATACCTGCCAACCAATTTCATACATACGTACGGCAACGGCACTAGCACCCCCGGACTCTCATTGTGTGCTCCCTCTCTCCTCTGTCTTCGAATGCCCCCCCCTCCCTCTCTGGGGAGTTTTTATACTATTCCTCTGTCTATTCTTGCAGTTAATCCAATGGGGATTATTACTTTAATATTCACACATGCTAGACCTTAATTGGTTATGTGTCTCTTAACCAAAATATAATGTTATCTTCTTGTTCCCCTGTAGCTCCTAGTTCCTGCTTCTTGTAGGCCAAGGCTATCTTGATTAGCCCTTTTTATTTACAAAATCTGAGACTGGCTGTCTGCTAATCTGCTCACATTAAAAACTGACACAGATTTAAACCTACAAGACTTTCTATTGCTGAACCATTAAATAAGATGGCTGCTTTATCAGTTCTAACTTATCCATATCTCCACAGTTAATCACACCTGCATAGAAATAAACACTAATCTCTATATATTTATTAATACATCATTTAAGATACCTTTGGATCAAATATTAAACAAAATTACTGATGTAACAGGGACTCATTTAGTTACTTTGGAGGGGGAAGGGTAGGCCTCAATCCTCTCCAGGCCTGAGACCGTTCGACAAATGCAACCCAGCTGCACCTCACACAACTATACTAAAAATAAACGAACATAAACATGCATATATTCATCAATTACTGAAGGAATATGTATGACCACATATTCCTGTGTTATCACCCCGGTGCTGGGGCTAGCGCTACTCAGAAGTCGAATTTTGCCAGCAGATGAGCCAGTAACAGGAATCTGGATGCTTACTTTCAAGATGGCACTTTAAAATGGAACTGTTGCCACAAGTTTTTATATTTTTCCCACAAAAATGACAAATACTTGATTTGTCAGAATTTTTATCAAAATACTTCCAAAGGCTAATTTTTGGAGGAGCCATTATAAACAAAAAGAAAATTCTGCGGATAACTTAGTGTAGAAATATAGGGCTTGATTCAGAGCTGCTCGCTAGATGCATACGGTCACACCCAGCATATGCAAATTCGGCTAAATGATGGCGTGGCAGGCCATCGTACAGCAAGGTATAAGCATGTCCACTATGTCCTGGTGTATGATTGCTTTGTGTATGTAGACACCCACCAGCCTGTCTTAAGACGCCCACTTGCGCACATCATCTCCAGGAAGTGCATGCAACCATCGGTACATCGGGTACCATCGGAAGCGAACACAGCACTTGGGGTTAACTATACCCTACCGCAAGCAATGCAGTGTGAAATACGACCAGGTGACTTACTATGACGCTGCCTCTTAATTATGCATGCCTCTGAAATGGCATTAAGACGCTCGGACACGCCTGCGTTCGCACCTCCACTCCCCAGTTTCTAGTGACCTGCCCCTGTCACCACCCAGAAATGGCTTCTCCTGTCACTCACTCTGCTGGGCAGTCTATGCACAGTGAGCGACCACTTCCCGATCTTTCTCACGGGTTCGCGCACGAGCTCTGCGTTGCGTACGCATGCACAATATGCGAACATTGGCCAGCTACGAGCGAATGCTTCGTAGCGACCGGGTCTGAATCAGGTCCATAGTTCACTATATATAAAAAGTGAGCTTGCGTCTTTCCCCAGGTGCCCTGTGACTGTATATTTCTTTCTCACTATGGGCCTGATTCAGCAAGGAATGCACGGATGCAGACGCACGCACCCGGCCGCTGTGAGAATATGCAAATGAATGCATACGCATGGCAATCGCAGCACAAAGATCCAGCACTACATAGTGCCACCCCCTTTACCCTCTGCGAATGTCTGTACGCTCAAGGCTGAGGAAACATTGGGAACATCGAGTAACATTGGAGCAGCATGCAGATTAAAGGTAGACCAGACCCTGCCACAGGAGTTGAGAGACTTCCTGCACGCAGAAGGATGCAGGCTGTGTCCGGCATCTCAGTGGCTAATTTATGCACGCCCTTGTAACAGGGTGCGAACGTACTGGCACGCCTGTGTTTGACTGACCACTCCCCATATACACCCACAAACGGTACTTCCTGTCAATCACTTTTCCCTGGGTTTGCGTATTCACTGCGCTCACTTTTGCGGATGCAGTGAGCAGTTTGAGCACATACATTGCGACCCAGATGCATGCGCATCGGCCGATTGCGTGCGTCTTCATCCGTGCGCTCCTTGCTGAATCAGGCCCTATATTCACAGAAACAGCCAGTCACTAGCCTAAAGTTGAACCATATCAGATAGATTCAATTCACTCAGGGTAGGGTCAGTCTGGCCAACACTGCACAGATGATGATGATGGTGATATGGTGGTCACTGCCTGGGTGTGGTGGTAATACTAATGCAGTTTTTAATTCAACAGGTTGTTGTGTACTTATTATTATTACTTGCCTTCTGGGCTGGTGTAATATGTTCTCACTTTCTCCTCCTCCCTCCTGAGCTTCATGTGAGAGTGTGTCTGTGAGCTGTGTGAGTGATTGCTGCCAGTGCAGGGCGAGGGCTGCACACTGTCACCCCCAGATAAAACCTGTTTGGTTCTTATGGATAATCAAGGGGAGAATGGTTTTTACTCTCTTGGCCATGATCTACCCCTTTTTTACTTTTAAGTAGAAAATTATTTTAATATATAGCAAATTCACATTTATATGATACCAGCAGTTAACAAGTGTGAAATACATTTAACAAAAATAATTGAAATATATAAAAATAAATACAGCAGTATGATAACAACAATTAATAAAATTTGTATTTTCTTGGACTTTGTTAGATTCATATTTTATTTTTTAACAGCTTTACAAGGGTATTCAATATGGGTGCGATAACATAGTTTTTGCGTTAATATCGCAATTATGACGTCATTATCGCAGGTTTTACTTTTACACCCTATTCAATTTCAAAGACTTATCGCAGTTTTGACAAGTCTTTGATAAAAAACGGTGATAAGTTTTCACCATTGAATAGGTGTCGAAAAAAAGTGCAGAATTGGGGTTTAGGGGTGCAGGCTTAAAAAAAATAGCCTGCACCCCTGAGAATGACATTTAAAAAAGAACTGTGTCAAAAAAAATAAAAAAATAAAAAATAGGGACACCCCAAAAAAATTTACTTAAAAATTGGGGTGCAAAAGAAAAAAAATGGGGAAAAATTGTTAAACAATAGGGAAATAGGTTCAGGGCTATTCTGCATGTATGCGGCAGGTGTTTTGAAGAATAGAATTATAGCGGCAGGTGCACAAATGCAGAATTTTTAAAAACTGACTTTAGAGACATCAAAATATGCTAGAACCCATTTGCATGTACCCCAAATTTGATGGGACCACTTAAAAAAACGAAAAAAATAACCTAAGTGCTCTTCTGCATCACTTCTTCAATGTCGGGAAAAAAACACCTGCTGCGGCTATTTAAATCCCCGACTTTCAATTAAAGGCTAAAACGGGGGTACTCATAGTGTTCCCCCATGTTTTTACAACTTTAGGGGGGTCTTACAATTATTTTAAGGAAAAATTCGTAACTTTACGCAAATCCAACTTCGGAGTTTCCCGTCTTCGTTAATGTTATATTGAATACGGGGATAAGCGGGAGTGCGCATCAGACTTAACGCAGAAAAAAACTCCGATATGAAACGTTAACTTCGACAGTGAAGTTAACGTTTCATATTGAATACCCCTCGTGTCATGTATGAAGATATATATAGTAATTTTTATTTGCACCTGTCCATTTATGTAAAGTTGTGATGCATTATTGTTTATCATTATAATCTGGTCCTGTAGAACTCAGTAGTGTAGCAGCAGATGTGTAAAGAGAAGGTTACTGATATGATTTTCAAAGGTTACTCCAAAAAAATGTGCAGGTTTAAGGGATGGGAGTTCTAAGAATAGGTTTCTATTTCTTGAAACTACTTACGAGCTATACACACTATACATTGCTTAATACCAGTTAGATCCAATTAACTGGGTGTTGGTTGCAAAGGGTTATAAAAGGGAGTGTTATGGACAATACAGGAACCTCAGTTGTGGGCTGGAGTGCAGTACCCAGGATTACTATGAAAGATTTTCAGGACCTGTTGTAAAGTTATCAGGGTCCCTGGAAATGGGAACCTCATTCTAAGACCTCCGGTTAAGCTTTAATGCACAGGATATAGATATATAATATTGTCACAAAATATGATTTATTAAAGCTAGTATAAAATTATATGTAAATTATATTTAAAAATGCTAAATTGCAAGATAACAGCAAACAGTAAACATTAAGGACATAGGGCCTGATTCAGAGCCGTTCGCTATTTGCGGTCGTTCGTTCAAAAACAAGGGGTGGCTATTCAAATGATCCGTTCGCAAATTGCAGTCTGTTCACACCTCTAAGTCTGAACGAGCGAGCAAAACATACGCTCGTTTATTTGATAAAAACGCCCCCTGGCCGCTCGCACCATACGTCATGTCCGCTATTTATTAGATTAATCGAGTACATCGTACAGCGTATGAACTGCTCGCTATTCTTGTGGTTGGTTTTTTCAACCGCTATTTTGCGAGCAGTTCTGAGTTAAAAAAAAACAAGTGACGTGGTCAATGACGCTGCTGTATTAATTATGCACTCCCTTAAAACGCCCGTTTTGACCTTTAAGCACGCCTGCGTTCGAATTCCACTCCCCCGTTTTCAAACACCTTCCCCTGTTACCACCCACATACGCCTCATTCTGTCACTCAAAATAGCAGGCACTCGCTATATAGCGTACAAACGATTTTCGTCCGCACTGACTGGTTCGCGCATGCGTACTAAAAACCGTACGCATGCGCAGATGTGCGAACATCGCCCGGAACGAGCGTACGGCCGCTAGCGAGCGGCTCTGAATGAGGGCCATAATTCAAAAGTGCATGCAAGTGCACTGCTGATTGCAGATTCCCGATTATCTGGAATCTGTGCAATGTGCAGGACCCATTCTGAGTCTGTGCAGAACCCATTCTGCCCATGTGCAGAATGGGTCCTGCAAAATTGCGCGCAAGCCCCGCTATGCCTCTGCCTGATTGACAGTGTGGAGGCGGGGATGTCCTGCGTTCCTGGAAATGGGTGGCATGTTGCCCCCATATTTTAGGAGTGACAAGTCCACATGGATGCAGATTTCCTGACCTCGCATGTTGTAAGGACCCGGCCAGGCTGTGGTAAGCTTCAGCCTGCCCGATGGTAGCGATGGTGATCCCAGGCTGCGACCTCGGTTGCAGCATTGGGATCGCAGATGCAGCAAGGAGGTGTCAGACACCACCTGCTGCATTTGCATTTTAGCAAAGACAGAATTGCAAAGCTGCTTGTGTGCAGCTCTGCAATTCCATCCTCTGCTGAATCAGGCCCAAAGTTTAAATCAAATGATGGTTTAGACCAATGGTTCCCAAACTGCGCGCCGTGGCACCCCAGGGTGCCTTGGGTCACTTGTAGGGGTGCCTCAGGTTGGTGGTCCTGCACCATCATATTATTTATGGTCAATGTAATGTAAATATATAGACAGAAGCGCAACCTGTCCAACACCACCACATAACTGAACCTAAAGATGACAGGTCAGCACAATTTACTTCACTTTACTACTTCACTAAATTTTTCGTGAATTTCCCAATAACAATACTCTAGGACGCCGTGGTTTAAAAAAGTTTGGGAACCGCTGGGTTAGATGTTAATACAAGGAGGTCTAATTGGCAGCAGATGTCTCCAGTTTCATTCACTGAGTGAATTCAATTGTCCAGTAGTGAAAGTAAATCAAGAATTTTCTCCCTTTAAGATAATGAAGTTTATACTGAGACAATCTTATGGGACACTGCCAGCATGTAGAACAAAGTAGGAGGGATGACGCACTGGATCATCAATGTGTGGTATTTACAAGAGAAAGGATAAGGCTGTACCAACGATTATATATAATATTTTATAAGCCTATTTTAATAAAAGCAAAATAAATATTAGGAGTTGGTGATTTTTCCATGAGCAGGTGATTTATAGACTATATACAGGAAAGGATACTCTTTTGTTGGAACGCTTATAAATCAGATTAAAATATTACTGTTATTAAATATGTTTAAAATAAACTAATGTAGCTGTAACCTTCAAGCATTAGAAATAAGTGATTAACATAAATAAACACCAATTTGTGTGGGAGATGAGGATGAAATAATAAAGTAAATGCAGTACCTAGGATTGCCTTGGATTATGTGGAAGGGACTATGCCAGCTGTGGTATTCGGAATCAACCTTCATGCAGGTAAATCTTTCTGGTGTATGCAATGTACTCTGGTTTGTTATATCATTTTTTATTAAATAAATTCTTCATTTAGGTAAACCAGATACAGCACGCACAAGCAGGATACATTTACACAATTAGTAATGTTGGTTTACAAAATGATTATATCTTTTATGAACACGGATAAAAAACATACATATAAAGCTGGGTACATCCTGACAGATACATTGGCCGATGTATCTGCTGCCTGTCGGGCAGTGTATACCCGCGATATGTCGGTGAACATCAGCGTTCACCGACATATCACATTGGCTGTGCTGCACAGCCGATTGACAGATATGTCTGAAGACATATCTGTCCATCGGCAGTTGTGTACGAGCGGTCTGCAGACCGCCCGTACACACACACACCGGCAGCCACGGGGAGCGTGGACATGCCCCCTGGTCGCCGGGACCTGCGGGCAGGCACAGATGATGGTTGTTCAGTGTGTACAAACAACCATCATCTGCAGATCACTCGATCTGCAGATATATCTGTATAGTGTGTACCCACCTTAAGGTTAGGTGATTGGAACAAGGGAAAGAGACAGTGGCTTCTCAGCAATAATTTCGTAGGAGTAGATAGAAAGATACAAAATATGTAACTTAAAGTGGGATAACAAAGAAAAGGGAGGACAAATCAGTTGAAACTAGAAATGAGCAGTTCGGATTTACTCGGTTATGTTCGGTTCTCAAAAGCAGCATCATATTAGCAAGCCGGCTATCACAAATTTTGGATAGCCAATAAGATCAATCCAAACTAATCCGAACTTGCACTGATTTGGCAAAAAGAACCGAGTCAAAAACCAAATCGCTCATCTGTACTTGAAACTATAAGTATGGGAAATGTTCAGGCTGCAGAAATTAGGGAAAGCAAGACAATGGAGGTTAGAAGCATGTTAGCTGGGAGGAGTGGCTACTTGTGCAGCATATGTGGGTGACTCTTTAAATCCTGAATATGATCTACAGCTGAGGGAGCGATAGCATCCAAAGACATTTTGAAATCCAGGCGTTGGAACCACCTCTGACATAAGACAGTAACTTCCAGGGATTTCTTGCAAAATGAGAAAGGAATGTCAGATACTTCAAGGAACCAAAAGCCAGGATCAGCTGGCATCTCTGTCCCCTAAATCAACTGGGACAGTTTTGTGATCTTCCCCAGTATGGGAAAATCTCAGGATAACTCTAGCAAATGTGGTAGGTGGAGTACTCCTCTGTATTGCATCTCCAGCAAAGAGGAAAGACAGCTGGGGAAATTTTATGGAGAACCCCTGGGCACCTGTACCAATGGGTGAGTTTCAACAATGGAGGTGTTGTAAGAACAAGAATGGGTTAATTGGTACACTTTGATTTATGATATAGGAGGAGATCTCGCCTCCATGCTTCATCAAATCTCGGTTTCATAGTAAATCTATATTCTAAGATGATCTGATAAACGGGGGAAATGGAGTGTTTTGGAGTAATAGGGTATACACAAAGCATCTCACAAGGGGATAGATGTCTAGTTATTGCAGTAAGGAGATGTCAAATGTGGAGAAAAAAGCACAATTGGGGGTATCTCCAGAAATCTGTGGGTTGTAGTAGGTTATCTTCTTGCAAAGAGGAGAAGGAATGAATGGAACCACACGTAACCAAATCATATAATCTCTGGATGCCTGAAGCAGCCCAGTTAGAGAATAAAGCAAGGTGGAGTCTTGGGGAAAATCGTGATTGTGAATTAAAGTCAATAAGTCAGAAGTGACACTAGGATTGAGATATTCTTTGTGGCACTAAACCCCTGCCAGCATAAAAGAGTAGACCCAAATTTTGGGTGACAAAGAAAATATAAGCAATGGTATAGTGGTGTAAATTAATCACAAATACATATGGATAAAAATTATTATTTACTAAAAAATATATATAATATATTTTATTAATCAACCTATAGACATAAGCATCATGTACAAAAACGTATTTGCAAACATACAGTGTACATACGAATTATGTTTGCAAATAAGTTTTTGTACAGGATGCTTATGATTATAGGTTGATTATATTGTATATTTTTTAATAAATAAGGTATTTTACCCATATGTATTTGGGATTAATTTACACCACTATAGCGCTGATTAAATTTTCTTTGTCTTTTTAATATTGGGTTGGCTACCCATTAGCAGCTGCTTTTGGTGGTGTACAGAGATATCACTACCTCCCAGTGCCTAGTTTAATACTGTGCTGTTCTTCCAAATTTTGGGTGGAAGACCCAATTCAATTTAGAGAGCCATAGCAGAAGTAGTATTGGGACAGTTACCTCTTCCTCTTCAATATAAACCCATTGTTTAGTGTCTACTTGTCTTGTCCACTCCATAATCTTATTGAGCATGGACACCTGGTAGTAGCATCAGAATTAATAAAGCTGGATACCCCTCTGACGTCAGTATCGGTAGAGAGCCTTGTGCTCAACCCAAGGTCTCCAACCCCCCTCCCCCCCTCCTAAGCAAAATATCTGATCTTTCCCTGTAGGTCCATAAAAAATGTGGCAAGAGATGTAAATGGGAACAGACTGAATAATGTGGAGAACTTTAGGAAGGATATTCATCTTAACAATGTTTACCTTGCTGAACCAAGAAGAATTCAAGGGATACCATGAGTTGAGTTACCGACGGCTCTGGTTTATTATCTTGTTAGCACCAAGCATCCAGTATGAATAGAGATAGATGAACAGATAAACACAACAGCCATTCCAAGACCTCTTGTTGATAATGTTTTGGAACATCTTTAGAAAAACAACCACAGATGACCTACAGATGACATCACTTCCAGTAGTGGGGTTCACTAGTCTGACTGTTCATATTGTGTTAATCTATACTGAAAGTTTAATTTAAGCACATGATAAATTACTATATTCAATTCATTCTGTTTCTTTTTATTATATTTCTAGACTTTGCTACCTTGTATTATAGCATACTGTTCTGTGCAATTTATTATTATTGCAGTTTCACATCTTCAAATCAGAATTGATGTGCACCCTTATTAATAACAAAATAATCCAATACCATCCAATTCTGAATTTGCTACATTTTGGTTGTTCTAATTTATTCAGTTATTTACCCTAATGCTAAAGAAAATTCATTAGCTACTGTGTCCAAATGTTTTTTTTTTTATAAACCCTTTATGCATTCATGGTCGAATACACTTCATATGAAGCAAAACTATGCCAAACACTTAATTAGCTGTATCAATTAAATCTCTATTAAAATGTCTAATCATCCTTGAAGTAAATAATTGATATTAACAACTGAAGGATCTGAAGTAGTCCTAAATAATTCTGGCATAGTAAAATTAAGATTTCTAACAAAACTATTATTAAGAAACTATAGAATTGAATTACCATAATATTGCAAGGGAAAAATCACATTTACTTTTACTCCTTAATCCTTTTCTGATAAAACAAACATTTCATATACAAGAAGCAACAAGTATATTATTTCTTAGTACATTCCTACAACAGCACCTTCCTTGCTCAATTCAAGATCATAGGAACTGTTAACATAAATATCCTTCCTGTAAGACCAGAAACATAAGCACACATTTAGTAGTTAGTAAACTCAATTAAATGTAAGTATTGTCTAGCCATTTTAAACAAAATATTATGAAACTAAACAGTATTGCAATTAGGATAAATAATAAAAACAGAATACATAACATAAACATTCCTATATGTCCAAACATCAGTCTCTCTACATGTCCATACATTTCTCCATCTGATTTTAAAACCTCTTAAGTTTCTAAAGAGTCTCAATTCCTAATACATCTTTCCTGATAAAAATTTGCTAAGTCCTTATTTGTTTAGGTGCTTCAAAAAGATAAATACCAGGTGCATGGAGTGTACATTGTCCATATTTTTTTGCATAAACAGGATACATACATTGCCGAAAAACTCAAGAATTACTAGAAAGTGATGTTTTTTTCAAATGGTGTAATAACCTAATAGCATTATTAATTTCTGGTCAAACTAAACAATTTTTCATGAGTCATTGTGACCTAATTTAACTTTTGTTTCCCACTCAACGTACTGTAACAGGGCCAGGGAATCAATACCATCTTCTGGGGAAGATGGCAATGCACAGCAGCTGAGAGATCACACAAAGTCCATTGGTCTGGTGCAAAATAACAAAAAATAAACACCTTGGCGTCCAGCACTAACTAAACACAGAATGGTCCTAACTTACTAATAAACTTACAATAAGTTTTACCAGGCATAGTTCACTTGGTTTTAGCAGCATGCTTCTCACACAGAGACACAGTAGACTCTTCTATTCTCCAGGTAGTGTGTCTCTACAATGATCAGCCTGACAGCCTTAAAACACACATACACAGCTGAAAGCACTAATTAGCTATCTGTGAAGCTAACAGCCCAAAAACCCAAACTGGGCCTAAATGAATGGAGCTCGCCCTCTCTCTCCATTCACAAACCCCAGGAACCCTTTTCCAGCATTGTCAAAAAGCTCACAAAGCTGTTAACAACAAACATTTTCTTGGGGTTTTTAAAACACATAGGTTAGGAATCCAGGGGAAATATAGCGACCTTCCAGCACAATACTAGTGACCTTGTCACACTATCCCCTCCCCTGTTTCTGAACACTTACAGCCCCTAAACAAAAGATGGGACACAATGCATCTGCATTAGCTAGTTAGGACCCATACCTATGTTCCACAGTGAATGTAAATTCCTGCAAGGCTAAAAACCACCTTCTTACCCTGTCATTTAGGCCTTTCTTTAGTGACATCCATTTTAATGGAGCATGATCTGTTAAGAGCTTAAACTCTCTATCTAAGAGGTAATACCTCAAGGTGTCTAATGCCCATTTAATGGCGAACGCCTCTTTTTCAACAAAAGCGACCCTTTTTTCATGGTCATTGAGTTTTCTGCTCAGATAAACAATGGGGTGCTCCTCCCCATCCCTACTTTGGGACAACACTAATGGTGCGTACACACTGGGCGATTAAAGTGGACGACTGAACGATAACGATATCGTTATCGTTCAGTCGTCCACTTTATCGTCCATTTTTAACACAAAAAAGATGAACGATGACGACGACGCGCGTTCCCGTGGGTCGTTCGTCATCCTCGTTCATCGGGCTGACATGCAGGCCAACCTGACGACCTCGTCAGGTTGCTGCATGTCAGGGAATGGGTGAGAGAGCCCGGCGCTGAACGATATCGCTAATGATATCGTTCAGCGGCTGTGCTCAATGTCATGAACGACATTGAGCACAGCCTGCCGGGGACACACTAGACGATATCGCTCAGGGAGCATATCGTCTAGTGTGTATGCACCTTAAGCCTACCCCTACTTCTGTGGCATCTGTCTGAAACACAAACTCTTTAGAAAGTCTGGTGTTATCAACACTGGTTGTGTACACAAAGCCACTTTCAATGCCTGAAATGCTTTTTCAGCCTAAGGGTCACATTTCACCACATTAGCCTGTTTCCCTTTTGTGAGGTCTGTTAGTGGCACCGCTGTGGTGGCAAAATTTGGGATAAACCGTCTGTAATACCCAGTGATCCCTAAAAAGGCTCTAACTTGTTTTTTGTTTACAGGACATGGACAGTTTTCTATAGCTTCAATTTTGTTTAACTGGGACTTAATCAGGCCTCTTCCTATGGTAAACCCCTATTGAATCTTTTCCATTGCTAGGCAACATTTCTAGGCTGCTGGCTGTTAGGATGGCCTTCCTAATTGAGTCCAGCACTGCCTGTACTTGGACTAAGTGAGATTCCCAGTCTGGACTGTGAATTACCACATCATCCAGATAGGCCGCTGCATACTGTCTGTGGGGTTTTAAAATTCTATCCATTGCATGTTGAAAGGTTGCAACCTAAAAGGCAACATCCTATACTGGAATAGCCCTTCTGGAACAGAAAAGGCTATTTTTCTTTCGCCCTATCAGTTAATGGTATCTGCCAATAACCCATAGTCAGGTCCAGTGTAGTAAGATATCTGGCTGTTCCTAGTCTCTCTATCAACTCATCCACATGAGGCATGGGATATGCATCAAATTTGGAAACTGCATTTAATTTACGAAAATCGTTGCAGAAATGTAGGCTGCCATCAGGCTTCGGAATCAGAACTATGAGACTGGACCACTCACTATTAGGCTCCTCGATGACACCAAGCTCTAGCATATTCTTAACCTCTTTAGAGACAGACTCACACTGTGCTTCAGGAATACTATATGACTAGGTTGACCCTTAACCCCTGGCTCTATCATGCTTTATTATGGCCGTTTGGCCGGGCAGTGCTGAAAACAAATCTTTGTTCCTAATAAGGAACTCCTTAGCCTTGTTCTTTTGAGAGGCTCATAAACATAGGGAAGGGAAAAAAGGGAAAACTACCTGCACTCTGTCATTTGAATTGATATTAGACCCCTATATGATTATGATTCAATATTCCATATATTCACGGGGGTGATAATTAGCAGTAGTGAATTATGAAAACCATAGCGGACTGTGAAATAACCAGCCTTATATAATAATTCAAGTTATTATCTTGATTAAAGTGATACTATATTAATTTAATAAAGATATCCTATTTATGTGATATATCACTATTTGTGTAATTACGGATGTAATTAACTCTTTATTAATGAGATTATTATCACTCATTTGATAATTACTCTGTATGCAAGCTACATCAACAATTAGGTATATAAATTGATAATCCAGCATCATACTGAGCTGCTATTCTTATCAAATACAACTAGGAGGAGAATTTTGGATAAAAATTTCTCCTTTTGATAACATACCAATTATATATTGACATCTTGATTTTCCAATCGTGATGTGTAAGCAGTAATACCAACAATGGAGTGGAAATATTTATCATGTGAGTAGGATTAACACCATAAAAGCTATAATTTATCAACATAGTAATACCAAGAAAACTATCCATGATATAATAAATTCATGGTATGTTAGTCTGTATTTGACATCCCAATAATTACAAGAGGGTGTCTGGCCGTTTAGGTATCATAGCATCTAAGAGGGGTAGGATTTAATCAATATCACTGATAATCTTATTAAGATAAATATTCAGATATTAATAGACTCTACACAGCAACACATTAGTGGATCTGCCATTTTAATATTTGTGTATGTCTTGTTTGATATCAATCTTTTAAACCTTATATTTCACTGTATATCTTTTTCCCCCTAAACGGGGATAATTAATTTTAGGTAGTAACCAATTAAAGTTAAATTTTAATTTGTTAATATATGTTTTTTTCTGTGCGTCCATTACCCACAACTCCTTTTTTCTTTTCTCATTATATCTTTTGAGAGGCTGACAGGGTTTTGGACACTTTTACTTCTGGAATCAAAGGTACTGAAGCTAATGGCTAGCTAGGTTCAGCTGACAAGGCTAATCTATCCTTCCAGGATTTTATTAGGTTAACATGGTAAATTTGTTCAGGCTTCCTCTTGCCTGGTTGGTATACTTTATAGTTAACCTCACTCACTTTCTCCACTCACTCTCTCCCTGATCTCATACGGACCTTGCCATTTAGCCATAAACTTGCTTTCCATTGTGGGTGTCAAAACAAGCACTCTGTCCCCAGGGGCAAATGCACTCTGTTGAGCTTGTTGGGCCTGCTCCATATGTTCTTTGACAATGGGCCCCCATGGCCGCAATCCTATCTTGCATCTACGACACATGTTCAATTACACTTTTATAGGGTGTGGGCTGTCCTTCCTATGTCTCCTTAGGAACATCTAGCAACCCTCTAGGATGTCTCCCATACAACAGATAAAAAGGAAAGAATCCTGTAGAAGACTGAGATACTTCTCTAATAGACAACATTAAATATGGCAACAAATAATCCCAGTTTTTCCCATCCTTGTCAACAACCTTTTTTAGCATACTTTTTAAGGTTTTGTTGAATCTCTCTACCAACCCATCTGTTTGAGGGTGGTAAACTGAGGTTCTCAAGTGAGTAACTTTAAAAAATTTGCATAACTCTTTCATAATTCTAGACATAAAGGGGTACCTTGATCAGTTAAAATTTCTTTGGGTATTCCCACCCTGCTGAAAACACGCACCAGCTCTCTAGCTATGCCCTTGGTTGACATATTACGCAAAGGGATTGCCTCAGGATATCGAGTAGCATAATCCACTATAACAAGGATATACTGATGTCCCCGAGCAGACTTTAACAAGGGATACTAAAAAAGTGTGTATGAGGAGGGTGCGCAACACCTGCAGCCTTCCTGTTAAACAGAACAAGAGTGTCACTCCACTCAAAATACAAATGCGAAACAAAAACAATCTGAATATAGGATGGCGCTGGATATAAAATACAAGCAAAATAATGTCCAAAAGGATTACTTAATCCTTTTTTTTCCTTTTATTCGGTGTTGGATACCCTTCTTTACAGGTGATCAGGTTCTTTAAAAGTCCTCTGTATTGTGTATACCAAAAAGACACAAAAAGATAACACAGAATTCCCTTTTATATTTAATTCTTTAAAAAGATAGTTTCTAATACAATAGAGATAATCCTTCGTGTATATGGATGTCGTACCTCAACTCACATAATAATAAGTGGGTGTATTCCTATCTGGGTATCCATTTCCTCCCTCTATACTGTGTCCCCAGATGTATTTGTGGCAACAATTAAGGATAATTAACAAAAATAGGTGCGTACCCTACTTCCAAGCAGGGCAAGATCATGAAGCTCATCAAGGTTTCTTTGGTAAGTTCTCTGTGATCATCTCACAGTTTAGTGAGCGGCCAGGAGGCCGAACAACAAAAAACATGCGGCCGCCCTGATTCAGAGCGAGCGCTCACTTTTTGCGAGCGGCTCTGAATCAGGCCCTGATTTCGAATATCACATCGGTTTTGATGGTGTTTTTCTTGTTTGTCTGTGTATATCTAACATTAGAATGTTAGATATACACAGACAAACAAGAAAAACACCATAGGCAACTGTCAGCAGACTGCTGGTTGGGTGGCCCTTCACTTCTATATGGAGGGGGGAAATTCTCCAATGATTACAGAGTGAACACCTTGAATATTCGTGTTTCACTTTCTAGAATTTTCTGATATATTCCCATATGACAGCGTTATGGCTAAGTTCTCTATTACTTGAGGGTATCCATTATATAAAGAACTAGAGCCAATTTGTCAAAAACTACTTTCATTTTTTAATTCAGCAACCCCAAACAATTCATTCAAATATCTTTGGCAGCTAAACTATTTTTTTTTGTTGGGCTATGTAATCATTTCAACTTTTGACATGTAGCACTAGTCAGTAAGATTTCGGCAACATGTATGAAGACTGTCAAGTTCTGTTAACTTTTATTTGCTGTTCAGAATGTGACATTAAAAATTAAAAAACAATATATATATATATATATATATATATCTTAAAAGTAGCTTGAAAATGCTAAAAAATTTAGGAAGCCATCTGGAATCTAATGTTCCAAATGGACACTATCTTTCTGGTTTACATGTGGATGGATAGTGATTGCAAACAATATGTAGTGTGAAAATCCTTATTATGCAATAACATTTTATATTTCCAACCCACCAATATCTGTGTTAAGTGGCTGTCGGGAGGGTATTAAATCAACAAAGTTTGTCTACATTTGAACCAAATACACAAGAGATAGTTTTGGTTTATAAGCTGCAGCAGGTTGTTTACTTTAGGTGTGGTGTTTGTTTTATTAAATATTTTAAAATGGAGATAAAACATTGCGCATGTACAATATAAATTCCCCAAAAAAAATGTTTGCTATATTTGTGGACAGTTAACAGTGAAGTCACATCGGTCAATCACGCAAAAGCTAATGCCAGCTTACTAAGTTTGATAAAAAAATATATGATAATGGGTGCGCAATAAAAATAGGAGGTGCAGCAAGAGGTAGAAATACCATAGAATAGACACCCACTATTCCAAGAAGCATGCAAATACAATGGATGTAGATCACCTTCTAGCGCTCACCTAGTCACAAGTGCACATTAGTGATATAACAATGAAAACAATAATCACCATAGATAGACTCCACATGATAATGGATCATGCAGTCTTTAATAACTTTTATGGAAGTAAACTCTATTATCCTCCAATTAGTTGTACGCTGACCACAGCAACCAAAATACTGGAGGAAAGAAAAACGAACATAGTATAGATCAAACTAAAACACATACATTTTAATGATGAAATGCACTCACAAAGTGTAGAGAAAATCAGGCATTAAGAATCCATTCAAAATGAGACAGCAGCAGCATTGGGACAGGCTCTCTCCTGGTAGTCCTCTAGATGGTAAAAAGGAAAGCAAAACCACCAGCTCCAGATGCAGTGATATGCCACAGGATTGAGCAAGTTCAACAGGTGCTCCACTGATCAGAAACAATTATAGTCGTTAGAGCCCACGCTTAACGCGTTTCAGACCTAATAGTCCTTCGTCAGACTATTGTATTTGCAAGCTTACTAAGTTTGTTTTGGCTGCCATGTGGTTGAGAAACATAAAAGTTGGGCACCACATATGAGCTATATAACTTGCTATGTAAGTCTGATTAAATGGATTAAGGGGAATAAGAATAGTATGGCTTTGCTATTCCAAAGGCCTGGTGAGAGCTAACCAGGCACTTTGAAGATTGTTATTTCTAACAGAAACAGAGGGATTTTCAAAGAAAAGTAAAGTTCACTTTGAATATCCCAATATCTCATCTGCAATTAAGACCAGTGCAACATACACCTGAATTCCCGATACCTATTCCTCCATCTAACTGGGACCAGAAGAAGAGCAAGAGTCACGTTATACTTCCACTTAATTGAGCAAAGTGAGATAAATGACTTTGATTCGAAGCTTTCAAGCAATATGCTAAAATATTAGCATACATGTTTCTCTATGGAATTTACTTGCTAAAGACACAACGATTTCTGTGTATAGAAAATTAAATGAAAACTTGGTATGCTACTATGAAATGCAAAGTTCCCTTTGCATCTGCAAAGATGTAAATAGATTGATGGATGAACCAGGGTTTTAGCAAAACCCTGAAGAATGCAGATTATTCATAAATTCTTCTCAACTAAGTTTTTACATAAAAGATCACCAAATCACCGGTACCAAAGGCTCATTCAGTGGCTATGAAACAAACATACAATGCCATGTCAATCTTGTTAAATGCCATCAACTATAATAAATTTTGCTGGCAAATCTGTGCTGATTTGAAAGTTATTGTTGTTGCTTGGACTGCAGGGTGGTTTTACGAAGTCTTGTTGTTTCCTGTGCTTATGGGATAGTTGAGCAACACAGCAGCATTATATTGTGAAGTACTGGCCCACCAGAGAGCATTTTGTCCCCGGAAAACACAAAATCAAGTATGAAACCTAAAATGATACTTCTCCCTCCATTACTTAGTAAGTTAGGGTTCATGAAAAGTTTTGGAAAGGTTTTAGAAGGTTATAGACTAAGGGCTCGATCCAATTAGGTGCGAATTGCAAGTAGCGAGTTTGTTTCTTTAAACTCGCACACTTCGCCGCGAAGCGCGCTCCCGACAATTCTCCAATCCCATAAAAAATGCCTATTCACACTACTCGCAGCGGAGAGGTGCGAATTGACTGTCAAATGAGATTTGCAAGAAATGCATGAAAATGTGGGGACATCATACTGGACTCCCCAAAATGGATAATTTCGTTAGCAGGACTGTATAGACGGCTGTTTGTGGGCATTAGGAAAGTACTGTAGGTTTTGAAATGGTGTCAAATGGCTGATTTGTGCTTTTTTTTGTAAATGCAAGAAAATGTTAAAAAATAAACTTTTTTGTTTAATCTCAAATGAATAAAACGAAAAATGCAAAAAAAAACTAGGAAAAAGGGTGATTTTGGTGTACTTTGAGGGACCTTGAAAAAAGGAAAAAAAAATATAAAAACAATTATTTTTCAACTAAATAATGATTGTAATTAAATTTGGGGTGCCTAAGCTAACGAAAAAATTGATTTTGGGGTAATTTGAGGACATTTTTTTTTAACCTCAAAAAATTACATGTACTTATTGGACTAAATAAGCTAATTAAAAACTTCCAATTGCCTCATTGGTCATTAGGGGGGGGGGGTCCAAGGGGTTCAGCACAGTGTCCCAACATTTTAACCTTCAAATAAAGATTTTCCTTTCCATCTCTCACCCTCAGGGAGGCGCGAGTGGAAACTTGCAAATTCAGTCTGACTGATCAGTGCGAGTTGCTAATTGGATTGCAAAATTAATTCGCTATGCAAATTCGAAGTGAAAATCGCAACTCGCACCTAATAGTTGAAGGTTGTGAGTATTTAATCAAATTAGACTTCTTTTAAAAGACAAAACTTTTTATTATTAACTGGACACGGCAGGATTAGATGCATGGAAATCCTTCGGATATGCTGTTGGTGGCTTTTTTTAAGAAATAAAAAAGCAGAAAAAGAGCTGATAGTTAAATTACTGAAAAATGACGAAAAGTTAGGATGCCGTATGTTATGGAAGATACATTTCTTAAATTTGCACCTGGACTTTTTTCCCGGACAATTTGGGAAATAGAGGAAACAATTCCATCAAGATATTCACACAATGGAGCAACGGTAACAAATGAGATGGGATCAGTGATGATGAGTGATTATTGCTGGTTTTCAATAAACTTCTATCGTCAGATGATAGATGTGACCCATAAACTTAAATTAAACTTAACTAAAATAAACACAGGAGACCAAGTTATGCCATTTAAATTAATTGGTCAGCTTTATTTGGTTACAAAGGTAGACATGGTGGCAGGAGAAAGAACGGCAACTAACCAGCGTCCACTTGTCTTAGGCCGGAAGTAAATCACAACTTGTGAGGGCCAACTATCCCAGACAAGGGTAGGGTGATCTTAAAAACTTGCAAGGGCCAACTATCCCTTTCAGAGCAAGTGATGCGGCCCCAACACCCATGCCAATGCACCATTCATCCTGCTCGGTCGAGAGGTGCCGCTGACCCCAATAGGGTGAAATCAGCCTATCAGTGCATTGAAGGGGTGCGCACCGCTATTACTGCTGCAAGATGGACACTTCAATATTGCCGGTCTTTCCCGCCACAGCGGCTCTCAGGAGAGAAGCAGCCCGCCACCATGCTAACCAACCAAGCCCTTAAAAACTGCAAAAATATCTTCTAGAAACAAAAAATTTCCCTCCTCAGTAAGATGAACGCCATCCCTGCGGAAAAGGTGGGCATCCTGAATCCGAATTAAAGGATGGTGCACCACCAACCCTCCCAATTCCAGCACGTGCCTGGCCACCCATTTGTTAACCTTCCTCCTGGACCTGTCCAAAGCCACACTATTATAGCAATACCACCATGAAAGCCTGGCGATGATAGGGGACCACACCAAAAGGCAGTTAGGCAATAACCGAACCACCTCTCTCAAGTCACGAACAATCGCATGGCGCAACTCTAAGGAAGTTTGCTGGCCCAGATCATTGCCCCCGAGATGTATAATTAACACTAAAGGGGAACCAAATTCAGCTACTGACCTGTGCAAGTTGCGCAACAAAGCTTCCCAAGCATGCCCCTCTGCCCCAACCACCTAACACTCTCCCAATGTGGGAACACGGAGGCATCTACAGCAAAGCGCGACTGCCCGGCCCAAAAAATAAAAGAGTGACCAATGAACCAAATGGGCCTAGCATCCTGGACACCTGCAAATATACAGAAATAAAATAGATAAGTATATATGCAGCTTGTAAATCACAAAGGAGGAGTGGGAGGGTGGGAGGGGGGGAGGAAGACTTGACCCGAGGTGAAAACCTACAAAAAACCTGCTGGATCTTTTCTATATTTCATTCGTTCACATTAATATTATATTAAGCTAAACGATCAATGTCCAAAGCAGGGCAAAAAACAGGGCAAAATCTCTCGGGACCCCCACCGGAAAGGCAGCGAGTTGGCCAAGGCACTCAAGTCCAAACGAATAAAGTATAACAATTTATGATTCCAGACGAACATAACTTCTGTAGGCATTGGACTTCCATCTTCCGAGAGCCTGGATCTCCTGTGAAGAAAGACCCGAGGAGGCCGCAAAAGTGGCGGCACCTATTCTAAAAGAATGGGTGCCGTAATCCGAAGGGGAAAGTCCGAGGTGCCGTATGCAGCGATGGAAGACCGATCTAAATTGGAATTTAGTCAAAGGACTTCCGTCCTCATGCATAAGCCAAGCCCCCGGCCGCATTGGCCTGCAAAGAGTATATTGGGAGGCCAAGTGAACCGGACAAATCCCGTCATCAGGACAGGATTTCAGGGACACCAAGCGACCTCTACCCATCTGATTGGTCTTGGAACGCAGAATACGGCACAACAGCGTATCGCGCAGCAAAATGTGACAGCGAAGCAGAGGGGGCTGAGCGCGGCGCGAATACGCTACCAGCTCGCTGATGCGAAAAGCCCCATGAAAGGCCATCGCAAAAGCGAGGCGGAATAACCGAACCTCGAATTGCGAAGAACAAATGCCCGTCAAACTTTCACCTAGACGCGCTAACAAATCAGGGCCAATAGGACGACGCTGGTCATCCGTGGCAGGCCTGACGCGAGACCAACCCCTAAGGGCCCTTTGTATTAAAAAAACTCTTAGTTATGTCCCTCCGCCCCGCTAGGCGCAAAAAGAACGAAATCCCAGCAAGCCTCTGGGCAACATAAGCCCGCGACCTGCCGGAATCGAACAAAAAACAAACGAAAGCAACCATATTAGCATCCCGAGAACTACCTGACGAACTTCGTCCTTGCAAAAACGTCTCCCACTGTTGCCAAGATGTCTGGTAGGCCGTCAACGTCCGTGGGGCCACGGACCGACATGCGAGATCTTCCATTCTGGTTTGATGATCTGCCAACAATGAAATGGACAAAGCTCACCTTTTAATGCCGTGTACGAGGCCAATTCGCGGAACCTCCGCCAATCCTGTCTGGAGAGCGCATCAGCAATGGAATTATCAGTACCTGGCACATGACGAGCTGTGAACAATATGTTAAACTGCAAAGCGCGCAGAACCAGCCAAGCAAAAAGCCGCAACACTGGTAGCGACGACGATCTTTGGTTATTGATCGCATGTACTACCCCCAGGTTATCGCACCAAAAAACTATGGAACGGTCACGCAACCGCTGACACCATAGCTCTAATGCCACCACTATGGGAAACAGCTCCAGTAGGAGAAAGTTCTTGGTCAATCCTGCCTGTACCCATTCCACCGGCCAAACTGAAAAACACCAATCTCCTCCCAAAAAAGATCCGAAACCTGATGATCCAGCAGCATCCGTGAAGAGCTGCAGGCAAGCATTAGGCTGAGGATCCGCAGGCCAAACGCGCACTCCATTAAAATCGTCCAAAAATGATTCCCAAACCGCCAGGTCCAGCTTTAGTTCAGATGACAGCCACAGAAAATGGTGCGGTTGACGTAGCCCTACCAAGGCCCTCTGTAGCTTCCGACAAAAAATCTTCCCCATCGGGATAATTCGACATGCGAAGTTAAACAGCCCAAGCAGGGACTGACTTTGACGAAGTGTTACCTTTCCTCCTGCCAGTGCTAAGATAGTATCCTGCAAACGACGAATCTTGTCCGGCGGCAGCCGGCAAAGACCCTCCAAGGTATCAATTTCGATACCCAAGAAAACCAGCTTAGTGGCTGGGCCCTCAGTTTTATCGTGCGCAATAGGTACTCCAAATTCCGAGAATAGTGCTTGCAATGAAAAAAAAAAAAAAAGGAGACGATTGCAGCGACGCGAACCGGCCGGACCCACGCACAAGAAGTCGTCCAAGTAATGAGCTATGCTCGTCTCCCCAGACCCCATCGCGACACACCAATGGAGAAAGGAACTGAAACGCTCGAAGAACGCGCAGGAAATCGAACAACCCATCGGGAGACATTTGTCCAGGTAATAGCCATCCGGCAACCGAAACCCCATGAAGCGAAATGATTCTGGATGCAGGGGCAACAATCTGAAGGTGGACTCAATGTCCACTTTCGCCATGAAAGAACCCGGACCCACTGCGCGAACTAACGCTAACGCAGATTCGAATGACTGGTACTGTACGTGGCAGACCTCAACATCTATGGCGTCGTTAACTGACGTGCCTGACGGATGTGACAGGTGCTGAATTAAACGGTAACTCCCGGGGGCCTTCTTGGGGACGACACCCACCGGGGAAAGGACCAGATTAGGTATCGGAGGCTGCGGGAAAGGTCCAATCATGCGACCCAGCCCGACCTCCTTCATAACCCTGTCCTTAAGCACGTGAGGCAAATCGCAGGCCGAGCGTAAATTCCTAGGGGACCCGGAACCGACAGGCCGTATTATTGGAAGCGAAAACCCCTCTGCAAAACCCTTACTTAAAAAGGAGGCGTCGTCCCGCACAGGATACCAGTCTAACCATTTTGCCATGGCATCCAAGCGGATGGGAGTTGTCGCTTTACTTTGAAGTCCCGGCCCCTGACCGTTTGGCAGAGGGTGTCGCAGCGGAGGCCTGAGCTCCTCCTGGACTACGGGAGCAGTCCTTACTGGGATGTGCTTTCGACGAAACTCTTCGTCATATTGACGCCACGCCGTACTGCGTGAGGCCTTGAATAGGCCATGTATCAGGTGTAAATATCTTATAACATTAAGGTACTCGGAAGGCCTGGTTTTAAGTTGGCAAGTTGAGAACACGCAGAACCCAGATAACCAATTCGTGTAGGACTTAAAGGCCTCCAGACCAATACCCCCTTTTGCCTTTGCGATCGCAGCCGCTTTTTTTTTTTTTGCCGTAGCTGTAAGGGTGAACATATCTACGTAGCGCCCTTTTTTGATCCGCTGCTTAACCCTGGTACGCATACCTCGAGTGACAGCGGTATTAGCACAGTGTACAACATCCTCCGGACCCGCTCCGCGATCTACACTGGTACTACTGCCGGAGGACCGTTCGCTAGAATGCCTATGGCGACGTGAGCGGCGTCTACGAGACCTCCTTGCCCTTTTACGCCTAGCCTTATGCGAACTATCGCTTGAAGAGGAGGAGGAAATGGAAGTAGACCCACAGTCAGATGTACTGTCACACTCACCAGAAGCACTGGCAAAGGCATTGCTGCCTCCAATCCCTGCGCCAGCTGTGACTTCAGCCACCGCACTTCTGGTCGGAGCTGCGACCACTGCTAACTCCTCCAGACTGTCGTCTGTAAAAGAAGAAACTGAAGCAGCATCGTGCGCATTTTCAGTGCCCACAGCCTGATTAGGCTGAGGAAGGGAGATTGCAGAGGGAGAGAAAGAAACAGAAGGAGTTGCTGGCGTGGAAGCAAGGGAGAGACCGCAAATCCTGCCTAACTGCTGTACCAGAGGGCCAAGCTGCGTCCGGACGGCGGACGCCGCTGATGCAGAAGGACCCCCCGTTTCAGCGTTACCGGGTTGCTGGGTCAAAAGCGGCGTCAATGCACCCACCACAGAGACCAGCAGTCCGGCAATGGCACCAGCGTCAAACGAGGGAACACTCCCTGTCGACGCAGACCCTGCAGGTGTAGAGACTGCCTGTGCTGCTGCCACACCTGCAGGCCTGGAAGAACTGGCCACTACAGACATGGGGGAACCCATGTCTGAGTCACCATTATACACAGAGGGGAGCAGAATAGGAGGAGGACCAACCTGCCTGTCACTGTGCAGGCGCTGGCTCCTCCCCCTTCGTCTCCGCCCCCCGCCTGTGCTTATAGTATCGTGCGTGCAGGCCAGCGCCATGACAGGCACCCGGCCTGCACGCTTATGCCCTCTTTTTCGCTGCCCCTCCGCCCGCACAGTGGCCGACTCAATCTGAGCGGCCACCGTGGGAGAAGAGACAGGCGGCGTTACAGCCCGCTGCCGCCCACGGGAAAGGCCAGAGCGCGCGCCCGTGACTCTCGCGGGTGCTGTAGCATGCTCGGCCTCCCCCGATCCCCGCCTGCCCTGGTCCCCGGCCGCGCTAGTACTGGCGACCAGAGGGGAACCAGAGGCAGGCGGAGGCAGAGCAGCTGATGTCTCGCGGCAGCGCCGCGGCCGCGCGCCCGCCCCGCTTCCCAACTGCAAGGAGGGCACGCCTTACCCTCCCGAACGCCGGGAGGGCAGGCCTTGAGGGAGGGGGGGATAAAGCGCGCCGGACCCGACTCCGTCTGACAGACGGGCGGGTACCGAGCGCGCACGTTGGGGACGGCTCATGCTGCTCCAACAGTGAGCAAGGGAAAGTAAGAAGAAAAAATAAAAATAACAAAAAATTAAAAATTAGAAGATAAGAAAAGAGAGTGTAGATATAGGGAAAGTATGGAGAAGAGAGTAGGGAAAAATATAAAGTAGGGAAAGAGAAAGTAGGGATGAATAAAGAACTTTAATTCACAACAGACAGATCTGCTAAGAAGGAACTGTACTTTCCTGGTCGCAGATCAATTCAAAAGAGGCAGATTTTACCACAGTAGATTCTCTACCCCTCTCCCTAACTCCGCCCCTAACCTAACGTCCTATCGCATCTGCCTATAACTGTAAACAAACATTTTTAACTTTATTAACCCCTCTATCCCTGACTAGAAGTTTATGTGCCGTCGGCTCTATTCCTAACCTCCGTTATATTAAGGGAGGACCAAAATACTCATGTAAGTAGTATATTTTCTAAATGCTTCCACCCACCTTTGTGAAGTTTTTTTTTTCATTATTTATACATGTGTGTCTAAAACATGCTTTTAGCTATCAAATGTGATTGTTTTTCCAGTACTAACCCTGCTTTAAGTCATTCAGTTAATTAAAATTGGTAAAATACTGTAATTATATTCTTTTAAACTAGGGATGAGCGGGTTCGGATTTCTGAAATCCGAACCCCCCCGAGCCGAGTCGTATCCGAGTCAGACTCAACTTTTCCCACCTGACTCGGATCTGAAATTGAGGAAAAACGTCATCATCCCGCCTTCCGGATCTCGCGGGTTTTGGATTCTATAAAAGGTCCCTGCATCAGCGCCATTTCTCACTCCGGCTGTGGACAGTGAAGAGGGAGGGTGGGAGCTAGGGCTGGCTCTGCTGTGTTGTGCTGCTGTTGTCCATAGGGGCTGTGTCCACTCAGTCCATAGGGGCTGACTGGGCTGTGTTGTGCTGCTGTTGTCCATAGGGGCTGGCTGGGCTGTGTTGTGCTGCTGTCATAGGGGCAGGCTGGGCTGTGTTGTGCAGTCAGTTGTCCATAGGGGCTGTGTCCACTCCAAAGTCTATAGGGGCTGGCTGGACTGTGTTGTGCAGTGTCCCATAAAGGCTGTAGTCCTAGAGGGGTGCTGTAGTGTTGTCCAGGGGCTGATCTGTGCATCAGGTGTGCTCCCCCAAAGTGCACTCCAAAAAAAATTCCTTTTTTTTTTCTATTTGTGAATTGTGTGCGCAGTAGCCGCACATGCATCAACAAAGTAGCACCAAGCGTGCGCCTGTGTCATAAGTAAAGGGCCGGCTGGCTTGACCATTAAAGCGTGCTGTAACCCCCAAAGTGCACTCAAAATAAAAAATTATTTTCTGTGTTTGTGAATTGTGTGCGCTGTGGCTGCACGTGCATCAACAAAGGAGCAGCACCAAGCGTGCGCCTGTGTCATAAGTAAAGGGCCGGCTTGCTTGTCCGTTAAAGGGTACTGTAATCCCCAAAGTGCACTTAAAAAAAAAATATATATATTTTTTTTTGTGTGTTTGTGAATTGTGTGTGCAGTAGCCGCACGTGCATCAACAAAGTAGCGCCAATCGTGCGCCTGTGTCATAAGTAAAGGACCGGCTGGCTCATCTGTTAAAGGGTGGTGTAACCCCCAAAGTGCACTCCAAACAAAATAAAAAATTATTTTCTGTGTTTGTGAATTGTGTGCACTGTGGCTGCACGTGCATCAACAAAGGAGCAGTGCCAAGCGTGCGCCTGTGTCCCATAAGTAAAGGGCCGGGTGGCTCATCTCTTAAAGGGTGGTGTAAGCCCCGAAAGTGCACTCCAACAAAAATAAAAAATGATTTTCTGTGCTTGTGAATTGTGTCCGCTGTAGCCGCACGTCCATCAACAAAGGAGCAGCGCCAAGCGTGCGCCTGTGTCCCATAAGTAAAGGGCCGGCTGGCTCATCTCTTAAAGGGTGGTGTAACCCCCAAAGTGCACTCCAAACAAAATAAAAAATTATTTTCTGTGTTTGTGAATTGTGTGCTCTGTGGCTGCACGTGCATCAACAAAGGAGCAGCGCCAAGCGTGCGCCTGTGTCCCATAAGTAAAGGGCCGGGTGGCTCATCTCTTAAAGGGTGGTGTAAGCCCCGAAAGTGCACTCCAACAAAAATAAAAAATGATTTTCTGTGCTTGTGAATTGTGTCCGCTGTAGCCGCACGTCCATCAACAAAGGAGCAGCGCCAAGCGTGCGCCTGTGTCCCATAAGTAAAGGGCCGGCTGGCTCATCTCTTAAAGGGTGGTGTAACCCCCAAAGTGCACTCCAACAAAAATAAAAAATTATTTTCTGTGTTTGTGAAGTGTGTGTGCTGTAACCGCACATCCATCAACAAAGGAGCAGCGCCAAGCGTGCGCCTGTGTCCCATAAATAAAGGGCCGGTTGGCTCATCCATTAAAGGGTGCTGTAACCCCCAAAGTGCACTCCAAAAATATTTTTTTTTCTGTGTTGTGAATTGTGTGCACTGTACGTGCATCCTCAAAGCAGCAGCGCCAACCATGCGTCTGTCCGTTAAAGGGTGGTGTAACCCCCAAAGTGCACTCCAACAAAAATAAAAAATTCTTCTTTTCTGTGTTGTGAATTGTGTATACTGTACGTCCATCCTCAAAGCAGCAGCGCTAAGCGTGCGTCTGTCCGTTGAAGGGTGGTGTAACCCCCAAAGTGCACTCCAACAAAAATTAAAAATTATTTTCTGTGTTGTGAATTGTGTGCACTGTACGTGCATCCTCAAAGCAGCAGCGCCAAGCGTGCGTCTGTCCGTTAAAGGGTGGTGTAACCCCCAAAGTGCACTCCAATAAAAATAAAAAATTCTTCTTCTCTGTGTTGTGAATTGTGTGCACAGGGCCTGATTCAGAGCTGGACGCTATTTGCGCTCACTCATTCAGAAAAAGGGGCCAGCTATTTAAATTGAGCGCTCGCTCTTTGCGGTCTGTTGACGCCTCTATGTTTGAGCGAGCGAACGAAACATGCGCTCGCTATTTTGTAAAGACGCCCCCTGGCCGCTGGCATCCTACGTCATCTCCGCTATTTATTTGATTAATCAAGTACATCGAAAGGCGTCTGAGCTGCTCACAGTGCTTGTGGTAGGATTTTCCTACCGCAATCATGCGAACAGTTCAGGCTAAGAGACAACCAAGTGACGTGGTCGATGAAGCTGCTTTGTTAATTATGCACACCCTTAAAACGCCCGTCTTGACCATTTGGCACGCCTGTGTTCGGATCACCACTCCCCGTTTTCAAGCACCTTCCCCTGTTACCACCCACAAACGCCTCATCCTGTCACTCAAATTAGCAGGCACTCGCTATTTTGCGAGTGCTCGATTTCCGACCACAATGACTGGTTGGCGCATGCGCATTACGACCCATACGCATGCGCAGATGTGCGAACATCGCTTGGAGCGAACGAGTGGCTGCTTACGAGCGGCTCTGAATCAGGCCCACTGTACATGCATCTTCAAAGCAGCAGCGCCAAGCGTGCATCTGTCTGTTAAAGGGTGGTGTAACCCCCAAAGTGCACTCCAACAAAAATAAAAAATTCTTCTCTGTGTTGTGAATTGTGTGCACTGCACGTGCATCCTCAAAGCAGCAGTGCCAAGTGTGCATCTGTCTGTTAAAGGGTGGTGTAACCCCCAAAGTGCACTCCAACAAAAATAAAACATTTTTTTCTATGTATGTGAATTGTCTGCACTGTACGTGCATCCTCAAAGCAGCAGCGCCAAGGGTGGTGTAGCCCCCAAAGTGCGCTCCATAAAAAATAAAAAATTATTTTTTTTCTGTCTTTGTGAATTGTGTGCACTGTAGCTGCACGTACATCAACAAATGAGATGCGCCAAGCGTGTGCCTGTGTCCCATAAGTAAAGAGCTGGCTGGCTCTCTGTGTTTGTGTGCACCTTAGCCGCACGTATATATCAATATAACATAAATGGAGGACCAAACTTTCTCTGATAAAAATAAAATAGGGAAAGATCAAGAACCACTTCCTCCTAGTGCTGAAGCTGCTGCCACTAGTCATGACATAGACGATAACATGCCATCAACGTCGTCTGCCAAGGCCGATTCTCAATGTCATAGTAAAGGGCATATACAATCCCAAATGACAAAGTTCAGAAAAATTACCTTAAAAAAAACATTTAAATCATCTGAGGAGAAATGTAAACTTGCCAATATGCCATTTACGACACGGAGTGGCAAGGAACGGCTAAGGTCTTTCCCTATGTTCATGACTAGTGGTTCAGCTCCACATGACTATGGAAGAAATCCTCCCGCTACAAAAATCAAACGAGTTAAGCTGGCAAAAGCACAGTGAAGAACTGTGCATTCTAAGAAGATATCACAAATCCCCAAGGAGAGTCCAAGTGTGGTGGCGGTTGCGATGCCTGACCTTCCCAGCACTGGACAGGAAGAGGTGACTCTTTCCACCATTTGCACGCCCTCTGCAAGTGCTGAAAGGAGCACCCACAGTCCACTTGCTGATATGCAAATTGAAGATGTCACTGTTGAAGTACAACAGGATGAGGATACTGGTGTAGCTGGCGCTGAGGAGGAAATTGGTGAGGAAGATTCTGATGGTGATGTGGTTTGTTTAAATCAGGCTCCAGGGGAGAGGAAAACCCATCATGGTCATGCCTGGGCAGAAGACCAAACTTTCCACCTCTTTGGTCTGGCAATATTTCTATCCAAATCCGGACAACAACTGTCTTGCCATATGTACCATATGTAATGGTGAAATAAGTAGGGGTAGGGACGTTAACCACCTAGGAACATCCTCCCTTATACGTCACCTGCAGCGCGTTCATAAAAAGTTACTGTCAAGTTCAGAAACTTTGGCTAAGACCTTAAGCAGTCCAGGGACACCTAAATCCCATTGTCCTGTTGTATCCAAGCACCTGCAAACCACACCGTCAGCTCCCTCCTTGTCAATTTCCTCCTTAGTCAGGATCGGAAGTAGTCCTGCAGGCCATGTCACTGGCATGACTGACTCCCATCAGGGATTCCTCCGGAGGAACCTGCACTGCTACGCATACTGCTGCTGCTGCTGGGAGTCGTTCATCATCCGAGAGAAGAAGTAGGAACACCACTACTTTTACTACACAATTGACCCTCCAACAGTCCTTAGCGAGGAGGATGAAGTACGACAGCAGTCATCCTGAAGCAAAACGTATAACTGAGGCCTTGACTGCTATGTTGGTGTTACATGTGCGTCCGGTATCTGCCATTAGTGCAGTGGGATTTAGACAATTGATGGAGGTAATGTGTCCCTGGTTCCAAATCCCGTCTAGATTCCACTTCACTAGGCAGGCGATACCGAGACTGTACGTCAGAAAAAGTGTCCTCAGTGACCTGAAAAATGCAGTTGTACCCAAAGTCCACTTCACCACGGACAAGTGGACAAGTGGAACAGGGCAGACTAAGGACTATATGACTGTGACAGCCCACTGGGTAGATGTATCACCTTATGCAGCAACAACAGCAGCGTCACCAGTAGCAGCATCTCAGAAACACCAGCTCGTTCCAAGGCAGGCTACACTGTGTATCACCGGTTTCAGTAAGAGGCACAACGCCGACAACAACCTCTTAGAGAAACTGAGGGAAATCATCGCCCAGTGGCTTACCCCACTTAGACTCTCCTGAGGATTTGTGATATCTGACAACACCACCAATATTGTGTGGGCATTACATCTGGGCAAATTCCAGCACGTCCCATGTTTTGCTTACACAATAAATTTGGTGGTCCACAATGTTCTGAAAAGCGACAGGGATGTGCAGGAGATGCTTTGGGTTGCCCGAAAAATTTCTGGCCACTTTTGCCATTCAGCGACTGTGTGCCGAAGACTGGAGCACCAGCAAACACTCTTGAACCTGCCCCGCCATCACCTGAAGCAAGAGGGTGTGACGCGGTGGAACTCAACCCTCTATATGCTTCAGAGGATGGAGGAGCAGCAAAAGGCCATTCAAGCCTATACATCCACCTATGACATAGGCAAAGGAGGGGGTATGCACCTGACTCAAGCACAGTGGAGAATGATTTCTGTGTTGTGCAAGGTTCTCCAGCCCTTCGAACTTGCCACACGTGAAGTCAGTTCAGACACTGTCAGCTTGAGTCAGGTCATTCCCCTCATCAGGCTTTTGCAGAAACAGCTGGAGAAAGTGAAGGTAAGATGGAGCGATTCAACTCGGCATGTGGGACTTGTGGATGAAGCCCTTCATTCGCTTTGCCAGGATTCCAGGGTGGTCAATCTGTGGTGGTCAAAGACCTGCTGGTGAAAACACTGTCAGCTGAAGTGGAACGTGACACGTCAACAGCTCCTTCTTCATTTTCTCCCGCTACTGGGGCTGCCAGGAAACAACTTAGGTATCCTAAGCAACCCGCTGGCGGTGATGCTGGGCAGGCAGGACCAAGTTTGGACATCTGGTCTGGACTGAAGGACCTGGCAACAATTTCTGACATGTCTACTGTCACTGCATATGATACTGTCACCATTGACAGAATGGTGGAGGATTACATCGGTGACAGTCCGTACCTGTACTGGCAGGAAAAAGAGGCAATTTGGAGGCCCCTGTACAAACTGGCTCTATTTTACCTGAGTTGCTCCCCTCCAGTGTGTACTCCGAACCGAAAGAGTGTTTAGTGCAGCCGGGAACCTTGTCAACGAAAGGCGTGGTAGGTTGCTTCCACAAAATGTGGAGAAGATGATGTTCATAAAAAATTAATTATCAACTCTTCCAGGGAGACCAGCCACCAGAATGTACAGAGGGACCTGTGGTGGTGGATTCCAGCGGGGACGAATTAATACTCTGTGAGGATGAGGATGTACACAACACTGAAGAGGGTGAGGAATCGGTGGATGAGGACGACATCTTGCTTTCGTAGAGCCAGTTTGTGCAGGGACAGATTAATTGCCAGCTTGTTTTGTGGGGGCCCAAATGAACCAATCATTTCAGCCACAGTCATGTGGCAGACCCTGGCACTGAAATGATTGGTTTGTTAAAGTGTGCATATTCTGTTTATACAACATAAGGGTGGGTGGGAGGGCAATTCCATCTTGCACCTCTTTTTTTTCTTTGCATTATGTACTGTTTGGGGCCTAGTATTTCAAACTGCCATCCTGTCTGCCACTGCAGTGTCACTCCTAGATGGGCCACGTGTTTGTGCCGCCCACTCGTGTCGCTTAGCATAGTCATCCAGCTACCTCAGTGCAACCTTTTGGACATAAAAACACTATTGTGAGGTGTGAGGTGTTCAGAATAGACTGGAAATGAGTGGAAATTAAGTTTATTGATGTTAATAATTGCATAAGAGCACAAAAACCCACACATTCTGTGATTTTAGCTGTTTTTATGCTTTTTTCAGAAAAATACAGATCCAAAACACAAAACCCAGAACCCAAAACATGGAAGGGTGGTTTTGGCAAAACCAATCCAGATCCAAAACACGAAGATCCAGATCCAAAACCAAAACACAAAACACGAACAGTGGCCGGTGCACACCCCTATTTTAAACAAAGAATACAAGACTATAACATAAAAATGTGTTGTGCCAAATTACAATTTAGCATAAAAAAAAAGTTTTAAATTATTAACTAGAGTAATATTAAAAAAATATATGTATATGGAGAAATGTAGTAATTGATTAACTCCTCGGGTTTATTAACTAAAGTGCAGGTTTTTAGAAGTAGAGTTGTTGCCCACAGCAACCAATCAGATTCTAGCTATTATATTCTAGAAGGTGCTAGATAAATAAGTAGAATCTGATTGGTTGCTATGGGCAACAACTCCACTTCTATAAACCTGCACTTTAGTAAATATACCCGAGGAGTCAAAAAGCACACTTAACATGCATTGCACCATAAGGATGAGGCTGAGCCATCAAATCCCACAAAAAGTGCAGTCTTGGGGTTAAGTTCCATGTGCTGTGACAGATCATGATTATTGATAGACACTTACGTACCAGTATCCATGGGCCTGATTCAGCAGCAATCACAATTGCAACTACGTAGGCAGATCGAGCGATTGTTAGCCATTGCGCATGTGTATGCACCGAACTGTGCATGTGCAGCGATCGCACTGCGATTACACACACAGTTAGGAATCCATGGCAGAGTGAGTGAGAGGCCATGAGCATTTGGGGGTGGTGACGGGAGAGTGGTTGCAGAAATGCAGGCGTGCGTGTCCGTTTGAATGCCGTTGCATGGGCATGCATAAATTTGCCACTGCGATTACTTAATGCAGCTTTAGAGCCTTCTGCATGGGCCGAGACTTGCAATTTCTGCAAAGGGTCAGACCTGCTGTAATTGTGCGTGAAGGGCCAATGTGATATGATAGCACCGATGTATATTCAGGACTGCGAGGTATTACGGATGTGAGAAAGCAGTAGTGGGCGTCTCTATGCTGGCTGTGGCAGGCATTAGCATATTTCCACAGCTGCATCGCGTGCGATTACACAGCTGCAATTGCAATCTGTGCCGAATCAGGCCCCATATACATATTTTCCCATTCATTACTATCAATTTTACACTCAATTGGCACCAGTTATCATTCGCCCTATGAAAGATAGGTAAATAGAAATAATCTGAGATATACCTGTCACAGAATATTAAGTTTCTCAAATTCAACATATTCTTCTTCAATTTATTCCTCTATTGTTTATTCAAATGTTTATTTTTAATAAATGGTTTTTTTTTAATTTTTAGGTACAATGCTCTCCTAAATTGTATTTACTGAAACAATAAACCTATATAAACATTTTTTCCTTTTTGTGAAGAAAAATACAATGCTTTACTAGAGCATATTAAAATGTAAAACTTGGCTGTTAACTTCAGTTCAAAAGCATTTTCAGAATAGCACTAAAGTTCCTCATTTCCACAGCTAATGACATCTTACAGCACAGAAACTCTTACACATCTGTATTACCATTTTAATGTGATATCTTAAAAATCAACATATACAGATCTGTGTACATTCACCTATCCTCAAATCTTGCTAAATAGCCCCATTTGGTGCACCACAGACTTTGCTAATTAGACACAACATGCAACCTTTTCTTAATATAGTGAGTTAATACGCAAATTTCGGAATAAGTGCTCAAACAAGGTAATTGTTACACATGGCGGACTGTCTAAGTTACACCAGGCATTTTGCCATATGGCGCAAAAAAGGATGGGTGAATGAGGTCACATCTGTACCATCTTTATACACCAAACAAAACAAAAAGCCTAATTCTTCACTTTTTTACAACATACCAAGGAATTACTGTATCAACAAGATCTTTCTAAAACTAGTTTAGGACAAACCTGAAATAAACGCTAGTTCTAGCACTAATTACTGCAAATGTCTAAACCTACAAAACACAATTCTTTTTTTTCCCTGTGGGAATTTTATCCTGTCCTACTGTGAAAATGAAATTAAAATTTCTTTTGAATTTTAACTTTCTTTGGTGTTTCTACTAATCGTATAGATTTCTTTGCTATCATTTGGCAAATTATTAGAATATCAGCAGACTCTTTAAAATTGGTCTGCTTTTCAAAAATGTTTAATCTATCAGTGCAGTTATAGTACTTTACTCTGCAGCTGCATTTGAACAACACAATATCATATATGTTTTATCCCTTACACATCTGAGGGTTTTTTCAGCCCCGTGCTGATGCCAATTTTTGACATGAGTGTTCATCACATTCCAACATCAATATCACCAATTTTTTGTATGCAGTAACCACACAAATTATACCTTTTATTTCAGAAGACTTTGTATTTTCTGTGAGCACAGAGACACATGTTTGTAACTTTAGATATTACTGCTCCCACAGGCTGCATAGCCGGAGGCTGCCATAGTCTGTGTTAAGATTCAAAGTGTTCTGATTATAAGTGTAAATACAATTTGATAACTAAGTCGGAGTTACGCTGCAGATCTTATTTGTCATATGCGCACCATGCAAAGACTGATGTGACTTCTTCTCTGCATTCCACAGGTAAATTACAACTACTGCTCCCATCAGATGCTGTTTTAGTGATTGCCTCAGCACAGTTTTGAAAATTTATACTGGGTAAATTACA
The DNA here is from genome assembly GCA_031769625.1 of Taudactylus pleione. Lineage (NCBI taxonomy): Eukaryota > Metazoa > Chordata > Amphibia > Anura > Myobatrachidae > Taudactylus > Taudactylus pleione. The sequence continues at coordinate 11,483,696 of JAUIMM010000014.1, forward strand.
ACTACTGCTCCCATCAGATGCTGTTTTAGTGATTGCCTCAGCACAGTTTTGAAAATTTATACTGGGTAAATTACAACTACTGCTATACTAAGAGCAATTTATCTAAAGGAAGTTAGGAATGTATTGTGAATCTGTGTTGGCCTCCCCCTTCTCACAAATTGTTTATCTTAGACTTTATTGCATCCCAATTTAGTGTGTGTTAGAGCTTTTGGGGTGGGGTCCCAATCAGTGAGCACAGAGACACATGTTTGTAACTTTAGATATTACTGCTCCCACAGGCTGCATAGCCGGAGGCTGCCATAGTCTGTGTTAAGATTCAAAGTGTTCTGATTATAAGTGTAAATACAATTTGATAACTAAGTCGGAGTTACGCTGCAGATCTTATTTGTCATATGCGCACCATGCAAAGACTGATGTGACTTCTTCTCTGCATTCCACAGGTAAATTACAACTACTGCTCCCATCAGATGCTGTTTTAGTGATTGCCTCAGCACAGTTTTGAAAATTTATACTGGGTAAATTACAACTACTGCTCCCATCAGATGCTGTTTTAGTGATTGCCTCAGCACAGTTTTGAAAATTTATACTGGGTAAATTACAACTACTGCTATACTAAGAGCAATTTATCTAAAGGAAGTTAGGAATGTATTGTGAATCTGTGTTGGCCTCCCCCTTCTCACAAATTGTTTATCTTAGACTTTATTGCATCCCAATTTAGTGTGTGTTAGAGCTTTTGGGGTGGGGTCCCAATCAGTGAGCACAGAGACACATGTTTGTAACTTTAGATATTACTGCTCCCACAGGCTGCATAGCCGGAGGCTGCCATAGTCTGTGTTAAGATTCAAAGTGTTCTGATTATAAGTGTAAATACAATTTGATAACTAAGTCGGAGTTACGCTGCAGATCTTATTTGTCATATGCCACCATGCAAAGACTGATGTGACTTCTTCTCTGCATTCCACAGGTAAATTACAACTACTGCTCCCATCAGATGCTGTTTTAGTGATTGCCTCAGCACAGTTTTGAAAATTTATACTGGGTAAATTACAACTACTGCTCCCATCAGATGCTGTTTTAGTGATTGCCTCAGCACAGTTTTGAAAATTTATACTGGGTAAATTACAACTACTGCTATACTAAGAGCAATTTATCTAAAGGAAGTTAGGAATGTATTGTGAATCTGTGTTGGCCTCCCCCTTCTCACAAATTGTTTATCTTAGACTTTATTGCATCCCAATTTAGTGTGTGTTAGAGCTTTTGGGGTGGGGTCCCAATCAGTGAGCACAGAGACACATGTTTGTAACTTTAGATATTACTGCTCCCACAGGCTGCATAGCCGGAGGCTGCCATAGTCTGTGTTAAGATTCAAAGTGTTCTGATTATAAGTGTAAATACAATTTGATAACTAAGTCGGAGTTACGCTGCAGATCTTATTTGTCATATGCGCACCATGCAAAGACTGATGTGACTTCTTCTCTGCATTCCACAGGTAAATTACAACTACTGCTCCCATCAGATGCTGTTTTAGTGATTGCCTCAGCACAGTTTTGAAAATTTATACTGGGTAAATTACAACTACTGCTCCCATCAGATGCTGTTTTAGTGATTGCCTCAGCACAGTTTTGAAAATTTATACTGGGTAAATTACAACTACTGCTATACTAAGAGCAATTTATCTAAAGGAAGTTAGGAATGTATTGTGAATCTGTGTTGGCCTCCCCCTTCTCACAAATTGTTTATCTTAGACTTTATTGCATCCCAATTTAGTGTGTGTTAGAGCTTTTGGGGTGGGGTCCCAATCAGTGAGCACAGAGACACATGTTTGTAACTTTAGATATTACTGCTCCCACAGGCTGCATAGCCGGAGGCTGCCATAGTCTGTGTTAAGATTCAAAGTGTTCTGATTATAAGTGTAAATACAATTTGATAACTAAGTCGGAGTTACGCTGCAGATCTTATTTGTCATATGCGCACCATGCAAAGACTGATGTGACTTCTTCTCTGCATTCCACAGGTAAATTACAACTACTGCTCCCATCAGATGCTGTTTTAGTGATTGCCTCAGCACAGTTTTGAAAATTTATACTGGGTAAATTACAACTACTGCTCCCATCAGATGCTGTTTTAGTGATTGCCTCAGCACAGTTTTGAAAATTTATACTGGGTAAATTACAACTACTGCTATACTAAGAGCAATTTATCTAAAGGAAGTTAGGAATGTATTGTGAATCTGTGTTGGCCTCCCCCTTCTCACAAATTGTTTATCTTAGACTTTATTGCATCCCAATTTAGTGTGTGTTAGAGCTTTTGGGGTGGGGTCCCAATCAGTGAGCACAGAGACACATGTTTGTAACTTTAGATATTACTGCTCCCACAGGCTGCATAGCCGGAGGCTGCCATAGTCTGTGTTAAGATTCAAAGTGTTCTGATTATAAGTGTAAATACAATTTGATAACTAAGTCGGAGTTACGCTGCAGATCTTATTTGTCATATGCGCACCATGCAAAGACTGATGTGACTTCTTCTCTGCATTCCACAGGTAAATTACAACTACTGCTCCCATCAGATGCTGTTTTAGTGATTGCCTCAGCACAGTTTTGAAAATTTATACTGGGTAAATTACAACTACTGCTCCCATCAGATGCTGTTTTAGTGATTGCCTCAGCACAGTTTTGAAAATTTATACTGGGTAAATTACAACTACTGCTATACTAAGAGCAATTTATCTAAAGGAAGTTAGGAATGTATTGTGAATCTGTGTTGGCCTCCCCCTTCTCACAAATTGTTTATCTTAGACTTTATTGCATCCCAATTTAGTGTGTGTTAGAGCTTTTGGGGTGGGGTCCCAATCAGTGAGCACAGAGACACATGTTTGTAACTTTAGATATTACTGCTCCCACAGGCTGCATAGCCGGAGGCTGCCATAGTCTGTGTTAAGATTCAAAGTGTTCTGATTATAAGTGTAAATACAATTTGATAACTAAGTCGGAGTTGCGCTGCAGATCTTATTTGTCATATGCGCACCATGCAAAGACTGATGTGACTTCTTCTCTGCATTCCACAGGTAAATTACAACTACTGCTCCCATCAGATGCTGTTTTAGTGATTGCCTCAGCACAGTTTTGAAAATTTATACTGGGTAAATTACAACTACTGCTCCCATCAGATGCTGTTTTAGTGATTGCCTCAGCACAGTTTTGAAAATTTATACTGGGTAAATTACAACTACTGCTATACTAAGAGCAATTTATCTAAAGGAAGTTAGGAATGTATTGTGAATCTGTGTTGGCCTCCCCCTTCTCACAAATTGTTTATCTTAGACTTTATTGCATCCCAATTTAGTGTGTGTTAGAGCTTTTGGGGTGGGGTCCCAATCAGTGAGCACAGAGACACATGTTTGTAACTTTAGATATTACTGCTCCCACAGGCTGCATAGCCGGAGGCTGCCATAGTCTGTGTTAAGATTCAAAGTGTTCTGATTATAAGTGTAAATACAATTTGATAACTAAGTCGGAGTTACGCTGCAGATCTTATTTGTCATATGCGCACCATGCAAAGACTGATGTGACTTCTTCTCTGCATTCCACAGGTAAATTACAACTACTGCTCCCATCAGATGCTGTTTTAGTGATTGCCTCAGCACAGTTTTGAAAATTTATACTGGGTAAATTACAACTACTGCTCCCATCAGATGCTGTTTTAGTGATTGCCTCAGCACAGTTTTGAAAATTTATACTGGGTAAATTACAACTACTGCTATACTAAGAGCAATTTATCTAAAGGAAGTTAGGAATGTATTGTGAATCTGTGTTGGCCTCCCCCTTCTCACAAATTGTTTATCTTAGACTTTATTGCATCCCAATTTAGTGTGTGTTAGAGCTTTTGGGGTGGGGTCCCAATCAGTGAGCACAGAGACACATGTTTGTAACTTTAGATATTACTGCTCCCACAGGCTGCATAGCCGGAGGCTGCCATAGTCTGTGTTAAGATTCAAAGTGTTCTGATTATAAGTGTAAATACAATTTGATAACTAAGTCGGAGTTACGCTGCAGATCTTATTTGTCATATGCGCACCATGCAAAGACTGATGTGACTTCTTCTCTGCATTCCACAGGTAAATTACAACTACTGCTCCCATCAGATGCTGTTTTAGTGATTGCCTCAGCACAGTTTTGAAAATTTATACTGGGTAAATTACAACTACTGCTCCCATCAGATGCTGTTTTAGTGATTGCCTCAGCACAGTTTTGAAAATTTATACTGGGTAAATTACAACTACTGCTATACTAAGAGCAATTTATCTAAAGGAAGTTAGGAATGTATTGTGAATCTGTGTTGGCCTCCCCCTTCTCACAAATTGTTTATCTTAGACTTTATTGCATCCCAATTTAGTGTGTGTTAGAGCTTTTGGGGTGGGGTCCCAATCAGTGAGCACAGAGACACATGTTTGTAACTTTAGATATTACTGCTCCCACAGGCTGCATAGCCGGAGGCTGCCATAGTCTGTGTTAAGATTCAAAGTGTTCTGATTATAAGTGTAAATACAATTTGATAACTAAGTCGGAGTTACGCTGCAGATCTTATTTGTCATATGCGCACCATGCAAAGACTGATGTGACTTCTTCTCTGCATTCCACAGGTAAATTACAACTACTGCTCCCATCAGATGCTGTTTTAGTGATTGCCTCAGCACAGTTTTGAAAATTTATACTGGGTAAATTACAACTACTGCTCCCATCAGATGCTGTTTTAGTGATTGCCTCAGCACAGTTTTGAAAATTTATACTGGGTAAATTACAACTACTGCTATACTAAGAGCAATTTATCTAAAGGAAGTTAGGAATGTATTGTGAATCTGTGTTGGCCTCCCCCTTCTCACAAATTGTTTATCTTAGACTTTATTGCATCCCAATTTAGTGTGTGTTAGAGCTTTTGGGGTGGGGTCCCAATCAGTGAGCACAGAGACACATGTTTGTAACTTTAGATATTACTGCTCCCACAGGCTGCATAGCCGGAGGCTGCCATAGTCTGTGTTAAGATTCAAAGTGTTCTGATTATAAGTGTAAATACAATTTGATAACTAAGTCGGAGTTACGCTGCAGATCTTATTTGTCATATGCGCACCATGCAAAGACTGATGTGACTTCTTCTCTGCATTCCACAGGTAAATTACAACTACTGCTCCCATCAGATGCTGTTTTAGTGATTGCCTCAGCACAGTTTTGAAAATTTATACTGGGTAAATTACAACTACTGCTCCCATCAGATGCTGTTTTAGTGATTGCCTCAGCACAGTTTTGAAAATTTATACTGGGTAAATTACAACTACTGCTATACTAAGAGCAATTTATCTAAAGGAAGTTAGGAATGTATTGTGAATCTGTGTTGGCCTCCCCCTTCTCACAAATTGTTTATCTTAGACTTTATTGCATCCCAATTTAGTGTGTGTTAGAGCTTTTGGGGTGGGGTCCCAATCAGTGAGCACAGAGACACATGTTTGTAACTTTAGATATTACTGCTCCCACAGGCTGCATAGCCGGAGGCTGCCATAGTCTGTGTTAAGATTCAAAGTGTTCTGATTATAAGTGTAAATACAATTTGATAACTAAGTCGGAGTTACGCTGCAGATCTTATTTGTCATATGCGCACCATGCAAAGACTGATGTGACTTCTTCTCTGCATTCCACAGGTAAATTACAACTACTGCTCCCATCAGATGCTGTTTTAGTGATTGCCTCAGCACAGTTTTGAAAATTTATACTGGGTAAATTACAACTACTGCTCCCATCAGATGCTGTTTTAGTGATTGCCTCAGCACAGTTTTGAAAATTTATACTGGGTAAATTACAACTACTGCTATACTAAGAGCAATTTATCTAAAGGAAGTTAGGAATGTATTGTGAATCTGTGTTGGCCTCCCCCTTCTCACAAATTGTTTATCTTAGACTTTATTGCATCCCAATTTAGTGTGTGTTAGAGCTTTTGGGGTGGGGTCCCAATCAGTGAGCACAGAGACACATGTTTGTAACTTTAGATATTACTGCTCCCACAGGCTGCATAGCCGGAGGCTGCCATAGTCTGTGTTAAGATTCAAAGTGTTCTGATTATAAGTGTAAATACAATTTGATAACTAAGTCGGAGTTACGCTGCAGATCTTATTTGTCATATGCGCACCATGCAAAGACTGATGTGACTTCTTCTCTGCATTCCACAGGTAAATTACAACTACTGCTCCCATCAGATGCTGTTTTAGTGATTGCCTCAGCACAGTTTTGAAAATTTATACTGGGTAAATTACAACTACTGCTCCCATCAGATGCTGTTTTAGTGATTGCCTCAGCACAGTTTTGAAAATTTATACTGGGTAAATTACAACTACTGCTATACTAAGAGCAATTTATCTAAAGGAAGTTAGGAATGTATTGTGAATCTGTGTTGGCCTCCCCCTTCTCACAAATTGTTTATCTTAGACTTTATTGCATCCCAATTTAGTGTGTGTTAGAGCTTTTGGGGTGGGGTCCCAATCAGTGAGCACAGAGACACATGTTTGTAACTTTAGATATTACTGCTCCCACAGGCTGCATAGCCGGAGGCTGCCATAGTCTGTGTTAAGATTCAAAGTGTTCTGATTATAAGTGTAAATACAATTTGATAACTAAGTCGGAGTTACGCTGCAGATCTTATTTGTCATATGCGCACCATGCAAAGACTGATGTGACTTCTTCTCTGCATTCCACAGGTAAATTACAACTACTGCTCCCATCAGATGCTGTTTTAGTGATTGCCTCAGCACAGTTTTGAAAATTTATACTGGGTAAATTACAACTACTGCTCCCATCAGATGCTGTTTTAGTGATTGCCTCAGCACAGTTTTGAAAATTTATACTGGGTAAATTACAACTACTGCTATACTAAGAGCAATTTATCTAAAGGAAGTTAGGAATGTATTGTGAATCTGTGTTGGCCTCCCCCTTCTCACAAATTGTTTATCTTAGACTTTATTGCATCCCAATTTAGTGTGTGTTAGAGCTTTTGGGGTGGGGTCCCAATCAGTGAGCACAGAGACACATGTTTGTAACTTTAGATATTACTGCTCCCACAGGCTGCATAGCCGGAGGCTGCCATAGTCTGTGTTAAGATTCAAAGTGTTCTGATTATAAGTGTAAATACAATTTGATAACTAAGTCGGAGTTACGCTGCAGATCTTATTTGTCATATGCGCACCATGCAAAGACTGATGTGACTTCTTCTCTGCATTCCACAGGTAAATTACAACTACTGCTCCCATCAGATGCTGTTTTAGTGATTGCCTCAGCACAGTTTTGAAAATTTATACTGGGTAAATTACAACTACTGCTCCCATCAGATGCTGTTTTAGTGATTGCCTCAGCACAGTTTTGAAAATTTATACTGGGTAAATTACAACTACTGCTATACTAAGAGCAATTTATCTAAAGGAAGTTAGGAATGTATTGTGAATCTGTGTTGGCCTCCCCCTTCTCACAAATTGTTTATCTTAGACTTTATTGCATCCCAATTTAGTGTGTGTTAGAGCTTTTGGGGTGGGGTCCCAATCAGTGAGCACAGAGACACATGTTTGTAACTTTAGATATTACTGCTCCCACAGGCTGCATAGCCGGAGGCTGCCATAGTCTGTGTTAAGATTCAAAGTGTTCTGATTATAAGTGTAAATACAATTTGATAACTAAGTCGGAGTTGCGCTGCAGATCTTATTTGTCATATGCGCACCATGCAAAGACTGATGTGACTTCTTCTCTGCATTCCACAGGTAAATTACAACTACTGCTCCCATCAGATGCTGTTTTAGTGATTGCCTCAGCACAGTTTTGAAAATTTATACTGGGTAAATTACAACTACTGCTCCCATCAGATGCTGTTTTAGTGATTGCCTCAGCACAGTTTTGAAAATTTATACTGGGTAAATTACAACTACTGCTATACTAAGAGCAATTTATCTAAAGGAAGTTAGGAATGTATTGTGAATCTGTGTTGGCCTCCCCCTTCTCACAAATTGTTTATCTTAGACTTTATTGCATCCCAATTTAGTGTGTGTTAGAGCTTTTGGGGTGGGGTCCCAATCAGTGAGCACAGAGACACATGTTTGTAACTTTAGATATTACTGCTCCCACAGGCTGCATAGCCGGAGGCTGCCATAGTCTGTGTTAAGATTCAAAGTGTTCTGATTATAAGTGTAAATACAATTTGATAACTAAGTCGGAGTTACGCTGCAGATCTTATTTGTCATATGCGCACCATGCAAAGACTGATGTGACTTCTTCTCTGCATTCCACAGGTAAATTACAACTACTGCTCCCATCAGATGCTGTTTTAGTGATTGCCTCAGCACAGTTTTGAAAATTTATACTGGGTAAATTACAACTACTGCTCCCATCAGATGCTGTTTTAGTGATTGCCTCAGCACAGTTTTGAAAATTTATACTGGGTAAATTACAACTACTGCTATACTAAGAGCAATTTATCTAAAGGAAGTTAGGAATGTATTGTGAATCTGTGTTGGCCTCCCCCTTCTCACAAATTGTTTATCTTAGACTTTATTGCATCCCAATTTAGTGTGTGTTAGAGCTTTTGGGGTGGGGTCCCAATCAGTGAGCACAGAGACACATGTTTGTAACTTTAGATATTACTGCTCCCACAGGCTGCATAGCCGGAGGCTGCCATAGTCTGTGTTAAGATTCAAAGTGTTCTGATTATAAGTGTAAATACAATTTGATAACTAAGTCGGAGTTGCGCTGCAGATCTTATTTGTCATATGCGCACCATGCAAAGACTGATGTGACTTCTTCTCTGCATTCCACAGGTAAATTACAACTACTGCTCCCATCAGATGCTGTTTTAGTGATTGCCTCAGCACAGTTTTGAAAATTTATACTGGGTAAATTACAACTACTGCTCCCATCAGATGCTGTTTTAGTGATTGCCTCAGCACAGTTTTGAAAATTTATACTGGGTAAATTACAACTACTGCTATACTAAGAGCAATTTATCTAAAGGAAGTTAGGAATGTATTGTGAATCTGTGTTGGCCTCCCCCTTCTCACAAATTGTTTATCTTAGACTTTATTGCATCCCAATTTAGTGTGTGTTAGAGCTTTTGGGGTGGGGTCCCAATCAGTGAGCACAGAGACACATGTTTGTAACTTTAGATATTACTGCTCCCACAGGCTGCATAGCCGGAGGCTGCCATAGTCTGTGTTAAGATTCAAAGTGTTCTGATTATAAGTGTAAATACAATTTGATAACTAAGTCGGAGTTACGCTGCAGATCTTATTTGTCATATGCGCACCATGCAAAGACTGATGTGACTTCTTCTCTGCATTCCACAGGTAAATTACAACTACTGCTCCCATCAGATGCTGTTTTAGTGATTGCCTCAGCACAGTTTTGAAAATTTATACTGGGTAAATTACAACTACTGCTCCCATCAGATGCTGTTTTAGTGATTGCCTCAGCACAGTTTTGAAAATTTATACTGGGTAAATTACAACTACTGCTATACTAAGAGCAATTTATCTAAAGGAAGTTAGGAATGTATTGTGAATCTGTGTTGGCCTCCCCCTTCTCACAAATTGTTTATCTTAGACTTTATTGCATCCCAATTTAGTGTGTGTTAGAGCTTTTGGGGTGGGGTCCCAATCAGTGAGCACAGAGACACATGTTTGTAACTTTAGATATTACTGCTCCCACAGGCTGCATAGCCGGAGGCTGCCATAGTCTGTGTTAAGATTCAAAGTGTTCTGATTATAAGTGTAAATACAATTTGATAACTAAGTCGGAGTTGCGCTGCAGATCTTATTTGTCATATGCGCACCATGCAAAGACTGATGTGACTTCTTCTCTGCATTCCACAGGTAAATTACAACTACTGCTCCCATCAGATGCTGTTTTAGTGATTGCCTCAGCACAGTTTTGAAAATTTATACTGGGTAAATTACAACTACTGCTCCCATCAGATGCTGTTTTAGTGATTGCCTCAGCACAGTTTTGAAAATTTATACTGGGTAAATTACAACTACTGCTATACTAAGAGCAATTTATCTAAAGGAAGTTAGGAATGTATTGTGAATCTGTGTTGGCCTCCCCCTTCTCACAAATTGTTTATCTTAGACTTTATTGCATCCCAATTTAGTGTGTGTTAGAGCTTTTGGGGTGGGGTCCCAATCAGTGAGCACAGAGACACATGTTTGTAACTTTAGATATTACTGCTCCCACAGGCTGCATAGCCGGAGGCTGCCATAGTCTGTGTTAAGATTCAAAGTGTTCTGATTATAAGTGTAAATACAATTTGATAACTAAGTCGGAGTTACGCTGCAGATCTTATTTGTCATATGCGCACCATGCAAAGACTGATGTGACTTCTTCTCTGCATTCCACAGGTAAATTACAACTACTGCTCCCATCAGATGCTGTTTTAGTGATTGCCTCAGCACAGTTTTGAAAATTTATACTGGGTAAATTACAACTACTGCTCCCATCAGATGCTGTTTTAGTGATTGCCTCAGCACAGTTTTGAAAATTTATACTGGGTAAATTACAACTACTGCTATACTAAGAGCAATTTATCTAAAGGAAGTTAGGAATGTATTGTGAATCTGTGTTGGCCTCCCCCTTCTCACAAATTGTTTATCTTAGACTTTATTGCATCCCAATTTAGTGTGTGTTAGAGCTTTTGGGGTGGGGTCCCAATCAGTGAGCACAGAGACACATGTTTGTAACTTTAGATATTACTGCTCCCACAGGCTGCATAGCCGGAGGCTGCCATAGTCTGTGTTAAGATTCAAAGTGTTCTGATTATAAGTGTAAATACAATTTGATAACTAAGTCGGAGTTACGCTGCAGATCTTATTTGTCATATGCGCACCATGCAAAGACTGATGTGACTTCTTCTCTGCATTCCACAGGTAAATTACAACTACTGCTCCCATCAGATGCTGTTTTAGTGATTGCCTCAGCACAGTTTTGAAAATTTATACTGGGTAAATTACAACTACTGCTCCCATCAGATGCTGTTTTAGTGATTGCCTCAGCACAGTTTTGAAAATTTATACTGGGTAAATTACAACTACTGCTATACTAAGAGCAATTTATCTAAAGGAAGTTAGGAATGTATTGTGAATCTGTGTTGGCCTCCCCCTTCTCACAAATTGTTTATCTTAGACTTTATTGCATCCCAATTTAGTGTGTGTTAGAGCTTTTGGGGTGGGGTCCCAATCAGTGAGCACAGAGACACATGTTTGTAACTTTAGATATTACTGCTCCCACAGGCTGCATAGCCGGAGGCTGCCATAGTCTGTGTTAAGATTCAAAGTGTTCTGATTATAAGTGTAAATACAATTTGATAACTAAGTCGGAGTTACGCTGCAGATCTTATTTGTCATATGCGCACCATGCAAAGACTGATGTGACTTCTTCTCTGCATTCCACAGGTAAATTACAACTACTGCTCCCATCAGATGCTGTTTTAGTGATTGCCTCAGCACAGTTTTGAAAATTTATACTGGGTAAATTACAACTACTGCTCCCATCAGATGCTGTTTTAGTGATTGCCTCAGCACAGTTTTGAAAATTTATACTGGGTAAATTACAACTACTGCTATACTAAGAGCAATTTATCTAAAGGAAGTTAGGAATGTATTGTGAATCTGTGTTGGCCTCCCCCTTCTCACAAATTGTTTATCTTAGACTTTATTGCATCCCAATTTAGTGTGTGTTAGAGCTTTTGGGGTGGGGTCCCAATCAGTGAGCACAGAGACACATGTTTGTAACTTTAGATATTACTGCTCCCACAGGCTGCATAGCCGGAGGCTGCCATAGTCTGTGTTAAGATTCAAAGTGTTCTGATTATAAGTGTAAATACAATTTGATAACTAAGTCGGAGTTACGCTGCAGATCTTATTTGTCATATGCGCACCATGCAAAGACTGATGTGACTTCTTCTCTGCATTCCACAGGTAAATTACAACTACTGCTCCCATCAGATGCTGTTTTAGTGATTGCCTCAGCACAGTTTTGAAAATTTATACTGGGTAAATTACAACTACTGCTCCCATCAGATGCTGTTTTAGTGATTGCCTCAGCACAGTTTTGAAAATTTATACTGGGTAAATTACAACTACTGCTATACTAAGAGCAATTTATCTAAAGGAAGTTAGGAATGTATTGTGAATCTGTGTTGGCCTCCCCCTTCTCACAAATTGTTTATCTTAGACTTTATTGCATCCCAATTTAGTGTGTGTTAGAGCTTTTGGGGTGGGGTCCCAATCAGTGAGCACAGAGACACATGTTTGTAACTTTAGATATTACTGCTCCCACAGGCTGCATAGCCGGAGGCTGCCATAGTCTGTGTTAAGATTCAAAGTGTTCTGATTATAAGTGTAAATACAATTTGATAACTAAGTCGGAGTTACGCTGCAGATCTTATTTGTCATATGCGCACCATGCAAAGACTGATGTGACTTCTTCTCTGCATTCCACAGGTAAATTACAACTACTGCTCCCATCAGATGCTGTTTTAGTGATTGCCTCAGCACAGTTTTGAAAATTTATACTGGGTAAATTACAACTACTGCTCCCATCAGATGCTGTTTTAGTGATTGCCTCAGCACAGTTTTGAAAATTTATACTGGGTAAATTACAACTACTGCTATACTAAGAGCAATTTATCTAAAGGAAGTTAGGAATGTATTGTGAATCTGTGTTGGCCTCCCCCTTCTCACAAATTGTTTATCTTAGACTTTATTGCATCCCAATTTAGTGTGTGTTAGAGCTTTTGGGGTGGGGTCCCAATCAGTGAGCACAGAGACACATGTTTGTAACTTTAGATATTACTGCTCCCACAGGCTGCATAGCCGGAGGCTGCCATAGTCTGTGTTAAGATTCAAAGTGTTCTGATTATAAGTGTAAATACAATTTGATAACTAAGTCGGAGTTACGCTGCAGATCTTATTTGTCATATGCGCACCATGCAAAGACTGATGTGACTTCTTCTCTGCATTCCACAGGTAAATTACAACTACTGCTCCCATCAGATGCTGTTTTAGTGATTGCCTCAGCACAGTTTTGAAAATTTATACTGGGTAAATTACAACTACTGCTCCCATCAGATGCTGTTTTAGTGATTGCCTCAGCACAGTTTTGAAAATTTATACTGGGTAAATTACAACTACTGCTATACTAAGAGCAATTTATCTAAAGGAAGTTAGGAATGTATTGTGAATCTGTGTTGGCCTCCCCCTTCTCACAAATTGTTTATCTTAGACTTTATTGCATCCCAATTTAGTGTGTGTTAGAGCTTTTGGGGTGGGGTCCCAATCAGTGAGCACAGAGACACATGTTTGTAACTTTAGATATTACTGCTCCCACAGGCTGCATAGCCGGAGGCTGCCATAGTCTGTGTTAAGATTCAAAGTGTTCTGATTATAAGTGTAAATACAATTTGATAACTAAGTCGGAGTTACGCTGCAGATCTTATTTGTCATATGCGCACCATGCAAAGACTGATGTGACTTCTTCTCTGCATTCCACAGGTAAATTACAACTACTGCTCCCATCAGATGCTGTTTTAGTGATTGCCTCAGCACAGTTTTGAAAATTTATACTGGGTAAATTACAACTACTGCTCCCATCAGATGCTGTTTTAGTGATTGCCTCAGCACAGTTTTGAAAATTTATACTGGGTAAATTACAACTACTGCTATACTAAGAGCAATTTATCTAAAGGAAGTTAGGAATGTATTGTGAATCTGTGTTGGCCTCCCCCTTCTCACAAATTGTTTATCTTAGACTTTATTGCATCCCAATTTAGTGTGTGTTAGAGCTTTTGGGGTGGGGTCCCAATCAGTGAGCACAGAGACACATGTTTGTAACTTTAGATATTACTGCTCCCACAGGCTGCATAGCCGGAGGCTGCCATAGTCTGTGTTAAGATTCAAAGTGTTCTGATTATAAGTGTAAATACAATTTGATAACTAAGTCGGAGTTACGCTGCAGATCTTATTTGTCATATGCGCACCATGCAAAGACTGATGTGACTTCTTCTCTGCATTCCACAGGTAAATTACAACTACTGCTCCCATCAGATGCTGTTTTAGTGATTGCCTCAGCACAGTTTTGAAAATTTATACTGGGTAAATTACAACTACTGCTCCCATCAGATGCTGTTTTAGTGATTGCCTCAGCACAGTTTTGAAAATTTATACTGGGTAAATTACAACTACTGCTATACTAAGAGCAATTTATCTAAAGGAAGTTAGGAATGTATTGTGAATCTGTGTTGGCCTCCCCCTTCTCACAAATTGTTTATCTTAGACTTTATTGCATCCCAATTTAGTGTGTGTTAGAGCTTTTGGGGTGGGGTCCCAATCAGTGAGCACAGAGACACATGTTTGTAACTTTAGATATTACTGCTCCCACAGGCTGCATAGCCGGAGGCTGCCATAGTCTGTGTTAAGATTCAAAGTGTTCTGATTATAAGTGTAAATACAATTTGATAACTAAGTCGGAGTTACGCTGGAGTTAAACTGGAGGAAAACGAAACTCAAAACCAGAGCACTTTCTGAACAACAAGAAGCAACATACTTATGTGAATGAACAAAATCAACATCTTCTGCTGTATCCAGGCAACTACTTACTGCACTCACTGCTTGGACACTGCAAGTGCTCCCCTGTCTGTGTGCTGCTCTTGTTGATTGATCTTTGTTGAACAGAACACTTTGGACTGGATCAGCTCGGGTACATTGTAATTTTGTCCTCATTCATTTTGTATTGCCTTTTCCAATTGTGTCACATCTATCCACATTAATCATTTGTTTATAAACTAATTCCTGCACCCACTACTCACATACCTCTCCTTTATATATCACTTTTGGAGCTGCGCTCATACATTAGCAGCACTGTTCTTTACATGTATTTTTGAACATTTAACAACTTTAATCCACACTGACTCTATATCTCACTGTCTCTACATCACACAGCCTCCACTCCAGTTTACATCTCAATTATTACCTTGTCCACAGCATGAACACCCTTACTTCACACAACCCCCATATTCTATGTCCACATAATCCTCTACTTTATCCGTCCCTCTCTTCCCCCTCCTGTTTCCTCCACTTGCTGTTCTTCCTTTTTTTCTCTCATCAGTCTGCTTCCAACCCTCTGCTTCTTTCCCCCACTTCTCCTATACCTCCACTCTCAACCACCTCCCTCCATGGTCTTGTTACCCCACTACTAAGCCCCATTCCCTCCTCGTTCTGTCTGTCACCTCCAGGGCTGCCAAGAGAAATTCTGGGCCCGGGTACTGCAACATCCTGTGGGACCACATCATGTATGGCTGCACCCATTTGTGAGTGGGTCTAGCATGTGAGATGCACCCACTCACAGGAGCATGGCATAGCACCCAGCAGCTGGAACTAAAGTAGTCACTACTGTATTAGGATGGCGGGACAGTCCCATAATAGCTGCATTTCTTGTCAGGCTGTATATAGATGCTAAAATGTAACACACAAATTAAAGTGCTTCTACTTTACTTTGTACATCTCTCATGTAAATAACACAAACAATCTATTTTCTATCATAGAGATAGATGTATGAAGGACTTAATTTTTACATAACATCAGGTCGTCTTATACACACACATTCCGCAGCACATATCCTAACCCACTGCTCCATGCTCCTTCTTCACTATCTACCCCTCTGTGTCGCCCCTGTCTGTCTGCCCTTCCCCTTTAGAATGTAAGCTCTCACGAGCAGGGCCCTCATCCTCAAGTGCTTCTCCTCCCCCTACTTATAGTATAATTTACTCCTAACTCCCTACAATGGCACCTACCACCTGGTTGCTCATGTCCTGCTGCTTGTGTTTTGCAGCTGAGTTTATAACCTTGTCCTTGTCCTGCATTGTTTTGTATTACTATTAACTGTTTTTCTTGTGTGCTCATTTATGTACTGTGTAAGGCGCTGCGGAACCTTTGTGGCGCCATATAAATAAAGGATAATAATAATAATAATAATATTTTCATAATATATTATCACTAATCGTTTTGCATCTAGTATATCAAATAAAATGTAGCCAAAGTCCATATAAACACCACAAAGAAATACAGTATATTATGTGTTTCCTGATTCAACATTAATCCACCTTTCCAAAATAGCAAACAGCAGGCTTCTAGAGTAGGTTTACACCAAAAAAATCTGCACTTGAAAGTTTTACTTTTGTTTACTTTTTCAGTTTTTGTTTGATGATCACTAGACAATAACTATTATCTTTTGAAAGATGAAACTCCCCTCTTTCAACCCGGGGTGCCCCCATATGTATATGAGCTGTTAAAGTTAAGTAAATAAACTTTAATGAAGTACAATAATAAACAACTTTCTGTACGTTTAAATCATATTATATATTTTATATATACTTAAATATTGTTTTTTCAAGTGAACCAGGCAGAAATGTCCTCTACCTTCTCTGGCTCTGGCTTTAGTTTCCACAACCCATAGGCAAATGCAGGGGGGGAGTTTCCAGTTGCCTGGAAACCCCCCTCCCCAGCCCACACCATGACCACAATAGAAATAGTAATATAATAGAATTTTACTAGTGCTGTATGTTCTCTTCAGTATCACAAATTAAATAATTAGCACCACCTGTGGATAGTTTAACATGTGTCATCCAGTAATAAATACACCTGTGCGCCAACTAGGATATCTGGAAAACATGCACTGTTAGGGATGCACTGGTATAGGCCATTAATAGAGTTAATTATTAATACTGTATAAAAATACACTATCCAGTACATATATGTCCAGAGCATTGCTAGGTTATTCTACTGCTCCCCCAGACTCCCGGACTTGCTCCAATGCTCTGGAATTGTGCCCACATCTGAAATAAAAACATCCAGCTCAGGCAGAATGGCCCTACTGCCGCATCTAATGGCTTACTGGCTTTCTATGATCGCTATCCTGTATATGCTGGAATTATGACACACAACACACTTTGTATGACGCATTTTAAAGCTAAATAAGTGCTAATTATGTGCACTTCATATACTGGCTACTCTCTAAAATCAAGCATTTGGAAACTCCCCTCTAGAAATCTTGCGTTTGCCACTGCCACCCACTCTGTGTCCCACATATTGCACCACGGCCATGCCTCTTAATGGTCAGATTGGCTGTTTGGATACCCCTTAGCCCCTGTGTAAGGTGATCTAAGTGTTTCTCCCGGTCTGGCTAAATACTGCATTGTCGTCCAGATAAACTACAGCAAATTATTTCATTCCTTTGAGCAGTGTTCCCATTAAATGTTGAAGTGGCAGAGGCTTTTTTCATGCTAAAGGGCATTACCTTGGACTCATGTTGTCCAAAAGGGGTGCTAAAAGCAGAACTCTCTTGTGCTTCCCTCGCATAACAATCTGCCAATATTTCCTACTTATATCCATAACACTTATGTAGTGGGCACTAGCAAGCTGATCCAGCAGGATGGAAGGATGGAGGATAGCCCCTGGTGTTCACATGGTGAACAGCTAGGTATATCTTTCCTGGTATCACTGTGAAGGAGACTAAAAAGGGGCAAAAACATATGCTCAAATGTGCCTGCTGCTGCATAGAGAGCTGGGTTTCAAATTTAGCATCTTCTATGAATCCTGCCCTCTTGCTGTACTGGCTCTGGGCCTGATTCAAAGCCGGACGCTATTTGCAGACGGTCGTTCCAAAAAAGGGGCCGACTATTTAAATTGAGTGCTCACTCTTGCGGTTTGTTGACGCCTCTATGTCTGAGCCTGTGAACGAAAAAAGCACTCGCTATTTTGTAAAGACGCCCCTTTGCCGTTCGCATCACACGTCATCTCCAGTATGTATTAGATTAATCGGGTACATCGAAAGGCATCTGAACGGCTCGCAGTGCTTGTGGTAGGTTTTTCCTACCGCAATCACTGCGAGCAGTTCAGGCTAAAAGACAACCAAGTGACGTGGTCGATGACGCTCCTTTACTAATTATGCACTCCCATTAAACGCCCTTTTTCCCATTAGGCACGCCTGCGTTCGGATCTCCACTCCCCCGTTTTCAAGCACCTTCCCCTGTTACCACCCACAAACGGTACATTCTGTCAATCAAATTAGCAGCCCCTCGCTGTTTTGTGAGCGCACGATTTCCGACTGCAATGACTGGTTTGCGCATGCGCATTACGACCCATACGCATGCGCAGTTGTGCGAACATCGCTCAGAGCGAACGAGCGGCCGCTTACGAGTGGCTCTGAATCAGGCCCTCTGTCCGCTAGAAGGTTGATTTCAGTCTCCCCTGGCAGGCTGCACTTTGGCAAGATCCAAGATTCCGTGTCATAAGCTTTCATAATTTTCACATGAAAGAACTTTTGTTTCTTCCTAACATGGTCTATGATGACAACATAATTCACATCATTTAGGTGTTGGTGAATGACGTATGGCCCCTCACAGGCAGCCTGGAGTTTTGTCTGTGTCATAGATACTAACATCCAGACTTTATAAACTGCTTCGTAAACTTTAACATGAGCATTGTGGTCATACACAATGCACAAACCCTGTCAAAGCCTGCATTTTCTCTCTAAGAGGGGCGATTCAATTCAGCGTGAATTGAATAGCACCGGGAGGGAGCTCCCAGAGCTATTCAATTTAACAGGAAGTAGTTAAGTCAGAGAATGCCGGTGCTCGCGATTTAACCTGGGTGTTTAGTCGTGAGAACCGACATTCTCCAACTAAAGTGCCAGCTGTAAGGGCCGCTCTAAGCTGGAAATCAGCCTCGCAGCCGGCACTTTAGTCAGATTTCTCCTCGCACCCTCCTGAGAAATCATTAGTCCAACTAAATAGCACTCTGAATTGAATAGCTCCGGAAGCTCCCTCCCGTTGCGATTCAATTCACGTTGAATTGAATCATCCCGTAAATCTCAATACATTTTACCACTGAAACTTCTGGGGCCTCTAATTTTCCCTCCTAGGATTCTCTTATAAGGTCTAGGGGTCCACATACCCTCCTTCCATATAGGAGCTCAAAAGAGGAGAACCCTGTTGAGACCTATGATATCTCTCTATGAGCAAACAGTAGGCGTGAGAGGTAATGCTCCCAGTCTCGTCCCTGGGACTATTAACATTTTAAGCAATTGTTTAAGGGTGCCATTAAAGCATTCACATAGGCCTTTGGTCTGTGGACGATAACACATAGCAACAATGTGTTGCACCTGTATTTTCTTACAGAGGCTTTCCATCAAGTCGGACATAAATAAACTGGGTCCCCTGGTCTGTAAGCATTTTCCTGTGAAAAAAAATTAACAGGGTATCATCCACTTTATCTATTCTAATAGAGGAGAGGGCAATGGCCTCTCCACTATTAGCGTAATCTACCACCATCAAGATGTACTTCTTCCCAAGCTCCTCAGGATGGCCAGAGGCCTTATAATATCCACAGGAATACACCGGAAGGGTTCTTCAATCATGGGCAATGGTATGAGGGGTCCGGTTTTCCACACCCTTGACACATGAGACAAGAACAGCAGTAGTTAGACACCTTGGACCTCATGTGAGGCCAATAAAAGTTTTGGGATAATCTCACCATACTCCTAAATGCCCAACAAGAGGTATCTCATAGGCAACCCTCAGCAGCTGTGCTCTGAATGGTTGTTGTACTATCAGCTGTCATCCTCCTACCCAGTCTTGCTGAGTGTATTTGGGCTCTGCCTCCCTGATCCCAATACACTGTCTCCCCTTTAAAATCCTTGGGAAGTTTCTCCACCTGCTTTCTCAACCTTGCTAAACTAGCATCTCTGTGTAGTGCCTTCTGGAACTCCTAGCTGTGTGCCTCGGGGTGCATGAAAAGTTACAATACCAGCATCAGGAAGTTTCCTAGTGACACCTTCTGAGTGTCCTGACAAATGCAGAGGACATGGGTTCACAGACAACCCCATTTCCCCCTCTTGGATTGTCCTGTTAGTAGAAGAATCAGTCTCCAGACTAAGGTTTAAAGCCTGAACCTTATGATTGTGTGTGACAGCAGCTACATACAGGCAACTCCCATATTCTAAAACATCATATACATTATTATCCCCACAATTTCTATCAGGATCAGTACATATTTTCTCATTATTGTCCACATTATCCTTATCACATAAATCATCAGTATTACAGTTTAATGCAGAGTGTGTACACAAATTCATGTGATGGGACAATTCATCATTAACACATATGACCTGTAATGAGTCAGATTATTCCATGGAACATAGGTCACAGAAGCATCATTCGCTATTACATACTGTGACATAATCAGTCCAAGTTCCAGTCCCAATAAAACAATCACAGGAATATAATCCAACAACCCCTCTTCCCTCATTCTACTTTCAGACCTCATCGAAGAAAACTCAGGCCATAGGGTTTACTGGTTCACTCCTTCAATTCCTGTAACAGAGATTGTCTTTCCTGGAATAAGGTTCTGTCAATCTACAAGTTCTGGTCACACCAAGGTCAGTTCAGTGCTATTGTCTCTCAGTCTACAGTGATACTATTTCCCACAGTGACATATTGCAGATTGTCAGAAGGAAGATGGTTGGTCCTGCCACACATAAGACACTTGCAGAAGGGACAGCAGGTGGTGCTGCAGGAGCAGGCTTCTTGTTGACTGGACAATGGTAGCTCCTGTTCTCCACCTTGTGGCACACAAAACATGTTGCAGGTATTCCAGAGGCACTAGGAGAGGATGGCTGGGGTAAAAACTTTTCTGCAGGCTTATCTGCTCTCCAAATGGAACCAGGCTTCATAGCTACTGCTGCGCAGTGGGCGTTATATGTATCCGTAATCTGTGAAGCCTTGGCTGCTGTCATCAGCTCACGTTCCAAAACAAACTGCCTCACTTCAACTGGGCAAATATGCAGTTAATAGTAATACTTCTTTCACTTGACTCTGAAGCATCTGCCATGTGAAGAGTGTATATATTTATCAAGTAGTTTCCATCTATTTTAGATTTAACCCATTGCGTGTGCTGATTCCAGTCACACTATAAACTGGTATCATCACCTTCTATTATTGCAGAATAATAGATTATTATTATTATTATTATTATTATTATTATTATTATCAGATGGTGTTTTCAGAGGAGTGTCTCAGAGCCCCAGAGATATCACAGTTGATTACATTGTATCTACAGAGCTCTAGTGCAGCAATTAAACTAAAAAAATGTCCACTACACTTGTTGAGTATTGGATGACTGGATTCAAAAACATATTGCTATTGTGCCCATCTGATGGCATAATCCTAGTGATGGCACAGGTCTGTTAGGGATAACATACATGTGTAGTATAATTGTATCACTAGTGCATTGTGGGGGAACAAACAGACCATCAAAGTTAGCTGAATGCATGATTGCTTCATATAAGAAGACTGCTACAGAACAATCTAAAATGAACAACATTGGAACCAGATATGTGCGCCGACCCCTAGATCTGTATTAACTTTGTGTTTTGGTTTTCACAAAACCACCCTCATTGGTTTTGGATCTGTATTTTTTTTTTTTTTTTTAAATGATAAAAACTGCTAAAGTCACCTAATTTGGGCCTGTTTTTGTTCCTACAGTATTATTAACTTCAATAACATTAATTTCCAGTCATTTCCAGTCAATTTTGACCACCTCACAATATTGATTTAATCCGGTTTAGGCCAAAAGGTTGCACCGAGCTAGCTGGCTAACTAAGCTAAGTGACAGCAGTGGGCGGTACTCCT
Source organism: Taudactylus pleione (assembly GCA_031769625.1). Classification (NCBI taxonomy): domain Eukaryota; kingdom Metazoa; phylum Chordata; class Amphibia; order Anura; family Myobatrachidae; genus Taudactylus; species Taudactylus pleione. The sequence goes on from JAUIMM010000014.1 coordinate 11,505,452, forward strand.
CTTATTTATTTTTAGTATACGATAGGCTGATTAGGAGAAAGATGCTCTGCAGTGCAACTATTAAGTTTCTTGGCTTCTCTTTCAACCCTTGTGAGGAATCCTTGGCTACTGACAAAGTGATCTTTTATTGCCTTAAATTTAATTTTCTTAATCAATCAATTATTATTTAATCAATAAATTAATCAATTAATTAATGCACCACTTTCATCCATTTTAGGTGCTTGTTTTTTTAATTGCATTTTCCACTTCTCTGCTTTGTTTTTTGTTATAGCAGTAATAAAATAAAGATTATTCAATGAATTATTTGCTCTCTTCTACTACCTACTCCACCTCCATTTCCCTGTACTGCCCTCGGGCCTCTGGTTTAGTTCTTGATTAATGAAAACATTCTATAGCATTGTATAGTTAATATTAAACTGCCATCCTGTCTGCCACTGCAGTGCCGTTCAACTTCCAACATGGCACATCTAGGAAACAGAGTTGACCAATTTCAGACAGTATTAAAATGAATGAAATCATCAAAATCTGACTGCAAACACAGACAATGTCAGATATTGTTATCTGACATGTGGGAACTCGCATCATTCATCATTGCAGGCCCACATGTCAGATTTTCTTTCAGATATGAACGATTGAACGATTTTTAAAATCATTATCGTTCATATCTGACAACAAATCTGACCATGTGTATGCACCATAACACACCCCTGTAGTAGATTTATGAGCACGAGAGTGTCTAAGTATGAGGGATAAAGCACAATAAAATTTTGATTTGAATTTTGATAAAAGCCTGAATTTTTTAGAACACACAAAAAAATTTGGAGTTTGATAAAAGACAAATAAAAAAAATTGGCCACCAACTGCAACAAACTCTGGGCCTGATTCAGAGCCGCTCGCAAGCGGCCACTCGTTCGTTCCGAGCGATGTTTGCCCAACTGCGCATGCGTACGGATTTTAATACGCATGCGCGAACCAGTCAGTGCGGCCGAAAATCGTTTGTTCGCTAAATAGCGAATGCCTGCTATTTTGAGTGACAGGAGGAGGCGTATGTGGGTGGTAACAGAGGAAGGTGCTTGAAAACGGGGAGTGGAGATCCGAACGCAGGCGTGCTTAAAGGTCAAAACGGGCGTTTTATGGGTGTGCATAATTAATACAACAGCGTCATTGACCACGTCACTGGGTTATTTTATAGTCAGAACTGCTCGCAAGATTGTGGTAGGAAAAACCAACCACAAGAATAGCGAGCAGTTCATACGCTGGTCGATGTACTCGATTAATCTAATAAATAGTGGACATGACGTAGGATGCGAGCGGCCAGGGGGCGTAGTTATCCAAAAAACGACCGCAAGTTTTGTTCGCTCGTTCAGACATGGAGGCGTCAACAGACCGCAAAGAGCGAACGGTTCATTTGAATAGCCACCCCCTTTTCCTGAACGACCGTCCGCAAATAGCGTCCGGCTCTGAATCAGGCCCTCATCCCACACTGCGTGGAGACACAGTGGCGGGAGCGGTGTCGCGGTCCAGAGCAGCAGCTTGGATTCAGGTAAGTATATTTTTATATATATTTTTTTTAAACCTGTCTGCACTACTGGGGGCACATCGCGGGGGGGCTACTACTGGGGGGACCTCTACTGGGGTTGGGGGCACAACCGGGGAGGGGTGGCTACTACTGGGGGCATCATTATTGGGAGGACCTCTACTGGGGGGGAGCTACTACTGGGGGCACTTAATCGGGAGGGGGAACCTCTACTGGGGACTACTACTTGGGGGGGAACTACCACTGGGGGCATTATAAAAGGGGCCTACTACTAGAGGCACTGCACTGGGGGGACCACTACTGGGGGCAATAATAGGAAGGGCCACTACAGGGGGCACTGGATAGGGGGGATCACTACTGGGTGCCTGCACAAGGGGGACCACTACTGGGAAAACTGCATGGGGGGGACTACTGCTGGGGGCACTATATAAAGGGCACTGCATAGGGGGGGACTACTACTGGGGGCACTATATAAAGGGCACTGCATAAGGGGATACCGCTACTGGGAGCACTGCATTGTGGGGACTGCTACTGGGGGCACTGCATAAGGGGGAACACTACATGGGGCACTGCATTTGGGGGGACCACTACTGGGGGCACTGAATAAGGGGAACTAATTGGGGGCTGTATAAGGGGGACCACTACTGGGGATACTGTATAAGGGGCACTACTATGGGCCTGCATAAGAGAAACCACAACTGCATACTGGGGGTACTGTATAAGGGGTACTACTGGGGTTAAGGTGCATATGGATAGGAATGTTTAGCGTGAAAATAAAGGGGTGTGTCATGTTGACACGCCCCATTTTTAAGTGACCACGCACATTTTTTCCGGCGCGCACACATCGAGGGGGGGGGCTCCCTTTTCAAATTTGCCACTGGCAGCATCCTCTCTTGAAGCATCTAAAGCTGCATACATGCGTAAAGACTTTCTGTCCAACCATCCAACTAGTTGATTGGTTGGAATGAAAATCTGGTAAGGTAAAAAATCAAATGATTATCAGCAATTTGCTTCCAAACACCGGTAAATGGACAAAAACTGTTGTGAACAAATTGTTTAGAACAAACATTTAACAAACTTGTCTGAATGACCATTTTCATCTGTTTTCTGGCATTTAGGAGCAAATTGCTGATCATCATTTACTCCCATACGTTACCAGATTTTCATTCCAACCAATCAACTAGTTGGATGGTTGGACAGAAAATCTTTACGTGTGTATGCAGCATTAGGGTGAGAGGTCACAGGAGTATGTTAGATACATTACAGTGATTTTGTAGTGATTGATATCCTCTGAGTGCAGCATATCCACTATGTTCTAGATTGCAGGGTGATATTTTTATTACATTTGTTGTGCTGCAGTTGTGTGCAGAAGATAGATCTTACCTGTAAGTCTAGATGGTGGTTGTGATGATGTTTTAATACCATTTGTAGTTTTATTCAAGATATGCAGAGATCTTAATTCATCCCTGCCCAGGGACACTCGCATGAATGGTGGTAAGTATGGTGTGCACTATATAACCTTTTGATAAATTATATATCAGTCAGCACTGCAATTCAATAAGTCCTACTATACTATAAATAACTTCAGATGGACAATGAGAATCAATAAGCAAGACAGACAGTGATGGTGTAAATCATCTACTCTTCACTCAGAGTCAATATAAACGATAGTTTAATGAAGCAGAAACCCTCGTAATAGAAAGACACACACTTATCAAAGCATCTTTTCCACTAATAGTGAACTTCACTAAAAGTTAATATACTCTGTTTTTCATGTCTGCTTTCAAGAAATATAAATCATTCTGGCAAATACAATGGATTCTGCTCTCTGCAAATTAAAATATGAACTGAAACAGAATGTAAAATGTCATTTTCAAACCTCTTTGGAGTATTAAATTCATATTATAAAAAGGTTAAATCAAGCAGGCTTTTCATCATGGTCTACTTACAGTAAGTAGTGCCGAATCACAAAGTCTGCTTTCTTGTAGTGTTTTATTTAATTGAGATTTGTTCTTTGTTTAACATTTTACTGATATAACTATGAGCTGGGGAAACCTGGCTAGCATTGACACAATATAATTCCCTGCACACATAAGCATGGCAAAACATCTAAGACCCATATCACTAATAAGAGCATGTGCTTACTTGATCCAACATAACAGTTTAACACATGCTTTAGCATTTCAAATTTAAAAATATAAAGTCTAAAAAAGTGAATGCATAAATGAATGAAGAATTGAAAAATATAAACAACAAATAGTCATAGACATAAAAATATAGTTTACAATGTAATTATTGACAGTACAGATGAGCGAAATTGTCAAACTAGGCAAACAAATAATAACATTGCATTGGTGCCAAAACAGCAGAAACTGATGGATGCCCGATTTGCTGGCTTTCCACCAACTAGCTCTATTGTGAACAGTGGGCCTGATTCAGAGACGGACGCTCTGAAAGAGCACTCGCTCTGAATCAGGGCGCTTTTTTTTTTTCGTGCGGCTTCCTGGCCGCTCACTTAGCTGTGGGTGACCACCCACAGCTATTGCGAGCGGCCAGGACGATGGTCGCGATGGTCAAGACCATCGCGACCATTGGGGCTTGCGACGAGACCCTTGTGGTAGGGTCTCGTGGCCGCAAGCCCCAGAGAGCTTTCGGTTCTAATAGAGCCGGAAGCTCTCCCACTGACATTACTGGTGATGTCAGTGGGGCCGCCCACAAACGGAAGGCGCTCGCTTGGGAACGCCTCCATTTGTGAAACCATCCCCCCACCACGCCTACAAAACGGGCGAGCTATCGATCAACATCAACAGCCGCCCCTTTTGTAGTGAGCCACGGAGCGAGAGAATTTCTCTCTCGCTCCGGAGCTTGCGCACGTGCAGTGCGGCCGCTGTATGTGCGCAAAGCCCACCATCGACCCGCTTGCGAGCGCTCAAGTGCTTGCGAGTGGGCCTGATCATGCCCAGTGTAGGGATGGCTATCGGCCATCGATGATTCTAAATCATCGATGGTTTATGGCCAATGTTGAATATTTTTACCATCGATGGTTAAGAGCCAATGGTTCTTCGCCATCGATAAATGAGTGTGAGTATGTTTTTTTTCCCCCGGATGGGACAGAGCTTAGCCCCGCTCCCTAGTGGCGCTAAGCCCCACCCCTGTTTTTTTTATTGGCCAGCGACCACCGTTCTTCCCTGCAGCGGTGGTCATCGAGGGGTGTAAACCATCGATGATACAACTATAGATGGTTTGTGTGCCATAGATGTAACTATCGATGGACCCATCGATGGACACCCCACCGATGGCCATCATTAGAACAGTGCTGTGGTAGGGTGCAGAATAGCCCTGGGCTGGCACCACCCATCCCTGGTGCATGTGAAATCACAGAACAAGCATCAGAACTGGACCAGCAAAACAGAGGGCCTGATTCAGCAAGGAACGCACGGATGTAGATGTACGCACCCAGCTGCTGCGAGAATATGCTAATGAATGCATACGCACGGCAATCGCAGCAGAATAGGCAGACGCCCAGCACTACAGAATACCACCCACTTCCCTTTACTTGCATCCTCTATACCTGGCAAGACAGTGGTAACACCGATTACATCGAGAACCATTGGACCCATACGCACAATTGTAGTTGACCTGACCCTCCCGCATACATAGCGAGACTTCCTGTATGCAACTAGACCTTAGGCTGCGTACACCGCCGCAAGGGCTTAATTATGCACGCCCCGTCCAAGCGCACAGGCACGCCTGCGTTTACCTGACCACTCCCCTGTCACCACCCACAAACGGCACTTCCTGTCAATCACTTGTCCCTGCGGCTACGGACTCCCTGCGTATGCATACTCCATGGCACTGGCCGGTTGCGCACGTGCACTACGATGATATATCTGCTAAACATCGTCTGTGCTGCAGGGCTGATCAGCTATTTCTGTGAATTATGTAGTTGACAGACATATCGGGTGTACACACCTGCCAATGCACTATCAATATATCGTTTGTGCTTGAACTAATGATATATTGTTCAGGTGTGTACCCAGCATTAGTTATACATTACACACATGCACATTCTGACAAATATATACATTTATTTTGTCCAATACACACATCATAAATATATACCCAAGACACTTATATATGATACAAACACACATAAACAAATTGATACATAATACAAAAATGCATTATGACAGGTACATATATGTATCACACACATGCACAATGCATACATGCACCATATAAATTAGTGTTCTCACAATACACGTTTCTATCTGAAACTGTTTGAACTCATAACCTGAGTAGCCAGAGCTTACACTCTGATTCTTACATCTTACATACATGAGGATGCAGTCAGGAGAAGGCAAACAGCAGAGTTGGCCCTAGCCAAATTTGTGCCCTAGGCAAGATTTTAGATGGTGCCCCCCACCGGGGGATCCTGAAAAGAGGTGTGGCCTCACATATGGGTGTGGTCTCATTGTGCTATGGCCCCTTCTCCCACTGTGCTGTGCTTCCAGCACCCCTCTCCCAGCACAGCACCCACCACCCAGCATAGCACCCCTCTTCCGGCACAGCACAGATCACAGCCCCCTTCTCACAGCACAGATCACAACGGCCATCACCCCTCTCCCAGCACAGCACACATCACCCAACACAGCACACCACCCATCACCCCTCTCTCAGCACAGCACAGATCACAGTATCCATCACCCCTGTCCCAGCACAGCACCCAACACACTGGCCCTCACCCAGCACAGCTCCCCCCTCTCCCATCACAGCACCAGAACCACTCACCTGACCCAGCACCCCTATACCAGCACAGCACCCCTCTCACCCAACATGGCAACACCCCTCACTCAACACAGCCCCCCTTTCCCAGTACAGCATGGTGTCAGCACCCACCCTCACCACCACCCCTATACCAGTAAAGCACCCCTCTCCCAGCAGTGAGGACCACAGCACACTGGCCCTCTTCCGGTTCCAGACTTAGGGCCTGATTCAGAGCCGTTCGTTAGCAGCAGTACGCTCGTTGCGTTCCGATGTTGTGAAACCGCGCATGCGCCGGTGTAACACTGCGCATGTGCGTACGGCAGATTGAGAGCTTTTTTTGACTCGTTCATCAAATTGCGAACAGGAAGTGACATGTGAAATGTGATTGACAGAACAGGCCGTTTTTGGGCGTTGACGGGGGTGGAGATGGGAAAACGCAGGCGTGGCGAGGCGTTTTTGGGGCGTACATAAATTAGCTCATGCGAACGTCAAATGTGTTCGTACCAAGTCATACGTCACTGGCTGATCCTCTTTCCGTTCAAACTGCTCGCACAGCTTGGGGTGTGGATTACTCGACCACTATGGCGATGGCCTTGTCCTCCGGTCCGGGCCTCCTCGATGTTTCTTCGATTTATCACGGCTTGTCAGAAAAACAATCAACTTTGAATTGAAAACCAGCTTGTAATGTGTTTTGAAAAGAGTTTTTTTGGTTAGCACAAAACCGTACGCAGGTGAAAATCTCAGCTGCTAATTTCAGGATTACACAATCAATTAGCGTACATTTTTAGGAATGTTCTTTACAATTTTTTTTTATTTTGTGATATTGTAACAATATTGTCATCATGTTTGTGTGTTTTTTAACATTTTGCTTTGGCCTGGAGAATTTGCATCCTTTTTTTAATTTCAAAGTGTTCCTTAAAGAAACCTTTTTTTTTTTAACCCTTTGTTTTGTTTTTTTTTATTTCGTTTTTGGCTTGTGGGCCAGGATTAACTCTAAACCAATTTTCAAATAATGTCACAATACAATTGAGAACATTTGTAATTTTTTTTATTTCATCAACACATTTTTTTATATTTCATGTGCATTTAGCAATTAAAGTTTTTGGTCATTGTTAGCCAATAATAAATAAAAGAATTATCCAAAAAATATTGCCAGTTTTGGCAAAATTAAAAAAACACATTAAAAACAATTCACAAGAAAGGAGAGGGAAGTTTTGGCCCTAAAGGACTATGGGGCAAGCACAGAAGGAGTGTGGGAAAAGTAGCCAGTGCTGTCATCGCTTTTTTCCCCGTTTGGCTGGCGTAGAGTGGGCGCCAGACCGGGTCCGGGATGTCCTCTGGCTGGCCTGTCCAGAGGCAGATGTTGTGGCCTCTGGACTAGGCTCCACCATGTGCTGGCGAACGAGCTGCTCCAGGGCATTGGCTATTCTGATCTTGGCCCTGGTATTTTCAGCCAGGGCCTGACCAATGGTCACGTTGGCCGCAGCATTTTGCTCCAGGGCCTCAGCCACCCGTAGCAGACTGGCATCCATCCTCTGCAGAATCTCCGTATGGTAATCCGATTTAAAATCGAGTTCTGTGAGGAGTGCCACTGCCTGCGAGGGGGATTGCCCTGGACTGGCTTCTGCAGGGTCCTCATCTGGATGTACTGGTTCCTCCCCTGCAGAGCAGGCAGAAATTCAGCGGCCAAGGCTCCCCTCTAGAGCAGACTCATCCGCCTGTGTCTCTGTGAGAAAAAAGAGAAAAGAGTCACATTAGAATCTACATATTGTCACAAAAACAGTTTAGAGTTGGTTACATCATAACATTTACCTGGGACAACATGAGGAGCCGCAAAGTCTGGCATGTCCGTATCCATGTTGGACACGCCAAACACCTCCACATCCTGCACACACCCCTGTGCCAGCTCTTCCAAATCAGTCAGCTCCAATGACACAGAGGTGGGACCCCCACCTGTCCCCCTTGCATGCCTAGCCCTGTCAGCCAGTTTTTGCTTCAGCCGATATTTGAAGTCTTGCCATCTGTGGGTGAAAAAGTTGGCATTATTCCTGAATTATTTGGCCCTGTATCCACTTTTTCTTTAAATCTTTTTTTAACTTATCGGCGTTTGACATCCCGGGCTAGACGGACCACCTCACCCACCCTATTGAGAGCACTGGCTATCTCCTCTCACATTCTCCACTTCTGGCTTACACCCATATTCCTGTCTGCCTGTGGCAGGTTGTCCACACACTTCTGAACCAAAACCTCCATCTCCTTTCTTGTGAATGGTGGCTGCCTTTTCTTTTTGGCAGCTTTGGCCGGAATACTGGGCCCAGCAGCCTCTTCCATGTCATCCTCAACACCTATTTACATTAAATTAATTAAAATTTAGATGTCAAACTTTCACTATATTCTGGTTCTAAATAATCCTTGAATAGAAAAGAGAGAAATACTTACCGGCCGCCTCTTGGCCATTGTTTGGCTGGTCTGTAGCCATTTTGCTTGTAAAAACTTGAACTACACCAGACAGTTTGTGTTTTTCCGTGACGTATTTATACATGCGTCCTTATTATTCGACCGCATCATTGACTGTGCGTTCCTATGATCCGTCCTTAATTTGAGCGGGAAACTAAACACTATTTATGGCTTTTTGCGACTCGAGTCGAGGTGGCGGGTGTTGCTTGTTGGAGGTTTCGTGTGTAGGAGTGTATTGTTGGAGGGTTTAGTGTTTGGAGGCGGATTTTTGGAGTTGTTTCGAGGCGCTTTATTTTTCAAATTTTCCGTTCGCATATTTTTGTGTGGTTATTTTATTGGTGGTTTATTTTTGGAGTAAGTTTATTCCCGTCATCCTTGTTTAAATTATGGATCTACAAAATAGATGTTTTTTTTCTTAAAATATTATGTATGTTTTTTTGTAGTTTTTTTTTGGCTGGGCCCCAACAAAGTTTTTGGACTGTGACTTATTTATCGTGTATTGGTAAGTTTTGATTATAACTGGATTTTAAAATGTTCATGTATTGTTCTTCGCATATTTTGGACTCAGTAAGGTTTTTTGGGGTTTTTTGAAATCTTAAAAATGCGAACTATTTAGCGCACTATTGTTTCCTTCTTCCCCCTTGTAAAAATGCGAACTATTTAGCGCACTATTGTTTCCTTCTTCCCCCTTGTAAAAATGCGAACTATTTAGCGCACTATTGTTTCCTTCTTCCCCCTTGTAAAAATGCGAACTATTTAGCGCACTATTGTTTCCTTCTTCCCCCCTTGTAAAAATGCAAACTATTTAGCGCACTATTGTTTCCTTCTTCCCTTTTGTAAAAATGCGAACTATTTAGCGCACTATTGTTTCCTTCTTCCCCCTTGTAAAAATGCGAACTATTTAGCGTTCAAATTTTTTGGGGGTATTTTTCTTTGCAAAATTTGTTAGTCCTCTCAATGTAGGTTTACAATTTTTCGAAATGTGTGCTACCCCCTATATTTTTGCCCATTTTCTAAATTCTTAAGATTACAAAATGACCACCCAAACTTCAAAACTAATTTTTTTTTGTTGAAATGTAGGTTGTTGCAATCATGACAATACCCCGGCATGTAAGCATCTTTGGATTTTAACGGAAAGATAAGTATTTTTTTTATAATTTTAATTTCAACATACATACATTAACTACATTACTTACCATTTCAGGTTGATGTTGGTTGTATTATTTTGGCCATGCTGCCGGAAGCCGACCAACCTCAATCTCGTCCCAGGCGTAGGCATCGTAGGCGTGCAAGGCCCCAGATATATAGAACACATGTCACCCTTTTTGGAATGCCCGATGATGAGGTTTTAAGACGATACCGTCTTCCTCCACAAATCATCATAGACACTCTCTCATTAATAGAGAGTGATCTTGAGCGGCAAATTGACAGTCCTACAGCAATACCACCACTTATGCAATTAATGTCGGTGTTACATTTCTGTGCCTCAGGATCCTTTCAAACCACGGTGGGAACAGTTGCCGGAATCTCCCAATCCTCCTTTTCAAGGATCCTGAGGGCAGTGATGGAGGCCCTTTTCAAGCACCTCCATCATTTTATTAAAATGCCTTTGGATATGGCTTCCCTTAGTGTGGTGAAGGCCAATTTTTACCAAATAGCTGGCTTCCCACACATCATAGCGGTTGTGGATGGTACTCACATACCACTTCAGCCTCCAGCACGGCTGGAGGCAATTTTTAGGAACCGAAAACACTATCACTCACTGAATGTAATGGTGGTATGTGATGCCTCCCTCCAGATCCTGTCCCTGAATGCAAAATTACCCGGGAGTGCACATGACTCATTCGTCATCCGGCAATCAGGGATTTGGCATAAATTAAACAACCTACAAGCTGGTGATGCATGGCTTCTGGGTAAGTGGAGACCTTTATTAGATACCAATGCAAAGCTTGATACACAGTGATCCTGATTTTGTAACTTCTTTTTCACAGGAGACAGTGGCTACCCTTGCACGCCCTGGCTGCTCACTCCTTATTTGGCTCCCACACCAGGTCCACAAAGTGATTTTAATTCCGCACTTACAGCCACCAGGCAAGTGGTGGAGCGCTGTATCGGCCTTTTAAAAGGCCGATTCAGATGCCGCCACCGCTCTGGTGGCGAGCTCATGTATTTGCCGGATATGATTTCGAAAATTGTGGTCCTATGTGGGATATTTCACAACATCGCCATAAGGAGTGGTGTCCTATTGCAGCCAGAGGATGCCTTGCCTGAGGATGGCCCCCCCGAGGTTGGTCGGAGGTCAGTATGTGGGGGGGCCATATGCGATGATGTGGTGGCCAGATTTTTTAGGTAATTATTGTCCCAAATGAAGTTATTTGACACAATGTAGACATGTAATAATTTAATTATAAATTTTAACATTTTTTTTTATCTTTTTGTGTTTTATTCCATAATATTTTTCGGAAAAAAGATGACTACTACCTGATCCTAAAAATTTACTTCATGTGGACACATTGGATATAACTTCTGGAACAAATTTTTCGTCGCCTCATTTGTGGAATCATGTTGGCATGCTACTTTGTAAAACAGTTCTTGATTGTTTTTTTAATTTTATTTTTTGGGTGTAGGCTGTATTTTTGAGAGTGTTTTCACTGTGTGTATTGATTGTGAAAAATCACTTTGTGTTTCTTATTTGTGAATAATACATTTTTTGTTAAGTTTAAACAAACATTTCATTTCTAAATTACAAGCAAGTGTAACCTGGTTCAAAAAAGGAAAACTTGCTTAATGGCTAATCCTGTAATGAATAAAATTGTTCAGTATTTTACCATGCTTTGTGGCTAAAAACAAACACCAAAAGGTATTATGGTGAATCAGTATGCTTTTTAATCTAGGCCTAAGCAGGTTTCATTTAATATTTACCTTACCCACCAAATAATTTTAACAACAAATGCTGGTAATTCTACAAACCTATTGGTATTGTTATGTGTTTAATGTGCCAGCTTACATAATTCAGCTTTCTACAATCTAAGTTACATTACTTTAAAAAACTTGCTGCAATAGTCGACTTATGTAAGGTTAAACAATCTAATATTTACAGAGAAGGAATGAGAGTTTTTTCCAAAATAATTTTTTTGTTATTTTTTAAAACATGAAAAATTCTTTGTAAAATAAACAAATTAGTGGCGCAGGATACCTGACATCTGATCGAGGACCACCAGCATGCCTATAACATGGCCCCTCAGCCTCTGCACACAAGCTGCTAACTCGGTCAGCCGCCTCTGGTCCTCTGTGGGTTAAAAAATTGTGGGGCTTAATAAAATGAAACCTTAATTTTTGTTTACAAACAACTTCAAAAGCAAATTCGACTTTATAAAAAGTGACAATTTTATTAAAAATTACAAATCAAAACCAAAAATCTTTGCCAATGTAAATTTTAAAAAATGACTCAGAAAATTAAAATAAAATAAATGGAGAAGTACGCCCAAAAACTACATTTGTTGGTACCGTAAACAAAAGATACAAGTATGAGTGTTTGGACATGTGTGATATGTGTAAGGGGAAAACATCATAGACATTTTTAAACAAAGATATATATAACAAACATTAGAAATACCTAAAAATTGAAAAATCCACAGGCAAAGGATAACATCCCCCAAAACCCCCCAAAGAAACAAAAAAACATAGTTTAAAAGGGAAACATACCGTTCACAATGACGCCTGGACCTGTAGCCCCACCATTGTCCTCCTCGGAGGTAGGCCAATGCAGGTTGGATGTAGGAGGGGTTATTTCGGAAGGTGGTGAGGGGTGGAAAAGAGAGGGGTGGGTGGAGGGTGATGAAAAGAGAGAGGGGGGTTGAGGGGAGGGGGAATTTAGAGGGATGGGAATTATCGGAGAGGGAGGGGCGTCCGGGTCTGGCCAGGCTGGGGTGGAGGGTGAATTAGGGGAAGGTTGGGGAGAGGAGGTTTGGCTGGGGGTTGGGGATAGGGGACGAGGCCGATGTCGTCGCTGGCGATGACGGCGTAGTCTGCGCCCTGCCCCTAAATGATGGATAAGAATTTAACTTTTGTTTAATTTTTTTCCATTAGAAAATCATAAAAAAAAAATAAAATAAAAAAACGAAACAGAAAACATGCACACGCAGATATGTACTAAATAAAGAAACAGGGCAAGAATGAAAACATGCACACGCAGATATGTACTAAATAAACAGGGCAAGAATGAAAACATGCACACGCAGATATGTACTAAATAAAGAAACAGGGCAAGAATGAAAACATGCACATGCAGATAGGGCCGCAAAAAAATTCAGGAAACCAAAAAAAAATAGACTTACTTTCAGCTATACGCTGTCTAAAACATGCCAGCAAGCGTGGCGTGCGGCGTTGCAGATCGGACCACCTGCACTCGAGCTGGCCGATCTGTCGGCGTGAGCCGAAGGAGCGCAGGCGGCGGCGAACCTCCGCATAGGCGGAACGCTTCTCTCTATTGCTGATGGGGGGAGGCTGGCTGGTTATCCGCCGGTCCATAACCTCCGTAAGTACCAGAAGCTCCCGCCTGGTGAACGCAGAGGCTCTCATGATGGCAATGGTGTATTTTTAAAAAATCAGTTTTAATAAAGACCAGATAATAATTTTGATTGGCTAATGTAGTTGGTAAATTAACAGGAACCATTCTATTGGTTAGTGTATGAGTCATGTGTTCTACAGGCTAAAAAATCTAATGTGAGTTATGATAGGCTTAATGCAGTGACATGCGTTAGCTAATTTAAATAAAGAAATTAAACTAGTAAAATATGCGTAAGACAAAACACGGAAAACAATAGGATAATTGGATAAAACATGTATTTTGGATAAAGTAAACCATTGTTTAAACCGTACGTATTCTGCGGGGAAAAAAAAACACGGACAAGAGTAAAGTTTATTGAAAATGAAAAAAAAAACGATTTGCAAACATGTGAAGAGCAATTAAGCTAATTGATATATTGATTGGCATGATACGATTGAAGTAAGTATGCAGAATGAACAAGCAGGTAATCGAAATCTGACAGGCCCACTTCCTGTTTGTACTTGTGCGAGCGTTCCCTGCAAGCAAAATTGGAGATGTACGGTCGCAATTTGGCTCGCTCGTTAGCTAGAGGAGGGGTTGGGAGACTATGGGGCGGAAGATTAGCTGCGTACGAAATTAAGAGCGAGCGCTTGAATTTACATTTTTCTGCACGTACGCCGAACGTGCGAATGGCCACTTGCGTCCGGGTCTGAATGAGGGCCTTAATTTTTACAGGGGCTGTCCTGTGGGTTGTACGCTGCCCTTCATCAAAATTAGTTTTACAGGGGCTGTCCTGTTTGTTGTACGCTGCCCTTCATCAAAGTCATTTTTACAGGGGCTGTCCTGTGTGTTGTATGTTGCCCTTCATCAAAATAATTTGTACAGGGGCTGTCCTGTGAGTTGTACACTGCCCTTCATCAAAATCATTTTTACAGGGGCTGTCCTGTGTGTTGTATGCTGCCCTTCATCAAAATCATTTTTACAGGGGCTGTCCTGTGGGTTGTATGTTGCCCTTCATCATCAAACTAATTTTTACAGGGGTGATTCACTCCATAAAATGAATGCACACCATAAAAATAATGGAGGACAAAAATTTGGAGGATAAAATAGGGAAAGATCAAGAACCACTTCCTCCTAGTGCTGAAGCTGCTGCCACTAGTCATGACATAGACGATGAAATGCCATCAGCGTCGTCTGCCAAGGCCGAGGCCCAATGTCATAGTAGAGGGCATGTAAAAGCCAAAAAGCCAAAGTACAGTAAAATGACCCCAAAAATTAATTTAAATCGTCTGTGGGGAAACATAAACTTGCCAATGTGCCACTTATGACACGGAGTAGCAAGGAATGGCTAAGATCCTGCCCTATGTTCACGACTAGTGGTTCAGCTTCACATGACGATGGAAGCCTTCCTCCTCCCACTAGAAAAATTAAAAGATTTAAGCTGGAGAATCCAAGTGTGGCGGCAGTTGCGATGCCTGACCTTCCCAACACTGGACGGGAAGAGGTGGCTCCTTCCACCATTTTCACACCCTCTGCAAGCGCTGGAAGGAGCACCCACAGTCCAGTTGCTGATATTCAAATTGAAGATGTCACTGCAGAGGTACAACAGGATGAGGATATTGGTGTAGCTGGCGCTGAGGAGGAAGTTGACGAAGGGGATTCTGATGGTGATGTGGTTTGTTTAAATCAGGCACCAACGGAAAGAGTTGTTGTCTGTGGGATGAAAATGCCCATTGTCATGCCTGGGCAGAAGACCAAACTTTCCACTTCTTTGGTCTGGCAATATTTCTATCCAAATCCGGACAACTGTCTTGCCATATGTACCGTATGTAAGGTGTAATAAGCAGGGGTAAGGACGTTAGCCACCTAGGAACATCCTCCCTTATACGTCACTTGCAACGCGTTCATAAAAAGTTTTGGCAAAGACCGTAAGCAGTCCAGGGACACCTAAATCCCATTGTCCTGTTGTATCCAAGCGCCTGAAAACCACACCGTCAACTGCCTCCTAGTCAATTTCCTCCTCAATCAGGATCAGAAGTAGTCATACAGGCCATGTCACTGCTATGACTGACTCCACTCCTATCGGATTCCTCCGGAGGATCCTGCATTGCTACGCCTAAAGCTCCCACTGCTGCTGTTGCTGCTGGGAGTTGTTCATCATCCCAGAGAGGAAGTTGGAACACCACTACTTCTTTTACTAAGCAATTGACCCTCAAACAGCCCTTAGCGAGGAGGATGAAGTACGACAGCTGTCATCCTGTTGCAAAGCGGATAACTGAGGCCTTGACAGCTATGTTGGTGTTAGACGTGCATCCGGTATCCGCCATTAGTGCAGTGGAATTTAGACAATTGATGGAGGTAGTGTGTCCCCGGTACCAAATCCCGTCTAGATTCCACTTCACTGGGCAGGCAATACAGAGAATGTACAGAGACATCAAAAAAACCAGTGTCCTAAAAAATGTGGTTGTACCAAAAGTCTACTTAACCACGGCCATGTGGACAAGTGGAACAGGGCAGACTAAGGACTATATGACTGTGACAGCCCACTGGGTAGATGTATCGCCTTACGCAGCAACAACAGCAGCATCACCAGTAGCAGCATCTCAGACACGCCAGCTCGTTACAAGGCAGGCTACGCTGTGTATCACTGATTTCAGTAAGAGGCACACCACCGACAACCTCTTAGGGAAACGGAGGGAAATAATTGCCTATAGCTTACCCCACTTAGACTCTCCTGGGGATTTGTGATATCTGACAATGCCACCAATATTGTGCGTGCATTACATCTGGGCAAATTCCAGTACGTCCCATGTTTTACTCACACAATAAATTTGGTGGTGCAGAATTCTTTGAAAAACAACAGGGGCATGCAGGAGAAGCTTTGAATCGCCCGAAAAATTTTGGGCCACTTTCACCATTCAGCCACTGCGTGCCGAAGACTGGAGCACCAGCAAACACTCTTGAACCTGCCCTGCCATCACCTGAAGCAAGAGGTTGTGACGTGGTGGAACTCAACCCTCTATATGCTTCAGAGGATAAAGGAGCAGCAAAAGGCCATTCAAGCCTATACATCCAACTTTGACATAGGCAAAGAAGGGGATTTGCACCTGACTCAAGCACAGTGGAGAATGATTTCCGTGTTGTGCAAGGTTCTCCAGCCCTTCAAACTTGCCACACGTGAAGTCAGTTCAGACACTGCCAGCTTGAGTCAGGTCATTCCCCTCATCAGGCTTTTGCAGAAGCAGCGGGAGAAAGTGAAGGAGGGGCTAAGATGGAGCGATTCCGCTCGGCATGTGGGACTTGTGGATGAAGCCCTTCATTCGCTTTGCCAGGATTCCAGGGTGGTCAGTCTGTGGTGGTCAAAGACCTGCTGGTGAAAACACTGTCAGCTGAAGCGGAACGTGACACGTCAACAGCTCCTTCTTAATTTTCTCCCACAACTGGGGCTGCCAGGAAACAACTTAGGTATCCTAAGCAACCCGCTGGCGGTGATGCAGGGCAGGCAGGACCAAGTTTGGACATCTGGTCCGGACTGAAGGACCTGGCAAAAATTTCTGACATGTCTACTGTCACTGCATATGATACTGTCACCATTGACAGAATGGTGGAGGATTACATCGGTGACCTGTACTGGCAGGAAAAAGAGGCAATTTGGAGGCCCCTGTACAAACTGGCTCTATTTTACCTGAGTTGCCCCCCCCTCCAGTGTGTACTCCGAACCAAAAGAGTGTTTAGTGCAGCCGGGAACCTTGTCAGCGAAAGGCGTGGTAGGTTGCTTCCACAAAATGTGGAGAAGATGATGTTCATAAAAATGAATTATCAACTCTTCCAGGGAGACCAGCCACCAGAATGTACAGAGGGACCTGTGGTGGTGGATTCCAGCGGGGACGAATTAATACTCTGTGAGGATGAGGATGTTCACAACACTGAAGAGGGTGAGGAATCGGTGGATGAGGAGGATGAGGATGACATCTTGCTTCCGTAGAGCCAGTTTGTGCAGGGACAGATTCATTGCCAGCTTGTTTTGTGGGGGCCCAAATGAACCAATCATTTCAGCCACAGTCATGTGGCAGACCCTGGAGCTGAAATAATTGGTTTGTTGGAGTGTGCATTTCCTGTTTATACAACATAATGGTGGGTGGGAGGGCCCAAGTACAATTACATCTTGTACCTCTTTTTTTTCTTTGCATTATGGACCCTTTGGGGCCTAAGTTTTCAAACTGCCATCCTGTCTGCCACTGCAGTGCCACTCCTAGATGGGCCACGTGCTTGTGCCGCCCACTTGTGTCGCTTAGCATAGTCATCCAGCTACCTCCGTGCAACCTTTTGGCCTAAACAATATTGCATTGCAGCAGCATGAGGGAGAGCAGCACTGCAGACACTGTGTATAATTGTGACTATATCTATGTATGTGTAAATGTGTGTGACAGCACAGTACATATGTATATTTGTGTGTGACAGTATGTATGTGTGTGTATATTTGTGGGACTTTATGTGTGTGACTATGTGTGTGTATAAGTGTGGGACTGTATTTATGTGTATATGTGTGCGATTGTATGTAAGTGTGTGACTGCTCCCTCTTGCACTCTCTATTCCATCTTTACCACCAATTCAAGGAGGCGTTGCTGGTACTGTAATTATCACCCTGCCAGTGCCTATGTTGCACTATTAAACCACATTAATACTGAGATCAGCTACCAGCATTCTCCTGCCCCTCCGGTGGCATTATTTCAGCTATTACGTTGAGGAAAAGAAACTGTTACAAGTTTATAACAGCATATACCATACGTAAGTCAGGTGTGTTACCTGATGAAAACACTTTTTGGAGAAATATATGTAAAGAGTCATCTCACAAGATTCTATTACCAATCAGTGGGGTGTGGACATTGTGATTAATCACACAATGTTTGCTTGTTCCCATAAGATCATAAGAGATTGATTATATAAACAATATCATAGGACTGTGTATGGTCAGTAATAGCAAGTTGGATTAGGTTATTCTGCAACTGTGTATTTTTCAGAGATTTGTGAAGGGTAATACACAATGGATTATATGTTTTTTTACATATCTATATGAACGACTTGAATTGATGTGAAAGAGTGACAATATCAACCAAATGAACAACATATTAAATCGTTTAAGATAAGAATTTTTCTTGGTTTTTAATTGTTACCTGTGATTTAAGAGATATCGCCTTACCTTTGCACACATCTTTATATTGTATTATTGGTTACCCATTATTTAGACCTTCAGGGATTGGTCTTAATAGTGCAAAAGGGCAGAAATCTTGGAAGTGTAGCGCCACTTCTTCTCCCAGCACCCAATTTGTTCTTACTAACACTGCCCGGCTTACCTTCATTTGGGAAGCCATCTGTCTAGATTCCGGCATCGTGATATAGACGGGCGACGGGATTTAGACGCATCGGTATTCAGTCCCTTGTCGGTATTTAAATGCCGGGATTTAGTCAGACAGCTTCCCGACCATCAGGATTTTGACTGTATCACGGTGGCGCTGGATACTCCTTTTGGGTGGAACATGACATTCCCCCTCAATGGCGCACCACATTCTGCTATCACATAAAATCTCCCTGAAACTAGTTTTCAAAAGTTGGCAAGTATGTTACACTTACTAAGTTTCTATCATAAAAATAATTACTTACTTTGGACCAGAAAGATTTTACCTGTAAAGGGCATGATTCAGGTGGGCGGTAATGCAGCTGCGACTGCATCTGTTTACACAACACGACCAACTGTCTGTGACTCAAATCTGCTACTTTGCATAATAAGTCGCACCATTGACCCCATCAGACACCCTACGGTTGCTGAGAACAGCTGTCTGAACATGGCCGCCCATGCCAGTTCAACTGTGAAAAAAGAAGCAGTCGCTGGCCATGACACGAATCTGGCCAGCCATCCCCATCACCACCCAAGAACACTCACTGAAATTGTCTCTCTGTGTCCAAATTAGTTCTGCGTCCCCCGGCGGTAATTATCAGGACACATGGAAAGTGCGACTCGGACACGTGTGCAGACTGAAAACATCCACCGATTGCGACAAAATCTCCACCTCTGAATCAGGCCCTTAGCCATAGATTTCTTCTTTATAGTGTGCTAAATATTTAACATCAAACCTCAAAATTTGAAAAAGGATATAATTGAATAGGCTAACTTGTAAGTAGAATCACTTTAGCAGCAATATAAATAATATTATGCACATTGCGCCACATGATCAGGTCTCCAGTAACATCGCGCCACATGAGCAGGTCTCCAGTAACATCGCGCCACATGATCAGGTCTCCAGTAACATCTCACCACATGATCAGATCTCCAGTAACATCACGCCACATGATCAGGTCTCCAGTAACATCGCGCCACATGATAAGTTCTCCATTAACATCACGCCACATGATCAGGTCTCCAGTAACATCACGCCACATGAGCAGGTCTAAAGTAACATCGCGCCACATGATCAGGTCTCCAGTAACATCACGCCACATGATCAGGTCTCCAGTAACATCACGCCACATGATAAGGTCTCCAGTAACATCACGCCACATGATCAGGTCTCCAGTAACATCGCGCCACATGATCAGGTCTCCAGTAACATCACGCCACATGAGCAGGTCTAAAGTAACATCACGCCATGATCAGGTCTCCAGTAACATCACGCCACATGAGCAGGTCTCCAGTAACATCACGCCATGATCAGGTCTCCAGTAACATCACGCCACATGAGCAGGTCTCCAGTAACATCATGCCATGATCAGGTCTCCAGTAACATCACGCCACATGAGCAGGTCTCCAGTAACATCACGCCATGATCAGGTCTCCAGTAACATCACGCCACATGAGCAGGTCTCCAGTAACATCATGCCATGATCAGGTCTCCAGTAACATCACGCCACATGAGCAGGTCTCCAGTAACATCACGCCATGATCAGGTCTCCAGTAACATCACGCCACATGATCAGGTCTCCAGTAACATCACGCCATGATCAGGTCTCCAGTAACATCACGCCACATGAGCAGGTCTCCAGTAACATCATGCCATGATCAGGTCTCCAGTAACATCACGCCACATGAGCAGGTCTCCAGTAACATCGAGCCACATGATCAGGTCTCCAGTAACATCACGCCACATGAGCAGGTCTCCAGTAACATCACGCCACATGATCAGGTCTCCAGTAACATTACGCCACATGAGCAGGTCTCCAGTAACATCATGCCATGATCAGGTCTCCAGTAACATCACGCCACATGAGCAGGTCTCCAGTAACATCACGCCATGATCAGGTCTGCAGTAACATCACGCCACATGATCAGGTCTCCAGTAACATCACGCCACATGAGCAGGTCTCCAGTAACATCACGCCACATGATCAGGTCTCCAGTAACATCACGCCACATGAGCAGGTCTCCCGTAACATCGCGCCACATGATAAGGTCTCCAGTAACATCGCACCACATGAGCAGGTCTCCAGTAACATCGTGCCACATGAGCAGGTCTCCAGTAACATCACGCCATGAGCAGGTCTCCAGTAACATCGCGCCACATGAGCAGGTCTCCAGTAACATCGCGCCACATGAGCAGGTCTCCAGTAACATCTCGCCACATGACCAGGTCTCCAGAAACTTTGGTCCTGTGCCATGGTCCCAGAGACACCTCTACTGCACATGTGCAAATCTCCTGCAGCGTTAATGTGGGACTCCGGAAAGGTAAGTATTAAACATGGGTGCAGGGCACACCCTGCACCTATTGTAGGCACTAGGATCCTGACAATGTATTGTAGCCTTTGTAAATATAATTTACTTAAAAATAATACTTTTGGCCCTATAAAATGCTAGAAAGTATTGTTCTAAGCTTTTCATTGATTTATGGTATATATTATTGTAATTGATTGTAATTTATATAGGATCTCTGAATTAATTAAATCTGTTTGCACCCTTCAATTATTTTGAAATGATTCCAGAAAGAAAATATTGACTGACAAGTTAGTTAGAAAACTCATTAGTTGCTCCCAAATGTATTTTTCCAAAGATTGCATGTTTACCAGCATTAGATACAGTCTCTAGAGACAAGGTCACAAGTGATAGCTAAATATGTACTTGTGTTTATGACTGACATCGATGCCAATGCTGCAGTAACTCTTCTTATGAGGAATTCATGGAGAAATATTAGAAAAGACTGCTTTAGAGAACACAAACCATCGCTCTAAAAGAATAACTCAGTCTCTTAGGTATTCAGCACAGCCTATGAAGGAAAGAGGCAGCAAAATAAAAAAGGTCACATTTTCTCAGCCCTGGAGTTTTCAAAAGGGTTTTCAATATTTTTTTAAATGTAAATCAAATTTTGATAAATAGCCATATTGTGTGATCATTATTATCCAACACCATTGTTCTAATGAATGAAATAATCAGAGACAAATATGTTATATATGAATTATATTTTACATCTCACTAAAACTGTAATATTTGCATTGGATATTAAAGTTAAAAATTCAGAACTATAATCTTATGTTACATTATACATAGTATTCACAGCACATACATTAATGCAGAGTTTCCCAAACTCTGCCATTACAGTCCAGGTTTTAAGGATATCCTTGAGTCCAAATAGTTAAATAAAATTGACTGAGGTACTAATTAAGTCACCTACAGTATGCTCAAGCATGAATATCCTTAAAACCTGGACTGAAATGGTTTGGAAGTTTGGGAACCTCTGCATTAAAGGACCATGAAGATTGACAATTTACAGTCACAGTAAGTGCCTTATTCCATATTGCCTTGCATTTGAATGAGAATAAGTACAGTAAGTTGTTTTTTTCTTTGGAGTATATACACAATTAAGAAAATCAAATGTATACACTATGAAAAGACAAAAACACACCCAAGGCAATGGGATGAAACTATAAACAATATGAGCTAGTGCAAATAACAATCATACCCAGTAAAACCAAACAGCTGTTCATAGGCCACAGACTATGAAAAAATTTAAAACAGAAATATTAACAGGGCTGTATTCAAAAGTTATTAGTGTTATATGTATTGTGATAGAAGCACTGGAGAAGTCTGGGATGGCATTTATGTGTGTAGCAGATTCCTATCATATGTGTTTTAAAACCCCCAGGAACAGTGTGTTATGCCAAACAGACCATAAGTGTCGGCTTTTGGTAAAAGCCGGATAATGGGTCCTGGGGGTGTGGATGTGAGAAGATGGGAGGGCTCCATCCACAGGCCATTCCATTTGTTGGGCCTTTCAGTCTGAGAGCAGGCTGATTAGTAGTTGCACCTGGAAGTGGCTCATATAAGCTGTGTTAGGTTCAGTGTCTCACATACCCTGGGGAGAAAAGACACTGAGGTTTGTTCAGAGACACTGTGATATTTGAATGTGCTGTGTTTGTGGTAAGGCAGTAGGCCCTGCCACTTGTACAGGGGGAGTAACCTGTCTAGATAGTGCCCAGACGGGCTAGGTTTTATGTTTATGTTTTGGTTTATGTTTATCCATTTGGCACAATAAAAACTGGTTCCGACCAGTTTGCACGAGATCCCGGACTGGCGTACTGTTTCCTGGCTGCTGTGTGTGTGGGGAAGTGTCCGTCTGCCCCAGGAGAGGGACCCTCTATCCCAGTCATATCACAGTATATACACTGAGTAGCCAAAATATTATGACAACCTGCTTGGTACTTTGTAGGGCCAGATTGTGCCCTACAAAGTAAGGCTTGAATCAATTCAGGCATTGATTCTACTTACTGTCATAATGTTTTGTGGGGAATACTTGCCCAGATACGATGGACTGCATCTTCCAGTTCCTGAAGGTTTAATAGTAGTGGATCTATTTGATCCTCCTTTTGACCTCATCCCATAATTGTTTAATTAGATTTAGATCTGTGGATTGGAGAAACCACTGCAATAGAGAAATGTCTTTGTCATGCTTGTCAAAGTGTTTGCATACATTATGAGCCCTATGACTGCTGAGAGTATCCATCTCCATTGGGAAAAACCATCAACATCACTGGGTGAAGTTGGTCAACAAGGATTTTTAAATAACTTTGGTCGGTCAGACTTTGCTACACACGAATCAAAGGGCACATACATGGTTTTCAACAGAGCAAGATTGCTGTCACTAACAAAATGGTAGAGCTGCTAATTCACAGAATTGTGTGCTCATTGGAATACACACATGTAGTCTATGCAACTGAGGTCTGAGCAGTGCCCACAATCTTCCCATTCAGGCACCTCAACAATCACACTGGGTTCCAACATCCTTCTCACTCCATACATCCATCTCATTCTGAATACACATTCAGCTCCCCAAAAAGCACAACCAGCCCTGGGAATTCCACTGCCGGTCCTGGCTGTGAAAATGCAGGGGACAAAAAGCATAGGGGTCCCCTGTATTTAGCACAACCAGCACTGGGCTTTCAGAGTCAGTCCTGGTTGTCAGAATACAGGGTACAAAATACATAGGGGTCCCCTGTATTTAGTACAACTGGCACTAGGCTCAGCTGATCTGGTCCTGGTTTTGGAAATATAGGGGACAAAAAGAGTAGGGGTCCCCTGTATTAACCATAACCAGTACCATACCCTTTCTAGCAGGGGAGTAATGCCACAGCCTGGGGAACCCTTTCACCGGGCCACCCGGCCACAGCATTACCCTTGACCACTAGTCAGCCCAAGCTGGGGATCCCTGGGGAAACTGGAGACCCCCCAATAAATGGGTCCCTCTCTCCAGGGCACCCCAGGCCTAGGCTATCCCCGGCACCCCTTAGCGGTGGGTCCCAGGTTGATTGTGTATAGTGTAGTGCAAATCAATAGTAAAAATATTATCTTTTGCAGGTTAACTACAAGTCCCAGCAAGCCTCCCCTGCATTCTGGTACTTGGAGAACCACAAGTACCAGCAAGCGTGACATTAAGGGCCCACTGGTACCTATAGTACACCTGTAAAATAAATATTAAAATAAAAACAATACATCATATGTTTTAATAATTTATTTTTCTGCAACTTCACCTGGGGGTGGCGGCCTTTAAGCTTTTACGGGGCTGCCGCCACCCACTAGGACTTCCGGTGACTTCTTTCTACGGCAGCTCTTCACTGCTGCCTCCCCGCTGGCGGACTGCCATGCCACTGCCTCGCGCTGGCTTATAAATAAACCAGCCGAGTGGGCGGGGAGATGACATAGCAGGCTGTGATTGGCTCACGGTGGCCATCTTTGATTTAAAAAATGGCGCCAGTTTTGTGATGGCACGAAAGTAACCTTAGGTTACCTTTGCGATTCTCACCATTGAAATCTGACCTCTCTCAGCCAATGAGCGCTCAGCCCCAGGATTTCTATAGTGAAATCCTACTGCTGAGCCATCATTCGGGTAGTACTGTTCTTAGAGGGACCGTTTTATTTTTCTTTGTTTACCAAGCCCGTGGATGCCTACATTGAAACAAGAGGACGTGATCCACGCATAGGAGGAGGTGAGTATGGAATTTTTTTTACAGGTACTCGTGGATGGTACATGGAGAAGGGGACATGATGGGCTACACGGATACTAGGTG
Source organism: Taudactylus pleione (assembly GCA_031769625.1). Lineage (NCBI taxonomy): Eukaryota > Metazoa > Chordata > Amphibia > Anura > Myobatrachidae > Taudactylus > Taudactylus pleione. Next base: position 11,530,309 of record JAUIMM010000014.1, read on the forward strand.
AGTATGTGAGATAGTGTGTGTGAGTGTACATGTGTGTCTGCATGTATGTTTTAATAAACTTTTACTATAACGGTGTGTGTGTTCTGTGGTTTTTTAATATTGCTTTTGCTGTGGAACTACAGGTACCAGCGGGCCCGTAATTCCCCGCATGCTGGTACTTGTGGTTCTCCAAGTACCAGCATGTGGGGGAGGCTTGCTGGGACCTGTAGTTGTTCAGCAAAAGACAATACTTTTACTACTATCAATTGCACCACACTACATAACCTGGCACCCACGGCTCCAGGGGTGCCGGGGATAGCCTCGGGCTATCAGCCTAGGCCTGGAGAGGGGCACAACCAGTACTGGGTCTCCAAAGCCCGATTCTGGGTGTTATTTTTGGAGAGGGGGGGAGACACCCCGTTATTTCTGCTATTGTTACACAGGTTTTCATTTTTTTAAATACACCAGCACAGGATGATCTCGCTGATCCCGTCCGTGCATCTGTTTATTTTTTTTACACACAAATGCAGGCATCACGGATCTCGATGATCCAGGCCTGCATCTGCCTGATATTGCACATGATCTAATGAATATGCAAATCATTAGATCGAGCACGATAGATCTTGTGTGAAGTTCAAAAATAGCGCTGAGGCCATTTTTGAAATTGGCACCACTGCCGAACTCTGCAGAACGGCTGCAGGAACTGGATCCTCTTGGATCCAGGCCTGCCGCAAACACAGCACTGCTGCGAGGGTTCCGCCGCCAACACCCGCACCACCGCTGGGTCCTGCTGCCTCTAACGCCCGCACCGCCAAAGCTAATGCCCGTACCCCCACCGGGTCCTTGCCGCTGCTAACTCCAGCTACCTATGCCGGTTCCCAGCCGCCGCTAACACCCGCTACCTCTCACAGGTCCCACCTCCGCTAACGCCCGCAAAGAGCCATCTTTGTGCACCCAGGTGAAGCCACAGTACACCCCCTGCAGGGAGCCACCTACTGAGGCTGCAGAGCAAGTTGAAGCTCCCAATCTATATAATGGGGCATTTGTGAGCTAATAGTTTAAAAACAATAACTTTCTCAATTATCCGATCCCAAAAGGCCCTACACTGGAACAAGAGCTAATAAAATAAACCCCAAGTCTAAATTCGTCCTGTACCCTGACTTATGCCTTCCCAAAAATACCCCATAGACTACAATACAAAAGTGGTCCTAACTGAAAGTGGCAGAAAAAACTGACAGTTGGACTTTTAGATTACTCCTAATTACTCATTTTTATTTTTTTTACCCTGAAATTTGACTTGCAGCACCAACCGACAAATCTACACGTCCATGCCAAATTTCAGCTCAGTACGTCAAATAGCTTTTGAGGTGTAGCCCCTTAAACACCATGTCCCCCTCTCAGGAATTCTCTATGGAAAAATTCAGGTTTCTTTTGATTCAGCAAACAATTGCTGTAAATATCAGCATTGCGTAAATCTCGGAGTCAGGCCCAGAGGCCACAAAGGGAAACTGTGCCGAGAACATGCACTTGTCTGAAAATGAAGGTACTTTAGTTGTCAGTGCATTTCAACTTTTAACCTTGTGACATATATTAAAGTTCAATTAATTTGAAGTTGTTGTTTGTGTTGGGCGAATGTTGGTCAAGAGACATACACTTGACAATTTATTGATTCTTCCACCTTAAATAGTAACCAGCAATTTCTCGTTCCTTAAACTTCAGCATATAATTGCATTAGGTCTCTGTTTCTCCCGGGATAAATGAATCAGTAGACCTAGTCAGCAAGCTTGAAGACAACCATTTCTATTAACAATGTTACTTCAACACAAATTACTAGAACTCAGTCCATATTTTACAAGACTGCCTGCAGGAACACTAAATGATCACTACTTTATTACCGTAGAACAGATTATTGCTATGCTGCCACTCTGCTAAGCCAGTATAGGATCGAGAAAGGGAAAAAATAACTTTACAGGAGAAACTATATTAATCATATTGGTGTGCATTTGCCAACTGTATTATAAAAATGGAGTTACACAGGAATATTATTCATGTAGATTCCCAATATAATAAGCTTTCTAATATAGTTCAATTAAAAATGCTTTCTATCCATACACACATGCACACCCACAGCCTGCACAGGCACAACTCAAATATTTTTTCAGATGACCATTATAATCTAATGTAGCCAGTTAAGGACTGAATGGTTTAACTAACCTCATTGACAAGTCATTTTTTTTTAGCTTATCAAAGTCAACGTTCTATTTTTTTAGGAAACAAATTTATGGTAGGCCATTAACATACATATACTTTTATAAAATTTATTATAACTGCGCAATGTCTACTTGTGTCCCATTCACAGTCCTAATAATCCAACGACCACTTCCGATAGTGCTGCTTCTGTAAAAGAGGCCTCACCCAGCCTAGAATGTAACAATGTTCTAGGAATAAAGTAAAGAGCGCACAATGTAAAGTGTAATCAAATTGTATATAAAAACATGTAATCTGTTACAAGTATTGTAGTTAAGAGTATTCTGCATAACCAGCCTGCAATCCGCCAATAACCAGGGACCCGTCACATAGATGATTCAATATAAAGACACTGCATAAAACCCGCCAACTGCCACGGACTCCCCCAGTAATGATTTCTCTAATGAGGGCTGCACATATACAGTATGGGTTGGGTATGAAATACCAACGGCTTAAAAGCCGACAGCAGACGCTAGTTGGTAAGTATAGTTAACCCTCCCCTCTCCCCCCTCAACCCTAACCCTCTCTTGGGGATACCTAACCCTAAGACTCTGGAGGTGGTTCCTAACCCTAAGTCCCCCCCCGTGGTGCCTAACCCTTACCCCCCTCCCCGCACCCTAAACCTAACCCTCCCAGGGGGGGTGCCTCACCCTAACCCCCCTTCCCCTAGTCTAACCCTAACGCTCCGTGGGTAGGGGGTGACTAACCCTAAGTCCCCACGGGGGTGCCTAAACCTAACCGTTCCCCCCCGCGGCTAACAGCTCCCGATGGGTGTCGGGATTTTGGCGTGGGGCTGATAAGCGTCAGTATTTAGACACCTATCATGCCGGGCTATCAGTGTCAGGATTCTGGCGGTCGGCATTCCGGCTGCCGGCATCCTGACTATATCCCATACAGTACATATACTTTTACCTATAATGTCTGAAAAAGGGCAAAGTCAGGAAAGAAAACATTTGTTTTATCAATTCTGCCATTTGGTACTTTAACTCAAATAGTACAAGCCCATTAATTTACCTAAAAAAATCTAACCAGCCAGAATAACAAATATGTTCTATATTTTTCTTTACTTATTATTACATTGTTCAGCTCTTGCCAGCACCAAGCGGACCAATGTAAATTGTATCTAATGCAACTATTTATATTTTTAAAGTCTATGAGGCAAATTCAATTAAGCTCGCTAGCTGCTGGAACATGTTCCGGTGGCAATGCGCGTTAACACACAGTTGCTAAGCTATGGAGGTGCAAGTAGAAATCAGCTACTGTAGCTGGACAGAAAATGTGCAGTGAGAGCTGCTGTCGGCAGCTTGTGTGTAATGGAGTCTGCCCCATGTGAGTGCTTCACTGCATTACTGGATGGATTGGCAGGACAGAACAACCACATCTAATGCAATGTATCCTCCCCTATTCACAGTCTTGTGAAAAACACGACACCCTATTTCACATCTGTGTTTTTACATTTTGGGATGTAATGAATAGTAATCTAGTTTGCAACAAATCCTAAACTTATTGCGCAGACCCCCAACAATCGGAGATGTACGCAAACCATCATGTTTGCGTACATCTCTGAATCAGGCCCTTAATCAGAACAAAACAGTCAATACTACCATAAATAAGTTTGAAAAAATTTTTTAATGGCTTTTATTGTGATGTATAGTATAGAATTCATTAATCGATGAGTTATATTGCTGTTATTTTCTTAGCCTTTTTCCTGTATGTAATAGTTTTGTATATAATATTCATAGAACAGTATGTCAAACCGGCTGTTATGTTATTTTTATGTTATGCCATTATACTCATTTTATTTAATTATGACAAATAAAGAATCAGACGTAATTAAGGAACAATATTTTACTTACATTTTATTTACAAATAAAATATTTTAAATCAGACACGCAGCTCCATCTACTGAATTTCAGCAAACTGCGCATGAGCTGTAGAGAAACATATGCATCTTTCACTATGTGAAATGGGAGTTTCCAGGTGTCAACTGGGAAGCAACATGGCGGACACATAGAAGAGTATCATATCGTGGGAGTATCGTGGCCCTGCAACCAGAGTTGTATCCTATTCTGAGTCATGTGTATAATGAGAGGACACCTATATCAGATGGATCTCTTGTACTATGCATAGGGTAGGTGTAAGTGTGATACTAATGATGATGATTGTGCTTGTGGTTATAAAACAGTGGGGTCGGCATGAAGTTGTGCGAATATTTGCATCAGAATTCTGTTTTCAAATTATCCGCATTCTGAATATGACCGCATATGGAGCTATGGGCCTCATGCAGAGATGGCAGCTAATGCGATTTTCATGTAAATCGAGCGATTTTTTGCCATCTCGCATGCGTATAAGCGACACTGTGCGTGTGCAGCGATCGCATTATGATAAAGGACCAACAGACGATCCCATCACAAAGCAACTGGCAGGTTGTCAGCATTTGGGGGTGGTAACAGGGCGTGGTCAGAAAAACGCAAGCATGCCTTACCATTTAAATGCTGTTATATGGGTATGCATAAATTAGCCACTGCGAGTGCATGCACAGCACTGCGTGTCAGAACCGCAAGAGTAAGATGGCCGCCGATGTGCATTGATGTTAACGATATTTAACCAGGTATGCGTCATCGCACGCAGCTAAGAAGGCAGCAGTGGGCGTCTTTATGCTCAGGTGATCTTTGCTAACATTAGCATATTTTCACTGCTGCAATCCAAAGCACAATCCAAAACTCTCTTTGGGACAACCCCAACAATTTTTGCAAGTGCGCCTAGATTTTCAGCAAAGGGCGTTGGTTTGTAGGTCAACAAGTAGAGGTGTGCGGATACCAGTGTTTTGGTTCTAATTCATTGTGTTTTGTTTTTGGTTTTGTCAAAACCAACCTCGCGTATTTTGGTTTTGGATCTGTATTTAAAAAAAAAAAAAAAATGATAAAAAAACCCAGTTAAAATTATATCATTTGGTCCTGTTTGTTTCTACAGTATTATTAACCTCAATAACATTAATTTTCAGTCATTTCCAGCCAATTTTGACCACCTCACAATGTTGTTCACCAATATTGGCCAAAGGCTGGCTGGCTAAACTAAGAATCAGAACAGCAGCATAAACACACAGCAGTTTAAAATAATAAAGCACATCTATGAAGCATTGCCACACAGCAGTGGATGGCACTTTAATAAACTATACGACCCCATAAAATCCAAGAATGTTTTCATTAATCAAGAACTAGATCTGAGGCCCGAGTCAGTACAAGGAAATGGAGGCTGTATGTAGTGGAAAGCAGGCAAATAAAGGTATTGATTAATTAGTTAATTTAATTGTTTGATTAAGAAAATTTAAGATAAAAAGACAAAAAAATAATTACAGAATTATGGATTTTGTATTATTCAGTAATATGCACTAGAGAACTTATTTACAGCAGTCAATAGAAATTCTTGCAAGCTTCTAGATTTAGGCGAAATATATGATGAAGGTGTTGGCAGTGGAGATTGCATTAGCTGGGAGCTAGCTGATGCTGGAACGCTTATTATTTTACCAGATTTTTCAGCTCTTTCCAAAAACTTTGCATGAACTTGCTGCAAATTAAGTAATAGGGAGGAGGTTCCTAGATGTTTAACATTCCTACCTCTACGTTGGCTTTACAAATGCTACAGGTGGCTTGACAATTGTTGTCAGGATTTGTGTAAAAATAATTCCACACATAAGAGGTGGATTTTTTGGTCTTATGCCCAGGCATGACAATGTCCTTCATCTTATCATGGGCAAGAACTGCTGCCACTGGTGCCACACTTATACAAACAACATCTTCTTCATGAACATCCTCATTAACTGTGTCAGCTACACAAATATCCCCCTCATCCTGTTTCATTTCCACAGTAGCATCCCCAATTTCTATGCTACTATTTTTACAATTATTGCTCATCACCACATTTGCAGAGGGTGCATTATCAGAAATGTCAGACTCACACATGGCACTTGTGAACACTCTTAGACTCTCCTCAGGGATATGTCACATTTCTGAACACACAGTTTGTTCTTCAGCCTCCTGCACTGCTTTGCCTGTTCTACATTTGACATCTCTTCTAGACTCTGAGGGGTATATCTACTAATTTGCAGGTTTTTAAAGTGGAGATGTTGTCTATAGCAACCATATTCTAGCTATTATCTTCTAGAAGGTGCTAGATACATTTTAAGTAGAATCTGAGTGGTTGCTATGGGCAACATCTCCACTTCTATAAACCTGCGCCTTAGTAAATATACCTGAGTGAGAAGATGTTGCATCATCACTTGAGGTTAGAAAAGAAGATGTCTGACAGCAGTTCTAGAACCACCACTTGCAAATAAAGGCCATGGTCTGTACCTTTCCTTGCCACTTCATGTGGTGTATGGCATGTTGGCAATTTTATTGACAGTAAACTTCCCTTTATTATTAGATGTAATCTTTTTTTCTTTAACATTGTGAAATATTGTTTTGATTTCGGGTGCCCTGACTTAAACCCTCTATGCCCTTGAGCACTAAGTTTGGTAGATGTTGAAGTACTATCACCTACCATTTGCACATACCAAATTGGGACAAAACAGGCCATCACCCCAATGACACACCCTTTGCCCTCATAAATCCATAAACAGACACTTTTGGTCAAAACTCCACTGTCTGCAAAAACTGGGATAATTAAGAGGTAAACAAATCTCCAATACCACCACATCAGATTGAGATCTGATGATTATGATAGTGGTGGCCACTGATGTTCAGTTGTTTGTGAAACCAGCTTGGGTTGATGTGTACTTGGTAACATGTCATGCTACCCTTTTGCAAGTAGCCATTAGACGATGGATAGTCTGTAGTCATAAAGGGATGCACACAGTAATCAATATTTCTCAAGTAGGCTATGGCATTTAAGCAAAGCTGAATTGGTAATAAGATGCCTAATGTGACTGTGTGCCAAGAAAACGTTACACAGACCATTGTACCACCATCCGCCTGAACCAGTGACACAAAGCGGGATAGATCCATGGGTTTAAGTTGTTTACACAAAATTCTGATTCTATTAAGTTGCAGCAGAGCAACAGATGTTCTTTCAATCTTCAACCGGTGGCATAACATTAGCCCCCGCAGCCCGCGTGGTGGCTTGGGGGCGCCTACCTATGGACAGTTTTTATGCAGATTCCATGCAGTGTAGCCATCTGCATGGAATCTGCTGAAAATGTTCCTCCAAAAATTTTTTTAGCTGGCCTCCTGGGCACTCGCTAAGCTGTGGGTGACCACCCTACAGCTTTTGAGAGCGGCCAGGTGATGGTCACGATGGTCGCGACCATCGGGCTTGCGACGAGACCCTTGTGGTAGGGTCTTGTCTGCCGCAAGCCCCAGTGAGCTTCCTGCTCCAATAGAGTGATGTCAGTAGGGCCGCCCACAAACGCAGCCGTTCCTTCAGGAACACCTCCGTTTGTCCAGCCACCCCCCTCCCCGCCTACAAAACGGGGGTCGAGCTGTCGATCAACAGCGACAGCCGCCCCATTTGTAGTGAGCCCTGGAGCGAGTGAATTTTTTGCGAGCGCATAGCACTTGCGAGCGGGTCTGAATGAGGGCCATAATGTTACCCGGAATTGCAGAAAGCTGCATCTTCTGCCATGAAACCCCTGAAAATGAGCATGAAAGCCCTGGCAATAAGCATGATGGAACCCAGAGCATGAAACCCCTGGTAAAAAGCATGGAACCAAGAGCATGAAAACCCCTGGCAACGAGCATGAAACCTCTGGCAATGAGCATGATGGAACCCAGAGCATGAAACCCCTGACAACAAGCATGAAACCCCTGGCAACGAGCTAGAATCCCCTGGCAATACGCATGAAACCCCTGGCAATTAGCATGATGGAACCAAGAGTATGAAACCCTTGACAACGAGCATGTAACCCAGAGCATGAAACCCCTTACAATGTGTATGAAACCCCTGGGATTGAGCATGAAACCTCTGGCAACAAGCATGATGGAACCCAGAGCATGAAACCTCGGACAACGAGCATGGAACCCAGAGTATGGAACCCCTAGCAACAAGCATGAAAACCAGAGCATGAATCCCCTGGCAATGAGCATCAAACCACTGGCAATGAGCATGATGGAACCCAGAGCATTAAACCCATGACAAGGATGAAATCCCTGTGTACAAGCATGACGGAACCGAGCATGAAACCTCTGACGTGCATGGAACCCAGTAGCATATTGTGTAATGGGCAGTACAGTGAGTGGTATATTGTGTAATGGGCATTACGGTGTGTGGCATAATGTGTAAGAGGCATTATGATGTGTGACATAATGTGTAAGGGGCATTACTAAAAGGAGAATAAATACAAATAATGTAAGGGCATGAATCAGGATTTTTTTTCCTGTGGTGGCCAATGTGTGAGTGTGCAGGCTGCACAACTGGGGTCTTTTCCTTCAAGGCCACGCCCTTGCAGTGAGGCCAAACTCTATTTTTGGAGAGCACCTAGGGCAATGAGGGCACGTGTAAATTCTTTATTTTTAAAATGGTTCTGGGGGTGGGGGACAATTTTAAACTGTTCACACTGGGAGCCAAATTGCCAAGAAATAGTCTGCCATGGGGGGGGATAGCCAGAAACGTTTTTGGCAGGGGGGAAGCAAAATTTATAGTTACACCACTGTCTTCAACTGTTCAATTTGGAGAGCCTGTGCCCATTGTAGCATCCATTTCCTGTTCTTAACTGCAGAGTTGCCGACTTTGCCAATCAGCAAATCAAGGTGGCATGGCCGTCATTTGTGGGTGGAGTGGGGGCATGGCCACGTGATTGCGTCATTTTGGCCTTGCCCCGTTACACAATGCCGAGTTTGCCGGCATTTTTAAGCAGGGGGCGGGGCCAAAATGACACGATTCGCCGAGAATCACATCACTGCCCTCCCCCCTGCTGCGGGAGATTCTCTTGTTACCATGGAGGGGGCTGGCGGGGTCGGCGGCTGCAGGGAGGTTTGCCTGCCTTTCCAGTGGGCCGTGAGTGGCACCCGATTTTTGGGAGGCTCCCAGACAAATCGGGAGGGTAGACAAGTATGCTTAACTGACAAGAGAGGAAACCGAGGTGGTCTTTTGCTACTGTAGCCCATCCACTTCAAGATCTGAAGTGCTGTGTGTTCAGAAATGTTCTTATACATGCCAGTGTTGTAACACATGGTAAATTGAGTTACCGTCATCTTTCTGTCAGCTTAATATAGTCTGGCTGTTCTGCTGTGATCTCTGGACCTGATTCAGACCCACTCGCTAAGGCACGATCGCTCACTTTGAGCGATTTTCCCCCATCTGCGCATGCATATAATTCGCAGTGCGCGTGCGCAAGTCATTCGTTGCGATCTGCTTTTGGTAACTCGTAAGCCACTATCAGGTCGCGGCTTGGAGTGACAGATAGTGCCGTTTGTGGGTGGTAACAGGGGAAGGTGCATGTGAACGTTGAAGTGGTGTTGCGAACGCAGGCATGTCTGTCCACCAAAACGGCATTTAAAGGGCGTGGATAATTAGTAAAGTAGCGTCATTGTACACGTCACCTGCATGTATTTCAGACCGCACTGATGCTTGCGGAAAGTAGGGCAACCACAAGGGCTACGAGCAGCTCCGATGGCTCACGATGGTCCTGATTAATCATTCATATCCCGGAGATTACGTGTGTTGCGAGTGGCAAGGGGGCGTCTTCAGACACTTGCGAGCGCACTTTGCCGGAGCTCGCTAACACACAGTGGGCGTCCTTATGCGACGCAGTGTGAGTGCATAATTTATATATCTGGCCTCTTGCGATCGGGTCTGAATCAGGCCCTCTGTCCATAACAGGAGCTTTGGCCCCCAGACTTGCTGCTCACCGGATGTGTACACTCTAGAGATGGTTGTGTCCTTATGCGACGCAGTGTGAGTGCATAATTTATATATCTGGCCTCTTGCGATCGGGTCTGAATCAGGCCCTCTGTCCATAACAGGAGCTTTGGCCCCCAGACTTGCTGCTCACCGGATGTGTACACTCTAGAGATGGTTGTGTTTGAACTCAGGAGATAAGCAGTTACAGAGAAACTCATCTAGCACCGACAATCATTCACATGTTTAGCTGATTAGATATTTGCATTAACCAGCAGGTATACAGGTGTCCCTGATAAAGTGGCTACTAAGGGGCATATCCAAATAGACGTGAGTATTACCGCACAGGGGAAGCTCTGGATTTATGCAATTATTTAGCTTTTTCCTCGCTGGTCAAACCTCTAGTATTGCGCGGTAGCCTACCGATTCTGCGTAAAATGCGGAATCTAATGGGTTTCCCCACGCATTAATTACCAGAGGCGCATTTTTATGCTGACTTTTCCTCACAGCTTCTAAAGCTGGCCACACACTAGACCAACTTACATCCACCAGCCAACTAGTTGATTGGTTGGAATGAAAATCTGGTAAGGTATGAAAGCAAATGACAATCAGCAATTTGCTCCCAAACGAAAATGGACAAAAACTGTTGTTTGAACAAATTGTTTAGATCAAACATTTAACAAACTTGTCTGAACGACCATTTTCATCTGTTTTATGGCATTTAGGAGCAAATTGCTGATCATCATTTACTCTAATTCCTTACCAGAATTTCATTCCAACCAATCTACTAGTTGGATGAAAGTTGGTCTAGTGTGTGGCCAGATTTAGTCTGTGAGAAAAAGTGTACCCTCTGGTAATTAACGCAAGGGGTATCAGCCGCTTATTGAATAGGTCAGCGCAGAAAATTGGCCGCAGGGTTTAGATATGCCCCTAAGTATAAGCTTTTCTCATAAATAGGTTATATATACCCATTGCCATACCTACCATGCCATACTATCACTTATGCCTTCATCCTATTTTTAAAACTATTGTTATTTATTACATTTACCCTTACTACATTATGGGCTCAATCCTATTAGACTGTATGTGTTCAGCATTCTGGTGGTCGGGATGCCGGCGCTTACGTTACTGGCACTAGAATACCGATGCCAGTCAGAATCCAGGTGCCAGGATCCCGACCGCCGGGATGCTGAAGGTAAGTAGTAGGGTTAGGCACTAAGGGGGATGGTTAGTTTTATGTACACTGCAACTATATAAAAGTAGGTTAGAGGCAGGGCTGGATTAAGGCTTGTGGGAGCCCCAGGGCAACTAAGTGTGGGGGGCCCCTTCAAGCCACACGGAGCCTACTGCTCCTTCCCCGCCACGGCGCTGATTACTCCCAGCAGAGCTGCTCCCTGCCAACCTGGATCTAGCATCAAGCCTGCTCCCTAGTCTCCTCATCTGCATCATGGACGTGATGTGTCCCGTGACGCTGATGAGGGGACTCAGGAACCGCTCTGCGCTGTATGCAGCAGTATTGACTGTGCTGTTGCATTCAGAACACAGAGCCGATGCAGCTGAACAGCTAGAAAAAGGTGCCTCTGGAAACCAGTTCTCGGCAGGGTCACACTGACCCTGTGTGGGGGCCCCGTGGTGACCGCTCCTGTCGCACCCCCCTTAATCTGGCCCTACGTAGAGGTTAATATGGAACTGAGTAGGACAGCAGTACATAGGTCTAAAGCTAAGCACTCCCAAGGTAGCGAACTAGGAAAACAACAATCCTATGCAAAAATTATATTTTGCTAAAAACAACTTTACATTCTACAATCTTCTGCCATGTATCACACCTTATCTGCCTGCATATATTCAGCAGTTATAGCAGCAACATTTGTCTGTGCTTATTAAATAATTTAAGAGTATGTTTGTAGCTTTTTCAAGCTGTGTATATTGCAGTTCTGAGATATCAATAACTCTATTTTTAATAAAGCAACAGTTTTAAAAGTGTATTGGCTCATTGCAAAATTTTAAGTATTTATACTATTGATTTGCAATCTTCACCACCATTCTTCTAATATACCAAAAATCTAAGTATGCATTACAGTAATGTTCAAAGAGATTAAAGGGGCCACAATCACTTTACTAATACTGGGCATACACTGTCAGATAAAATGCCTGTCAGACCAACAGACATTTTATGTGACAGTCTGTAACCCAGCAGATATCATGGTCATACACCACACAATATCTGGGTTCCTCCCCAGGGGAGAAGACATTTCCCCCTTCCTCCCTGCCCAATGTGGCTGACTTGCAACTTAAAAAATATTGCATTGAACGGATATGCTGGAAGATTCGGCATGTCCGACCGATTGATATTTTGCGATCGATCGTGCAAATACACAGTAGAATTATCTGGGCGCTCCCCCGATATAAGGAGGATAACCCAGGTAATTGTGTAATGTATGCCCAGCATAAGTATACAAGCTGCATGCATTTTAGTATACAGGTGACACATTTGGTGTTATGGTTTGCAGCAGCATTGATTTAAATGTACATGTTATTATTTGGGATTTTACCTCCTATGGTTTGTTCATTGTCTCCAGTTATTTTACCAGTAAAGACTGAGAGACCTGTATATCTTCAAATCTGCTGCCTCACTATTTTTGATCACCCCTTGTATTGATTTTATGCCCTACTTTTGTCCACATCTTTTCTTTTAGGTTCGTTTATGTGAGAAATTTTCATTGCTCCTTTATAGCTGTTTTTGTTTTAATGTTCTGGCATGTTCCTACCTTTTTATTTAACTGTGCAACTTGAATGGTATTAGATAATTAGCCAAATTAAATTCACATTAATTTAAAAAAAAAAAATGAATTCACACATACATGTATTCCAAATTTCAAGAAAGCTAGAGCAACTTAGCTGTGCATCCTGCATCTGTACAAAGTATTGTTAATACCATGCACTGCCTCCAGAACATAGAGTAACTGCATGTTCCCCACATTAACAGGACCGCAGGAAGATGCAGTAGCACATGGGGGCTACAGAATGAAAAATGGGATACAAATATAAACTAGTTAGTTCTATCTTGTTTCTTTGTTGTGCCCCAAGAGATTTTCAAGCATTATAGATCATTTTATGACCATTTAAGAATTTAAACCATTTTACCACACCTTTCATCCGTCTTTTTTCTGTCCCCTGAAAGCTTCACATATTGATCATATTGTTTTACTTTATCCTATATGTAATGCTGCCATCTAGTGGTGAATAATACAATTAGTATTTTATGCAATCATAAAGCATTATAGCAAAGAGAGGTCGTTATAAGAAGTGTAACTTACGTGTATGTTATAATGCTTAATCTAATATCTGAAATTAACATTTTCTCTGTTATATCACATATGTTATTTAAAAATTATTGATATGATCTTAGAGTGTATATAGATTTAGAAAATTATGAAATTAGCAGAATGTGAACTCTTTTTTTTAATTAGTGACAACATATTCCGTAGAGTTGTAATTATTGAAATTTAGCTATTCATATTAGTCCCTTTCCCAGTTGAATTTACAATCTAATTTTCTTACAACTGACACACCCACACACACACCAGGGCCAATTTAATTAGAAGTGAATTAACCTACCAGTACGGTCCATGTGAGGAAACCAGAAAAAAACACATTGGTGCTATTACTAAACTGGGCATATATGGCTGTTTGCCTATCATAAAATATGCAAATTATGCACAGTGCATACCTTTCAAATAATAATGAATCCAGCTCTTTTTTTATTCTTCATAATGTTTTTATTTGAATTTTCATTGTATTAGATACAATAGATTGTATAAGCATGCAAAATAGTGGTAACAAAATAAGGGGTTTCAATAGAAACGTTACAGACATCACATAATAAGTCAATTATTGAGAATATATCCCCATATAAGAAAAAAAACCTATACAAATAATATAATAATACACTACATTATTGATGAGAAAGGGGAAAAGAAGAAAAGAAAAAGAAGAAAGTGAGAGAGATCGTCTGTAGCCCAATATCCCCTACAATATGAGTTATTCGTTTAACCAAACTGTATAGGAGGATCAGCTAGAGACACTCTAGTTTCATACCATAACGTAGAACGAAATCAATTATGAATTTGTTGCTTGATTGCAATGCTTAGTTTATCAATAAAAGATTCCCATATACAGAAAAATGTCTCCAGTCATTGTTCTTTATGTAAGGACATCTATACCCAGTCCATTATGAACATCTGAAAAAGCTTTTCCCTAAAAATTAGTATAGAGGAAGGAGAAGAATGTATCCATTGCTGTAGTATACACTTTCTCGCCACGGCTGAGAGAATCAGAAGCAGTCTGCGACAACCTGGTGAAATTGTAAAGGTAGCTGTCAGAATGCCAAAAATGGCCCATTCTGGTGTTAATGGCAAAAAATTCACCAATTCCGAAAAAGCAAATTGCTTGACTTTGGCTTTAATAGAGGTGCAATCCCAAAAGCAATGGTAGAGGGAAGCATCTGGTCTTGTACATTTTGGACAAGTGGACAAAGAGGAAAGCCCAGTTAAATGACTACGAAAAGGGGAAAAATATCCTATATAAAAATTTAATAAAATATTTCCTGATATGTTGTAGCGGATAATATTCGAATAGAATATAAAAGAATGCTTTAATATTTAGTTAATAGCTCATTCTTCCTCTGACATTATTCCCCTAGTATTTTTCACTAACCAGTATGCAATATTTAAGCAAATAAACACTGTGGGTCCCATAGTATAAAGCACTATAAACGTGATTTATGTTTCTAATTCTCATTAGTTGTAGAAAGAACATATTCCTTAGGCCTGAAAGGGCATAAATGGAGAAGATGCCGTCTGACAAGGAAGGACGGAAGTAACGTATGCCTATAGAACATGCAGTGTCCGGGCGGAACTAGGTGACTGAAGGGCGGAAACAACGAAAGACGTCACATGACCAGTGACAGGCGCCCTTTCCCGGAGCTTGGAATGCGGATGTGTGGCAGTGCAACAAAGGACGGAACCCATTAGCATATGCGACGGCACACATTGGCATCCAGCGCTCACGTGCGCACAATGGACATGACGTCACAGGATTCATCCAGTTTGGGCGGAAACACGCTACTTGGTAGTAAGGACGGAAATAGCTCTTACTTTTCAAATAATTACTTTTCTATGTCCAATAACAGATTGATCAATATATGACCCAGGTATAAAGCTGCGCCTGCAAAAAAGTCAAGTTATGGAAATGTAAAAAAGGGAAAAAAAGTGTCTGAACTTGAGAGAAAGACAACGGGCGGTGTGATGACACATCACTAAACTGGTGAACTGTGTTAATACCATTGGAAGCCCAAACTGTAAAAGGGGAAGAGGCTTAAACCATGCTGAAAGCTGAAATTGCCCAACAGAGGGAGAAATGATGAATATGAAGCATTAAGCTTCCATTTGTCACAAATAGTGTGCCAGGCTGACCATGCAGAAATTAGTAGATGGTTATCTAACACATATCAAACTTATTAAGACGTAAAAAGCACACTAAGGGCCGTATTCAGTTAGAAGCGAAAAGCCGTTTTAATATGGTTTTATTTACTCCGTATTCCATTCCATTCCGTTTACACCTATGTGGAAAGTCAAGGCACTGAAATAGGCAATACTTTTTCTCCACAGAATAGCAAGTGAAAAAGGTGTAAAATCTATATTTTGGGGTGCAGATGTTGGGAAACTACTCAAAACTCTTGGTACACTCCACAAAGGAGAATTCACCCAAAAACAGAAATACAAAATTCCAGGATCCCCCCAAAAAACACCTTTGAAATTGGGGGCGAAAATGACAAAAGTCGGGGGACAACATCTTGTGAAATAAGCTTCTGGGGTGCTCTAAGAAGGGGCCAAGTGTTTTGGGGATTGCAGGTGCTTGTATGACGGAGGGATTTCACTTTACAAAAGCTTCACTTTAGAGACATTAAAATATACTAGTACCCATTTTCAAGCACCCCAAATTTGATGGGACTACTTATTTTCACCAAAAAATACTGCTTAATGCCATTCTTCACCACTTTTGCAAGGACGCTAATAACAAGGATTTTACACAACTTCAGTACCCCAAATAGTTTTATTAGGGCTATTGGAACACTTTTACATTGATCCCCAATGTTAGTGCATCTTTTTTGGGGGGTAAAGCTGATTTCCCAATGTATAACAGTACTTTCTGCCTGTTCTGCATTTGCGGCTTGCCGTTTTCGGCTGTTTTGGAATTGAATGCGGCGGAACGTGGGGACGTGCACAATAAGTTTCCGCGTCCAAAACATGCGATGTCGACGAAAAGTCGGGCAGGTAAAACTTTTCCGCAGGTGCGAAACTAATTGAATACCTCCCTAAGTCTATATCGGGAAGAAAAGATTTCTCAATCAAATAATTAGTATATAAATTGGAATGTGAAATCCAATCATTAATGTGTCTGAAAATAGCCGCATAATTATACAATGCCATATTTGGAAAATGAATTCCCCCCTCCAATCTATTTCGCTGTAGCAATTGCAAACTAGGTTTTTTTTTTCAAAATAAATTGCCGAAAGGCTGTATCAATTCGCTTAACATGTAAGAACTACAGGTAAGCCCTGCAAGGGGTACAGTATCTTGGGAAAGGTGACTATTTTAAGAAGATTGGCTCTACCCAAATAAGACGACAACTGTAAATGTTGCCATTCATCCAATTCCTTAAGGGCTGTATCTAATAAATTTTGAACATTCATTGTGAATAAATCATGGACATTCTTGGAAAGGCGAATACCTAAATAAGGGATATCAGTCTCTGCCCATTGTAAACCACCCAAATCTAGACTCTCTCTATGGAGTGAGGTACTAAGGACCATTGCAAGTGATTTGGTATAATTAATTGTAAAACCTGAGATTCTACAAAAATCATCTAATTTAGACAAAAAGGGGAGATTGGCAAATTTGTCGGTTAAAAATGAAAAGAAGATGGTCATCGGCAAAGACCGAGACCTTAACCTCTGTTTGTCCAAAGGAAATACCTTGAAACAAGGACCAGGACTGTAAAACGCGTAACAAGGGACCAAGGACCTCTAAACATTGAAATAGGGTCACTCAAAAGACCATTTATCAACAAGTGCTGAAGTGTAAAATTATTTAATTAAAGTAATAAAGGAAGAGCCGAAGTCTCGCAATTGTAGTACTGAATAAAGGTGGGGACACAAAATTTTATCAAAGGCCTTTTCAGCGTCTAAGCTCAGTAGCATATTGGAGGAATGGCCTGGAGTGGAAGATAAGTACAAAGCCGCAACAGTTAAGAATACATTTCAGACTATGTGTCTCCCATGGGTGAGCCCAGATTGATGCAGAGAGAGAAGGAATAATAGATTGTAAGTGAGTGGCATATATTTTAGACAAAATTTTGCAATCCTGATTTAAAAGGGTGATGGGTTTACCGTATATACTCGAGTATAAGCCGAGTTTTTCAGCACATTTTTTGTGCTGAAAAAGCACCCCCTCGGCTTATACTCGAGTCATGCCCACATGGTACGCTGCTGAGTAGCGTACCATGCGGGCCACGGTGCAGACTGTGTCACTGTGACACAGCCTGCACCGCGTGTGTAGCGCTGACCGGACGGAGTTCGGTCAGCACTACACACTGCTAAACACACAGCCGCCGGAGCCGGCAGCTATGTGTTTGGTGTAATCAGCAGCCGCTGAGAGTCTGTCAGACTCTCAGCGGCTACTGCTGCTCCCACTGCAGGAGCCATCTTCCGGCTCCCGCAGTGGGTAATGGGAGAGACGTCGTCATGACGCCGTCTCTCCCATTATGCAAAGCGGCGGAGGAGCCTGTAGCAGCGTCGGGACCAGGAGCGGGGTTACAGGTGGTTTTTTTTTTACATTTCTTTCCACTGAGGGGGCTACTACCGGGGGGTACTACCAGGGGGGATATCGTTACTGGGGGCACTACCAGAGGGGGGGGATTAATAATGGGGGAACTACCGGGGGGGATGTTGCTACTGGGGGCACTACCAGGGAGGGGGGGAATACTGGGGGCACTACCAGGGGGGATGTTGCTACTGGGGGCACTACCAGGGGAGGTTAATACTGGGGGCACTACCAGGGGGGGATATTGCTACTGGGGGCACTACCAGGGGGGGGATTAATATTGGGGACACTACCAGGGGGGATGTTGCTACTGGGGGCACTACCAGGGGTGGGATTAATACTGGGGGCACTACCAGGGGGGGATATTGCTACTGGCGGCACTACCAGGGGGGGTATTACTACTGGGGGCACTACCAGGGGGGGATATTACTACTGGGGGCACTACCAGGGGGGGATATTACTACTGGGGGCACTACCAGGGGGGGATTACTACTGGGGGCACTACCAGGGGGGGATTACTACTGGGGGCACTACCAGGGGGGGATTACTACTGGGGACAGTACCAGAGGGGGGATTACTACCAGTAGCTGCTGCATTTCCCACCCTAGGCTTATACTCGAGTCAATAAGTTTTCCCAGTTTTTTGTGGTAAAATTAGGTACCTCGGCTTATATTCGGGTCGACTTATACTCGAGTATATACGGTATATTAATTAAGGGAATCAGAATTTGTATTAGGCTTCAATAAAAGAATTGTATAAGTAGAATATTGTAGACTCCCTTCTTGAATTTGCTGAAAAATATTGGTAAGAGAAGGAATAAATTCATCTTTTAAGATTTTATAATAGTTGCCATTAAATCCATCGGGGCCTGGTGACTTAAGTCATAGACCATCAATGGCAAAACCAACCTCATCTTCCGTTATGACATTATTAAGCATCTCCCTCTGTTGGGTCGACAACCCAGGCAAAGGAGCCTCTTGAAAAAAAGAACAGGACAATTCCTGGTCTATAGGTGAGTCTGCGTAAATATGTGCAAAATAGGAATGAAAAAGATGGCTTAAGTCAGCAGGTGAAGTATTGGTATTAGGCTCAAACAATCTCGTAATAAACTGCTTTATCTGCTGACTTATCACCATATGAGGCAAAACCTTACCAGATTTGCTGCCCTGACGGAAGGAAGTATTCTTGGTGTAATCTGTCCTAAATTTGGCTTCTTTTAAAAGAAAAGTTTCCAAAATCTGTTTATGCTGAAGAGAGTTTCTTATTATCAGCGGTTGTAAATCTAAGGTAATGACGATAAGCATCCATCTTTTAAGCAAGCTTGAAGAGTGTGCAAATCGGACTTATAGGTACAATTGCGTTTGGCTGCGTAAGAAATCACATGACCTCTCACCACTGCTTTGGATGCCTCCCAAAATAAAACCGGGTCATTCCAGTGTACTAGATCATCGTCTATATATTCTCTCCATTTATTCTTCAGATATGTCTGAAAGTCATTGTTCTGAGACAAAAAGGAGGGGTAGCGCCAAAAGTGAGCCAAGGATTAGTCCTAGATAAGTCAAATAATATAGGGGCATGATCCGAGATAATGATAGAGTCTATAATCGCATTATAAACGTGAGAAAATAAAGTAAGCCACCAGCTGGTAATCAATTCTGGTAAACACATCATGGACCCGGGAGTGAAATTAATAATCTCTACAAGAAGGATTATGCAATCTCCAAGGATCAACTATATCATGATGGGAACACGGAACATCAATAAAATTTGTTAGTTTTTGCGAGGTGACAAGGGGTTGAGCTAGGGGAGTATTTATAATGGGTGCAGGGTGTGCGGGGCACATGGGTCCCTGGGTCTAGGGGGGGTGCGCACACCCTGCACCCATAAAACTTACCTCTCCGGAGTCCCACGTCGGCTCCGGTGTCTGCGCCTGTAAAGAACAGCTGGAAAATGGCCGCCGGAGCCATTTTCCCATCGTTTGCGCATGCGCAGTACAGGGAAAATGACCTGTGCATGCACAATAGACTCCAGGCATACTCTAGTGCCCAGAGTCTAAAAGTGCGGTGCTGGCAGCGCAACGCTCAAATTTTAACCATAGATCGGTAGACGCACCAACAGGAAATGACCCTCTTTATCAGACACCACCTCAGTAATCGGGGCCACAACTAGGATTTTTCTCACTCGGGGCTAGGCAGTAATTTGGGACCCCTCAGGTTGTCTCTGACGTGCAGCCCTGCCCCCTGGTAGGCACATTTTGGGGGTGTGGCTGCAATGCTGGCCATACATGGTAAGATTTTCTGTCCAACCATCCAACTAGTTGGTTGGTTGGAATGAAAATCTGGTAACGTATGGGAGTAACTGATGATCAGCAATTTGCTCCTAAATGCCATAAAATAGATTAAAATGTTTGTTCAGACAAGTTCGTTAAATGTTTGCTCTAAACAATTTGTTCAAACAACAGTTTTTGTCCATTTTCCTGCGTTTGGGAGCAAATTGCTGATTGTCATTTGCTTTCATACGTTACCAGATTTTCATTCCAACCAACCAACTAGTTGGATGGTTGGACAGAAAATCTTACCGTGTATGGCCATCATAAGTCACAACGGTACAATGTCCAAACAGTGGGACTATCCGGTGAAATGGGGACAGTTGGGAGGTTATATATATATATATATATATATATATATATATACACACAGTATATTTTTTTTTATTTTGTTCTTTAACAAACAATTATGTACACATTATGTATTATGCACACACATGTATGTATATATATATATATATATATATATATATATAGCCATGGCCAAAAGTTTTGGGAATGACACAAGTTATTGGTTTTGCTGCTTCAGTGTTTTTAGACCTTTTTCTCAGATGTTACTATGGTATACTGAAGTAAAATTACAAGCATTTCATAAGTGTCAAAGGCTTTTATTGACAATTACATTAAGTTATGCAAAGAGTCAATATTTGCAGTGTTGACCCTTCTGTTTCAAGACCTCTGCAATTCGCCCCGGCATACTGTGAATCAACTTCTGGGTAGGCATGTGCAGGCTCGGATTAGTTTGGATTTTCCCGCCAAATTCGGATTTTTCCCTCTACAAAACGTCATCTTTCATGGACAAACATCATCATTCCTGGAAAGTCCATGAAAGATGATGTTTGTCCATGAAAGATGACGTTTTGCCTCTTTCTGAGACCCGATTTTGGTTGGAAAAAAAATGAACTTGGCAGGAAAATTCAAAGTAATCAGAGCCTGCACATCCCTACTTCTAGGTCACATACTGACTGATGGCCGCCCATTCTTGCCTAATCAATGCTTGGAGTTTGTCAGAATTTGTGGGTTTTTGTTGTCCACCCGCCTCTTGAGGATTGACCACAAGTTCTCAATGGGATTAAGGTATGGGGAGTTTCCTGGCTATAGACCCAAAATTTTGATATTTTGTTCCCCGAGCCACTTAGTTATCACTTTTGCCATATGGCAAGGTGCTCCATCAAGCTGGAAAAGGCAATGGTCGTCACCAAACTGATCTTGGATGGTTGGGAAAAGTTTCTCTTGGAGGATGTTTTCGTACCATTCTTTATTCATGGCTGTGTTCTTAGACAAAATTGTGAGTGAGCCCACTCCCTTGGCTGAGAAGCAACCCCACACATGAATGGTCTCAGGATGCTTTACTGTTGGCATTACACAGGACTGATGGTAGCGCTCACCTTTCCTTCTCCGGACAAGTTGTTTTACAGATGCCCCTAACAATGTGAAAGGGGATTCATCAGAGAAAATAACTTTACCCCAGTCCTCAGCAGTCCAATCCCTGTACATTTTGCAGAATATCAGTCTGTCCCTGATGTTTTTCCTGGAGAGAAGTGGCTTCTTTGCTGCCCTTCTTGACACCAGGCCATCCTCCAAAAGTATTCGCCTCACTGTGCGTGAAGATGCACTCACACCTGCCTGCTGCCATTCCTGAGCAAGCTCTGCACTGGTGGTGCCCTGATCCCGTAGCTGAATCAAATTTAGGAGACGGTCTGGACGTTTTTGGGTGCCCTGAAGCCTTCTTCTTCTTCTATTGAACCTCTCTCCTTGAAGTTCTTGATGATCCGATAAATGGTTGATTTAGGCGCAATCTTACAAGCAGCAATATTCTTGCGTGTGGTGCCCTTTTTGTGCAAAGCAATGATGACTGCACGTGTTTCCTTGCAGGTAATCATGCTTAACAGAGAAAGAACAATGATTTCAAGCGCCATCCTCCTTTTAAAGCTTCCAGTCTGTTATTCAAATTCAGTCAACATGACAGAGTGATCTCCAGCCTTGTCCTCGACAACACACTCACCTCTGTTAACGAGAGAATCACTGACATTATGTCAGCTGTTTCTTTTGTGGCAGGGCTGAAACTGCATTTCATCTGATCACTTTTCATGACATTCTGGAGTATATGCAAATTGCCATCATAACAACTAAAGCAGCAGCCTTTGTGAAAACCAATACTTGTGTCATTCTCAAAACTTTTTCCATGGCTGTACATACAAACACATATTGTGTATATATATATATATATATATATATATATACATATATATATATATATATATATACACAAAAAGCACTAATCCACGGCACTCACCATTCCTAGTTTTGGGGTGCAACATGGTATGTGACAACATTGTTTGAATAGAAATCACAGGGGCTCTGCACCCACCATAATAACTAATAATAAACATAATAAACAGTAGGGTTTTGGTTCATGAATTGATCAATGCATTTAAGCTTGCAGCCCATCGTCACGGGACCCCACTTTGCTGCAAGCTTAAATGCATTGATCAATTCATGTTTATTATTATTATTATTAGTTATTATGGTGAGTGTAGAGCCCCTGCAGTAATACTATAGTGAAGATTTTTATGAAACAAAATAGCCAATCCCCTTTTCTTTTTATCAAAAGAATCTGAAACACATTCCTGA
Source organism: Taudactylus pleione (assembly GCA_031769625.1). NCBI lineage: Eukaryota > Metazoa > Chordata > Amphibia > Anura > Myobatrachidae > Taudactylus > Taudactylus pleione. Next base: position 11,553,214 of record JAUIMM010000014.1, read on the forward strand.
ATCCAAGTGCTCTTAAGGGTAGCCTCGTAACCAGTGCATTTCTTCCAATAATACAATATCAGGAGCTAAAAGTTTAAGACGTGACAAAACCTGAAGCCGTGTAATAGCAGAATTAAGCCTGGCCGCATTCCATGAGTCAAATCTTAGAGAAGTAGAGGCTACTTGGGGGACTAAATTTGTGGAGCAGCAGGGACTGTCATCCAACTCCAGTTCTAAGGGAATCAAAAATCACAGATGTACAAAGGAAAATAGAAAGACAGAAAAAAAAACAGAAACATACAAATAAGAATACAAAGAACATATTGGAGAAAAAATGCCTGAAACAGTACCAGACATAGTAAACCATCAAAATCTATATATAATTTAGAGTACTACAACTGTATTCAAACTAAACAAGGAAGGATATAAAGAACCAGTATATTCACAAATTAATAAATGAATCTCAGAAAACAGTGTATAATCTCATCCATTTGGAGGTGGATTTATATAAGAGTTTTGAGTTGGAATCTTAAAATGAGCTCTTGCCAGGTCAGGGCTGTCAAACATAGTTGGTTTACCCTCAATGAACACTCTCAGTTTAGCAGGGTAGAGAAGGACGAATTCAGTATTTTGGGCAAAAAGATAATTACAAATCGGGGAAAATTCTTTCCGTGTCTGAGCCACGGACGCAGAAAAATCTTGGAATATAACATTTTTTAAATTACGCACTTCTAAGGTGCGTTGCTTCCGGTAAGCAATTAGTATGTTTTCTTATCATGGAAACTGAGAAATTTGGCAATCACAGGACGTGGGCGGGATTGGGTAGAGGGAGGGCCACAGTCAGGTCCTATACGGTGAGCTCTCTCAATAGACACTGTTCCCGATGTAGTTGGAACATTAAGAGCCTGAATTATGTCAACACTTAAAAGGTCAATGAGATCGGGACTAATAGATTCCAGTATACCAATAAATCTAACATTATTACGTCTATCACGGTTTTCAAGATCATCAATTTTAGAAGTTAAAAATGTAATCTGTTTAGATTGTGATTCAACCGTGTTTTGTAAGGATAAAATGGTATCCTCAGCACTACTGACACATTGCTCTACTTCAAACAGACGTTTTGTGTGGGATTCTAAATGAGATAGAACAGTATTTAAGGTAGATTGAATAGCGTCCAATTTTTTTTCTAAGTGTGGGTTCAGAGGCGATGATACCTCAGGGGACGGTAATAATGGATAATCTCAAGATAAATCTTGAAATTCAGAAAATCTAGCCTCCCGGGTAGATGGGGTATTTTGTTGTGGATTTTTTGATTTGCCCATGGAATCAATAAGAGATTTGGTTAAGTATTTGTCCATAATACAGACACAATATTTGGCTAGAAACTCAGCTACACCTATGGATAGTGTTTGAAAACAATTACATCATTAAAAAGACATATTAAACAGAGGAGTCACATATAATTATCAGCAAATCCGAGAGAAGGGAAAGAAAAAAAAAAGACCCTCCACTGTAAACCAGTTACATAAGTAACAAAAAAATGACTTGTAATAAATATCCAAATACACTATATGGCAAACTACAAACAGTTATTGTGGTAAAGCAGAATTGTAAACCTCAATAGAAAACAAATGTAGTTCACCTAAAACAATATAACTATTACAATCACAGCAATAGATGAGATAGAGAAAATAATGATAATAATATCAGAATGAAATCACATTTGTGAGCATAAAATGTAATATAACGTATAGTGACATAACACAGAATATATCTTTAGAGAAAGGAAGGGCATGAATATCAGACAGGGGAAGGATGCAAGGAATGAAGAGGAGGGAAGGGGTAAAAGGGAAAGGAAGGGAGGGGGTGGGAAAAGGTATTAGGAAAGGGGCAACACAAATACCAACTGTGAGGGGAAAAGAAATAAGGCACCGTCCACAGCAGTAATAAAAGGATCCAGATGCCCAAAGAGTCCCAGCAACAGTAGCTGACACACCATACACCAGTCACAGCACCTGAACAGTGGGGGCTCCAGTAATAACTGCAGTGAGAGCAGACTGGGAGAGCGAGGAGGGAAAAGGAGACGCAGTCCACTACAATGGTTGTGTTCAAATCGCAGAGAGCACCGGTGGAGTCCCAGCTGTATCACTTGTCACCATACACAGCCAAAGATCCACAAACGCTGCAGGCGGAGCAGGTAGTTTTCAGCATAGGCAAATAGACGGTGTATTGCAGTCACGGAGATCACAGGCACTGATGAGATGGAGGAGGGAACTGGCAGTAAGGAGACAGAACAGGGTGCAGGTTCCAGGTAGATAGGTTGAGACTCAGTCACTGGAGAGGAGCAGGTACAGGCAGTGAAGGGACAAATGAGGAAGCCAAACCGGAGTACCGGGTCCAGAGGGCGAGTATTAATCCGGATACTGTTGAACAAGGTAAGTCGAGGGCTGCAGCAGGAGACAGGTGATCGCAGACCTCACCACAAAGAGGCAGGCAGCAGGCACCGGAGAGGACTGTCCAACAGAGGTCAGAGGGAATGCACAGGGCTGTCTAGGGCCAGCAAGAAAGTGCAGCACTGCCAGAACAGCCTGAGAAGTGTGATCTGCAGTAGTAAGTTAGCAGCCCCGTCCGACCGCTAACCGCTGGGCAGTTGGGCACAGGTCCCATTCGGAGAGGCTCCACACGCAGTGGGTATCAGGAGAGCGGATCCTTCAGGCATGAGGCACGCCGGCCGGGACACCACTGAGCCTTCACCGCAGGTACAGCACTCCGTGCAGCAGAATTAGAGTAGGCTGGGAGGGACAGTAGGAAAGCTCAGTCCTTGACCACAGCAATTAGCAGGTATATTAAAGGTGGGGGAGTCAAGGCAGGGAGAGGAGAGAAGTATCCAGCTCAGGCTCTTCAGAGTATAGAGAGAGAGCCTGGAATTTGCGCCAAAACTATGGCGGTCATGAGTGCCACTCTTTAGGAGTTGAATTCCAGGGAATCAAGGTAGCGCCTTCTAAATTAGAGAGTCCTCCAGAAACCCGAGACTGTCAGGCAATAGAACATAAAAAATATTCCCAGTAAGGACAGGTTTTAAGTCCAGATTACAAAGGATTCCAAGATGGATAAGGGAGCCTCAGTAAAAAGCGGCCATGCATAATGCTCCAAGCACCGGAAGTCCTCCTCATGCAGTTCTGACACTGTCACTTTACACTTGGGGAGGCAGAACAAAGAAGAGAAAGGGCAGTTACAAACATACAGTAATAGTATGTTTGTATAACTGTATGATTGAGGCAGACCTGCACAGACACATAACCATCCTCGGCTCCACAATCACCCTGCATTCATCCACCTGGATCCATCATAACACAGTGGGAAGTTGCGGCTCTCGCTTCGCCAGTCCGGCATAGCTCCTGGTCCGCTGCCAATCAGGGTCTGCTGGTGCTGCTGGGGAAAGATACAGGGCCTAGAAAGCGCATCCCGCTCTTCCGGCTGCAGCCGTGGCCTCAATTTGCTGAGATGCTTCCCATCAGCTCCCGGCATCCACCTTTCTTTCCTACTTACCGATGCAGCTGCCTTTCTTTGCCTCTATCTGCCAGTCTTGTCCCTAGCGCGGCACCACTTCAGCACTGGGATGGGGCCTAGACTAGCTGCAAACCCACCCCTCTGGCTGAGAGCACCAGGTCCAGATCTACCCAAGCCCCGGGTCTTTTTCTCCAGCTGAGAACACCGGGAGTGCACCTCCAGGTGAGTGAGGAGCTGATGGGTGACTACACCAGGACTCCCCTCTGTACAAGGGGGGTGAACACAGGGACCAGCCTCAGCAGGGACATTTCTTCCGCATACTAGTGGACTCCCCACATTCTCACACCAGCAGGTCTGCTCCAACGAGAGCAGAACATTTATATATTCTCATCACTAATTCATCATTTCATTAACATACATGATATCCCAGTTTTATTCATTATAGGCCTAATTCAGCACAGTACGAAATTGCAAAGCTTCACACAAGCAGATTTGCAATTCCATCCTTGTAATTATGGTAATGCAGCAGGAATCATGCAGAGTCATAACTATACTTTTTGGTGCCCTGTGCCAGAAAGAGCATTGGCGCCCCCACCCCTATTTTTCAAATAGGACATAATGCACCCAAAAAAGGGGCATGGCCTCATGGGGAAGGGCCAGGGAAGAGATAGGGGAGGCCAGGAGCTGCTGGGGATAAAATAAGAGAGGAAGCTACAAGTGAGAATGGCACAGGTCACACTATCCTAGTTACGGCCCTGGCGTCATGCCTCCTGCATGCATTACTTATCCAAGCTGTGTCCAAGGACACAGCACTGGATAATCTGCAAAAACATCAGTCAGCTAAGCGATCCATGGGGTCATGCAAGCCGGCTGCTGCAGATACAAATAAGGGGCCATTAAATCTATGTCGGCTGACAGAGCTCCTGGCCCCTTCCCCCCAACGGTGGCGACATCGTAAAATCACGGACAATCTGTTGCCGCTTTGCACGCGATCATGCAGGACCCGCAGTACGGATCTAGCTCCTGCGCAGATTCCAGACCACTAGTGTGCACTGCTGAATCAGGCTCTATGTCTGTTACATGCTCACGTGCTTTTATAATCGTTCTGTTTCTCCTTACTGCCGCATATCTGTTATTTTTCCTTGTAATGCACCCTATATAGCTGCCTCGTCTGGTACTCTCAAGGGCAGGATGAGCAACCCATTGTAGTAGTGATGCAGGGGATATACTGTTAGCTCACAATTAATTTTATCCTTGCAAGTTTTATCTCCATGTATTGCTTATTCGCACACTGTAACCAATGTAGTGCGCCCAAAGTGGCTGCCTCATCTGGTGCTCTATGTGGAATGAAAAGTGCATGGGTCTGACAACGTGTAAGGATCTCGCATAGTAATTTTCTCTCTCCCATTATGTGCCCTCGATACCAGGCATTGCCTATTCTGCCCAGTGTATTCTTATGCAGAGCACCTGAAATTGCTGCCTAACATAGACATGGGCCCCTGGGTCCACACCATGCACCCTGCACCCATCGTTAATAATATACTTACCTCTCCGTAGATTCAGATGTGCTGCACCGTAGCACCGGACCAGCGCTGCAGAGCAGCAAAAAATCACTCGGAAACAGACGGGGCGGCTGTAGATTGTGACTGACAGCTCGCCCCGTTTTGTAGGCGTGCGGGGAGGGGGGGACTGGACAAATCGAGGCATTCTTGAAGGAACGCCTGCCGTTTGTGGGCGGCCCTACTGATATCACCAGTCATGTCAGTAGTGAACTTCCTGCTCTATAAGAGCAGGAAGTTCACTGGGGCTTGCGGTGGACGATACCCTACAACAAGGGTCTCGTCGCAAGCCCGATGGTCGCGACCATCGCAACCATCACCTGGCCGCCCGCTAAAGCTGTGGGTGGTCACCCACAGCTTAGCGAGTGGCCTGGAGACTGGCCCGAAAAAAAAAACAGGCCGTCCTGATTCAGAGCGAGCGCTCACAAAGAGCGTCCGGCTCTGAATCAGGGCCTGAGTCCTATTTGAATAAAGAGCACTACATAAAAAAAATATTATTATTATTACATGCTATATTACAAGCTATATCACTTGTAGATGCCTGAGGGCTAGTGCAAATACACAACGATGATGACAATGACAGATTCTGGTTGGTTTAAAATCAACTGTGCATGTGAGAACTGGCAAAGCTATGCTACATATGTTCATATGCATCTAAACTGGTCACTAAAATGGTAAATTCTGGTCTTCCCACTGGCAGCCATTATCACCCCAGCTATGTTAAGGTGGGTACACACTATACAGATATATCTGCAGATCGAGTGATTGTTGTTCGTACACACTGAACAAACATCTGTGCCTGCCCGCAGGTCCCGGCGACCAGGGGGCGTGTCCTGGTGGGCTGGGGGCGTGTCTCGCCCCCGTCCTCGCAGCTGCCGCTCAGTGTGTAAACACAACTGCCGGTGGACAGATATGTCTAAAGACATATCTGTCCATCGGCTGTGCAGCACAGCCAATGCGATATGTCGGTGAACGTCGATGTTCACCAACATATCGCGGGTACACACTGCCCAACAGGAAGCAGATACATTGATACATTGGCCGATATATCTGTCAGTGTGTACCCAGCTTAAGAAGCATAGTATCACGATTCAACAAAAAAAGCACTGATGTACTCCATGGGATTTGATTGCGGTGTTTCTGCCAGTGAGACAGCAGCACCTGTTTAGTTTGCCTTTTGTTCAGTTAATGTTCTATGGGCCTGATTCAGAGCCGGACGCTCTGACAAGAGCGCTCGCTCTGAATCAGGGCCCTCCTACCTAAAAATGGAGCGGCCTCCTGGCCGCTCGCATAGCTGTGGGTGACCACCCACAGCTTATGCGAGCGGCCAAAAAGATGGTCGCGATGGTCTTGACCATCGCGACCATCGGGCTTGCGACGAGACCCTGCGGTAGGGTCTCACTGCCGCAAGCCCAGGAGTGCTTTTGGCTCTATCAGCGCATTGAAATGGAGAAAAGATGATAATAGCCTCTGTAAGTAAGGTGTGCCTAATGTGGGTGTGCTTTAAATAATGTAGAGAGGTTTGCAGTGACAGCCAGATTAAGGAGCATCGCAGTGACTGCCATAAAATGCAGAGAGGTTCGCAGGGACCATCAGATCAGGGAGTGTCGCAGTGACTGCCCTATAATGCAGAGAGGTTCGGAAGGACCATCAGATCAGGGAGCGTCGCAGTGACTGCCATATAATGTAGAGAGGTTCGCAAGGACCAACAGATCAGGGAGTGTCGCAGTGACTGCCATATAATGCAGAGAGGTTCGCAGGGACCATCAGATCAGGGAGTGTCGCAGTGACTGCCATATAATGCAGAGAGGTTCGCAAGGACCATCAGATCAGGCAGTGTCGCAGTGACTGCCATATAATGCAGAGAGGTTCGCAAGGACCATCAGATCAGGGAGTGTCGCAGTGACTGCCATATAATGCAGGGACGTTCTCAGTGACCACCTGATCAGGGAGCGTTGTAATGGCTGCCAGATAACGTAGTAATCACCAGATTATGCAGAAATCATCAGTGACCCACATATAACACAGGTATTATGAATATATAGTAGCCCTCACACACAATAATAATAACCCCCCCCCACATTCACACACATTATTACATCACCCCCAGCACCGACAGTATTAAAACACCCCATCCCCCCAAAGATAAAAATAACTACAGCCCCCCATTGCATAAGTATTCCAACACCCCCCCCCCCCTTCCCTCTAAAATGTCATGTAAACATGTAGTCCTCCACTGGCACTTACCTGCCTGGAAGGCTGTTCTGTTTCTGGTCCCTGCGGAGCTCCAGGGTACAGGAAGAGATGACACAGACAGGATAAGACTAAAGAAAGGGCGGAGACTCGGGGTGAGGGGGCGGGGTCTTCAGCAGGGACAGGAGGAGATTAATATAGTCAGACAGGGAAAGAGAGGGGGTGGGGCCTCCCAGAGAGGGGGCGGAGCCTTAGCCAGGGAGAGGAAGGAGCCCGGGGAAGGGACAGAGGACACAGAGGTAGGTGCACAGCCCCTGCAGCGGAGCGGCCTCGGAAGGAGTGCTGCTCAGTGTGCAGCCACAAGCAACATAGGGTGACAGACAGCCCGGTAACAGGCAGAGAATGCTGCCCAGCCGCTCTGATGCTGCTATAGTCGGAGCGACTGAGAGCACTTTCTGCCTGTCACCCGGCCGTCAGTCATTCATGTACACTAGTGATACCGGCCCTCACTGAGGCAAAAGTCTACCGGCCCGGGGGGCATATGGCACCCTGCCCCCCGGCCCAGCCCGCCACTGCTCACAGACATGTCACGGGTACACACTGGCCGATGGGCAGCAGATATTTTGGCCGATAAATTGATCATCCAATATATCTGTCAGTGTGTATCCAGCTTAAGGCAAGAAGTCAACACACTCAGTGCTGGTTATATTGCCTATCTCCCTGGATTGCACTGAACCTGCTGTTATTTTGTCTCCTGATTAGTATTGCTGACCCATTCTGTTCCTATATCTTTAGTACCTTCTGGCTTCCTGACCTCAGCTTGTTTCCTAGAAATTCTTCTGTCTGCTGCCTGACCCGTGTCACACACTACGGCTGGGCACACATGACTGCACCTCGCTACATGTTATGCTTACTCTCCCCATGTAGGGATCAGTACATTTTGGTTGTGCTTCAGACAGTTGCCAGCCAATACCCTAGTATCTAAACTCTGGTCATATGACTGATTCTGGTAAATCATAGGGCTTCCTGATTTGGATTGCACATGTGACAAGATACACCTATGGAGGGACTGAAAATATCTGGGTATATACAATAAAATAAAATAAAATTCCATAATAAGAAGTTAAAACATTAGAAAACACCTAACTACAAAAGGAAAGTGCGGGGCCAATGTTACTCGATGTTTCCGATGTATAAGCAGGACTGCAAGCTATTAAGGATGTGAGATAGCGGTAGTGGGTGTCTCTATGCTGGCTGTGCGACGGCATTGCGATAGAAATCATTAGCATACTTTTGCAGCGGGTCTGCGTGCTTAATCGCAGCTGTGATCGCAATAGCAATGTGGCTCTGAATCAGGGCCTGAGGGCCTGATTCAGACCCGCTCACGAGCGATGAGCGCTCGCAAGCGGGTCGATGGTGCCCTAGTGCGCATGCGCACGACAGAGGGAGCTCCGTCGTGCGCATGCGCGAGACCCGCATAGCGACGGCCAAGCCGTTGCTATGGGTCTCGCACCAAAGGGGGCGTGCTGTCGATGGTGAGTGACAGCACGCCCCCTTTGGTGGGTGTGCCGGGGGCGTTGCTGCCCAGACGGAGGCGTTCCCATGGGAACGCCTACCGCCTGGGGCCGGCCCCACTCACATCACTAGTGATGTCAGTGGGAGTGCTTTTGGCTCTGATAGAGCCAAAAGCAATCCTGGGCTTGCGGCAGCGAGACCCTACCGCAGGGTCTCGTCGCAAGCCCGATGGTCGCGATGGTCTTGACCATCGCGACCATCTTTTTGGCCGCTCGCATAAGCTGTGGGTGGTCACCCACAGCTATGCGAGCGGCCAGGAGGCCGCTCCAATTTTAGGTAGGAGGGCCCTGATTCAGAGCGAGCGCTCTTGTCAGAGCGTCCGGCTCTGAATCAGGCCCTGAGTTTGAGAACCTGTGTATTAGAGTATGACGCATTACAGTAAATCTCTTTATATCACAAGTTCCCTGGTGATTAACTGAAATGTCTAAACTAGAGAAACAATCTCCTTTAAACACATTACAAGCCCTCTATTATTTGCTTCTACTCATTAGCTGGTTATAGCTTACGGGCCATATTCAATTTGAGGTGAAAAGTCCGTTGCCGGACTTTTCGCCGTCATCTGAGCTGTTCTGAGCGAATAAGTATCGAGCGCGTGCCCGTGTATCCCTGTATTCAATTTAAAATAGGTGAAAACGGGACCCGGCGAAAAGGTAATTAGCGAAAATTCCTGTCATTTTTGGGGAAATCAGCCTGTCACCCCCAAAAGATGAACTGACATGGGGGATCACTATGGGTACCCCCGAATAGCCCTGCTAAAGGTATTTGGTGTCTTTAAATGGTTTCAATAGGTGATTTTACGCGTCTTTGACAAAGTGGTGAAGAATAGCATTTAGCAACATTTTTGGGGAAAAATAAGTAGTCCCATCAAATTTGGGGTACATGAAAATGGGTGCAAGCATATTTTAAGTCCCTAAAGTGAACTTTTAAAAATCCACCTGCCGCAACCAACTGCAATAAAAAAAAAAAAGGGGCATACTTGGGGACCCCACCACAGTCTATTTTGCTAGTTTAAAAGTTTGTCCCCCAACTTTTTTTTTTCACCGCAAAACGAAAGTACATTTTTTGGTTTGTCCTGTGGAACTTTTTTAATTTTTTTGGACACAGATTACCTTTGGGGGACAGTCCAAGGGGTGCAGGGTACTTTTTTTTAGTTTGTACCCCAAAATCCCAATTCTGCACTTTTTTTCGCCACCTATTCTATGGTGAAAACCTTTCCCTGGATTTTTGCGAAGACTTTTCGCACCTGCGAAAAGTCTTTGAAATTGAATACGGGGAGAAGTGAAAGCGGCGAAAATATTCACCGATAACGGCTTTTCGCACCAAATTAAATATGGCCCTATGTATCATTTGACCATGTATAGCTAAAACAGTTACATTTACCTGCTGAGAACTATCTCAGACTGCTACAGTAAAAGCTATACAAAATAACATTAGTTAACACACACACATTTAATAAATACTATGGGATCAATCCAATTAGGTGTGAATTACTAGTTAGAATTCTCCAATCCAAAAAAAATGCCCATTCACGGTACTCGCAGTGGGGGTTGTGAATTGTCAGCTAAATGCGGTGAGAGAAATGCATGAAAAAATGGGGTGACCTTTCAGGACCCCAAAAAACTTACAATTTTGTTTGCAGAATCATACAGGTTGATAGTGGGCATAAGGAAAGTAGTTAAACTGTGTTCAATGTATGATTTGTGTAGTTTTTTTTTTTCAAAGTAAAAAGTAATATAAAGAAAACTTTTTTTAATTTACCTGTATACGAAAACATGGAAAATGGCAAAAAAAAGTAGGAAAAAATATGCTTTTGGGGTACTCTGAGGTGACTAAAAAATGTTAAAAAATATAAAATGCAATTATTTTTCAAAAAAATTAATACTTATTAAATTTGGTCTGCACGGTGTCCCAACTTTAACCTTAAAATAAAGATTTTCCCTAACATCTCTCAACCTCATGGAGGTGCAAACAGAAGTTTGCGAGTTTAAATGAATTTGCAATGAGAATTTGCAGAGAAAACAGCAACTCGCATCTCGCACCTAATTGGATTGACCCCTATGAATACATTAGGACAGTGCACAGGTAATTTTACAAATATTCTACCTTTTCCTTTCACAATTCTTATTTGTATGTTTTAATAAATATTTTGCTTATAAAAATTTTAAAATTCCACATAAATACCACCACCAAAGCTCTGTAATATCCTGTAATTAAGTAATGTGTGGACCCAGCGGCGGCACAATACATCGCATCATCCTTACACATTGCACAATGCAGTGGACGACGGCGCGATGTGTAGTTCCATGCTGCATTTAGCAGCATGCGTCGTTCATCACATCGTCCCTTATGCTCAGCAGATGGGACAATGCGATGAATAACCCGTGGGCATGCGTGATCGGGAGTGCACACTTTGCAATCCACATGATATATCATTCCGATCTGCAACGGAACAGTATATAAAGCAAATGGATCGTGTAGTGTGTCCCCAGCTTAAAGGTTATTTGAATCAAGAATTTGGAACTTGTATATAACAATACATGTGATTTTAGCAAAGCAGTGGAATAATATAAAAATTGATTACCCCCTCTCCTTTTAATGAATACTTAATAAGAATTGTTATGCTTTATTCATATTTTACAAGGTCAGAGGCATCCAACTGGAATAACTCTTTTTTTTCTATTTTGGATAAACCATTTATTTTTCTGTCTGCCACATGCCTCTAACCCAGGCTGTTGTTTAATTAAATCGGTCATCTAAACTAGGTAAACCTTATGAAAATTACAGATAAAAAAATCATAGACCTTGGCAATCTCATTAACATTTTATTGTCTAAAGGTGCCCATCCACTAGACGATTAAGTTGAGTGATTGAACGATAACGATATGGTCAGGTTCAGCATGTTTGCAGATAATTGATGTTCCTACACTGAACGACTGCTTGTTCAGTGTAGGCACATCACAGACTGTTAAACGACTGCACAAGTACAATGTCGTAAGCGTGCAGTCGTTTTCATGTCTTTAAGTGGATGACCACCTTTAGGTTAGATTTTCATCTTTGACAGCTAGGCGTCACAGTGGTTAGCATTGCTACCTCACTGTACTGAACTAATGAATTTATCAAAGCTGGGAGAGAGATAAAATTGTAAAAAAGAAATTACCAACCATTCAGTTCCTAATATCATTTTTTAAACACAGCCTGCAAAAATGTAAATTGGAAGCTGATTGGTTAGTACTTTATCTCTCTCCCAGCTTTGATAAATACCCCCCTTAATCATACTTGCAACTCCTCAGTGGCGAAAGTTCATCCCAGACGCCCGAAGGCAAGTTCTAATTTGGTGCCCCCCCTCCATCACAGCCGCTGACATTGTAATGTAGCAATTCGCATGCAGACAGGATATAGAAAGCCAAAGGCAGCAGCTGATGGTCTGACACGGAGCTCTCCGCTAGTGTATAGTGGTTTCTCAGGTGCCTGGAAGGGGTGCTAAGTATTGGGCGGCCATGATGGTACACTCTGGGTACGTAGTTACAGCCCTAAGTGGGGTGAATATGTTGTGGACAATGGAGGAGGTGCCCCTTCAGAGCTGGAGCCCGGCGGCAGGCGCCTCCATTGTCTCCCAGAGTTCTGCCCCTGGATCTCCTCAAGGTGCTTTAGTTATTGTTATGGGATGCAGTTGAGATGCCGGCGGACGGGATGCCGACCGTTTAATTACCGCTGCCGGAATCCTGCCACCCGGCAAAATGGCGACGCCGATATCCCGAAGGGGATCAGGATACCAGCGTTGGCATCCTGAACCGCCAGACTGCTGAACGTCCAGGGCCGGGTTTGTATGAGCTGCTTCCTAGGGAAGGTGGGGTTAGGTTTAGGCACCCCTGGGGGGAAATTAGCGTTAGGCACCCCCCAGTAGTGTTAGGGCTTATGGTGCGGGGGAGGGGGGGGGGTTAGGCACCACCGGGGGTAGGTTAGGATTAGGCACCCCCCAGGGAGGTTAGGCACCACAAAGGGAGGGCTAGGGATGGTGGAGGGATAGGGGACTTTACTGTCTGCGTCGGGATCCTGAACTGTCGGGCTTCCGATTGGTTACTATATCATAGTAACCAATCAAAAAAATCCTTAAGCTCCAAGAACATATTAGATAATACAATCAAGTGTTTGATTCGTTGCAGTGATGTACCGTAAAATTGCATCTAATTTTAGGATTAGTAATTAACCTACCAATGGTCCTGGTTTTAATCTTTATCAAGTGCATTTTACTAATCCAGGACACACAGCAATATATCTGCCTTCTTGTGACGTAACTGTATAGATAATATTACTACATCAAGCTTCCTTATTGCGTGTCACTGTACGCAGAAGTGGAGCCCCCCAAGCTGCAGCCTTGGCCGGTTACGATGAGTTTACGTATATTACGTAAAAGCCTGAGTGCGTCACACGCCGGTTCTGCGCACAGAGCCCAAGCAGACGCGTGGCTGGGTACGCAGCTTCTGTTACCGTGGCAACGGCTCAGTATCAGTAATGGCCACTCTGCCGCCAGTCTCACGTTTCATCGCCTCCGTGCAGCCGGCGGACATTACGAACCTGGCTGTAGAGGAAGAGGAAAACACACCGGGTTTAGTGATTGGGCAGAGAGGAAGACGGGAGGTCCAGGTTACCGGGACAGCAGTGCTAAGCGCTGCACCAGACACAGCCCGTGTGTGTTTTCGGGTCACAAGTAGCAAAGGGGCAGCGACGGAGGCGAGAAGTAGCGTCCAAAGGCGATTGGAGTACATTGCGCAGTGCCTGCGCCAGAAGGGCGTCATGGTGAGAACACAGCACTGGTCATATGGGCAAGGTGGAATAACAAATGGGACAAGCCTTGCTAACTGTAGTTATTATAAAAGTGGTAGTGACAGTATATATATTCCATATGCACAGCAAGAGATGCAGAAATATATAGGAAGACAGTACATAAATATGTTAGCTTGCCTTAAAATACGAAGGACGCATCAATTAAGAAGTAATGCGAAGTAATTGCCCTAAAAAACATAAGGTTACATAGTCATGGCCAGGGCTGCCATCAGAAATTGTGGGGCCCAGGACTGACAAAATTGTCAGCCCCCCCCCCCCTACCCCGCTACCTTATAACTAAAAAAAATATTGCCCAAAAAATATCTAGTCTGCCGTCTTCTGGTTTCAGCCAGTCCCTGCTGTATGTGCATCCTGCCAGACTCCATTTCTCTGTATCCAGCCAGGCCCCCTAATGTGTGTACAACCAACCCCCCCTAATGTGTCCAGCCAGGCCCCCCTTTGGTGAGTGTCCAGCCAGGCCCCCCTTTGGTGAGTGTCCAGCCAGGCCCCCCTTTGGTGAGTGTCCAGCCAGGCCCCCCTTTGGAGAGTGTCCAGCAAGGCCCCCCTTTGGTGAGTGTCCAGCCATGCCCCTTTTTCATGAGTGTGCAGCCAGGCCCTCCTTTAATGAGTGTCCAGCCAGGCCCCCTTTTCATGAGAGTCCAGCCAGGCCCCCTTTTTCATGAGTGTGCAGCCAGGCCCCCCTTTAATGAGTGTCCAGCCACGCCCCCTTTTCATGAGTGTTCAGCCAGGCCCCCCTTTCTCGAGAGTCCAGCCATGCCCCTTTTTCATGAGTGTGCAGCCAGGCCCCCCTTTAATGAGAGTCCAGCCATGCCCCTTTTTCATGAGTGTGCAGCCAGGCCCCCCTTTAATGAGTGTCCAGCCAGGCCCCTTCTGTGTATCGAGCCCGCTCCCTCTTTTAAAGGCACAGCACTGCCTGCTGGCAGTGCATTTGAACTTACCTGCTTCGCGTGCCACTGCAGTGCCGTCTCCTATCCGGGGCATCGGTGCAGGATGGAACACAGCTGTTAGAGCCGTGGCGGGTCCTTGTGCTCGCCGACGGCTCAACCTAATCTGAAGGAGACAGCAGAAGTGCTGTTGCTGCTCTCCGTAAAAATAAAAAATGCAACAAACGATGTAGTTGTGTGGGGGAAAGTGGGAATGGGGTCGGGGAGGGCACTGCAAGAGCCGCACCCCCTACCTTTCTGCTAAGTGCCCGGGCCTCCAGTCCCAGCAGTCCCCCCCTGATGGCGGCCCTGGCATTGGCCAGTTTTATATGTGCTTGAGGTACGTTGCCCTGAACCGCAACGTACCTCAAGCACATAGGGGTCTTCACACAGAGGTGAGCTTAGTCATAGCAGAACCCAACATAGAAAAGATTGACCATAAAATAAATGCTTAATCTTTACTCATTGCATACTGGAAGCACAATTAGGATAAACTGTCATGCAGCAACTACAGACAAAGCGTTTCTCATGGTCATCTGTAGAAGTTCATGTGCCAAGTTTGCATTCAGTAAATGCAGTGGAGAATAATGTGTTGCTGGTGGATCTATACCAGGGGTCTTCAACCTTTAAGGCAGTGTGTGTAACATTAAAAAATTAAACGAAGCCGAGGGCCACTAAGCTATACTGCAGTATTTAAACTCTGCCCCCTCCTCACACAATTATGACCTGCCCTCTCCTACAATTGTAATTATGTCCCATAACTGCCCCTCTCTGCAATGCCTCCAGTAGTTGTCCCCCTTATACAGTGCCCCCAGTAGTTGTCCCCTCCCTATGCAGTGCCCCCAGTAGTGCTCCTTATACAGTGCCCCCAGTACTGGTCCCCCTTATACAGTCCCCCCAGTAGTGGTCACCCCTGCTGTGCCCCCAGTAGTGGTTCCCCCTATGCAGTGCCCCTTATATAATGTCCCCAGTAGTGGTCCCCCCTATGCATTGCCCCCAGTAGTGGTCCCCCTTATATAGGCCCTCAGTAGTGAAGACCCCTATGAGGTGCTTCTTATACAGTGCCCCCAGTAGTGGTTCCCCCTATGTAGTGCCCCCAGTAGTAGTCCCACCTCCTCCCTATACAGTAGTCCCCACCCATCCATGGAACCCCCCAGTAGTCCCCACTGATGCAGTGCCCCCAGTAGTGGTCCCCCCTCCCAGCAGTGCAGACAAAGACACACACATACGAAAAAAAAAAAAAAACACCTGAATCCCTGCTCCCGCCGCCGTCCGCTCCTCCGTCCTCCCGGGCCGGCCCGCTCTGAATTATGGGAGAGACATCATGACGTCTCTCCCATCACCCATTGCGGGAGCCGGAAGATGGAGCTCATGAGTGAGTTCTAGCCCGGCTCCTGCAGTGGGCGTAGCATCCAATGAGAGTCTGTCTGACTCTCATTGGCTGGCTGTCAAAACACACACTGCTGCTGGCGGCGGTGTGTTTGTTTCTGTGTGTAGTGCAGACTGCACTTACTGCGGTCTGCACTACAGTAACCATCGGCGGGCCACGGGTTGAAGACCCCTGATCTATACCATTTTGTGAGTACAATTCCTCCATGTAGTTGTAGCAGTGGCAACGTGTAGTGCTACCTCCATTTGCTTGGCCCCTAAGGTAAGGGGGCCAACAAAACCTGCACAACGGAGTACATGAGATGGAAATTCTTTATATAGTGTATATTTTCTCACTGATTAGGTAATAGTGGTGATAACATTTGTAATTTACAGTCGACTAATGTAAATAGCACAAATGATAATTTAAGTTGTTGCCTCTGCTAAATAGTCATAAACTTTTTGCATAACTCTTATGTATACAAATTGGTCTTAGGTTTCTTTCATCTGGGATAATAGGCTGTGTGGTGGTTTCAGCTTAGAGCATTCTTATCTAGCACTTGAACTGTGAACTTCCAGCACTGCTTCATGTAAATGCAAAAGTAAGGAGAAACCCAGCAATGCTAACACAAATTATCTTGAATAAAACATTAGCAACATATAAAATATAATTCACTCACAGGACTAGATGAGCATCATTGAGTCTTCAAATTAATTGTAACACTTCTACTGCTTGAAGTATGGAGATGGTCCATAGTGATTGCTATCCAGAATCTATAATTATAGCTAGTACATAGGGAGCAAAGGTGAACAGCTTACAGGCATCCACTGAAAGCTCCTATCTCTATATAAGCATTCTCTTGAAAGGTCTCTTTCCCTTTTTCCCCTTCTTTCTTTGAGAAAGAGATCCAGCAGCATTAACAAGAGAAAGACAGATCCACCTCTTGAGTCTACCCATTGCTGCCTGCATCTTCCAACACAATGCTGTGCTATAGCAGGGAACTTTTGAATTGGATGTAGTTTAAATCCTGGCGGTCGGGATGGCAGCACTCAGAATGCTGGCGCCGGAATCCCAACACCATTCAGAATCCTGGCGCCAGCATCCCGATGGTAAGTAGTGGGGTTAGGGTTAGGCACTAGGGTGGATGGTTAGGTTTAGGCTGTGGTGGGGAGGGTTAGGATAGTTACCGGCAGGTGTCTGTATCCTAACCCTGTCGGGGTGGCGGCGGGATTCTCAGCGCCGGCATCTCGTACCCAACCCCTTTTGAATAAGTGATCAGAACAAGCTCAGTTGTGCTTCATGGGTACTTAGTCTTCATTCTAGCACCCTGCACCTGTCACTACCCATGCAGTTTCTCTATCCTGCGTGGGGTGTCGCCCTGTATTTTGGTGCTTCTAGCACTCAGCTGATGCAACACTGCTGAAATGTAGCAGTTTGTTTGTTAGAAGCACCAGAGCAACGAGTGACACCCGAAGCAGGAAAGAGGAACTGCACGGGTTTTAACCAGTGCAGGGTGCTAGAGTGAACACTAGATACTAGTTATGTGCCTGATTCAGCAAGGATCGCAACTGCGAATACGCACGCAATCGGCCGGTTATGTACTGCGCATCGCAGTGGCTACGCAGAGTGATTGACAGGCAGTACCATTTGTGGGTGGTGACAGGGGTGGGGGGTGGTCTGATAAACGTAGGCGTGCCAGTGCATTTGAACGTTATTACAGGGGCGTGCATAATTAAGCCCCTGCGACGGTATACACAGCCTGAGCTCTAGATACAGACAGGAAGTTTAGCGGTTTGTGAGTGAGGTCTGCTCAACCACAAGTGTGCATATGGGTCCGATGTTACCTGATGTTTTCGCAGTCTTGCAAAGGTATTGCGGATGTAAGTAATGGGAAGTGGGCAGCTTTATACAGTGGTGGGCATCTTGATATAGTGCTGCGATCGCATTCATTTGCAGCGGCCTCGTGCATGTGCAATCTTGCGATCCGTGCTGAATAAGGCCCTATGAGCAAGACAAATTTGTTAACATTGTATCTGCATAACTATTATTGTGGATGGGACTACTTACCAAGAGGATGTTTTAAATCTGCTTCTTAAGTCAAGCATATCTAGCTTCAGCATTTGTGATTGTGTTACACTTTATTTAAGAAGAGTTTAGGTCTACACTAGTGATTCTCTCTCTCTCATTCCATTATGCAGAATGAAAATGCTGGCTGCTCCATTTCAGTCTCTGTTTTAACATAAAGCTAGAAGGTTTACCCGTCCACTTCTTGTTCTTCACTTACATATAGGTTTGCCATATCAGACCTTTAATTCTGGACACATATAAATGAAGTTAGCTACACACTGTCAGATGTTTTTTGATCGGGATGAGGAACGTGCCGATTTTTCAGGAAAATTGAAAACCCCAATGTGCTACACATTATGCAATTTTTTATTAGAAGCTACCGATTATTATTCACCACACCACACTGATTTTGCATATGTACGCCCACAAGGAGGATGACATAGTGGCAGGAGAACAGGGAATATGGTCAGATTATTAAGAATACACACAGTAACATTGCTTGATATCGGGAAATTGAGGCAGAGATTTACGTTCTTGACAGATCATATGATTGAAGGAATGCGTTTGTGGATGTTTTCTAACAGTTTTATCGGTGAGACGCTGATACAGTAAATGAGGCCGATCACCCGATTATTCACAAATCGGCCCAATAATTGTATAGTGTGTAGGTAGCTTAAAGCTGAGCATCCACTATACAATTTTCTGTCAGATATCTGTCCAATCTGGCTGGTTGGAATGAAAACCTGGTAATGTATGGGAGCAAATGACAATCGTCCATATGCTCACAAACACTGGAAAATAGCCAAAAATTGCTGTTCAGACAAATTGGTTAAAACACACAAATGTAACCAATTAGAATTTTTTTTTGTCCTTTTTTCAATGTTTAAAACCATATGAACGACTGTCATTTGCTCCCATACATTACCAGGTTTTCATTCCAACCAACCAGATTGGACAGATATCTGACAGAAAATTGTATAGTGTATGCCCAGCTTTACTCAGGTTCTGTGGCTGGCTGACTTGAAGTCTCCATTTCACCTGGTTTAATCAGCCACAGAGCCTGTGTAATTCACGTGTCCCAAATGAAAGAAAATAATATGGCAAGCCTACTTATATACACATTTATCTACTAAGATGCACTCTAAGACAGGTATGAATAGCTAGGTGCTTATCTGAAAATTGGGTGGAGGGATGACCTAATTTCTGTACTCTACCTTACTGCCTCTACTTGACTTTTTGTTAACCACAGTAGAGAACAAACTAAAACTAATCAAGCATATTGGAGAATACCAATCCACAATTAGCAATGAAAGAAATTAGGGGTATTACCTCACATTTTCCGGGTACCATCATAATGTAACTTTCTACATGCTGCTTAAATGCCCCTCAGCCCTCCCCATATACTGTATATTCCCATCAGGCCCTCCATATACCCGACGGCAATTGATACCGTCTGCTTCCTCTCTCTTCATCGGATGCCAAGTAGGTACCAGTTCATTATGCACTCCACAAAAAGACTCCAAAACACACCCCTTAATCTACACCGATCACAAGAGTATCCTCAAACATACTCCCCATGATATCTACACAACCACAAGATGACCAAACAAACACCAACAGTATTCTACAGAGTCAACCCCTACCTGTCCTGCTATAAGCCAGAGATACCCAAAGGCAGTCCTCAAGGCTCCCCAACAGTTCAGGTATTAGATATATCCATGGTTGAGCACAGTTGACTTAATTAGTACCTCAGCAATTTGATTTAACCACCTGTGCTCAACAATGGATATCTCTAAAACCTGAAATGTTGGGGAGCCTTCGAGGACCACACTTGGGAACCTCTGCTATAGGCTGATTTCATTATTCAATCTGGAGCTTAAAATCTCTGCAAAAATCTTGATCTCCTGTCAGGCATCAGTTATTCCCTCCTTTGTCCACCTGGACAAAGTGGGCTTTACCTCTGGTCACCAAGCAGCAGGTAATACTTACAAATACCTTATTCTCTTGACAAACAAGATCTCTTTATCCCGCTCCATTGCTGGCAGTAGATGCACAAAAGGCCTTAGATAGAGCGGACTGGTCTTTCATGCGCCATATTCTCGAGGCCTTCAGTTTTCATGGAAACTTTTTACACGGTATCGCCTCTTTTTATTTTAACCCAACAACTTCAACCCCTTTTTAGCAGTGGCACACAGAAGAGCAGTGTTTCGCGCAGTGTTTCCCAACCTCGGTCCTCAAGGTACACTGGTTTTAGTGATATCCATGGTTGAGCACAGATGTTAAATCACAGTAACTGAAATACTAATTAAGTCACCTGTGCTCAAGTTTGGCTATCTTTAAAATCTGGACTGTTAGTGTGCCTTGAGGACCGTGGTTGGGAACCCCTGTAGTAGAGTGTACCCTTTTAGATGGCTTCCTGCCCTCACTAAGTTGGTTCACACTGAACATTTTATGATTGTTGTAAGTATTGTGTTGAGTAGAGGGTCTTTCAAAACGAGTTGCAAATAGTACATTTGACACTCCATAAATATATGATCCTGAAATTGTGGACATACTGTATAAAAGTATGGTAAATTTCTTCCATTGCTGAGCAATCTAAAGGTACGTACACTTGGCAATTTTACTGAGCGATTGCACGATTATGACATCATAATCATGCACAAATCGTGCACTACAATGTCGGAAACGACCAGTGATGCGTGCTCCCGCTGGTCATTCCCGACATTGTCCATCGCCTGAACATGTAGGCTAATCTGCCGATAACGACAGATTGACCATGTTCAAGGATAATGGAGGGTGCCTACACTGAGCGACATACCGTTCAGTGTAGGCACTACAAGGGATCAGGAACTACTGTACGATTACAATGTCCTGTGTACGCACCTCAAGTCCAAGTTTAGCTCTTTAAAAATATCCAGCCTTTGTATAAACTTAGCTTTGGCTAAGCATTCCTTTTCTTCTTCCTAGGATGAAAACATGACCATTTCCAAAGAAATGCAAAGAGCAGCTAACACCTATCAAATGGAAGCTGAGGTAAGAATAGTGTGTCAAACTAAGGAAGCTTCACATTCACATGCAAGCCTACAGCTGCAAACATCTATGTGCTGGCTTTTGTTTCTGCTCCTCTGAGTGGATTATAATTACTACTGGCTTCCCTAGAACAGATGTGATGTAGGCATTGTGTCACTGTCTGCCCTCAGGCTGGCAGATACATACTGCCATACTCTCTCTAACTAGGCTATATGGCAATATTTTGTGGACATCCCTTTCTAATGTGTTCGTCCATTTTAGCCACACCGATTGCTAATAGCTGCATAAAATCAAGCATATACCAGACAATCTCAAGGACTGTTTCAGCAATGAACAGATTATGCTACCCATGATTTCCTTCCTGATCCATTAGTACAGGGATGGGGAACCACAGGCCCGGGGGCCGTATAAGGCCCGCGGAATCATTTGGTCTTGCCCTCGGAGCTTTTTTTCTGCTAGCCTCATCTGGTTAGCAGGGTGCCTAGAATGGCACCCTGTAGCCACAATCTATGCAGCAGTGCTGCCTGGAGTGTCCTTGGGACACTTCAGACGGGAACTTCGAGCACGTAGCTGCACAGTGCGGAAAGGTCCTTCTTCCTGAGGTAAAGAAGTTGGGAGGTATGCTAACAGCCGGATAATGTCAGATCCCTAAAAATAAACAAATTAGGCCTGCAAGGTTACGTGGTGCTCGAAGTGACATCGGATATATGCCCAATGCTGTTTTGAAACCGATTCGTCAACACATACATAGTAGAAGAATTCCGGTGTTCACCTTGTATTGTGATACTGTGAACACTTGTGAAAACGTGTAAATGGCTCCCAGGAAGGAGTTATCAATCAAAAAGCGATCTACCATAGTTGCTTTGAGAAATGAAGGGCATAGGTTGGGTGAAATTACTCGTCTTGGTGGCGTGCAGTGTACCATCAATAGATACACTGTAAACAATCGCCCATGACCTGGACAACCTCTCATGACCACAAAATAGGATACATTTATCAGTGTGTGTTCCAAACAGGACAGATTCCAAACAGCTATTCAGATCTGTACTGCTCTGATGGAAACTAAGACAAAAAGCGAGTCAATCGCGACCATCAAACGCTGCCTTGTAGTTGGTGGCTTGACATCATGTGTTGCAGTCCAAAAACCATTGCTTAGGCCCATAAATAACAGGAAGAGGCTATTGTGGGCAAAATAGCAAATGAGCTGGACCACTAGTCAGGGGAAGAAGGTTTTTTCCACAGACAAATCAAAGTTTGAGGTGTTTGGGACCAAGAGGCTCAAGTTCGTTTGTCGTGCAACAGGCGAGCACATGCTTCCTGCTTGCATTTATCAGAGTCAAGCATGGAGGAGGTTCCATTATGTTTGGGAATGTTTCGGAGGTGGTGCGGTTGGTGATCTTGGACTCCAAACGCTACCACAACATCCTGGTGCGCCATACCGTCCCTCCTGAAACCCGCCTTATTGGTCGTGGTTTCACACTACAGCAAGATAACGTCCCAAATCATACCTCTAGTAAAAACCTCGACAACAGGTGCTGAAGAACGTGGTTTAGCCATCACAGAGCCCTAATTGCAATCCAGTTGAACTCCTTTGGCATTATCTGGACAGATGCAAGATACCTACAAGAGAAGTTGCTACAAGACAAGTGGGCTGCAATCGGAGCTGAAACTTTAGACAAGTGGGTAGTGTCATAGACCATCCTGTGACACTACCCACAAACGGCACTGTCACTAAAATTAGCGCTCAGTCTGTGTACTACAAGCGCAATGATTCCCAATCGCAGTGACTGGATCGCGCACTGCGACGCATACAGGTGACTATCGGCCATAGCATGCGATCGTGGCTTGCGTCCGGGTCTGAATTTCTGAGTCAGCCTTTTAACACTATCCTATCTCATGATTAACCCTACAGTTAGAACCTCATGTATTGCAGATTTCCCAGTAACTAATAAGACCTCACAAATATACATTATTAGTGTGCGTGACTATTACAGTCCAAGTATTATACATGCATATCAGTTCCTGGACGTTTCCTGCTTCCCTCTAGCAGGTTTGCTTTATAACTTCCTGTTGTACGCATAGGATTCATGTGAGCTGTTTTTCAACTGTCACCATATTAACCAGGTACTCTAATTTATCTTATCACAGAACATTATTAAACTTCAAGCAGAGACAACCACTTCTTTGTTTTATCCTTTTGCCATAAGTCTCGAGACTTAGGAGTGCCAGGACATGTACAGGCATCATAGGTGCTTTTACAGGAGTTAAACGCACTATTCTGGAACTTGTAGCTTTAAAACAGCTGGAGAGCCTTATGGTGCATACACACTGTCAGATTATTCTTCAGATCTGAATGATAACTATTTTAAAAATCGTTCATATCCGAAGGAAAATATCTGACATCTGATATGTTTGCAGTCAGACTTGAACGATTCCATTCATTTTAATGCAGTCAAAAATCGCTCAGATCTTTGGTAAAATCGTTCATCTGACAAATCTGACCGTGTGTATGCTCCATTAGTTTGACAAACTCCACCATACAGGGTAACTCCTTAGTTTCCTGACAGTCATTGGGGATGATGTATAGTTAGTAGTAATATGTGTGTAAATTACTCAAAAGCAAAGTGCACAGAAAAATAGTCTCTCAAAAAGCATATGGCTTTGTATTGACCATATACTGTATGGACCTAGTTTACTATATGTCACAATCATCAGTGTCTGCTTGTACCTGCTCTATAGTTGGTGCAAAAGTACACCTCCGCACAGGCATATATGCGCTTACTTGCTGGTCTGCTTTTGGGTGGACATGCCCTTACTGAAGTTTGCCTATATCAGAAAACTTCCCCCCCCCCCCCCCCCCCTTGAAGCTGCTCCTGTCGTAAGCTTTAATGCATGCAAAATGCTAATGGATCTGAATATGCATGTGGTCACATTCTGTGCAGTACAAATTCACACACATACACTACGAAAAAAACTATTGTAGTACTCACTCCAAATTCACCCAGTTATTGGGCAAACCCCGTGGCTAATTGCCGCACTGGACCTATTCAATTAGTGGGGATTCCTCGCGTTTGAGTCCCTACAGTCGGACTTCACCTCGCAGCTCATGGAGGTGCGAGGTAAGAAAAAAAATCCCAAAACACCAAACCAGGCTCTCTCGTGTGGGGGAGAAGGGCGGGGGGGGGCAAAAAAAACCACCCACCAATTGATTCCGCAGTTTACGCGGAATCAGTGTGTTTCTACGCGTGAATCCTGATTTTTCCGCACAGGAAAAAGGCTATTTATTGGAATAGCTTTTCCCCGCGCCACAGGGATTTTGGCCTGGAATTAGTCACTTAGTCACGGGGGAAACCCCACGGCTAATTGACTATGCCCCTACATTTAGAATTAAGAGATTTTCTTTTAAATGCTCTGTATATACACTGCAAATTCAAGACCATATGTATGACCTATTTTACTCATAGCATACCACCATTGAAATGCAGATTTTATTAGTATATCTAGGGTTTTTATTCTGACCAATATCTGTACTTCCAGGCAGAGCTCATCCAGTCAAAATATTTCACCCAACCCAATCAAAATTCCATATATTTGAAATCAGAGTGGTTGCTCGGCAGAATGCATGTGATAATTTCAGTTTAGTCTAATAGTTTTATAAAGAAAAGGTATAGGAATCTGTGCTTCACCAAATGCAGCTACCAGGTGTCACAAGGTAATCCCTATAAATACCCAAAGAAGAAATGCAAACAATGAAGATGGACACCCAAGTGCAAAATTAATAAGCCAGAGATTACAAACTAAATGTTCGTATAGAAGTTATGAATAAAATGTCCTAGGATTGGTTAGTCCCAACACAGCAAACATCCAAGAAGGAAAGTTCTCATCCAATTCCTTGGAAAAATTTCCTATGTTAATTCCACTAAAGGGAGGGTTTCGTGTGATTCCAGACACTGGTTATGGGTTGATCTTCAAACTCCTGTCCACCATATACGTTTATATACATACCAAACAGACTCGTACCAAACTAATAGGTTGAAATGGGAAGATGATTTAATTTTAGTTACTGCCGACGTTAAGAGCTTATACACCATGATCGAACACACCAAAGGTATAGAGGCATTCAATCACTTCCTGAGTGAAGGAGAGATATAGGAAGATAAAATTCTATTTCTTGTGGAGGGTATAGAATTTATCCTAAAGAATAACTTTTTCTGGTATTCAGAGAAGTACTACATGCAAATAAGAGGGACTGCAATGGGCACTCAATTTGCGCCCTCGTATGCCAACCTCTTCATGGGTCTTTGGGAGATGACATCGATTTGGAATAACTACCCTTTTTGGAAGAACATAATCCACTGGTACAGATTTATAGACGATATCTGGTTTATATGGAAGGGTGAAGAGGCTTTATTAGAAGATTTTGAAAAAGTTTTAGAAAACAATGTTTTTAATATAGATTTAACATATAATTCCAGTAAAACTGAGGTCAATTTCCTAGATCTTGCCATTTTATGTAGATAACAACTTGTTAAAAACACGTAATTATTGCAAACCGACTGACTGCAATGCATATATAGACATCAATAGTAATCATCATCCCACTTGGCCGAAAAATATCCCAAAGGGCCAAGTTAGACGAATCCGAAGAAACTGCTCTGAAGTTAGTGTTTGAAGAGCAAGTGAAAACCTATAAAAATAGATTCATTTTGAAAGGTTATACAGATAAGGATATAGATGACGAATACAAGAAATGGTCACTCAAACTAGAGAAGACTTTTTGAAATCAACTTCTCGCCAAGAAGATATTTCTAAAGATTTTTCATTACCGTTTATCACTTCTTTTAATGTACATCACAAAGAAGTGGAGAGGATAGTCAGGAAACACTGGAATCTATTAACTAGAGATCCTGTTCTTTAGCCAGTAATTTCTTCTAGACCTAAGTTCATCTACAGGAAGGCACCCAATATTAGGAATAAAATGGTTAAAAGTGCTATCCCACCTAAGAGAACTGGTAGAATTAAGACCAAGGTCTTCCACCGGTGTGGAGTCTATTTGGTATGTAGGACTTTTACATACCAAACAAATTTTTGATATATTCTTATGGTTTTTATGTATTTTTATGTGATCTCTGCTCTCACTATTTCTCATTATCCATCTTAGTTCCCTGTTGTGTCAGATGGAATCATTTTCCATATCCCTTTTTCATTTTTTAAGTTATTACCGATGGAGCTAGTCCCTATTTTAGTGTTTTTAAGATCAATCTTAATGCATTGTGTGGGTCCCCATTATCTTCATCTTCTATTTTCTTGTACCTCCCCTTTATGGGCACACCTTTTGATTGTAGACTGCAGATCCCATTTTAAATATGGTGATTAGCGCTATATGTATAGACCGGAAGTGATGAGAAAACAGTTCACGATCTCCGGAAGTACTACTATTAAGCCAACAAGGGAAAGTAAAACCTCCTTGCAGATCTAGAACGAGTTCGGCAGTACCAGTGAACACTAGGGAGCACGGCCGAGGATATGTTGACTATTCATTAAATCTCCGTCCGGTACCGGAAGTGACACGTGTGTCACCGCCGGACCGGAAGTTATGCTGTTTTGCGTTCCACCGCAGCATGGGCGCTTTTAAAGTGTCATTCTTTGCTCTTTTAAACATATTGGTCTGGTTTTTAACAATGGAACTGGTATACTAAGATCCTGTACATAATAGAAAGGTCTTCTTATTGAATAATGTGCTGTTAAAGATCAATTAAGGAATAAAAAACAAATAATACCAAGCGCAATTTCCTTTAGGGTACCAATAATTACATGAATGTCCACACACTGAAAGCAGCAGTGACATAGTCCATACACCTTGCCAAGTCCTCTTTCTGGTGGTGGTTTTCTTTGTTAATTTATTCCTCCAAAAAAAGGGGAAAGAGAATAAACCATTCAATGGATGCAAATCACTTGAGTGAAGTTATAATATTGTTACTTACATCTAAGATTAAGATGGTCGTCTCCTCTTAAATTCTTTTTCCAGTCTGATAACTTTCCTGGATGGAAGTTCTATGTTGTTCACTTGCACCTCAAAGATATTTAGAAGAAGGGATATCCCATAGTGTAATTCTAAAACAATTTATTACACATATAACATGAATACAAATGCCCGCGTACCAGAATGGGCCTTCAGACCAAGGCAGGATGTAAAAGCATATATCAGTGGTCCTATGATCTGGATAAGGAGCATTTCAATGTAATACCTCTCAATCCCTGTCCGAGTTCCCCAACGGCCACGTTCTTTTCCAGTAACACGAAGGCGTTTTGGCTGTCCGCCTTTGTCAAAGTGTAACTGCAAAGAGATCCTTCTGTCTTTAAATAGCCACACCCTCTCCACTGTTAAGGAGGGTGTTTCCCATAAGATCCTATTAGTGGTGGGTACGTGGTCATGTGCCGGAGATGACATCACTAGTTCTTTGTGTGTCTATTTCCGGCGCAGCGTGTCCAGCCCTAGAATGATCCCCGCCTGAAGGTAACAGCTGGAAGTGACGTCCTATTGTACGCGCGTCACTTCTGGCGCAGCCGGTCACCTCCACTACAGCGAGTCCCCTCTGATAGATGTTCCCCACTCAGAAGTGATGTCCATTCCGCACTGGATCTACTTCCTGCTCCGTATGCCCCCACACGACTTCCGGCAGCCAGTCCTCCCTGAAAGATGTCCCCCACCCAGAAGTGACACCCAATTCTTGGTGTGCCTACTTCTGGTTCTATATGCCATACCTAAATGTGTTCCCCACTTTAGATAAAGGCAGCGGGAGTCGGTAATATAGGTTCCAACACCCGGAACATATTTTAATGTTCCCACTATGTATCAGGTGTGTATGAGGAGGATAAAGGTGTTTCCACTTTCAACCCTGTTTTTAATAGAGGTTGCTTTGTGAATAGTTTTAACTATATTGTTTGCTCTGAGATTGAGAAAATTCCACCACAGAGAACTACTAAACATAATTTAAGTAAAGAGGAATTCGAGGCCATGACTAAATTGGAAAAAAATCGGGACATTATAATAAAACCAGCCGACAAAGGCGGAGGGGTTGTTGTAATGGACGTGGAAAAATATGAAAAGGAAATTCAACAACTGAATGATAAAGATACTTACACCCTTCTAAGAGGTAACCCTAGCAACAAAATTGAGAAAAAATACTTCAATATGTTAGAAAAATATGAAAAAGAGGGCACCATCTCTCAGACAGTAAGGGAGTACCTAATTAAAAAAGAACCGGTGCTCCCTGTGATGTAAGTCCTCCCAAAAATCCACAAGGACTTAAACAACCCCCCAGGACGTCCCACTATTGCTGGTGACGGACTCGATCACCTCCAATTTGTCTCATTATGTGAATTTTTTTCTCCAGCCTAAAGTAGGTGGACTAAAATCATAAGTTAAAGACACCATAGATGTCATAAAAAAAGTAAAAAGAATTGAAGGCCTTACGGATTGTTTTTTAGTCACAGCTAATGTATGTTCACTATATACAATCATTGAACATAATCTTGGAATAGAGGCAGTTGCACATTGGAAAGAGAGAGTAATTTTAACTAAAATTTGTTGAATTTTATTAAGGAAGGAATTTTATTTATTTTAACGAATAATTTCTTCTGGTTTAAAGGGATGTATTACATGCAAAAAGGAGGCACTGCTATGGGCACCCGCTTTGCACCAGCCTATGGTAACCTTTTCATGGGCTGGTGGGAGGATCAGGTAATTTGGAATAACAACCCATTTTTAAAACAGGTTGCCCTATGGATTCGTTATATAGACGACATTTTTTTATATGGACTGGGAATTAAAAAGATTTGGAAAATTTCTGTGGAACACTCAATAAGAATGATTTTAATATTGTTTTAACATACGATATCAATGCAAAATAAGTAAACTTTTTAGACCTAGTTATTTATAAGGAAGGGAATGGTCTATGTACAAGGAATTTTTCAAAACCCACGGATAGTAATTACTATATTAATGTTAATAGTCACCATCATCCAAGATGGTTGAAAAACATCCCTAAAAGCCAAGTACAAAGGGTACGTCGTAACTGTACCAATAATCAGGTCTTTAAGGAACAAGCTGAGGAACTAAAATGTAAATTCACTACTAAAGGATATGATGAAGATAATGTTAATGTAATAATAAATGGTATGCAAGAAATACCACAAGAAAACTTTAGAGTATAAAGACAAAAAAAACACAGAAACCAGAGATCAAACCTTCCTACCTTTTTATCACTACTTTTAATTCCCAATACTGCAGTATTGAACATGTTTTTAAGAAACACTGGTACATTTTAAGTCAAGATCCAGTTCTTAAAGATATTATCCCTTCAATTCCCTGTTTTATATACAAGAAAGCACTGAATCTTAAAAACCATCTGGTGAAGAGTGTAATAGAGGAGTAGAAAGTGGGACAAATTAAGAACATAGGGTTCCACAGATGTGGATCCTGCTATGTTTGCATCTCGCATAGACAACAACCCACGAAGGTTGAATTGGTGGGGTCTAATATTACAAAACAAGAATATAAGATAAAAGATTTTATGACACGTAATAGCACCAACTGCATCTATTTGATAGAATGCAGTTGCGGCCTTCAATATGTGGGCAAAACTAAAAGAAGGTTGAGAGATAGGTGGTCAAAACATTTACGCAATATCAAAAAGGGCTTTGAGAAACATTCTGTATCACAGCATTTTAAAGAAATACATAAATGACCTGTGTCGAATATTAAATCTATGATTGGAATAAAAAACATAATCAGGCAATTGGAGAACTAAAGGGAGTGAGAAAGCACTAGCCCAAGCCGAGATGTATTTATTTATGATTTTAAAACCATTGAACCTAAAGGTTTGAATAGTGATTTTGAAATGAAGTGGTTCTTTTTTTAATGTATTCTTTTATTGATTCTATTGAATGTTATGAAATAGTATGTATTTATTTGGTTTGTCACAGGATATTTATCCTTTTTTATGCCTTCTATCTGGGTTTTTAATAAGGGGTGGATTCTTTTCTCTGTATACTTTTATGAAGATATTTTATATGTTAATATGCTATGCTGTGTTATTTATATGCTATTGATTTGCACAGAGAGCACCTTTGTTCGATAAAAGGTTACATTCCATAGTGGGAACATTAAAATATGTTCCGGGTGTGGGAACCTATATTACTCACCCCCGCTGCCTTGATCTAAAGTGGGGAACACATTTAGGTATGGTATATAGAACTGGAAGTAGGCACACCAAGAATTGGGTTTCACGTCCGGGTGGGGGACATATTTCTGGGAGGACTGGCTGCGCCGGAAGTAACTCTCCATGCCGGAATTCGTGAGGGGGCATACGGAGCCGGAAGTAGACCCAGTGCGGAATGGACATCACTTCCGATTGGGGAACATCTATCAGAGGGGACTTTTTGTGGTGGAGGTGACCGGCTGCGCCAGAAGTGACGCGCGGACAATAGGACGTCACTTCCAGCTGTTACCTTCAGGCAGGGAACATTCTAGGACTGGACATGCTGCGCCGGGAATAGACACACAAAGAACTAGTGATGTCATCTCCGGCGCATGACCACGTGCCCGCCGCTAATAGGATCTTATGGGAAACACCTTCCTTAACAGTGGAGAGGGTGTGGCTATTATGGCTATTTAAAGACAGAAGGATCTCTCTGCAGTTACACTTTGACAAAGGCGGACAGCTGAAACGCGTTAATGTTACTGGAAAAGAATGTGGCCATTGGGGAACTCGGACAGGGACTGAGAGGTATTACATTGAAGTGCTCCTTATTCGGATCATAGGACCACTGATGTATGCTTTTACATCCTGCCTTGGTCTGAAGGCCCATTCTGGTACGCGGGCATTTTGTATTCATGTTATATGTGTAATAAATTGCTTTAGAATTACACTATGGGATATCCCTTCTTATGAATATTTTTGAGGTACAAGTGAACAACATAGAACTTCCATCCAGGAAAGTTATCAGACTGGAAAAAGAATTTAAGGGGAGACTACCATCTTAATCTTAGGAGTTGGAAGGAATATAACTTCACTCAAGTGATTTGCATCCACTGAATGGTTTATTCTCCTTCCCCTTTTTTTTGGAGAAATTAACAAAGAAAACCACCACCAGAAAGAGGACTTGGCAAGGTGTATGGACTATCTCACTGCTGCTTTCAGTGTGTGGACATTCATGTAATTATTGGTACCCTAAAGGAAATTGCGCTTGGTATTTATTTGTTTTTTATTTCTACTATACATGTGGTGGGGACTGCAGTTTTACTGAGCAGCATTCTCCATAATTTTTGAGAGCGCAGAATTTATCTATTTTTTTTAAATATATCAATTAAGGAGTGTTTGTGGTATCAACCACCGAGGAACCGAGGGAGGGTATTTAAAAAAAAAAGACTCAGTCCGTAGTTGAAATGCGTTGGTGTTGTTGGATATAAGGCTGGAATCCAGGAGGTGGGGATTGCCTAAGGGTTACCCTATGCCGTTGAATGACTACAGATTCCTGCTCCTAGGAAGTGTGGATTTCCATACAAGCGATTTTAGGTGTATTCTCTACATCCACACCATCTGGTATGCCTTTAATTTGTACTTATGTATGGTGGATCATATTATCCATGTAATTTATGTTTTTGATTCCTATTAAAAATGGTAATACACTATGGTAGCCCTTCTTTCTCCATTTTTACATAAACATATATGGTGGATGGGAGTTTGAAGATCAACCCATAACTAGTGTCTGGAATCACACAAAACCCTCCCTGTAGTGGAATTGACAGAGGATTTTTTTCCCAAGGAATTGGATGAGTACTTTCCTTCTTGGATGTTTGCTGTGTTGAGACTTAATCAATCCTAGGACATTTTATTGTTAACTTCTATACGAATATTCAGTTTGTAATCTCTGGCTTATTAATTTTGTGCTTGGGTGTCCATCTTCATTGTTTACAAATAAATAAATTTGGTGACTCTAGCTGGTATGCTACAAGGACAAATTTTGGAAGACAGCCTTAATGTTGTGATATGCTTTCTTTTAAGTCTGCTTTTTATTTTTTTATTCTTTTCCTTACTCATCAACAGGGCCTCAAAATAAATCAAAGTTTACCCATTCTCCAATTTCATAATACATATTTCACGGAGAGCGCTGTATCCATACACATTTTATTTCTATACGTACTTTTATTGTATAATCTATTTTTATTTAGGCAAAATCAGCACAACACATACGTGGCCTACATAAACACAGTGAATATGAAAAATAATGTACTGATGTGTCCAGCTAGTTTGTTGCTCATAGCGCGCCATTCAGTCCCCCTGTGTCGCGCCATGGAATGTTACGTGATGGCTGTATTGTGGCATACCGTGGTTTTCTACAACAAAAGATAAGCCATGGAATGGCATTCGAATCCCCAAGATGCAGACCTTAACCACTAGCCCACACACTCTAGCCATGTGGAGAGCTGCACCTGTTGTGTATGTGATGTGAAGTGTGCAAATGAAAACAGGTAATGTGTACAATGTCAATAGCAGGCTCAGCTTGCGGCGGCATTGAATAGATGGTGGGGAGCCATACAATGAGCTCAGTGAAGTTGAATAGTAATGTGTGATGGTGGGGGGAGGTGGTGAAGGAACCTGGGTGGCCATACACAGGGAGGAAATGAGGATGGAAGTGCAAAGTAGTGTATTTTAAAAGTATGGAACCTGAAATGATCTCTCTTTATGAAAAACTTGCCCCATTATGTGTACAATATAATGTCTACTCTGTAGCAGAAATGTCAAGTGGTGTGATGTCGACAGAAATGTTTTCAGTCTAAGGTCACAGGAATGCTGTGTGACTCTGTAGCACCGAGCGTCTTTTATGCGGCTTTTTACCCTAAAATGCTTCTTTTTTTTTTTTTTTTTTTTTTTAGCACAAACAGCTTCTGCTGATTAAAATGATATGGAGCATGCCTATGCTCTGTGAGCCAGTATGGGTGTATCTGCAAGCAAATCACTACGTTAAAGTGTTACAGTCGCTGTTAGTGTAACATAGCGTTTCGCGTGCAGATACACCCGAATATAGAAGATATAGCAGATACACAGAATATAGGCATGCTGCATATCATTTTAGTCAGCAGTAGTTGTTTCTGCTATCAATTCACATCGCTGTGTGATTCAGACTCATTTGAAGGTAAAAAGTTGCATAAAAGATGCTCGCGCTGCTGAGTCATGCCTTTAGTACAGTACATGTAAACTCATTCATCATGTCTCAGTGAAAGCTGTGCATGGCTGTGACCCCTCTCTGAGCCCATGAAATAATATATATATATATATATATTTTTTTTTTTACCGTACAGGACTCACATATACTGTACTGTTATTATTTAATACTTTATTACACATTCTTCTACAGCCCTGATTCCAAAATGCTATACTATAGTGTACCGAATCACAGCTTCTGTCAGTCAATCATCGGGCGGTGATACAGAAAATGCATTGGAAACCTGACGCATGTGCTGTGTAGTTTAGGAAAGGTGCCGCCTGGTGGCCAAAAATTTATATTACACGATATGACTTTTTTCCAGCGCTACGCTACGTTCCGTTAAGAAACATTGTGTGGCGCGACTCAAGGCTACTGTGTGGCGCAAGATGCATGGCATGCTACATGGCTGTATGGAGCGACAAACTAACTGGGCACATCTGTAGATACAATGAACAAACATACTTACACAAACAAAAAAACAAACCTTAACTATACTTATTTTGCATATTTTTCTGGACTTCAAATATGTGTGGTTTATTTATTATTTTCTGTATTCTGTTACATATTGGGACAATGTGGAGTTGAAGTTACATCAGTGTGCATAGCCTAAAATATGAAAACTGGCACTGTGTTCGCATATGCAGATTTGTTGAAATCAGACAGTAGCACTCATTTGCTAGGTGTGTGACATGCAGAGTACAGTAAACGCACATGCACAAAAAGCTGCAGACCCACATGGATGCAGCCTGCCAAAGCAGTGTCAATTGAAGTGCCTGGGGGGTGTATGCTGATGATCAGGACGTTCACTGGCACTACCTAAATGCTTCTTATTGGTTGATTGAGTACCACTGCTAAAACTGATAGCTTTCTTCATTGTTCATTATATGGTTGTGGGTGTATTTTAGTAAGTTTTTTTTTTTTCCCCTCCCTCCCTCATTTTCAGGTTAATGTTATTTTCAAGGATTTTGAAAAACTGCAGGACATTTGCAACATGCTTGTTGAAAAATTGGACCATTCTGTATGTATCTCTTCACCCCAGTTCTATCATTCTCCAGAGAGCATTGAAAAATTAAGGTATTTATATCAATGTTCACATCCAGGATTTGTCTGTTCAATTGTAAAATGTTGTAGAATATGCGGGTGCACTATAAATAAATTATATTTTTTATTGAAACCAAAATTGTTTAAATACATTTTTATTATACAAGTAGAATTGGATATTCCCTGCAGTTTCTTAAACTAGATCTGTACTCTTGTT
This sequence comes from Taudactylus pleione, assembly GCA_031769625.1. NCBI lineage: Eukaryota > Metazoa > Chordata > Amphibia > Anura > Myobatrachidae > Taudactylus > Taudactylus pleione. Next base: position 11,587,798 of record JAUIMM010000014.1, read on the forward strand.
TCAGACGTGAAGTATGTCTTAATGCAGTAAGTAACGCACGTCGCAAAGCCCAAGAAGTCTGTCGCATCGTTGGGCAATCACTTGGAAGGGCGCTAGTTATTAGAGAAGAGGACATGAAGGAACTGGAGGATCAAACTGAGACTGAGAGCAATTGTGCACCTTCCTCCATTCAACATAAAATTAACAGTGGTACAATTCATGCAGCATCAAAAGTATCTGCAACTTTTGAAATAAAAGGAAAAGAGCGCAGTAAAAAAATTTGCTGAGATTTGCCAAAGTAATACAGTTTAGAGTTCAGAGATGTTTTGTATATTTAAGTTTGTTACTTTTATGAATTTGTATATCATAGTCTTGTTAGAAGATCTTTTATGTAACCATTCCTGTATCACATATTTTACTCTATTAGGTTTCAAAAACAAATTCCAGATGTACCTTCTTAGTTGTAAAGTTGCATTTATTTTTATAAAAGTACTTTTGATCCTTGAAGTTTCCATTTGTTAATTGTGCAAACATCTATTAACATTACAAAATACTTATTTTGGTAGCACATTATATAAATTTTGGATTATATTTTACAATATCGTAAGTGTAACTTATTTTCTAGTAATTACAGTAGTAGCAGTTTGACGATTGTTATTTTTCCTCTGGGATATAAACACACTAGACAAAATAATATGGAATGCTCACATTAGACGTTAATATGGCGTTACCATAACCACCTGCTTTAATGACAGCTCGGATTTTCTGAGCTATGCTATAAATATGACTCTGGATCACATTCATATTGCACTGCACCCTTCCATGACCATTGACATTTGGCACGTCAGTATGGTGCTCTGCAAACCAATCCTGCATAATCCTAGCGCGATGGACAGTACAGTTATCAGCCTGAAACAGTGGATCCACGAGATGGTCTTAGTCTTTAAGAAACTGGACAAATGGCAAAACCGCATGATTTAACAATGTCGCATAGTCCACCGCTTTCATGCGATTGGACACCTCGACCAAGGGTCCAGCTCCAGCACTTGAAACAAACCACCAAAACATGACACTTCCAACTCCTTTCTGCACAGCTCATTGGACAGTCTGGTTGGAATGCTTCCCCAGCCATCCTCATGACCCTGGTGTGGCCATCATTGGAATATAAACAATCTGGATTCATCAGACAATATGGTGAGTCTCCACTGTTCAATGACTATGCTGTTTGGCCCATATCAGACGCTGTTTCTTTTGGATGGTTGTTAACCTGGGACGCACATGGGCTATACGACTGAAAATTCGTAACCCATGCAGTTCACACTGAAGTGTTCTGATACATTGTGGCTGGGTCTGGCATTGTACTGTTGGAGCAGTTCATGATGCGTTTGAAACCTATTAGTGATTGCTAGGCACCCTAAATGCCTGCGGTCCCGATTTGTCATTATTGACTTTCGGCCACTGTTCCGCTGCTGAGATTCTTGGTGTCCATGCTTCTTCCACTGTAGATGGATACTGCTCACTGTCTTCGAGGGCACATCAACAAACGCCACCCACCTACTCCAGGTTATTGCCATGCTCTCAGGAAAATACATTGGCTCTCTTTTGACACTCAGTCACGTGTACGACCCCTTGTTCCACCTAAAAAAAAGCAACAATATCTAAATAAATTTGCATTGTATCAATACCTCAGACATTCACAGTGATCATCCAATAGTTTGTGTCACCATCTACACAAATGTTTACGTTCCGCTTTGATGAACTTATACCACCTTGTCTTTCCACATTCCATATTATTTTGTCTGCTGTGTTTATGATGTGGATACACCCAATTTAGTTACTCGATTCAATTAAAATTCTGAACACCCTGATGTTACTCACTCTTTTATAAGGACTTTGTGGAGATTAAAATTCCCCCAATATTAAGATTTTTGCGCTGTATGTCTTGTGTATAACAATAACAAGTGCCTTCCTTTAACTTTGCTAGCCTGTTTAGCATAACTTTTTTGTTCTTTGCCTACTGGACTTATTTGTTAGACATTTGATTTTGGGAAGGAGTGGGAGAAACTTTAGATACCATATACAATTAGTCTGAGTAAGCAAAAGGATTTTATATTATACATTTGCATTTTAGTTGTCATTACAAGGACCCAATTGATGTTTTCTTGATGTGATAAAATTATCCTGACACTTTGAATTACCGTATATACTCGAGTATAAGTCGACCCGAATATAAGCCGAGGTAACTAATTTTACCACAAAAAACTGGGAAAACTTATTGACTCGAGTAGAAGCCTAGGGTTGGAAATGCAGCAGCTACCGGTAAATTTTAAAAATAAAAATAGATGCCAATAAAATTACATTAATTGAGGCATCAGTAGGTAAAATGTTTTTGAATATTTATTTCAAAGAAAAACAGTAAATTAGCTCTGTAAGTGGAAAAGAGAGTCAACAAAACCAATATGGTATCAACAATAATTTTAAAAGTACAAAAACCTTAGCTCAATCAGCAGCCAAGCTAAAACACAAGAGTTAAAATCCTTCAAAACTGGATTCCTCCTCATCATCTGTATGTCCAAACAGAGCTTCAACTTTATCTGGTGTGAGGCTATCAGCATAGACATTGTCGTCATCACTGAGTTCGCAGTCATCACCATCACTGCTGTCGTTCTCATACAAAGCGCTGTCTTCACTGCCATCCATAGCATTACTAATGCCACATTTCTTGAAGGCACGTTGCACCATGTTCTCTGGAATCTCTTCCCATGCATCACGAACCCACTTTGATACCAATTCTATGTCGGGCTTCATCAGATTTCCAACTTTTGTCAATCGGGCTTGACCAGTTGACATCCATTCATGCCACTTTTTTCGCACACGGTCTTTGAAAGGTTTGTTTAAACACACATCTAGGGGCTGCAATACAGATGTAAGCCCACCTGGAATAAGGACCAAAGAAACTTGAGAAGACTTTGCCAATTTTTTTATGTCATCAGATGTGTGGGCTCTGAACATATCCCAAACTAGCAATGATGGTTTTTTCTTTAAGGCTGTTCCTGGACGTCCGTTCCAAATTTCTTCCAGCCATTTTTTTGTTCCGTCTTCATCCATCCAGCCTTTAATATGTGCACGCACTGTAATTCGTGGTGGGAATTTGACCTTTTTAGGCAAGGTCTTTCTTTTAAAAATAATGACAGGCCGCAGCTTAGTTCCATTAGCCAAACATGACAGAACGACTGTGAAATGGTTTTTTTCATTTCCTGTGGTTCTGAGTAAAATAGTTTTTTCTCCCAAACTTGACACAGTTCTGCTGCTAGGAAGATCAAAGGTCATAGGTGTTTCATCCATATTCCCAATATCTCCCAGGTCAAAGTTATGGATCCTTCTTTGTTTTATGATGAATGAATGGAATGACATCACTTTCTCATCAAGGTCTTTTGGCAACTTCTGTGAAATCTTTGTTCTTTGCCGCAAACACAAGGCAAACCTATTCATAAAGCGGGTACACCATCCTGCTGACGCAACTAAATTTTCAATGCCTGGTGCTTTTAATTTGTCATCTTTAGCCATTTGAAGGGCACGTAAGCGAATTCCCATACGTGTCACGCAGTAACCATTTTGGCGACACTCCATAACCCATTTATGCAATTCAGTCTCCAGAGCTTCATATGAAGTCGTTAAACCACGTCGAGCTTTTTTTACCTTTGGAATCTTTTCCAAGTCAGCTTTCATTTTCCGCCACTCTCTCACTTGTTTTTCGTCAACACAAAATTCCCTACTTGCAATACTGTTATTGCTCTCTTCTGCTCTTGACACAACCTTTAGTTTGAAACCAGCTTCGTATGACCTGCGTTTTTGTTTTGGTCCAGAATTAGAAGTATTGGGATCCATTTCTAACAGGATAAAAAAAAAAAAAAAAAAAAAGACTTTGAAAACTTTTGAACAGTACGCATGCACTAGGCCGTGCTGCATTGAAAGCCAGCTACAGTACTTCTTCTATTTGCTCTCTGTTCGCAAGCTCTAGCCGTACACATCCATTCGCACAGCGAGCATGTTGATGCGCAAGGCAAGATTTCACTCCAGCTGACGTTGCCCAGCTGTTCCCGACGTGGCTCTGCGCAGTGTGACGTGATGTCAGAGGTATTACCAGCAGATGAGCTGCTTTGCGGATGGCTTTGCAAAGAACTGTGCTATGGAAAGCCGTCCGCCTCTCACTGACAGCGCCGGACGGGGGAAAGCCGCTCAGTGTGTATGGTCCTGGACAGGGCCGGCCCTAGCCCAAATTTTTTTGGTAAGCGGCTATACCGTATTTTTTGGCACCCCCTATGCAGTGTCCCCGGTAGTGGTCCCCCCTATGCAGTGCCCCTTGTGCCCCCAGTAGTAAGCCCCTTATATAGTGCCCCCAGTAGTAGCCACCCTTGTAGTGCTCCCAGTAGTAATCCCCCTGGTAGTGCCCCCAGTAGTAATCCCCCTGGTACTGCCCCCAGTAGTAATATCCCCCCCTGGTACTGCCCCCAGTAGTAATATTCCCCCCTGGTAGTGTCCCCAGTAGTAATACCCCCTGGTAGTGCCCCCAGAAGTAATCCCCCCCTGGTACTACCCCAGTAGTAATCCCCCCCCCTGGTACTGCCCCCAGTAGTAAAATTCCCCCTCTGGTAGTGCATTCAGTAGTAATACCCCCCTGGTAGTGCCCCCAGTAGCAATATCCCCCCTGGTAGTGCCCCCAGTATTAACCCCCCTGGTAGTGCCCCCAGTATTAATCCCCCCCCCTGGTAGTGCCCCCAGTAGCAATATCCCCCCCTGGTAGTGCCCCCAGTAGCAACATGCCCCCTGGTAGTGCCCCCATTATTAATCCCCCCCCTCTGGTAGTGCCCCCAGTATTAACCCCCCCTGGTAGTGCCCCCAGAAGCAACATCCCCCCTGGTAGTGCCCCCAGTATTCCCCCCCTCCCTGGTAGTGCCCCCAGTAGCAACATCCCCCCTGGTAGTTCCCCCATTATTAATCCCCCCCCTCTGGTAGTGTGCCCAGTAACGATGTACCCCCCGGTAGCAGCCCCCCCAGTAGAAAGAAATGTAAAAAAAAACACTTACCTGTAACCCCGCTCATGGTCCCGACGCTGCTACAGGCTCCTCCGCCGCTTTGCATAATGGGAGAGACGACGTCATGACGACGTCTCTCCCATTACCCACTGCGGGAGCCGGAAGATGGCTCCCGCAGTGGGAGCAGCAGTAGCCGCTGAGAGTCTGACAGACTCTCAGCGGCTGCTGATTACACCAAACACATAGCTGCCGGCTCCGGCGGCTGTGTGTTTAGCAGTGTGTAGTGCTGACCGAACTCCGTCCGGTCAACGCTACACACGCGGTGCAGGCTGTGTCACAGTGACAGTCTGCACCGCGGCCCGCATGGTACGCTACTCAGCAGCGTACCATGCGGGCATGACTCGAGTATAAGCCGAGGGGGTGCTTTTTCAGCACAAAAAATGTGCTGAGAAACTCGGCTTATACTCGAGTATATACGGTAATAATGTAATTGATATTACAGTGCTCACCTTTGTTTTGCTAGCTTGGACCACTACAAAATCTGACAGTGTGGTTAGTACACTATACAATTGACTCAGTGTTCTCCCTAGAAATTTTTTCCAGCCGGTTGGGGACCTTCACAAATATGCACGCCGGGAAAAGGGGTATCTCCCTTACCATTACAGCCTGACAGGTCTCAGGCTGCTCCCCCACTGGCTCTCAGTCAAAAGTGCCCATTATGCAGTGGCCCCTGTAGTTTTCCCCTTTATGCATTGCCCCCTGTAGTTTTGTTTTGCCCTTATGCAGTGCCCCCAGGCTTAAGTAGTGCCCCCAGACTGGCCCCTTATGCAGTGCCCCCAGGCTTAAATAGTGGCCCTTATGCAGTGTAGATAATTCATGTTATTCACTTCACCTGTCTGTGATTTTAAATGTATGGCTGATGGGGGGTATACATTTAGATTGTAACTGAATCTGACATTTAGGATCAAAACACAAGAATAAATAACTTTCAGTATAAGGATAAAGTAACACAAGATCTCTTTGGTTATACCATTTTGAGTGCCAAGAAGTTTATTCTACTTGTTTATTCTTTTCAGATTCTCTATTTTAGGACAAGCAAAATAGAAGTGATAAAATCACATTTCTGACAAGGGGCAAAAAGACTTATTTAATGAAAGCCATGCAATATTTTAGGAAATGACCCTGAAGTCTTATAGCAGTCTCTCGGAGAAAACATTGCTTTTAAAGGTTCTGGTGTGCTACAAACGCTATGCAGCAATTATTGCTAGTCTTTCATTCCTTTTCCTGCACAAGCTGCCAGAAATATTTGGCTAAATCTGCCTATTAACCTAATTTGTGTGCATTCCCTGTACCCCACTGCAGTGAATAGGTGAGATAGCAGAACTGAGATACAAAAATTATTATGTGGGAGTCGCCTCCTGGTAGAACAAAAAGGCTGTTTCTACCCTCCCTAGGGGTTCCCACAGAGCAAGAGCAACAACGGAACTCAAGAGCTAGATTGCATCAGAAGGGGACAGGCCTTTCAGGGAACTAGTTGTGTGAAACTGCCAGTGGGGCAGCAGTTCACTTGTTGACTGAACAAAATCCCTTTGGCTATAGAACAAGCTGAAACCCAACTAGGAAGTTAAAGCGACATCAAACCTACTTTTAATTTGTTACACTTTGCCGCCGCCTATGTTCCCCACTGTCCTCATGTCTTTGACAATAGTTGGAGAAGTTTTCAGAGAGTTGCTGTGTACATAATAAGATTTACATCCTTTCTGTGGTAGATATCAGACTGGCCCAAGGCGCATGTTATGTCCTTGATCATTTCACACAAAAATATTGTAGGCACTTTGCGGTATAATATACCTTTGTTAACTCTTTCTTGAGGTCCATAGAGTCCACAGAAGTTACCTTTGGGTATGTGGTTGGAGTGATCTAGGCACCAAACAGTTAAAAGATGCACTGGGTCCTCCTCCATATATACTCCAGCTCTGGCTCCATGCATTTAGTTTGTTACCAAGCCCAAAGCAGGAGAAGGAAAAGATGAGAAGGAACAACAATTGTACCTCAAACATTCTCTCTAGGAAGAGGGAATCATAGAAATACAAAAGAAAAGATTACCAAATAACACCAGGTGTGTTAGGGTGGGTGTCCTGTGGACCTCAAAGAAAAAGTTAGATATGTTATACCATAACTCTTAATTGCTTCTTCGGGGTCCATAGGGACCACAGAAGTTACCTTGGGGATGTCCCAAAGCAGTTCTCTTAAGGGTGGGGACGCTCCTGTTTAGTAGAAAGGAGAATCTGACACTCAAAGGAAGCATCCTGAGAGGCAAATGTATCAAATGCGTAAAATTTGACAAGTGTGGATGGAAGACCACGTGACTGCCTTGTATAATTGTTCAGCAGAGGCACCACGACGAAACACCCACGATGGTCCCATGGATCGAGTAGTATGTGCGGTCAATGTGTTTGGAACAGAGAGATCAGCTTGTGTGTACGCTTGAGAAATTGTCATACGAAGCCACCTAGCCAGAGTTTGTTTATTAGATGGCCAGCCTCGTTTATGACAGCCATACAACATAAAAAGAGAGTCAGATTTCCTAATGGAGTTGGTGCGATCCACATCCAGAGAGGCTTCACCCCTAGAAAGGCCTGAAGACCGGAACCAGTTTCTTCATTTACATGAAAGCGGGATACAACCTTAGGAAGGTAACCCACCCTTGTAAGAAGAACAGCTTTATCCTGATGAAAAACCAAAAAGGGAGAGCGATAAGAAAGAGCTGCCAAATCAGAGACCCTACGGGCAGAGAAGATGGCCAGAAGAAAAACGTCTTCCCTGTCAATCACCTAAGGTCTACTGATTTCAGGGGGTTCGAATGGGGGAGCCTGTAGAGCTCTGAGAACCAGAGACAAATCCCACAGAGCTAACGGAAGGACAAAGGGAGGCTGAACCCTGAAAAAATGTCCTAACATCAGGCAGCAGGGCGATCTTTCGCTGAAACCAAACAGTTCAGATGCCTGAACCCTCAAGGTGGCCAGGCGGAGACCCCAGTCTAATCCAGCCTGAAGGAAAGAAAGTACTCACGAGATCCTACATACTCCAGGATCATATTTTCTATGTTTACACCACTGAATATATGAGTGCCAAACTAATAAATGCGGGCCGAGGAAGGTTTCCATGCCCTAAGCATAGTCTGAATTACAGAACTGGAAAAACCCTTGGTTCTTAAGATGGAAGTTTCAAGAGTCAAGCCGTCAAAAGACAGACGGGGAAGGTCCGGATACAGGCAGGAACCCTGTGTTAATAGGTCCGGCCTTAGAGGAAGAGGCCACGGAGTGTCTATGGAGAGACTCTGAAGGTCGGTGAACCATTGACATCTGGGCCAAGCAGGGGCTATCAGTATTACTGTCCCGCCCTCCTGCTTGAATTTCCTGATGAAACTTGGGAGAAGGGAAAACTGAGGAAACAGGTATGCTAGCTTGAAGTTCCAATTCACTGCTAGAGTGTCCACAAAATCGGCTGCGGGATCCCTGGTTCTGGATCCATACCTGGGGACCCTGTGGTTGTGGCCTGAGGCCATTAGGTCTACCGCTGGTAGTCCCCAACTGTCTACAAGGCTCCTGAATACTTGTGGATGAAGAGCCCACTCTCTGACGTGTATAGCCTGTCGACTTAGGAATTCCGCTTCCCAGTTGAGGACTCCTGGTATGAACACTGCCGAAACTGCTGGAAGACATTCTGCCCAGACCAGAATGTTTGATACTTCCGCCATGGCAGCTTGACTTTGCGTGCCTCCCTGATGGTTGAGGTAGGCTACTGCAGTGGCATTGTTGGACTGTACCTGAACAGGCCTGCCCTTCAGTACATCTTGTGCCTGAATGAGTGTTCTGAATACTGCTAGTATTTCCAGGACATTTATTGACAGGAGACTTTCCCTGGTCGTCCATCTTCCCTCAAATGTATGCCGACCTGTCACTGCTCCCCATCCGCGGAGGCTGGCATCGGTAGTGAGGAGCACCCAATCTGGAATCTAGAATGGGCAACCCCTGTTCAGACGAAACGTCTGCAACCACCATGAGAGGGACAGCCGCAGCTCTGGAGAAAGACAGATCGTCTGACTTTAATTTAGTGGTACTCCCCGTTCCAGCGGGAGAGGCTTAGTCATTGCAGTGGTCTGGAGTGGAATTGAGCATATTCCACCATATCGAAGGTGGACACCATGGATCCCAGAACCTGCATCGCTGAGTGAACAGGCACGGACTGGTTGTGGAGAAACCTGCGAATCCACAACTGAAGTGCCACAATCTTGTCTTCTGGCAGAGATATCCTCTGCGCCAGACAATCCAAGCGTGCACCTAAATGCACCATCAATTGTACTGGAAGAAGCAATGACTTCTTCCAATATATGATCCAGCAGTGTCTGTGTAGACAGGGAATTGTCAGTCTGAGATGATGCTGCAACACCGGTGGAGATTGTGCCAATATTAGGAGATCGTCCAGGTATGGCAGTATTCTGACTCCCTGGTGCCTGAGGCAGGCCATTGTTACTGCTATTATCTTGGTAAACACCCGAGGGGCTGTTGCTAAACCAAAAGGCAGTGCCTGAATTTGGAAATTCCTGGAAAACCGCAAACTGTACAAACAGTTGGTGGGACAGTGTAATTGGTACATGCAGACATGCATCTTGAATGTCCAAGGGCACCATTAAATCCCCTGGTTCCATTGTCAATACAATTGAACAAAGGATTTCCATACGGAATCTAGGTAACCAGATAAATGTGTTGAGACTTTTTAAATTCAGAATAGGCCGATGAGATCCATTGGGTTATTGGATAAAAAAAAATAGGTTGGAATAACCCATTCCTAGTTGATTCACTGGAACCCAGATTATTACCCCCCGACTACAGCAGGGAATGAATGGCCTGCTGGAAGGCCAAGGCCTTTGCAGACTCCTCTGAAGGAGTTGTGCAGAAGAATCTCTGCGGGGAACTTCTCCACAAGGTAAGGGCGTACCCCTGAGAGACCCCCTCCCGAACCCAGGCATCTGTTACTGTAAGATGCTAGATGTCTGAAAACTGAAGAAGTCAGCCTCCTACCCTGGGATGCCCGTCCCATCAGGCTGCGGGTTTATCATCTGACCTGGAAGCCAGACGTCTGTTTGGTCAGGGATTGCGGTCTCTTAAGAGAACTGGTTCTAGAGGAAGACTGACCCCTTGCTTTTCCTTGTGGCTTGTGGCCGAAAGAACAACTGCCTAGGTCTAGGAGTAGCTGTTGGAGGCAGACCAGCCGCCTTTGAGGCTGCTACCGTAGCTACAATCTTCTCCAATTCTGTGCCAAACAGAATGCCTCCCGCAAACGGAAAGTATTCCAGGGCCGCCTTGGACCCTGCATATGCTTTCCAGTCCCTTAACCATAGGGCTCTGCCAGCCACAACTGAGGCAGCTGAAGCCCTAGAGGACAGAATACTGGCATCCAGTGCCGCCTCTCCTAGATAGGAGGCAGCCTCCTTAATATAGGAGATAATGTTCAGCTGGCCTCTGAAAGTGTATTTTCCAGTGCCTTTGTCCATTCCTCCATGGCTTTAGAAACCCAGGCCGTAGCCATGGCTGGGCGGGTAAAAGCTCCTGACAGAGAAAAGACCGCCTTGAGACAGGCCTCAAGTCTCCTATCTGTGGAATCCTTAAAGGAGGATGCAGATAATATGGGCAATGTGGCGCTCCTGACCAGATGTGCCACATGCATGTCTACTATTGGTGGAACTTTCCACTTCGCGCACTCGTCTGGTGAGAGGGAGTATAAGGCTGTAACCTTCTTTGTAACATGAAGTAGTCTATCTGGAGACCTCCATGCTTCTCCCATAAGAGGTGCTCAGATTTAGGAAATTCAGCTTTTACCACTTTCTGGCATTTAAACACTGGAGCCTCTTAGTTCAGGCTCATTATCTAGGTTTAGCAGTTTTGACCACCCTAATCAAGGAGGGGGACATCTGCTGTTGGAAAATGGTCTTCCTCTCCTGAAAGAGACTCTTGAGAGGAGTCCTGTTCCTCACACTCATCAGAAGATGTAGCGTTTACAGGCTGGATGGAGTGATAGGAAGAAGCCGACCGCCTTCTGGGTTTTAGGCCTAGCTGCTTGCAGCGCTTGCTGAAATGCAGCAGGGGATGAAGTCATACTCTGACCTGAGTGGGCATAAACATCTATTCAAGATGGATGCATAAACATAGTAGGTTGTAGCTGCTTAGGGTACCCCATAATAGGGGCCGGTCCAGGAGCAGATAACCGTTCTACAATCTGTGCCATGATCTGGGAAAAGGAAGCTAAAGGGGGTTCCTGCCCAGGAGCTGGTATATTTGACTGATGTGGTGTCTCCTTATAACAGTGACCACATAATCCATTCTGGATGAAATCCTGAGGGGATAACCCTGCTTTACAGGCCATGCATGACACCAGCGCAGGGGCTTCAGCCACCTGCTTTTCAGTTTTAGACATAATATATTTAATGTTATGCAAAGTAATACACAATGTGACCATATTTTACACCCACAACAACCCACACACCTGTAGCAGAGGGCTTATGAGGAGAAACAGCAGTGATAGCCATAACTGACAGTCATTTTTGAGAATAAAAAAGGCAGTATAACAGATTTCACCAGTCACATACAATGCATATATATATATATATATATATATATATATATATATATATATATATATATATATAGGCAGCAGTTCTCCCCAGTAGAAAATATTAGACTGGTTGCAAAGAACCTAGTTTACTTCGTTTCAATCAATACAATGATTTTCATCAGGAAGACAATACAAAACACTAAAACACTTACCTAAATAACATGCAAGGAAACACCACGAATGCGGCTGGCTCCATCTGTCTGGAGGAGGCGTCTGACGTCATCGCGTAGCACTATGCAGCTGGCGCGACGTCGAGAGTCCCAGTTACTATGGAAACCAGAAGATGCAAATGACGTGATTGCACCAACACCAATACTAGACAATAACAAAGTAGATCTAAACGGCGATATACAAAATAGAGATAGGGAAGATAACATGACTGATTTAAGCTGAATACAAGTCCATGTTGAAATCAAGGGCTATGAAAAATGACTACCTACAAGGTACTCAAATGTATAAGAACAGATAGATAGATATATATATATATATTTATATATATCTATCTATGTGTCTATATGAATGTCCAGGACAGAAGTTAATTAAAGCAAGATAAGGATAAGCTCTCATTCAAACCATGCGGCTGTATGGTATTGAGACGATGAATCCAAAATGCTTCTCTCTGCAATAGCTTGCGGGCCATGTCACCTCCTCTATGATTGTGAGGAACTTGATCAATCATTTTGTATCTTAGGGTAGACAGGTTGTGTCTATGTGAACGGAAATGTCGGGCCACCGGCTGATCGTTGTCCTTACCACAGAGGGCTAATTGAATGGCAGACCTATGCAGGGCCATTCTTTCACGAAATGGTCGAGTGGTTTTGCCAATATACAATAAGCCGCAGGGACAGCGAATAAACTAAACTACAAACTGACTGGTGCAGGTCAATACACTATTGATTTTATATCTATATCCTGTGTGCGGGTGGACAAAACTGTCTCCCGTTTCTAGGTATCCACAAGTAATGCAGCCCAAACATTTATAATTACCTGGCTTTTTAGTCAAAAAGTGAGTGATGGGGGTACAATCAAAACCGGTCATATTATGTACTAACCAGTCACGAATGTTCTTACCCCTTTTATAACAGGGCAACAACGATGTATTTTTAAGACTCTGATCTTATTACAGGGGCAGATAGAAAAGTATAGAAACGATCTCATAAAATTTAAACAGAACAAACTCAACATAGTAAATAAGGACTACGAAGAAAAAAAGAGTTTACTCCTGGGCAAATAACCCAGTGGGGGCAAGAAGAACACAATATAAAGGTCATAATAGAAGATACAAAAAATTCACCCTTGAAACAGATACCTCCAGTGGAGGACAGTCGTCAGATCAAGAATGTGCTGGTACAAGTGGAGTATCGTCTACACGCAGGCCCCCTTTAGGCATGACCACGAGAGCCAAAAAAGATCCCCCCCCAGACTCTTCACTAGACGAGGCCAGTGGCAGAGGCAAAAAACAGGCACTAAAGAAAAAGAAATAATTTACAACTTGTCCAGTAGGACCTTAACCACAGATGAAATAAGTGTATTACAAAAAGGACTAAGCTTTGTTCCCACAGTACTACATGATGAGTTGACGAGCAAAATTGACCTTCATAGGCTTAATAGACAACTTCGCCTGAAAGAGTTTTATGATGATAAAATTGATGTGACAACGAATCCCTCTAGGTTCCAGCCAAGTAAATCTATTTCAACATTTGAACCAGTGTCCACGAAAGTAGCAATTAGAGGATTTACGAATTTGATGGAATCCCACATTATGGAATGCAGTAAAAGTGATAAAAGGATACAGCATAATTTATCCAAAAGAGAATTGACAGCCCTTAAACAACTTGGCAGTGATAAAAGTATTACTATCCGCCCCGCAGACAAAGGGGGCGGGATTGTAATACAAGACATCTCCTGTTACCGTAATGAGGCTCTTAAACAACTGATGGACACTAAAGTTTATAGTAGACTGGCAGGAGACCCAACTGCCAACTATCGTCAAGAACTCCATGGTATACTACAATCGACTGTTGAGGAACAATATATAGATAAAACCACCATGGATATGCTCTTACCTATGACACCTAGGATACCAGTTTTTTATACATTGCCCAAGCTCCATAAGGACCCTCTTCATCCACAGGGGAGGCCGATTATATCGGCCAGGGATTCACTATATTATGAAACATCGAGATACATTGATTACCATCTACAGCCAGTGATACAAGCTGAAAAATCCTACCTAAAAGATACGACTGCTTTCTTACATAAACTTACCACGCTGAGAAGCTTGCCGAAAGATTGCTGGCTATGTACTGTAGACGTAATAAGCCTTTATACTAGCATACCAAATTCAAGAGGTCTGACTGCTATGGAACAGTTACTCACCAATAATATCAATTATGATGGTCCAGCTTTATCTTTTTTCATTGAATTACTACACCTCACCTTAACCAGAAATTATTTTATTTTTGATGGTAGTTTCTACCTGCAGACCCATGGATGCGCCATGGGTTCATGCGCAGCTCCGGCGTATGCCAATGGCTTTATGTACTGTGTGGAGCAAGATCTATTTTTCAGCAATACCATCTATGCTGATAAGATTAGGTTCTTCACACGGTACATAGATGATGTATTCATAATTTGGCTTGGTAGCAGGGAGGAGTTCACACAAATGATGATAAGTATTAATATGTTGGACAGTGACATCAAGCTCACATATGAAATACATGCTAATGAGGTCCACTTTCTAGATGTCTTGGTTAGACTCAGAGAAGGGATGATACAGACATCTGTATATAGAAAGCCGACTGACAGGAATACCCTGTTATTGGCTACGAGCTTTCAACCAGGTAATCTTAAAAAGGGATTGCCATATTCTCAGTTCCTGAGGATACACAGGATATGTAGCGACCCCGATGATGAGTCAAGAGAACTTGACATCATGACACAGAAATTTGAGGACGGGCTATTCTAGAGAACTGTTACTCAAAGCTAGAACAAGAGCTTTAGCCACTCCAAAAGACACCTTGCCTAATACCCAAATGAAACGCAGAGATAACAAATTGGTGTGGGGCAATAGCTTTAATACAGTGAGTGACCACATAATTAGTACAGCTAAACGTTTCTGGCCTATGATCAACAAAGATCAGAGTCTTAAAAGTCTGAAAAATACATCATTGTTGCCCTGTTGTAAAAGGGGTAAGAACATTCGTGACTGGTTAGTACATAATGATATCACCGGTTTATAAATGTTTGGGCTGCACTACTTGTGGATATTTAGAAACGGGAGACAGTTTTGTCCACCCGCACACAGGATATAGATATAAAATCAATAGTGTATTGACCTGCACCAGTCAGTTTGTAGTTTATTTTATTCGCTGTCCCTGCGGCTTACTGTATATTGGCAAAACCACTCGACAGTTTCGTGAAAGAATGTCCCTGCATAGGTCTGCCATTTGATTAGCCCTCTGTGGTAAGGACAACGATCAGCCGGTGGCCCGACATTTCCGTTCACATAGACACAACCTGTCTACCCTAAGATACAAAATGATTGATCAGGTTCCTGACAATCATAGAGGAAGTGACATGGCCTGCAAGCTATTGCAGAGGGAAGCATTTTGGATTCATTGTCTCAATACCATACAGCCGTATGGTCTGAGAGCTTATCCTTATCTTGCTTTAATTAACTTCTGTCCTGGACACTCATATAGACACATATACATATCTGTTCTTATACATTTGAGCGCCTTATAGGTAGTCATTTTTCATAGCCCTTGATTTCAACATGGACTTGTATTCAGCTTAAATCAGTCATGTTATCTTCCCTATCTCTATTTTGTATATCGCCGTTTAGATCTACTTTGCTATTGTCTAGTATTAGTGCTGGTGCAATCACGTCATTTGCATCTTCTACTTTCCATAGTAACTGGGACTCTCGACGTCGCACCAGCTGCATAGTGCTACTCGATGACGTCAGACGCCTCCTCCAGACGGATGGAGCCAGCCGCACTCGTGGTGTTTCCCTACATGTTATTTAGGTAAGTGTTTTGTATTGTCTTCCTGATGAAAATCATTGTATTGATTGAAACGTTGAAGAAGTAAACTAGGTTCTTTTCAACCAGTCTAATATTTTCTACTGGGGAGTGCCGCTGCCACTGCTGCCTATTTCGTTATTTTTTTGCGGAGGGCACCCACTAACAGATGAGAGGAGTGCCAAGCTGTCACTGCATGTATATATATATATAATATATATACACACACACAATAAGCTATTAGTCAACTACAAACAGCACACAAGGCTAAGTAGGATATGGAGCTCTGTATAACCAGGCCACCTAAGGAGAGGTATATAGGGAGACTGACCAAACCTACTGAGATTGCATCCACTGAGAGCACCAGAGAGTGGTCTCTGGCCGTCTCATATACAGGGAGGCTGGGTGGGGCAACCCAGACGCTGGAAACCTCGTATATGGGTCAGGGGAGGGTACCTTCCCTCTGCTGTATGGATCCACCGGGCACACTGACCTATCCTGGCAGCCACCATTACCACCCCCAGCTGTCAGGATCCCTCATGTCCCGGTGGTCTAGTGGGGGAGGCAGTTCTGGTTCTTTACTACAGCGTCCACGGCAGGTCTCCCCCACCGGAGGCACGGACTGCCACGTGGTTCCCCATCATCAGCGGCTGCGGGGAACCACCTTACCTGCATCCCCAATGTTTCTGGTTGCAGTCCCGGGATCAGCGTCACCCCGCTGACCCCATTCAAAATCACCAGTTCCTGCACTGGTGTTGCGGCACCGGCGAGGGTAGACTGAGCAGCAGCACGGGCGCCCATCCGGACGCCTAGTGCTGCTTACTCATAATAATAAAATAAAAACAAAAACCACTTGCTTGGGACTGCCGAAGCAGTCCCCTGTTCAGTACGGTGCACTCCTGCGCCCCAAGCAAAAAATGAAATGCCTGCAGCCAGGGGTGGGGTATATATGGAGGACCCAGTGTGCAGCCTGGGAGCTGAAGCTTTTAACTGTTTGGTGCCTGGATCGCTCCAACCACATACCCCAAGGTAACTTGTGTGGACCCTATGGACTCCGAAGTAATATTTCAACTTGCCATACCTGTGTATATTGAACTTCATGTAATGTGTTTAAAAGGGACGTTAACTAGGTATTTGAAGACCCCCATAGCAAAAGTTTGTAAAGACCCCTATGCACCACCCAATGGTGAAAAAGTCTATGACACATGTAACTTTGAGAATGAAAATGGAACTATAGTAGCTGCACCACTTGCACCTACGGTAGTTATGCCCATGCTGTTTAACAAATATAACAGCCACTTACTGGTAATATAACAGATCATTTAAGAGATGTTGATCAGCTATAAACATTACTATGCCTACAAATCCTGCTCTATTTCTGGAATACTTATACCTACAGCCATGGCCAAAAGTTTTGAGAATGACACAAGTATTGGATTTCACAAAGTTTGCTGCTTCAGTGTTTTAGAACTTTTTGTCAGATGCTACTATGGTATACTGAAGTAAAATTCCAAGCATTTCATAAGTGTCAAAGGCTTTTATTGACAATTACATTAAGTTATGCAGAGAGTCAATATTTGCAGTGTTGACCCTTCTTTTTCAAGACCTCTGCAATTCGCCCTGGCATGCTGTGAATCAACTTCTGGGCCACATACTGACTGATGGCCACCCATTCTTGCCTAATCAATGCTTGGAATTTGTCAGAATTTGTGGGTTTTTGTTTGTCCAACCGCCTCTTGAGGATTAACCACAAGTTCTCAATGGGATTAAGGTCTGGGGAGTTTCCTGGCCATGGACCCAAAATTTCAATGTTTTGTTCCCCGAGCCACTTAGTTCTCACTTTAACCTTATGGCAAGGTGTTCCATCATGCTCCAAAAGGCATTGTTTGTCACCAAACTGTTCTTGGATGGCTGGGAGAAGATGCCCTTGGAGGATGTTTTGGTACCATTCTTTATTCATGGCTGTGTTCTTAGGGCAAAATTGTGAATGAGCCCACTCCCTTGGCTGAGAAGCAAACCCACACATGAATGGTCTCAGGATGTTTTACTGTTGGCATGACAGGACAGATGGTAACTCTCACCTTTCCTTCTCCGGACAAGCGTTTTTCCAGATGCCCCAAACAATCTGAAAGGGGATTCATCAGAGAAAATAACTTTACCCCAGTCCTCAGCAGTCCAATCCCTGTACATTTTGCAGAATATCAGTCTGTCCCTGATGTTTTTCCTGGAGAGAAGTGGCTTCTTTGCTGCCCTTCTTGACACCAGGCCATCCTCCAAAAGTATTCACCTTACTGTGCGTAAAGATACATTCACACCTGCCTGCTGCCATTCCTGAGCAAGCTCTACACTGGTGGTGCCCCGATCCCGCAGCTGAATCAACTTAGGAGACGCCCTGGTGCTTGCTAGAAATTCTTGAGAGCCCTGAAGCCTTCTTCTCAACTATTGAACATCTCTCCTTGAAGTTTGTGATTATTCGATAAATGGTTGATTTAGGTGCAATCTTAATATCCTTGCCTGTGAAGGCCATTTTTGTGCAAAGCAATGATGACTGCACGTTTCCTTGCAGGTAACCATGATTAACAGAGAAAGAACAATGATTTCAAGCTCCACCCTCCTTTTAAAGCTTCCAGTGTTATTCTAACTCAAACAGCATGAGTTATTCCCAGCCTTGTCCTCGTCAACACTCTAACCTGTGTTAACGAGAGAATAACTGACATGTCAGCTGGTCCTTTTGTGGCAGGGCTGAAATGCAGTGGAAATGTTTATGGAATTAACTTTGATAACACAGGAATATGTGGTTGTACATATCCTTCAGCAATTTACGAATATATGCATGTTATGTTCCTTTATTTTCCCTTATTTTGCAGTGTAGAATATATAGAACTGTTAGGATGAGATTCAATATTAGTATAGTTGTGTGAGGAGAAAGCTGCGTCTCATTTGTTGAATGGTCTCAGGCCTGGAGAGAAATAAGGCCTATCCTTTTTCTCTCCAAAGTAAGTAGATGGGTTCCTGTTGCCTCAGTCATTTTGTTTAATGTTTGATCCAAAAGTATATTATATAATGTATTAAAAAGTATATACAGATTAGTGTTTATTTCTATGTAGCTGTGATTAACTGCGGAGATATGGATAAGTTAGAACTGATGAGGCAGCCATGTTTTTTAATGGTTCAGCAACAGAAAGAATTGTAGCTTTAAAATGTTAGTGGTAGCGTGTGCATAACAGCAGACAACAAGTCTCAGACTTTATAAATAGGAGACCTTATCAAGATAGTCTTGGCCCACATGAAGCAATAATTAGTAGCTACAGGGGAACAGAACAAGAACATACTATATTTTGGTTAAGACATATAACCAATTAGTGCCTGGTACATACGAATATTAAATTAATATTCCCCCTTTGGGGTAACTGGAAGTATAGTATAAAGCTCATGAGAGAAAGAAGGAGGCAGTCAGAGGACAAGGCAGAAAGGGAGCACATCGAGGGTCTGAAGGGGGTGCTGGGCTCGGTTGCTATGCAGTATGAAATTGGCTGACTGGTATGACTGGCACTACGTGTCACATTTATTTTACACGTATTCCTCCTGCTGCTAAAATAACCTAAATGTTATGTTTTTTGTTGCAACTCTGCACTGGTAAAATACATGTATGAGACAGCTGTCTAAAAGTAACAGCATTGTGATTTATTTTAGAATCTGTATTGGTGTGAATTATTTCATTATCCTTTATAACCAGTAAGGTTTGATAAATAAATATAGAACAAACCGCATTATCAACTTCATTGTCATGGCAAAGAGGGACTTTGCAATTAATCTGATCACTCTTCATGACATTCTGGAGTATATGCAAATTGCCATCATAAAAACTGAAGCATCAGACTTTGTGAAAACTAATACTTGTGTCATTCTCAAAACTTTTGGCCATGGCTGTACTGTGTTCCTGTGATCTAAAGATAAGATAACCTTCATCTATCCACTGAACTCAGGATCCTGATGAGGAACCAGCAGTTATTGCAGCTGCTGCATACACTGCAAGAAACTCGAGGTAGAGGTGAAGGATATGGAGTAATATATGGGCGCCCACTGAGTATACAGGCTGGCAGCTCTTCTAGGGGTCCAACATCCTAAAAGGTGATACAAGGACTAAAAAATTGGTAGCGCCAAATGCCTAAACCAGACATACAGTGCCTTGCAAAAGTATTCACCCCCTTGGCTTTTTACCTTTTTTGTTACATTACAACCCGTCTTTTTATTTAATCTGAATTGTATGTGATGGATCTGCACAAAGGTCTAATTTGGTGAAGTGAAATGAGAACAACATATAAAAAAAAGAATCTTTTTAAATAAAATTCTGAAAATTGGCATGTGCATATGTAATCACCCCCTTTGCTATGAAGCCCCTCAAAAGTTCTGGTGCAACCAATTACCTTCAGAAGTCACATAATTAGTGAAATGAAGTCCACCTGTGTGAAATCAAAGTGTCACATAATCTGTCAGTGTAAACACACCTTTTCTGAAAGGCCCCAGAGGCTGCAACACCACTAAGCAAGAGGCATCACACCATGAAGACCAAGGAGCTCTCCAAACAAGTCAGGGACAACGTTGTTGAGAAGTACAATTCTGGGTTGGGTTATTAAAAAAAATATCCAAATCTTTGATGATCCCCCAGAGCACCATCAAATCCATCATCATCAAATGGAAAGAACATGGTACCACAACAAACCTGCCAAGAGAGGGCCGCCCACCAAAACTCACAGACCGGGCAAGGAAGGCATTAATCAGAGAGGCAGCACAGAGACCGAAGGTAACCCTGAAGGAGCTGCAGAGTTCCACAGCAGAGACTGGTGTATCTGTGCATGTGACCACAATAAGCCATACACTCCATAGAGCTGGGCTTTATGGAAGAGTGGCCAGAAAAAGCCATTACTTGGTGATAAAAATAAGACGACACGATTTGAGTTTGCCAAAAGGTATTTGGGAGACACCCCAAATGTATGGAGAAAGGTGCTCTGGTCAGATGAGACTAAAATTGAATTTTCGGCCACCAAGTAAAACGCTGTCATTGCGCAAAAATCCGAGGGGCAAGATATGGCAAGCACATAGGGACTTATGCAAAGCGTCTTGCAGCTGTAATTGCCGCAAAAGGTGGCTCGACAAAGTACTGACTTTAGGGGGGTGAATAGTTATGCACGCTGAAGTTTTCTGTTATGTTGTCCTAAATGCTTGATTCACAATATAAAAAAAAAAAAACACATTCACTGTTTTAGGCATATTCTCTGAATGAAATGATGCACGCCTTCCAACAAGCCATTTTAATTCCAGGTTGTGAAGAACAAAACATGAAGAATGCAAAGGGTGGTGAATACTTTTGCAAGGCACTGTAGGAGACATGACCACAGTACACATAATTAATGAAAGTTTGTAAATTGCTGACAACCATATCTGACCGTTGAGAGATCAATGTGTGGATTTGAATATAATTTTGTCTTCACTCTGACAAATTTGCAATTGTCAGAGTGTATAGATATACATCCTTGATAATACTAGTTTATTTATAGGGTGCCACAAGTGGTCCGCAGCGCCGTACATATGTCAACAGTAGGACATTACAATACAGTAACCAGAACATAAACAGATCACAAGTAAGAATTAGCACCACAATTCTCAGTACACAATACAGCTGGGACGGTGAAGACTATCATTGAAGTGCTAGAGCAGTGGTTCTTAAACTCGGTCCTCAGGACCCCACAGAGTTCACGTTTTGCAGGTCCCCTAGCAGCATCACAGGTGTATTCATTACTCACTGACACATTTTAAAAAGGTCCACAGGTGGAGCTAATTATTTAACTTGAGTCAGTGTGGAGACATGGAAAACATGCACTGTTTGGGGTCCTCAGGATGATTTTGAGAATGTGTGTGCTAGAGAAAAGGGCTGTGTGAAAGTTACTGGACCCAAGGAGCAGTGTATTCCTCCCTACTGTCTGACTCAACTTTGTATGTTAGTAATGGTATGCTTAAAAATGTTGTGTCAGGTCTTTGATCTTCACACTAACAAAGATGTAGTTAGTCCTTCCAATTTAGCTTCAGGCATGTAAATAACTTGGCATGGGGGAGTGGGGCATAATGGTCATAGGACTTATAGCAAGAGACAACTGGTAAAACAGTAAAAACACTGGAGGAAACATGCCACCAGAGCTCCTCTGAATGGGTTTGCAGACTGAGATGAGCTTAACAATATACTTGAGTGAGGGAATGTCACGCCCAGATCTACGTTAGGATTTCTACAGAACTAGAAAACCTGCCTACTTACCTGTCATGTTTCACTATTGCAGTGGTTGCACATATCTTCACTATGAGAAAACAAATGGGTATAACTAATTTTAGACTATCATCAGATACACTTTTGAAGAAGCTTGTCCAATGATGTTTAGTTTAAAAAAAAAAAAAAAAAAAAACAACTAACATTCAATATAGATTATCTTGTTAAGCTACCAGAAAGAAAAACAGACTATTTGAGAGATCATTTTGTGGCAGAAAAAACAAAATAAATAGTTGTTTGAATGCAGGAGGGATAAAGGCACCCTTGTATTGTCTTCAAAGTCAAAACAAAGGATCTCTTATGATAGGATTTACTTTGCTCTAATATTATATTGCATACTATCCAAAGGTAAAAATATTGTACCAAACTAAAGCTTCAGCTGTCAATGGCAGCACATACTGTAAGCCACACTTTTATAATTTTACTAATCATATTTGAAAAGTTGGTTTTAGTTTAAGTTCAGGGGATTTAAACATGTTAGCTGCCACTGAGTTTACACATCATACACCTTGAGAAACCATGATGTGACAAGTAAAGCAAGTACATTTGACAGGGAGTTTAAGCATGCCTACAATATTTAAATCTTACCAGTGTACAGCTGCCATCCATTTGACAAAGGATTTCCACAAATATATACAAATTTAATGTATGACCAATCCATCCTTATTATAACTCACCACTGACCTTTTATGCTCAATATTTGCAAAAGCTTAAATTGGAGAAATTGGTCAGTATATAATACTTTCAAATACATTAAGAAATTACTCTACAATCTAATTCTGAAATGTAAAAATAAGTGCTTATTTTGCACAACGTCTGATCTCAAACTTACCCAGATATTTCATGGCTCAAAACATTATAAACCTGACTAGATGAACATATATTTGGTGTGTCAATAAATTGGTGTCTGGCTTAGAGATGTCCTCTGCAATCAAATAAAAACAGTAACAGAAAAAGTTTATTTTTTATTTTTCAGAAGTCCTAACTGAAATGTGTCATATTGTTGGCTATCTACAAGGTACCCATGTTCAGAAAAGTGCAGTTCTTAATGAAGTATTTTAACATACTGTACAGTATTATAGGTAATGAGAACAGATGATTGAACAATGGTATAAAGAAAAACAGTAAACCGTACAATACAATTTAGCACAGCATGAAAGGGCGAATACGAGTAGCTTCTATAGTCTATACAACATGTGTCATTACTTTTTCTACCGTGTATATCAGAACAATGCACTGTGCTTTCTCTAACATATGCAGTTTTCTGCAAGAAGGGACAACATTCCTATAAATGACGTCAAGAACTGTTAGGGACTGATTGTATTCTACTGTATTTTGTTTACGATGTACATTAATAAGCTGTAATGCAAATTCTCCCGATCGCTAGCATTTTAAAATAAAAGGTTGTGTCATTTTTCCCATTAGAGGTATTGGTACTATAGTATAGCAACCATGTTAAATAGTAAAAACAATTACATAGCATGATCGATCCTTCGCTGTGCAATTTAGCAGATACAAGTAACATCTCAGCAATTTGTTTTCAACTTGCTAATCTACAGCTTTTATAGAACAAACATTTTCCAAATTCAATATTCTTTACACCTGAAAGAGGCTTCTTTTCCCAGCATGTGGACACATGAAGCAATGCAATCAAAAAGTGGACAACCCTTTAAAGAGTCTCCATTTAGAACTATTATATTTTTTTAACTATTATAGGTAACATTTTAACTCATACAAATTAGGATATGGGAGGTGTATCTGGAAAATAACCTAGATGTATTCATACAAACACTTTAAAATGTATAAACACTGTTAAAATGGACAAAATAGGAGGGTTTTAATAAAATGACTACTGAGAAATATAGTGCTGCAGTGTACGCATCATAAATGAAGAACAGTTTCTTTTCCCACAGCAGTGCGTTGTTTAATACATTCAGCTAAAATAGACAATTTTATTGTACAGGATTTCTGTAGAAAAAAAAATACAAGGCACACAAATTAAATGATATTTTGCTCAAAATTTCTATTTACTCTCGTCAGTGTGATAGAAATACCAGGGAACAGTTTTAATGAAAAATAAAACAGTGTGCATTGACATTACTTTATAAAATCAAAACTACATGAAAAATGGTTTGACCTTTAAGTAACCTACCTAACCTTTAAAATCAAACTACACATTGACATTTTAAAATTTAGTTTTCAATTCTAGGTCTGCCTAAAAAAATCATGTAAAAGTTTTGATACCTGGATTATAAAAATGCTGTGTATTACATTTACATGTGTACACATGTACATCTTTTATTATGTACACATTTTTGCAGTTAAGCATGTTGGGAGAAACATTTAAACAAGGAAGGTAGTTTCCCAACATAGCAGTACAATTTCAAACCATAAAACATTCACAATACTGATTATCACAATATGTTGCCAAGAGACAAAAAAAAAAAAAAAATTTAAAGCCACATTCCAATATACATTTTGTTAAATATAAATGTAGTCATGTTTTTTCTCCCCTTGTCTAGACAGGAAGGAACTATGACAAAACAAACTAAGAATAATATAGTAAGAAAGTTGGGATTTTGTTATACACAAAAAAAAAATTAAACTATCTAGGCAACATGATCATAGCAATAATCAGTATTTCTAAAATCACATTTACAGAAATTTCCCCGTAAGTGGGAAACACCAATAAAATAAAAATATATATATATTTATATATATTTCATTTAACTCTCAAGCTAGTACATTTTTGACAATTTTAAAATGTCTCTTGAAAGAACCCTGCCACTGCATTTATTAACAAAAGTACCAAAACAAGAGGAGTGAGCACAGCTTACAGGATTTTGAAAGCAATATACAAGTTCTTTTGTATACCTGTTATATACACAAAGATTGTGCGCTATTCTGACACAAATTGTAGGCTTTAGCTGCATTCAGTCTCAGTCTTTGGCACACTAATCTGATTTATTGATATTAGAATCACGGTCTGAAAAATTAGACATAAATTAATTATTTTCCAATGTGGATATATAAGTATATATAAATATACACTGATATACGTATATATATATATATATATATAATAGTTTTCACTGCCTATGTAATAAGATAATGCACAAAGACTAGGATTATGTATTTTTTGCTCCACATCAGAGGTAATATTTAGAAACTATATATTTGTCTGTGCTAGGACATTTTTATCAGCCATTTACCACAGTCAGGATACCACCAAACAGATGCCAAATCTGCATTTAATGCAATGTACCATCAGGAATCAAATATCTATTCAATTGCTAATGAGGGCATTTTTTCTCCATCTGTGCAGAGCCCAAGAATGCATTTTAGCTGTTCTATGTGTCTGCACTGAGCGAAGTTTGGCCTAAACTTCCTTAAACTGAAAACTATACATACTGAATGCTTAAACCTAATCCATAGGCAATAAATAGCAAACTTTAAAAATAAAACAAATCTCTATGACAAAAAATGTCTTTCCCTTCCCCCAGAAGCGTTTTTAATCCTTTATAGCAGCACAAAAGTAAATGTTCTTTATGAAAGCTGCATTTCGAGTAAGTTTACCAGCCTATTAAATTTGCTTTTGCTTTCTCTGTTAATTTCCGAACCCTTCCTCTGCTTGAAGTTCCAAAAGTTAGAGTAGTGTCTTCAAACAGCAGCTGTCTCTGTTCCTCTTCAGAATCCTCTTCAGTGTAAAAGGCCGTCCTCCTCCCCTGATTTCTAGTTCTCATTTGGGATTCTGAATGGTTAAGGCCTTCAGATGCATCTGTAGATATGTCCATGGGTTCCTCAGGCTTTCTACATTTACTTCTTGTTTGTATTTTAACATTTTCTTCTCTTTCATATTGTGGCTCGGTGTGTACTGGTAAAAGAAGAGGGGGGGGGACAAGAGTTGCCTCCGGTGGTACAGTTTTTACTTTTGGTTTCCTACCTCTCCGTTTTTTTGGTACCTCATCCTCACTCTTAATGTTCAACTCCACATGAGAATTGCCAGAGGAAGAGGTAGACTGCTCCTTAATCTTTTTGAGTGTGTGCAGAGCAGGTTGAGGAGTGTTCTGGGGCACAATTTGCTGCTGGTCATCATTTCTCGGATATTTTGGCTTTCGCCCTCTTTTCTTAGGTACAACTTGAACAGTATTGTTGTGGTCATTGTTACTGTTGTTATTAAGGATAATCTTCGGTTTACGACCAGGACGCCCTTTTACAGCTGGCTTGTTGGGAAGGCTGCTGTGTCCATTTACCTTAACACTTGCTGGTGGCAATAGGTCACCTTTTCTTTCAGCTGCAACGTATTAAAACATTGAGACATTACTTCAGAGTGGAATTCATGTGCTATAGACATCCACACGGGATGTCGGCGTTCAGGATCCTGGCGGTTGGAATCCTAACGCCGGCATCCCGACAGGGTTAGAATACCTACACTTGGTCGGTATTCTAACCTTGCCTCTGTCCCTACCCTAACCCTCCAAGGTGACTGACCCTAACCTCCCCCCCTTCCCGCACCCTAAACCTAACCCTCCCCACTTAGTGCCTAACCCTCCCCCAACCACAGTACTTACCTTCCGAATCCCGGCGGTTGGGATGCCGGTGCTGGTATTCTGACTAGTGTCGGGATTCCAGCATCGGCATTCTGATCGCTGGAATCCCAGCGGTCGGGATATTGACCACATCCAATCCACACAAGTCTAAAATAACGAACTCTATTTCTCGCTGTGCCAGAGCAGGTGCAAAGTCAGGGAAAATCAGTTTTAAATTAAAAATCTCAGAACTTGCTTCAGAACACCTTGGGCACCCCCCTAATGACTAATTAGCCAATTGTAATTTTTCAGTTAGCTTAATTAGTTCAATAATTACATGTCATTATTGGTTGTTAAAAAAAATTGCCTCAAATTACACAAAAATCAACCTTTTCATAAATATATGCACCCCAAATTTAACTACATTATTAAAACAAAAAAATTGCTTTATTTTTTTTTTTTTTACAATTTTTTTAATTGACCTAAAATTACCTTTTTTGGTATTTTTCATTCTAGTTTATTTGTAATTATATAAAAGGAGTTTGGTTATTATCTTTTACTACTTTTTAAAAAAATAATGCACAAATCTGCAATTTGCAGCATTTTTAAATATCAAAATGTTTTTCTTTGGGACAGTAATAAAATATATAAAAAAAATATTGGGTAACAGTACTTTTATGTTTATTAGGGTATAAACTCTTTCAAAAAAAATTCTGTAAAATTACCAAATTTTTTTTCCTCAATTGGATAGCGCGCATACCCACGTTAATTAAAAAATAGTCCTGATCGTGCGATCATTTTCTCTAAAAAAATAATTTTTGATATAGAGAGCTACCTTGAGATGGGCTGGGCAACCCCTTAATCCTACGCTTCAGTGGTTTTTCTTTCTCCAAGTTTTCTTTGGGTATACTGTTCTTTGCCAGATGACTGGTTGTTGGCTGGCTGGCACTTGCTGCCTGACTCCTGGAATGTTTTATGGAGTTTTCTATAACTGCTATGGAACAGAAGACAAAACGAGTCAATAATACTCTACACACAACAATGGAACATTATTTACACAAATATACTAAAATATATGCAGAGTAAGATTTATGAAGCCATATAAAATTTAGGGAACAATGTTTACTGCTAAGCAGAGGCAGCGTTAAATTTGCCCCTTGGACCAGTGTCCCTGATGCAATCTGAGTGGCATGCATTCCTCTGATTCCTGCCTGGAGTCAATGAATTCAGAGCAGCCATTACTGCCATATATTTTACATCAAATTGGCTCGGCACTGTTTAAAGATTAAGATGAAGTCTTGGTCAGCCACAAGAGAAGCCACAGTACTGCAGCTGTAATGCCTTTTTGGAAAGCGCAATATTGAGGGAAAAAATAGGAATAATGCTGGACCTTCTAACAGACATAATTGCAGCAAATCCCATAAAAAAGGTTGCCCGTACTCCTTGATTTTTCTAGTTCCTGCTGCTCAGTGGTTCAATCCGCTCAAACGTGATATACAAACAGCATGTAATGTGTATCTACACTTGACATGACTAAGCAGAATAAATTGTTGGTACACATTTGAGACCACTACCTCTTCACATCCTTAGCTTCACTAAACCAGAAGGACTCCTTCCCCCCCCGTATAAAAATCTCCACACCCGAATTTAATGCATCTAAGGGCCTGATTCAGAGTTGTACGCTATGAGCATCACTGCTCCGTCTTTGGGCGCAGCAACGATGCCAAAATATACTAATGCAGTAGGTGATGTCTGAAGAAAAAAAAAGATGCCTCCTGGCGGCATTGCAGATCCGATGATACAGCATAAGATGGTCGCAGTCATCTGACAGCTGTAACTGCTTTATTGGGAAGACTTAATCTGTGTTTGAAGGCAGACCCTGACCTCGTTCCGCCTACAAAGCAGGGGCAACACAAGAACGTTTTGTAAAAGGGTCAGTGTCGCAGTCTTCAAACAGTCCCATGTCAAACATGCTGCAGCTTAGGAGGCACTGTGAGTGATCTTGCAAGATCCATTCTGCACATGTGTAGAACGGGTAATGCACACTAGCAGTTCTCCTGCCATCAGACTTGCACACAAACCCGAGAGTTTGCATACAAGTCTGAATCAGGCTTTAAGTTCATACAGAAGGGCTCCAAATCAAACTTGGTTTTAACCATTTCAATTACAGGTTGAGTCTCCCATATCCAAATATTCCGATATACGCATTTCTGGAGAATGACAGATAGTGACACCTTTGCTTTCTGATGGTTCAGTGTATACAAACTTGATTTAAGGCATGAAATTATTAAAAATATTGTATAAAATTACATTCAGGCTGTTTGTATAAGGTGTATATGAAACAAATGAATTTCATGTATGTACAGAAACTGTGATGCACAAAATTATTAAAATACTGTATAAAATTACCTGCAGAATTACCTGCAGGCTGTGTATAAAGTGTATATGAAACAAATGCATTCTGTGTTTAGATTTGGGTCCCACTCCAAAGATATTTCATTATGGTATGCAAATATTCCAAAATACGGAAAAATCCGATATCCTGTCATTGTATTTTTCAATTTAGTTTAAGGTATTTAAATACAATTTTAAACAGCGGCTGTATAAAAAAAAACAAAAAAAAAAAAAACTTCAAACTCCTCTACAAATGCATTTATGCAAAACTGCACAGTAATTCACGTAAGTCAATATTTTCTATGAATGAACACACTGCCTGATTCAGAGATTTACGTAAAACCAATATTTACGTAAATCTCCAATGTTTAACCTTCTGTGAACCAGGTGAAAAAAAATTAACATGGCAAACCATGTATGGTGGTCTCATACCCAATGATATACTTCACCATAAGTATAATAATTTAGAAAGACATTAAAACCGACTGTCATAACATCTATTCTAGTCCCTTAAGGTATAAAATTAAAACAAATAAAAAATGGAATACATTCTTTAATCTTTAAAACAAGAAAACAAAAAAATAAAGTGTTTTTTACAAACTGAAGTTACACGTCTAACTTTTTCGAAAAAGATCTTTACAACACATTTGAATCACAATCGTTATAAAAATTAAACTTCTGAATATTTTGAAATAATTAAGATAAACTTTAGCTCAGTCTTAATGCTTACATCAAAACATGCAGAACCAGGTGGGGAATTAGATGCTCACGCACTTTCCGCATGTGTACTCGCTGTGCTAGCGCGCTCGCAGCACTAAACTGCCGTCATTACACAAACTGGCAACATTGCAACTCCAGCTACAGGAAACGGCAACTAGAGCGCAGTATTTTTTTTTAACAGTTATAGGAGTTTAAATCTTGTTGGGGTATGTCACACCCCACCTATTTCACTGAAGGTTAATGATCTGCACATGTGCAGGAGCCGCACTACGCATGTACAGATCTGGTCGTGCGACTTTGGTCGCAGTGCCCCAAAAGTCACAGCATGATTGACATCCTTTTGGCATTTGGGGGCGGCAACGGGGAGCATTCCAGAAAACGGGCGTCGGCCCTGTTTCCGGAGCGTGCCTAAGCCAATGGTTGCATCCTTGGAAGTAGCTTATTGGTGCGGTCCCTACGCACTGAGGACATGAACCGGATTATGCGGGTTGTGCAGCTGGTAATAGGTATGCCCAGCCTATAATATCACACAGAGAAATAACAATATCATATGCTCTGACCCTATGTATTGGATGCAGAATGGTAGCTCATATACAGTGCTTTGCAAAAGTATTCAGTTTTCATGTTTTGTTGCCTCACAACCTGGAATTAAAATGGATTGTTTGAAGGTGTGCAACATTTCATTCACAGAACATGCCTACAACTGTGAAGAAGTTGTGTTTTTTTTTATATTGTGAAACAACATTTAGGACAACATAAGAGAAAACTTCAGTGTGCATAACTATTCACCCCCATAAAGTCAGTACTTTGTCAAGCCACCTTTTGCAGCAATTACACCTGCAAGTCGCTTTGGCTAAGTCTCTATGAGCTTGCCACATCTTGGCCCTGGAATTTTTGCCCATTACTCAAGGCGAAACTGCTCCAGCTCCTTCATGTCGGATGGTTTCCACTTGTGAACAGCAATCTTCAAGTCTGACCACAGATTCTCAATTGGATTGAGATCTCGACTTTGACTAGGCCATTCCAACACATTTAAATGTTTCCCCTTAAGCCACTCGAGTGTTACTTTAGCAGTATGCTTCGGGTCATTGTCCTTCTGGAAGGTGAACCTCCGTCCCAGTCTCAAATCACAGGCAGACTGAACCAGGTTTTGCTCAAGAACATCCCTGTATTTAGCACCATCCGTCTTTCCCTCGACTCGAATCAGTTTCCCAGTCCCTGCTGCTGAAAAACATCCCCACACCATGATGGTGCCACCACCATGTTTCACTGTGAGGATGGCGTTCTTGGGGTGATGGGATGTGTTAGGTTTGCGCCAGACATAGCATTTTCCTTGGTGGCCGAAAAGTTAAAATTTTAGTCTCATCTGACCGGAGCACCTTCCTCCATACATTTGGGGAGTCGCCCACATGCCTTTTGGCAAACTCAAATCGTGTCATCTTATTTTTATCACTAAGTAATGGCTTTTTTCTGACCACTCTTCCATAAATCCCAGCTCTATGGAGTGTACGTCTTATTGTGGTCACATGCACAGATACACCAGTCTCTGCTGTGGAACTCTGCAGCTCCTTCAGGGTTACCTTTGGTCTCTGTGCTGCCTCTCGGTCCGAAAGGACCAAAAAGTAGAGCGACACGACAGAGCGCTCAAGTCAGACACTCGCCGAAGCAATAGCCAGAAGAAAAGTAGCCTTCCACGTGAGCCAACGAAGGCCCACCGAATCCAAAGGCTCTAAGGGAGGTGACTGAAGAGCCTGAAGCACCAGGCATCCACCGGAGGAACAAACGGAGGCTGCACGTATAGAACTCCCTGAAAGAGTACAAACATCCGGCATCAAGGCAATCTGTCTCTGAAAGAGAACTGAAAGGGGCGAGACCTGTACCTTTAAGGAAGACATACGAAGACCCAAATCCAGGCCGGTCTGTAGAAATGAGAGAAATCGGGAAAGCCGGAAAGATCTGGGTTTAAAACCTCTGGAAGAACACCAGAAGAAAGCGCGCAATATCAGATGATAAAGTTTGGCAGAAGGAGGTGTCCGCGCATTTAATATGGTGCGAATGACTGACTGCAAAAAAACTTTAGCTCTCAAGATGGATGACTCAATTAGCCACCCCTTTAAAGCGAAGAGTGTCAGATCTGGGTGGAAGCACAGGCCCGGAGACAGACGTGGAGGAAGACGCAGTGGGGCGTCGACAGAGAGGCTCAGAAGACCTGCGTAGCAAGCCCTCCACGGCCAATCGGGAGCTATCAGAATCAAGGTGCCGCCTTCCAACTTGAACTTGCGGAGAACACTCGACAGAAGTGAGATTAGAGGAATATGTGAGATTGAAAGTCCACCGAACCATCAAGGCATCCACCAGAAGAGCCCCCGGGTCTCTGGTACGAGATCTGTA
Organism: Taudactylus pleione; assembly: GCA_031769625.1. Taxonomy (NCBI): domain Eukaryota; kingdom Metazoa; phylum Chordata; class Amphibia; order Anura; family Myobatrachidae; genus Taudactylus; species Taudactylus pleione. The sequence goes on from JAUIMM010000014.1 coordinate 11,619,866, forward strand.
CCATGCGGTTGTACAGAGACACCATCAGATCAACTTCCGACAAGCCCCAACGATGAACTAGGAGCTGAAAGACGTCCGGATGAAGGGCCCACTTGCCAGAGTAGACGTCTTGGAAACTTAGAACGTTTAGAAAGTCCACTTCCCAATTGTGGACCCCTGGAATGAAAACTGCCAACAGAGCGGGAACATGATGCTCCCCCAACAAAGGAAGAGTTGTTCACTGACCTGGACTGGGCGATGCTGAAGGAATTGCTGAGCCTGGCAGTCTCCTGCAGACCGCTCGAAGTTCCAGGACATTGATCAGGAGACTGCTCTCCTGAGCCGTCCACTGACCCTGGAAGGACTGCTGGCAGGTTACAGCTCCCCACCCACAAAGATAGGCATCTGTGGTGATAAGGACCCAGTCCAGAATCCGGAAGGGAAGGCCCATGTCGAAGTGGGAGCTCTGGAGCCACCACGCAAGGGAGAGACTAACCTCCCGAGAGAGCGCGATTGTCTGCAACTTGATCTGGACATGGGATTTGTTCCGATGAGTCAGAATCTCCACCTTGGAGAGGCCGGGAGTGAAACTGGGCGTACTCCACCATGTCGAAGGTGGAGACCAGAGATCCCAGGAACCACATGCAGGTGTGAAATGACACCCGGCGATGAAGTAAGAACCCTTGTATTCTGTCCTGTAAATCCTGAATCTTGTCCACTGGGAGAAACACTCTCTGAAGCCATGAATCCAACAGGGCCCCCAGGTGGATCACCTCCTGGGCCGGAGTCGGAGGACTTCTTCCACTTGATGACCCACCCGTGTGACTATAGAAGACCTATTGTGAGGCGAAGGTGCTCCTTAAGCATATCTGGAGATCTGGCTAAGATAAGTAGATTGTTCAGGTAAGGGAGAATTCTGATACCCTTGTGCTGCAAGTGAGCTGCCATGACCTTTGCGAACACACAAGGAGAGATGGAAAGACCAAAGGGCAGGGCCCAAAACTGGTAGTACTCTTTTATTGCAAACTGGAGGAAAAGCTGGTGACTGAGCCGGAAAGGCACATGTAAATAAGCATCCAGGATATCTAAGGAGGTCATGAAATCCACAGATTCCAAGGCCGAAATGATGGAGCGCAAAGACTCCATACGGCACTTGGGGGACCCGCAAATACTTGAGGGATTTGAGGTTGAGAATTGGGCGGAAGGAGCACTTCGGCTTCTGAACCAAGAAAAGATTGGCGTAGAAGCCAGAGCCCCTCTGCTCCTGAGGGACAGGGACTATTACCTTGGAGGCTAGCAGAGAACAAATTGACTCCCGCAGCACTTTTGTTTTTCCAGGAAGGCCTGTGGTAAAAAAACCTGTGGCGGGAGTCTCCTGAAAGTCAAAGCGTAGCCCTGCGAGACTACGCCACAAACCCAGGTGTTCAAAGCGGTTGTCATCCAGACGTCGGAGAAAAGCAGAAGCTGGCTTCCCATGCTGGGGTCCCCCAGGGAGAGGCCTGCCCCATCAATCGGTAGGCCAGGGCTGCTCGCTTCTGGGCTTGGAGGTCTTAACGGAAGAATTCTGGAACCTAGAAAGAAAAACTGCCCCTTGTGGGCGAAAGGAGGATGCCCGAGTTCTAGGGGCTGCTGCCGAAGGTAGAAATGCTGTCTTGAAAGCCAGCCACTATTTTATCCAATTTTGGTCCAAATAGAACGTCACTGGAATAAGGAAGGGCCTTCTTAGGGTCTGAGTCAGCGCATCAGGAGCGCAGCCAGACACAGAAGAAGCTGACACTTTGGAAGTTAAGATGCCGGTGTCAAGAGCCGCTTCATCTAGATAAGAAACGGCCTGCTTGATATGTGCCACCAGAGGTAATAGCTGGTTGCCATGGGCCCCCGGACATAAGGTCCTCCCTTCCAGGGCGTGTGCTAATCGCCTTAGCCACCCATGCAAACACCATGGCCGAACGTGCAATTGCACCTGCATGTGTATAAATTCCCTTAAGGAAATTTTCCGACTTCCTGTCCCTCGGATCCTTGAGGGAAGCTGTATTTGAAATAGGAAGGGTAGAACTTTTGACGGGCAATGTGCGCATCCACAGGAGGAGGAGACTCCCATTTGCTATGCTCCTCGGCAGAGAGCGAGTAAAAGGACACAATGCGCTTGGAGACCCGAAACCACCTGTTAAGAACGATCCAAGCTTCAGCTAGTATTTCCTCATACTGTTTAGATTTAGGAAACTCCACAGACCTTTTTCTGACGTTTGAAAACCGGCACCTTTGGTCTAGGAGCCAGTTCCTCGTCCTCAATAGAATGGATCGATCTGACTGCCCTAAATAAGGCAACAATATCCACTTGAGGGAGAGGCTCCTCCTGAACAGACAGTGTCATCCTCAGAGGCAATCAGAAACCTCAACTATCTGGGGGATAGAGCTCTCACGCCTGGACAGTCTGCATCCAGAAGTATGGTACCCATCCAGCATTTGTTGAAAGGAGGCAGACACCTGTTCTAAGCCCTGCACAGATTGTGAGAAGGTGCTCATCCATGGGGGTTCCAGCGCAGGCAGCTTCAAATGAGGCTGCATAATAGGGGCGGCTTGGACCCCGAAAGTAGGAAGGATAGGCGCGGGAGCTGTAAGGTGATCCACCAACTGCGACATTACCTGCAACAAGTTGGCTGCCCATGTCGGTTCCTAGCTGGAAGCAGTATATGGGACATTTCGCTGCATGCCAGAGCAACACAAGATACAGAGGCCGTCCTGGGCCACATCCTGTGGGGACAGACCGGCAGAACAAGATCTACATGAACGCAGCAAAGGAGCCTCCATCTCCTTTGGTGCTTTGTTCTTGGAACAAAGAAAAGTCCCGTACATCTAGTTATATAACAGGGGTGTGCAATAGGGAAAAGTGCACTGAATGTAGGGCTACACAAATTTAACTTAATTTGAGTGGGGCAACAGAAGGGGAGTTAAACCCTTTCATAGCTATAGAAAAACAGACAATAGTGTGAAAAATGAGAACAAGCACAGAGTCGCATTCAATGCAATAATAGTAACAACAATAATATGCAGATAATGCTCAACAATCCAACCCCAGTCGGCTGGATGGATAACCTGACCTGAGGAGGGGAATACAGTGAGACAGGAGCCAAACCTCTCTGAAGACTAACTGCAGGCAGCACAGCTCTGAAATGGCTGCTTAGCATTTGCCCAAGGGAGGAAAGAGGAGGAGAAGGAGTAAACCCATGGCAGGAAGCCTCAGTGAGGAATCACACCATGGAACGAGGGAGGGGCTAACGGGTAGAGCCTACCTCCCCCTGCTGACAGATGACCCAGGGCATGGCCACCCAATATTATAGTGAAGGGCCGCTGAGCTCTGCAGACCCCTGCCACCTTGCACGCCTGCTTGTCAGCACCGCCGGTGGTCTCCAGGTGATAGGTGCGCTTGAGCTGATGTTGCATCTGGCTGCGACTGGGGTCCTCCATGTGCAGAGAGCCTTTGTACACTGCTGTGTGAGAACACGTAAATATTGCCGCCGCTGGTATATGTATTGATATGCTCACCTGTGGCTTCACAAATTCAAGTGACACTGTAGAAAGACACCGCATGGGTCGTAGATTCTTCGATAATCGGACTTCTGAGTAGACCGATGGTCGTGGAGAATGGCGACGTGTGCCAAAATGCCAGCCCATGTTATGTGGGCACTGGATCGCAGATGCAGAGTGTGACCCTCCCCAAAAATGGTCACAACACGCCTGCATTTTTGCAGCCACTACCTCCCCAAATAGTTGCCCGATTGTCAACCACCCTGCATTAACACAGTCACTGCAAGTGACTACAGTAATAGACTTTTACACATGCACCGTGCGACTCCGACACATGCGCAGACTGCAGAATCTCAGTCATCTACGTAAACAATGAATAGGAATAGCGTACATCTCTACATCACACCCACACTTTTTTTTAAATGCACTTCAACATTCAGTTACAGTGGATGAATACATCATACACTATCCCGAGCATTTGAATATTTATGTAAGGTATTGCACAAGAAACAGTATAGAAAAAGTGGTGTTGCCAATAGCAACCAGATGTTTGTTTTCATTGTAATGAGATGCTTTGGACACCATCAATTTTTCTACAGCACAACACTGATTAGCAACTGGTAGCCCACAAACAGCCAGCCTGGTAAGCCTTCACCTGTGGCCCCAAATTTATAAAGCTGCTGCTCTATCTCAGAGCTGAGTCCACAGATGAAGTGGTCTGTGAAAGTAGCTGATTGAAGGAAGTTGCTTCTGCATCATGTAACTACAGAAGAAGAATGGGGACACGGGTCTGTACCATAAACTCCCTTCCGTCTCTGGGGTAAAAAGTGTTAAGGGAAGTAGACATTTGAGCAAGGTTATATTTTGGTAATTGTTGATTAGGGATCATTAGTTGAATAGTGGTAGTTATTAATGTGGTAGGCCACTGGTGCTCACAATTGAGAGTTAGGAAGCATGGTGAGTTCTTAGTGACATATAAGCAGTATTGTACTTGTAGTATGTAGGGGCATTTTGTGGCAAGGGGGGTCTAAAGGAATGTGGATGAACTATGGATGAAGTTTCGGGGTCTGAGGGGCATGTGGAGAGAATTAAACATTTTGTGGTCTTTTTCTGTATTTGTGAGATTAAGGGTAATATATATGATTCTCTTGAAGGAGAAGGACACATTGGTCTACAACATAAGAAAATTGGATGAATTATGAAACCAGCCTAATGAAAGGGCTAAGGCCACTTCTCTATTTGTCAAAGTGGATTGACCCTCTTATGCCACAATTTATAATATTGCAATCAGGCACATAGAGAGGGTGGGGTAACGATACATATGCAATTCCTAATGTTAAACAAGTTATAATCCCACCTATTTCATTCAAGATCTTAACACCCCCATACATCAGCAATGGATCGCTGCGTTCCTGCTACCCGTCATGGATGTTGGATTTCACAGATATGCCAATCACTAACAAAAATGATAGTGATTGGCACATCGGTGAAATTTAACATGTAGAATTTTACAGATCCTGCAATGGATCGCAGATCATCAATGGCAGCCGGTCGGCTTTTCCGACAGGCGGATCAGCGTTTCCGATCCGATCGTAGGATCGGACGCCTGATTAATGGGGGTCTAAAGTTAAAAGAACCTATTCTCCATATGTAAAACTTCACTAGTTTGTAGTTATTTTCCTAGATAAGGAAGAAAGGTTTTATTTTTGTATAGATAGTGAATCCTTAAAGACAACATACCAGACTTTCCTGGAATTGCAGCATTATTAGGCCGCGTAACCACGAGTTTAGTTGTTAAAGATGTAGACGGTTGATCAGCAACAGCTGGCTCTATGTGACGCCTATAACTTCGCGTTCGAGCCACAGGACTAGACTCTGCCCCCTTGCCATTTATCAGCACTTTTTGAGCCAATAAACGTTGGGGTGCTGGTCCTGGAGACATCACTGTAGTTTCTTGTTTGGATTGATGCCTTACATATTTTCTTTTCCTTTCAGGGCTAAAATAAAAAGTATGCAGATATAAGACTGGAGAGATCAAAGAGTTTAGGTGGAAATTGCATCACACAAAACTAAAAATACCACACTATATGAAAAGCATTTTACTGTCCACATAATATTGTCAATTTATATTGGCTACCGCAATGCCTGCATGATTATAACACCCTACATGAACGGTTACTGAATAAGGTTTCTGGAAATACCTGGATGCTGTGCTGCTGCTAGAAGAGCTGCTGCGATTCCGTCTCTTCTTGCGTTTGGTTAATGTGTTCCTCTGATGAAACTTGATAGCAGACTGATAATCTGACAATATGGTGCTAACACGTTCCTCAAAGAATGCAGAGAGCCGCAAACTCATGCTGTATATCTAGTGGAAACCGAATGCATTGGTTTAAACGATCTAAATATTTTTATATAAAAATCCACATACAACCTACAAATAGAAACAGGTTTATTTCAAGTTATGCTTCTAGCCTTGTACAGCTTGCATATTAATACTCAGTTATGGACAGTTTAAGCTATGTGGCAGATTCCACTTCCCACAGTCTTCTACATGCTGCGAGACATGGTTTCTTCAGTACCATCAGCGCAATGTGCCTTGTGCAAATGTAAAATCAGTGTGTAAAGTGATTAAAGTGTGCAATACAGAATAAGGGGATTTTGTCTTACCTGTAAAATCTTTTTTTCTACTTCAGGGTCCATAGGGTATCCACAGGATACCTTGGGGTATAGGTGTGACGTCAGTCATCGGGCACCAAAGAGTTAAGCTTTCAGCCTCCCAGGATGCACTAGGTCCCCCTCCTATACCCCGCCCCCGAGCCAAGGCATCTCAGTTTCGTTTGGTGCCCGGCCGTAGTCGGAGGCACCTGCTAGAGGGGGGCTTAGAAGAGCCCCTGAAGCTTTTTCTTCATGCAGCTGTGGCTGCACATCTGGATGAACAGCATGGACAGTCAGTCCTGCCGTCCATGCTGTCTTCCCTACAACCCGCCGGTACCAGAATGCCGGTACTGATCCGGGGATGCTGGTGGACATCTGGGGTCACAGCTAGCGGTGACCCCAGATGTTCCGGACCATGGCCGGATTCAAGGGGGACAGAGGTAAGAAGCGGGGTCCCACATGGTCCTAAGTCCCCAGGCAGGGGGCTCCCTGGGGACTGGCTGCAGCGTGGAGCCAGGCGACCAACCTGCGCTTCCACTACCCCCTGCAGCAGAGCGGTAGCGCTGCGGCGTCCCAGGGGTTAAATGCATGCCAGGGGAGCGCGCCTTCCCTGTCTCACAGCCGGCGCCTCCCCCGCTGCACACAGCCCTCTCTGCACTGTGCTGACTGGCCCTGTGTCAGCGCTCCTCCCCCAGGCCAGCCTTCTCTCTGCTCCTCGGTGGCCATCTTTTCTGAAGCATGGTGAACGCTGCTGGAAGCCTGCATTGGAAGCATCGTGGTCTGGGTCCCCCCGCATAACTCTCCTCCGCTGTGGTCAGGCCTGTGTATGCAGCGCTGTGTCCTACCAGGCCCTGTGTCTGTGTAGTTGAGTGATCAGCGCTGTTAGTGCAGGAATTGTTATTTCTCTGCATTGTATGTGACTGTGCTAGCGCTGCTGCCTGTAACTTTTTTTCTAAACTGTCAGCTTTATACTGTCGCTGTTTTTTCTGCTAAGCCCTTGCGGTGCGGTACTGCAGGGTGGTCTCTCGCCTCTTAAATATATAATTGGTGAGAGGGGTCACATACGTGGTGCCATCATGTCTGAAAGTGATTTTCTCCTCCGGCTACAGTGTACTACGTGTAAAGTACCGTTAGCGGAGGGGGGGGGGGGTAGCGCGGAGGGCCTCTGCCGGCAGTGTTTGTCTATGGCGCGGCCTCTTACGGTTACTGCACCGGTACAGGAGCCGCCCTGGGCTTGTTTCGCTCAAGCGCTTACAGCCTTAGTGGGCCAGTTAGCTCCGCAGCCCGCGTTTACACCGATGGGTTTGTCCCAGCAGTCAGTGGTGTCGTCACCCATGCAGGGTTTCCCACGACAATTGGTGGTACCCCACAGTCTCCCTATTTCCCCGCTCCCGGTTTCTCAGGAGCCAGCGTGGGTTAACTCCCTGACGAGTTCTGTACAGCACTTGTCGGATGTGTTGCAAGGGGAGTCTGTGATGCGGCCGCATAAACGGCCGGTGGCGTCTCTGTCGGCTCCTTATGAGGATGACGAGGGGACGTCTGATGATGGGGAGATTCTGGATCCTTACGATCAGGAACCTCTCCGTGCTAAGGACGCTGATGCTAAGTCCAAAGTATATATTCCTGGACTTATTCGGGCGGTCCGCACAGCCTTGGTGATTGAGGACGAAGTTCCCCCAGCGGCTAAATCTAAGTATGCCTTTTTCAAAGATGTGAAGGGCGATGCCACAGTCTTTCCACTTTCGGGTCAGTTGGTGGACCATTTAGAGGAGGCGTGGAAACAGCCTGGCAAAAGATACCAGCCGCAGAGACACCTGGCGGTGGCTTATCCGTTCGCGGATAATTATTTTGCAAAGTGGGAATCCCCTCCACAAGTGGATTCTCACGTGACCAGTCTTGTCCGTAGTGCCACATTGCCGATGCCATCCATGTCCTCCCTTAAGGATGCTACGGACCGCAAGGTGGAGATCTGCCTGAAGTCCGCTTATTCCCTTGCGGGGGGGGCAGCACGGCCGGCTATGGCCATTTGCTGGGTTGCCAGAGCGATGGAGCGCTGGGCGGATTCATTAGAGGCTTCTTTTGATTCCGACTGTCCGGCCGAACAGGCAGAGTTGATTGGCAATCTCCGTGATTCGGCCACCTACATCAACGAGGCGGCCCTAGACATTAGTACTCTGGTGTCTAGGATTTCTTCAGCAGCGGTAGCTGCTCGTCGCACCTTGTGGCTGCGATCCTGGAAGGCGGACGCAGATTCCAAAAAGGATACTGCTTTGGGACATCCCCAAGGTATCCTGTGGATACCCTATGGACCCTGAAGTAGAAAATATGAGATATGGTAAGAACTTACCCTTGTTATCTCTATTTCTACGAAGTCCATAGGGTTCCACAGGACTCCCGCCCTGTCGCACCTGTGCTGCAGATGGGCTTTGCTCTGGTCACCGGTTTTCCGTCTCCCTCTGGTGAGAATGTGATTCTTGTATGTGTCCAGATCTTTGTTCTCTCTCTTCCTTCTCCTCCTCCGGCCTATGGCTTGGTAACTAACTGAGATGCCTTGGCTCGGGGGCGGGGTATAGGAGGGGGACCTAGTGCATCCTGGGAGGCTGAAAGCTTAACTCTTTGGTGCCCGATGACTGACGTCACACCTATACCCCAAGATATCCTGTGGAACCCTATGGACTTCGTAGAAATAGAGATAAGGATAAGTTCTTACCATATCTCATATTTTTCTGAGTCCATGGGGGACACTGGGGTATAGGGTGAGCTGCAGGAGCCTGGGCAGCAAGGAGTTAACTTCTTTTCAAGAGGAACAGGTTCCTCCTCCCCTATACCCTGCCTGGAGCCTGGGAAGTCAGTTATTCTTAACGAGCCCAAAGAACAGAGGAGAAGACTGGTACACAAACCACCAGACACAACGGGGACGATTCAATTGTTTTTTTTAAGCCTGATAATTAATGAGCGCTGGGGTGTTGCAATTCAATTGTTCTGGGCGCTCACTAATTATCGCCCTCTTCGTCCCGGGTTTAGCAGTGTAAAACGGCTAAACCAGTCTAAAGTTCTGGTCAGGGCGCGCTAACTGCTGTTAGCGTGCCCTGACCAGAGGTCATTCCCGAATGGTAAAAGAATAACCCTGGGAAACGCAGAGAGACAGCCGCTCACACTGGGGAGAACAGTCTGTGCTGCTTGAAAAGTAGTTAACTTCTTGGTGCCCAGGCTCCTGCAAGCTCACCCTATTCCCCAGTCCCCCATTGAATGAAAAATGCACAATTTCTGCCATTTATAGTCTAAAGCTGCATACACACGTAACTATTTTGTTACTAACAATTTTTTGAACAATTTTCTGTCAGATTTTTTAAAGTGTAATGAACAATTTTTTGAACTACAAACGATTTTTGTAACTTCCCTTAATGAAAATCGTTCAGTTGGTCAGTCAGAATGAACTACAAATTACAAACGGGAAAGCGCATGAACTATAATAGTTAGTTATAACTCAGAAACTGAACGATTTTTTCAAAGATTGAACGATATCGTTACAGTTAAATCGTTCAAAAAATCGTTAGTAACAAAATACCTTTACACATAAATGCTGGCTGGATGGTATTCAGCCTTTTGACCGTTTAACAAGTCAAGGTTGATTCAGTTATCTCTAACAGGAGTAGCCACCATCATTTTTTAACATTGGACTCCGTGTGAGGGAGGTTTGTTCTTCTACCTATCCACACACTGCCAGTGTGAGGGAGAAGCGTAACCCTTCTACCTTGGCTGACGTGACCCCACTAGTAGATCATAACTAGGCACCACAACAGTCTAGATCACAAGTACTGGAGCGGTAACGGAACACAAAATGACTAACACTGATCTCTTCCACACACCAGAGTAAGTACTTTTTAATCTTTTAAAATTTACATTTTCACTACCTTAAAGTATTGGTGCATGTGTGTAACTGCCCATTTAATAGTTATCTCTGAGCAATAAACACCTTTACTAAAGATCCTGTACTTAAACCTTTATTACTATGTATGATTAGGTATCACCCAATCATCTCCTGACATGTTATACAGAGTGTCCTGAGCCAGCTATTCTTCAGTCCTGATACAATGACAGTGGTCAGGATGATCCAGTAAATAAGGTTCTGCAGCAACTTAAAACCACATAGATACAAACTGTCCCAGGTGACTAATAAAGGAGCCCGGTAGTAGCAGCAACTATTTTCCTAAAACAGGACACCACATTAACAGTTTACACGTACAGTCAGGTGAGTGGCTGTTGGCCAAGCAGTAAAAGAGGAAATGGCAGGTTAGAGTCTAAGGGGTCTATGTACTAAGCCGTGAAGAGAGAAAGTACAGCCAGTAAATTGACAAGAACTGATTGGGTGACACCATCTCTATCCACTTCATATCTCTCCAAGGCTTTACCTCTCTCCAAGGCCTAGTACATAGACCCCTTATTGACAACCCCATATTTTGTTAAACTGCAGAAAGAGTGGCAAAGTAAGACCAGACTCTCTCAATCTCTAATTTCCATCAAACTACAGCTCATAACACATGCTTTGGGAGAACACCCATCAAAAGTGGGACAAAAAGGAGAAGTCTACATTTTAGGTGAAATGTTTTACAAACTAGCCACATACTCTTGCTACCTCTTACTTTACCTGTCATATTTAGGAGGGTCAGATTTGTGTAAGAAAGGGACTGCCATGGCTAAAGATATGGTGTAGCAGGGATTAGATCTTATTTTGTGAAGTTTTCTAGGCAAAAAAAAAACTTTAATTCATCGTACAGCTTCAACTGTATGTCAATCTCCTCTGTCTGCCTTGTATAATATCAAAGTGTGAAAAGAGGTTGTGGATTACTCGCATTGAAAAGACCTCTGTATATATCGGACTCTGAAATAACTAAATTGACCTGTTTACAGCAGAACAATAGTGTCTATAAGAGAATGTATGAAAATATTAAAATTAAGAGCCAATATAAACGGCTTTGTAAGGCAAAAACCATACCTATTTGCTCACTCAGATGACCAATTTTGCTATATTTATATCTGATAGATTGCAGTATGAGAGAGATTAGTTTATCCATATACCATGCTGTAAAGTAAATGAGTGGCATATGGAAAAAGTATTATAAAATTAAATATATCTTATGATCAATTTGAAATTCAACAAGAAAACCTGCATGTCTGGAAAAATAATGTAGCCCCCTGCCCCCCACCAGGATGCCGTCATAATCCCGGCGAGTGGGATACCGACGCCGAAATCCCAACCTGTCAGAATCCCAGAGCCGGAATCCTGAAGGAAGGTGGTTGGGTTAGGCACCGGTCGGAGGGGTGGAGGGCGCTGGATGAGTATGGGGTGCATGGAGGGAGAAGTTAGGTTTAGGCACCTGGGGAGGGAGGGTTAGGGGTAGGGAGAGGAGCAAGGTCGGTATCCTAACCATGTTGGGATGCCGGCTTGGGGATTTTGACCGCTGGCATACAATTCCCAAAACCCCCCTTCTAACACCCTCCTTTAGAAAGATACATGTATATTAATAAAAAACAAACCTTTGATCTTTTGCTTGGTGTGTATGACTTTGAATTGCTGAAAATAAGCCTCACATCCTTGCACAGTTCCGAGGGAGACTCATAATTTCCAGCCTCCAATATTTCTCTAACTGTACCAAAATCCATTGGAGTTTCAATGATGTCTCGATAGTCCTGAAAATGTACAGATTATATATAGTCAGGTAAGCATAATGAATTAAGGGCCTCATTCAGACCCACTCGCAAGCGGCTGTCCGCTCGCAAGTGGGTCGATGGTGTGCACTGCGCATGCGCCAGACGCGATGAGCGAAGGACTTTCCTTCGCTCGTTGTGTCTGATCAAAGGGAGCGTGCTGTCGATGTTGATTGACAGCACGCCCCCTTTGGTGGGCGTGCCTCCCAGATGGGGGCGTTCCCAAGGGAACGCCTACCGTCAGAAGCCGGCCCACTGACATCACTAGTGATGTCAGTGGGAGTGATTTTGGCTCTGATAGAGCCAAAATCACTCCGGGCCTTGCGGTTGAGAAACTCAACTGCAGGCTCAGACTCGCAGTGGCGATGGCCGCGATCGTCAAGACCATCGCGGCCATCAACCTGCACGCTCGTATAGGCTGTGGGTGGTGACCCACAGCTATACGAGCATCCAGGAGGACGCTCCATAATTATGGAGGTGGGCCCTGATTCAGAGCGAGCACTCTGGTCAGAGCGTCCGGCTCTGAATCAGGGCCTAAGTCTTGAATAATAACAGTTAAAGCTTGTTTTAAAATTTCTATATGTTAAACAATTCTGAAAGGCACCATTGACATTCTACAGGACAACCGTTCAACTGAAAGAGCGACGTTTCCTTTATTACAGAGGTTATCAATCTTCAGTTCATGCTTTCCAGGTCACCTAGCAGGTGCACAGGAATACTCATTACGCACTGACAGTTTTAAAGTTCCACTGGTGGAGCCAATTATTTCACTTGTGATTCTGTAAGGAGACTTGGAAAACATGCACAGTTTGGGGTATTGAGGACAGAGTTTGAGAACCTGTGCTCTATTATAACACAAATGTGTTCACTATTTTACTCAAAACTGGACCAAGGGAGGCAAATTTTACAGGGGACCAGGTACTGCCAGTGTGCTCTCAAGCCTACAAAAATTACGTCCAAAATTGCACACTGCCTTTTGCCTTACAGAGGCAACATGTAGCCATTTACTCTGACAAAGCAACATCTAGCTTCTGTATGTGCAACCCTCTTCTCCTGGCTTCTTTCATTGGTCCTGCCTATAAATGTGCACCATGCAGTGCCTGCGGAAGGCAATGTAAGTAGCTTCCTACATACTGTAGTAATAGAGGTGCTCAGAAGAAATCTGTGACACAAGGCAGTGGCATGAGCCTTCAGCCCACTTCTATGCCTTAACGTCCTCTTTCCTCCCTGCCCGCCCCGTACACTAGATTTCCCTACCAATTCAGTCTCATCCTTGCTTTGTGTCTGCAGAACTCTGCCCACTCTACTGAGGTATACAGAATCATGATTGATGCCTGCCGAAATGAAGTGGTGTGGGTGAACAAAGGCAGAGCCAAAACATTGAACTTAAGGATGGCAGGCAAGCACAATTTGCCTGCTGAAAGGTTATTGATCACATTTTTTATATAATAGTTATAAAATACCTCCCAACATGACCCATTACAGGACGGACAAAATGCTCTGTTCCTGGACTTCTCACTTAATTTAGGATTGCCATCACCTGTGTTGAACTATTTAATTGATAAAGGTGTTCACCACAGGTGATGGCAATCAAGAGTGAAGCCCAGAAAGAGAACATTTTGTTCCTCCTGAAATGTGTCATGTGGGGAGGTATGGTTATATTAAAGGAGGACAAACAAAAAATTCAAAACACACACAGACAAGATAATATATAGTAAATGAAGAGCAGTTTTAAAATTACATGCGGCCAAGTGTAAAATATGTGAGCCATTACATTAATTCTGCCATTGTCTGGAATTGCGCAAGAGCCATGAAGTACCATTCCTCCACAAGAAAGTCAATCAACTGGTTCCTGGCAGATGGTGGAAAATGCAGTGCCAGGCTGTGATTCCAATATATCACAACACTCAACAAGGTTTATTTCTGCGGAACCAAGACCTTTGGGAAACCAAACATGTTCTGTGGATGTGGGCATTGCCACCCCAGGGAGACTCCACACTGCCGCTTAATGATAAGCGGCAGTGTATGAGCACTGAATTTTAAAGGAATTACTGCAGCCAAGTAATGCTTGGAAAATGTGGCTGACTGTATTCAAATCAAAGGCACCCTACACTACTGGAAACAAGCACGCAAAGGTGTAAAGTGCTTTAGGTTGATGCTACAAGTAGAGAAGGATGATTTATTTCCTTCATCCACCGCTCAGTAGCCTATTGCATTTGTTCTTTGAATCATTGAACACTCAAAAAAGCATTGCCAAGTGTAATGAACAGTTATTAAAAGCAACTCTGCTAGGACCGCTTTGTGGAGTTCTCATCGGACCCCTTATGATGCAACTAGCTGCTTGCATATAGGATGACGTTACACCAGACTGCCTACTATTTTGTATTGTTGCATATTACATTCACAAAAAAGTGTGGAAAAAAGTAGCAAGGCTACTGCAATCCCAATAAAAAGCATCTCAACAGTTATGATCATATTTACTGGCATGGGCTAAAACTCACAGAGTATTCATCAAGGTCGACTGGTTGTCGAAAAGGCTCAGAATCCTCACACTGGAAAATGAGATTTAACAGCTCCTGGCACTGCTTTTTCCAAGATTGCAGATCATAAGCCTGGGCTCTGCTGCGCAGTTTACGCTTTGGCTGGCACTCCTAAAATGTATAAACAATTTTAATGTTAGTTGCAAAAAAAGATGAATGCAAAATATATTCAACATTGCCAAACTGGATTGTACGGTGGCAATAATGTACATTATTAGCACATTAATGCAGATTTATTCAGAGTGGATCAACTTTCACCTTGAATTTAGGAGGAGGGCTTTTAAGAGGAACATACCTTTGAAATTAGTATGGGTAAAAGTGATTTACAGTATATCAATTAATCTCTCTCTATTTTCTGACAGGAGCTGCTAGGTTGATATCTTCCAAATAGTATTTACAAGAGAAAAGAAAGAATAACAACAGAAGCACTATTACAATTTCACACATTAAGGACAGATAATTGTAACAGGTTAAGGAGGCAAAATAAAATAATTGCCATATAGAAAAATATGAGATATGGTAAGAACTTACCCTTGTTATCTCTATTTCTACGAAGTCCATAGGGTTCCACAGGATACCTTGGGGTATAGGTGTGACGTCAGTCGCAGGGCACCAAAGAGTTAAGCTTTCAGCCTCCCAGGATGCACTAGGTCCCCCTCCTATACCCCGCCCCCGGGCCAAGGCACCTCAGTTAGTTACCAAGCCATAGGCCGGAGGAGGAGAAGTAAGAGAGAGAACAAAGATCTGGACACATACAAGAATCACATTCTCACCAGAGGGAGACGGAAAACCGGTGACCAGAGCAAAGCCCATCTGCAGCACAGGTGCGACAGGGCGGGAGTCCTGTGGAACCCTATGGACTTCGTAGAAATAGAGATAACAAGGGTAAGTTCTTACCATATCTCATATTTTCTACTTCAGGGTCCATAGGGTATCCACAGGATACCTTGGGGATGTCCCAAAGCAGTATCCTTTAAGGGTGGGGACGCTCCTGTGCAGAAAGGAGAATCCGCCGCCCGAAGGAAGCATCCTGAGAGGCGAAGGTGTCAAACCTGTAATACCTCACGAAGGTATGGACAGAAGACCACGTAGCAGCCTTGCAGATCTGAACTGCCGAGGCACCACGTCGAGCTGCCCACGAAGGACCCACAGACCTAGTGGAATGAGCCTTCAGAGAAGGAGGGACCGGTAGGCCTTCATGAAGATAAGCTTCAGAAATAGCCATACAGATCCAGGCTGCCAAAGTTTGCTTTGAAGCAGGCCAACCCTTTTTACAGAAGCCATAGAGGACAACAAAGCGTCCGACTTCCTAAACAAAGAAGTGCGGTCAACATAAGTCCTTAAGGCCCGCACAACATCCAAAGAGGCCTCACCCACGGAAAGACCCGGTGAGTTAAAGGCCGGAACAACTATTTCCTCGTTAACACGAAACTGGGAAACAACTTTGGGAAGAAACTCGGGCCGAGTGCGGAGCACTGCCCTGTTCCCATGAAAAACCAAGAAAGGGGGTCTACAAGAAAGAGCCCCTAACTCAGAAACACGTCTGGCTGAAGCAACGGCCAGAAGGAAAACAGTCTTAGCTGTTAGCCATTTAATATCCACTGAGCCCAGTGGTTCAAACGGCGGTCCTTGGAGAGCCCTCAGGACCACAGCCAAATCCCAAGGCGCCACAGGTGGAACAAAGGGCGGCTGAATACGGAGAACACCTTGCATAAAGGTGCGCACATCCGGGATTGTAGCAATCCTACGGTGAAACCAGACAGATAGGGCCGAAACCTGTACCTTCAAAGAAGCAAGGCGAAGCCCATGATCTAGTCCCGCTTGCAGGAAGGCGAGAATCCGAGACAGACGAAACTCCCGCGGTGCATAACCTCTCGGTCGACACCACTGGAAGAACGTATGCCACACGCGATGGTATATCCTCGCGGAAGACGGTTTCCGAGCTCGTAACATGGTACGCACCACAGAGCTGGAAAACCCCCAGGACCTTAGCATGGCCGTCTCAACAGCCACGCCGCCAAAGACAGCCGAGTCAGGTCCGGGTGAAGACAAGGACCCTGAGACAGAAGGTCCGGTCGTAGCGGCAACCGCAGAGGACTGTCCACGGACAGACCCTGAAGGTCTGAGAACCAGTGCCGTCTGGGCCACGCGGGAGCTATCAACAGGAGCGTCCCTCCTTCCTGTTTGAATTTCCGGATTACCCGTGGAAGAAGGGAGACCGGAGGGAACAGGTATGCGAACCTGAACGTCCACCGGACGGACAGAGCATCCACCAGAGACGCCCCTTCGTCTCTTGTGCGAGACCCGTACACCGGCAACTTGTTGTTGTGCCGGGACGCCATGAGGTCGATTTCTGGAAGACCCCACCTGTCCACCAGTAGTTGAAAAACGTCCGGGTGCAGGGACCATTCCCCTGGATGAACGTCCTGGCGACTTAGAAAGTCCGCCTCCCAATTTAGCACTCCCGGGATGAAGACCGCTGATATGGCCGGAAGATTGCGCTCCGCCCAAACCAGGATCCGAGAGACCTCTACGAGAGCCGCCCGACTGCGAGTTCCTCCTTGCCTGTTTATGTAGGCCACGGTGGTAGCATTGTCCGACTGGACCTGCACCGGGTGACCCTGGAGAAACCGCTGTACCTGCAGGAGAGCATTGAAGACCGCACGGAGTTCCAAGATATTTATTGGAAGCTCCGCTTCTGTCGGTGTCCACCTGCCCTGGAACAAGTGTGGACCCGAAACTGCTCCCCAGCCCCGAAGACTGGCGTCCGTTGTCAACAGGACCCAATTTGGAACCCAGAACGGACGTCCCTTGTTGAGGTGGGTCGTCTTTAACCACCACGCAAGGGACAGGCGAACCTCCGGGGTGAGCACAATCGTCTGGAACTTCAGAGACTGAGGCAGCCCGTTCCACTTGGACAGGATCAGGTGCTGCAGAGGTCTGGAGTGAAACTGGGCGTATTCCACCATGTCGAACACCGACACCATGGAGCCCAGTAACCTCATCGCCGAGTGTAAGGACACCCGGCGGCTGTGCAGACAACTGCGCACCCTTGACTGTAAAGCAGAGATCTTGTCCTCCGTCACAAAGATCCTTTGCTGTCCCGAGTCCAATAAGGCTCCAAGATGCAGAATCCTCCGAGACGGGATTAGAGTGGACTTCTGCCAGTTGATTAGCCAGCCGTGCCGTTGCAGCAGTGCAATGGTCAGGTCCAAGTGGTGTAACAGGAGCTCTGGAGATCCTGCCACCAATAACAGGTCGTCCAAGTACGGCAACATGCCGACTCCTTGCAGCCGCAGAGAAGCCGCCATGACCGCCATAGCGTCCTGTATGTCCAATGACACCATGTAGTCCCCACGTTCCAGCGCCAGAATGATGGACCGTAGGGTCTCCATCCGAAACTTCGGGACCCGCAAAGACTTGTTGAGTGCTTTGAGGTTGAGAATCGGACGATATGACCCATTGGGTTTCTGTACCAAAAATAGATTTGAATAGAAACCCTGGCCCCTCTGGGAGAATGGAACAGACACTATAACTCCAGCCTGGAGCATAGTGTGCAATACCTTCCACAGCTCCGTAGCCTTGTTCCGGTCTGATGGTAGACCCGTGGTGAAGAATCGAGCCGGGGGTCTGTGCCGGAAGGAGAGGGCGTACCCGTGAGAGACCACCTCCAGAACCCAAGTGTCTGTCGTAGTGAACGACCAACACCGGGAGAACTGCAGCAGGCGGCCTCCCACCCTGGGATCCCCCAAGGGGAGACCCGGACCGTCAGGCCGCAGGCTTGTCATCTGGCTTGGGGGCCGGACGTCTGGTACTCCATGCCTGTTTCCGGGGCTTGACCGATTTCTTAGGGCCAGCCTGTCGAGGAAACGACTGTGGTTTGGGCCTGCCCTGGGCCCTAGATGACCGAAAGGACGATGGTCCAGAACCAGAAGGAGCAGCGGCCGACGGGAGACAAGCAGATTTGGCTGCCGCCAGCGTGGCCACAATCTTATCCAGATCCGGACCGAAGAGAACTTCTCCGGTAAACGGCAACGCTTCCAGACCTTTCTTGGATCTGCGTCCGCCTTCCAGGATCGCAGCCACAAGGTGCGACGAGCAGCTACCGCTGCTGAAGAAATTCTAGACACCAGAGTACTAATGTCTAGAGCCGCCTCGTTGATGTAGGTGGCCGAATCACGGAGATTGCCAATCAACTCCGCCTGTTCGGCCGGACAGTCGGATTCAAAAGAAGCCTCTAATGAATCCGCCCAGCGCTCCATCGCTCTGGCAACCCAGCAAATGGCCATAGCCGGCCGTGCTGCCCCCCCTGCAAGGGAATAAGCGGACTTCAGGCAGATTTCTACCTTGCGGTCCGTAACATCCTTAAGGGAGGACATGGATGGCATCGGCAATGTGGCACTACGGACAAGACGGGTCACGTGAGAATCCACCTGTGGAGGGGATTCACACTTAGCAAAATAATTATCCGCGAACGGATAAGCCACCGCCAGGCGTCTCTGCCGCTGGTATCTTTTGCCAGGTTGTTTCCACGCCTCCTCTAAATGGTCCACCAACTGACCCGAAAGAGGAAAGACTGTGGCATCGCCCTTCACATCTTTGAAAAAGGCATACTTAGATTTAGCCGCTGGGGGAACTTCGTCCTCAATCACCAAGGCTGTGCGGACCGCCCGAATAAGTCCAGGAATATATACTTTGGACTTAGCATCAGCGTCCTTAGTATGGAAAGGTTCCTGATCGTAAGGATCCAGAATCTCCCCATCATCAGACGTCCCTTCGTCATCCTCATAAGGAGCGGACAGAGACGCCACCGGCCTTTTATGAGGCCGCATCACAGACTCCCCTTGCAACACATCCGACAAGTGCTGTACAGAACTCGTCAGGGAGTTAACCCACGCTGGCTCCTGAGAACCCGGGAGCGGGGAAATAGGGAGACTGTGGGGTACCACCAATTGTCGTGGGAACCCCTGCATGGGTGACGACACCACAGACTGCTGGGACAAACCCATCGGAGTAAACGCGGGCTGCGGAGCTAACTGGCCCACTAAAGCTGTTAATGCCTGAGCGAAACAAGCCCAGGGCGGCTCCTGTACCGGTGCTGTAACCGTAATAGGCCGCGCCATGGACAAACACTGCCGGCAAAGGCCCTCCGCGCTACCCTCCCCCTCCGCTAACGGTACTTTGCACGTGGTACACTGTAGCCGGAGGGGAAAATCACTTTCAGACATGATGGCACCACGTATGTGACCTCTCTCACCAATTAAGTATTAAATAGGCGAGAGACCACCCTGCAGCACCGCACCGCAAGGGCTTTAGCAGAAAGAACAGGGACAGTAATAAAGCTGACAGTTTAGAGAAGAAAAGTTACAGGCAGCGCTAGCACAGTCACATACAATGCAGAGAAATAACAATTCCTGCACTAACAGCGCTGATCACTCAACTACACAGACACAGGGCCTGGTAGGACACAGCGCTGCATACACAGACCTGAGCCACAGCGGAGGAGAGGTATGCGGGGGGACCCAGACCACGATGCTTCCTTCCAGACTTCCAGCAGCGTTCACCATGCGTTGCAGAGAAGATGGCCGCCGAGGAGCAGAGAGAAGCTGGCCTGGGGGAGGAGCGCTGACACAGGACCAGTCAGCACAGTGCAGAGAGGGCTGTGTGCAGCGGGGGAGGCGCCGGCTGTGAGACAGGGAAGGCGCGCTCCCCTGGCATGCATTTAACCCCTGGGACGCCGCAGCGCTACCGCTCTGCTGCGGTCCGCTGTCCCAGGGGGTAGTGGAAGCGCAGGTTGGTCGCCTGGCTCCACGCTGCAGCCAGTCCCCAGGGAGCCCCCTGCCTGGGGACTTAGGACCATGTGATCAGCGGGGACCCACCGCGGGACCCCGCTGCTTACCTCTGTCCCCCTTGAATCCGGCCATGGTCCGGAGCATCTGGGGTCACCGCTAGCTGTGACCCCAGACGCCCACCAGCATCCCCGGATCAGTACCGGCGTTCTGGTACCGGCGGGGTGTAGGGAAGACAGCATGGACGTCAGGACTGACTGTCCATGCTGTTCATCCAGATGTGCAGCCACAGCTGCATGAAGAAAAAGCTTCAGGGGCTCTTCTAGCCCCCACTCCAACAGGTGCACCCGACTCCGGCCGGGCACCAAACTAAACTGAGGTGCCTTGGCCCGGGGGCGGGGTATAGGAGGGGGACCTAGTGCATCCTGGGAGGCTGAAAGCTTAACTCTTTGGTGCCCTGCGACTGACGTCACACCTATACCCCAAGGTATCCTGTGGATACCCTATGGACCCTGAAGTAGAAATCTATTTTCTGTGGCTAAGGCAGTTTACTGATTAAATCCAAACTGTAAATGTGGTCATAGACAGAAACATGGCATTGTGCAGTGAGCAATCTCTGAATGACTACCTAACTATGCAGAGCCATTCTTTCACTAACCTTTCTTCTCCTTGTGGAAGTGACAGGTGTATCTGTATCTTTCTCTTCTTCCTTTAAGTGTAAAAGCATGGTTACATATGAAGCCATAAATTAAAGGAATTTATTATTAAAAAATTTCTTCGCTGTGCTCCCAGTTTTGTTTACTGTGATCATGCAATTTTCTTGAGTGAGAAAATGGGACTTATATTTTATACCATAAACCATTTCCAGGTATACAAGTGTGCATTGTAAACAGTACAGTATACAGAGTCACAGCTGGTCTGGACACTTTAAAATTAGCACTACACTTCTAAATAACTCCACTTCTAACCAGGCTAAAGGGGAAATATATGAACGTGTTTAGCCATACATAACCATAATAAATGCAACATTGGACATCATTTAAATTGATAACCCACCCTCTGACCACTGCTGCTTGTATTTCTCCAAGTGGCCTCCAGTAAGCTGTGCTCCTCACCCATAGTAATGGCAGGCCCTGAACCTATTTAAAACATTTGGGGACCTATGTATTATATACTGCTGCGATTAACGTTCCTTCTTGCTGGGAATATTTAAATTTTTAATGAAACTACCGGGAATTCGCAGGGACAGCGGTTACGGTAACCCCGTGAGTTATATCCCCGGTATTTTGGAGAAGTCATCCCCGGGGGAAGCTGACACTGCGCATACGCACAGCATCAGCTTTCGGGACTGGCCAGGGCTGAAGGGGGAGAGATCCAAAGATCTCTCTCCTACCCCAGGAGCCCCCATAGACAAACCGTAGTTTAAACCATCTGAATATGGTGTAAACTACTGGGGCTAAACTATGAAAAAGCTTAGCTCTTTGGAGTTTAGTACATAGGGGCAGATTATCAATGGGGACTACGATATGAAGTGCTATTAGTACATAGGATCCATACATAAAATTATGCATAAACTGCAGTTTCTGCATAATGTTATGTATAAAGGGCTTGATACATAGGCCCCTTGATGTCTAATTTGTCTCATTTCAATACAACAAGATGAACATTATGGAAGGTTAGATACAATGGTATATGTGTGGCATAAAAATATGGGGAAAAAAAGTAATAGATGGCTTCTGTTTAATATTTAGCTGATATAATTATGCAATGTTAATAAGCAGGCCTATTTCTGCAACAAAATGACATGCCGTTTCTGATGCAGCTACTGAATTGTTAACACGCAGGTGGGACAACTTAATATGTGATGAGCTAAAAGAGGACAACTGACCATTTCCAAGAAATATAAAAGCCAGAAACCAATCACAGACAAGCTGCTTTACATAATGAGTTCTTATGAACAAATTGAGGCATTTTACTTTAAAGCCTGATATGTCGATTTCTTGGAATTGGAGTGACTTATTAGGAGTATGTATTAGTCTAGGTTATTTTAAGTGAATAAATATTGAGTTTGCTGAGATATGTTTAGGGTTTTTGGACTGAAGCCTATCTTAGGTATTGCCTGAGCTTAAAGGCGCTGATTCTGTAACTCTTATTTTCAATATACAAGTAATCCTATTTGAATCAATTGTGTGGACAATAAGTTATTTCTTTTTAATACTCCAAAGTAAAGAACAAGGAGGAACCAAATAAGAGGGAAAAAAACAATGTTCTCTTAATAAAAATAACTTTTATACAGAGAATAAGAGTGTAAAAGTTTCAGCTTCCAGCTTCCACCCACCACCACCCCCTTTAGACTCAAAGACAACTATAAAAATATGTTCCTGTCTGCCAGAAGGAAGGCAATTTTTTTTTCAAATCAACCCAAGGATTAACTTAGGAGGAGCACTAGGTCATTTTAGAACAGCATAAACAAACCATAACAGGAAAACTAGAGCGTAAAAGGGTTTATTGCCCGCTGTGCCACAGTGGATTCATAAAAAAAATATTAAAAGTTAACAAAACTGTTTCCTAAGGGAGGGTACCCTCAGTAGAATTGGTGTGAAGCTCTGTCCATCCAATACCAGCATCCTTAGATGCAGACATCTTAACCGGCTAATATATTTTCCAAAAAACTGTTAGAAATACTTCATTTTTTGATTGAGTTAGGTCAAGAACATCTATTTAAAACTTATCCAACACTATTAAATTAAACAAAAAAACTTCTGTTGAAACATCGCATACCATAAAAAAAATTAGCAACTTCTATGGTATACCGTAGTGATTGCCATTGATGGCTGCATTATCACGCTATTTGGCACGCTGGGTGACACCGACCTAAGTGATGCCACTGGCCCTGTATTTAAATTTTCTAGATCAATACAGGATCGCCATAATCAAAATGATCCCTGAAATTCACTTTAACAATAATAATGATAGGGAAAAAGGTAGATCTAAATATATATTTTTAAAAAATATAGATTTTTATCAATTGTGGAATCGATCATCTTGATGATCGGTGAGCACTGGTGCTGCCTGGCTACCCGATCACTGCGACTAGTAGTGATCTGCAGGGGAAGAATTTGAGGGTGCAGAGAGGCCGGGAGGTCTGTCTGAGATTGGCGCAGCCACCCAGTGAGCATTTCTGACTGGTCAGATCAGATGTGACCATGTCAGGAAAAGCCCAGCCTGGCGTAGTCGCACCTGAGGCAACCACGCCATGCAAGTGGTTAAACCGATAAAACTTAAGAAATGAGTGGTCAACAGATCAGAGGGCCATGCAACACAACAGACTCCGCAGCACACCATTCAGGAAACATAGACCAAACTGGTACAATTTGCACTCCATTTACTGGAACAGACTGCCCTGCACCAATGAAAGCCTGCCAAAATTTATCGAAGGAGTACACCTAACAATGGTCTCCCCTCACCTCCGCTCAGTCCAGTGGAGATGCAACTGCAATAGTGAAAAGGCTAAAAAAAAAGTAGGTAAATGGAATAATAATAAAAAAGTAAACAATACTGCCACAGCCACAAAAAGAATGGTCTTCCTGCTGGCATAGTGGTAAAAAGTTTAAAGTCTGTGTAGAAATTCTAATGTTTCTGTACTCGTTAGCTGAGCCTCTATATTGGGGAGAGGATAAAAGATTTGAACCTCCAATACAGCGTTTTTCAACCGCTGTGCCGCGGCACACTAGTGCCGCGAGCGGTTGTTTAGTGTGCCGCGTGGTCAGATCCACCGGTCAGAGCTGCCGGTCAGATCTGCCATACTGCGATCCGGGCAGCGCTGAGCTCTTCTGGGAGTCTCAGGCGTGCCCGGTCCATCACCTATGCAGACGCGGCGGCGTGACATCACAGGTCACGCGCGCCGCGTCTCTAGTCAGCTCCGCGGCCCCTAGAGAAGCCCTGCATGAAGGCCACCAGCACCCCCAGTCAGCCAGCTTGCCTCCCCAGCCAGCCCCGCGGCCACCAGCACCACCAGCCAGCCTGCCTCTCTCACCAGCGAGCAAGCCAGCCCCGCGGCCACCAACACCGTCAGCCCGCCTGCCTGCCTCACCAGCCAGACAGCCCGCCCCACGGCCACCAGTACAGCCAGCAAGCCCTCGGCGACCAGCACCCCCAGCCAGCCAGCCTGCCTGCATGCTGCACCCTGCTGACAGCTCTGGTGACGAGGGACAGGTAGGGACAGTATGCAAAATGTCAATTTATTTTTTATGTGTAGCAATGTGGGCTTTTTTTTCTTTGGGAGCCAGCAATATCTATTTTTTTTTTTTTTTTTCCTGTGGGGGTCATCCAATGCTATTTTTTTTTCTGTGAGGGCCAATGTATGTGTTTTATTTCTCTGGGGCCAATGTATGTGTGTTTTATTTCTATGGGGGCCAATGTATGCGTGTTTTATTCCTATGGGGGCCAATGTATGTGTGTATTATTCCTATGGGGGCCAATGTATGTGTGTTTTATTCCCATGGGGGCCAATGTATGTGTGTTTTATTCCCATGGGGGCCAATGTATGTGTGTTTTATTCCTATGGGGGCCAATGTATGTGCGTTTTATTCCTATGGGGGCCAATGTATGTGCGTTTTATTCCTGTGGGGGCCAATATGTGTGCTTTTTTTATGTGGGAGCCAATATGTATGTTTTCCATAGGCTGCGCACGCCGCATCGACGAATGGTGTGCCTTGGCAAATTTAATATCTTGCGTACTGTGCCTCGAGTTAAAAAAGGTTGAAAATCACTGCTCCAATAAGTACTTTTACGTCTCGTATAATAGGTTATTTAACTGAGCATAAGAGGGGAAGAAAACAAAACTGTTTATTATTATTAAATTGTGAATCAGGCACACCTGACTCCTTTCCTAAATATTTAATGCTTGCCGGGTGGCATGCACTAATCTAGGGGTTTCCAAACTCCACCATTACAGTCCACGTTTTAAGGATATCCATGCTTGAGCACAAGTGACTTAATTAGTAACTCAGTCAATTTGAATTAACCATCTGGACTCAAGCATGACAGTTAAATCCTGGATGGTAATGGCGGAGTTTGGGAACCTTTGCTGTACCTTTGCTCTACTACCTGCTCCTACCTAGAATCTTTGACAAAGCACAGTAAAAGCTCAAGGTTCTAAACTTTTGCTGAGAACACAGGAGCTGATGTATGAAGCTCTGGGAAGTGATAAACGACCAACCACTAAGCTCCCAACGGTCATATTTCAAACACAGCCTGTAACATGAAAGTTGGGAGCTGAGTGGTTGGTCGCTTATAACCCGTTTTAGCTTATAAATAGTTTTGAGCTATTTCCATTTTGTGTATACTTGGCTGAGAGGGTATCTGGATTAAAGATAGACACTGAAGAGATTTACACCTGATAGTCGACACTGACAAATGGTCAACACGTTTTTTAAAAAGATTGATAAGGTTAGGGTGAGGGTTAGGCACTTGCTGGAGGGTTATTACACACACACACACGACGGGATTTGTCCATCCGGCAAAAAAACTGGACTTTTTTTTCCCGTTGTTTAATTTCAGTGGAAGTTACAAATACATTAGGGCTTTCACACTGCACGAACACTGAATGTTCGGCACAGCCTGGCCGTGATAACCACTGACTAGGACGGCTGCTGTGACATCTCCACAATTTAGTGCCTCACATAACTTAATGCATGCTTTCTCACACAGATTTCAGACACCCTGTGGCCTTGTAGTCAATGCTCATTTCATCAGAATAAAAACCGTTGCATGTGAAAGGAAGTCATCCGTCTGTCCGAGGGGGGAGAAAAAATCCCGGACAGACAAACCAGTCATGTGTGAAACGAGCCTTAGGCTGCGGAAGGGAACGGTTAGGGTTAGGCATCAAGGGGGCGTTTAGGGTTATGCTAGGGTTAGGTTTAGGCACTTGCGGGGAGGCTTAGGATGAAGATTAGTCTTAAATTACAAAAAAAAAAAAAAGACCTGTCGAACGTTTGTACCTATCGACCTCTTGTCCATCTACCATCCGTTGTTGATCTATGGAGTGTCTATCTAGACAATGTCAATCTTCTAACTCACCCATCTGAGAGGAATGTGTGGGATCAGTAGCAATCAGGGAGTGTTGGTCTTTGTAATGCCACTTGAGGCTTTTTGGGTACCTCCTGGAAAATTCTTAATTTCGAAAAAAAAAGGGCTCATTGTTTATAGTAAGTACCACACTTGGCAGAAGTGGCGTGAAGTATCTGAGTGGCTTATTATAGATTTACAAATGTGTGCAACTAAGCGTCTGCATAGATAGATAGATACTACCTGTTTTGGTATCCGGATAGCTGATTGATAATGAATAAGTCGACCGGAACAAATGGTTGACTTATTAGCTTTTTTTTTCTACATTTTTAAGGTTAGGGGTTAGGCACTTGGGGGAGGCATAGGGTTAGGCACTAGGGTAGAGGTTCCCAAATTCCGCCATTACAGTGCAGGTTTTAAGTATATCCATGCTTGAGGCCAGATTGTTAAATCAAACTGACTGAGGTACTAATTAAGTCAGCTATGCTCAAGTATAGAAATCTTTAAAAGGTGAACTGTAATGGTGGAGTTTGGGTACCACTGCACTAGGGGGAGGCTGTCAACCATTTGACCCCAGTTGACCTTTTTATTGTCAATTTATACAACCTTTTTTTTTTTATTTACTGGTTTATGGCTTTTTGCTGGAATAATTGTGTTTTTCTTGTCTAAATAACCCTTCCCTTTAAAGCACCTTTTCAGCCTATAAATTGATCAACTTAGATTCATTTTATACCATTGATACAGAAAATGGGACACAATCCATAAGTTCCTCCATTAACCATTTAAGAAAAGGTTATTTCCTAAAATGTACCAGATCATGTGTGAGGATGAACGCCTGTACAAGAATACATGCAGAATTTCTTTACCTCTTCAGAGTCTGACAAAACCTTCTTCTTCATGATGTTGTACTGAGGGATGATATCATAGCAACTCTGATCCCTGCATGCACACAGAACTATTTTAATATGCAATATCTGCAATCATAACATTCTAAAGGTGCATATACACGTAAAGATTTTCTGTCCAACCATCCAACTAGTTGATTGGTTGGAATGAAACTCTGGTAAGGTATGAAAGCAAATGACAATCAGCAATTTGCTCCCAAACATCGGAAAATGGACAAAAGCTGTTTGAACAAATTGTTTAGATCAAACATTTAACAAACTTGTCTGAACGACCATTTTCATCTGTTTTCTGGCATTTAGGAGCAAATTGCTGATCATCAGTTACTCCCATGTTACCAGATTTTCATTCCAACCAATAAACTAGTTGGATGGTTGGACAGAAAATCTTTACGTGTGTACCCTGCTTTAGAGTCTTACACTATAAGTACATTTACATAGGGAAGTTCATATAAATAACAAACTAATAAGCAATTTGGGTATTTTCCATAAAGCAATTTTCTTATTTGTTAAAAGCAATGCTCTGCCAAAAGAATAACAATTCAAATCACTTGGGATCTATGAGAAAATGATTAGTGGATTTTCTTACTCCAGAAATGACTGAGATCACCGGTGATCCTAATGATCCCATGAATAAGTATATTAACACAATGTAAATAGCCTGCTTGTGACTTTTTATGAATGTCTACGTAGTTCTGGATATCAGAAGAAATGTGCATTGCTAATCGAGAGCAATGAACACTGAAGGAGTGTATACATATCTGAACATTGACTTACTTTATAAAATATAGCAAAATATCTGTGACAAACTTGGCCAACTTCACAATTGGACTTCCAGGCTCATTAAATGTGCGGGTGTTATGCTCTATGTATCGCACCTCCCACATTAATGAAGAGAGACGTCTGGAAATAGAAACAGTTGCTTGTTAAAACTTCAGATTCTACTTGCTTCAATTCCCTGCAAGAAGATGTTGCCAGACTAAATTAAACATTACACACTGCTTCTTTAAAGCAAAATTCACCGGTAGAATCTGTTTTCCAGACGCTGTTTAATTGTACTGAGGTCAGTAGGATATGCCACCACAGTGCTGTACAGTGGGTAGGCTTGAAGGTCTACAGGAGCCACAAAGGAAGAAGCATTGTCTAAATAAAGAATAGCAGATTAGAAATTCTGTATGCGTTAGATGCAGCATGTGACACACAAAACACATATCAATTATACCTAGAGTCATTAACTGAGTGATCCCAGCAATTATCCTTTCACATTCTTCATCTCTACTTCTACTGCCCCACTCTCCATCAAGGGACTTGTAGAGCAACGACCGGACCTCAATTTGTGTCAAAGGAACACTGGTGCCCAGCTCCTCAGGAAACACAGCTAACATTCACAAAAGAGGAAACCATTTAGTATTACTCATCTGAAAACTACAGCTAAAAGGATAAACATAGTTAACTAAACAAATATATAGATAAGCTAACTTTAAAACTAAAAACATTTGTGAAGAACAGTGGTTTATTAAATTAATGGCAGTGGTAGTATTGATATTTAAAACACAACATTTTTCTTTGGTATTGAAATGGAAGCAATGGCCCAGGATGCAAGAAATGCAGTACAATATAGTGTCCTGCATTTTTGTATGGTCACAATTCTATAGGAGTCTTGTCCCCAACACCTGGAGTTGGTAGCAATGACTTTTTTAGCTTTACTTTGGAGGCATCTATTTGCTAGACACATGCTTGCATAAACATCTTTTTGTTTAACTCTAAATCACATACTGAAAGGTTAAATTGGATTTGTTAATTTTTGCCCCATAAAAAGAAATCCATGTCATCTCAAAACCAAGCAATAGATATGAGATGTATGCAAATGAAATGTGCCACTGTGCTCTTCAACAGTGGACAAAGCATGCATTTACTTGACTCATTTGTAAAGGATCCTTTGGTTTAAAAAAAAAAAAAAAAAAAAAAAAAGTCTAAATTTTTGATGCCGCTGGATAGTTTGAACGGGAATTTACAAAACATTTGCTCTGGGTGAGCTGAATTGCTATTAAAGAAATATTTCTCACTGTTTAAGAGTGCTGTACAATTTTCCCTGTAATCAGATTAAAGAACAGTGTTTACAACTATTATTGTAGCAATGAACAGTGTATATGACAAAACCACAGGATGCCCATTATTCAGGGGTCAATGCATATCAGATGGTTCCAAAGTTTTGGCCGTGTCGGTCAGGAACTTGAACCGCTTTACTGCAGATTGAAAATCGTAACTTACTGCTAAGAGCAGTAACTAAATAAATATTGTACCAGAACATATATTACCTTAGGAACAAAGTTTAAGATATAAAGACTATAAAAATAAGAGACAGAAAATGAAGATTTGAATAGTAATACAGGTAATTCCTTAGATCAGTCCCCCTTATTAAAGAGTTCTTGCAGCAGTACAAGAAACGTTGGATGGGAGATGTAAACTTTGATATCTATACAAAATACCCATGATAAACACATATCACCAGTATTAGTGTTCCCACTAGACTGCGGGCATGGCTGAGCAATAAGGGTGCCGGCAGGGAGCATGACCTCCCAGGTTGGGGCGTGTCCTTGCGTCACACATTCAATTTGTCACACTTGTGGGCGTGCCCAGCACTTTCAGAGGTGCTGGGCTTTCTCCAAGCTCTCCTCTCACTGAGAAAAGATGCCGTGCTCATGTGCACGGCATCTATTCACCTTGGGGAGATCGGTCACAGTAACTTTTCCCACCCGAGGGACACTGCAGCCCGCGTGTGGAGAAAGCTCAGGGCAGGCTGTTTTAGTGGGGAGGCACTAAAAGGGCAGGGCGCACTTTGCCCTTTGAATATCGGGCAGGGCACGGCACCCCGATAAAACTGTCTAGTGGGAACAGTAAGTGTATTTCTATTTTGGTGTAAACCTCATGTAAAATGCAAAGGAAAAATGCAATATACTATGGATTATGCCAATTTGCATAGGTTTTACAGAGCAAAATAGAAGTTATAATGTTGACATGATTTGCTGGAAAATGAATACAAACCATTGTTGGGTATATATTCCATGTCCCAAGGGCTCATCTTCTCTGTATCTCCATTGTCCCAACTTAAAAAAAAAAAAAAAAAAATTCTGATGACACACGCATTAAGAAAGCAATGGGTCTCCATAAATCAGACAGTGCAGAACCATTTTATTTTAATAAAGTGCAGTGAGCGGTGTCCAACACAGAGTGTGTATGACAAGTATGTACGTCATTAGAGACATCCTTTACTTACCACTGTACTTATTTTAAGTATAGTCATTGCATCAGCAAGAATGGAGAATAAATATAGAAATGAATAGCAACTCTTCTACGTACATACACCATGTGCAGATGCTTGTGTGTTGTGACTGCCAAGTAGTCAATATCTACAGCAGATATTTAAAATGGAATTCTCATGTTCCAGTTTGCAGTATACATAGGGTGCTAGGCAAAAAAAAAAAGCAACATTCTATCTCATCCCCCATTTCCTATAATATGATTCTAGTTTCATATAAAACTAGTATCATTCGCCAGGTGTGGTAACCCATCATTCGCTAGGTGTCTAGCTGCGGGGGCCAGTGTTGACAATTATTTCCTCCCGTCTCTCTCCCCCCACTTGTTGTATCCTGTGCCTGCCCATTACTGCCTCTCTATCGCTCTCTTTATGCACGTTCCACACATCTTTTCTCCTTTTGTCATGGTCTCTTTCCTCACTATCGCAATCCCCCCCCCCCCTTTTTTTTTTTAATTGGGTGCAAACAGCGCAATTACTTACATACAGATGTGTTCTCATACATCTAGCCTCAATACGCCACGCAGCATGACTTGCGTTGTGTGAGTGAGCCGCTAGGTCCTGTGCTACTCTGCTAACGTTGGGCGTCTTTTTTTTTTCCACAAATGTGTCCAAGTCACAATGCGATGCAACTAGGACGAATCAGCAGACTGTGCTGATTAAATTTATATGCAACACTTGTACATCTGTGTGCACCTGAGTCTGTATATGAAGCGCAACAGAACTTGGAATGAAAAAAGCTGCGGCCGCTACATTGTAGCACTTTGTATACAGATTTAGAGACTCAGTTGCACTCATATACAAGTATTGCATATCAAATTAAATAAGTCTGATGCGTCCTAGTCGCTTCGCAACTTAAGGCTGTATTCAATTAGAAGCGAAATGTCAGTCTCGGCTATATTTTTTTGCCAATGTAATTTTCACCGGTTTCAACTTATCCCCGCATTCAATTGTAGCGTCTTTTCGCCGGCGTGATAACGCAATGCAATAGGCGAAAGAGTTTCGCCTATGATTACCTGGTGGAAAAAAAGTGCACAATTGGGGTTCTGGGGTGCAATGTCGCGGAAACCATCCCCCCCCCCTCCGACGCCACCTGTAAAAAAAAAAAAACCCACAAAAGCACTTTAAACAAATTCAAAAACTAGCAAAATAGCCTTGGGGGGTCGGGCGGTGTCTGTAAATAAGGGGGCAGTGTATTTTTGATTGCAGGTGCTTGCTGAAGGTACGCTTCTGGCGCATTTCAATGCTCAACTTTAGACATTTTAAAATATGCTTGCACCTATTTTCATGTACCCTAAATTTGATGGGAATACTTATTTTTCCCCAAAAAAGTTGCAAAATGCTATTCTTCACCACTTGCTCAAAGACACTAAATAGCGCCTATTGAGACCATTTTAAAACCCAAATACCTTTAGCAGGGCTATTCGGGGGTACCCATAGTGAACCCCCATGTCGGAGCATCTTTTGGGGGGTGTCAAGCGGATAGCAATTTTCACCTGTTTGTTTCACCAGGTCCCGTTTTCACCAATTTCAAACTGGACACGCGCGATACTTTTTCGCACCTAAAATCAGCGATGACGGCGAAGTTCGGCAATGGACTATTCGCTTCTAATTGAATGCTGACCTTAGATGCATTTTCAGCAACAAACATGCAAAAAAGGTGCCCGGTGCTAGCAATGCCTCACGGAATCTGGCGCGCAGAGGGGCTTTTTAGCGTGACTGCAGCAAAGATGTGTAAGGACACATCTGTATATCGATGTAGCATCAACATCCAGCTATGTCATCAAAATATTGATAACAGGTGCACCTTCATCAGACCTAATGTGTCGCTCAGCGAGTGCAGATTCTCCATTTATAGCAGGGGGACTTGTGTTTGACCCTCCAGTCTGCTGAGAGTGATTTGCGGAGCAGCTGAAGGGATCAAGATGAGTTGTGAGGGAAGGTGGGATTGGCCTCTGCTGTCAGGGTAGGTTGGAGAGAACTGAAGTTGGCGGGGAGCTGTGCACAGTCAGGCAGCCAGAGGAAGGTGGCAGGGGGCTGTGTCCTGTCAGGCAGCCAGGGACAGGTATGAGGGGAGATGATATGAGGTCTGTGTCTTGTCAGGCAGCCAGTGAGAGCTCTAAAGGGAGGTGAAAGGGGACAGTGTTGTGACAGGCATCCAGTGAGAGCTGTAAGGCTATTTAGCAGGGTCCTGTGAAGCAGCCAGTGTGAGGGAATGTGGCAGGATGTTTGGCATAGACAGACATTATGCCCATTATAGTGTATAATAGATCAGAGTAACTGGCGCATTTAAAATAGATTTGTCCTGCTCCAAACCAGTCAAAAAACAAACCATTTAAGGATCAGAGGAAAAATAAAACATTGCTTTTAATACATGCTTTTGAAAAGAGAAATAGAAAGAAAAAAAACTTGCATATAAACCAATATTCTATTACAAAGTACTCTCTTTTCTAGTACAAATAAAATTTCTTCAACAATCTTATCTGCTCATTCGATTCGGTTAGTTGAAGTAGTAAAAACGTACCAGACATTATAGCATTGGAACAGGCTGTCTGGATACTCCAGCTGGAGTGGTTCCTGGCTTTCAATAGTTCCAAACCACCAGGCATCATCAATCACTGACCGAAACCTATCTCCTACAAAACACATATGATGTCAATTTAAGTAAATGTAATCTGCCGCCTTTAGTGTAGAATTTACATGTAATTTCTCACTATGGCAGCTTCTTTGCCACAGTACAGGATTATCAATAAGACACTCAACTCAAAGAAGGATTGAGATGACAGCGAAAGCCATCACAATTTAAACAGTCTTATCTAAACCTAGTCTTTAGTGTGATTAGATGGTAGATTTGAATCCACCATATTCCTATACATACCTATGCTCCACTGCCTGCGCCTTGCTTCATCAAATTGCTGCCGCAGAACAAGGAAGTCTATCACATCTGGCATGTCATGATACCTTTACAAGAGCAGGAAATCATTAGCTTGCAAGTTAAAATTATATGCAGAAAGAGAAACCATACCATAGCAAATAGGGATACACTCAACTAATATGAACATGACAATAAAACAATGTAATAAATTCACAGTCTGTCAGGAGCTCAGCTGTCCAACTTCTGATACAGGGTGTGACTATTCAGAACCTAAATGACAGTATCAAATGGCACTGCTAAATTTGATAAATGTAATGGGACATGCTCAGCATAACACACCATAAACCCAGCAAAACAAAGCTGTGCCCACCGGTATCTAGGAAAACAGTAGCAACAGAGTTCCCAATTAGTCTCTTATGAAAGTCAGCTTCTGATTAAGGTGGCCATGACTGCCTGGGCTGAGCTTTTTTTTTTTTTTTTTTTTTCGTAAAAAAAAAAAATTAGACCGTAAAATGGTTAACTACAGTATAAAATATAGGCTTTAAATGTTATTGTGCACTTCAATGTAGGTTGTAATAGCAAATTTCTAAGAGGTCACCTATGCCAATAATGCTTACATCTATAAAAATCAAAATCCGTGCAAACCCTAATATAGCACTATTTCTAGGACCAGATTGTTTTCAGTAGTTTAAAGTAACTGGTTATATGTCAAATAGTTAATTTATAATAAGCCGACTGAACTATGAGCTGAAATTCTCAAACTGTAGAAATCATTGAATCAGGTTATTTACACAGCCTATAACTTCAGCACCCAATATAGTTTTGTATTAAGGGAAAACAAGAGCTTCTGTATTATCACCATATGAGAGCAGTGGTCAGTGCTTAGAAATCAGGCCAGAAACACGTCTTACACTGAAAGAAAACTTAGGAAGTCTGCTTCCCAATTGAGGACACCCGGGATGAATATTGCAGAGATTGCCGGAAGATGATGTTCTGCCAAAATCAGAATGTTTGTCAGTTCCCTCATTGCTGAATGACACTGCGTGCCTCCCTGATGATTGAAATAGGCTACTTTGGTCGTGTTGTCGAACTGGATCTGGACCAGCCTGCCCTGGAGCAGGTCCTGTGCCACGATGAGTGCTTTGTATACTGCTCGAAGCTCCAGAATGTTTTTGGGCAGATGACTTTCCTGATTTGTCCATCTTCCCTGAAAGATGTGATGACCTGTCACTGCCTCCCATCCGCAAAGACTGGCGTCTGTGGGGAGAAGCACCCAATTTGGAATCCAGATTGGGCAACCTTTGTCCAGATGATCCTTTTGTAGCCACCGCGAGAGAGAGAGAGACAAAACCTCTGGAATGAGAAGGATCCTCTTGGACCTTATTAGAGGATACTGTCCGTTCCACCAGGAGAGAATCAATTTTTGCAGGTTTGGAACGGAACTGAGCGTATCCCACCATGGCAAAAAAGGATACCATGACCTCAGGATCTGCATCGCTGATAGAATGGAGACCCTTCGCTGGCGTAGCAATATGCGTATTCGCAATGATAGGGCCACAAACTTGTCCTCTGGCAGAAATACCCTTTGTGCCTGAGAATCAAGAAGTGCCCCCAGATGTATTATCTGCTGTGTTGGATAAAGCGGATTTCTTCCAAATTGATGATCCAGCCATGCTTCTGTAGGCAAGCAATGGTCAGTTGGAGAGGGTGTTGAAAAACAGCTGGAGACTGTGCCAATATCAGAAGGTCGTCCAGATATGGTAGTATTCTGATCTCTGACTCCTGAGCTAGGCCGTCATAACTACCATTATTTTGGTAAAGACCCGAGGGGCCATTGATAGACCAAAGGGTAGTGCCTGAAATTGGTAATGTTGTTGCAGGACAGCAAATCGTATAAATTTTTGGTTGGATGGCGTAATAGGCACATGCAGATACGCATCCTGAATGTCCAGGGAAACCATAAAATCCCCAGGCTCCATTGCCAAAATAATTGACCGAAGAGTTTCTATACGGAACTTGGGTACAAGGATAAACTTGTTGAGGGTTTTAAGTTTTAGAATAGGGCGATGAGACCCATTCTGTTTCTGAACCAAAAATATATTGGAACAACCCCTTCCTTGCTGAAACACAGGAACCGGGATTATCATCCCCACCTGCAGCAGGGAGTAAATGGCCTCTTGAAGAGCCAAGGCCTAGATCGCATCTGATGGGGGATTTCTACAAAAAAAACAACAACAAAAAAAACTGAGGAGGATGCCTCCGTAAAGTGAGGGCACACCCCTGAGACACCACTTCTCAAACCCAGACATCTGTTGTTGTTTGATGCAAGTAATCCGCAAATTGAAGGAGGAGGCCCACCCCCATCAGGCAGAAGATTTGTCTTCCGGCTTAGAAGCTGGACGTCTGGCCACCCCAGACCTCTTAGTTTGTCGCCTAGTTGTCCTTGAAAACAAGACTGCCTGGAAGAAGACTGTTCCTCCTTTGCTCATCCCTGGGGACAAAAGGACCGAAAAGAAAATTGCCTAGACTTTAATGTAGATTTTGAAGCTGCCAGAGTAGCTTATCTTATCTAACTCTGCCCCAAAAAGTATATTTCCATAGAAAAGTAAGGATTCCAGAGCCTTCTTTGACCTTGTATCAGCTTTCCAGGACCTTAACCAAAAGGACCCTATTAGCCACCACAGAGGCTGCTGATGCTTTAAAGCCCCAAATCTATTGCAGCTCCTGTATGTGGGAGCTGCTTCCCATATGTGGGAGATATACAGTCAGGTGCATAAATATTGGGACATTGACAGACTTTTCATATTTTGGCCTCTATTCACCACCACAATGGCTTTGCAGTTATTAAAGCACATCTTGTTTGTTTCATTTCAGACTTTCAGATTTAATTTGAGGGTAATTACATCCAAATCAGGTGAACGGTGTAGGAATTATCTATATGTGCCTCCCACTTTTTAAGGGGCCAAAAGTAATGGGACTATCAACTCAAAAGCTATTTCATGGACAGGTGTGGGCTATTCCCTCGTTATTTCATTATCAATTAAGCAGGTAAAAGGTCTGGAGTTGATTCTAGGTGTGACATTTGCATTTGGAATCAATTGCTGTCGACTCTCAATATGAGATCCAAAGAGCTGTTGCTATCAGTGAAGCAAGCCATCATTAGGCTGAAAAATCAAAACAAACCCATCAGAGAGATAGCAAAAACATTAGGTGTGGCCAAATCAACTGCTTGGAACATTCTTAAAAAGAAAGAACGCACCTGAGAGCTCCGCAACACCAAAAGACCCGGAAGACCACGGAAAACAACTGTGGTGGATGACAGAAGAATTATTTCCCTGGTGAAGAAAAACCCCTTCATAACAGTTGGCCAAATCAAGAACACTCTCCAGGAAGTAGGTGTATATGTGTCAAAGTCAAGACTTCACAAAAGTGAATATAGAGGGTTCACCACAAGATGTAAACCATTGGTGAGCCTCAAAAACAGGAAGACCAGATTAGAGTTTGCCAAACAACATCTAAAAAAGCCATTACAGTTCTGGAACAGCATCCTATGGACAGATGAGACAAAGATCAACTTGTACCAGAGTGATGGGAAGAGAAGAGTATGGAGAAGGAAAGGAACTGCTCATGATCCAAAACATACCACCTCATCAGTGAAGCATGGTGGTGGTAGTGTCATGGCGTGGGCATGTATGGCTGCCAATGGAACTGGTTCCCTTGTATTTATTGATGATGTGACTGCTGACAAAAGCAGCAGAATGAATTCTGAAGTGTTTCGGGCAATATTATATGCTCATATTCAGTCAACTAATTCAGAACTCATTGGACGGCGCTTCACAGTGCAGATGGACAATGACCCGAAGCATACTGCAAAAGCAACCAAAGAGTTTTTTAAGGCTATAAAGTGGAATGTTATGCAATGGCCAAGTCAAACCCCTGACAAAACTGAAGGGAAAATGCCCCAAGAACAAGCAGGAACTGAAGACATTTGCATTAGAGGCCTGGCAGAGCATCACCAGGGATGAAACCCAGCATCTGGTGATTTCTATTCGTTCTAGACTTCAGGCTGTAATTGCCTGCAAAGGATTTGCAACAAAGTATTAAAAAGTGAAAGTTAGATTTAGGATTGTTTAGTTTGTCCCATTACTTTTGGCCCCTTAAAAAGTGGGAGGCACATATAGAAACCGTTGTAATTCCTACACCGTTCACCTGATTTGGATGTAATTACCCTCAAATTAAATCTGAAAGTCTGCAGTTAGAGCACATTTTGTTTGTTTCATTTCGAAAACCATTGTGGTGGTAAATAGAGGCCAAAATATGAAAAGTCTGGCAATGTCCCAATATTTATGCACCTGACTGTATGTGAGCGGTTTTCTGGTAGCATATTGTAGAGAATCCTCCAATGTCCATTCTTCAACAGCTTTGGCTACCCAAGCCCCATTCATAGCTGGATGAGTAACAGCTCCAGATGATTAAAATATTGCTTTAAGACATGTTTAAATATTCCTATCTGTAGGATCCTTAAGAAGAGATGCTGACGGAATAGCAAACGTAGCATTCCTGACTAAGTGTGTCACCTGAGCATCCACAGTAAGAGGGATTTCCCACTTAGTACATTCAGAAGCTGGGAAAGGATACAGTGATGCTAATCTTTTATTATAAAACTGTTTATCCGGGTTACCCCATGCCTCATTCAGTGAGCTGCTCGGATCTAGGAAAGTCAGCTTTTACCACCTTCTGGTGTTTAAACACTGGAGCCTTCTTACTAGGAGCTGGTTCATCATCCTGTATATCTAGGATTGATTTGACCGCCCTGATCAAAGAAGGAACATCCACTGTAGAAGGATGGTCCTCCTCTGCCGAGCTAGACCTGAAGAAGAACCCTGCGCATCACCTGATCGATGATGTTTCTGAATCCATATGCTGAACATACCGATAAAAAGATCTTCTGTTTAGGCGCCTTAGTGACTATCGGTCTACTCGCAAAAGCTGACTGACTTGAGAGGGCATAAGCATCCATCCAGGAAGGATGTATAGGAGGGAGGTGCAAACATAGCATGCTGTGGGCACCCCATACAAGGAGGCAGCGTGGGAGTAGCCATACGATCCACAAACTGCTTCATTACCTGAGACAAGGAGGACACCCAAGATGGCTCCTGTACAGGGACTGGTATACTGGATTGGTGAGGCGGCTCCTTATAACAGACAGCACACAAACCATCCTTTATAAAGTCCTGAGAGGACAAGTCCGCCAAACAGGATTTACATCAAACCAGCAGAGGCCTCCCCCTCCTGAATCCCTTTACTTTTTGACATATCAATTATAAAGGTAACAATGCAAAGTAATGTAACGCGACAACCTTCACAAACAACAAATGTAAAGTATAAAGAAAAAAAAAACATAAACCTGCAACAGAGGGATGAGGAGAAAAACAGTGATAGCTATAACTGACAGTCAAATAAAAGGCAGTATCAACACAGCAGCTAGCAAACAGTCACATACCATGCATATGCAATTTAGTTGCAATGGATCTGAATCAACTACTCAAAGCAGGATGCTTGGAAGGATATAGAGCACTATAAACCTGACCCATGGGAGAGCTATACAGGGAGACTTACCCAAAACCTCCTGAGACCAACTGGTACAGCAGCGCACAGATAGTGGACTGTGAGCGCCTCATATACACAAGGCGGGTATGAGAAGCGACCCAGACGCGCAAAAACCTTTGAAAGAACTGCGTCTGGGTCAGGGGAGGAGCTGCATCAACCAGACAAAAAGTCCCAGTGGTCTAGTGAGGACGAGGACGATCCGGGCCCTCATGGCAGGAGCTTCCAGTGCATCTCAGGCGCCAGAAGCAAGGACTGCCACGCGCGATTCCTCGTAAGTGAGGAATCACCTTACCCGACATCTCCGTGGGTCTGATTGCATCGCAGCTAGCAAGCTCTGCGGTGACCCGCCAAAATCACCAGAGCTGTTACTGGTGTTGCGGCCTGGCGGAGGTAGACTGAGTCTCAGTGCATGCGCCTTAATTCAGACACTTAGCACTGCTAACTGAAAAACATACAGCTTAGGACTGCCTGAGCAGTACCCTGTTACAACAGTGCATCTGAATCCTGCCTCACCAAACAAACAACTGAATGCCTGTGGCCAGGGGTGGGGTATATGTGGAGTAGGGCCAGAGGTATCCTGGGAGCTGAAAGCTTTAACTGTTTGGTGCCTGAATCACTCCAACCACATTATCCCCATGGTATCCATGTGGATCGGATCCCTTTGGAACCTGAAGAAAATGCTTAATTTAATGTAATTTGTTGCCAAAGGAAACAGTTTAGAGCAGGTTGAGTCCAGATGGTTTAATCAAATTGACTGAGCTACCAATTAAGTCACCTGCTCTTAAGCATGGATATCCTTAAAATCTGGATTGTAACGGCAAAGTTTGGAAACCTCTGCTTTAGAGTGATATGGGAAACCTGAGAAGAGAATAACCCTTTCCTCACAATGCAATTTCCTTATATTGAAATTCACAAATTAAACTTACCTTATGCGCGGTTTATGGATGCCACTGATAACAGGGAGAAGTGAGCAAGCTATTACTATCACTAGGTAAACGATGTGTGTGACAGATGTTTACCTCTGTGCGCTACAAGTTGAATTAAACATAACGTGTGAGCATAGTGTGACTTGGTAGCGCAGCGCCTCTTTGCGTGCAGCTTTTTACCTTCAAAAGTGCTTATTCGTAAAGCAATGTGAATAGGGCACACAAGCAGCTCCTGCTAAGTACAAAGATATGCGTCATGCCTATAATGTGTGCGCGACTGTGGCTGTATCAACATGCAAAACACTACGTTAGTGTCAGCGGCTGTGACACTACCGTAGCATAATGTTGCATATCACATCAGCAAGCGCCGCATGTGCATCCTATTCACATCGCTTTGCAAATAAGACACATGGCGCGACTAGAAGGGCTGTTTAATGCGCAATGAAGTAAGATTTATGTGTATACTATATATCCATAATTAGTGGAATTAGCCATTAATGCGAGAGAGGATGGTATGCATTGCCTTAGACATGGTCACGAGTATGACTGGAAGTGTTTCCTGGGACCCAGTCTGCATGCATTAACTGTGCAGCAACACTTCGTGCTGAGGGGAGTTCTTCCAACAGCATTATTCTGTAACAGACTGAACATTGACTACTTCAGTAAACTTTTGAATGTGCCAAATTTACCACGAGGACACGCCCAAAGATGCACGACCCCGCTGTACACAAAGAAATTACCTTTCTACCCAAACCCTTTCCCTTATATTGGGATCATAGTGTTCACTCTAGCTCCGGCGGCAGGCAGGGTGCTGGAGCTAGAGAGGGCAACTTTGTGCGAGCGGGCGAAAAGGGGGCGTGTCCATAAAAGGGGGCGTGTCTATAAGACGCGTCCCCTTTTTCATCATACTTGGGGGCGTGCCCGGCACTTACGGACATGCCGGGCAGCCCCCAAGCGCTGCAAACAGGGAGAATAGATGCCGGACGCATGCGCCCGGCGTCTATTCTCCGGCGGTGACCGGGTCACCGCACATTTCTCCACCCGCGGGACACTGCGTCCCGCGGGTGAAGACTGCACCCGCAACCTGTGAGGGCAGGGTGCTTTTTGCCCTCCTTCTGGAGGGCAGGGTGCTTTTTGCCCTCCAGAAGGCTAAAACAGCCTAGCGGGAACGCTAGATCACAGCTCAGGCACTGCTATAACCAAGATGCAAATATGTCCAAAACAACCACTGTAGCTATACCACTGTTTTCTTATAAACTGTGATAAGAAGTCAAGGAAGTTCTGAAAGCTAGAAACCTAACCCTAAGTCAATAAAATGTTCCAGTAATACATCAATGTAAATAAGAGAACTAGATTAGATTACTCACTTCATTGTAAATGCTCCTCCAGTTAGCTTTCCAGTTTCTGAATCAAGAAAAGCTAGTTTAAGACAGCAGATGGTGGGCAGGCCAACTTCATATTTAATACCAACAATCTTCATCAGTTCTTGTTCCTTTAATGAGAGAGAATGCATTTAAAACAATGGGGGCAATTCGATTCAGCGGGAGTTGAATAGCACAGGGA
The DNA here is from genome assembly GCA_031769625.1 of Taudactylus pleione. Lineage (NCBI taxonomy): Eukaryota > Metazoa > Chordata > Amphibia > Anura > Myobatrachidae > Taudactylus > Taudactylus pleione. The sequence goes on from JAUIMM010000014.1 coordinate 11,661,327, forward strand.
GGGAGCTCCCGGAGCCATTCAATTCAGTTAGGTTTACTCCCATGGGAAGCAGTTAAGTTGGAGAATGCCAATTCTCTTGACTTAACCTGGTGTTTAGTCGCAGTAACCATTTTTCTTTAACTAACGTGCCAGCTAGGCTGGTAGCACAGCGCTAAGCTGTAAAACAGCCTTGCAGCCGGCATTCTAGTTGGATTTCTCCTCGCACCTTGAGGAGGGTGCAAGAAGAAATCATTAGTCGGACTAAACAGGCACTGAATTGAATAGCTCCGGGAGCTCCCTCACCCCCAAAATGGGGGTTGTAAAAATTTAACACTCTGTATTGATAAATTCATACAAAAAACTTACACATTTTGGAAGGAAAGTACACGATACATGACCACCCTCAAACGTAATAAGTTATAACAAAAAATATGAGATATGGTAAGAACTTACCTTTGTTATCTCTATTCCTACGAAGTCCATAGGGTTCAAAAGGGTACCTTGGGGTATAGGTGATGACGTCAGGCATCGGTCACCATAGAGTTAAGTTTTCAGCCTCCCAGGATGCACTAGGGTCCCCCTCCTATACCCCGCCCCCAAGCAAAGGCATCTCAGTTACGTACCAAGCCATAGGCCGGAGGAGGAGAAGGAAGAGAGAAAAAAGATCTGGACACACACAAGAATCACATTCTCACCAGAGGGAGACGGAAAAACCGGTGACCAGAGCAAAGCCCATCTGCAGCACAGGTGCGACAGGGCGGGAGTCCTGTGGAACCCTATGGGCTTTGTAGAAATAAAGATAACAAAGGTAAGTTCTTACCATATCTCATTTTCTACATCAGGGTCCATAGGGTATCCACAGGATACCTTGGGGATGTCCCAAAGCAGTATCCTTTAAGGGCTCCTGTGCTGAAAGGAGAATCCACCGCCCGAAGGAAGCATCCTGAGTGGCAAAGGTGTCAAACGCGTAATACCTCACAAAGGTATGGACCGAGGACCATGTGGCAGCCTTGCAGATCTGGACTGCAGAGGCACCACGTCGAGCAGCCCACGAAGGACCCACAGACCTAGTGGAATGAGCCCTCACAGAGGAAGGAACCGGAAGGCCTTCATTAAGATAAGCTTCAGAAATGGCCATACGAATCCAGCCTGCCAAAGTTTGCTTTGAAACAGGCCAACCTTTTTTATGGAAGCCATAAGAGGACAAACAAGGCGTCCGACTTCCTAAACGAAGTGCGATCAACATAAATCCTTAAGGCCCGCACAACGTCCAAGGTGGCCTCACCCACTGAAAGATCAGGTGAGTTAAAAGCCGGCACAACGATTTCCTCGTTGATGTGAAAACTGGAAACAACTTTAGGAAGGAAACCAGGACGAGTGCGCAGCACCGCCCTGTTCCTATGAAAAATCAGAAAAGGGGGTCTACATGAGAGAGCCCCTAAGTCAGGAACACGTCTGGCCGAAGCAATGGCCAGAAGGAAAATTGTTTTAGCTGTCAGCCAATTGAGGTCCACTGAGCCCAGTGGTTCAAACGGCGGTCCCTGGAGAGCCCTCAGGACCACAGCTAAATTCACAAGGCGCCACCGGTGGAACAAATGGTGGCTGAATTCTGAGAACGCAGACGGATAGGGCAGACACCTGCACCTTCAGAGACGCAAGGCGAAGCCCATGGTCCAGTCCCGCCTGTAGGAAAGCTAACACTCTAGACAGACGGAACTCCCGAGGACCATAACCTCTCGGCCGACACCACTGGAAGAACGTATGCCACACACGATGGTATATCCTTGCAGAGGATGGTTTCCGAGCACTTCGCATTGTTTGCACTACAGAGCTGGAAAACCCCCTGGACCTTAACATGGCCGTCTCAACAGCCACGCCGTCAAAGACAGCAGAGTCAGGTCCGGGTGAAGACAAGGACCCTGTGACAGGAGGTCCGGGTGTAACGGCAACGGCAGAGGAATGTCCACGGACAGTCCCTGGAGGTCTGAGAACCAGTGCCTCAGGGGCCACGCGAGAGCTATCAACAGGAGCGTCCCTCCTTCCTGTTTGAATTTCCGGATTACCCGTGGAAGAAGGGAAAAAAGAGGAAACAGATAAGCGAACCGGAACGCCCACTGGACGGACAGAGCATCCACCAGAGACGTCTTTTCGTCTCTTGTGCGAGACCCGTACACCGGCAACTTCTTGTTGTGCCGTGACGCCATGAGGTCGATCTCTGGAAGACCCCACCTGTCCACCAGAAGTTGAGAGACGTCCTGGTGCAGAGACCATTCCCCCGGATGAACATCCTGGCGACTGAGAAAGTCCGCCTCCCAGTTTAGGACTCCCGGGATGAATACTGCTGATATGGCCGTAAGATTGCGCTCCGCCCAAACCAGGATTCGGGACACCTCTACGAGAGCCGCCCGACTTCGGGTTCCTCCTTGCCGATTTATGTAGGCCGCGGTGGTAGCGCTGTCCGACTGGACCTGCACTGGATGACCTTGGAGAACCCGATGTGCCTGCAGGAGAGCAATGAAAACCGCGCGGAGCTCCAAGATGTTTATTGGAAGCTCTGCTTCCGCCCGAGTCCACCTGCCCTGGAACAAGTGTGGACCCGTGACTGCTCCCCAGCCCCGAAGACTGGCGTCCGTTGTCAACAGGACCCAATTCGCCACCCAGAATGGACGACCCTTGTTGAGATGGGTCGTCTGCAACCACCAGGCTAGGGACAGGCGAACCTTCGGAGTGAGCACCATCGTCTGGGATTTTAGACTCTGAGGCAGTCCATTCCATTTGGACAGGATCAATTGCTGCAGAGGTCTGGAGTGAAACTGGGCATATTCCACCATGTCGAATACTGACACCATGGAGCCCAGTAACCTCATCGCCGAATGCAGAGACACACGGCGATTCTGCAGACAACTGCGCACCCTCAACTGCAAGGCAGATATCTTTTCCCCCGTCACAAAGATCCTTTGCTGTCCGGAGACCAATAAGGCTCCAAGGTGCAGAATCCTCTGAGACTGGATCAGGGTGGACTTCTGCCAGTTTATCAACCAGCCGTGCCGATGCAGTACCGCAATGGTCAGGTCCAAGTGGCGTAGAAGGAGCTCTGGAGATCCTGCCACCAACAGAAGATCGTCCAAGTACGGCAACATGCGGACTCCCTGCAGCCGCAGGGAAGCCGCCATGACCGCCATCACCTTGGTGAATACACGTGGTGCCGTCGCCAGCCCAAAAGGTAACGCCTGGAACTGAAAGTGGTCGTTGCGGATTGCAAACCTGAGGAACTGTTGATGGCGTAAAAGAATAGGGACATGCAGGTAAGAGTCCTGGATGTCCAACGACGCCATGTAATCCCCAGGTTCCAGCGCCAGAATGATGGACCGTAGGGTCTCCATCTGAAACCTCGGCACCCACAAAGACCTGTTGAGTGCTTTGAGGTTGAGGATCAGACGATACGACCCAATGGGTTTCTGCACCAAAAACCGATTGGAATAGAAACCCTGGCCCCTCTGGGAGAATGAAACAGGTACTATAACTCCAACCTGGAGCATAGTGTGCAAAACCTTCCGCAGTTCCAAGGCTTTGTTCCGGTCTGATGGAAGACCCATGGTGAAGAATCGAGACGGGGGCCTGTGCCGAAAGGAGAGGGCGTACCCGTGAGAAACCACCTCGAGAACTCAAGTGTCTGTCGTGGTAACCGACCAACACTGGGCAAACTGCAGCAAGCGGCCTCCCACTTTGGGATCCCCCAAAGGGAGGCGCGGACCATCTGGCGGCAGGCTTGTCATCTGGGTAAGGGGCCGGACGTCTGGTACTCTAGGCCTGTTTCCGGGGCTTGGCCAATTTTTGGGGGCCAGCCTGACGGGGAAAAGACTGTGCTTTAGGCCTACCCTGGGCCCTGTAAGGCCGAAAGGACGATGTACCTGAACTGGAAGGAACTGCAGCAGACGGGAGACATGCAGATTTGGCTGCCGCCAGCGTGGCTACAATTTTGTCCAGATCCGGACCAAATAGGACTTCTCCATTAAAAGGCAAAGCTTCCAAGCCCTTTTTGGAATCAGCATCTGCCTTCCAAGATCGCAAACATAAGGTGCGACGAGCAGCTACAGCTGCCGAAGAAATCCGAGATGCCAGGGTACTGATATCCAAAGCCGCTTCATTGATATAAGTGGCCGAATCCCGGAGATTGCCTATCAACTCGGTCTGTTCTGCCGAACAGTCGGAATCGAAAGACGCATCCAAACTATTAGCCCAGCGTCCCATAGCTCTGGCTACCCAACAGATGGCCATAGCCGGCCTAGCTCCCCCCCCCCCCCCCCCCCCGCAAGGGAATAAACGGACTTTAGGCAGATCTCCACCTTACGTTCCGTAGCATCCTTCAAGGAAGACATGGAGGGAATGGGCAATGTGGCACTACGTACTAGGCGTGTCACATGAGAATTCACCTGTGGAGGGGATTCCCACTTAGAAAAATTATCCGCAAACGGATAAGCCACCGTCAAGCGTCTCTGAGGCTGATACTGTTTGCCAGGATGTTTCTGAGGAGAGGTATGCCGAGGGACCCAGACCGCGATGCCACCGATCTTCAGCGTCCAACAGCGCTCACCATGCTTCCAGGAAAGATGGCCACCGAGTAGCAGAGAGGAGGCCGGCCTGGGGGAGGAGTGCTGCCACAGGGCCAGTCAGCAGAGCCGAGAGGGCTGTGTGCAGCAGGGGAGGCGCCAGCTGTGTTACAGGGAAGGCGCGCTCCCCTGGCATGCATTTAACCCCTGGGACGCCGCAGCGCTACCGCTCAGCTGCGATCAGCTGTCCCAGGGGGGTAGTGGAAGCGCAGGTTAGGTACCTGGCTCCACGCTGCAGCCAGTCCCCAGGGAGCCCCCTGCCTGGGGACTCTGGACCATGTGTCAGCAGGGTCCCACCGCGGGACCCCGCTGCTTACCTGCTGCCCCCTTGGATCCGGCCATGGTCCCAAACATCTGGGGTCACAGCTAGCTTACCAGCATCCCCGGATCAGTACCGGCGTTCTGGTACCGGCGGGGGTGTAGGTAAGACAGCATGGACGTCAGTACTGACTGTCCATGCTGTACATCCAGATGAGCAGCCACAGCTGCTTTGAAGAAAACTTCAGGAGCTATCCTTAGCCCCCCTCTAACAGGTGCATCCGACTCCGGCCGGGCACCAAACGAAACTGAGATGCCTTGGCTCGGGGGCGGGGTATAGGAGGGGGACCCTAGTGCATCCTGGGAGGCTGAAACCTTAACTCTATGGTGCCCGATGCCTGACGTCATCACCTATACCCCAAGGTATCCTGTGGATACCCTATGGACCCTGATGTAGAAAAAAAAAAAAGAAAAGCCCTTCTTTCCTTCTGTTCTTACTGTGTAGGGCTGCTGCAATAGCTGGGTAGTGGCATCCTATTGGAAGAGCTTTCTGCTATTGCAGTCCCAGGAGGAGCAAACCCCTCCACCTGGGACTGCCTGTTCAGCCTGGATTATCAGAAAGAGCTTCCAGCGGGAAGCCACTGCCAAGCAGTCACTGGTGGTGGCGGGTTAGGTGTGCAGTCATGTAGTCAGAATGTCTCAAGTGACGTTGATGTCAGCATTATAAAATAGAATTTTGGTACCTTACAGTAAAATACCTTTCTCTCATTCTACAGGGGACACTGGAAATCTAGACACTTTAAGTGTGAGCGACTCCTCCCCCTCTATCCCCCAGAAGCCCCAGTTAGAGAAATGGAACACGAGGAGATGGAAACAGAAGAAGACAAACTGAGGAGAAGGAATCAAAGCACCAGAACGGCAAAGCAGACTAGAAAACACACAGAACAACATAGTACATACAGTCAGGTGCATAAATATTGGGACATTGACAGAATTTTCATATTTTGGCCTCTATTCACCACCACAATGGTTTTCGAAATGTAACAAACAAAATGTGCTTTAACTGCAGACTTTCAGATTTAATTTGAGGGTAATTACATCCAACTCAGGTGAACGGTGTAGGGATTACAACGGTTTCTATATGTGCCTCCCACTTTTTAAGGGGCCAAAAGTAATGGGACAAACTAAACAATCCTAAATCTAACTTTCACTTTTTAATACTTTGTTGCAAATCCTTTGCAGGCAATTACAGCCTGAAGTCTGGAATGCATAGACATCACCAGACGCTGGGTTTCATCCCTGGTGATGCTCTGCCAGGCCTCTACTGCAAATGTCTCCACTTCCTGCTTGTTCTTGGGGCACTTTCCCTTCAGTTTTGTCTTCATCAAGTGAAATGCATGCTCAATCGGATTCAGGTCAGGGGATTGACTTGGCCATTGCATAACATTCCACTTTTTAGCCTTAAAAAACTCTTTGGTTGCTTTTGCAGTATGCTTCGGGTCATTGTCCATCTGCACTGTGAAGCGCCGTCCAATGAGTTCTGAAGCATTTGACTGAATATGAGCATATAATATTGCCCGAAACACTTCAGAATTCATTCTGCTGCTTTTGTCAGCAGTCACATCATCAATAAACACAAGGGAACCAGTTTCATTGGCAGCCATACATGCCCACGCCATGACACTACCATCACCATACTTCACTGATGAGGTGGTATGTTTTGGATCATGAGCAGTTGCTTTCCTTCTCCATACTCTTCTTTTCCCATCACTTTGGTACAAGTTGATCTTTGTCTCATCTGTCCATAGGATGCTGTTCCAGAACTGAAATGGCTTTTTTAGATGTTGTTTGGCAAACTCTAATCTGGCCTTCCTGTTTTTGAGGCTCACCAATGGTTTACATCTTGTGGTGAACCCTCTATATTCACTCTTGTGAAGTCTTCTCTTGATTGTTGACTTTGACACATATACACCTACCTCCTGGAGAGTTTTCTAGATTTGGCCAACTGTTGTGAAGGGGTTTTTCTTCACCAGGGAAATAATTCTTCTGTCATCCACCACAGTTGTTTTCCGTGGTCTCCCGGGTTTTTTTGGTGTTGCGGAGCTCTCAGGTGCGTTCTTTCTTTTTAAGAAAGTTCCAAACAGTTGATTTGGCCACACCTAATGTTTTTGCTATCTCTCTGATGGGTTTGTTTTGATTTTTCAGCCTAATGATGGCATCAGCTCTTTGGATCTCATATTGAGAGTCGACAGCTACTGCTTCCAAATGCAAATGTCACACCTAGAATCAACTCAAGACCTTTTACCTGCTTAATTCATAATGAAATAACCAGGGAATAGCCCACACCTGTCCATGAAATAGCTTTTGAGTTGATAATCCCATTACTTTTGGTCCCTTAAAAAGTGGGAGGCACATATAGAAACCGTTGTAATTCCTACACCGTTCACCTGATTTGGATGTAATTACCCTCAAATTTAATCTGAAAGTCTGCAGTTAAAGCACATCTTGTTTGTTTCATTTCAAAGCCATTGTGGTGGTGAATAGAGGCCAAAATATGAAAATTCTGTCAATCTCCCAATATTTATACACCTCACCGTGTATTGTAATATATATATATATATATATATATATATATATATATATATATATATATATACACACACATACATACACATATATATACACACACACACGTACATGCACACATATATACACATACATCTATCTCTCTCTATATCGGGCCATATTCAATTAGAAGTAAAAATTCTGTTATTGGCGATAATTTTTCGGCCTATTCACTTTTCCCCATATTCAATTTCACAGGTGCGAAAAGTCTGTCAAAAAACAGGGATAACTTTTCACCATAGAATAGGTTGAGAAAAAAAAAGTGCAGAATTGGGGTTTTGGGGTGCAAACTTTAAAAAAGTACCCTGCAGCCCTTGGAATGTCCTGTAATAGTTACCTGTGTCAAATTTTTTATTTTAAAAAGTAGCATAGGACACCCCAAAAAAAGTGGTTTCGTTTTGGGGATGAAAAAAAAATAAATAAATATTCGGGGAAAAACTTAAAAACTAGAGAAAAACTCAGCCCCCCTGTCCAAGTATGCGGCAGGTGGTTTTTTTTTAGTTGCGGTTGGTTACGGCAGGTGGATTTTGAAGAATTTTTAAAGTTCACCTTAGGGACTTCAAAATATGCTTACACCCATTTTCATGTACCCCAAATTTGATGGGACTAGTTGTTTTCTAAGAATAAAAATGTTGCTAAATGCTATTCTTCACCACATTTACAAAAGACGCATAAAAGCACCTGCCGGCAGAGTTTAAAAACCCCAAATACCTTTAGCAGGCCGATTCAGGGGTCCGCAAAAGTGACAGGACTTCTCTCTACTTACCTTTTCCCCGGGTCACATTTTCGCCGACTAATTGAATACGGGGATACGCGTGCACATGCCTGATACTTTATCCACAGGAAAACCAGCGATGAGGGCGAAAAGTCCGACCTCGGACTTTTCGCCACTATTTGAATATGGCCTATAGTCTTAAACAATTTTGCAATATAAGAGAGACAAAACCAGGTTCTATATGTTTTTCTCAGCTGTCCAAATAAGTAAGTAGATAGTGCACAGCTGTGTGCACAGGGGTATCACATGGGAAACCCCGGAAAAAAAACCAAAAAAAAACCTGACAAAATATATACATAGTTTCCCTAGCTTTTTGAATCTCACCAAAGTGAGAGCACTTGCTGTCACTGGTTAGGCAGGCTCCCTTGACCTACTTATACACATAAAAGCCACACGAGTATGTATACATATATTCACAACAGATATTACATTCAGCAAACGGTTATGCCGAATAACTCACTGTGAATAGGCCCGTCTCCATGGATATAGCAAGCGATGTAGTAAATAAAGGGGTGTAGCCTAGGAGATGGCTACTGAGTATCTCAAAATCAATTGGGCAGATGTATGAAGCTCTGGAAAGTGATTAAGTGCAGAGTGATAAACGTCCAACCACTCAGCTCCCAACTGTCATTTTCAAACACAGCCTGTAACATGACAGTTGGTGGTTGATTATCACTCCGCACTTTATCACTTTCAGAGCTTCATACATCTGCCACAATGAGTCGAATCATTCAGATATTCGAATGATTCGAGTCACTCAACGATTGGTGCATCGATACACCACCTCTCTAGCCTCTCTGTCAGTGGGAGCCCGAGTCAGTGGCAGCTCCATCCCCTACACTGCTGATCCAACCTGATCATACTTCTGCACTGAGTCAGTGCAGAAGTATGATCAGGGAGGATCAGCTGTGTAGGGGGGCGGAGCGGTCAGCAACTCACTCGGAGGCGCGCTGCTACTGCCAGGGCTCAGGGGTGTGTGCTGTGCACTGACTCAGGTGAGTCAGCACAGAAGCATGAACAGCACTGCTGGGCTGCGTTCTGCCCATCCCTAGTGTAGCCCCTTAGGGGCCCCAGACCTCATCCTGCACTGTAACTCTCCTCACTGGGAGAAGGTGTGGGCAAAGAGCATACCTTAGCTCTTCATAAACTTGTGCTGTAGTGCGCCCCACTGAGGGAGAGGCTGGGAATAAAGGCTGCGCCAGCTCCTCTCCCGGGACCTAAGCCCCGCCCCCTCGCCCCTGGGAACAGAGCCCCGGCGCTAACTCCGGCCAGTCTAAACCGGCAACAAACTAACCTCACCTCTGGGCATTAGAGCCAAGAGAGGTGGTGACCACTCCCGGCTGGCTCTCACTGCTAATGACAGCCATGACAAGGCACCATGCTGTCACAGTGTAGGAGTGCTGTGTCCCTGCATAGAGTGCAGGAAGCATCCCTGCAAGGCTTGCCAGTACTGCTGTACAGTCCCCCCTTAGAGGGAGAATGCCTTGGGACCAACGACTATATGCTCAGTAGCTCCGCCCCCCTCTAAAGCTAGCGCTCAGTGTAGAAAATCTATGCCAGGATTAGAACCGGGGACCTTCTAAAATAAAGGACCAAGGTAGCTGCATTAGCCTGCTGAGCTATTGCAGCTCCGCTATACAGTGCAAGCAGGGGAGGGCAGAGGGGCCGCAGATCTCTCTCACTCCCCCGCTAATCGGGGGAAGCAGTAACCTCGCTGTCCCTAGGTAAAACCTGCCACCCGCGTTGTCCCTCTGGGGAAGCCTACATGCATATCAGACCCTCCACCAGATTTTATCGAGGTTAGAACAATCGAAGTGAAAGGCACTATATACCTTTAAAGAGAAACAATTTTTTTAAATGTATCCAGCAAATTAACCAAATGCATTTATGCCAGCATGAAATATATTCACAGTGTAAAACTGTTTTATTCTAGTCGAAGAGCTGTACTTATTGAGTAAAGTGCATTTAACATTTACAAAAATTTACCCTTAACTCCATTTTATGCCAGGGTTGTTTCTTAGCATTGATCCGATAAATTTTATTCTTTTTGGCCATCTCTACATAGGCTTCATGGCCTTGACGAAAATAGTACACCTGTAAAACATATATATTAAAAAAATAAAATAAAAATTAACATGAAAGGTACACAATGGGAGAAAATAAACTTAATATACTTAAAAAAAATAAGTTTAAACAGAGAGATAGAATTTTATGGCAGACAAACTACAGATCCATCTGTGTGTGTGCGCTTTTACAAGATATATTACTTCTGATCTTGAATTTGTACTAATAAGTAATTGTATCAGATGCAGAATGGTTCTACAAGTACAACCTGGTTTCCTCACCATATAATTAGGGCCTTAGGGCAATCTTTTGGTTCTAATATTGCCTAAAGGCTTGTTGCAGAAGAGATGAAGCTGGAAGGGAGACTATCCCCAATGTATAAAATTTCAGCTCCAGTCTAACATTCTATAATTGAAGAGACACTTCTCCACTGTAGTAGACAGAGAGTAGGTTGTGAGAGGGAGAGGCTAGGGTTAGGCACCCCTAGGGGGAAGGGTTAGGGTCAGGGACACTACTGGGGGTGGGGGGAGTGGGGGTTAGGCATGAAGGGGGGATACTTAGGTTTAGGAACTAACGGGGAGGGTTAGGCTACAAGAAGGGAGGGTTAGGGGGGATTAGGGGAAGAAGGGTAAGTATACTTACCCGACTCGTCGGGATACCAACCATCGGGATGCCGCTGTCGGTATTGTGACAGGAGGCATCCCGACAGCCGGCATTACATACCCATTCCCTCCTGTTCTAAACACCATTCAAATAGATTAGACACAACACACAGAAGAACTACTCCCTTCCATAAAAACCTTCACCAAGTTTTTCTGGATTTAGGATCACCATGCAGCTGTCCTGTCTAAGCTTCAAACGAGACACAGCTATGGAAAGGTTCTGACTAAAAGCAGTCTTGCAACTGCCTCATAGGAAACACTTTCATATGTGGAAAATTTAGGAATCTGTCCCATTGAAGAAAAATCTGCTGGTCAACGAGACTATGTAGACTACAATTAAGTGCTTCCTCAATCCTAAGAAATCCCCACAAGTAAGCGACCAGAAGAAAGTGTACAAGGTAACAATTGAGATAGTATGGACTGTCAATTTTCCTTGACAGACCCCTGACATAGTTAATAGGGGGATTTTTACCAACTCCCAAATACTAGCTAGAAAGTGCCACATGTCAGCTATCATTGGATGCTGTGCTTACAGCTGTTAATGTTGATAATATAGAAGCTGACTGATCTACACCAATCTCAATTTATTCAGTTATAGACCAACTGATTTATTAAATTCCTGCTTATGGCCAGGAACTGAACAAATCAGCTCCTGGCCACAATACAAAACAAAAACTCGAGACATTCACTATGATGAATAGCTGCAATAGCACTGCACTTGGTCAATAATATAAACTTGACATTACATTTTTTGATCCCGCTATGTGAAGGAGTTACACTTCTACAAAATAATTAAATGCTAAAAAATTTAGTTTTTTTCCTTTCAAAATGAAAAAGGTACAGAAAAATATGCACAAAATAACAAACCTCATCACCCATTTGTGGTACAAATGGACATCGCCTAGGAACAGTGTCTGTTATCCATGCAGAAGGCAGCCATTCTTCCAGGGTTAAGCCTTGTTCAGTTAATGCTGAAACTGGTAACCGCTAAAGGGCAGAAAAGTTTTATTCAGAGAATGTTTAAAAAGGGAAGCAGTTATATAACCTGTATGGTCTGCAAATTGAAAAAGTGCTGAAGGATGCATTGTATGTTTAGTTCTTACTCTCTTTCTCTATTACTAGGTAAATTCATGTCTAAACAGTTTGCATAGTTCAATAAAGACAGGCAAGCGTCAAGCAGAATTAACCAAAAGCAGGAAAGAACTGCTGTAAAAACAGGTAAGGACCAGAAAAAGAGAGACAGGCTAGGGTGTACCAAGCTATGGTCATTTGAAAACAGCCGCAAAATAACCTTACACACAGACCAAGTAGAAACCACCAGCGGGTAGCAGAAAAAAAAATTTGAATTTCGTACTTACTGTAAACTCTGTTTCTCTGAGTCCATTTTGGGGACACTGCTGTACATTGAAATGTAGAGGGTGCTAGTGCTGGAGCAGGGCACAAAAAGAACTGCAATTCTATGGTCCCTAAGCCCCTTCTCTCTATACCCCCCCCCCCACTGGAGATAATCAGTATAGTAACAAAAAAAAACATACTGTAAGTCCTAACAACTATCAACATACATAGCAACCACCTGAAAAACTAGGGAGGGATCGCAGAGTCCCCCACATGGACTCAGAGAAACAGATTTCAAGGGAAGCCCCAAAAAAGAGAGAGTTATGGTAAACTTACCTTGGTTAACGCTCTTTCTTCGAAGTCCAAAGTGTCCAGAGGGAGACATTGGGGTGTAGGTGGGACATGGAGGACCGGACACCAACAGTAAAGCTTTTCAATCCCAGGATGCTCCGGTCCTTCCCACTATACCCTGCTCACAGCCTGAGGGCACTTCAGTTTAGTTAACATTCCCGAGGCAGGAGCAGGATATGAGAGAAGGAAGACTGGTACACTGAGGAATCACACTCTCACACAGAGAAGGAAACAACTGACCAGGAGAAGAAACCCATAGAAGCTAGGAGCGTCAGGGCGGGTGCCCTGTGGACCCTATGGACTTCGAAGAAAGTTAACCAAGGTAATTTTTACCATAAATCTCCTTTTCTTCTTCAGTGTCCATAGGGCTCCACAGGGAGACATTGGGGATGACCATAAGCAGTTGTCAAGGGCGGGAACGCTCCTGAACTGATTGGAGAACCCTACACTCGAAGGAAGCATCCTGGGAGGCAAATGTATCAAAGGCATAAAACCTAAGAAAGGTGTGGACAGAAGACCAGGTGGCCACCTTCCACAGCTGTTCAGCAGAGGCGCCACGCCGGGCCGCCCATGAGGGACCCACAGAGCGAGTAGAATGAGCAGATACTGAAGCCGGAACAGGAAGGCCAGTTTGTGTTTAAGTCTGTGATATAGTCAAGCGAATCTATCTGGCCAGAGTCTGTTTGTAAGCTGGCCATCCCTTCTTCTGGAATCCATATAGGACAAAAAGGGAGTACAATTCCTGATAGAAGTAGTGCAGTACTCGTAGATCTTTATAGCATGGACCACATCCAACGAGGCCTCACCTGCCGAGAGGTCTGGTGAATGAAAGGCCGGAACCACAATTTCCTCATTCAGGTGAAAGCGAGAAACCAGCCTTGGCAAGGAAACCTGGGCGTGTATAAAAAGGACAGCCCTGTCCTGATGAAATTTTAAAAAAGGGGCATGAAAGCGCCCCTAAATCCAATACACGACGGGATACGCTATAGCCAGAAGAAACAGTCTTCGCAGTGAGCCACTTGACATCCACCAATTCCATGGATTCGAATGGAGGTTCCTGAAGTGCTTGGAGCACCACTGACAAATCCCATGGAGCCACAGGAGGAACAAAGGTAGGATGTATACATAGAACACCTTGCATGAAGGTGTGAACATCCGGTATAGTAGCAATTTTGCACTGAAACCAGATAGACAAAGCAGAGACCTGCACTTTCAGAGATGCTAGGCGGAGGCCTAGATCCAAAGAAAGGCAAGAATTCGAGAAACCTTAAAGACTTGCGGGTCAGTTTCTTGAAGCACACCATTGGAAATATGTATGCCATATTCTACGGTAAATCCTGGCAGAAACCGGTTTACGTGTTCGGAGCATGGTCTGGACCACAGAGCTGGAGAAACCCTTCGTCTTTAAAGGTTTGGCTCTTGAGACATCCTTCCTAATGGCTGACGGGCTAGGATACTGAGACAACAGGTCTATTCGCAGAGGAAGTTGAAGAGTAACGTCTATAGAGAGCCTTTGAAGAATGGAGTACCAATGAAGTCTGGGCCAAGCCGGAGCTATGAACAGGACTGTGCCCCCCTCCTGTCTGAACTTTCGAAGCACTCTGTGAAGGCCGCGTCGGGGGTTCTGTATTCTGGCTCCATAAATTGGAAGTTTGTTGTTGTGTCTTGAGGACATGAGATACACTTCCAGAAGACCCCATTTGTCCACTAGAAGCTGAATACTTCTGGTTGTAGAGACCATTCTCATGTATGCATGTTATGACTGCTGAGGAAATCTGCTACCCAATTGAGAATCCCCGGAATGAACACCGCGGAGATGGGCTGGGAGATTGTGAGCATGCGGGACACTTCTGTTATTGCTGACTGACTTCAGGTGCCCTCTTGGTGATTGAGGTAGGGCACAGCCGTGGCATTGTCGGACTGTGCTTGTACTAGCCTGTTTTTCAGAATATCCTGAGCCAGAGTGAGAGCTCTGTAGATGGCTCGAAATTCCATGATGTTGATTGGCAACACTGCCTCGACTGGGGACCGTCGACCCTGAAAGCAGTGCTGGCCGGTTACTGCGCCCCACCCTCGGAGGCTAGCTTCTGTGGTGATCCAAAAGGGACGAACCTTGTTCAAATGGGAAGTCTGTAGCGACCAGGCTAGGGACAGGTGAACCTCTGGCGGGAGGCTCATCGTCTAGGATTTGAGCAGATGGAGTAGCATTCCACCTGGAGAGGATCAGGTGTTGTAGGGGCCTGGAGTGAAACTGGGCGAACTCCACCATGTCGACGGTGGAAACCATTGATACAAAGGCCGGCATTGCAGAGTGAATTCACACTCGGCGATTGTGGAGCAGTCTGCATAGTCTGCTGTGTTGCGGAAATCTTGTCTGCCATTAGGAAGATTCTCTGAACTAGAGAGTCCAGCAGGGCTCCCAAACGTACCATCCTTTCAAAAGGGTGTTAGGGAACATTTTTTTCAGCTGATCAGCCAACCGTGCATTTGTAGAAAGGCAATGGTTACCTGTAGATGGCGGTGAAGAGTCTCTGGTGAGCTGGCCAAGAGCAAGAGATCGTCCAAGTATGGGAGCAGTCTGATCCCTTGACGAGAAAGAGAGGCCGCCATAACTGCCACGATCTTGCTAAAGACCCGGGAGGGGCATTGAAAGGCCGAACGGTATAGCCTGAAATTGGTAATGTTGCTGTAGTATATCAAACCAGAGCTATTGTTGATGAAAAGGCACTATAGGTACATGTAGCTAAGCATCCTCAATGTCTAGAGATACCATATAATCCCAAGGCTCCATAGCTAGGATAATGGAACAAAGGGTTTCCATATGAAACCTGGGCACCCTGATAAACTTGTTTAGAGATTTGAGGTTGAGGATAGGCCGATGAGACCCATTGGGCTTCTGACCGAAGAGAAGGGTAAAATAAAAAGCCCTTGCCCCATTGTGAGGAGACCCGAATTATTACTCCTGAATTCAGCAGAGACTGAATGGCTTTTTGGAGCAGCAGGGCGTTTGTTGGGTCCGATTGAGGTCCTGTGCAAAAGAACTACTGGGGGGAGGGGGGGGTCGCTTCAGGAATGAGGGGGCGTATCCGTGGGAGACCAGTTCCCTCACCCAGGAGGTTTGATGTCAAACCTGTGCGAATTGAAGAAAAAGTCGGCCTCCCAGGTAGAGGCCCGTCCCGTCCCGTCAGGCTGTAGGCTTGTATTCAGACTTGGCAGGTGGACATCTAGTAGCCCAGCCCTGTTTGGCCCTAGGCTTGGAGGCCTTGGTTGATGTCGGCTGTTGTGGAAAAGACTGACCCTTGGCTTTTCCTTGAGGGCGAAAGGACCGAAAGGATGACGTCCGAGGCTTTGCATTTATTTGCAGAGGGTAGGAACGCCATCTTGTTAGCTGCCAAAGTAGTCACAATTTTATCCAATCCTGGACCAAATAGGATGTCTCCTGAATAAGACACAGACTCTAGAGCCTGATTTGATTCTGAATCTGCTTTCCAGAAATGTAGCCAAAGAATACGGCGGGCCACTACCGAAGTGGCAGATATTCTGGAGGCCAGGAGAGCCGTATCCATAGCTGCTTCACCTAAGTAGGAGGCTGCATCTGTAATGCGAGATATGTAGGACAGCTGTTCCCTCGAAGCATCAGGAGGAAAAATCTCTTCTAGGGCCTTTGCCCAACTCTCAATGGCTTTTACCACCCAGGCCATAGCCATAGCAGGACGAGTAATTGCTCCTGCAAGAGTATATAGATTTATGACAAGCTTCTACAAGTCTATCTATCTGTAGTCTCCTTCAAGGAGGTTGCAGTATGAATGGGTAAAGTGGCATTTTTAACGAGACGTGTTACATGAGAATATACTGCTGGGGGAACTTCCCATTCAGTACAATCAGTAGCTGTAAGAGGGTAAAAGGAACTGAACCGTTTTGGAATCTGAAACCTTTTACCAGGCATATTCCAAGCTTCGCTCATGTGATCAGATAAGCTGGTCAGAGTGAGAAAAACTGATACAACAACCTTTTGTCGCGTGTTCATCCTCTTCTATTTGTAGAATAGTTTTAACAGCTCTCACAAGAGCAGGTATATTTAGTGTAGAGCGTGGCTCCTCTTCTCCTGAGACTGAGTCGGATTGAGAGAGATCTGCGTCTTCTGCCTCCCCAGATGAGATCTCAGAATCAGATAACTGTGTGGATTGGGAAGATATAGTAGGTTTAGTAGGTAAAGGATTTCCCTTTTGCAGCATTTGCTGAAAAACCATAGAGGTATTAGCCAAACTCTGTACTGAGGTAGATAGTATGTCTACCCATGGGGGAAGCAAAGGATTTGCAGGGAGTACCTGCTGTGGCCATCCCAAAGGGGGAGCTACCACAGGGACTACTACTTGGTCCACAAGTTTTGCCAGCATTTATGAAAAGGCAGCCCAGGGTGGGTCCTGAGGGAGAGAGAGACCATCCTCAATTAAGTCCTTTGTGGCTAAGCCCGCAGAGCAGGACTTCCAAGACACCAGAGTAGGAGGAGCAGCATCAGGCTGCTTGTTGTTCTTTCCTCTGCCAGCCATAGCCACAAGAATAACAAAATACACAGTATAATACAGTGCAGTGAACACCCTGGATAATATGGCAGAGTGTAGCGTGCAACCACATTATGAAGTAAGTGATTGCACTCAAAAGTATATGGGAAATGTGAGGTACAATGAACTCCCTATACCTTAGTATGTCAGGGTATAGTAGAAGGGAAAGGTGTAAGCTGTACAGTATAGAAAGTAGAGATTAGCGCTAGCACATACAATGCAGAAATACATTACATGTTTACAATGAGCACTAAAAATCAACCACACAGAGAGATATATGATATATAGAGGTCTCTGATGATGGTGGTGGGGGGATCGGGGGGGGGGGGCGGAGGATGAGAGAGGAGCAGCCCAGGGAACACCAAGACAACAGTGGTATGGCGGCCTGGACTAGGGGAGGGGCTGCAGGGAGAGCACCTTCTCCCCTTGCTGACATTAACCACCGGGTCTTTACATATGCCCTGCGCCAGTATGTTATATGCCCTGGTGGTCTAATGGAGTCGTGGGCGCACCAGTGTCCACATCAGCAGCTCCGGTCTGTCTCCTGAGAAAGGAGGAAGGACTGCGCAACAATGCAGATCCCCACAAACGGGGTTCCGCCTTACCTGTCCCCTGAATTCCCGGCTGCAGTCTGGGGTTCGAGGAGCCAGCTAGCTAGTCCCCCTCAGATCCCCGCCAGGAGTACCTAGCACAGGCTTGGAGTCACGGCGCCTCGGAGGGGTGATGTGACGGCAGCACTGACGTACGGAGGAGAGAGTCTGGTGCTGCTCGCTCGTTATAGTAAAAAAAAAAAAAAAAATTAAATAAATTAAATTATAAAAGAGCTTGGGCTGCTTAATGCAGCCCTGTTATAATGGTGGTCCAGCTCCTGCCGGACACAAACGATACTGAAGTTCCTTCAAGCTATGGGCGGGATATAGGGGGAAGGACCGAAGCATCCTGAGATTGAACAGCTTTGCTGTTGGTGTCCTGTCCTCCAGGTCCCACCTACACCCCAATGTCTCCCCGTGGAGCCCTATGGACCCTGAAGAAGGAATACTATTTTTGCAATGACCCATTTGGAGGATGTTTGGGGATTGGGACTGTACATTGGGGATGTTTCAAAGCTGCCCCCTAAGGGAGAGAAAGCTCAGTTGAGGCAGCTTGCAAAACTTTAAAACCTTAACTGGCGTCTTTACATACAAATACATAGAATTTTTAAAACTTAGTAAATGTATGGACGGACGAGCAAACAGTGGCCCAGCACAGCTGTTCCAATGAGGCACCATGGCGTACCAACCAAGAAGTGCTCACTGACCTGGTAGAGTGTGCCGTGACACAATCAGGAATCTGAACTTTTTCCAAAGTATATGATTGTTAGCTCGTAGACATACAGTGCATCCGCAAAGTATTCGCAAAGCTTCTCTTTTTTTCCACATTTTGCTATGTTACAGCCTTATTCCAAAATGGAACAAAATAATTTTTCTCCTCAAAATTCTACACACAATACCCCATAATGTGTAAAAAAAATGTAATAAAAAAAAAAAAAAAGAAATCACATGTACATAAGTATTCACAGCCTTTGCTCAATACTTTGTTGATGTACCTTTGGCACCAATTACAGCCTCAAGTCTTTCTGAATATGATGCCACAAGCTTGGCACACCTACCTTTGGGCAGTTTCACCCATTCCTCTTTGCAGCACCTCTCAAGCTCCATCAGGTTGGATGGGAAGCGTTGGTGCAGAGCCATTTTCAAATCTCTCCAGAGATGTTCAATCGGATTTAAGTCTGGGCTCTGGCTGGGCCACTCAAGGACATTCACAGTTGTCCTGAAGCCACTCCTTTGATATCTTGGCTGTGTGCTTAGGGTCGTTGTCCTGCTGAAAGATGAACTGTCGCCCCAGTCTGAGGACAAGAGCGCTTTGGAGCAGGTTTTCATCCAGGATGTCTCTGTACATTGCTGCATTCATCTTTCCCTCTATCCTGACTAGTCTCCCAGTTCCTGCTGCTGAAAAACATCCCCACAGCATGATGCTGCCACCATCATGCGTCACTTTAGGGATGGTATTGGCCTGGTGATGAGTGGTTCCTGGTTTCCTCTAAACAGAATGCCTGGCATTCACGCCAAAGAGCTCAATCTTTGTCTCATCGGACCAGAGAATTTTGTTTCTCATGGTCAAGAGTCCTTCAGGTGCATTTTGGCAAACTCCAGGCGGGCTGCCATGTGCTTTTTACCAAGGAGTGGCTTCTGATTGGTGCAGAGATGGTCGTCCTTCTGGAAGGTTCTCCTCTCTCCACAGAGGAATGCTGTAGCTCTGACAGAGTGACCATCGGGTTCTTGGTCACCTCCCTGTCTAGGGCCCTTCTTCCCCGATCGCTCAGTTTAGATGGCCACCCAACTCTAGGAAGAGTCCTGGCGGTTCCAAACTTCTTCCATTTACGGATGATGGAGGCCACTGTGCTCATTGGGACCTTCAAAACAGCAGATATATTTCTGTACCCTTCCCCAGATTTGTGCCTCGAGACAATCCTGTCTCGGAGGTCTACAGACAATTCCTTGGACTTCATGCTTGGTTTGTGCTCTGACATGCACTGTCAAGTGTGGGACCTTATATAGACAGGCTGCTTTTCAAAATCATGTCAAATCAACTGATTTTACCACAGGTGGACTCCAATTAAGCTGTAGGAACATCTCAAGGATGATCAGTGGAAACAGGGTGCACCTGAGCTTAATTTTGAGCTTCATGGCAAAAGGCTGTGAATACTTGTGTACATGTGATTTCTTAGGGTTTTTTTTTTTTTTTTTTAAATTTGCAAAAATCTCAAAAAAACATTTTACACGTTGTCATTATGGGGTATTGTGTGTAGAATTTTGAGGACAAAAATGAATTTATTCCATTTTGGAACATAAAATGTGGAAAAAGTGAAGCGCTGTAATCCATAGCACAACTGACGTCTTAAAAGCTGGCCAACCTCTTTTTTGAGCGTCATATAATAGAAATAAAAAAAAGTCTATCTTGCTGATAGACAAAGGCCTGCCCAGATATATACGCAATGGTCTCGTCCCATCAAGAAGATGGAGACTGATCACTATCTGAGGAATGTTCCGGTATCAAAGCCGGCATGATAATGTCTTGATTGAGATGAAAATGTGACATTACCTTGGTTTAAGTATGGAGTACTGCCTTATTTGCATGAAAAATTAGATCTGGAGAGGTCCCATAGTTACTGGAGGTACACATGGATGCTGTATGAGAAGTCTGTACTTTGGGATTGTGGCCAGGTTACACAGGAAAAAAAAATTGATAAAGCAGAAACTTGTGCTTTAAGAGAAGGTCTGGATTTAGAAAAATCTAAATCCAGACCTTCTTGCAAAAAAAGAAAGTAAACTAGGGAATCTAAATGTGGATAGGGAAAAACATGTTTTCCACACTCTATGGTAAAACTAGATGAGGATGGTTACCTGGCTCTTATTGTTTGGATAGCTATCTGAAAACCTTTTTTTTTTTTCCTTTCTATGAATTGTGGCACCAACATCCATGCCTTTAAAGACAAACTGGTTAAAACCTGGTAAAAGAAGGGACCCTGACTTAAGAGCTCTCTCCCCTGAATGGTAGACGCCACGGTGGTTTGGTGGACATTTTTTGGATGTCTGTATACAATGCTCTTCTGGGAAAATCTGTAGCAATTAGAATGGTTGGAACTCGGCACAGACTAGATTGTAATGCCATGGAAGTGTCACTACATCCACTCAAAAAGCCTTTGGATTTTGAGTTATTTTGCAATAACGATCTACTTTGTGGTTCGGTCGAGAGGCCATCATATCAACTACCGGGATGACCCCTCCCTGTTGGAAAATTTCTAGATGTTCTATTGAACACCTGTACACTGCATGAGGTGCAAAAAAAATAAAAAATTAAAAAAAGCTATTCTAAAGAAAAAAATGTGCCCTACTACATGGGCACAAAGTAAAAACAGATTATCTCAGGTGGAGAGGCTTAGTGATCATATAATTGGAGGTTTCTTTTTCCTCGGCTGCATAAAAAGCACCCTCTGCACCCCAATATACAGTAGTATACCCCAAATGGATGACTGAGAAATGCTACTTCTTCCTGTCAAAATTATGGAATTATATCAACAGAAATAGGGGTCCTTACCTTCTTCCTTTCTTTCGGCTTCTTTTTCTTTGGTGATGGTCCATCTTTTTCGTCAACTGCCTTCTTGCTTTCCTTTCTACTTTGTTTTTGTTTACATTTCTCAGTTCCTTCTTCATCTTCAGAGCTGCTTTCAGCTTTCTTGCTTTTAATCTTAGGCGTTTTCTTTGGTGGTTGCAGATTGATTCCAGCATCAGCAGTCCAGTCTGAATAATCACTTGAGTAGTCACTGTAAGATGTGAATTTCTTAAAACAAGCTTCAATTAAAATATATAATAAAAATGTCACCATGGCTGAATTCTCTTTTCACTACAGCCCTGCAGTGCTTTTAAACAACTTAGGTGTCCTTCATTAAGGTTCCTTCAGTGTTAAATGCATGAATACATAATGTGCTAGAGCTTCTGCTCCTTATGCCATAATTCACAAGATGACATTCCAGGTGCAGTGAAGCTAAGTGGATGAGTTTTAAACATGTTCAACAACTGTCTTGAATATATTTAAAACTCGCCTTGATGGTCCAATGGGGTTTGAGGTACATCTGGCTGTACTGCATTGAGGTTCTACGTGAGAGAGGGGCGATTCCTGAAACCCCACCAGTGCAGTGGAAGCAGAAGCACCTGACACAATCACACCTCCCCCCCCACTTTTTTTTTTTTTTCTTTTTTATAGATCTGTCAGGATTCTAATACATTTTAAAGGTGCGCTGCCCTCTGAAAGGCTCAATTTGATATCATGTCGGGCAAGATTCGGCTGGACCGAGACTCACCCACCTGGAGCCACATTTAACGTGGAGGGTGCCAACAAAATATCTAAAGCAAGAGACCACAATGGATCAGGCACAACCACCAGAAAAGGCTATATGCATAATTAAGTTCTTCCAGTTGCTGGCAGCAATTGTTCTCCAACAACCCTGGTTGCGCCCAACATTTGGTGACTGCCTCATGGTCAAGTAGCACTAGTAGGATTGGTCAGTAACAATAGGTTACCAATGGTAAAAAGTTCTTAAACACAAATCCGTAATAACCCCTCCCCACAAATATGCCCATCTGGTCACTGGGGGAATAAACACTAAACAGAAAATTGAACCAAACCTCCTGTATCAAACACACATTTTTTTTTAAAGAAACAAAAAAAGGCCTAAGAAGAAAGTACGGTTACTCTAGTGTAAGGGAGTTATTAGAAACATAAATTTGTGTTCTCATTAGCTGTCAGAGGAAAACAGGATCTCATTAGCTATTTTTATTAATCCTATTTCAGTGTAAGAAGCAGTCCATCATTTACCTTGAACTACTGCCATCACTGTTCCAGTCTGGCTTTTCTTCATCGTCTGATGTTGCACCACTGGCCACTACTACTTCACTTTCAGCATCTGCATCCTAGTCAGCAAAAACAGTATTTGTGGACTCGCCAAATAAATCCTTTTATTTGATGCCATGGGGGCACTGGAGATACTGGAGCACTGCTGGTGGCAAGACCAGTGTCTCCAGTGCCCTCCATGGATGATAGAAAATAGAATTACAACCACTTAAAAAGCTATTTGTTCTGTACTTAAATTAAAGAACAGAACAAATATTTATGCAAAAAGCAAAATAATAGAAAGCATCTACACAAAAATCCAAAACTAAAAACAACATTCTCACATAATCACTATGATTGCAAAAAAAGGACAGACCAGGAACTAAAGCCATATAAACAAAATCAATTCAATTCTCACATCTGATGAGCTATTTTCATTCTCCATGTCCTCCATTTGCTCAGCAGGTTCCTCTTGGGTAGCCCTGGTGCGATAGTTGTGCTGGCTAGACTGCTGCTTTCTTGAATCTCCAGGTTCCAGCGACAGCTCTTGAGAAAGGTTCTGAGCAATGAGAACAAAACAGAATGCACCAAAACATTTTCATGTTCAAGGAGGAAAAACTAAATTTCTGATAGATGCTAGATCAGTATTCAAACAGTGAAACTTTCTGTAATAAACCAAAATGTAGAAGTCATTTTTATTTTTTTAGCTTTACAATTTTAATTAACTAAATTTTAAGCTAAAGAATACTGAAATTAAACCACAAATCAAATTCAAGCAATTATGGAACAAAAAAAAAACCTCAAGCATAGCTTCTTTACAAGGCAATAGCAGTTTTATAGAGTGAATCTTTTTCCAATGCAAAACCACAAATTCTTACATAGTGGCGGCGATTCAATTTGTTTTTTTTGTTTTGGGCACCCGATGGAGCAATTCAATTGCTGCTCTGTTCAAGCGTGATTGCAGACTGCAGTTCTGCTCGCACCCTCAGGAGTTTGCGAGCAAAAATGTACATTAAAATTAATGGCCAATAAATTAAATGTCTAAACCTATCTAACGTCCTGGTGCCCTCCTGGTTAACCCTTCTGGCCTGAAGTGGGACCATCAATAGCATGCAATAAAGGTGGCGCATTGGGCGTCTTGGCAAATAATGTAAACACAAGACCCAGTATGAATCAACGTTTCAACGCCTCTATTGTGAGCGTTTTCTTCAGGACTTTTGTTTCCATCATCTGCCAATAAGCAGATATCTCCATAGTGTGATGGGTAGGGGTGGTCATGCTGTTTAAGGGGCTACACCTCAAAAGCTGTTTAGGGTAGCGAGCTGAAATTTGAAACGGGCAGGTAGAACTGTAGCTCGGTGCTGCATGCCAAATTTCAGGGCAAAAAAAATCAAAATGAGGATTTGGGCATAATTTAAAGTTCCAACTTCCAGTTTTTTCTGACACTCAGTTAGGACCACTTTTTATCTGTTCTCTATGAGGGATTTTTGGGAAGGCATAACTCAGGGTAGGAGACGAATTTAGACTTGGAGTTTGTTTTATTAGGTAGCTATTGTTCCAGGGTAGTGCCTTTTTGGGTTCAGGTAATTGAGAAAGTTACAATTTTATTACCTCACAATTGCACCATTATAGAGATGGAAAGATTCAATTCCTTGCACAGCCTCAGTAGGAGCCTCCAGCAGGTGTACTCACTGTGGCTTCACTTGGGTGCACTAAGATGGCTGTCTTCTACGGGCGGTAGTGGAAGCAGAGACTGGGGGGGAAGGGGAAGCCGGCGTTTAGTATGATTGTGTGATGGGGGATATTTTGTCTCGTCAGTCTTCACAAAGGCTCTGTGGGAGCCGAAACGTCGACAGGACTATGTCTATGGATTAAAAATTTTTGGGAGATGCATCTGGTGGAAATTTGTGAAGTCTGGTGAGTGCTCTCCCATGTGTCTACAATAAATAAATAAATATATATATATATATATATTTTTATTTATTTTTATTTTTTTACAGGGGTACTATAGGTACCAGCGGGCCATTAATGCCCCGCTTGCTGGTACTTGTGGTTCTTCAAGTACCAG
This sequence comes from Taudactylus pleione, assembly GCA_031769625.1. Lineage (NCBI taxonomy): Eukaryota > Metazoa > Chordata > Amphibia > Anura > Myobatrachidae > Taudactylus > Taudactylus pleione. Next base: position 11,686,046 of record JAUIMM010000014.1, read on the forward strand.
CATATGGGGAGGCTTGCTGGGACCTGTAGTTCTACTGCAAGAGACAATATTATACTTCTATTTTTTTTACACTATCAACTCAGCACCCGCCGCCCATAGGGTGCCGAGAATATCCCCTGGCTATCAGTTTAGGCCTGGGGTGCCCTTAATTTGGGGGGTCCCCAGCTCCACAGGGATCCCCGGCCTGGGCTGACTAGCGTTCAGGGTTGATGCTTTGGCTGGGGGCCCGGTGAAAGGGCTCCCCTGACTGTGGCATCAGCCCCCCACTAGAAAAAGTCCGGTGCTAGTTGTGGAAAATACAGGGGGACCCTACAGGAGCAGGACCAGCTCAGAGCCCAGTGCTGGTTGTGCTAAATACGGGAGACCCCTACGTCGTTTGTCCCCCAGACAGACTGTGAAAAGCCCAGGGCTGGTTGTGTTCGTGGGAATTTCCCTTTAAATTTTTATTTTACACAAATTCAAATTTTAACACAGATGCATATATGGATCTCACTGATTCATCCATGCATCTGTGTCTTATTTTCTCAGATGCATGCACAGTACCAGTGAGCACCTCTGTCGGCCGCTGATGCCCCTGTGCACTGCTCCACTGCTGCCACTGGGTCTGAACCCCGCAGCTGCCCCGCACTCCTGCAGCCCGCCCCCGTAGCCGTCTCTCCCTGTGCATTCCAAAAACACCTCCTGTGTGCCGGCCTTCCTCCACATGCGCTAATATACCATTTTGTTACCCTTCTCCCCTGCAGGTGGCCCGGTTTGCTCCTCCAAACCCTGATAGTTAATACATTTTAAAAAAGTAATGAAACTCCATAGACAAAAAACCTTATGGTTTCACAAGTGCCATTAAGGCTTCTTAGACATGATCTAAAACTTCACAAAACCTATTGAATGTCTGCCACTCAAACTTCAAAAAGCACTGCAATTACGATCATTAAGGCTGACGCCTTAATGGACGTGTTCAATGCGTAATACAGATATGGTATGCCATGACACCATGTGGTTAACTGCAGATTCAGTACTCTCACAGAGTGAGTTTGTGGTCAGTCACAAAATGGTGGAGCTGCTCATTCACGGAATTATGTGCTCGTTGGAATACACCCAGCCTTTTCTGCTGAGGTACATTCATGAGCATAGGTGTAGTGACCATCCATTTACTTCGGAGCTCCATATGCAGCAGGGTTCGCTGAACTGACGTTTTAGACACGTCTGGTGGCCCTCAGGTTCATTTTGACAGTGAGCTGCTCCACTGTAGCGTGTCGATTGGCCCTCACACACCTTCATAACCGATGTTCAGCTCTCACATCAATGGCACGTGGTGCTCCACAGTTTCCACGATGGTTATTCGCAATGGTGCCATTTGTCCAGTCACCATACACCTTCACCACAGCAGCACACGAACTGTTCACAAACTGCGCTGTTTCAGAAGAACTGCCACCCTAGGGCCAAAAGTCAATAATCATCCCTTTTTGCAACTCTGATAAATCACCCCTTTTACCCACGACAGCAACAAGTGATGTGTGTGTAGACGGTCTATCGCACACCTTATATACCCACCAAGCCAGCACGTGACGTATTTCATGGGCTATGCACAGACTACGTCAAATGTAGGAGGTGGTCATAATAATGTGATTTTTGTGTACTTACCGTTGAATCCTTTTCTCTGAGTCAGGCTGGGGGACACTGAACCATGAATTGTAGGTGGGAAGGCGTGGATTGGAACACTGAAATCTAACTCCTCTCCTCTGCAACCCCTGACTTCAGTACAACTTCAAAAGTGCCTGGGTAAGGAGAAGCAATACTCAGTGACACTGTCACTCCGAAAAATAAAAATGAAATTGACGGTCAATACGATCCAAAATCATAACTCATACTCAATACTGCTGAGCGTGAGGGAGGGAACGCAGTGTCCCCCAGCCTGACACAGAGAAAAGGATTTAACGGTAAGTACCCAAAAATCCTAATTTCTCTTTAGTCTGGGCTGGGGGACACTTGGCCATGGGATGTTCAAAAGCCGCCCCAATGGGAGGGAATGCTCAGATTGCCCGAACGGAGAAATGGGCATCCCTGGAGGCAAAAACATGAAACCTGTAGACCCACACAAACATGTGGACAGAGAACCAGGTAGCTGCGCGACAAACCTGTTCAGCCGAGGCCCCGTGACTCGCCGCCCAGGAGGCCGCCACGGCCCTAATGGAAGGAGCCAATACCCTAGATGGTACCGACGCCCCACCTCTGAATAAGCCCTTAAAATCACTGAGCGTAGCCATTTTGCATGGTCTGCTTTGTGGCTGGCCAGCCCCGTTTGTGGGCGTCGTAGAGAGCCAATAGAGAGTCCGTCTTACGTAAGATCGAAGTTCTGCCTAAATAAATGCGTAGGGCCCGGACAACATCCAACAGTGATAGATCGTCCTGGTCCCCATGGGACTCTGAAGATGAGAAAACAGGAAACAATCTCCTGGTTTAAGTGGAAAGATAAAACCACTTTCGGTTGAAAAGAAGGAACCATCCTAAGCCCTAAGCACAGCCCTATTGTCATGGAAAACAAGAAAAGGTGGTTTGCAGGACAAGGCCCCCAACTCAGAAACCCGCTGAGCCGAGGCAATGGCCATAAGAAAAAAAAAAAAAACACACTTTCCACTCTACGAACCGAAGGTCCACAGATTCCAAAAGGTTTAAACGGAGCCTGCTTAAAAGTCGACAGAACCAGGGGCAAATCCCATGGCGCTACTTGTGGTTGAACTGGAGGCTGTATTCGCAAGACCCCCTGTAAAAAAGTCTGCACCTCTGGGAGGAGAGCCAGATGCTGCTGAAAGTAAGTGGAAAGAGCCGAAATCTGTACCTTCAAATATTGAAGCCGTAACCCGGCCTCCAGACCGCCCTGCAGAAATGCTAAAAACCTTGGCATGTGGAACTGGGCAGTATGTACTCCCTGCTGCTCACACCACACAATAAAGGTTTTCCAAACCCTGTGGTAGTTCTGCACGGTAAACTGCTTCCGCGACCGGAGCATGGTCCTGATGACTGAAGGGGAAAAACCCCTGGCCTTCAAGAGCCCGATCTCAACAACCATGCCATTAAAGCCAACTGAGGTAGGCCCTCGTGACAGAATGGCCCCTGTAGCAGAAGATATGGACACAGAGGCAGACTCCAACACGGCCCTGCGTCTAGCCTGAGAACCGTGGCGAACCACTAGGATGACTGAAACCTGCTGCTCCCTGACCCGATTGAGTACTCTTGGTAACATGCGAATTGGAGGAAAAATGTAGGCCAGACGGAAGTTCCAGGGAACTGTCATGGCATCCACTGCAAATGCCAAAGGATCTCTGGACCTTGCACAAAAATCGAGGCGACACAATTGCAATTGTGGCGACACGCCGTCAGGTCCACCTCCGGCAGCCCCCATCTCTGGACCAGCTGCTGTAAAACCTCCGGGTGGAGAGACTGCTCTCCTGGCAAGAACATAGTCCTACTCAGGTGGTCTGTCTCCCAATTCTCCAGGTATAAAGACTGCTGAAATTGCTGAGAGGAATGTCTCCGCCCAAGAGAGAATAAGACTTGCCTCTGCCATGGCAAGTGCGCTTTTGGTTCCGCCCTGTTGGTTTACATATGTCACTGCCATGGCGTTGTGCGATTGGATCCTCACTGGTCGGCCTGCCATGAGGGCCTGAGCCCCGCACAGTGCCCGATAAATGCCCCGGAGCTCCAGCATATTTATTGGGAACCTATCTCTGACGACGACAAGGACCCCTGGAGACAGAGGTTCTCCGTCGCCACTCCCCAACCACTGAGACTTGCATCTGTGGTGACAATCCAGTTGGGAGTCACCAGGGTCCGACCCTGGAGAAAATGATCGGTAATCAGCCACCAGCAAAGTGACTGACAAGTGCTGTCTCACAGAATCAGCAAATGAGAAGAAAGGTCGTCTGAGCGGCCCGTCCAATTCCGGAGAATCTCCCACTGGAGAATCTGTGAATGGAAGCGGCCGTACTGGATGGTCTCGAAGGTAGAGACCATCGTGCCTAGTAACCTCATGCCCAGCCAAATGGATGGCCGAGGGGCAGACAGCACTTACCTAAGTCCTGAAGGGACCGGGCTCTGGGCTCGGGCAAGAAAACCCTTTCCAGTGCTGTATCGAAGATCACCCCCAAAAACGTCAGACATTGGCACGGCCTGAGGTGACTTCTCGAGATTTAGTATCCACCCATGATGCTGTAACATCTGCACCGTGTGATCCAGGTGGAGCTGCAGTTGGACAGCAGAATCAGCCTTTACTAGCAAATCATCCAAATAGGGAATCACAGTTATTCCCTTGGAATGCAGTAAACTTGCCATTGCTGCCATGATCTTTGTGAAGACCCACGGAGCTGTAGCGAAAACCGAACGGCAGAGCCTGGAACTGGCAATGGGCTCTTCCGACCACAAACCTGAGTACATTCTAGGCTAGTAGATTAAAAATCGGCCGATAAGTGCAGTTGGGTTTCTGGACAAGGAACAAGTTGGCGTAAAACCCCTGTTCCTGTTGAGTCTGTGGAACAGGAACAGGAACTATAACACCTTCTGAACAGAGGGAACTGACAGCCTGGTTTAAGGCCCGTCTCTTCTCCGGCTCCCTGGGTAATGCTGTAGCGAAGAAATGCTGTGACAGCTGCCCCCTTGGGTCGATCACATAACCTCGGGAGACAATGCCCATTACCCAGGCATCTAGTCCTGAAACTACCCACCTATCTCGGAAAAGGAGACGGCCCCCTAGCTTCCCTGAGACCGGATAGGCTGAGATCCAGTCAGGTACTCGGTTTCTCAGATGCCCTAGCACCCGGGTGCCTCAATGTGCCGGAGAATTTACGATGGGGGCAGAACCTCTGCTGGGAGTGTGTCCTCGGGCCCCCTGACCTCTAATCGTTCCCCCTCCTCGAAAGGAAAATCGGAAGACTCGGAAACGTGAGCCCTTTAGCGTCTGGGGCACCACAGGCAGAAAAGTGCTCTTTCCACCTGTCGCCTGGGATATAATAGTATCAAGCTCAGAGCCAAACAGGATGCCTCCAAAAAAAGGCAGAGACTCTAAAGCGCGTTTAGATTCGGCGTCCGCCTCCCAGGCGCGAAGCCAGAAAGCTCTGCGTGCCGCGACTGCCGTGGCTAAGACTCTAGAGGAAATCTGCACTCCATCTTGTGCGGCTTCACACACACAGTCTGTAGTCGCACGTATCTGTTCCGCCAGTAAGTCCTCTCTGGATGAGTCACCGGCAAGGCCTGCCACTAATTTGTCAGCCCACTTCTCCATGGCTCGAGAGACCCATGCAGATGCCAATAAAGGGCAAATAACCACTCCGGCGCCAATAAAAATACTTCTAAGGCATCCCTCCTTAAAGGAGGCCGCCCCTTGGACCGGCAGAGCAGTGTGCTTTGCTAAACGAGCCACAGCCGCATCCACTTAGCGACCTGCTCCTGTGGAAAGGGATAAAGGGCTGCAAATTTACGAGAAGCAGCATACTTTTTATCTGGGGTCTTCCAGGCTTCCTCTACAAGATCTGAAAGATCCGGAGACACTGGGAAACAAACGACCCTCTTACGCCTCCGCTTAAACGGCCCATCCGCCCTAACTGAGGCGTCAAGGTCCAGACAGTCCAAAGACTAACGTACTGCCATAATAAGGTCCTCTATGCCCTGACTTGACGCAGTCTGAACCATCCTCGTCAGGCAGAACCTCCTCTTGGAGTTCCCCCTCCCGCTCCTCTTCCTCGGGATCTGACTCCAACAAGACACTGGATGGAGGACGCTTATGCGTAGTGCATAGTTTCGACTCATCAAAGAAGCATTCCATGAAGGCCGATACTTTCTCGACCCCTACCAGCGAGCACTCCATGGTTACGGACCAAAGGTGGAGCAGGACCCTGGTACCCACCCCCCGCAACAGCAGGCGGTGACGGCAAAACAGGTGCTGGCGCTGCTTGGGCTAATTCCTCTCTACGGCGGAGCAACGTCACCAGGTCAGAGAGTGACCGGCTCATAGCCTGATCCCATGGCACATCACACGGCAATTTAGCCAGACACTGGGCACATGTAAAAAATATAGCCATAGTGGGGTTCTTGCCCTTTGTGGACTTTTTGTCAGTCATTAGAGCACCCCCCTTCCTGCGCTGTCCTGCAGCAGCAGTCAGCCAGGAAAAGAAAACAAACAAAATACCAAAAATATAACAAGTGGCAATGAATATGCAAACACTCCAAGCAGGCACAAGAACAGATTACAGTAATACTGAAAACTACTTAGCTGTATGCTCCCTCCATGCTATTCAGGCTTGTGTCCTTTAGAAAGCTGTGATCAGAGTTCTGGGAGCCTGCATTTTGCCACAGGAGAGCGGAGGGAACCAGCAGCCATGGCTCCTCCCCCCGTCATACTGAAGCGAGCCTCACTGCTCCTTCCTTCAAGTGTTACTCCCCTCAGTGGAGAAAGCACTTTGACTGACAAGCATTTACCTACAGCACTTGGTATTCCCAGGTGGTCTCCCATCCAAGTACTAAACAGGCCCAACACTGCATAGCTTCCAAGAACAGCATGTCCAGTGTGGTGTTGCTGTAGGTCTCACCTGCGGTCGGTCTGTAGTCGGCGCTCTCCCCACAGGAGCCGCCTACAAGAAACCCGGCAAAGATGGCACCCGCTTTCAGGACCACGCTGACTGCCTGCCCCTCTACCAGGTAAGAGCAGCGCGCTATCCCCGGGCCCCGAGGGTCTCTTCAGAGACCGGAGTGTGTGGAATGGGGGAAGCGCTCAGTGTCACGTGTGTAACGGAAATACCTCATGGAAAGCATTACCACCCACTGTGGACAGCGCAAGGTCATACCACAGGTGCTTAATTGATCGTGAACAGCAGGGTCCGGACAGAATTGTCCGTGATAACAGACAAGAGTTATTGGCTCAAAATCACATCCAAATTCAACGTAGGAGGTACCAGACGCATAATCAGCATGTCATTGCAGCATTCTTAAGCTTCCATGCATTATGGGAGCAGAAGACCCACCAGAGTGCTTCTGTTAACACAACGACAACGGACACAGTGCCTCACCTGAGCTTGTGAAGTCATTAATTGGACCCTGGAGGGCTGGCAACATGTGATGTGGTCCGATGAGTCACTGGTCCGGGTGTTTTAGGGTGATGGTAGGGTTCAGGTGTGGAGCAGACTATGGGGCCATGGCTCCCAGTTACCAACAAGGCATCGGTGCAGGCTTGTGGTGGTTCCATAATGGTGTGGGGTGTGTTCACGTGGCATGAGTTGGGTCCACTGCTCGCCTTGACCGGTAACCACAACGTTGCATTGCTTGATGACCATTTGCAGCCCTTCATAGACTTCATGTACCCCCACAACGATGGAATATTTCAGCAGGAAAATGTACCGTGTCATCGGTCCCAATGCATCCAGAATTGGTTCGAGGAGCATTCTGGAGAGTTCAGAAAAATGTAGTGGCTGCCATGTTCGCCCGACATAAACCCAATCAAGCATTTATGGGACACGGTGGAAAGGTCCATTTGCACAATAGAATAAAACAGATACTTTGTCTAGAGTAAAGCTGACCAAGGAGGCGGTGGCAACTACTGGGAATAAGAACCTAACCTTGCGGGCCTAAAACAAACATTGAAATGTCCCTCTTAACCAGGCTCTACCCAGGTGCAGGGCTACAGCTGTAGTAGCCCACACCTGACAATTTCCCCAGTCACCGGAAGTCCTGTACTGATCCAAATAGTACTCGACAGCTGGTGACTTGAGGAGGTAGTTACAATGGCAACAGCTCGCAGAGTGCTGTCCAGTGGTAGAGCAAAACAAGTTGCTTACCACTACCGTCTTTCCAATCACTGATTTACTATTAGTGACCAGGCAACCCCTCCAGGAACCTCACTGGCAGGAGGTGGGTAACGGCAGTAGAGGTGAAGCGAACCCTCAACAGTCTTCACAGAGAAATAGTCAGTTACAATTTGAGAACACTTAAAGAAAAACACATCAGCTTGTCCCCATCTAGGAGATTTTAATACGCAGCCTTACAGGATGGTAGATAAAAATCTGCACATTCGGAGCTACCGTAAGTGTGGCATATGGCCGGACTTACTCCTGGCAAATTGAATTGACTCCTGTGCCTACTCCAGCATGATCCCTTTATAAACAAAAGCAGCAGTGTCCCTTAAGGCAGAAAATTATTTTTAAAATAATATTTCCTGGTAAATTCAAACATTTACCATTTTCATAACAATTATACTGCCTCCATTCAGAACTAGGTAAATATATAACGATTCTAAATATATGCATAGAGCCATCTGAAAAGCTGTGAAGCACAATGTTGACTTCTGATAAAATACAAGTATTCAGAAATCAACAGCAAATGACTCATTGAGAAAACAACATGGTATCCAACAGGTAACAGTAACAATTTGTGACAATGGTATAAAACCACCACATGGTAACAATACAACTTGTCACAAACCTATCAAGATATACAAAATAAGACATGAGAAGTAAGCAGCTATAAAAGTGATCCTTATTCGTACTGTGGAATTACAACAGCTGTCAGATGTTCGATCACTGTAAAAACTTCAATAAAAGACAGCCCATGCCGCACTATTAGTATCTCATTAACATTCTTCTTCTCAACTAGTCTTAAGTTTATGAAACACAGGGTTATGTTTACAATATCGAACAGATGGGAGAGTCCCTGTAACGAACAGCTACTGCACTACTTAGCAATAATATGAGATATGGTAAGAACTTACCCTTGTTATCTCTATTTCTACGAAGTCCAGAGGGTTCCACAGGATACCTTGGGGGTATAGGTGTGACGTCAGTCGCAGGGCACCAAAGAGTTAAGCTTTCAGCCTCCCAGGATGCACTAGGTCCCCCTCCTATACCCCGCCCCCGGGCCAAGGCACCTCAGTTAGTTACCAAGCCATAGGCCGGAGGAGGAGAAGGAAGAGAGAGAACAAAGATCTGGACACATACAAGAATCACATTCTCACCAGAGGGAGACGGAAAACCGGTGACCAGAGCAAAGCCCATCTGCAGCACAGGTGCGACAGGGCGGGAGTCCTGTGGAACCCTATGGACTTCGTAGAAATAGAGATAACAAGGGTAAGTTCTTACCATATCTCATATTTTCTACTTCAGGGTCCATAGGGTATCCACAGGATACCTTGGGGATGTCCCAAAGCAGTATCCTTTAAGGGTGGGGACGCTCCTGTGCAGAAAGGAGAATCCGCCGCCCGAAGGAAGCATCCTGAGAGGCGAAGGTGTCAAACCTGTAATACCTCACGAAGGTATGGACAGAAGACCACGTAGCAGCCTTGCAGATCTGAACTGCCGAGGCACCACGTCGAGCTGCCCACGAAGGACCCACAGACCTAGTGGAATGAGCCTTCAGAGAAGGAGGGACCGGTAGGCCTTCATGAAGATAAGCTTCAGAAATAGCCATACGGATCCAGGCTGCCAAAGTTTGCTTTGAAGCAGGCCAACCCTTTTTACGGAAGCCATAGAGGACAAACAAAGCGTCCGACTTCCTAAACGAAGAAGTGCGGTCAACATAAGTCCTTAAGGCCCGCACAACATCCAAAGAGGCCTCACCCACGGAAAGACCAGGTGAGTTAAAGGCCGGAACAACTATTTCCTCGTTAACATGAAACTGGGAAACAACTTTGGGAAGAAACTCGGGCCGAGTGCGGAGCACTGCCCTGTTCCCATGAAAAACCAAGAAAGGGGGTCTACAAGAAAGAGCCCCCAACTCAGAAACACGTCTGGCCGAAGCAATGGCCAGAAGGAAAACAGTCTTAGCTGTTAGCCATTTAATATCCACTGAGCTCAGTGGTTCAAACGGCGGTCCTTGGAGAGCCCTCAGGACCACAGCCAAATCCCAAGGCGCCACAGGTGGAACAAAGGGCGGCTGAATACGGAGAACACCTTGCATAAAGGTGCGCACATCCGGGATTGTAGCAATCCTACGGTGAAACCAGACAGATAGGGCCGAAACCTGTACCTTCAAAGAAGCAAGGCGAAGCCCATGATCTAGTCCCGCTTGCAGGAAGTAGAGAATCCGAGACAGACGAAACTCCCGCGGTGCATAACCTCTCGGTCGACACCACTGGAAGAACGTATGCCACACGCGATGGTATATCCTCGCGGAAGACGGTTTCCGAGCTCGTAACATGGTACGCACCACAGAGCTGGAAAACCCCCGGGACCTCAGCATGGCCGTCTCAACAGCCACGCCGTCAAAGACAGCCGAGTCAGGTCCGGGTGAAGACAAGGACCCTGAGACAGAAGCTCCGGTCGTAGCGGCAACCGCAGAGGACTGTCCACGGACAGACCCTGAAGGTCTGAGAACCAGTGCCGTCTGGGCCACGCGGGAGCTATCAACAGGAGCGTCCCTCCTTCCTGTTTGAATTTCCGGATTACCCGTGGAAGAAGGGAGACCGGAGGGAACAGGTATGCGAACCTGAACGTCCACCGGACGGACAGAGCAACCACCAGAGACGCCCCTTCGTCTCTTGTGCGAGACCCGTACACCGGCAACTTGTTGTTGTGCCGGGACGCCATGAGGTCGATTTCTGGAAGACCCCACCTGTCCACCAGTAGTTGAAAAACGTCCGGGTGCAGAGACCATTCCCCTGGATGAACGTCCTGGCGACTTAGAAAGTCCGACTCCCAATTTAGCGGAAGATTGCGCTCCGCCCAAACCAGGATCCGAGAGACCTCTACGAGAGCCGCCCGACTGCGAGTTCCTCCTTGCCTGTTTATGTAGGCCACGGTGGTAGCGTTGTCCGACTGGACCTGCACCGGGTGACCCTGGAGAAACCGCTGTGCCTGCAGGAGAGCATTGAAGACCGCACGGAGTTCCAAGATATTTATTGGAAGCTCCGCTTCTGTCGGCGTCCACCTGCCCTGGAACAAGTGTGGACCCGAAACTGCTCCCCAGCCCCGAAGACTGGCGTCCGATGTCAACAGGACCCAATTTGGAACCCAGAACGGACGTCCCTTGTTGAGGTGGGTCGTCTTTAACCACCACGCAAGGGACAGGCGAACCTCCGGGGTGAGCACAATCGTCTGGAACTTCAGAGACTGAGGCAGCCCGTTCCACTTGGACAGGTGCTGCAGAGGTATGGAGTGAAACTGGGCGTATTCCACCATGTCGAACACCGACACCATGGAGCCCAGTAACCTCATCGTCAAGTGTAGGGACACCCGGCGGCTGTGCAGACAACTGCGCACCCTTGACTGTAAAGCAGAGATCTTGTCCTCCGTCACGAAGATCCTTTGCTGTCCCGAGTCCAATAAGGCTCCAAGATGCAGAATCCTCCGAGACGGGATTAGAGTGGACTCCAGCCAGTTGATTAGCCAGCCGTGCCGTTGCAGCAGTGCAATGGTCAGGTCCAAGTGGTGTAACAGGAGCTCTGGAGATCCTGCCACCAATAACAGGTCGTCCAAGTACGGCAACATGCGGACTCCCTGCAGCCGCAGAGAAGCCGCCATGACCGCCATCACCTTGGTGAAAACCCGTGGTGCTGTAGCCAGGCCAAAAGGTAACGCCCGAAACTGGAAGTGGTCGCTGCGGATTGCAAACCAAAGGAACTCTTGATGGCGCAAAAGAATAGGGACATGCAGGTAAGCGTCCTGTATGTCCAATGACACCATGTAGTCCCCAGGTTCCAGCGCCAGAATGATGGACCGTAGGGTCTCCATCCGAAACTTCGGGACCCGCAAAGAGTTGTTGAGTGCTTTGAGGTTGAGAATCGGACGATATGACCCATTGGGTTTCTGTACCAAAAATAGATTTGAATAGAAACCCTGGCCCCTCTGGGAGAATGGAACAGACACTATAACTCCAGCCTGGAGCATAGTGTGCAATACCTTCCGCAGCTCCGTAGCCTTGTTCCGGTCTGATGGTAGACCCGTGGTGAAGAATCAAGCCGGGGGTCTGTGCCGGAAGGAGAGGGCGTACCCGTGGGAGACCACCTCCAGAACCCAAGTGTCTGTCTTAGTGAACGACCAACACCGGGAGAACTGCAGCAGGCGGCCTCCCACCCTGGGATCCCCCAAGGGGAGACCCGGACCGTCAGGCCGCAGGCTTGTCATCTGGCTTGGGGGCCGGACGTCTGGTACTCCATGCCTGTTTCCGGGGCTTGACCGATTTCTTAGGGCCAGCCTGTCGAGGAAACGACTGTGGTTTGGGCCTGCCCTGGGCCCTAGATGACCGAAAGGACGATGGTCCAGAACCAGAAGGAGCAGCGGCCGACGGAAGACAAGCAGATTTGGCTGCCGCCAGCGTGGCCACAATCTTATCCAGATCCGGACCGAAGAGAACTTCTCCGGTAAACGGCAACGCCTCCAGACCCTTTTTGGAATCTGCGTCCGCCTTCCAGGATCGCAGCCACAAGGTGCGACGAGCAGCTACCGCTGCTGAAGAAATTCTAGACACCAGAGTACTAATGTCTAGAGCCGCCTCGTTGATGTAGGTGGCCGAATCACGGAGATTGCCAATCAACTCCGCCTGTTCGGCCGGAGTGTCGGATTCAAAAGAAGCCTCTAATGAATCCGCCCAGCGCTCCATCGCTCTGGCAACCCAGCAAATGGCCATAGCCGGCCGTGCTGCCCCCCCTGCAAGGGAATAAGCGGACTTCAGGCAGATTTCTACCTTGCGGTCCGTAGCATCCTTAAGGGAGGACATGGATGGCATCGGCAATGTGGCACTACGGACAAGACGGGTCACGTGAGAATCCACCTGTGGAGGGGATTCCCACTTAGCAAAATAATTATCCGCGAACGGATAAGCCACCGCCAGGCGTCTCTGCGGCTGGTATCTTTTGCCAGGTTGTTTCCACGCCTCCTCTAAATGGTCCACCAACTGACCCGAAAGAGGAAAGACTGTGGCATCGCCCTTCACATCTTTGAAAAAGGCATACTTAGATTTAGCCGCTGGGGGAACTTCGTCCTCAATCACCAAGGCTGTGCGGACCGCCCGATTAAGTCCAGGAATATATACTTTGGACTTAGCATCAGAGTCCTTAGTATGGAGAGGTTCCTGATCGTAAGGATCCAGAATCTCCCCATCATCAGATGTCCCTTCGTCATCCTCATAAGGAGCGGACAGAGACGCCACCGGCCTTTTAGGAGGCCGCATCACAGACTCCCCTTGCAACACATCCGATAAGTGCTATACAGAACTCGTCAGGGAGTTAACCCACGCTGGCTCCTGAGAACCCGGGAGCCGGGAAATAGGGAGACTGTGGGGTACCACCAATTGTCGTGGGAACCCCTGCATGGGTGACGACACCACAGACTGCTGGGACAAACCCATCTGAGTAAACGCGGGCTGCGGAGCTAACTGGCCCACTAAAGCTGTTAACGCCTGAGCGTAACAAGCCCAGGGCGGCTCCTGTACCGGTGCTGTAACCGTAATAGGCCGCGCCATGGACAAACACTGCCGGCAAAGGCCCTCCGCGCTTCCCTCCCCCTCCGCTAACGGTACTTTGCACGTGGTACACTGTAGCCGGAGGGGAAAATCACTTTCAGACATGATGGCACCACGTATGTGACCTCTCTCACCAATTAAGTATTAAATAGGCGAGAGACCACCCTGCAGCACCGCACCGCAAGTGCTTTAGCAGAAAGAACAGGGACAGTAATAAAGCTGACAGTTTAGAGAAGAAAAGTTACAGGCAGCGCTAGCACAGTCACATACAATGCAGAGAAATAACAATTCCTGCACTAACAGCGCTGATCACTCAACTACACAGACACAGGGCCTGGTAGGACACAGCGCTGCATACACAGACCTGAGCCACAGCGGAGGAGAGGTATGCGGGGGGACCCAGACCACGATGCTTCCTTCCAGACTTCCAGCAGCGTTCACCATGCGTTGCAGAGAAGATGGCCGCCGAGGAGCAGAGAGAAGCTGGCCTGGGGGAGGAGCGCTGACACAGGGCCAGTCAGCACAGTGCAGAGAGGGCTGTGTGCAGCGGGGGAGGCGCCGGCTGTGAGACAGGGAAGGCGCGCTCCCCTGGCATGCATTTAACCCCTGGGACGCCGCAGCGCTACCGCTCTGCTGCGGTCCGCTGTCCCAGGGGGTAGTGGAAAGCGCAGGTTCAGTACCTGGCTCCACGCTGCAGCCAGTCCCCAGGGAGCCCCCTGCCTGGGGACTTAGGACCATGTGACCAGCGGGGACCCACCGCGGGACCCCGCTGCTTACCTTTGTCCCCCTTGGATCCTGCCATGGTCCGGAACATCTGGGGTCACCGCTAGCTGTGACCCCAGATGCTCACCAGCATCCCCGGATCGGTACCGGCGTTCTGGTACCGGCGGGGGTGTAGGGAAGACAGCATGGACGTCAGGACTGACTGTCCATGCTGTACATCCAGATGTGCAGCCACAGCTGCACTGAAGAAAGCTTCAGGGGCTCTTCTAGCCCCCACTCCAACAGGTGCACCCGACGCCGGCCGGGCACCAAACTAAACTGAGGTGCCTTGGCCCGGGGGCGGGGTATAGGAGGGGGACCTAGTGCATCCTGGGAGGCTGAAAGCTTAACTCTTTGGTGCCCTGCGACTGACGTCACAACTATACCCCCAAGGTATCCTGTGGATACCCTATGGACCCTGAAGTAGAAAACAAATGTGCCGCATCAGTGTACAGGTTCTCATCCTTCCAAGAGTAATCATTAAACAGAACTAGAGTGCTAACAGTAGCCCAAGCCAGTAAAATATATGCAACTGATAATTCCCTGGAATTATAGAAGAACAAATACATACAGATGTCAATACACCACATGGCGTTAGTGAGCCACCAGGTCCCGTGCGACTCCATAAGCGTCAGATGTCTTTTTTGCCGGAAATGTGTATTCGTCACAACACAATGTACAAGGACGCACCAGGAGACTGTGCTGATTGTTTTCATTGGTGACACTTGTATATCTGTGTGCGACTGAGTCTGCATACAAAGCACAAAGGAAATTGGCGTTGAAAAAAGCTGCAGCCACTGCATCGTAGCACTTCATATAGAGATTCAGAGACTCAGTCGTACACAGATAGATCTGTGTACGAATGAGTCTCTAAACTAAGTGCTACAATGCAGGGACCGCAGCTAAAAAGACATCCGGCGCTAGCAGAGTAGCACGAGACGTGCGCGCAGAGGGGCTGTTTGGCACGGCTGAAGCAATAATGTATAAGGACACATCTGTAGCATGTTAACTCACTTTTTTCTGTTTTAATTCGGTTTTGCATAATAATTCTAAAGTTTGTATGTTATATTGATAAAAATATTATATATATTTTAAAGGTTTTAAAATTAATCAATGAAATCCAAGATGTACAAAATGTAAGCACTCACATTCTTGGCTTCTTGTGCCTCTATGTTTGGAATAATAAGAGTTATGGTACAACTTACACTTATTAACTCTTTCTTCGAGGTCTATAGGGTCCCAGATATACCATGGGGAAATGTGGTTGGCGTAATCCAGGCACCAAACAGTTAATCTTTCAGCTTCAAGGATGCCTCGGGTCCTCCTCCACATATACCCCCGCCCCTGGCTACAGGCATTCTGTTTTGTAAACAAGTGCAAGGCAGGAGAACGAAAGAGGAGAAGGACGGACAATGTACGCCAGAAACGCTCCCAGAAGAGGGAATCCGTGACAGAGTAAAATTACCCAATGAAGCCAGGTACGGCAGGGTGGGTGCACTGTGGACCCTAAGGACCTTGAAGAAAGAGTTAACAAGAGTATACCATAACTTATTTTCTTCTTCAGGGTCCCTAGGGGGTCCACAGGGATACCATGGAGATGTCCTAAAGCAGTTCCCTTAAGGGTAGGGAAGCTCCTGAGCAGAAAGGAGAATCCGCCGCCCAAAGGAAGCATCCTGAGAGGCAAAGGTGTCAAAGGCGCAGAATCTAAGAAAGGTGTGGACAGAAGACCACGTGGCCGCCTTGCACAATTGTTCAGCAGAGGCACCACATCTATATGTCCACGATGGTCCCACAGAGAGTAGAATGTGCTGTCACAGTGTTTGAAACAGGGAGATCAGCCTGCGTGTAAGCCTGAGAGATAGTCATGCACAGCCATCGAGCCAGAGTTTGTTTGTTAGATGGCAAGCTTTATGAAAACCATAACACACAAAATGAGCGTCTGACTTTCTAAGAGTTTGTACGATCCACATAGCAATGGAGAGCACAAACCACTTCCAGGGAGACTACACCTGCATTAAACAAAAAGAGGCTAGGGGTTGTTAGAGATGGGTGCACATGCACAAAATACATCAAAGTTTGACTTTTATTAGCTATTATACTAAAAATTCCATTCACTAGGAATGGTACAGTGAAAACTAGAGGTGAAAAATTAAATTAAATTGATAAACATACATATAGATTAGTGTATAAAGATAGAAAAAAAAGTGAACAAATAATGTGTATATATATATATATATATATATATATATATATATATATATATATATATATATATATATATATATATATAATAAAAAAAAAAAACACAGGGTCCACCATTTCAATTTCCCATTATTATGAAAGCAATGTACTATGTTGAACCGGCGCAAAATTATATGTAATACGTAAATTTAATATATCTAATAACCTACATATAAATGCTCCTTGTAGATAATATAGCTAAATTAGTAATGGAATTCACTAATATTAGTGGTAATATCATCATCTCTAATTGAGTGGCTTGCCAATACTTCAGCACTAATGTACTCCTTTAATATAAGGCATGACTGCTGGTTCAATCCTTTAAAGATCAGACAATCACATAACGATACTTATTATCTTTAGCTGTCTCATGTGTCACAATTTATTCACTTAATATAATACATATTGATCTGTGAGCATAGAATAGCGTCACACTAATACTGCTGTTTAATATCACTTTTAAGGTGCATACACGGTCAGATTTTTCTTCAGATCTGAACGATAACTATTTTAAAAATCGTTCATATCTGAAGGAAAATCTGACATATCTGACATGCCTGAACGATGGACGATGAACGATGCGCGTTCCCGATGGTCAGATAACGATATCTGACATCTTATGTGTTTGCAGTCAGACTTGGACGATTCCATTCATTTTAATGCAGTCAAAAATCGTTCAATCGTTCATCCGACAGATCTGACAAATCTGACCATGTGTATGCACTATTATTCTGACTGATCGTTTCATATAAAGCTCACAGACCACTGTAACTGTGCTACCAATGAATGTTACTGCAATGTTAACGTCATCCCTATTCAAGTAGCATTATTACCACACCATATATTTATACTGTTATCACTTCTGAACTGGTACAAGAATGATAAAGTCACTGTTAGGCTGTGTTGCCAATGAATAGTGTTTCAATGTTAACATCCTCCCCAATCAAGTACCATTATTACCACAGCTCAGATAATCACAGATTGCTAATAATTATCTATATGTTATTCTGGTAGATTTAATTATTATTTTTGTTCCTTAGTATTTATGAGCACTCCTAAAAAGGAATGCAATAATCACAGAATAAATGATATCATGTGCCTCACTGCAGCTTTCAGCAAGGTTCAAAATAATAATACACAATCTGCGGTAAATCACTTCTATAAGTCACACATTTTGTTGTCTCATGTGTCACAATTTATTCACTTATTGTAATACATATTGGTTTGTGAGCATAGAATAGCATCACACTAATACAGCTATATAATGTCAGTTTTATTCTGCAATGTTAACATCATCCCTAATCAAGTAGCATTATTACCACACCATATATTTATAGTGTTACCCTTCTGAACTAATACAAGTATGATATATAAATTTTCATGGGACTATGTGGTGGACCCACTTGAAATGCCAACATGCACGTTTCACTGTGTAAACAGCTTTATCAAGGCTGAGGTTTCAAACTTTGATGTAATGATTTTGTGCATGTGCGCCCATCTCTAACAACCCCTACCCTCTTTTTGTTTAATATAGTCTCACTTTGTTGGATTAGGGCTGCACCCCCATAAATTGAACATTACTGGTTAATTACTATGGGGCCTTATACATGACCATAACTCGTCATATATTGGAGTGTGCAGATATACTCCCTTTCTCTAGGCTTCACCTGCAGAAAGGTCTGAAGACTGGAAGGCTGGAACTACAATCTCTTCATTCACATGAAAATGGGATACTACCTTAGGAAGGTAACCCGCGGTGTACGGAGGACAGCTCTATCCTGGTGAAAAATCAAAAAGGGGGAGTGACAAGAGAGCGCTGACATATCAGAGACACTGCGGGTAGAGGAGATAGCGAGGAGAAGAAGTTTCTGTGCTGTCAACCACTTAAAATCTACTGTCCAAAGGTTCAAGTAGAGGAGCCTGTAGCTCCTTTGAGAACCAAAGACAAATCCCATGGTGCCACCGGTGGGACAAAGGGTGGATGAAATGTGAGAACATCCTGAAAAAAAAAAAAGTTCTAACATCCAGCAGAGAAGCGATCCTTTGCTGGAACCAAACTGATAGCGCAGAAACCTGTACTGAGGTTTAACCCAGCCTGGAGAAAAGCAAGTACCTGGGAAACCCTAAAAACCTTAGGGAACAAAGGAGTGCCAAACTCTGTAAAAGATGTGGGCGGAGGAAGGCCCTAAGCATCGTCAATCAAATGCTGGAGAAACCTTTGGCTCTTAAGATGGAAGACTCAAGAGCCATGCCATCAAAGATAGACTAGGCAGGTCCGGATGCAAGCAGGGGCCCTGCGCTAACAGATCCGACCATAGAGGAAGAAGAAACGGATAGGCCCCGTATGTCAGCGAACCAATGGCGCCTGGGCCAAGCAGGAGCTACCAGTATTACTGTGCCGCCTTCTAGCTTGAATTTCCTGAGGACCCTTGGGAGAAGGGAAATCCCACCTCACTGCCAGGGCGTCCACAAAGGTGGCTGAGAGATCTCTGGTCCTGACCCGTACCTGGAAACCTTATGGTAGTAACGTGAGGCCATGAGGTCTACGTCTGGTAGGCCCCATTTGTTCACCAGGAGTTGAAAAAGACTCTCGGGTTGAGAGTCCACTCTCCGGCGTGTATGTGCTGATGACTTAGGAAGTCCGCTTCCCGGTTGAGGACTCCCAGGATGAATACTGCCAAGATAGCCGGAAGATGACGTTCTGCCCAGACCAGAATGTTTGCCACTTCCCTTATTGCTGCCTGACTCTGCGTGCCTCCCTGTTGATTGAGATAGGCTACTGTGGTCGCACAGTCGAACTGGATCTTGTCCGGCCTGCCTTGGAGAAGGCCCTGTGCCAGGATGAGCGCTTTGTACACTGCACGAAGCTTCAAGATGTTTATGGTCAGGTGACAAGGAATGATGAACTGTCACCGCCCTCCATCTGCAAAGACTGGCGTCCGTGGTGAGGAGCACCCACTTCGGAATCCAGAATGCACAACCTTTAACCAGGTGAGACTTTTGTAGCAACGAGAGAGACGAACATCCGGAGTGAGAAGGATCATCTGGGACCTTATTAGATTATACTGTCCGTTCCATCGGGAGAGATCAATTGTTGCATAGGCCTGGAATGGAACTGAGCATATTCAACCATGTCAAAGGTGGATACCATTGACCCAGGACCTGCATCGCTGATAGAATGGATGCGGAGCAATTTGCGCACTCGCAACAATAGGGCCGAAATCTTGTCTCCTGGCAGAAACACCCTTTGTGCCTGAGATGCCAGAAGTGCCCCTATATGTACCATCCACTGTATTGGAGTAAGGGAAGACTTCTTCCAATTGATGATCCAGCCATGTTTATGTAGGCAGGCAATGGTCAGTTGGAGATAGTGTTGTAAAACAGCTGGAGACTGTGCCAATATCAGAAGGCCGTCCAAGTATGGCAGTATTCTGACTCCCTGACGCCTGAGGGAGACAGTCATAACCACCATTATTTTGGTGAAGACCCGAGGGGCTGTTGATAGACCAAAGGGCAATGCCTGAAATTGGTAATGTTGCAGGACAGCAAACCGTAGAAATTGTTAGTGGGAAGGCGTAATAGACACGCATCCTGAATGTCCAGGGAAGCCATAAAATCCCCAGCTTCCATTGCCAGAATAATTGACCGAAGAGTCTCCATACGGAACTTGGGTACACGGATAAACTTGTTGAGTGTTTTCAGATTTAGAATACGGCGATGAGACCAATCTGAAATAATGAATAATAACAGATTGAAATAATAATCCTGTCCCTGTGGTTCAACATGGAAGGGGTTATCACCCCTGCCTGCAACAGGGAGTAAATGGCCTCCTGGAGGGCCAAGGCCTTGATAGAATCTAATCTGGGAGTTGTACATAAAAAAAATCTTTTGGGGAGGATGCCTCCGGAAGTTGAGGGCATACCTGAGAGACCACTTCTCGGACCCGGGCGCCTGTTGTTTGATACCAGGAGTCCGCAAAATGAAGAAGTCGGCCTCTCACACTGAGAACCCATCGTCTGGTTTGGAAGCTGGACATCTGACCGCCCAAGACCTCCTTAGGTGCGTATCCACTAGCACACAGTTTCTCAAACTCTGTCCTCAGGACCCCAAACAGTGCATGTTTTCCAGGTATCCTCACAAAATCACAAGT
The DNA here is from genome assembly GCA_031769625.1 of Taudactylus pleione. Classification (NCBI taxonomy): domain Eukaryota; kingdom Metazoa; phylum Chordata; class Amphibia; order Anura; family Myobatrachidae; genus Taudactylus; species Taudactylus pleione. The sequence goes on from JAUIMM010000014.1 coordinate 11,706,633, forward strand.
GAAATAATTAGCTCCATCTGTTGATCTTTTAAAATGTGGCAGTAAGTAATGAGTACACCTGTGCACCGGAAAATGTGACTTGTGTGAGGACAGAGTTTGAGAACCACTGCACTAGCAGATAGTGGAACAACAGTATGATTACAACATTGTAATCGTACAGTCGTTCCTCTTCCCCTGCAGTGCCTACACTGAACGATATGTCATTCGGTGTAGGCACCCTCCCTCTACCCTGAGAACAAGGTGAATCTGTCATTATCGGCAGTTTGACCAGCATGTTCAGGCGATGATTGATGTTGAAAACGACCAGCGGGAGCGCGCATTGCTAGTCGTTTCGACATTTTCATGGCCGATTTATGCACGATTAATGAGCGATTGAACGATAACGTTATCGTTCAATTACTACATTTTAATCGGCAAGTGGTTACACGGCATTAGTTTGCAGCTTGGTGGTCCTACGAGAACTACACGGTCTGGAGAAAGGCTGTCCTTTTACTCTTCCCTGAGGACGAAACGACCGAAAAGAGGATTGCATAGGCTTTGATGTAGCAGACCTGCAGATTTTGAGGCTACCAGAGTACAGTAGTCACTATCTTATCCAATTCTGCTCCAAATAGTGTTTCCATAAAAGGGCAAGAATTCTAGAGCCTTTTTGGACCTTAACCAAAAGGGCTCTACGAGCAACAACCAAAGCTGCCGATAGTATAGAAGCCAGGAGTCCAGCACCTATTGGAGCTTCTCCCAAATAGGAGGCCGCTTCCTGTATGTGGGAGATATAGGTCAGCTGTTCTCTGGTAGCATGTCTTCCAATACCCCCGTCCATTCTTCAACAGCCTTGGATACCCAGGCCGCAGCCATATCCGGCCTTTGTAACAGCTCCAGACAATGAAAACACTGATTTAAGACAGGTTTCAGGTCTTGTATCTGTGGGATCCTTAAGGGAAGATGCGGACAGTATAAGCAACGTAGTGCTCCTGACTAAATGCGTCACATGAGCATCCACAGTAGGAGGGACTTCCCACTTAGTACATTCGGTAGGTGGGAAAGGATACAAAGAAGCTAATCTTTTTGTAACATGGAACAGTTTATCAGGAGTATTCCATGCTTCAGTGAGCTGCTCAGACTTAAGGAAATCAGCTTTTACCACCTTTTGGTGTTTAAACACTGGAGCCTTAGGTCTAGGAGCTGGCTCGTCATCCTCTATAATTAGGATTGATTTGACTGCCCTCACCAAAGAGGAGACATCCACTTTAGAAGGATGGTCCTCCTCTCCTAAGATAGATCCTGGAGAAGAACCCAGCGCATCATCTGACTCCTCCGATGAGGCATCAGAATCTACAAGCTAGTAGAAGTTTGCCTGCAACATTTGCTGAAACGCAGCAGTGGACTGAGCCGTACTCAGACATGAGTGGGCATAAACATCCAGGAAGGAAGGATGTATAGGTTGGGGGGTAAACATAGCAGGCTGAAACTGCTGTGAGTACCCCATTATGAGAGCAGCCAAAGGAGGACACTCAAGATGGCTCCTGTACAGGAGCCGGTAGACTGGACTGGTGAGGTGGTTCTTTATAACAAATAGCACACAAACCATCCTGTATAAAGTCCTGAGGGGACAAGCCCACCAAACAGCCTTTACATGAAGCCAGCACCAGGGGCCTCAGCCTCCTGTTTACCCTTACTTTTAGACATAATAAATCAGTGTAAACGTGACTCCCTCACAAGTATCAATAAATGTGAAGTACAATAGGGAAAAAAATAAAAATTCCCACATACCTGCAGCATAGTTATAACTGACAGTACAGAATATAAAAGCAGTAACAACACAGCAGAGCTAGCATAAGTCACATACAATGCATGCAATATACTTGCGATGGGCTCTTAATCAACTACTCAAAAACACAAGGTTTGGTAGGATTTGAGCACTGTATAAATTAGCCTTTGAGGAGCGGTATACAGGGAGACTAGACCCAAAACCTCCTGAGACCAGCAGCTTCAGCAGAGCACTGACAAGTGGTAGCTGGGTATCTCATACAGAGGAGGGTAGGAGGAGCAACCCAGACTCAGGAAAATCTTAGCTGGATCGATGCCTGGGCTGGGGGAGAGCCTACCTCCCCTATGCTGTATTAACCACCGGGTGCGCTGGTATCCCGTAGCACCGCTACTATCTTCCCCGGTGGCAGACAATGTCCCGGTGGTCTTAGTGGGGGGAGCGGACACATACAGATTAGCAACCCAGACGTGGGAAAACCTTGGATGGATCGCCGCTAGCCAAGCTCTGCTGGTGCCCGCTGAAATCACCAGTCCAGTTACTGGTGTTACGGCGCCAGCGGAGGTAGATTGAGCAGCAGCATCGGCATCCATTAGGACACCTAATGCGGCTTGCTCTGAAAAATAAAAAAGCTTGGGACTGCGAACCAGTGCCCAGTTAGAAGGTGCAACTGATACTGCCACACTAAACAAAAATCTGAATGAATGCCTGTCGCCAGGGGTGGAGCACCCAAGGCATCCAGGGAGCTGAAAGCTTAACTGTTTGGTGCCTGGACCACTACAACCACATTTCCCAATGGTATCCCTGTGGACCCCTTATGGACCCTAAAGAAGAAATATGTATTACGGGAGTACTATAGGATGTAGAATATATTATAATAACTAAAACTTACATTATGTTGGATGTAACTAGACAATAAAAAAACCAATCAAAATACTAAAATATCTTTAGTATGGGACAAAACCCCTAAACATGAAAACACACATTGAGCAACACAGAATTTATCATGTGCCTGAGCAACAGGTAAAAATAAATTTTTGAATCAATTGAGAATAATTTGCAACTTCATTAACATATCCAGTTCTTGCCTAACATTTTCCTTTAAATATTAATTCAATATTGTTTAGTTGGAACCAGAATCTCACCTTTGAACAAGAGGCTATTTTATTTTCTCTAACCGTGTGATTGATTGGTTTCTTTCTCTCCTCTAATTTATAAAGCTGTATTTCCTCTTCCCCTTTTGCCGTTCTCCATTCTTCCTGTTTACTAGGAATAGCATGAGAAAAATATTAGCAATATTTTTAAGCTCCATGCTGAAAATAATATGAACCAGCATACCGATTTCTACAACCACCACTTGACAATATAGTAGATTAATCAGACTGCCTGTAACTGAAAAAAAAGTGCAATACATACAGTGTAGCTGTGTACAGTAATCAGAAGTAGTCTCAACTTACACCTCTCTCTGGTGTATCACAATACACTGGCAATGATCGTGGCAGGTTATTATGTAAAAGGTTTTACCTAGTTACTCCAGGGGAGAGCTCTGGAACCACCACTCTACGACTCCAAGCTACTAGGTCTCGTTCAGTAGCCATCTCACTTCTTGGTGCATTGCTGTGCATCTGTCGAACACCTTCAATTTGACCACTGCGTCTTAAGCCAATATTTGGTGGAGAATGAACTTCGGAAGTGGAGCTCACTGATACTATTCGGGTTAAATCAAGCATAAAAGATGAAAAAAATACTTTAAAACTAACAGCCAAACATTCTGCAACACTTTATTTTCTTTAACCAGAATCCCTAATGTGTATATTAGAAGAGGTGAGTGGATGAAGGTGTTACGTAACAATTTTCTGAATTTATTTATTTTTTTAATGGATGAAATTGTCATTACCTAGGGATCATAGTAACAATGTTATTTTAAATGTTGGTAATTTATTTTAGGATATAGTTTGTGGATAAAAAGTGCTAGGTCCAGTTCATGTCACATTTATCTTTAACTGTAAATATCTCAGTTTCTTCAAAATGCAACATAACGCCTTCATACACTTGCCTCTTCATTTATTTGTCTAGTAACCACCTAATGTCAAATTTACAAAAAACACACTGCATCTATTTTAAGATTTCAGTTTAATTTAAGAGGCTAGGCGGCCCTTGAATCAGTTCGGTAATATGGGGGCTACATTTTAGAAAACAACAACCTACTTAACATCTATGGCGATTAATGCTTGAAACATGTATTAATGTGTTCATATTAACCAGGAGAGAGAAACAGAAAATTAAATACACTGCCATACTTTAAGCAAAGGATAGATGAAGAAAATATGAGATATGGTAGGAACTTACCCTTGTTATCTCTAATTCTACGAAGTCCATAGGGTTCCACAGGATACCTTGGGGTATAGGTGTGACGTCAGTCGCCGGGCACCATAGAGTTAAGCTTTTCAGCCTCCCAGGATGCACTAGGGTCCCCCTCCTATACCCCACCCCCGAGCCAAGGCACCTCAGTTAGTTATCAAGCCATAGGCCGGAGGAGGAGAAGGAAGTGAGAGAAAAAAGATCTGGGGACATACAAGAATCACATTCTCACCAGAGGGAAACGGAAAACCGGTGACCAGAGCAAAGCCCATCTGCAGCACAGGTGCGACAGGGCGGGAGTCCTGTGGAACCCTATGGACTTGGTAGAAATAGAGATAACAAGGGTAAGTTCTTACCATATCTCATATTTTCAACTTCAGGGTCCATAGGGTATCCACAGGATACCTTGGGGATGTCCCAAAGCAGTATCCTTTAAGGGTGGGGACGCTCCTGTGCAGAAAGGAGAATCCGCCGCCCGAAGGAAGCATCCTGAGAGGCGAAGGTGTCAAACCTGTAATACCTCACGAAGGTATGGACAGAAGACCACGTAGCAGCCTTGCAGATCTGGACTGCAGAGGCACCACGTCGAGCTGCCCACGAAGGACCCACAGACCTAGTGGAATGAGCCTTCACAGAAGGAGGAACCGGCAGGCCTTCATGAAGATAAGCTTCAGAAATAGCCATAAGGATCCAGGCTGCCAAAGTTTGCTTTGAAGCAGGCCAACCCATTTTACGGAAGCCATAGAGGACAAACAAAGCGTCCGACTTCCTAAACGAAGAAGTGCGGTCAACATAAGTCCTTAAGGCCCGCACAACATCCAAAGAGGCCTCACCCACGGAAAGACCAGATGAGTTAAAGGCCGGAACAACGATTTCCTCGTTAACATGAAACTGGGAAACAACTTTGTGAAGAAACTCGGGCCGAGTGCGGAGCACTGCCCTGTTCCCATGAAAAACCAAGAAAGGGGGTCTACAAGAAAGAGCCCCTAAATCAGAAACACGTCTGGCCGAAGGAATAGCCAGAAGGAAAACAGTCTTAGCTGTTAGCCATTTAAGATCCACTGAGCTCAGTGGTTCAAACGGCGGTCCTTGGAGAGCCCTCAGGACCACAGCCAAATCCCAAGGCGCCACAGGTGGAACAAAGGGCGGCTGAATGCGGAGAACACCTTGCATAAAGGTGCGCACATCCGGGATTGTAGCAATCCTACGGTGAAACCAGACAGATAGGGCCGAAACCTGTACCTTCAAAGAAGCAAGGCGAAGCCCATGATCTAGTCCCGCTTGCAGGAAGTAGAGAATCCGAGACAGACGAAACTCCCACGGTGCATAACCTCTCGGCCGACACCACTGGAAGAACGTATGCCACACGCGATGGTATATCCTCGCGGAAGACGGTTTCCGAGCTCGCAACATGGTACGCACCACAGAGCTGGAAAACCCCCGGGACCTCAGCATGGCCGTCTCAACAGCCACGCCGTCAAAGACAGCCGAGTCAGGTCCGGGTGAAGACAAGGACCCTGAGACAGAAGGTCCGGTCGTAGCGGCAACCGCAGAGGACTGTCCACGGACAGACCCTGGAGGTCTGAGAACCAGTGCCGTCTGGGCCACGCGGGAGCTATTAACAGGAGCGTCCCTCCTTCCTGTTTAAATTTCCGGATTACCCGTGGAAGAAGGGAGACCGGAGGGAACAGGTATGCGAACCGGAACGTCCACCGGACGGACAGAGCATCCACCAGAGACGCCCCTTCGTCTCTTGTGCGAGACCCGTACACCGGCAACTTGTTGTGCCGAGACGCCATGAGGTCGATCTCTGGAAGACCCCACCTGTCCACCAGCAGTTGAAAAACGTCCGGGTGCAGGGACCATTCCCCCGGATGAACGTCCTGGCGACTTAGAAAGTCCGCCTCCCAATTTAGCACTCCCGGGATAAAGACCGCTGATATGGCCGGAAGATTGCGCTCCGCCCAAACCAGGATCCGAGAGACCTCTACGAGAGCCGCCCGACTTCGGGTTCCTCCTTGCCTGATTATGTAGGCCACGGTGGTAGCGTTGTCCGACTGGACCTGTACCGGGTGACCCTGGAGAAACCGATGTGCCTGCTGGAGAGCATTGAAGACGGCACGGAGTTCCAAGATATTTATTGGAAGCTCCGCTTCTGTCGGCGTCCACCTGCCCAGGAACAAGTGTGGACCCGAAACTGCTCCCCAGGCCCGAAGACTGGCGTCCGTTGTCAACAGGACCCAATTTTGAACCCAGAACGGACGTCCCTTGTTGAGTTGGGTCGTCTGTAACCACCAAGCAAGGGACAGGCGAACCTCCGGGGTGAGCACAATCGTCTGGGACTTCAGAGACTGAGGCAGCCCGTTCCACTTGGACAGGATCAGGTGCTGCAGAGGTCTGGAGTGAAACTGGGCGAATTCCACCATGTCGAACACCGACACCATGGAGCCCAGGAACCTCATCGTCAAGTGTAGGGACACCCGGCGGCTGTGCAGACAACTGCGCACCCTTGACTGTAAAGCAGAGATCTTGTCCTCCGTCACGAAGATCCTCTGCTGTCCAGAGTCCAATAAGGCTCCCTGATGCAGAATCCTCCGAGACGGGATTAGAGTGGACTTCTGCCAGTTGATTAGCCAGCCGTGCCGTTGCGGCAGTGCAATGGTCAGGTCCAAGTGGCGTAACAGGAGCTCTGGAGATCCTGCCACCAATAACAGGTCGTCCAAGTACAGCAACATGCGGACTCCCTGCAGCCGCAGAGAAGCCGCCATGACCGCCATCACCTTGGTGAAAACCCGTGGTGCTGTCGCCAGGCCAAAAGGTAACGCCCGAAACTGGAAGTGGTCGCTGCGGATTGCAAACCAAAGGGACTGTTGATGGCGCAAAAGAATAGGGACATGCAGGTAAGCGTCCTGTATGTCCAATGACACCATGTAGTCCCCAGATTCCAGCGCCAGAATGATGGACCGTAGGGTCTCCATCCGAAACTTCGAACCCGCAAAGACTTGTTGAGTGCTTTGAGGTTGAGAATCGGACGATACGACCCATTGGGTTTCTGTACCAAAAAAAAAGATTTGAATAGAAACCCTGGCCCCTCTGGGAGAATGGAACAGGCACTATAACTCCAGCCTGGAGTATAGTGTGCAATACCTTTCGCAGCTCCATAGCCTTGTTCCGGTCTGATGGTAGACCCGTGGTGAAGAATCGCGCCGGGGGTCTGTGCCGGAAGGAGAGGGCGTACCCGTGGGAGACCACCTCCAGAACCCAAGTGTCTGTCGTAGTGAACGACCAACACTGGGCGAACTGCAGCAGGCGGCCTCCCACCCTGGGATCCCCCAAAGGGAGGCCCAGACAGTCAGGCCGCAGGCTTGTCATCTGGCTTGGGGGCCGGACGTCTGGAACTCCATGCCTGCTTCCGGGGCTTGGCCGATTTCTTAGGGCCAGCCTGTCGAGGAAACGACTGTGGTTTGGGCCTGCCCTGGGCCCTAGATGACCGAAAGGACGATGGTCCAGAACCAGAAGGAGCAGCGGCCGATGGGAGACAAGCCGATTTGGCTGCCGAGAGCGTGGCCACAATCTTATCCAGATCCGGACCGAAGAGAACTTCTCCGGTAAACGGCAACGCCTCCAGACTTTTTGGAATCTGCGTCCGCCTTCCAGGATCACAGCCACAAGGTGCGACGAGCAGCTGCTGAAGAAATTCTAGACACCAGAGTACTAATGTCTAGGGCCGCCTCGTTGATATAAGTGGCCGAATCATGGAGATTGCCAATCAACTCCGCCTGTTCGCCGGACAGTCGGAATCAAAAGAAGCCTCTAATGAATCCGCCCAGCGCTCCATCGCTCTGGCAACCCAGCAAATGGCCATAGCCGGCCGTGCTGCCCCCCCCAGCAAGGGAATAAGCGGACTTCAGGCAGATCTCCACCTTGCGGTCCGTAGCATCCTTAAGGGAGGACATGGATGGCATCGGCAATGTGGCACTACGGACAAGACGGGTCACGTGAGAATCCACCTGTGGAGGGGATTCCCACTTTGCAAAATAATTATCCGCGAATGGATAAGCCACCGCCAGGCATGTCTGCGGCTGGTATCTTTTGCCAGGCTGTTTCCACGCCTCCTCTAAATGGTCCACTAATTGACCCGAAAGAGGAAAGACTGTGGCATCGCCCTTCACATCTTTGAAAAAGGCATACTTAGATTTAGCCGCTGGGGGAACTTCGTCCTCAATCACCAAGGCTGTGCGGACCGCCCGAATAAGTCCAGGAATATATACTTTGGACTTTGCATCAGCATCCTTACTGTGGAGAGGTTCCTGATCGTAAGGATCCAGAATCTCCCCATCATCAGACGTCCCCTCGTCATCCTCATAAGGAGCCAACAGAGACGCCACCGGCCGTTTATGCGGCCGCATCAGACTCCCCTTGCAACACATCCGACAAGTGCTGTACAGAACTCGTCAGGAAGTTAACCCACGCTGGCTCCTGAGAAACCGGGAGCGGGGAAATAGGGAGACTGTGGGGTACCACCAATTATCGTGGGAAACCCTGCATGGGTGACGACACCACTGACTGCTGGGACAAACCCATTGGTGTAAACGCGGGCTGCGGAGCTAACTGGCCCACTAAGGCTGTAAGCGCCTCAGCGAAACAAGCCCAGGGCGGCTCCTGTACCGGTGCTGTAACCGTAAGCGGTCGCGCAATGGACAAACACTGCCGGCAAAGGCCCTCCGCGCTACCCTCCCCCTCCGCTAACGGTACTTTACACGTAGTACACTGTAGCCGGAGAGGAAAATCACTTTCAGACATGATGGCACCAGGTATGTGACCCCTCTCACCAATTAAATAGTTAAAAGGCGAGAGACCACCCTGCAGCACCGCACCGCAAGGGCTTAGCAGAAAGAACAGGGACAGAATAAAGCTGACAGTTTAGAAGAAAAGTTACAGGCAGCAGCGCTAGCACAGTCACATACAATGCAAAGAAAATCAATTCCTGCACTAACAGCGCTGATCACTCAACTACGCAGACACAGGGCCTGGGAGGACACAGCGCTGCATACACAGACCTGACCACAGCGGAGGAGAGGTATGCGGGGGGACCCAGACCACGATGTTTCCGTCCAGCGCTTCCAGCAGCGTTCACCATGCGTCCAGAAGAAGATGGCCGCCGAGGAGCAGAGAGGAGGCTGGCCTGGGGGAGCAGCGCTACCGCTCTGCTGCGGTCCGCTGTCCCAGGGGGCAGTGGAAGCGCAGGTTGGTCGCCTGGCTCCACGCTGCAGCCAGTCCCCAGGGAGCCCCCTGCCTGGGGACTCAGGACCATGTGATCAGCGGGGACCCACCGCGGGACCCCGCTGCTTACCTTCGTCCCCCTTAAATCCGGCCATGGTCCGGAACATCTGGGGTCACCGCTGTGACCCCAGATGCTCACCAGCATCCCCGGATCGGTACCGGCATTCTGGTACCGGCGGGGGTGTAGGGAAGACAGCATGGACGTCAGGACTGACTGTCCATGCTGTACATCCAGATGTGCAGCCACAGCTGCATAGGAGAAAGCTTCAGGGGCTCTTCTAGTCCCCACTCCGACAGGTGCACCCGACTCCGGCCGGGCACCAAACTGAGGTGCCTTGGCTCGGGGGCGGGGTATAGGAGGGGGACCCTAGTGCATCCTGGGATGCTGAAAAGCTTAACTCTATGGTGCCCGGCGACTGACGTCACACCTATACCCCAAGGTATCCTGTGGATACCCTATGGACCCTGAAGTAGAAATATGAACTGAAATATTTCACTAGTTTTAAAAAGACAACTTAAGATATCAAGATCTCCTGTACTGCATTTCTATATGTTAAAGTAGCTAATAAATACATTTGTAAACTAGTCTATTTGGTGTGCAGTTATACAGATGTGTCCACATACATCTTACTTCCGTGTGCTACAATTTGCATTAAACAACGCATGAGCAACATACAACTGTCGCGCAGAGCATCTTTTCGTGCAACTTTTTACCTTTAAGCGCATCTTATTCACAAAGTGATCTGAACAGGATGCACAAGCAACATCTGCTGATTAAAATGATATGCAGCATGCCTATATTCTGTATGCGACTCCGGTTGTATCTGCATGCAAAATACTACTTTAGTTTGCTACTGTAACATAGCATTTTGCATGCAGATACACCCGCAGTTGCACACAGATTATAGGCATGCAGCATATCATTTTAATCAACAGAAGCTGCCTGTGCGTCCTACTTGCTTTGCGTATAGGATGCATTTGAAAGTAAAAACTCGCACAAAAAGACGCTTGGCGCTACAGTCTAGAAGGACTGTTTAACACGAAAGAATATGAAATCTATGTGGAGACATATGTTTAGTTGAGCTTAATAAGAATACAGAGTTGTCTATCCAACCGACAGAAATGGTTAATTACCTCTAGCCATACGGCTGCTGCTGTTCCCAGTCTCTGCATTTATTCGTTGGTCCTGCTGCTGCTGCAATTGTTGTATCAGACTGTCCAAAGGACTCACTTCATTATTTGTTTGCTGACTGAGAACTTGGTTTAAGCCTGAAAAAAAAAAAAAACAACATTTAAAATAGCAGCATATTAAAAGAATGTAACTCTTATCCAAGATCTTTTGTCAGTGACATGAGTTGAACTGGCTGATGATACAGTGACAAGTATTGTTAATTCCCAGTTGCATATTGAAATTCACAGACCTTAAAATATTTCTAATAAATCAATAGGTGATTGTGATGGGTGAATAGGTCTCAATGCAGCTTCACAGTGCTGTAAAGTCTAAAGGTATGTACAATCTATACTTTTTAACTAGATATTGCACTGTGCGCCGCTTTTAGGATAAAAGGATTTTCTGTATTTTCAGTAAATCCATTATTCGATTTCCATTAGGGGGACACTGTTACCATGAGGTATAGAGGATGGTGCATACGCTGGACACTGAGTTAATAACTGCACAACATTTTGAATATCCTTCCAACTCTAACCCCTCAGCAACTGCTCACCAGTTTATCACTTACAAAGCACCAAAAGGTCATGTAAACTGAAAAAAGGAGCACAACTCACACTCTATTAAAAAAACATTCAGAAAGCTATAACTGAAATCAAAAAATACTGATACATTTTGTTAGAAGCTAATTAACATAACACATTGTAAGCTACAATGAGGCAGGGACTAATGTAAGCACTATATAGAAAACAATTTATAAACTAGACAAGTGAAAATCAAGGTGGGACACAGAGTACCCCAAAATGAATAAGAGAACTGGATACGAAAATAACCCTCTGCTCTTTTTCCTATTGGTGATGTTCCAAAGCTGCCCCAAGAGGAGGGCACGGGCAGAATAAGCGGTGTACAACACTTTTCTTTGAAAACTAGAAACCCTAGACTCAAACACAAAGATAGTAAAAATGTTTTAAAATTAATAAACTAAGGAACAGGTGACTGGCTGCTGCGTGTTTGAGGACCCATGTCTTGCCCCGGAAGCACTCACTGATCTGGTAGAGTGAGGAGATATTTTCAGGCAACGGATTATCTAAACTCATGTAGGTTTGATGAAGAATTACTTTAATCCACCTGGCAATTATTTGTTTTGTTGATGGCCAAACTCTTCTAAGCATCAACAGATTAGAACAGTTTCAGTCTTCCGCAAAACAAAAGTTCTATTCAAAAAGATGTTTGCCGATCTAACCATGTACAGTAAATAAATTTAGTTGCAATCCCCCGCAAATCTAGCATGCGTCAGAAAAAGGATAACAATGCCCTGATTAATGTGAAACTGAACAACCTTGGGCTAGAAAGATAGTTTTGCATACAAGTCGAAAGATAACCCGGTCACGAAATACTTGAAAATGTGACTCACAGGATAAAAGCACCCAATTAGGAAACTGTGCTACAGATGTGCCCTGCTACATCTTTGTTCCATATGCCATGTAGCGCGCCCTGCTAATCTCGCTGTGCCGTGGCGTATTGAGTCGCATTGTAACGTACTGAAGCGCTGGAATAGCGGGAGAGTGTAATACAACTTTCTGTCCACCAGATGTCACTTTTCCTAAACTGCACTGCGCATGCTTAAAAAAAACAAAACAATGCAATGTCTGTAGCACCACCCGCTGATTGGCTGACTGAACCTGTCATTAGGTACGCTATCGTTGTCATGGATCAAGAGCTGTAATTGTGTGTAATAAAGGATTAAATAATTTGGTGTGCGAGTCTGGAGTACACTTTTGAAAACAAATTTATAAATGTGTTCTGTCATACATTATTACTAGTATAATATGCTAGATACATCAGCAAGATAACACCTCATTTTAGAAAAGTCAGTGCCAGTCCGTGCGACATTGTTCTGCAGTGATGTGCGGCACTCACACAGCCATAACCATGCCTTAGAAACAGTTGGGTTTGCAGGGTACTGTATAAAACCATTACGGAACTACAAGTCTCAGCCAAGAAAGAGGTCTCTTAAAATTACAAACTGACTCTGCGTTCTATACCACACACTTGCTGCAATGTTCGTGCTGCAGCGCCACTAGGAACTTGTACATGATGTTGGTAATCTGTACTCCGCAGTAAGTGCCGATCACTGCGGCACTGTAGAAAGTGGTGCCCCGTGCTCACACAGTGATGGCAGGCCTTAGAATTTAGTAGTGGGGTATGAGCAATGGTGTATAAAATCATCGCTGAACTACACGTCACAGCCCAGAAAGAGGAGTGTCTGGATAACAAACTGACTGTACTTTTTATGCCACACAGTGTGAGTGCCGCACATCACTGCCGAAAATAACTTGCCGTGCTGAATTATTACAGTACTGTATTAAATACACTGTTTACACTCTTCAGTAAAGTACAGTATGATTGGCCCATCTGTCAGGGCTAACTATTCTATTGTATTCTGTAGTTCATATCCATCCACTGCTGTATTAATTACCACTGCAGTTTTAGTCAGTGAAGCGCTGGCCACCCAGCGGTGAAGCTGTGTATTGCATGCAATGGATATTGTCAGGCCTCACTGCCGCAACTTAGAAGTCTATATGGCGCACTATGTGCAAAGATGTAGCAGGACACATCTTTGTCTTCCACATAAGAAATTTAAGTACAACAATGTCCAAATGGTGAGGAGCATTATAGCTGAAATCCAAATTCAAAGGTGCCGTAGGAGAGGCATATAACAGGGCTATATGGAGTAATCATTGTAAAAAAGTTTCTCCTGAAAAGGAAAATGACAAGACTGAAACCGGAGATTCAGGCCATGGTCGAGATGAGCCTTCAGTTTACCCTGCCTTTTGTCTTTCAGGAATAAGTATGGAAAAAAAATAATATGGTAACAACTTACCTTTGTTAACTCTTTCATTCGAAGTCCATAAGGTCCACAGGGAGACCTTGGGGTTTAGGCGATGGGAACCACGTAGATAAAGCTTTAGCTCCCAGGATGCACTAGGTCCACTCTCCATATACCCCGCCCCCGAGCCAGAGGAACCTCAGTTGGTAATAAGCCTAAGGCCGGAGGAGGATAAGAGAGAAGAAAGACTGGTACACTCAAGAAACACTCACAGAAAAGGAGATGGGAAACCAGTGATCAGCAAAGTCGCCCATATGAAGCCAGGTGTGTCAGGGCGGGTGCCTTGTGGACTTCGAAGAAAGTTAACAAAAGGTAAGTTCTTACCATAACTCATTTTCTTCTTCAGGGTCCATAGGCTCCAAAGGGAGACCTTGGGGACGTCCCAAAGCAGTCTTTTTAAGGGTGGGGACGCTCCTGTGCTGAGAGGAGAATCCGGCGCCCAAAGGAAGCATCCTGAGAGGCAAAGGTATCAAATGCATATAACCTTAGAAAGGTCTGGATAGAAGACCACGTGGCCACCTTACAAAGCTGAATAGATGTGGCGCCACGGCGAGCTGCCCACAAGAGACCCACAGACTGAGTAGAATAAGCCTTAACAGAAGACGGAACAGGCATGCCTGCCTTCGTGTAAGCTTCTGAAATAGTCATACGAAGCCATCTAGCCAATGTTTGCTTACTGGCTGGCCATCCCTTCTTGTGAAATCTATACAGCACAAACAAGGAGTCCGATTTCCGAAGAGAACTGGTATGGTTCACATCAATCCAGAGGGCGTGGACCACTTCCAATGAGGCCTCTCATGCCGAGAGGCCTGGAGACAAAGGTCGGTACTATAATTTCATGATTAATATGGAAACTAGAAACAACCTTAGGAAGGAATTCAGGGTGAGTGCGAAGCACCGCCATGTCCTGGTGAAATATCAGAAAAGGAGAACGACAGGAGAGTTCCTCCAATTCGGATACCCTTCTGGCAGATTCAACAGCCAGAAGAAAGAGTCTTAGCTGTTAACCACTTAAGATCCACTGAATCTAGTGGTCCAAATGGAGGACCCTGGAGGTCCTGGAGAACTACTGACAAATCCCAAGGAGCCCCTGGTGGTTGAATCACCCTGGAGGGAGGTGTGGAAATCCGGAAGCAGCGCAATTCTACTGGAAACACACTGACCGTGCAGAAACATGCACTCTAAACGGAGCCAGGCGCAGGCCAAGGTCCAACATAGCTTGAAGGAATGCCAGTATTCTGGAAATCTGAAACACCTGAGGGTCGTAAACTCTTGTACGACACCACTGGAAATAAGTATACCACTGTGGTAGATCCTGGCGGAGGCAGACTTACACGCTCTAAGCATCGTGTTGATGACCGAGCTAGAGAATCCCTTGGAACTTAGGAGGGATGTCTCAAGAGCCACACCGTCAAGGACAGACGATCCAGGTCCGGGTAAAGGCAAGGACCCCGAGAGACAACAGGTCCGGACGTTGACCAGGCAGAAACTGAGTGTCTATTTAGGGACTCCAAAGATCTGAGGACCAATGACGTCTGGGCAAAGCTGGAGCCACCAGCAGGACAGTGCCTCCATCTTGCTTGAACTTCCGAAGAACTCGAGGAAGCAGGGAGACTGGAGGAAATAGGTACGCAAACCGGAAGGTCCATTTCACTGACAGAGCATCCACCAGGCTTGCCTTGGCATCTCTTATTCTGGACCCATACACTGGTAACTTGTGATTGTGTTGTGAGGCCATGAGGTCCACCTCTGGGAGACCCCATTTGTAAACTAGGAGTTGAAACACCTATTGGTGAAGAGACCATTCCCCTGGATGCACGTCACGACGGCTGAGGAAGACCGCTTCCCAATTGAGAACTCCCGGAATGAACACTGCCAAAATGGCAGGGAGATGAGATTCTGCCCAAGTCAGAATGCGTGACACTTCTGA
Organism: Taudactylus pleione; assembly: GCA_031769625.1. Classification (NCBI taxonomy): domain Eukaryota; kingdom Metazoa; phylum Chordata; class Amphibia; order Anura; family Myobatrachidae; genus Taudactylus; species Taudactylus pleione. The sequence continues at coordinate 11,722,030 of JAUIMM010000014.1, forward strand.
TATTGCTGCCCAACTTCGAGTGCCTCCTCGATGGTTGATGTACTCCACTGTGGTGGCGTTGTCGGACTGAACTTGTACGGGCTTTCAGTGAAGAAAGTGCTTTGCCATCATGAGGGCCCTATACCCAGCCCGAAGTTCCAATGTGCTAATGGGCAGCTATGCCTCTACCGTTGTCCACCTGCCCTAAAAGGAGTGTGGACCGGTCACTGCGCCCCATCCCCGGAGACTGGCGTCCGTTATTAGGAGTATCCAGTCCGGGTTCCAAAAGGGGCGACCCTTGGTTAGATGAGATGTCTGCAGCCACCAAGAGAGGGACAGACGCACCTCCGAAGAGAGTACCCTCATCTGAGCTATAATCTGGTGGGGTATTCCGTTCCACCAGGAGAGGATCAGCAAATTGCGCCATGTCGAATGTGGATACCATGGATCCCAGAACCTGCATCGCCGAGTGGACTGACACTCGGCGACTGCAGAGACATCTGCATACTTGCAGCTGCAGCGTAGAGATCTTTTCTGAAGTTCGAATGAATGAACCTTCCTCAGTGAGGGAATTCGGGAGGACGTTTTCTAATTGATCAACCACCCGTGTGTTTGTAGGCAAGCAACTGTTAGTTGCAGGTGGTGATGAAGCACTTCTGGAGGAGAACTTGCCAACAAGAGGAGGTCATCCAGATATGGTAGGAGTTGGATACCATAACTCCGCAGGTCGACTGCCATAATTTTGGTAAATACCATTGGAGCCGTGGATAGGACAAAGGGCACTGCCTGAAACTGGAAGTGCTGTTGCAGTATAGAAAACAGCAGATAACACTAGTGAGACGGCGTTATGGGAACATGAAGTTATGCATCCTGAATGTCCAGCGATACAATTTAATCCCCAGGTTCCATAGCCAGTATGATGGATCGTAAGGTTTTCATCCTGAACCTGGGCACCCTGAGGAACTTGTTCAGAGCTTTGAGGTTGAGGATAGCCCGATGAGACCCATTCGGTTTCTGAACCAGAAAGAAAGTAGAATAGTAACTAGTCCCTCGTTGAGATAGCAGAACTGGTACTGGTACAATTTCCCCTGCCTGCAGTAAGGACTGTATGGCTTTCTGGAGCTGCAAGGCCTTTGTTTTGTCTGAAGGAGGACCTGTGCAGAAAAGTCGGTGGGGAGTCCTTCGAAGGAATGAGAGGGCGTACCCCTGTCAGACCACTTCTCTTACCCAAGCACCCTTGGCAGTTTGGCACCAGTAATCTCCCCATTATAGTGCAAGGCCTCCAGGCCTTTCTTAGAATCGGCATCCGCGCACCAATAGCGTAGCCATAGGGGACGGCGAGCATGCACGGCCGCAGCAGAAACCCTAGATGTCAGTAGACTAGCATCCGGAGTGGCCTAACACATGTGCAGCCGCATCCCTAATATGGCCGACCAGTGACACCTGATTCTCTGGAACCTCCAAGGAGTCCTCAAGTGTATTGGCCCAACTCTCTATAGCCATAGTTACCCAGGAGATGGCCATGGACAATCTGGCAACAGCTCCTGAAAGAGTATATAGACTTTAAACAAGTTTTTCACCTTCCTATCTGAAGGATCTTTTAAGGAAGAAATGGAAGGCATAGTTAACACAGCACTTTTAATTAATAGTGCAACGTGTGAATCCACCGCAGGGGGTGATTCCCACTTCTTACAATGAGCCTCAGGAAACTGGTAACATGAGGTCAAACGTTTCTGAGGCTGATACCTCCTACCAGGCGATTGCCAGGCCTCAGCCATGTGATCCACCAGCTGATCTGATAAGAGGGAATACTGCTGAAGACACCTTTATCTGCTTAAACAGAGGGTGTTTGGATTTAGGGGCTGGTTCATCATCCTCTATTATCAATGCGAACCTGACCGCACGCACAAAGGTAGGAATATTAATTCTGGACTTGGGCTCCGCCTCTTGCGGAGAGGAGTCAGGGTTAGAGGCATCAGCCACCTCTCAGTCATCAAATGACATCTCAGATTCTGATAGCTGTGGATTGAGAGGACCACACAGGAAGCTTAGCTGGTCTTACAGGTTTCTCACTCTGCAACATGGTCTGAAAGGCCGTAGACAGACTCTGCAGTGAGGTAGAGAACACATCCACCCATGGTGGAGGACCACCCTGTAATAATCCCACTGTGGGAATGACCGCCTGCTGTGGTACAGGAGGGGTCTGCACAATCAGTGGAAGTCCCTGTGAGTAACGGGCTGTTATGGGACCCCCATAGGAGGAACCACAGTCGGGACCGCCAGGTGGTCCACAATAGAGTCCAGCATCTGAGAAAAACACACCTAAGGGGAATCCTGTACTGATGTCGGGGGGGGATCGGGGCACATGGAGAGTTAGAACATCTCATACATAGCCCATACCAATCCACATCCTCCCCAAAACCGCACTACATAGTCTGCAAGTTTGAGACAAAAGTACAGGCATGCGTTCATTACCCGTGCAAGACATGTCTGCAGGGTAAATGACGCACAATAGCGCACTGTGTACAAAGCAACCACTAGTATGTATGGATACTAACAGGGAGCAATATACTGATCCTGTCTTATGGAAGCTGCAGGAACCTATTGCCAAAATATGGAACAGTGCAGGACACAACTGTATGCAACAGACTTCACAAATATAATCCACTATATATTAGGGATGTGCAGGCTCGGATAGGTTCGAATTTGCACGCAGAGTTCGGATTTTTCCCTCCAAAAAACGTGACTCAGAAAGAGGCAAAACGTCATCTTCCATGGACAAACATCATCATTCCTGGACTTTTGTCCAGGAGTGATGATGTTTGTCCATGCAAGATGACATTTTGCCTCCGAGTCCCGTTTTTTGGAAGGACATACAGAACGGATGTAAAATCTGCACCTGTCATAGGGCTGGTGCAAGTTTCAATGGTTGACAGATTTTGCATCTAAACAGGAACCAAGCAGCATTTCAGCACACAGCGAAACGTGCATCGGCACGCCCGCTGTGTCTCATATGTCTGAAATATTTAATATGTTGTGAAATTATTTGATATGCGAGCAATATAATTATATGATGGAACTTATTAGACAGGACGCCACAGTATGAGAGCTCATTTATTGAGCAAACAGCTGTGACTGGCAACACTGTTGCAAAATATATATGTGTAACACAAGTATTACATAGGAAGGAGCAGTAGTGTTCAAAAGGGCACATTTACGAAACAATATTTAATACTGCCTTTTCAATTAAGTTTTCACTCATGGCGTGAACAGCGGTGGCTGGCAACATTGTAGCAAAATACATATATGTAACACTATCAATGCAACTAGAGTAAGACTGGTTGCAGTGGGAGAGAATACACGATTCCCAAAACAATCCAGTATTAAGTACTTTAATAATCTAAGCTTAGGCCCCCTTTTATCTAAGTACAATACTACATTAATATGATTATACCTATTTTCACTGTATATGACTGAGGTTTATCATCACCTCTTTAACTTTCCTATTCCTTCATTTAAAATTTTACTTAAGAACATATCAATTATATTATTGCTTAATTCTAATCCATATATAACACCTAAGACAAACTGATAATGAAGACACGAGGAGTTCTTAATCAGATTTTATTATGATTTCTTCATAAGAAATTCACCATTTATTCACGTTTTATTTTTCACTTAATCACTCTTAACCTTTATTTCACTGAACCAGTATTAAACAAACTAATTTTTTTAATGTATACCTAATAAAGATTTATAATTTTATATGCATCAAACAATGTGCGCCATACAATAGGACAGATTTCTTTCCTCTTTTTCTTCTCTTAGAAATCCAATAAGTACATAGGATCCACAGGGAGACATTGGGTGTAGGTGGGACGAGGAGGGACCACCAACAGCAAAGCTTTTTAATTCCAGAAGGCTCCAGTCCTTCCCCTTATACCCCGCCCACAGCCTGAGGGCAACTCCGTTTTGTTAACAAGCCCAAGGCAAGAGCAGGATAGAAGAAAGACTGGTATACTGAGGAATCTCACACTCTCGCAGAGAAGAAAACAAGTGACCAGGAGTAGAAGACCCACAGAAGCTAGGAGCGTCAGGACGGGTGCCCTGTGGACCCTATGGACTTCGAAGAAAGTGTTAACCATGGCAAGTTTTACCATAACTCCTTTTCTTCTTCAGGATCCATAGGGCTCCACAGGAAGACATTGGGAATGTCACAAAGCAGTTGTTCAAGGGCAGGAACGCTCCTGAGCGGATAGGAGAACCTTACACCCGAAGGTAGCATCCTGAGAGGCAAATGTATCAAAGGCATAAAACCTAAGAAAGGTGTGGACAGATGACCAGGTGACCACCTTGCATAGCTGTTCAGCTGTGGCGCCAAGCCGGGCTGCCCACGTGAGACCAACAGAGCGAGTTGAATGAGCAGAGACTGTAGTCGGCACATGAAGGCCCATCTGCGTGTAAGCCTGTGAGATAGTCATGCGATTCCATCTGGCCAGAATCTGTTTGTTAGCTGGCCATCCCATCTTGTGGAATCTATATAGGACAAAGACGGAGTCCGATATCCGGATGGAAGCAGTACGATCCACGTAGATCTTTAGAGCACGGACCACATCCAGAGAGGCTTCACCTGCCGAGAGGTCTGGTGAATGGAAGGCCGGAACCACAATTTCCTCATTCAGGTGGAAGTGAGAAATCACCTAGGGAAGTTTGGGCGTGTTCGAAGAACAGCCCTGTCCTCATGAACTATCAAAAAGGGGGGGTGACATGAAAGCGCCCCTAAATCAGATACCTGACGGGCAGATGCTTAAGCCAGTGAGCCACTTGACATCCACTGATTCCAGGGATTCGAATGGAGGTTCCTGAAGTGCTTGGAGCACCACTGACATATCCCATGGAGCCACAGGGAGGCTGTATTCGTAGAACACCCTGCGTTAAGGTGTGAACATCTGGTATAGGAGCAATTCTGCACTGAAACCAGATAGACAAAGCAGAGACCTGCATTTTCAGAAATGCTAGGCGGAGGATTGGATCCTATCCAGCTTCAAGAAAGGCAGGAATTCAAGAAACCTTAAAGACCTGAGGGTCATAGTTTCTTGGAGCACACCACTGGAAATATGCATGCCATACTCTGTGGTAAATGCTGGCTGAGGCTGGTTTACGTGCTTTTAGCAGGGTCTGGACCACAAAGCTGAAAAAACCCTTAGCCGTTAGGAAGGATGTCTCAAGAGCCTAGCCATAAAGACAGACGGGCTAGATCCGGATGTAGACATAGACCCGGAGACAACAGATCTATTCGTAGAGGAAGCTGAAGAGGAACATCTATGGAAAGCCTTTGAAGATCAGAGTACAAGTGACGTCTGGGCCAGGCTGGAGCCATTACCATGACTGTGCCTCCCTCTTGTCTGAACGTTCGAAGCACTCGAGGAAGCATGGATATTGGAGGGAAGAGATATGCTAAATGGAAGTTCCATTTCACCGACAATGGTCCTTTGTTCTGGCTTTATAAATTGGAAATTTGTTGGTGTGTCTGGAGGCCATGAGATCCACCTCCGGAAGACTCCATTTGTCCACTAGAACCTGAAAGACTTCTGGATGTAGAGATCATTCTCCTGCATGCACGTCGTACGGCTGAGGAAATCCACCTCCCAAATGAGAATCCCCAGGATGAATACTGCAGAGATGGCTGGGAGATTGCAGGACACTTCTGTTATTGATGTCTGACTTAGAGTGCCCCCTTGGTGATTGAGGTAGGCCACAGCCGTGGAATTGTCGGACTGTACTTATACTGGCCTCTTTTTAAGATTATTCTGAGCTAGAGTGAGTGCGCTCTAGATGGCTCTAAGTTCAAGGATGTTGATTGGCAACACTGCCTCAACTGGGGACCATCAGCCCTGGAAAGAGTACTGGCTGGCCCTGGCCCCACCCTCGAAAGGCTTGCGTCCGTGGTGAGTAGAGCCCAGGCCGGGATCCAAAAGGGACGATCCTGGCTCAAATGGGAAGTCTGTAGCCATCAGGCTAGGGACAGGTGAACCTCTGGTGGGAGGCCCATCATCCAGTATTTGAGCAGATGGGGTAGCCCGTTCCACCTGGAGGGGATCAGGTGTTGGAGGGGCCTGGAGTGAAACTGGGCAAACGCCACCATGTTGAAGGTGGAAACCATTGATCCCAAGGCCTGCATTGCAGAGTGAATCGACACTCTGCAATTTTGAAGCAGTCTGCGCAGTCTGTGCTGTAGTGCTGAAAGCTTGTCCGCCATTCGGATTCTCTGAACTCTAGACTCCAGGAGGGCTCCCACATATACCATCCTTTGAGTGGGTATCAGGGAAGACTTTTTCAAGTTGATCAGCCAACCGTGCATTTGAAGAAAGGCAATAGTTACTTGCAGATGGCTGTGAAAAGTCTCTGGGCAGCTTGCCAACAGCAAGAGATCGTCTGCGTACAGGAGCAGTCTGATCCCTTGAGGAAGAAGAGACCGCCATAACTGCCATGATCTCGGTAAAGATCCGAGGGGTCATTGAGAGGCCAAACGGTAGAGCCTGGAATTGGTAATGTTGCTGCAGTGTAGCAAACTGGAGATATTGTTGATGAGAAGGAGCTATAGGTGCATGTAGGTAAGCGTCCAGAATGTCTAGGGATACCATATAATCTCCAGGCTCCATAGCTAAGGTAATAGAACAGAGGGTTTCCATACAAAACCCGGGCACCCTGATAAACTTGTTCTGTGACTTGAGGTTGAGGAGAGGTCGATGAGACCCATTTGGCTTCTGAACTAAGAAAAGGGTAGAATAAAAGGCCTTGCCTCATTATGAGGAGGGTACCCGAATTATTACTCCTGATTTCAGTAAGGACTGAATGGCTTTTTGGAGCAGCAGGGCCTTGGTTAAGTCCGATGGAGGTCATGTGCAAAATAACTGTTGGGGGGGGCATATCCGTGGGAGACCACTTCTCTTACCAAGGCATCTGACGTGGTTTGATGTCAAACTTGGGCGAATTGAAGAAGTCAGCCTCCCACCCTGGGAGCCTCTATTGAGAGGCCCGCCCCATCAGGCTTGTCCTCAGACTTGGCAGGTGGACGACTAGTAGCCCAGGCTTGGGGCCTTGGCTGATGTCTGTTGCCGTGGAAAGGACTGACACTTGGCTTTGTCTTGAGGGCGAAAGGACAGAAATGATGAAGTCCGCGGCTTTGCATTATATGCAGAGGGTAGGAACGCCGTTTTCTTAGTTGCCAAAGTAGTCACAATTTTATCCAATTCTGCACCAAATAGGATGTCTCCTGAATAAGGCAGAGACTCTAGAGCTCGTTTTGATTCTGAATCTGCTTTCCAGGAACGTAAGCAAAGTATACGGTGGGTCACTACCGAAGTGGCAGATATCCTAGAGGCCAAGAGAGCAGCCTCCATAGCTGCTTCACCTAAGTAGGAGGCTGCATCTCTAATGTGAGATATGTAGGTCAGCTGTTCCCTTGAAGCATCGGGGAGGGGGGGGGGAATGTCTATTCTAGGGACTCTGTCAAACTCTCAATGGCTTTTGCCACCCAGTCTGTAGCCCTAGCAGGACGAGTAACAGCTGCTGTAAGAGAGTATATAGATAAAAGACATGCTTCTATACATTCATCTGTGGGCTCCTTCAAGGAGGTTGCAGTATGAATGGGCAAGGTGGCATTTTTAACCAGACGTGTTACATGAGAATCTACCGTTGGGGGAACTTCCAATTTAGTTCAAACAGTAGCTGGAAGCAGGTAAAAGGAACTGAACCATTTTAGAATTTGAATCCTTTTACCGGGCATATTCCAAGCTTCACTCATGTGATCAGATAGCTGGTCAGAGTGAGGAAACTCTGATAAAACAATCTTTTGTCGCTTAAAAAGGGCATGTTTTTTTTCTTAGGAGAGGGTTCATCCTCTTCTATTTGTAGAACAGCTTTAACAGCTCTCACAAGAGCAGATATATTTATAGTATAGTGGGTGCCTCCTCTCTCCTGAGACAGAGTCAGAGTGAGAGAGATCTGCGTCTTCAGCCTCCCCAGATGATATCTCCGAAACAGATAACTGTGTTTTGGGAAGATATAGTACGTGTAGCAGGCTTAGTAAGTAAAGTTTTATCTTTTTGTAGCATTTGCTGAAAATCTGTAGAGGTATTAGCCAAAGTCTGTACTGAGGTAGACAGTACGTCTATCCATGGGGGTAGGCAAAGGTTTTGCATGGGGTACCTGCTGTGGCCATCCCATAGGTGAAGCTTCCATGGGGACTGCTACTTGGTCCACAAGTTTTGCCAGCATTTGTGAAAAGGCAGCCCAGGGTGAATCCTGAGAGACACACACCGGGGCTGATGGACCTGGGGCAATACAGAGACCATCCTGAATAAGGTCCTCTGTGGCTTAGCCCGCAGAGCAGGACTTACAAGCTATCAGAGTAGGAGGGAGGAGCAGCATCAGGCTGCTTGTTATTCTTTCCTCTGTCAGACAGTCACAAGAATAATAGAACGCACAGTATGATACAGTGCAATGAACATCTTACAGTATGTGTAATATGGTACAATGTAGTGTGCAACCGCACTACACACGGCAGAGTGTAGTGAGCAACCGCGCTATATAGTATGTGATAGTTCCCACACTTAAATAGCAGATGTGAGGTACAATGAACCCCCAAATACCTTAGTTTGTCAGGGTATAGTAGAAAAATGGACAGGTATAAACTGACAGTAAAGAAAATAGAGATTAGCGCTAGCACAAGTCACATACAAACGCAGAAAAAAACATTACATGTCTGCAATGGGCACTAAAATCAACTACACAGACCATAGTGGCTGGTAGGATATAGAACCAGAAAGATAAAAAAGACAAAAAAGGAGGCGCTATACTTAAATGTGAATTATGTTAACTTGTAACTATTTTCAGTCCTTCACCTCTGCTGTTGCTACCACTGAGGTGCTGACCCTCTACGTATACAATGATAAAAAAAATAAAGAGAAGAACTAGCCTAATTTGGAACGCTGCTGTAGGTTTAGGAGAGTGCAAACTTCATTCAGTATATAATCAGATTTATTAAAACAAACATAAATAAAATATATTATATATATATATATAATAACGACCAATATCAATACCAGAATAAAATGGACAATCCTTAATGACCATAATAATTAAGAAATAAAATTATGCATGTAGAAAGACATAAATGGAGCCCCAGACTCTTATTTTCACATTGAAACAAATAACAAATGTATCTCTTGTGGTGTTGTATTGATTATAGATATAAGCAGTTAAGTGTATTTGTGGTTACAATAGTAACCTATTTGTAAACAAAAAAATGAGGCGTAAATTCTTTGGTAAGCCTCTGTACGATGGTATAATGGTAATAATTCCAGCAAATGAATAATTATATAGCTGTGCCTTAGCCAAAAGATATTACTCATGAGTTGTCAAGCGCTTGTCTATAGTGCTCTGGATATATCCATAAACATAGAAATGTAATCACTGCTATTGCATCTCTCCGTTGTGACTTACTCTGGTTTTAGATAAGTTTAATTTAAATTCGTCCTACCGTCCTTCTGGTGACAGACTTCGCAGAGTTGATCAGGCAGCAGAGCATGATCAACTCTGCGAAGTCTGTCACCAGAAGGATGGTAGGATAAAGCTTTGTATAACCTGGCCCGTGGGAGAAGCATAGGAGACAGAACCCAGCATTTCCCAGAGACCTGCTTGCCTAAAATGGCTGCCGCGTGTCTCTATGGGGGCGGAGGGTGAGGAAGGAGCAGCTCAGGGAAGACCAAGACCGCAGTGGAATGGCGCCCTGAGCTGTGGTAGGGGTTGCAGGGAGAGCGCCTTATTCCCTGGCTGACGTTAACCGGATCCCCCTGGCCTTTACAATATGCCTCTGCGCCAGTATCGTTATACCCAGTGGTCTAGCCAGTGTCCATATCAGCGCCTCCGGTCTGTCTCCTGAGATCGGGGGCAAGACTGCACTAAGAAGCAGGCTTGTTGTCACGGCGCTGCGGAGTGGTGATGAGGCGGCAGTACAGACATCCGGAGGACAGTCTGGTGCTGCTCACCAGTTTGGTAAAAAGTAAATGAAATCATAAACTTAAAGCTTGGGCTGCTTAATGCAGCCCTCTGCTATAATGTTGGTCCAGCTCCTGTCGGACACCAATGAAGCTGAAATGCCTTCAGGCTGAGGGCGGGGTATAGAGGGAAGGACCGGAGCATCCTGGGATTGAAAAGCTTTGCCGTTTGTGTCCAGTCCTCCAGGTTCCACCTACACCCCAATGTCTCCCTGTGGAGCCCTATGGACCTGAAGAAGAGATCCTATTTTCTTTGTCATCTTATCTGGCAGACACAGGATACCACATAGATGTTCCAAAGATACCCCCTAAAGAAGAGTACCCACAGCTATGGCTGCACGCAAAATCTTTTGCCCAAAACGGACATCTCGAGCTCCAAAAAAATTAATATATGAATTGAAAACCAGGCAGCCACCTGGCATAATGCTTCACAGAGGAACCATGTCGCGCCACCCAAGAGGCACGCACCAATCTGCTAGAACGGGCCAGAAGATGGTCCAGAATAGGGCTCCCTCTGAAACAAATACTTCTCAGAGGGTCGTCGTGATTATCTGGCCACCGACTGTTTAGACAATGGACAACCTCTGTGTAAATCATAGAGCACCAGGAGGCTGTCCATTTTAAGTTATACAGTAGATCTCTCCACATAGATCTGCAAGACTCTGACATCAAGAAGGCTCAGAGCATACCTGCTGCCAGAAGATGAGTAGTCACTCAGAGCAAGAATCACAATATCCTGGCTAAGTAAAAACGGTAGTGGGCCTTCGGCAGAAAAGAAGGTCTGGTGCATAAAACTACCCTGTCTTGTTGAAAAACAAGGAACGGTGAACTGCAATAACGCGTTGAAAACTCAGGCTCGTGTGGCAGATGAATTGGATCGCATATACGCTGCCATGACAATCATGACCTTTGTGAATACCTGTGGAACTGTGGATCATTACCCTGAACTGGTAATGATCCTTGCCCACAGAATCCATTGTAACAAGAAACTCATTCTGTTCCATGTATCCGTACAGTAATTGATGACCGTACGGATGGACCCCCATCTTGAATTTGGCAACCCTCAATTGTAAATTGAGAGTTTCGAAGTCCTAGATGGCCTGAAAGAACAAGTCTGGTTTCGGGACCCAGATTAGGTGAGAGTAAAAACCCGACCATGACTCGACTGGCGGAATAGGAACAATGACCACCGATTGTAGAAGGAAAGATATTGACCTTTGAAGGCTAGGCGTCTGGTCTAGCCCTGTGGAAATGGTGTGACAAAAAAAATAAACACTTGGGTGGATGGCCAAAAGAGGTCCGAGATAACACCTCATTCTATGATGCCCTGACCCACCGATCCAACGAAGTAGCTGCCTACTGATCGTGGAAACAGAGCAAACTGTCTCCCACCATAGACCAGTCCAGGTGGGCAAAAGCCCAGTCATGCTGACTGCTTTTCAGCAGTCTTCGGCCCGGGACTCCTCACATGTCCTAACCGCCCTCCTCTTTGAAAGCCCCCATGAGTATCGGTGAAGTACCGTAGCAATGTGGTGGAGCTCCAAAAGGATCAGTAACATTGTCCTCTGGGTTTCATGGCAGGCTTCAGAGGAAGGGCTCATACCTCCTGTAGCTTCAGCAATGATGGCATCAAGACCTGTACCAAAGAGAACAGATCAGCAAAAAGGTAAAGCTTCCAAAGCCCGTTTTGATTCCGCACCTGCCATCCCAGCATTTTAGCCAGATTGCCACAGCCAATGCAGAAATCAGGGACAAGCCAAGAGCCGCATCCATGACACTGTCATTTATGTAGGCCATCAAGTCTCTACATAATTCTATGACAGGAAACAAGTATGTTCTAGAAGACCCATAAAGTAACCATTCAATGAGTTGCTCAGTCCATTTCTCCGCCACCTTAATGGCCCAGACAGCCACCAAGACTGGCCGGAGAGAGAGCCCAGCAATAATGAAGATAGACTTAATGATGCCCTCACATTTACAATCCGAGCTGTCCTTTAAGGACACTATCAAGAATGGGGATAGTAGTGGACTTAGCCAGCTAAGATGGGGACATCCACTTAAGACATGGTATCCTACTTAACCCAAAATCACATCAGAGAAAGGATAGGATAAATAAAATTGCTGCGGCACTTGAAAACGCTGATCCAGCTTTTTCCAAGCCTCCTCCAGGAAATCTGTAGGATGAGAGATCGATGGAATTCTAACACCAGCTTTATTTGGATGTTTCAACTGGGAAACCGAAGGACTCTCAGGTTCCACTGGATCCTGGAAATCTAAAGCCTGACGAGTTGCTAAAACCAATTCCTCCAACTCCTTGTTGAGTGATAGAATCCCTCCCCCCTGGAACAGGGTCTTCTAGATCAGAGGCTCTACCAACCTTCCCTGCTCAAAAGAACTCTCAATCCTCTGGAAGCTGTAGCCCCACGTAGCTCTGCCACTTGCAAGGGCAGCCAGATAGGGACACCTCACAAAGCCTATACAGTGACAAGGCCATGGTCTGCTGCATGGTATTAACCCAGGAGGGAGGGGTGTGAGACTGACTTCCTAAATAGGAATCAAACCCAACCAGATACAGTGGTCTGTGAGGGAAGGGGACGAGGAGAAGTAGCCGCTACCAGGGAAGTGGAGAACAGGACACTCACCAGACGCTGACGGTCTGACCTCTCCTGTGTCAGTTCCGGAAGGAGTGCATCAACTCCTTCACCCAGGACGGTTGCACCAACTTAGCAGCTACCTCTCCAGACGGGCGCGAGAATTGGTCCCCTGCGGCGCAGGACGAGCAGAGGCCACCTGGTTGAGAAGAGTCTTTCAATATTTTAACTTAGCACTGAGAACACATGTAGTAAGACACAGATTGTTCCCCTGCAGCCTGGGACCTGGTGGAAGATTTCTTTTCAGACAATACAAGAAGAGAAATGAAACCAGTGACAACAATCAGAAGACAATCCAGAGTGAGAAGAAAGCACAGACTCAAATTTTTTTTTTTTTTTTAAACAAAATGTTTGGACCCCGGCTGCAAGCCTCAAAGGGTTTGCGAGGTCAGCAACGCAAAGACAGGCAGTTTGTAAATGGACTTGGTGCAACCTCCCCCTTAAGAAATAAAACAGACAGCATTATCAGATCTGAAAGGCACACTACTGCCACAGACCTCCAATCATAAAAACCTGCACTAGTATTTGCTTGAAGGCCCACTCAGGCTACAACACCCCTAATGGGAAAGAAAGACCTGCAGGGAGGGAGAGTGCTACATCAGAGGGGCTCAGCTAAAACCGATGCACTGATAGCAGCCAGCCCAAGGCAGAGAGGAGCTACTGCTGTACTAGCAAAGGCAGCTATTCCTACCTAGGTCAAAATACAATGGGGCCACAATCTACACTAATCCCAGCCAGAAGGGTGGGAAAAACTGTGTGAGCCTACCCTGGGACAGCCCTCCCAGCAGCTGGACACTGCAAAGCAGAGCGATGCAGTCGGGGGCAGGACTGCAGAAAGGGCTGTCTCAATCACAAAGGGTCTGACTGCTGTTTGTTATGGCTCCCTCAAAGCCAAGGTCATTATACCAACAATCGGACAGTGATGCCTTGCGTCCCACTCCCCGGTCACTCACTAGATATATCTGTGACAGGGGATGAAGCTCCAGGAGATCAGAGGTAGGCGCTGTGGACAGAGGGCTAAAAGCCTGTCACTCCCAGTGCGCAGTTCACAGAAGAACCATGCATAACCAATGAAGGAGCATTGCTCAAACGAAAAAATAAATAATTAAACTAAAGTACTCACAGCCCTAATGAAAAATGGTGCCCATTGCCTTGGGCAGAAAAAAAGAAACTACGGTGCTTTGCACTATGGGATGTAGAGGGAGAGGAGGCAGCGCACAAACAAGTTTAAGTTGTGCCTTCTTCTTGGACAACTCCCTCTACAATTCATGTTATCCAGTGCCCCCCAGATAGGATGACTGAGAAAAGCACATTTAGCCATGATTTTAGATTGAAAAAGTGAAAGTCAAATTTTGCCTTCATTTAATAAGAGGATTTGTAAATTATATATAAGCAACTGTTAAGAATAATAATCTTTACGCAGTTTGGTAGGCCTTGCATTGCCTTCCCTTTCCCACTTACATTAGTCATTGGCAGGAAGACAAACATCTCTCTATAAGTTAACCTTTATTAGTGAAGTTGAGAGGATTGATCACACCTATCAATCAAGATCACACCAATCTATTTTTAAAAAACTTTTTTTCAGGTCATTGTTTTCAATACAAAAAAGCTCCTAAAATTCATGGTGAAGGGTTTAGATTAGTTAGTCTTTTAAGCAATGGTCCCACTTTGAAACTTTCTAGGAGTTATAACTTCTAGTCTCTTGCATTCAACACTAATTTAATATGGCTTGAGAAAAAAATTAAACTGTACTGGTGAAAAACATATGCGAAATATATAATTTACTTATGTGATAATGGGCTTCTACATGCTACGGTTTAAGAAAATGACTCATGCTACCATAGAGTACACAAGTTGTGCCATTCAACAATTTCTTGTCTTTAACATGATCATGAAATTTCTTGGTAATCTTTTTTTGTTTACCTGAAGAGGTTACCCCCATCTGAGGAATTAGTTGCTCATCCCTGCAGTTCTCACGGCCAGGAACAAGGCGCTGGTATCGGGCTGGATGAGGATTACCATCTACATCTACCAAAAATGGTGGTGGCATAAGGTGTGGTGCCTGTTGTGTTTGTTCATCCAGGACATAGTAGTTCGAATCACGAATAAGAGGCCGATAATCACTATGAAAGAACATTTGATCTGCTATCTGTAAAACAAAGTAAAAAGGAGAAAATAGCACCACATAGTACAAGCTCACTAAACACAAGAGATAACAGCTATCCCCCCTCAATACATTATTAGGGAATAACATTTTAGGATCATGAAAGTGCATTGGAAAATGTTCTAAATAGTTCATGAATAAGTTTTTTTGTAATTCAGTAAAATTATTTTCTTTAAATCCATTTCTTTGAATCCGTTGGGGCAGTGGTTCCCAAACTCTGTCCTCCAGGCACCCCAACAGTCCAGGTTTTAGGATATCCATTCTTAAGCACAGGTGACTTCATTAGTATCTCAGTTTGATTATATTATCTGTGCAAACGCATAGATGTCCTTAAAACCTGGACTGATAGTGTGCCTTGAGGACAGAGTTTGTGAAACCCTGTGTTGGGGTAGCGTGTGTAGGAGGAGTGTGGAAATTTTAAATTGTTAACTCTCATTCTGGCTACTCCCCAATATACCCTATGCCACCGGAACAGTCAGTTATTTGTAATGAAGGAGGATAGAAAGATAAATAAAGGAGGGGGGAAAGACAAATATACTATTAACTGTATAAAATATTCTTTTCCCTCTTTTCTCTGAAAATGGGGTCACTGGAAACACTTTGCAGACAAAGCAAAGCTGCCTCTAAAAGTGGGTACACTCAGTGGAAGCAGTGCAAACACCTTCCTTCCAAACTGGCACCACTAGATGAAAACAAGTGGGAACTGTAGAATCTGGTGAAGGTAAAAACAAACAGATGACCAGGTGGCAGTCCTGCACAGCTGCTCAGCCAAAGCTCCATGCTGAACTGATGCTTTACGATCTAATAGACTGTGCCCTGAGATTTTCAGCAACAGGTTGACCAGAGGTACTGTAAGCCTGACAAATGGTGGAATAAATCCACCTAGCACTTAACAGCTTGGAGGCCGGCCCTGTTCTGAGCATCTAAGAGACAATCCTTCATTTGTCCTTCAAATAGCTCGCTAAGACTTAAACACATCCAATAAAAGAAAAAAAGCTTTCGTCTGTAGATCCAAAAGTTGGAATCACCATATCCTTATTAATGTGAAACCAGGAGACCATATTTGCTGAAATGAGGCTTGGCCCAAAAGACAGTCCGATCCTCACGAAAAAATGAAAAGGAGGAGACCAGCTCTGAAACTCTCCTAGCTGACTAGCTAAAAAGAAAAAATATCTTCCAGATGGGAACTTTCAACTTCACCAACTGAAATAGCTCAATTTGTGGATACTGAAAGGCATTCAACCCATGATTATGATCCATTTGTTCCTAATAGGAGGAACAAATGGATTCTGTACATGCAGTATGCCCTGTAAAAACATTTGGACCAGTAATCAAGCTAGTTTTCTCTGAAACAAAACCAAGAGTTTAAACCTAAACCATCAAGGAACCAAATCTCAACCCTGTCTAGACCCTTCTAAAAGAACAGAAGGAACCTGGACATGCTAAAGGATGAAGTAGAAACTCTCATGCTAAGAGATGTGTCTCTTTAAATACTCTATGATAAATTTAAGATGTAGCACTGTAAGCTCCAGGATATTTATCAGAAGTTTGGACTCCTCCAAATTTCAAAAAGCTTGGAAACGAGCTTTAAGTGTGACCACTCCCTAAACCTGAAGATCCATATTCATCAGCGTCCATTCCCAAATATTCACTGCAGATTTTTACCCTCAACAATCAAACAAGAGAATGACATTCTTGTGGGGAAAGATGGATGCCCTGGCTGGACAGACTATGGGAGAATTGTTCCACCTCAAAATAGGTTTTATTTGAAGCTCCCTTCAGTGCATATTAGATCACCTCCAAGGTGGAGACCATGTTCAATAGAGCCTTGATGCAAAAACAAACCGATAAGATTGATGGTCAGAAAATACTTCTCCCAACAAAAAGATCACGTGTCAAACATGAAAACTAGACATTGGAAGGCATTTACTTCTGGCAATTGACAATTCCAGCATCTGTATTGTGTCCAGAATATGGGCTCTAAAGCAAAGACGGTGCACTGACTTACATCAAGATTGTTCAGGTAGGAAAGGAAAGTCACACACTGGGACCACAGAAGAGCAGCCAACACAACCATGATTTTGTGAACACTTGTGGAGCTGTCCCCAGCATAGAGGTGTCTTAACCTGATGATGCTGGTTCTGAGCCACAAACCAGAGAAGGCTTAGATATGGTGTGGGCAGTAAGCAGCCCACCAGCTATTGTAGAACTATACATCCCAACTTGCCCTGACAAAGTTTTGCTATTTCGCCCTGCTAAAACTGTTGCAGGGCATGCTGGGATGTGTAGTTTAACAGTTAAAGGGCCACTTATGCCCACCACGGCTTAGATGCTTTGCTCATGCAAGAACATGCAAAGAGGCATCCTTAATGTCTACAGTTATCATGAAACAATCTATACAAACTTCAGAGACTCCATCTTGAATATGTCCACCCTGAGTAGGGCGTTTAAGAACTTTAAAATCAGAATGGGACTAAAGCCTCTTCTGGTTTCTATACCAGGAAAAGATTTAGAAACTCCAACATCTCATGTCCAACATGTCAGTCCAGCACTGGAACAACGATGCCTGGGGAGACAATCACTTCATGCAGAGCAAGATGCTTTGCCTAGTCTTCAGGAAGACGAGTGGAAAAAATAGTCTGGGAGAGGAGCCCAGGAGATCTAAGACATATTACAGGCTCAAGATACCTCCCAAATAGTTGTCTGTAGTGGAATCAAACCATTGCATCCAGAAGAGTAGACTGGCTCCCACCACAAGAACCTGACTGTTGCCAGTCATGCAGGTACTTGCCAGGCTTCTTGAAAGTCTGATGATAGAACCTCGAACCATGCGTGCCTCTCTCCTGAGCCCTTAAGGAACAAGTGGGCTGACACTTATGCCACATTAGGGATTAATAGACAAAAAACTGGAAACCCCTAGGGGCAATACCCAGCAAGAAGCAACTTCTGACCACCCACCAATGGCACTGGAATAGTAATACCCCATAGAGAAAGTGATTCCACTTTCTCTATGGGGTATTTATGGACTTCTCATATATACTACCATTCAAAAGTTTGGGATCACTTAATGCTTTTCTTTAAAAAATAAGGATATTTCAGTTTTTTTCAATGAAGATAACATTAAAGTAATCAGAAATATACTCTATACATTGTTAATGTGGTAAAAGACTATACTAGCTGCAAACGTCTGGTTTTTAAAAGAATATCTACATAGGTGTATAGAGGCCCATTTCCAGCAACCATCACTCCAGTGTTCTAATAGTACATTGTGTTTGCTAAGCGCGTTAGAAGACTAATGGATGATTAGAAAACCCTTTTGCAATTATGTTAGCACAGTTGAAAACGGGTTTGCTCATTAGAGAAGCTATAAAACTGGCCTTTCTTTGAGCTAGTCGAGTATCTGTAGCACATTTGTGGGTTTGATTATACTCTCCAAATGGCCAGAAAAAGAGAACTTTCATGTGAAACTCGATGGTCTATTCTTGTTCTTAGAAATTAAGGACATTCAATGCGAGAAATTGCCAAGAAACTGAACATTTCCTACAACAGGTGGGTACTTCTCCCTTCAGTGAACAGCAAACAGGCTCTGACCAGAGTAGAAAGAGAAGTGGGGGGAGGCAATCGGGAAGCCGACTGCCTAAATACCGGCAGCCGGCTTCCCGACTGTCATTTCCCGGCAAGGGTGAAATGCTGGGCGTCTAGATGTAGACGCTCGCATTTCCCCGACGCCGGGAGACAGGCGCCCGGCATCCCGATCGTAGGGATGCCGGGCGCCGCGAGCGGAGAGCCGCGCTTTTAGTTTTAGGGCTCCGGGGGGAGGGGGGGGGGGGGGACTTAGGGTTAGGCACCCCCCCGGGAGGGTTAGGCTAGGGCAGTGTTGGCTAACCTTGACACTCCAGCTGTTGTGGAACTATATATCCCAGCATGCCCTGCCACAGTTTTAGCATGCCCTAATAGCAAAACTGTAGCAGTGCATGCTGGGTTATGTAGTTCCATAACAGCTGGAGTGTCAAGGTTAGCCAACACTGGGCTTGGGGGAGGGAGGGTTAGGCACCCCCCCGGGGGACTTAGGTTTAGGCAGCGGGGAAGGGGGTGGTTAGGGTTAGGCACTTGGGGGGGAAGTTAGGGTTAGGCACCCCTAAGGAGGGTTAGGGTTAGGGGGGTTAGGTTAGGTTAGTAAATACTTACCTATCCACGATCGGGATTTCCAGCGATGTCGGGCTTCCGCTGCGTCGCACTCTGCTCCTGTCGGGCAGCCGCTGAAGGGGAATCGAACCGCCGTCCATGGGGCCGGCGGTATTTCATACCAATTCCGAACTGGGAGGACCCGAAGCACAACTGAGCAAGAAGACAACTACATTAGAGTCTCTAGTTTGAGAAATAGACGCCTCACAAGTCCTCAACTGGCAGCTTCATCAAATGGTACCCGGAAAACGCCAGTGTCAACGTCTACAGTGAAGAGGCGACTCCGGGATGCTGGCCTTCTAGGCAGAGTGGCAAAGAAAAAGCCATATCTGAGACTGGCCAATAACAGGAAAATATTAATATGGGTAAAAAAACAGACATTGGACAAAGGACGATTGGAAAAAGTGTTATGGACAGACGAATCGAAGTTTGAGGTGTTTGGATCACACAGAAGAACATTTGTGAGAAGCAGAACAAGTGAAAAGATGCTGGAAGAGTGCCTGACGCTATCTGTCAAGCATGGTGGAGGTAATGTGATGGTCTGGGGCTGCTGTGGTGCTGGTAAAGTGGGAGATTTGTACAAAGTAAAGGGGATGCTATCACTCCATTTTGCAACGCCATGCATACTCTGTGGACAGCGCTTGACTGGAGCCAATTTCCACCTCCAACAGGACAATGACCCAAAGCACACCTCCAAATTATGCAAGAACTATTTAGGGAAGAAGCAGGCAGCTGGAATTCTGTCTGTAATGGAGTGGCCAGCGCAGTCACCAGTTCTGAACCCCATTGAGCTGTTGTGGGAGAACCTTGACTGTATGGTACGCAAGACGTGCCCATCAAGCCAATCCAACTTGTGGCAGGTGCTTCAGGAAGCGTGGGTTGAAATTTCTTCAGATTACCTCAACAAATTAACAACTAGAATGCCAAAAGGTCTTCAATGCTGTCATTTCTGCAAAAGGAGCATTCTTTGACGAAAGCAAAATTTGAAGGGCAAAATTATTATTTCAAATAAAAAACATTATTTCCAACCTTGCCAATGTCTTGACTATATGTTCTATTCATTTTGCAACTCATTTCATAAAGAAAAGTTAGTTTTCATGTAAAACACGAAATTGTCTCAAACTTTTGAACGGTAGTGTATAACTGCAGATGTTTAAACCCTCGCCCCTAAATGACCATTACGCACCTCTGTTCTATTGAACTTTAAGACGTCAGAGAGCTCTACCATACACCGCCTTAACTACCCTCACAGAAGCATTAACAGATCTAAGAGAGGCCAAAGATGCAACATTTACTTAAGGAGGTCCTCCACCATACGTTCTGTATAATCTTTAAGAACTACAGCACCAGTGACGGAAATGGTGGTGAACTTTGGAAACCACAAAATGGAGGCAGACAAGCACAGGAGGTACCCTCTGAGCCATAGCCTTACAAAGATAACTGGACCAAAATATCAAGGATCTGGAATTTACCGTAGACCTAGATAACCAGATCCTGCAGATTCAGTGGGGGAGGAAGCAAAATCGGATGCTTTACTCTAAGCTTAAACCAAGAAGGTCTTTTTTTGAAACAGGAATATAATATCAATAAATATATATTTATTATACTTTGTATTGACGGAGTGAGCGTCTTACCCGGCACTGCTTATACTCCAGTAAATGTGGTTCACATGCCTTGGTGCCCTCCCCGGGTAAGACGCTCACTCCGACAATACAAAGTGTGTGTGTGTAATATAAATATATATATATATATATACATATATATACACACACACATATATTACACATACATATACACACACACACACAGTACCAGTCAAAAAAAAAAAGTATGAAAACAAGAGATATGGTAAGAACTTACCTTTGTTATCTCTGTTTCTACAAAGTCCATAGGGTCCACAGGGTTGACCTTGGGGTATAGCTGGATCTGGATCCACGGGCACCACGCAGTTAAAGCTTTTCTGCTCCCAGGATGCACTTGGGTCCGTCCTCCTCTATACCCCGCCCCCGAGCCACAGGCACCTCAGTTGGTAAGCAGCCAAGGCCGGAGGAGGAGACTAAACAGAGAGAAGGAAGACTGGAACACACAAGAAACCATACTCACAGAAATGGGAGACGGAAAACCTGTGACCAGTCACACAGCCCATATGAAGCCAGGTGCGTCAGAGCTGGCGCCCTGTGGACCCTATGGACTTCGTAGAAACAGAGATAACAAAGGTAAGTTCTTACCATATCTCTTGTTTTCTACCTCAGGGTCCATAGGGGTCCACAGGGTGACCTTGGGGATGTCCCAAAGCAGTTCAACTAAGGGCGGGGACGCTCCTGTGCTGAAAGTAGCACCCGGCGCCCGAAGGATGCATCCTGATAGGCGAAGGTGTCAACCGCATAGAACCTCAAAAACTTTTGAATTGAAGACCAAGTGGCCGCCTTACACAGCTGAACAGCAGAGGCGCCACATCTAGCAGCCCAAGAGGGGCCCACAGAACGAGTGGAATGAGCCTTAACAGAAGCTGGCACAGGTAAACCCTCCTGTGCATAAGCCTCACAAATAACGGACCGAAGCCAATGGGCTAACGTTTGTTTGTTGGCAGGCCAACCCCTCTTGTGAAAACCAAAAAGAGGACAAACAATGAATCAGACTTCCTAACCGAAACAGTCCGGTCCACATAAATTCGAAGCGCCCGGACTACATCTAAGGAAGCCTCACCAGCTGAAAGATCAGGTGACTGAAAAGCTGGCACAACAAGTTCCTGATTGATGTGGAACTTGGAAACCACTTTGGGCAAAAACTCAGGACAAGTGCGGAGCATCGCTCTGTCCTGGTGAAAAATCAGAAAAGGAGGGCGACAGGAAAGCGCCCCCAATTCTGACACCCTCCTGGCAGAATTAATTGCCAGGAGAAAAACGGTCTTAAACATCAGCCACTTGAGTTCCACCGACTCAAGAGGCTCAAAAGGAAGGATGCATCCTGCAAGACCCGTAGCACCACTGCCAAGTCCCAAGGAGCCACCAGAGGCACAAAGGGAGGCTGGATCCGGAGAACACCCTGGAAAAAGGTGTGAACATCTGGCAGTGTAGCAATCAGTCGTTGAAACCACATGGACAAAGCAGACACATGAACCTTCAGAGAGGCAAGGCGTAAGCCGAGGTCCAAACCTGATTGAAGGAACTCCAAGCTTCTGGAAACCCGGAACACCTGAGGATCATAGCTTCTGGATTCACACCACCAAAAGTAAGTGTGCAACACCCTATGGTAAATCCGTGCGGAAGCAGGCTTGCGTGCCCTAAGCATGGTACCAATGACCGAACTGGAGAAACCCTGAGACCTTAAGACGGCTGTCTCAAGAGCCACTCCATCAAAGACAGCCGACCCAGATCTTGGTAAAGGCAGGGCCCTTGAGACAATAGGTCCTGACGCTGAGGAGGAAGGTACGGAGCGTCGATGGAGAGGCTCCTCAGATCGGAGTACCAAGGACATCTGGGCCACGCCGGAGCTACCAGCACGAGCGTGCCGCCGTCCTGCTTGAATTTCCACAGAACCAGAGGAAGCAGGGATATCTGAGGAAACCGATACGCCAGGTGAAACGTCCATTTCATCGACAGCGCATCTACCAGACAGTCGCCTGCGTCTCTTGTCCTTGACCCGTACACGGGCAACTTGTGATTGCGACGGGAGGCCATCAAGTCCAGCTCCGGCAGCCCCCAACTGTCCACGAGTAGCTGAAACACCTCTGGGTGAGGCGACCATTCCCCGAGATGCACGTCGTGACGGCTGAGGAAGTCCGCCTCCCAATTGAGGACTCCGGGGATGAAGACTGCCAAGATCGCTGGAATGTGACACTCCGCCCAAGCAAGAATGCAAGACACCTCCGACATCGCTGCCCGACTGCGAGTTCCTCTTTGGTGGTTGATATATGCCACCGTGGTGGCGTTGTCGGACTGCACCTGAACCGCCCTTCCGTGAAGAACGGGGCCGGACGACTGCAGGGCCCTGTATACTGCCCGCAGTTCCAGGATGTTGATGGGGAGAAGTGCTTCTTCTGCGGACCAACGACCCTGAAGCGATAATGAGCCGGTCACTGCCTCCCAACCCCGGAAACTGGCATCCGTCGTGAGCAGGACCCAGTCCGGGACCCAAAAGGGGCGCTCCTCGACCAGATGAGCTGTCTGAAGCCACCAAGCCAAAGACTACCGAACCTCCGGGGACAACACCAGCCTCAGAGCGGATCCGGTGAGGTAACCCGTTCCATTCTGAAAGAATCATCCCCTGCAGGGGCCGGGAATGGAACTGGGCAAATTCCACCATGTCGAATGTCGACACCATGAACCCCAGAACTCTCATGGCCGAATGTACCGACAGGCGGCAACTGCTCAGGCAACTGTGTATCCGCAGGAGGAGACCTTGTCCGGAGTCAGGAAGATCCGTTGCTGACGAGAATCCAGCAGGGCTCCCAAATGAACCATCCGCTGTGATGGAATCAGGGAGGACTTTTTCCAATTTCTCAGCCACCCGTGCGCTTGCAGGCAAGCGATCGTCAGGTGGAGATGTTGAAGCAGTACCTCCGGGGAGCTCGCCAGCAACAGGAGGTCGTCCAGATACGACAGCATCCGTACATTCCGGTTCCGAAGATGTGCGGCCATGACAGCCATAATCTTTGTGAATACCCTCGGCGCCGTGGAGAGGCCAAAGGGTAGCGCCCTGAACTGATAATGCTGCTGAAGAACAGCGAACCTCAGATACCGCTGGTGCGAAGGTGCTATCGGAACATGGAGGTAGGCGTCCTGGATATCCAGGGACACCATGTAATCCCCAGGTTCCATCGCCAGAATGATGGAACGTAACGTTTCCATCCTGAATTTGGGAACTCTGAGGAATTTGTTCAGAGACTTCAAATTGAGGATAGGGCGATGAGAACCATTGGGTTTCTGCCCCAGAAACAGAGACGAATAGTACCCCGTCCCTCGTTGTGATTGAGGAATGGGAACAATGACCCCTGCTTTCAGCAAGGATGCTATAGCCTCCTGAATCTGTAACGCCTTGTTCTTGTCATGAGAAGGACTCGTGCAGAAAAACTGGTGGGGCGGTCTGTGCCGAAAAGACATGGCGTACCCCTGGGAGACAACTTTTCAAACCCAGGCATCCGTAGTGGTAGTGTGCCAGCACTGGGCAAACAGAAGAAGTCGGTCACCCCAGAGGGAGGCCCGTCCCATCAGGCAGAAGGTTTATCCTCCTGCTTGGAAGAAGGGCACCTGGCACTCCAGGCCTGCTTCTTGGGCTTAGAAGGAGCCTTGGTCGCCGACTGCCTCGGGAAGGACTGACCTTTGGCCTTGCCCTGAACCCGAAAGGACCGAAAGGCCGAGCTCCGTACCTTGGTAAGTGCAGAAGCCGAAGGAAGGAAGGCTGATTTAGACTTAGCGAGAGTATCCACTATTTTGTCCAAGTCTGGACCAAAAAGCAACTCCCCATTAAAAGGTAAGGCCTCCAGGCCCTTTTTGGAGTCTGTGTCAGCTCTCCAAGACCTCAGCCACAAGGACCGACGCGCCGACACAGCTGCAGCCGACACCAGAGAGGTCAGCAGGCTTGCATCTAACGATGCTTCCCCAATGTAGGAAGCCGCATCCCTCATTTGTCCGATCAACGCTCTCTGGATCTCCGGAGCATCCTCCGGAAAAGTATCCTCCAAAGCATTGGCCCAGCTCTCGATGGCCTTAGCCACCCAAGAGATGGCCATGGACGGATGGGCCACCGCCCCCGAGAGAGTAGATAGACTTTAAACAAGTCTCCACTTTCCTATCCATGGGATCTTTCAAGGAGGAGATCGACGGCAAAGGCAGCGTAGCGCTTTTAATTAAGTGGGTAACGTGGGAATCCACCGCAGGCGGAGTTTCCCACTTCCTGCAATAAGCCTCAGGAAAGGGATAGTTTGAAGCCAACCTTTTCTGCGGTTGGAATATCTTTCTGGGCAACTGCCAGGCCACTGCCATATGATCTGTTAACTGGTCGGACAGGGGAAAAACCGTCAAAGTTACTTTGGCCTTTTTAAAATAAGGGTACTTCGACCTGGGACCCGGCGCATCCTCCTCTATATGAAGGATGGCCCGCACCGCCCTAACCAATGCCGACACATTAATGGAGGACTTAGCCTCCACCTCCTGGGCCCCGGCATCCGAGTTAGAGTCTTTATGGATCTCCCCGTCATCCGAAGACACGTCCGTGTTTCCGTGAACTGTGCCGCCAATGAAGCCGGAACAGGTTGCTTGGACGCCCGTGGGGGCAAATCACTTGGCAACATAGATTGAAAGGCCAATGACTAAGCCGCCAGGCTCTGAACAGAGCTGGAGAGGACATCCACTCAGGGGAGGGGGTACCGATTGAGGATACCCCTGAAAAGGTACCATCAACTGCTGCGGCACCGTGGGAGATTGCACGAATACAGGCAATCCCGCATAAGGACCCACAGTCTGAGACCCGGGAGGAGACTGCACCAGACGCGTCACACCCGGGGAACGGGGGATGGTAGGCTGGGGCAACACCCTAGAAGGGACCGCAGTCGGGACCGCAAGCCAGTCCGCGATCGACGCCAGCACTTGCGTAAACATCGCCCACGGAGGATCCTGCGCCACCGGGGGTTTAGAGGGACCAGGTACCAGCTGGCACCGCCCGCACAGACCGTCCTGAGACAAGTCCGCCCCGTCAACCCCAGCCGAACAGCATCAGCAGGAAAACAACACAGGAGCCACAGAGCGCTCATTCTCCTCATCAGACATGACAAAACTTTTTGCAATAAAAATGTATCACCGAAACGAGGTAAGGCGTATAACACCTGCGCACTCCCAAGTATGCAACACAAACAGCCCACAATCTGGTACTGAGTAGCACACTGCAGTATGTGACGGACCTCACAAATACGTAGATCTATATAAGTGATGTACACAGAAAGAACACCCCACCCCCACGCACCTACGGGCCGTAGGAGAAGGAAAGGGATAGGTAAAGCAAAAGTCACATACCATGCAGGAAGTTATACTCACTGCACCCAGAGACCGGCGGCATAAAGACTGCATACACTTCCCCCGCACGCAGCGCTGCACGCGGCTTACCTGGCCCCTTGTGTCCGGCAGCAGTCCTTGGGAGGTCCCGGAGCCACGCTAGTACTGACTCCGGGGTCCCGCTGCGATCCCCAGCTCAGTACTGGCGTCGCAGCGCCAGCGGGGCTGTTGGAGCGGCAGCGTGGACGTCCAGATGGACAGTCTGATGCTGCCGCTCAGAAGTAAAAATAAAGAAATAAACTCTTTTTTTCTTCTTTTTAAAAAATAAAGCTTAGGGGCTGCTTATGCAGCCCCACTACGCCAGGGTGACCCGACTCCGGCCGGGCACCAACTAAAACTGAGGTGCCTGTGGCTCGGGGGCGGGGTATAGAGGAGGGCGGACCCAAGTGCATCCTGGGAGCAGCAAAGCTTTAACTGCGTGGTGCCCGTGGATCCAGATCCAGCTATACCCCAAGGTCAACCCTGTGGACCCCCTATGGACCCTGAAGTAGAAAGAACACATGGAATTATGTTGTAAACAAAAATATGTTAAACAAATCAAAATTTGTTTTATATTTTAGATTCCTCAAAGTAGCCCCCTTCTGCTTTGATGACAGCTTTGTACACTCTTGGCATTCTCTCAGCTTAATGAGGTAGTGCAGTTGCAAAAACCAACAAATGCTATGATGAAAGTGGCTCTCATGAGGACTGCCGCAGGACAGGAAAACCAAGAGTTACTTCTGCTGCAGACGATAAGTTCATTAGAGTTACCAGCCTCAGAAACCGCTACTTAACAGCACCTCAGATTAAAGACCACATAAAGCCTTCACAGAGTTCAAGTAGCAGACAAATCTCAATATCAGCTGTTCAGAGGAGACTGCGTGAATCAGGCCTTCATGGTGATATTGCTGCAAAGAAGCCACTACTAAGGATGAACAACAAGAAGAGGAGAATTGTTTGGGCCAAGAAACACAAGAAATGGACATTAGACCAGTGGAATTCTGTACTTTGGTCTGAGGAGTTCAAATTTGAGATTTTTGGTTCCAACTGCCGTGTCTTTGTGAGACGCAGAGAAGGTGAGCGGATGGTTTCTGCATGTGTGGTTCCCACTGTGAAGCATGGAGGAGGTGGTGAGATGGTGTGGGGGTGCTTTGCTGTTGACACAGTTGGTGATTTATTCAATATTCAAGGCACACTTAACCAGCATGGCTACCACAACATTCTGCAGTGCCATGCCATCCCATCTGGTTTGCGCTTACTGGGAACATCATTTGTTTTTCAACAAGACAATGACCCCACACACACCTCCAGGCTATGTAAGGGCTACTTGACCAAGAAGGAAAGTGATGGAGTGCTGCGTCAGATGACCTGGCCTCCACAATCACCCAACCTAAACCCCCGAGAACAGCCAGGCTAGACAGCATTGTGCCACCCCCCTGAGTACAGATAGTCTACCCAGCTCTGTGCCATCCTGAGTACAGCCAGCATACCCAGCCCTGTGCCCCCTCCACCCTGAGTACAGCCAGCCTACCCAGCACTGTGCCATCTCCCGAGTACAGCCAGCACTGTGTCCCCCTAGTCCAGCCAGCCTTCCCAGTCCTTTGACCTCAATTAAGACCAATTTCTGTGATTAAATCTTTTAACCTTCCAAAAAGGTATCTGCACTACTGGTCCCTCTTCTCTTTGCTTTCTCTTCCACATAAGAAGAATTACTGGAACCTATTAGGGTGATTTACTTTTTTATTTCCTAATATATGAGGACTTGGTATTGGTCTTTTTTTGCGCAGTGATTGCATTTTATTATTTTTAAAACACATGCATCAATGAGCCTTGGGTGTCCAAGATCTTGTTGCTGGATCACCGGTTTCCTTCGTTGGACCACTTTTGTCAGATACTTACCACTGCATACTGCAAACACCTCTCAAGACCTGCCATTATGGAGATGATCTGACCAAGTCTTCTAGCCATCACAATTTGGCCTTGGCAAAGTCACTCATTTTTCATGCTTACAAAACATCAACTTTAAGAGCTGAGTCTTCAAATTGCTTCCTAATATTTCCCACTCATTGACAGGTGCCATTGTAATGAGAATCTATCTTTTATAATGTTCAGGCTAATCAGTATATAGGTAGCAAATACTTTAAAACACATTTTAAAATAAATTGCTTAAAAAATTATCTTTAAACTGTGAACCAAAAGGATTACCCCCAAACACTGTAGTCTGAAGGATGTCAGCAGTAGCATGCATATCCAACAGTCAAAGAAGAATTTGGCTATGAGCTGGGAGACTATGGAGACCGTTGACTTTTTGGAAATGTTTGCGAATACAGCACAGCAACATCAGCTTTTCACAGCCATTGCTATCAATTGAGTTGCTTCCTATGTTTCTTCAGCATCCATTTTCAGCCCTGGGAGAGTATGTAAAATTATTTTGGAAAGGGGGATTCAATTAAGGGGTTTTAATTTAAGGTTCACTGGATTTAAAAAGAAATCCCTAACAAGGCTTTCAGTGACAAAAAAACATCAAATATAGAGAGTGTGCACATGATTAAACTTACCTTGTCATACTTGCTACTTGAACCAAAGCCAAAAATCAGCAGATGACCATGCGAGTCTGTGCAAGCAAAGTGTTGCCCATCAGGAGAGCACTTACAGTCAAAAACCGCTCCATGCCCTTGTCCTTCAATCTGCAACAGTTAACAGGGTTATCTTGATATTTCCAATCCATAGGAAAAGGAACGAAAATATAGTCAGAAACAACCATTTATTAAGTGCAAAATACCAGGAGCCAAGACCACAATATGCTATTTCATTATGAAATTTTAATTATTTTAACTTTTGAGAATCCTTTCCATTTTGTAAAATAAGATTATAGGTGTGTGATTCAAAGGGGTCAATCCAAATAGCTGCGATGAACTCAAACCCACAGTAACAGCATCACTTTAAGTCAGCCCAAACTCGCACAAAAGTGCTTGCAGCCCTAAAGAGTTGCGAGCAAAATTGTGCGAATTTGGGCTCAGAGCAGACCGCGAGGGGTGCAAGATGAGGTGCCGTTGCCAACATTTTAATGCCATGGCAACTCGCAATTGGATTGACCCCAAAATATTTTAAGTGCCCACTATCAAAGTGAATTTTAATTTCAAAACAGTATTCTCCTATGTAGCAGATAAACATGTTCTATTTACATCACATACTCATCACATGCCTCACCACCAGCTGAACAAACTTATCAATTAGATGTTGGGAATTAATGCCATTTATTTATTTGCAATCTAAGATCATGTACTGTATTTTATTTATTACCCAGACAGTATGACTTACATGGTATAGTAACTAATATGTATTAGACTAGCACCAGTTTTCCCCACTGTATACACATGGACCACATATTCCTTCATAAGCCGGCCAGTGACCCCCATCACCTCCTTCACATACGCAGCTGCCGTTATTGTGCACCACTCCCATTGTTGGCAAAATCATTAGTTTTTATTATGGTCTCTTGAACATACAGCATTGCTTTGTATGTTAGCACATTTATAAATAAAGAATAAAAAGCACTGGGCAGCATGCTGCATTTCTATAAATAACCTTCTGTTTATAAAGGGCTTGTTTAAGTACCAGCAGAAACTATGACGAGCTGGCAGCAACAAATAGGCATAGAAACATTTTCTGCTGGAACCAACACATTACTCTGGCTCCATAATGCACAAGTCAGCAAGCACAGACTTACCATGTTGAAGTAAGACCGGATCTTGACCCCTCGTGCTAGATCCCAAACTATGACATAGCCATCATGGCCTGCTGAAAATAACACTCGTGGATCAAATGGATGAGATTCAAGCACAAAAACTTCATCCTCGTGACCCTAAAAAATATTTAAAAAAAAAAAAACTATAAAATGACATACTGCTCTATTATAATGCAAGAGTCACTAAGAAGCTAGTAGTGGCAGAAAATATACTTTTTCTTGAGAATATTTAGTCAACCTGCCATTACCAAACTGTTCTGTTCAACTACACTTATTAAGATAAAATTATTAAAATCAGAAAACAGTTTTATATAAAATTCACTACCATCAGTTTAAGTTTAAAATAAAAGACAAAACTACAAGTTTTTCTATCACCAACACCATGTGTTTCTCTATAACAGATTACCTAACTCAATAGCCACGCTAATTACCATAAGGATATGGATGAGCTGTCCAGTGTACGAGTCCCAGACTTTTAAAGTCATATTATTGACTGCAGTAATCACACAGGTATCATGACGGTCCCAGGCCACCATGGTCACTTTTAGTTTGGTTATCTTGTCTTCCACACCCTGAGTGCTGTCCCCGGAACAAAGCAACAATCAAAAAAATAAGAGAAATTACACTGACAATTCACAGATAAGGATATTTAATTTAACAAAACTGTGTCATGCACTAAATTTCTAGAGAATCACTCTCATAGGGTATTATTTTTATTTTATCATATCAATTATGATAGAAAATATCAAGTCACGCTACTGCACAAATGTCACATTGTTTGAACCAAAGTGCATTTCTGTATTGCATGATGCCTGAATAAACTGGATCAGTGAGCTATTTAGTGACATGCATCTAGCTGGAGAAACAGCAGGGAAGTGGCTATTTCATAGTAATAATAAATCACTAAGACTTACCCAGTCTGTCGAGTAGCCATGTCTAGTAAAATGCTTCTCCACTCCCTTTTCTTGAATTGCCAAATGCGAGCGGTCCCATCTCTGCTACCACTTACAAACCTTTAAAATGTACAATTATATTCAGGTAAGTAACACCATTCCAGTTAAATGAACCTGCCACCAACACATTTGTTAGGCTGTTCTAATGTATCAACCCCAAGAGATACCTCTAGCAATGGGTGTTTAAAAATATTGCAAATTAAATGTTCTCATAATGGACCCAATAATATGTAGTTAGATCAGTTTCTCTTGTGTAGATCAGTCATGGTATCGGAAGAGTTTGTACTGTATGAAGTAAATCTTTACATGGTAAAAAGTAATGTACAGATAATCTGATAATACCATGTACACCTAAACAACATAGGAGAATTCAGAAAGTATGTGCTGGGGAGTTGTGTTCTGCATGTTCAGCTTTAATACACCCTTATTTAAAACCAGGAACTCTCAGCACTGACCCTTGCCTGGGTCAGGGAACTGTGCCTCATTCTGTACAGGGGTTGTTGACACCCTCTAGACACAAAAGGCGGCATTGTCTACAGAGTAAAATGTCCTGCAATAGAATGTAGTCTATAAATTTACTGGGATGCAGTACCTCACTAATATAAGTCAGGCAGTACCTCAGTAATATCACTGGCTCCTAGCATATGCATACGCTACACATACAAGTTCAGCCCACAAATAGATACCTCCATTCAGTGAAGGAGAGAGCACTTAAATTACTTGAGTAGAATATTAAAAAGAAAAAAAAGTATATACTGATATGACAACAGAAAATGGATTACTGTAATTTGTAGTTTGCCGTTTGTAATTGTAACTCCACGTCCCTTACTCACCGACTGCTAGTGTTTGAAAACTGGATACTGTCCACTTTATCCTTAAACAAAAAAATAAGAAAGTTACTAGTCAATCTAATCATAACGTAAATAGTTTAGAACAGTGGTTCCCAAACTTTTCTGAATCACAGCACCCTAGAGTATCAGTATTGTTTTCACGGCACCCCTAAGCCAGAAGTTTGTTAATGAGAAATTCAGAAAAAAAAT
This sequence comes from Taudactylus pleione, assembly GCA_031769625.1. NCBI lineage: Eukaryota > Metazoa > Chordata > Amphibia > Anura > Myobatrachidae > Taudactylus > Taudactylus pleione. The sequence goes on from JAUIMM010000014.1 coordinate 11,753,839, forward strand.
GTAGAAGTAGTAAAGTAAAGTAGATTGTGCTACCTGTCATCCTGGTGGGAGACAGGTTTGTGCTTCTGTTTGGCCATATATTTATATTACATTGACCATAAATAATTTGATTTGGTGTTGGGACCACCAACCTGAGGCACCCCCTGCAAGTGTCCCAAGGCACCCCAGGGTGCCGCGGCACACAGTTTGGGAACCACTGGTTTAGAATATCCTTTTCAATAAGTCTTTGATGCAATACTTTTACATTATTTTAGCAGCACAGGACAAAGGTTAGATTCACTGTGAATAAGAAAAATAGATTTAACTGGCTCTGTATATCTGTTTCCCAGTCAGTTAATAGCACCACCTACAGGAAGAAGAGTTCTGTTTTTTTTTCTCCTAGCTTTCCTGATTTATCTTTGCAGGTAAAATTAAAAAAAACAAAAAGAGGTAGGATGTGTTGTGTGGGTACAGAACTAAATAAGGAGCTGGATGAGTTAGTGTGAATAGGTAAAACTGGAGGGGATTAGTATACATTCAGGGAGAAAAATGGGGCTTACTGAGCAGAGCAACAAGGCTGTTATCCTAAAGAGGGCAACACACATGTGAGCAATAAAAGACAAACAGGGTTATGTTGACCCCATTATAACAGATCTGTTTGTAATAATCAGCCTTCTGCAATTTGGTCACATGTGAAGAGCCACGTGCACAGGTCACCTTTAAGGCAACGGTAGCTAGTTAAACACAACACTACTGCTTCAAGGTAAAAAGGACAACAATGCATACAAGGGTTTAACTATAGTAAACTTTATGGAACTAGAGAATAGATTGGGGAGGACTCAGAAATAGGATTTAAAATGTATTAAAATCCAGTTTCCTATTTCAACCACTTAGCTAAAACTGGACCATGGGGATATCCCAAAGTTGCAATTCCAGGTCAGAGTCCTTAAATGTAAAAATATTACATTTGCAAAATTCTGTAAAAGTATGTAACAAAGCCCATGTGGAAGCCTTGCACAGCTGAAACCGTGGCATTCCACCAATGATGCCCTCAATCATCTAGTCGAATGTGCCTTCACATTCTAAGGAATAGGTCTCCCCACACCAACATAAAAGTCAATTTACAGAACTGTAAAAACAAGACAATAATTGGCAGCGCAAGTTCTAAAAAGGTAGAAAATATACATTTATTGTATAACAGATTTAGCAATAAGCATCAATGCTCTAATACAGCAATACCAGAAATAACTGGAAATAAAACAAATGTAACAAATCAGTATCTTTGTATCTTAATGGCAGATATAACATCTATGAAAGATGTATAGAAACGCATTACAAATAAATCGACAACAACAATTGCAGCTTTCCTTCTTGGAATATGCTAATCTGCAATAATTATTTCTGGAACTGTTTTACCCACTACAAGTTTAATAAACCTAAAATCTAAATCACATTAAATTTTACAAAAAAACTAAGTGAAAAGGGTGGTATTAATTTTCCTCATGTTTCCCTTTATAACCAAGCAGTCATTGGGTGCAATAAGTACTGGTAATCTCCTGAACTCATTAAGAATTTGAATAGCAATCACTTGACAATTGTGAATTAGTTTCTTAATTATATATATATATATATATCCCTCCATTGGCTTTGGATAATCATCTAATGAACACACAGGCAGTCTGGCTTAAACTCTGGAAGGCATGGAAGTTAAATGCCTCTTTGCTTTGGGCTGCCAATGGCCTATCTTCAGTTAGGTGCTGGCAGATCATAGGACCCTTAACCTTTGCACGTCACAGAGGTTTTGAATTTGTGTCCCCCTACCATCTGGTCTTCCTTAATGGCCAGCATTATGTCCACACGGTTTTTGGTAATCTTTCTTTGTCTGAATGGAACTCACTTGATAATATGCTTCTCAACTGTCAAACGAACACCTAAAGCTATTTATCTCAACTCATACACACTCCTCTCTATTCAGACAGGTATAAAACAGCCTAATAAGAGTAGTTCCTACACATTCTATCCTCTAATACCATCTTCTATTTTCTTTTATATCTGACAGCTACAACTACACCTTACAAAATATTTTATTGGGGATATGCTAAATTGGGTTAACAGCTTCTGCTAAACGCTTGAAATATGGCACTTCTGCCACGCTGCATCATTGTTTTTTGGGACTGCCACCCGATAAGATGATTCTAGATTCAAAACCACAGGTTAAACATCTTGTTTTTCCACACTTATGGCATCCTATGCTGGGGTTTGATAACCAGGCTTGAATCTTACCAATATTAGGGTTTGTTTCCCTTTTTTCAACGTACAAGGAGCTAGTATGTTTTTTAAATTTCTATTTTTCTTAAAAAGCACTTTTAGATGTGTCTTAAAGTTATCTTCCAATATCTTTTTAATGTTGATAGACTGGCTATTAAATTTAGAAACAAAATATATCTGTCAAATTGGAACCCTAATATTTCATATTTTCTAACGGTTTTGTTTTAAATTTAATCAACTCGGATCTGTCACTGTTCTCTACTTTATTATAAGCGGCTTGTAATAGGGAATGGGGGTAGCCTCTTAGTACAAAATCTTGAAACATAATATCTGCCTGTATTCTAAAATCTCCCAAAGAGGAGCAATTTCTTCTTAACCTACTAAACTGGCTGAAAGGAACATTTTTGAGCCAAGGTTTATAATTGCTGTTTGAGTAGAGTAAAATTGTTTGTATGCACTGGTTTTTTTTTAACTTCTTTGTTACAATGTTCTCCCCCTCGGAGGAAATGGTAAGATCCAAAAAATTCACCACATGGTGGTTAAACGTGTAAATTTCAAATTATAATTATTTAGATGAGAAACATATTCAAATTGTCCCATATATAAATTAGCAAAGCTTGGCGCAAACCTAGTGCCCATGGCCGTACCCAACACCTGAAGAAAAAGAAAAAAACTCACCTTCAAAAATAAAATAATTGTGCTCCAATATAAAGAGAATGGCTAATAGTAGAAATTGTTTGAATTCCCCTGAAATCCTGAGATACAGGTTAGAATGCAATAAGTCCTGGGCTTGAATCCAACTATTGTCAATTATTTTTTTTGTATTTACATTATGTTTTTTATTTTTAATTTGTCTGACCCTTATAATATAAAAATAAATTAATATCAGCTATGCTATTGTTGATATTCTTTTGTACAGCTAATCCCTACATATACTCTATAGGCCCCTCATGTGACAGCTGTTTTCTATGTAAACCTGATATTGCAAGTTCACAGTGACAGATTCTAAGAAGCAAGATAGGGTAGAGGTAGAGATACAGGTTAGGATGCAATAGTTCCTGAGAACGAATACCAATAATGGCAATTATTTATTTTTTGCATGTTTTAGAATATAACTGTATATATATGTTTGACCTTTATATATAAAAAAATCTCATATTTAACATTATATTGCTATGTTATGGTGGATATTCTCTATTATATATAATCTATACACATACTTTATAGGTCCCCTGTGTTATAACCTTCCATATATACCGGATATCGCAAGTTCACACTGATATATTTTAAGAAGCCAGAGAGGGTAGCGGTAGAGTTAAAGACCAGGATCCGACAGGTTACTGGTTCTAATCTATAGAGTTATTGTATATTCAAGTTATATTCAAGGTCTATTCACTTAATTTCCGCTATTGTGCAGGTTAAAATCTGTTAGACAATATATTTTTTAATTGAAGAGGAGGTGGATCAGGAGGCGGTATCCTAACAGGTGCAACTGATAGAAATCAATTCAATCACCAATGAGAAGATTTCTGTCCTGTTTTAAGGAAGGGTCCTGTGGACTAACAAACCACTCTTTGAAAAAGCCCCCATACTGCGGTGCGAAACGCGTCAGTGCACATATACTGGACTCACTGTGGATACTTGTTGACACATGTTATTTAACTGTGGAGCCCCAGAGAGTCAGACGCTACATTGTATGTCTGGACGCGCTGTTGCCAATAAGGTTGAGGCTGGGCTTAATACGCGATCTACGGGACTGTGTATATCTGACAGGTAGCCGCTGCCCATTATCTCCGGATGGAGAACTGCCTCCCTTTGTGTCTCCTTGCTTCTATTGTGTGCTAACTGCATGATATACGCTCTGGAACCAGCATCTTTATTGCAGAAATCCGCAGGACAATACAGAACCTATGATTGAGTTCTATTGAACTAGTTACAGAATTCCAATTAAAATTGCATCTATTACAGGTGTAAACCATAATCCTCAAGTATAGCATAACTATTTTTACACTAGTATTACCAGGTTTTTTAGGATCCACCTCCTTTAGGTTTAATAGATATTTTAGTTTAACACTACTTATTAATTTATCAAAGATATCTTTTTTTGTGTAATATTACTATTTATGCGAGATGTTTAACTTTTTGACCAGTCTAATTGTTGTTTTAGGATATTAAATATATTATTTTTGTGATATACCTTAAATATGTCTTTCATTTCAGTCAGATCTCTTTTTCTTTCAAATTAGCGCAGAGAATAATAATAAATATCTGTGTCTTACTTGTTTTACAGGTATATGTTTGTTGTGCTTCCACAAGCACATCTTTTTTTCTGCTGCTTTAATATATTTTTTAATCTATGTGTTTAATTTTTTATTATTATCATCATTCATATACTCATATGTTCACTAGAGCTTGGTTCTTTTTGCTACTAGCCAACGTGTTGAGCCAATCACGGCTCGCCGCGTCATAGCTCTGCAAGCTCACGTCAGATGCCGCCAAGCTGAGTCTTCAGTTCTGCAGTGGCGGTCAAACAAAGACAACGGTGGTTGAAGGAAGATTGGCGGCGCCAGCCTAACAGCAGAAGAAAAAATGAAGACCAGAGTGTTGCAGGTGGTGGGAAGCAAGGAGCTAAAAGAAGCTCCCCACTGCAGCCTCTCCCAGCTTACGGGTAGGCAACCTTGGCCATCGGTAATTTACTCCCCCACCCTAGACCACCAGGTGTCAGGCATCTTGCCGGCAGGTGTAATCAGGCCTCAGGCCTATGGGCCATGTAAGGCAGTCAGAGGGCCCATGCCACAAGTATAAGTGACTATGAGCATTAGGCCCAGGTCAGTATATATGCCCCATGGTAGGCAGGCAATAGCCTGAGCTCCTGGTGAGTGGCTGAGTATTCGGCCCAGTTTGCTCTTTAGTGGCAGATAGGCAAGGGGGGTCTCTACTGTGTGACATGAAGCTCTTTAATCACATTATGCCACACAGTAGGTACCCCCCTTATCCATCTGCACTTTAATGTGAATAAGGAGCTATACTGTGTGGCATACTGCATATAAAGGACACTACTGCGTGGCATACTGCATATAAAGGACACTACTGTGTGGCATACTGCATATAAAGGACACTACTGTGTGACATACTGCATATAAAGGACACTACTGTGTAACATACTGCATATATTTTTTCTTACTTTTTGTAAAAGGGCATGGCCACGTTTCCCTAGTTTGATCACACCCCCAGTGTGTCCAGTTTTTTTTATTTTAAAAATATAGCAACCCCAGCTGTGGGAAGTGTCTTTTATGCCTGCGTCAATCCACATACTGAGAGACCGTCTGGGAGGAGACGCTATACTTGAGTTCTATACTTCCCTCCAGGCTCCAGCATCCCTGGTAAAGAAAAGCCCCTTCCAGCCAAATTACATATAGACCGAGACCAACACCACATGACATTACTTCACAAGCTGCTATCACTTTGTTCTGATATTATTCCTCAAGAAGCTTAATGCAGCTTAATTTATTTCCCCCCTTCTCAGTACAAGGAAAGTACCTAGCCGTTACCATGGTGCATGGTCTGAAACAATTGTAACTGTCCGATGATGCAGGCAGTGCCAATGAAGGGTTAAGGTGCCCACACACATACCGATGTGCACACGATCAGCCGATGTGTAAGATTTCCCTTGAAACTCTCCCGGCAGCTCTGCACACAATTTGGTGTCCAATCTTCATACGATCTCTCCTGCATGCAGACTTTTCACTGTGTATTGTATCCTAGATTGTCAGATCTGCCTTACAGCACGGCAGAACTGACGATGCGATGTGCAACCAGCGGGGACGCGCACCGCATCTTGATCGTGAGTGGGGACTCGCAATTTCTGCATATTTTACATGATCTGTCCTTTTAAAGTGTCGGAATCGGCCAGATCGGGTAAAATATCGTTATGTGTGTGGGCAGCTTTAGTGTTCACTATTGGTTGGTCGCATTTACTTGTATTGCACCGACACAAACTTATTAAGGAGAAATCTGAGGAACAAAACAAAAGAAGAAAAAAAAGGATCACTTTGTAAAATAGGAGCCAGAAATAAGGCTTTAAGGCTTGTGAATCCTGAACATTCAGGGATTAAAAAAAAAACCCTTAAAAGGTTGTCTGAGGCTCCATCTATGTCATCCTTCCTCAATTCCACTGCATCATCGCTGGAGGAAGGGCCTACCTCAATCTTGTTCTAAATATTCCGGCAATATTTGAATGGTATCAATAAGGAGAGTGGTGAAGATTGAAGTTCCTGAGCACTGCTACCAACACGGGTGGTTAGGGTAGAAATTATCCAAATAAAAATTAATTTATGTATATAATATACTGGTACATAACATTTGAGGAGGTGCACCCACGAGAGTAAAATAGGCTTATTTTTATTTTCCATATAATGTTGGAATGGTATCAAACATCTTGAGAAGACGGCGAAAACACGCTGGTAGCAGAAAAAATCAGATAATCTGGCATAAATGTAACCATCTCAAAGCCACCCTACTGCCTTCTAAATTGAATACAAGCATCACTTGCCACCAGACTGTAGAAATGAGATTAGAGAAACACTTTCCTGAGAAGGTACAGTACTTCTCAGGAAAGAAATGGAATGCACTGTGAGGGGGGAGGGTGACCGCCATTTAGCTATCATTGCTCAAAGTGTAAAATTTCGATAGAGAAATATGGACAAAAGTGCAGTTGCCACTTCCAAGGTAAGACGTTGGAAAGTAAACAGAGGAAGGAGTAGGTAAGTTTAAGATACCATGTTATCTGCTTTTGTTCAAAGCAATGGTCCAAAACCAATGAACAAAAGACAATGAAGTATGTTAGAAGCTAACTCTGAAGGTGTTTATTTATGCTGTGGTGATAATGAACGCCAATTAGTGCATATCAGACTAAGGGGTCTATTTACTAAGCAGTGTTAACTGCCATCCTAACTGCCATCTCACAGGTTGGCACCTTATCACTGTTCACTGTCTCCTAACACTGCTTTGTAAATAGACCCCTTAAAATATATGAAGAAAAAAAAAAAAAAAAAAACACAGGACAACCTCACTAGGTTTGTCAGTTCACATTTTAGCAAAACATTTAACAAAGCAATGCACACATAGTGCATGTATGCACACTATAATATATGCCAGCTATATACTCACTGTATGAAACTCAAGCTCAGAAATCTTTTCTGGCTGACCAGAGCCAAAGTAATAAACCCGAATGATGTGGTCAGTGCTCCCTGTAGCAAGAAACATCCCTCCTAAGAGTGAAATAAAGATACAATGAATTAAGACATTTCAAAACATTAACAATAAATGTTTTATTAAATATAGACATTTCAGCAATAGGATACAAAGCACCTTTACATCATATTGTGGCATGGCAGTTGTGGAGGGTACCCATTTCTAGTGTTTGGCACCTCTGGCCCATGGCAGAGGGGAGTAACTGTGTGATACCAATTAAAAGACCTATCACAATTGCACTAATCATAATGACTACAGCGTATCACTTTAAAAAATTGAGATCCTACTTCACAGTTTCTGGGTCCCATCACATATTATGGGGGGGGGGGGGGCAGGAAACAGTTGGGGCAGTGCTGCGGACAGGTTGCGATTGGTGTAGAGGGGCTTGAGGGCAAAAAACAAGAGATATGGTAAGAACTTACCTTTGTTATCTCTGTTTCTACGAAGTCCATAGGGTCCACAGGGTTGACCTTGGGGTATAGGTTGGGAACCAAATCCGGGCACCACGCAGTTAAAGCTTTTAGCTCCCAGGATGCACTGGGTCCACTCTCCCTATAACCCCACCCCCAAGCCAGAGGCACCTCAGTTTGTAAGTAGCCAAAGGCCGGAGGAGGAGAGAAAAAAAGAGAGAAAACTGGAACACTCAATAACCATACTCACAGAAATGGGAGACGGAAAACCGGTGACCAGCCACACAGCCCATATGAAGCCAGGTGCGTCAGGGCGGGCGCCCTGTGGACCCTATGGACTTCGTAGAAACAGAGATAACAAAGGTAAGTTCTTACCATATCTCTTGTTTTCTACTTCAGGGTCCATAGGGGGTCCACAGGGTTGACCTTGGGGATGTCCCGAAGCAGTTCAACCAAGGGTGGGGACGCTCCTGTGCTGAGAGGAGAATCCGTCGCCAAAAAGGAAGCATCCTGAGAGGCAAAGGAAACCAATGCCTAGAACCTTAAAAAGGTGTGGACAGAAGACCACGTGGCCACCTAGTAAGGCAAAACAGCCGAGGCGCCACAGCGAGCCGCACACGAGGGTCACATGGCCCGAGAAAAAACAAGCATCAACAACAGGAAGGCCTACCCATGGGTAGGCCCCTGAGGAAGACCTACGAGGCCATCCAGCCAACATTTGGTTATAGGCCGGCCATCCTTTCCTGTGAAAACCAGAAATCTCAGACCACCAATAAGGAGTCCGATTTCCGTAAGGAACCTGAACGGATCACATAAATCCAAAGAGGCCAGACCACAGTCAATGAGGCCACACCAGCCGAGAGGACTGGGGACAGAATGGCCGTACCATAAGTTCCAGAATAATATGGAACCTGAAAACCACTAAGAAGAAACACAGGGCGAGAGCAACTCCCACCCTGACATGATGCCCTCCATAAGAGGGAGCCACATGAGAACGCTCCCAATTCAGACACTCTCCTGGTTGATATAAACACCCTGAGAGAAAGAGAGAGCCTAAGCAATAGACCATGTAATGGCTATCACAACCAGCGGTTCCATTGACTGTCCCCGGAGGTAACGAAGAACCACTACTTACTCCCAAGGAGTCCCTAGGGAGGACAAATGGAGGCATAATCAAGAAAACACTCCAAAGGATGAACTGGATACCAGAGTGGAGCAATTCCATATCTTAACCATACTGACAGTGTAGAGATCCGCACGGTCAGGAAGACCAGGCCAAGTGTGAAACCCAAGCCAGCCAGAAGGAATGCCAGAATATCTGGAAATCCTGGACACCGGAGGATTGTATCGACAGGTACAATACCATAAGATTTATGGCTGCCACAGTTTGTGGTAGGTCCCAGCAAAAGCTGATCCATGTGCTCTAATCATTCCAACGATGACAAAGCCAGGGAAGCCGTAAGACCACTGTAAGGACACAGTCAAAGACAAACGACCCAGGTCCAAGGCAAAACCAAGGACCCTGAGACAACAGGTCCGGGCAGTGAAGCATCAGGGATGGAGTATCGATGTAGAGACTCCGAAGATCCAAGTACCCCTGACATCTGGGGCAATCAGGAGCCACCAGCAGGAAAGCATCTCCGTCTCGATTGAAAACACTTCCAAAGACCTCGAGGAAGAAGGGAGACCGGAGAACACAGGTACACAAAGTGGAAGGACCACTTCACCGACAAAGAGTCGCTGAAGGTTGCTTCAGAATCCCCAGAGCTGGACTGTAACACCATAGTGTGATAAAGTCAGAAGGCCATGAGGGTCACCTCAGGGGGGCCCCCCCTGCTCACCAGGAGATGAAACCTCTCTTGGGGAAGAGACTAGTCCCCGGGATGCACGTCGTGACGGCTGAGGACTCCCGCTTCCCAATGGAGAGCTCCTGAAATGAACGCTGCCGAGATGGTCGGGAGGAGACCCTCGGACTATGTCCGAATATGTGACATACCTGTCATTGCCACCCAACGAACAGTGTTGCTAAAAAGGAAGCCACTGTCCTGACCCTGTCGGACTGAACCTTTTCAGGTTCACCGGGAAACAAGAGTTATGCCAGAGTAAGTTAATTGACAGGGTGGAATCGACAGACGTCCAACTGCACTGAAAAGGATTCGATCCAGACACTGTCCATAGCAAAGAAAACCCTGGACGAGATGGCCATAGCCACCCGGACAGGGACCGACTTGCCTCCGGAGAGAGCATCATCGTTTGAACAGTTATCCGACAGAAAAAACTCGTTCCATCTGGAGATGAGCCAATTATGGAAAGGCCTGGAATGGAACTGAGCCCATTCCACCATGCATCCCAGAGTGTAAAGACATCTGTCGACTGCGCAGACAACCATGTACTCCTAATGGAAGAGAGGAGATTCCGTCTTACGCCAGAAGAATTCTCAGATTCTGAGAATCCAGCAGGGATCCTAGATGAAGAATACCCAGAGAGGGATGCAGGGAGGACTTTTTCCCCGTTGATTAAACGTCTGCACCCTGAAGAAGCCACAGTCATCCTGACCTGGCCGTAAAGTACCCCGGTGATCCCGCTAAGAGCAGGAGGCCGTCCAGGTACAGGAGCATTGGGATATACTGAACAGAAGAACTGTCAGAAAATCCAAAACGCTGGTAAACCCCTGTGGGGCTGAGGACAGTCCCAACAGGCAGAGCCCGAAAAATTGTAAGTGTTGCTGTGATACAGCAAACCTCAGCCCATGCTGAGGAAAGGTCTCTGTAAGTACCCGTAGGCACGCGTCCTGTATATCCAGTGATACCATAAAGTCCCCAGGTTCCAAACATCGTATGATGGAGCATAGGGATTTCCTCCTGAGCCCAGGTAGCTTTAGGAACTGGTTCAGGGAATTGAGACAGAGAATAGGCCAAAGAGGACCATTCAGCCGCCGAACCAGAAAGAAAACAGAACAACCAGTCCCTCACTGAGATAGTGGGGATGGCCTAATTAGCTCCGCTTACCGCAACAACTGCATAGCTTTCTGGATCTGTAAGGCCCTTGTAAAGAGGGCGTACCCTCCTACCCACGGCAACTTGACACTAATACCGGGCGAACTGAGAAAATCGGTATCTCCCAGTTGTAGGCCTGTCCCGTCAGGCTGAAGAGATATCCGTAGGTTCAGAAGCAGGATCGGCTGGCAGTCCAGGCCTGCTCGGTACTGGATATGTCGGCCCTTGTAGATGCCGACAGTCTACGAAGAAACAGACCTTTAGGCTGACCCAGAGGACAAAAAAGACTTAACAGACTTAGTCTGAGGCCTTGTAGTGGGCATAGCTGAAAGCGGTAAACTTGTCGTTAGTAATACTGCCAATGTTACTACAATCTTGTCAAGGTCAGGACCAAACAATATCAACCCTAAAGATGGTATCTGCACCTCTGCATTCCCAGAGCGCAGCCATAGGGTATTACGGAGGATACAGTCGCAGCCGGAACTCTGAAAGTTAGGAGACTGGTATCCAATATAGGCATTTCCACCTATGACAACAGCATATATTACGTGAGCGACCAAATACATTTGAACCCCCGACGTGTTGGAGGGGAAAAAACGTTACAAATGCATCAACCCAATATGCAATAGTATTAACCAACCATGCTATAGCCATGGTAGGATGGGTAACAACTCCTGAAATCAAGTATACTGATTTCAGGCAGAGTTACCACCTACGGATCCGAAGAATCCGACCACGCAGGAATGGGAGGCGTAGTAACGTCTGTAATCAGACGAGCAACACGCCCATCCACCCCAGGAGGGGCTCGTGATGACCCTCAGGGAATTTGGGACAGGAGGCCAAACACTGTTGTAACACCTCCTATCTGGCAACAGCCAGAGTCCCGCTATGCGATCCACCCGCTAGTCAGCAACAGGGAACCCGAAGGCACGCAATACTGAGGGTGTATGATACAGGTGCAGGTCAACATTCACTCTAACCAGAATGGACCTGCTACCAGCCCTAAAGCAGGGATAATAACACCTGAAATAGGCTTCCCCCCGTGTAAGAGGGAAAGAGCCCCAAACAGTACCCAGTTCACGGCAGAGCCAACTGGGAAGTAACCACAGGGCGTCAACCACGCCAATTAGCGTTTCGTAGAAAACGACATCCACCCAGGGTGGCTGTTGTGGTAATCCCTGCAAGGGGAATGACAGACTATTGTGGCACCAGGGGGAATTCATATACTGCGAAAAACCCCTGCAGGTAGCGGTAGTCTGTGTCACAGGGGAAGAGTGCAAGAAGCTGCGAGATACCCTGAGATGAAAAGGGCAGTATGGTGAAGTAACCCCAAGTGAGGTACAACAATGGGGCCCGCCCGGCGATCTGCAATTGAGAGGATCCCGAGAAAACAAACCGCCCAAGGGGGTCGTGAAAGAGGCCAGCACCAGATGACGCCACATACAGAACCCTTTATGAGTCAAATCCTCCGCACTAACACCTGCAGCACATGACTTGCAGGATAGTAAAAATGGGTGCAGTATAACGCTCTATCTCCTGGTCAGACATATCTGACCAATCTTGGCGGAAATATTAAGCAGCACTATACTGGTCCTGACTGATGCCAAAAATTAGCTGCAGGGACCCATTTTCAGCGTATGCAACACACAGTTCCATCTAAAATATGGCAACGTGCAGCACGCAACAGTATGTGACAAACCACACAAATATTAACAAGTATATAAATGTGAGGTCTCAGAACCACCCTAAGTACAGCTGTATTAGGGCAGATAAAGAAAAGGGATAGATATACACTGACAGGTGAGAGAATAAAGTACAGACAGTCAGCACTAGCATAAGTCACATACAATGCAGATATATACATATATACATAAACATGTCATATAATATACTGCACTATTACACTGCATTCAACTGCCCAGATTCAGTGTCTGGGAAGGCTACAGCGCTGTGTACACTGACCTGATGGTGAGGTACGCAGGGGGACTGGACCAACTGCCATCCTGAGAGATTTCTGCTGCACCACAGAGATAAAATGGCCGCTGGAGACCTCAGAGGAAGCGTGGCCCGCGGAGGAAGCAGCTCAGCGACGCCAGACTATGGATACTGAAAGGCGCGCTGAGCTGAGGGGAGGAGCCGCTGTAACAGGGAAGGCTGCCTCCCCTGGCCGGCTATTAACCCCCGGGACGCCGGCTCCCTGCACCGATCGTTAAGTCCCTGGTGGTCTAGTGGACACACGGGGTATGGGGGGCCCGCCGCCACTGCCGGCGCCTCCGGTCTGTCCCCTGAGACCGGAGGCACAGGACTGCATTTGAAATGCGCGGATCACCGCAAGCGGTGATCCGCGACCTTACCTGCTCCCCGTGGATCCAGCAGCAGTCCTGGGCGCCCACAGAGTCCGGCTAGTACAGACTCTGGGGTCCCGCTGAGATCCCCAGATCTGTACTGGCGTCTCAGCGCCAGCGGGGTGACGGAGCGGCAGCTTAGACGTCCTATGGACAGTCCGACGCTGCCGCTCTGAAGAGTCCAAAGTCCATGGAAAAAAAATTTTTGCCCCAAAAAAAATAAAATAAGCTTAGGGGCTGCTAATCAGCTCCCCCTGCGCTAACGGTGACCCGACTCCGGCCGGGCACCAACTTAAACTGAGGTGCCTCTGGCTTGGGGGTGGGGTTATAGGGAGAGTGGACCCAGTGCATCCTGGGAGCTAAAAGCTTTAACTGCGTGGTGCCCGGATTTGGTTCCCAACCTATACCCCAAGGTCAACCCTGTGGACCCCCTATGGACCCTGAAGTAGAAAGCAGTTGGAGCAGAGCTGGAGGTATAGGCAGGGAAAAGTTGGGGTAGAGCGAAGTAAGGGCAGGCAGTGCCACAGGTAGGGAGGGGTAAGTGCAAACAGCAGTTGTGACAGTGCTAGGGGGCAAGTGTAGAAAGAAGCTTGTGTAGTACTGGTGGGCAAGGATGGAGTAAGGGTAGACAGCAATTAGGGCAGTATAGGGCGTGTTTTGCGAACACTGCTTATACTATGTAGTTAAATTTTACTTTTTATTTTCACACTTCTGCCAAATTATATAAGTTTACTAATATGGCAAATTATGAGGTATTATGATTTTAAACACCAACATATTCTAGCAGTGTACCATCAAGCCGCATGCTAAAAACATTTTACTCATGGTGCACTCTATACAGAAATATTACACACACAAGCTGCTAGAACTACAACTCTTTCTGCAGATTCCTAAACACCAGGCTGATGATGTGTTTAATGAGAACAAAGTAAGACTGGCAGGACAAAGGGGTGTAGCTAGGTGTCCGAGTGCCCCTGGCAAAGGAAGGGACTGGCGCCCCCCCATATTTACCCCTACCACTTGTGCCCTGTGATTGGCTGGTGTATGTGTTTTGCCAGCCCTAACCCTCCCCCTAGTGCCTAAAACTAAGCCCTAACCGTAATGCTTACTATTGGGATTCTGAGCGTCCCAACAGCCAGGATAATGACTATAACCCGTGAGGGGTGTGTAGAATTCAGACAGGATGGGAAAATGAGGGGAGAGCAGTGGATTTGGAGAAGAGGGGAATCTGGGATATCCTTGTTACATCACCCTCCACAGACCACATCCCACGCAAACATGCACACATATGTGGACACATACACTGGGAGCCTACAAAACCTTGTGCACCCTGATACAGGAACTCACTTAAATGCTGTCATGCATGTACACACATGCATAGACTTAGGGGAGATACTAGCTTGGTACCAGAAGAGTACTCTGAGAATATACAGTAATCACCAAAGTGGGCTCACCTGTGATTTTCACCTCCATTGCAGCACAGTGTGCAAGAGCAGCAACTATGCTACTCCAAACGTGGGCACTAGCTTTTCTTCAAGCAGCCAGCCCATCCTAATGAGATCAGCTGGGATGTGCAGCAGGAATTTCTCAGCCAATAGGAAGCCTCCTGCTCCCAGCAAGTCAGCGTCAGCAAAAAAATATGTTATAATCACTATAGGTGCAGCTTCCGCATCAAGGAAGCGGATCAACGCCTAGTTCTCCGTGGAGTGTTATTTTGCACATCCTGTGTATGTGGGACAGTTTCCGACTGGAGCACCTATGTGACATCATTCGCAGCTCGGGAGGAGGAGCTTCACTGCAGTGCAGGGAGGGTTTGTAAAGCCTTACACTGCGCTGCTAGGCTTATTGAAATTATGCCCAAGACTTAACCCCCTGCACATCTGGGCGGGCAGGGGGGCAGCAGATGGTGTCGGCCAGGCAGAGGCGATTAATGGGCGAAGCCTGAGACAGACATTAAAAATAACTACTGCAAGCCGCGGAAGGAAGGGGGAAAGGAGGAGGAGAGGAGAGGCAGGCTGTGATTGGGGAGAGAGAGCTGAGCTCCCTGTAATCACTGCTCTGCGCTCCGCTCCCGCCTCTGCAAACACTTTGTGACTGCGTGCAGACGAAAGTCTGAATCTGACCTGGGACGGGCAATGCGGGGTGGAGACACTGCCTCGCTGCTGCTGCTCCCGGGCAGTGGGCGAGGCTTGACAGTTCCAGGTCGGAGCGTGCTGGGCCAGCTGGTGTCTGACTGACAGGTCAGACTTAACTGCTGTAGCCAGTGATTGGGAGAGGAGACGGCGACTGGTGGAAACTGTTTAATGAGACGCCGGCGGCTATTGGTTGAGAAGACGCCGGCGGCGGTGATTGACTTCTGCACAGAGCACAGCCCCACACAGCGCGTTCTGCAGGACCCACTCAGTTTTAAAGACGGGTCCGCAACTTCCTGTAGCGGGTAAAAACGCACTATCGCACGTATTTTGCGAACACTGAGGACAATGCATAATTTACAAAAGAAGCAGCTTGCATTTTTAAATCCTTAAATTTTTTTTATTTAATTTCTTTGTTCCAAGTTGGTGCAAACCCTACTGAACAGATTTTCATGCACACTGCATCATGTTGTAGTGGAAACTCCTAGAAATAACAAGAGATATGGTAAGAACTTACCTTTGTTATCTCTGTTTCTACGAAGTCCATAGGGTCCACAGGGTTGACCTTGGGGTATAGGTTGGGAACCAAATCCGGGCACCACGCAGTTAAAGCTTTTAGCTCCCAGGATGCACTTGGGTCCACTCTCCCTATAACCCCACCCCCCAGCCAGAGGCACCTCAGTTTAAGTTGGTGCCCGGCCGGAGTTGGGTCACCGTTACTGCAGGGGGGCTGCTTAGCAGCCCCTAAGCTTAAAAGAGTTTTATTTTATTATTTTTTACTACTGTTCAGAGTGGCAGCATCAGACTGTCCAATGGACGTCTGAGCTGCCGCTCCTACACCCCGCCGGCGCTGCGACGCCAGTACAGATCTGGGGATCGCAGCGGGACCCCAGAGTCTGTACTAGCCGGGCTCTGGAGGAATCCCTGGGCTGCTGCCGGATCGACGGGAACAGGTAAGTCGCGTGGTCACCGCTTGCGGTGACCCGCGTGTACATGCAGCCTTATGCCTCCGGTCTCTGGGGACAGACCGGAGGCGCTAGCGGTGGCGGCGGGCTCCCCCTCCATGGAGGCATACCCCGCGTGTCCACAGCCCACCAGGGATTATAGCGGCAGCGGGAGCCGGCATCCCGGGGGGTTAATTGCTAGCCAGGGGAGGAAGCCTTCCCTGTCTAGCGGCTCCTCAGCTCAGCGCGCCTTTCAATACTACAGTCTGGCGTCGCTGAGCTGCTTCCTCCGCGGGCCACGCTTCTTCTGAGGTCTCCAGTGGCCATTTTCTCTCTGTGGTGCTGCAGAACTCTTAAGATGACAGTGAGCCCAGTCCCCCTGCGTACCTGGCCATTTTGGGTGAGTGTACACAGCGCTATAGCCTTCCCAGACACTGAATCTGGGCAGTTGAATGTAGCGACATTGTGCAGTATATTATATGTCATGCAAATGTATGTATATATATTTTTCTGCATTGTATGTGACTTATGCTAGTGCTGACTGTCTGCTTTTTCTCTCACCTGTCAGTGTATATCTATCCCTTTTCTTTATCTGCCCTAATATAGGTGTACCTGGGGTGGTTCTGAGACCTCACATATATATATTTGTTAATATCTGTGAGGTTTGTCACATACTGTTGCGTGCTGCACGTTGCCATATTTTAGATGGAACTGTGAGTTGCATACGCTGATAATGGGTCCCTGCAGCTAATCTTAGCGTCAGTCAGGACCGGTATGGCGCTGCTTAATATTTCCGTCAAGATAGTCAGATATATCTGACCAGGAGATTGCACACGATACTGCACCCATTATTGCTATCCTGCAAGTCATAGCCTGCAGGAATTAGTGCGGAGGATTTTAACTCAGAAAGGTTTATGTATGCGGCACCATCTGGTGCGGGGCCCCTTGCACGACCCCCTTAAAGGGCGGTTTATTTCTCAGGATCCTCTCCTTTGAGGATCGCCGGGCGGGCCCCATTGTCGTCACTCGCTTGGAGTTACTTCACCATACTGCCCTTTTGAACTCGGGGTATCTCGCAATTTCTTGCAATTTACCCCTGTGCAACAGACTGTCGCTCCCCGCCGGGGTTTTTCACAGTACATGAATTACCTCCGATACCACATCGGTCTGTCATTCCCCTTGCAGGGATTACCACAACGGCCACCCTGGTGGATGTCGTTTTATACGAAATACTAATTGGCGTGATATACGCCCTGTGGTTACTGACCAGTGGCTCTGCCGTGAACTGGATGGTATATTCGGCTCTTTCCCTCTCACATGGGGGGAGCCGATTTCAAGTATTATTATCCCTGCTTTGGGGCTGGTAGCCAGGTTCATTCTGGATATAGAGAATGTCGATCCTGCACCTGCATCATACATCTCCCGTTTTCTGCCCAGCGGGTGGATCTCATAGCGGGAGTCTGGCTGTCGCTAGATACGAGGAGTCACAAAGGCCTCCTGTTTCCCATTCCCTGAGGGTCCTCACAAGTAATGGAAATCCCCTTCTGGGATGGATTTGTATGTTAATCATCGGGTTACAGGCATTAATACGCCTCCCATCCCGGCCTGGACGGATTTTACGGATCCGTAGGTGGTAACTTTGCCTGAAATCAATGTACTCGTTTTCAGGGCCTGTTGCCCGTCCTACCATGGCCGTCGCATGGTGATGCTTTTGTGATGTTTTTCCCCTCCAACACGTCTGAGGTTCAAATATCTTTTGCCGCTCACATAAAATATGCAGTGGTCATATGTGGGATTACCTCATGGGATGCCGGTCTTCTAACTTTCAGGGTTCCGGCGGCGTCTGTATCCGCCGCAGTACCCTATGGCTGCGTTATGGGAAAGCAGAGGTGCACACTCCTTCCATGGGGAAGATCTTGTTTGGTCCTGACCTTGACAAGATCGTTGCATCATTGGCAGTATCACTAATGGGGAGATACCGTCTTTAGCTACTCCCACTACATTCGGACTAACTCTTAAGTCTTTTTGTCCTCAGGGTCAGCCTAAAGGCCTGTTTTTTCCTAGGCTGTCGGCCTCCATGGGGGCCACCATATCCAGTACCGAGCAGTCCTGGACTTCCAGACGACCCTGTTTCTACACCTGAGGATATACCCTCAGCCTGACGGGACAGGTCTACATCTGGGGAATTTCCAGAGTGAGGTACTGATTCTCAACGGCCTCTCATTGCTCAGGCAGCCTCCTCACAGGCATTGTTACACGGGCCCTTCTTCAGACCTGATCAGGGCCTTACAATCCCAGAAAGCTATACAGTCTTTGTGGTAAGCAGAGCTATTTCGGCCAACCTCACTATCTCAGTGAGGGACTGGTTGTTCTACTTTCTTTCTGGGGCGGTGACCGACTGGTCCTCATTTGCCTATACTCTGTCTCAAATCCCTGAATCAGATTCCATCGGTGCCTGGACTCAGGTGGAATCGTCCATGCTCCATCATCCGACGTTTGGAACCTGGGGATTTTAGGGTATATCTGAGTATTCAGGATACGTACCTACGGGTACGTACAGAGCCCTTTCATCAGCATGGGTTCAGGTTTGCTGTGCCACAGCAACACTTGTAAGTTTCGGGCTCTGCCTTTTGGGACTGTCCTCAACTCCACCGGGGTTTTACCAGCCTTATGGATTTTCTGACAGTTCACCTGTTCAGGGTATCCTAATGCTCCTTTCTCTGGACGGTCTCCTGCTTTTAGCAGGATCACCAAGGTACTTTACCGCCAGGTCAGGATAACCGTGGCTTCTTCTCGGCACAGATAATTAGTCAACGGAGAAAAAGTCCTCCCTACATCCCTCACAGGGTTTTCTTCATCTGGGAGCACTGCTGGATTCTCAGACTCTGAGAATTTTTCTGGCGTAAGACAAGATCTCCACTCTTCAACTTGGAGTGTGCGGATATCTACGCATTCGACATATGTCATTACTCTTTGTGATGCGCGGTCTACCAGAGTGTCTACCTTTTGGTAGGGTGGAATGTGCTCAGTTCCATTCCAGGCCTTGCCATAATTGACTCCCCTCCAGATGGATCGAGTTTTTCCCATCGGATCGCTGTTCGAACGATGATACTTTCTCCGGAGGAGAGTTGGTCTCTGTCCGGGTGGCTATGGCCATCTCGTCCAGGGTGTTCTTTGCTACAGACAGTGTCTGGTCCGCATTCGTTTCGGGGCAGTTGGACGTCTGTCGTTTCTGCCCTGCCACTTAACTTGTTGATACTTTAGGCTGTCTTGGACCTTCACTCTGGCCTAACCCATATGTCACGGTAAACCTGAATAGGTTCAGTCCGACAGTGTCACAACAGTGACTTCCATCTAGGCAACACTGGTAGTTGGGTGGCAATGTCAGGTATGTCATCCATTCTGACATAGTCCAAGGGTCTTCTCCTGGCCAACTCTGCAGTGTTTATTCCCGGAGCTCTCCATTGGGAAGCGGGCTTCCTCAGCCGTCGCGACGTGCATCCCGGGGACTAGTCTCTTCTCCAAGAGAGGTTTCAACTCCTGGTGAGCAGAGGGGGCCTCCCTGAGGGGATTGATCCTCATGGCCTTCTGACTTGATCACACATTACCGGTGTTACAGTCCAGCTCCAGGAGTACTGAAGCTACCTTCAGTGACTCTTTGTCAGTGAAGTGGTCCTTCCACTTTGTGTACCTGTGTCCTCCGGTCACCCTTCTTCCTCGAGGTCTTCGGAAGTTTAATTCGAGACGGAGGGGCTTTCCTTCTGGGGGCTCCAGTTCGTCCCAGACATCACTGGTACTAAGATTTTCGGAGTCTCCTCATCGATACTCCGTTCCTACTGCTTCACTATCTGGACCTGTTGTCTCAGGGTCCTTGTTTTTCCCTGGACCTGGATCGTTTGTCTTTGACTGCGCCCCTACTGTGGTCCTAGGGCTTCCCTGGCTCTGTCTTCATTGAGATGTTTAGAGCAGATAGGCCAGACTTTGCTGGGATCTGCCACGGACTGTGGCATACATAATTCTTATGGTATCGTACCGGTCGATACGATCCTCCGGTGTCCAGGATTTTCAGATATTCTGGCATTCCTTCCGGCTGGCTTGGGTTTCACCCTTGGCCTGGCCTTCCTGACAGTGCGGATCTCTACACTGTCGGTATAGTTAAGATATGGAATTGCTCCGCTCTGGTATCCAGTTCATCCTTTGGAGTGTTTTCTGGATTATGCCTCCACTTGTCCTCCCTAGGGACTCCTGGGGAGTTAGTAGTGGTTCTTTGTTCCCTCCGGGGACAGTCAATGGAACCGCTGGTTGTGATAGCCATTACATGGTCTATTGTTTAAGCTCTCTCTCTCTCAGGGTGTTTAAATCAACCAGGAGAGTGTCTGAATTGGGAGCGTTCTCATGTGGCTCCCTCTTCTGGAGGGCATCATGTCAGGGTGTGAGTTGCTCTCGCCCTGTATTTCTTCTTAGAGTGGTTTTTAGGTTCCATATTATTCTGGAACTTATGGTACGGCCATTCAGTCCCCAGTCTTCTCGGCTGGTGTGGCCTCATTGACTGTGGTCCGGCCTCTTTGGCTTTATATGATCCGTTCAAGTTCCTTATGGTAATCGGACTCCTTATTGGTGGTCTGCGGTTTCTGGTTTTCACAGGAAACGATGGCCGGCCTATAATGAAATGTTGGCTGGATGGCCTCGTATGTCTTCCTCAGGGGCCTACCCATGGGTAGGCATTTCTGTCGTTGAGGCTTGTTTTTTCTCGGGCCATGTAACCCTCGTGGGCGGCTCGTTGTGGCGCCTCGGCTGTTTTGCCTTACTAGGTGTTCACGTGGTCTTCTGTCCATACCTTTTTAAGGTTTACTTTGCCGCTCAGGATGCTTCCTTTTTGGCGACGGATTCTCCTCTCAGCACAGGAGCGTCCCCACCCTTGGTTGAACTGCTTTGGGACATCCCCAAGGTCAACCCTGTGGACCCCCTATGGACCCTGAAGTAGAAAACAAGAGATATGGTAAGAACTTACCTTTGTTATCTCTGTTTCTACGAAGTCCATAGGGTCCACAGGGCGCCCACCCTGACGCACCTGGCTTCATATGGGCTGTGTTACTGGTCACCGGTTTCCAGTCTCCTTTTCTGTGAGTATGGTTCTAGAGTGTTCCAGTTTTCTCTCTCTTTTTCTCTCCTCCTCCGGCCTTTGGCTACTTACAAACTGAGGTGCCTCTGGCTGGGGGGTGGGGTTATAGGGAGAGTGGACCCAAGTGCATCCTGGGACCTAAAAGCTTTAACTGCGTGGTGCCCGGATTTGGTTCCCAACCTATACCCCAAGGTCAACCCTGTGGACCCCCTATGGACCCTGAAGTAGAAAACCTGCAATTTTATCTTGATCACTCAAGTTAAAGCTGAGCAATAACAAAACAACAAAATGTATTGACATTAATGGAATACCCATGGCCGCTACGGGTGGGGAAGAGGTGCTTTGGGCCCACATTCACTTGAATAGAAAAGGCTACACGAGCAGTCTGTGCACAAGGCACACAGTGAGTAGTGGGTGAAGGCGCTGCTGCCACCAGTCTGTACAGCGCTGGTCACGCGGGCCACTCACACGACAGGGTCCCTATTCACAGCAATACAACTAGAACACTTCAAATAAAAAAAGTGTTGGCAGAAGCCACGGGCAACAGCTAGTTGTTAATACCACCTACAAGATATTTGAATGAAGAGAACCATACTAAAATGTCTAAGTAAAATTACCTAAATAGTAATTTTTCCTATGCATTATACTGAAAGTTAAGCAATTTATTAAAGCATGCATGTGCCATAGAACAACTTTAAGATCAGAATAAAATAATTACTATATAAACAAGACTATAAAGCCAATGTCATAACCGTGAACACATTTGGTGAAATTAAAGTGCACCTACCAGAGCTAAATGAAGAGCAAATCATCTGAACACCAGGTCGAGGTCGCTCCGTATACTTAGTGGGCCGAGGGCTATAAAAGCAAAATCAGAAAAATATTTAACAAAAACATATGCAACCTGCATGATGATCGTACTAAAATTCCCAAGTTTAGTCACTGGAATTTTTCTTCTTACACATTTTCATAAAGATCTACGTAATTCCCAAATACAATTCTTATTTTATCACTACTTGTAAGAACTGTAAATATGACGCCTTGCAAAGTCAGTATTAATATGAGATGTATCAAGTGTTAAATTACCCTTTAACCTTAATTGAATGTGCGCCAGGAATGAGTGCACTGTAAACCTACAAGAAGATTTCTGTTGGCACCGACTAAACTAGTGCTGCGATGCTAGTTGCGGGATTATCGAGTGCGCTAACAGCATTGTGCCCAGCATTTAAGTTGGAAAATGCAGTTTACTGCAACTAAACCCCTGCCATTAGGTGTGGAAAACTGCACCTACCGACTTAAGTGTAGGTCATGATTTGGACAATGGAATAGATCCAGGAACTCATTCCCGGCGCTATTCAACATTGCGGTCAATTGAATTCCCCCCCCCCCACCATGGTGTTACATTACATATTAAGATGCCCATACATGCTGTGATTTTGGCCTCAAGTGAAACATAATAGGCCATATATGACATCATGTATAGCTTTAATAGTGCATACACACGGTCAGATATGTCAGATGAACGATTTGACCAACGATTTGAACAATTTTAGACAGTATTAAAATGTATGGAATCGTCCAAATCTGACTGCAAACACATCAGATGTCAGATATCATTATCTGACAAACAGGAATGCGCATCGTTGCAGGCTCACATGTCAGATTTTCCTTCAGACATGAACAATTTTTAAAATAGTTATCGTTCAGATCTGACAGAAAATCTGACCGTGTGTATGCACCATAAAAGATTACACCAGACTTTTGATCAAGGTGGTTGGAAAATTAAACCAATTCTGATGCCATAGTCTAACAAGTGCAGAAGCTGTACTTTTACACAAAAGAGTGAGAAAACCTAAAGATTCATACATAAAAATAAAATACATTCTACTGTACAGGGCAGCACAGACGGTGCAATGGTTATACAATCCAAAAATATACTGGTAGGTTAATTGGCTCCCAACAAAAGAAAAAATAAATAGGGAGTGTTAGGAAGTATAGATTGTAAGCTCCACTGGGGCAGAGACTGTGTGCGCTATATAATATGAGATATGGTAAGAACTTACCTTTGTTATCTCTATTTCTACGAAGTCCATAGGGTTCCACAGGATACTTGGGTATAGGTGTGACGTCAGTCATCGGGCACCATAGAGTTAAGCTTTCAGCCTCCCAGGATGCACTAGGGTCCCCCTCCTATACCCCGCCCCCGAGCGTCCCCAAGGGTGGGGACGCTCCTGTGCTGAAAGGAGAATCCGCCGCCCGAAGGAAGCATCCTGAGAGGCGAAGGTGTCAAACCTGTAATACCTCACGAAGGTATGGACAGAGGACCACGTAGCAGCCTTGCAGATCTGGACTGCAGAGGCACCACGTCGAGCTGCCCACGAAGGACCCACAGACCTAGTGGAATGAGCCTTCACAGAAGGAGGAACCGGCAGGCCTTCATGAAGATAAGCTTCAGAAATAGCCATACAGATCCAGGCTGCCAAAGTTTGCTTTGAAGCAGGCCAACCCTTTTTACGGAAGCCATAGTGGACAAACAAGGCGTCCGACTTCCTAAACGAAGAAGTGCGGTCAACATAAGTCCTCAAGGCCCGCACAACATCCAAAGTGGCCTCACCCACTGAAAGGCCAGGTGAGTTAAAAGCCGGTACAACTATTTCCTCGTTAACATGAAACTGGGAAACAACTTTGGGGAGAAATTCAGGACGAGTGCGTAACACTGCCCTGTTCCCATGAAAAATCAAGAAAGGGGGTCTACAAGAAAGAGCCGCTAAATCAGAAACACGTCTGGCCGAAGCTATGGCCAGAAGGAAAACAGTCTTAGCTGTTAGCCATTTAAGATCCACTGAGCCCAGTGGTTCAAACGGCAGTCCTTGGAGAGCCCTCAGGACCACAGTCAAGTCCCAAGGCGCAACAGGTGGAACAAAAAGCGGCTGAATTCGCAGAAAGCCCTGCATAAAGGTACGCACATCAGGGATTGTAGCAATCCTACGGTGAAACCAGACAGACAGGGCCGAAACCTGTACCTTCAAAGAAGCAAGGCGAAGCCCATGGTCTAGTCCCGCTTGCAGGAAGGAGAGTATCCGAGACAGACGAAACTCCCGCGGTGCATAACCTCTCGGTCGACACCACTGGAAGAACGTATGCCACACGCGATGGTATATCCTCGCGGAAGACTGTTTCCGAGCTCTTAACATGGTACGCACTACAGAGCTGGAAAACCCCCTGGACCTTAACATGGCTGTCTCAACAGCCACGCCGTCAAAGACAGCAGAGTCAGGTCCGGGTGAAGACAAGGACCCTGAGACAGGAGGTCCGGTCGTAGCGGCAACCGCAGAGGACTGTCCACGGACAGACTCTGAAGGTCTGAGAACCAGTGCCGTCTGGGCCACGCGGAAGCTATCAACAGGAGCGTCCCTCCTTCCGATTTGAATTTACGGATTACCCGTGAAAGAAGGGAAACCGGAGGAAAAAGGTAAGCGAACCGGAATGTCCACCGGACGGACAGAGCATCCACCAGAGACGCCTTTTCGTCTCTTGTGCGAGACCCGTACACCGGAAACTTGTTGTGCCGGGACGCCATGAGGTCGATCTCTGGAAGACCCCACTTGTCCACCAGCAGTTGAAAAACGTCCGGGTGCAGGGACCATTCCACCGGATGAACGTCCTGGCGACTAAGAAAGTCCGCCTCCCAATTTAGCACTCCCAGGATGAAGACAGCTGATAAAACCGGAAGATTGCGCTCCGCCCATACCAGGATCCGAGACACCTCTACGAGAGCCGCCCGACTTAGGGTTCATCCTTGCCGGTTTATGTAGGCCACGGTGGTAGCGTTGTCCGACTGGACCTGCACTGGGCGACCCTGGAGAACCCGATGTGCCTGCTGGAGAGCATTGAAAACCGCTCGGAGTTCCAAGATGTTTATTGGAAGCTCTGCTTCTGTCGGAGTCCACCTGCCCTGGAACAAGTGTGGACCCAAAACTGCTCCCCAGCCCCGAAGACTTGCGTCCGTTGTCAACAGGACCCAATTCGGTACCCAGAACGGACGTCCCTTGTTGAGATGGGTCGTCTGCAACCACCAGGCAAGGGACAGACAAACCTCCGGGGTGAGCACCATCGTCTGGGATTTTAGACACTGAGGCAGTCCGTTCCATTTGGACAGGATCAGGTGCTGCAGAGGTCTGGAATGAAACTGGGCATATTCCACCATGTCGAACACCGACACCATGGAGCCCAGTAACCTCATCACCGAGTGTAGAGATACCCGGCGGCTGTGCAGACAACTGCGCACCCTTGACTGGCAGAGTTCTTTTCCCCCGTCACAAAGATCCTTTGCTGTCCCGAGTCCAATAAGGCTCCGAGGTGCAGAATCCGCTGAGACTGGATTAGAGTGGACTTCTGCCAGTTTATCAACCAGCCATGCCGGTGCAGTAGGCCAATGGTCAGGGTCCAGGTGACGCAGAAGGAGCTCCGGCGATACTGCCACTAAGAGAAGGCCGTCCAAGTACGGCAACATGCGGACTCCCTGCAGCCGCAGAGAAGCCGCCATGACCGCCATCACCTTGGTGAACACACGCGGAGCAGTCGCCAGGCCAAAAGGCAACGCCCGAAACTGAAAGTGGTCGCTGCGGATTGCAAACCTGAGGAACTGTTGATGGCGCAAAAGAATAGGGACATGCAGGTAAGCGTCCTGTATGTCCAATGACACCATGTAGTCCCCAGGTTCCAGCGCCAGCATGATGGACCGAAGGGGGGTCTCCATCCGAATCTTCGGCACCCGCAAAGACTTGTTGAGAGCCTTGAGGTTGAGAATCGGACGATACGACCCATTGGGTTTCTGCACCAAAAAGAGATTGGAATAGAAACCCTGGCCCCTCTGGGAGAATGGAACAGACACTATAACTCCGGGGGTCTGTGCCGGAAGGAGAGGGCATACCCGCAGGAGACCACCTCGAGAACCCAAGTGTCTGTCGTAGTGACCGACCAACACCGGGCGAACTGCAGCAGGCGGCCTCCGACTTTGGGATCCCCCAAAGGGAGGCCCGGACCGTCAGGCCGCAGGCTTGTCATCTGGCTTAGGGGCCGGACGTCTGGTACTCCAGGCATGCTTCCGGGGCTTGGCCGATTTCTTGGGGCCAGCCTGTCAGGGAAAAGACTGTGGTTTGGGCCTGCCCTGGGCCCTATAAGACCGAAAGGACAATGGTAAATGGTCCTGAACCAGAAGGGACAGCGGCCGACGGGAGACATGCCGATTTAGCTGCCGGCTAAAGGCCACCTCGTTGATATAAGTGGCCGAATCACGGAGATTACCAATCAACTCCGCCTGCTCAGCCGGAATCGAAGGACGCCTCCAACGTATCCGCCCAGCGCTCCATAGCTCTGGCAACTCAGCAAATGGCCATAGCCGGCCACGCTGCCCCCCCCCCCCCCTCCCGCAAGTGAATAAGCGGACTTCAGGCAGATCTCCACCTTGCGGTCCGTAGCATCCTTAAGGGAGGACATGGATGGCATTGGTAAAGTGGCACAACGGACAAGACGTGTCACATGAGAATCCACCTGTGGAGGGGATTCCCACTTAGCAAAATAATTATCCGCGAACGGATAAGCCACCGCCAGACGCCTCTGCGGCTGGTATCGCTTGCCAGGCTGTTTCCACGCCTCCTCTAAATGGTCCACCAACTGACCCGAAAGAGGAAAGACTGTGGCGTCACCCTTCACATCCTTAAAAAAGGCATATTTGGATTTAGCCGCTGGGGGAACTTCGTCCTCAATCACCAAGGCTGTGCGGACTGCCCGAATAAGTCCAGGAATATACACCTTGGACCTAGCGTCCGCTTCCTTAGTACGGAGAGGTTCCTGATCGGAAAGATCCAGAATCTCCCCGTCATCAGACGTCCCTTCGTCATCCTCATAAGGAGCCGACAGAGACGCCACCGGCCGTTTTGAGGCCGCATCACAGACTCCCCTTGCAACACATCCGACAAGTGCTGTACAGAACTAGTCAGGGAGTTAACCCACGCAGGCTCCTGAGAAACCGGGAGAGGGGAAATAGGGAGACTGCGGGGTACCACCAATTGTCTTGGGAAACCCTGCATGGGTGACGACACCACTGATTGCTGGGACAAACCCATCTGCGTAAACGCGGGCTGCGGAGCTAACTGGCCCACTAAGGTTGTAAGCGCCTGAGCGAAACAAGCCCAGGGCGGCTCCTGTACCGGTGCTGTAACCGTAATAGGCCACGCCAACAACAAACACTGCCGGCATAGGCCCTCCGCGCTACCCTCCCCCTCCGCTAAAGGTACTTTACACGTAGTACATTGCAGCCGGAGAGGAAAGTCACTTTCAGACATGATGGTAGAAAGTATGTGACCCCTCTCACCAATTTTTTAAAAAGGCGAGAGACCACCCTGCAGCACCGCACCCCAAGGGCTTTAGCAGAAAGAACAGAGACAGTAATAAGGCTGACAGTCAGAAAGGAAAGTACAGGCAGCAGCGCTAGCACAGTCACATACAATGCAAAGAAAATCAATTCCTGCACTAACAGCGCTGATAAATCAACTACACAGACACAGGGCCTGGTAGGACACAGCGCTGCATACACAGACCTGACCACAGCGGAGGAGAGGTATGCGGGGGGACCCAGACCACGATGCCTCCGTCCAGACTTCCAGCAGCGTTCACCATGCGTTGTGAAGATGGCCGCCGAGGAGCAGAGAGGAGGCTGGCCTGGGGGAGGAGCGCTGCCACAGGGCCAGTCGGCGTGTTGCAGAGAGGGCTGTGTTCAGCGGGGGAGGCGCCGGCTGTGAGACATGGAAGGCGCGCTCCCCTGGCATGCATTTAATCCCTGGGACGCCGCAGCGCTACCGCTCTGCTGCGGTACTGCTGTCCCAGGGGGGTAGTGGAAGCGCAGGTTAGTACCTGGCTCCACGCTGCAGCCAGTCCCCAGGGAGCCCCCTGCCTGGGGACTTCTGGACCATGTATCAGCGGGGACCCACCGCGGGACCCCGCTGCTTACCTTGCTGCCCCCCTTGAGTCAGGCCATGGTCCTAAACATCTGGGGTCACCGCTAGCTGTGACCCCAGATGCTTACCAGCATCCCCGGATCAGTACCGGCGTTCTGGTACCGGCGGGGGTGTAGGGAAGACAGCATGGTCGTCAAAACAGACTGTCCATGCTGTACTTCCAGATGTGCAGCCACAGCTGCAAAACGAAAACTTCAGGGGCTTTTCATGGCCCCCCTCTAACAGGTGCCTCCGACTCCGGCCGGGCACCGAACTAAACTGAGATGCCTTGGCTCAGGGGCGGGGTATAGGAGGGGGACCCTAGTGCATCCTGGGAGGCTGAAAGCTTAACTCTAACTGGTAATAAATAATATATTTCAGTATACAACCAAGCTGTGACATAGCTATTCAATTAAAAATCCAATCTAATAGTTTAAAAGCTATGTTTGTCAATTCCACCAGTCTAGATCAATAATAAACTGGGACTGGGTATGTAATGCCGGCTGTCAGGATGCCTCCTGTCAGAATACCGACAGCAGCATTCCCCCCTAACTCTAATCCTCCCCTCTTGTAGCCTAACCCTCCCCGTGCCTAAACCTAACCCTCCCCCCTTCGTGCCTAACTCTAATCCCCTCAGTGGCGCCTAACCCTCTAGGGGTGCCTAGCCTCTCGCCCCCCCAAAAACCTAACCCTGCTTCCAACGCTAAAGGGGGTCCTGGACTAACAACGATCGGGCTGGCGCCTTTTGACGTTGGGATTAAGACAGGCGTCTGTAATTCGACGCCCATCTTAAGTCCCTTGTCAGGATCTCCCTGTCGGTATTGAGACCGGCAGCATCGCAGCCGATGGTCTCATAACTACATCCCATTAAATGTATAGAGCAGAAAATAAACAAAACAGTGATGCTTAATAGCCACCAAACAAGCATGCTGCTGTGTTATTTATTTGGAATGGCAGTCACATAATGAAATAAGAAAGCAAAACAGTCATGAGCATCAAATGAATCCATGGAACACCTTATGTTCTTAACAAGTGCCTTCTGCAACATGTGAACATCTACATGCCATTTTCCCAAAGAAAAGAAAAATGTTTGCCCCATTCTTTAAGTTTCCTTATGACTAACCTAATGCTTGTATAGTTTTACGCTATTTAATTTTCTGTTGGGGTTTTGCTAACTGTACTAATTTAACAATGGAAGAGTCATGAAAGTCTGCCTGCTCAATGCTTATAAAAAACATGTGTGTCCCAATATATGCCCAAGAGAAACCCATGTCTTACAAAAAAAAAAGTCATATGTTATAATACTAATTTTTTTTTTCCCCCATGACACCATAATAATCTTTCAAAACCCACATGGTCTACAAATCTACCCTGCTGGTCATACTTTCCAAACAGTTATATCAATCAAGCATTAATGCACCAAAAAAAAAAAGAAGTACAACTAGAACCGTTTTTGGATGATGTTTATAGTATAAAATGGAAATGCAGAAACTTTTAATATACAGCACTTGTATTATGTACATTAGGTTTATTTGGAAATTCGGGAAAGGGCACACTGCACGTTTTAATAATTCTAACATCTATGGTCAGAGGTAATCATTTCCAGTTCCCCACTAGAAAGCAAATTTCATCCAATCCAGGATGTAAACAATGATGTAATTCACAAAGTACAGTGTGTATAAAATGTACACCTTTCAGGCTTTTGACATGCCTACTACAATTCTCGTAAAGTGCTATCTGGCGTAAGAAATTATATCGCAGAGAGTTTCAATAGTAATAACACACTTGAAGTGACATGGAGGGAGTTTTATTAAAGTTTGGAAAGACGTAAAATGGAGAGAGATAAGCACCAACCAATCCGCTCCTGTCATTTTACATTTTGCCTGTGTGAAAAGGTCAACCTGGCCTGCCGTGGCAGAGATCCTGCACCTGAGTGAGTGCTCTGTACACTGCTCGAAGCTCCAGAATGTTTATGGGCAGACAACTTTCCCGAGTTGTCCACCATACCTGAAAGGAATGACGACAGACTACTGCACCCCATCCATGAAGGCTGGTATCGGTTGTGAGAAGTTACCAATTTGGTATCCAAAAGGGGCGACCCTTGCCCAGATGTCTGTAGCCATCATGAGAGGGAAAGCCGAGAGGAGGATCGTCTGGGACCAGATCAGATGATACTGTCCATTCCACCGGGAGAGAATCGGTTGCTGCAGAGGCCTGGAGTGGAACTGGGCATATTCCACCATATCGAAGGTGGACACCATGGACCTGCATTACTGAATGAAAGGAAACCCTCCCATTGTGGAGCATGCTGCGCACACGCAAGTGTAGTATCAAAATCTTGTCTGCTGGCAGAAAGATCCTCTGTAATCGAGAATCCAGGAGTGCCCCCAGATGTATAATCTGCTGTGTCGAAGATAGGGAGGACTTTTTCTAATTTATGATCCAGCCGTGTGTTTGCAGGCATTCCACGGTCAGCTGGAGATGGCGTTGTAACACAACAGCTGAATCTGCCAAGATTAAGAGGTCGTCTAAGTACGGTAGGATTCTGACTCCCTGGGGTCTCAGGTGTGCAGCCATAACCGCCATTATTTTGGTAAAGACTCAAGGGGCTGTTGACAGACCAAAATGGTAGTGCCCGAAACTGCTAATGTTGCTGCAGAACAGCAAACCATAAGAACCGCTGGTGGGTTGGAGTAATAGGTACATGCAGATATGTTTCCTGAATGTCCAGAGAAACTATGAAATCCCCAGGATCCATTGCCAGGACAATTGTCGTAAAGTTTCCATACTGGGCACTCTGATAAACCTGTTGAGGTATCTGAGACCCATTCAGCTTCTGAAACAAAAAGAGTGGTATAAAAACCTATTCCTCTCTAAGCCAAAGGAACCGGTATTATCACCCCTCAACACAGCAGGTAGTGAATGGCCTCCTGGAGGACCAGGGCCTTGATACGGTCTGATGGTGGGGATTGTACCAAAAAATTGCTGGGGAGTTCGCCTCAAGAAAGTGAGGGTGTACCCCTGAGAGCCTTCTCGGACCCAGGTGTCTGTTTCACGCCAAGAGTCGGCATATTTAATAAGTCGGCCTCCCACCCTGGGTTCCTCCAAGAGGCGGCCAACCCCATCAGGCAGAAGGTTTGCAGTCAGGCTTGGAAGCTGGACGTCTGGCCGACCAAGGCTTCTTGACTCGCAGCTTGGTGGTCTTAAGACTGCCTGGGAAAAATACTGTCTTGCCTTACCATGGGGGCGAAAGGACAGATAAGAGGACAGCCTAGGCTTAGAGGCAGTTGCTGATGGCAGAAAGGCAGATTTAGAGGCTGCTATGGTAGCCACAATCTTGTCCAATTCTTTGCCGGACAGCCTGGCAAGGAGTATCCAACGCAACTTCTCCCAAATAAGAGGGCGCTTCCTGAATATGGGAGATATAGGCCAGCTGTTCCCTGGTAGCGTCTGATGGCAGGCTCTCTTCCAGTGCCCCTGGTCATCCTTCAATAGCCACCCAGGCCGCAGCCATAGCTGGCCTAGTGATAGCACCATAAAGCGAGTAGTCTGACTTTAGACAAGTTTCCAGCTTTCTATCCATGGTTTCCTTAAGGGAAGATGTAGACAGTAATGGCAGTGTAGAGTATCTAACTAAGCGTGCCATATGCGAATCAACAGAGGGAGGGACTTCCCACTTAGAACACTCCTTAGTAGGGAGAGAGTAAAAAGACGCTAGTCTCTCTGGGAACTGGAATCGCTTGCCAAGAGTACCCCAAGCTTCTCCCATGAGCTGAGTGAGCTGTTCTGATTTAGAGGCTGGTTCATCATCCTCTATATTCAGGATTGATTTAACCACCCTCACTAAAGCAGGAACATGTTGATTGATGGTGTTACTCACCAGAGTGCGAGAGAGAACCTTGTGCGGCGTCGTCTGCCTCCTCAGATGATGCGTCCGAATCCGAAAGCTGGGTGGACGGAGAGGATAACAGAATCCACCTATATGCTGTGGTGGCTAATGGCTCAAACGGCAGACGTTTGAGCCATATTTTGGTGGGCATAAATATCCATCCAAGGAGACTGCATAGGGGATACAGACATTGTAGGTTGTAACAGCTGTGGGTATCCCATGGTAGGAGGCAGCATGGGAGTTGATAAACGATCCATTAGTTGCGTCATAACCTGGGATGACACCCAGAGTGGCTCATATACTGGGGCTGATAATGTGGACTGGTGAGTAAATCAGTACACAAACCATCCTGTATAGAATCCTGAAGGGACAAGCCCGCAAGACTGGATTTGCAGGTCATTAGCACAGGGGCCTCAGCCTCCTGATTATCCTCATCTTCAGAAGACATAGGCAGTAAAATAGCACACAATAAGTGTAAAGCTAACAATGCAAAGTGACAGCCTTCACAAGAACAAGTAAATGTGAAGTACTATTGAGCCCCTACACACCTGGTAGTTGAAACTTAAGGAGAAACAGCAGTGATAGGAATAACTGACAATCAGAAAGTTAAAGTGCATTACCACAGCAGAGCTAGCACTACTCACATACAATGCATATAAATATAATTACAATGGGCTCTGAATCAACTACACAAGCACATAGGTTGGTAGGATTTGAGCGCTGTATAACCTGGCACCTGTGGAGAGGTATACAGTGAGACTGGACTCAAACCTTCTGAGACTAGCAGCTTCAGCAGAGCACTGAGTAATGGTTACTGAGCATCTCATAGGGAGAAGGGTAAGAGGAGAAGCAGCCCAGAAGCTGGAAAGCTCTTAATGAGGGATCGCCGTCTGGGCTGGTGGAGGGGCTACCGGTCAAGAGCCTACCTCCCCTGTGCTGCATTAACCCCCGAGTGCGCTGGCCTCGTACAAAAAGGCTGCTGCCACAGTCCCCGGCATCAGTCTTGTCCCGGTGGTGTAGTGGGGGAACGGACGAACGCCCTCCGGCAGGTCTCCATCGCCGGAGGTAAGGACTGCCACTTACCTGTATCTCTGCTGCCCGGCTAAAGTCCTAGGTCCCCAGTGGCGCAACTAGCCAAGCCCCACTGACGCCCGCCGAAATCACTGGACCAGTTACCTGCGTTGCGCCGCCGGAAGATGGAGCAGCAGCACAGGCGTCCATTATGGCGCCTACCGCTGCTTGCTCTGTAGTAAAATAAAAAACTTAACTCAAAACATAAAAGCTTGGGACAAGGTGCAACCTTATCCTGCCACACCAAATGAAAAACTGGCTGCCTGTGGCCAGGGGCGGGGTATATGTGGAGGACCGATGCATCCTGGGACCTAAGCCTTAACTGTTTGGTGCCCGTACCTCTCCAACCACACACACATACACCACATGGTATCCCTGTGGATCCTGAAGAAGAAAATCAGGCTAACAAATGGCAAGACACAATAGTTAAGATATCGAATACCAAATTAATCTGAATCCAGAGGATTGCTTACCTGTTATGCTGGGTAAACAATTAACAATGTGTACACAGCCGACCTATTGTGCGATGGGACCCAGCAGGGGTCCTAGCATCGGCAAGTGCATGTACACTTGCCGATGCCGGGAGCAACAGCATGCCACTCGATGACTACGTCGCACGTCGGCGAGGTCACTGACGACATGTATGACATACAGTCTCACTGGGTATGCTGTCTCCAGAACCATTTGGACAGCATATTTAGAATAAATAAAACACATTAAAATATTAGCAAATCTGTGTAAAAGTCGTTATGTTGCAGGATTATTCTGGTATCCAATACACGTAGGCACATTTGTTAGAGTATGAATTTTGCAATCATCTCCAAAATGTGGCTCGTTTTGCTTGATTTATTAAAATCAGACAAGTTAACTCTTTCTGGGGGGCAATTACATTTTTGTTTTTACGCTGCGCTGATTAATGGGTGCCCGATGTAGCAATTAAATTGTTATTTTTAGCGCACATTAATTATCAATCTTGTCGTGCCCAATTAGACTAGGTTTAGCCACACAAAACTGATAAACCCATCTAAAGTCCTGGTTAGCAAGCCCAAATCACAGACTTACCGCACATTTCTGCTCACCACACCACCTCAGGAGGGTGCAAGTAAAAGTGTGCTCCTGCATCTATTAGCACCTGAACAGAGCACCAATTGAATTGCTCCATAGACCATACCATTAGTTGCAACAATTGAATCCTCTCAATTGTACTTTTATAGTATGTAAGAGTCTTTGTTAAATGAATATCATTGAGGTTATTTTGTGTACCCAAAATCCTTGCATGTTGGTTTAAATGCTACATAAAAACTAAAGATAAAGGAACACAATACAGTCTGCAATACATTTGACATTTTCATTTAGATACATTTACTAGGAGGTCAATTTGTTTTGCTTTGTTTTGTTTTTTTTAAACATCTACTCGTAAAACACTTCAAATTGTGTTTACAAGTTTTAACTGCATTGGTGCAACTAAAACAGAACAAGAAGCATTCAAAATGACTATTCAAGGCGAAATATGTATGGTCTTAATGACATGCATTTACCTATGTGTTCATGCCAATGGGCTTTGAGATTGTGCTCATGTAAAGTAGTCCTTAAAAGTAAGCCAACTCCAAATACTGCTTTATTTAACCAGTCACTTATACCCCTTTCAGACATACAACGCGGGAAATTTCCTGCTCAGACCCGGGAATTTCTTCTGTGCAAAATTCCCGGGTATTTGGTCGAGACCCCCCTTTCACACTACAGCGTCTACACGGGAATTCCCAGGTAAACCCATTTCAGACATAAGCCGGGTTTTTTAGTTTTAAATATTACCTGCCTCTCCTCTGCCCTTCCTAGCCTATCCCCTCTCCGGCTGCCGCTGATGATGTCATCATGCAGCAGTCCAATCAAAACGCAGTCATATAAAAAAAAAAAAATAATAATAATAATTATTTATTTTATTACCTATTTTTCTATCTGCCCTGGTGGCCCAGCGGGATTGCGGGCGTCCCGCTGTGGCAGAGAACCGCCAGCGGTCTCCAACACCGGTGGGTGTTCCTGGGCGTCCGGTTGGGGTTCTCTGTGCCTGAGGACACGGCGCGGAGGGTGGTGAGCAGCAGCGCTGAGTGTACTATAGGACGCTCTGCACTGCCAACTCAATGTAATGAGCAGCAGCGCTGAGCGTCCTATAGGACGCTCTGCGCTGCCAATGTAAAAGCTGCTTGGTGCAGCACGGGAGAGAAGTTCCTGGGTAGCACCATTCAGACATAAGCAGGGTAATACCTTGGTCAATTGAAGGGTCGGCTACCTGGGAACGTGTTCCCGAAGGGTACCTTTCAAATTACCTCTTCCTTCATGTGCTTCTCTTTACATTTTCTTCTACTCTCTACTCCCCATTAGGGCACCTAACACAGGACCGCCAATTCCCGGCAGCTTATTATGAGTGCTTTAATCACTATTTCAGCAATGTATATAAGTTGTGTCCTTGTCCTGTACTGTAATGTACTGTATGTTACTTGTTTCTTGTTCACCTATTAGTTCTATGTTCTATGTACTATGTAAGGTGCTGCGGAACACTTGTGGCGCCATATAAATAAAGGATAATAATAATAATAATAATAATAAATTGCTAAATAAAATTGCTAAACATGGTCTGTTCTTCCAAATCTATATTAGATTGCCTTCTCTGTCAATGGTTTGTTTAAAATCAGGAGATTAATGGTCCCTAGTACTGTAGTTGACTGAAGATTTGCCAAAGTCTTTGCGAGTAAAGCCTCACAAAACAGATATCAATCTGCTCGTGGTAGTATATGATTACACAGATATCACCTAAACAATCAAAAACAGTCCCTTATCACTTTTTCGAAACTGTATTATTTCCATGTATACATACTGCCATAAAATCAAATAGTCAAATTTATTGGTTTAGTTCTTGTGGAAACAGAAGAAAAGCTGTGTTAGATAAGGTTAAACACATTATTACACCTTTCTGAACTGAATAGCATCTTGAATGGAACATAAAATAGCTACACTTTTAATTAGGACTATTAACTAGATTTTCAAACTGAATTTTAAATACAGACAGACCAGACAAGACTTGCTAATACAACTGTTAAGCAAAATTATTTGAAAAGGGACCTAATTTGACAAGCCTGGTTTCTGCTTGCCAGTCATGCACAGTGGAATGGAAGAGCTGAACACTCAATAACTGGAGAGGGATTAGGAGTAATTTCAAAATCACACTAGAGTAGTTAGGGGCATATGAAAAACCCCACAACTTACTTTATTTTCAAAGTCCCTGCATCCCAAAGCCAGAAGCAAATAGTTCCATCAGCTCCCGTAGAAGAGAGATATCTCTTAGATCCATTGCACAATGGAGAGAACTGTAAGGTAAAAAAAAAAGAAAAAGTTATGAAAAAAATAGGACTGTCCTGGTGACTTCAGTACTTTCCTTCACAATCTGTTTCCAAAGGAATCCACAAGAAAAAGTTAAAAAAATTAAGTATGGTTAGGTTATTCCCTTGTTATCTACACCTTTTATAGACACATTGGACCTGTATGTTTGCATGTTTAACCTTTATACAAAAGTCTGAATAAACACTGAATTTAGGTCCTTCATCCTGCAATGCCTACAGTCAATTCAAGACCAATAATACAACTAATACAAACCAATGGTTCACTACTATGGTAGGATGTGTTTACTTTAACACCATTGTCCAATCAGACTTTAGTAGGCTTTACTGGTTTACAGCAACCACAGAGTACACTAATTTCTAGCTCTGGGCCAAACCAGCCACTCACACCAACATGGTGTTCACAATTGCTTGTTCCCCACTGTCCATATGCAGGCAGCTGTCAAACCCATATTAAAACTGGCAAACCCAAGTCTGGGAGAGATCTAATCTTTAGGTTTCCTGCACAAGATGACTTCGAAGACTTGGTCTCTCGGAGATGTAGCACCACCTTAGAGACAAATTCAGCCCCAGGGATTTGACATTAGCTCCAAGGGAACAGTTCTGCAAGCTCTGCTTTGCTTTATAGGAATACCAGAAGGCGATGCTGCTTCAGAGTTCATCTGAGACCTACTAGGAAAGCCAGCACAGCATAGCTGCCAAGTTCCCAAACCAATTATGTGGCACTGACACCACCTGCTCACCCGACTCACTACTGGTCCACTAGATAACATCTTTAAGTTATGTATATGTAAATAGATAAATTCTATAGAACACAAAACATAGCAAAAATATTAACAATAGATTTTGTGAGATTTTCCTTTAAAAGTCAAATCATCTACAAATCTTATCTAACCATCTAAATATGGTGCAATATTCTACAATATAGTAATTTGCCTAAATCAGAGGTTCCCAAACTCTGTCTTCAAGGCACTCTATTGGTCCAGATTTTAAAGCTAACCATGCTTGGGCACAGGTGAATTAATCAGTACCCCAGTCTTTTGATTTAACCATCTGTGCTCAAACATGGATATCCTTAAAATCTGGATCATTAGGGTGTCTTGAGGACAGAGTTTGGGAACCTCTCCCCTGCTTATTTTCTCAAGTTTTTAGGGCAGGAAAAGCTATGGGTGCATGTAACTTTTGCTTTCATTAAATGAATGGATTTTGGTCAAGCATATTATTTGAACATTAACTATATACAGACTATTTTTAGGCAGTTCACAATTTATTTTAAGAGCAATTACACAGGGTCTCAGCAAATGATTAGCCTCTTGAAACTATACTGAAACAGAACATGTTGAATCACTCCAACCTTAGAGGAACACCACACACATCAAACTTTCTAGTTATAGTTTGCAGAGTTTTTGCCTCCATGATTTGTTAACATTTGAATTCATACAAAATGAATACTTATAACATGAACCATGTAAAAGCTGGACAGAATGTGCTCTAGACTAAGCGATCACGGGCAGGGCCACCCATCCTTATTGTGCTTAGTCTGCACTCTCCAGGGTGCTACCACTGAGCATTATCAACTGTTATCCTTTCTGTCTGCCCTTCCCAGGGCACTAGGTCACCGGCTGCTACTGCAAGTTACTGCCACTTGTCTATATATCGAATTTGATTTTGCACATAGTACAGTCTGCCCCTTTATTTTATATTTTATGCATGTATTATTGTAATTTTCCCTATACAGCATTGAAGACATTTGGTGGCAGCATATAAATTAAAAAAAATTACCCCAAAGTGTGGCATACAGTAAGCAGCATAATCCAGTGAGGCAGCCAGGGTGGTGGCATATGAACAAATGATAACTTAAACCAGTGGTTCCCAAACTTTTTTGAAACATGGCACCCTAGAGTACCAGCCTTATTTTCATGGCACCCCTAAGGCAAAAGTTTGTTATTAAGAAATTCAGAAAAAAAATGTAGTAAAGTGAAGTAAATTGTGCTTACCGGTCATCCTTAGGTTCAGTTATGTGGTGGTGGTGGACACGTCGCTTCTGTTTGTCCACATATTTACATTATACTGACTATAAATACATTTTATTTGATCCTGGACCACCAACCTGAGGCACCCCTGCAAGTGTCCCAAGGCACCCACCCTGGATGCCACGGCACACAGTTTGGGAACCACTGACTTAAACAGTAAATTTAAATAAAATACAACTAAATAATGGATGATAATAATAATAATAATAATAATAATGTCTTCTTTACCCCACAGTGTGGCGCACAGTTAGCAGTCTAACTCACTGAGGCAGCCAGTAATCGCTCCAGTATTGTAGAACCATGTAAGAATTTATACAGATATCATCTTTAGTTATCTGCCAGCCAAAGCCACAGAGTAGTCAAATCAATTTGTTGCATGTCAGCCCACAGAAACTGCCAATGCTTAGACTCATCCATATAAGCATTCAAGGAAACCACAATTATGTGGACATTATTATTGTTGGTAACTTGGAATTTCAGAAAAACCTTAGCTAATAAGGTGGACTTTCCTAATACAAAGTCAGTAAGGAATTGGGTAAAAGTTAATGGTTGTATTTGTAAGATTATTTTCTTCTGTGGGCAGAGAAAACTGAAATCCATTAAATAACTATATTTTTAGTCACAGGATTCTTACTATTGATATTCAGAACTGCAATCTATAATGTATTTGGCACTTCAAAGTTACCACAATCCACATGAAGAGTAAGTCTCCGTAGTGATATAAGGAGATTACTAAATAATGTAGTACTCTCTGCACCAAGACAAGAGCATAAACAATCCACACTGCAGCCTGCAGTACACCACTCTGGAGAGAAGGCATTACCTGTAGTGATGTAATTGATGCACTGTGGCCCTGTAGAATGGCCAGTGGTGCGCATGTCCTTAAACACCAGATTCTGATCATTTTGTCACAGCTTCCAGCAGCAATCATTGTATTTTCATAATTCACAGCCATATCAGAGATTTCTGCTGCATGTCCTCTTAATGTTGCAAGGAGACGACCATCATCTGTTGCCCATATTTTTACAAGGCAGTCATCAGAGCCCTATGGTTTTACAACAAGTGTGTTAGTCATTACACATGTGTGTGTATATATCAACACACACACACATACATTATATATATATATATATATATAAATATATATATATATATATAGATATATATAGATATATATATATATAGATATAGATAGATATATAGATATAGATAGATATATAGATATATAGATAGATATATAGATATATAGATATATATATATATATATATATATACACACACACACACACACACACACACACACGTATACACGTATTTTCAAACCGTTCATTTTTCAAGAGTTTACAGCACATTTTTAAACCACGTCATGTGAATTTTGCCGATTGTATTGTATTGTTGGGTTTTCTTTGATTGTGTTAACAATCACATGTTTTAAAGCAGCAGTAATTAGGGACATAACCCAGATGGTTATAGCAGGACTTTTTGTTTGGGGGTATTTTAAGGGGGTTGAGAGATAAATACACATAAAAATCCTACAAATTACTTTTCTTAAGAGTCTTATGGTATAGGTAAAGATTAGAACCTGCACTTGTCTGTTTTACGCCAAAAAGGGCAAGTGGACCAAACCCATCATTGGATGAATACTCCCCTTTATTCAGCATTCTGGGGTCACTTTGGACCAAATCAACAATCTTTGGTCCTGAATAACCCCATAAGAGAAACAAAAGGGGTTAGAAGGAAATGCTGAATATGGGTTATACAGGTGTATGCCCACTGTCAGTATGCATATCCTACAAGTGTATAAGGAATGCCTGTGCACCTTAGAAAAAGAGCGGAATTCAGTTCACTGATGTAAATTATTACAATCAAAAAACAAACCCAGTGAAATATAGCTGGAATATATACTGAAATATAGCTGTATATACACACACACACACACACTTTTGTTACAAAATATAAATCTGTCTAATTCGGAGAAAAAAATACAGCATCCAGAAAAAATAATTTGAATAACTACTTGATGGAAGCAAATAAATGGCTATAAGTGTGAAATCTGAAAAGTAGCAACAATTTGTACAATTAACATGAAAAATAAAAATCATATCTATCACTAAATTTACCCAACCTCTTTGGCTTTTATAGCAAGTACTTCCAACAGTGCAAAACTAAAAGGAACAGAAGCTAACAAACTGTACTGAAGCGGTTACCCAAATATAAAAAAAACAAAACAAGTGAAACTTCACATGATCCATCAGTTACACTAAATAAATAAGAAAACAGACAAAAAAGTTACTTTACAAAAAAATGGAAAAACTAAAAAAAAAAAAGCGCAATTATTTGTATATACATACTTTATTTCTATTCTGCTTGTCAACAAAATTTTGAAGCACAATGAAAATAGTAGACAAACTTACTGTAAATATCCTTCTACCAGTTCTATCAAAAGTCACACAATAAACAGAGGAGAGATGCCCCAAGATCCGCTTGTGCATCTTCATGTGCTGATAGACAGCTGTGGGGACAAGATTCTCAAACTTATACTTTCCATTTAGCTTTCTTGAAAATAGGGTATTTGCTGAAAGCATAAAAAAAATATATTATAACATGAATACGGAGCCAAATAAAATCCTAGAACAGTAACAGCTGATTCAAATAAATGTAAAAAAAAAAAAAGCTTCCAACCTCCCAACACAGAAACATAGTATCTGTTGAGCTACTGTCCATCATGGTACGTTAGGTGTTGTTCCTAAATTTTATGTGCCCCCCAGCACACACTTATGCGGAGACACCCGAACCCACTATGCTTTAACCAGGGGCCAACTTCGAAGATATTCTGGCTTTACTTAACCCTGAATACAATGTCCTGTTACAGAATACAGAGGTCAGTGTGTCAAATGGATTTCTGCTACATGCAGAAGTCCCTGATGATGTCAACAGGCTGAAGGTAACTTTGGATATAGATTGTAAAGAGTAAAAATTGTAAAGCACAGAAACATCCCTCCCCTCCTCCCCCTAGCACGCGCACACACAAAAAAAACATTTCATAGACACACACATATAATATATATAAATAGAGATAGAGATACATATAGATATATAGATATATATATATATATATATATCTATATATCTCTATCTATCTATCTCTCAGGTGTATAGAGAGTATACTTCAGCACAATGAAGTCCCAATATGTCCAGATATTATTTCCAAGTGTATTGCCGCTAGATCTCCAGGATTCTCTCGCCACACACGGAGAACGCAGTCGTGAGATTATCAAAAAAATATTTACTAAGAACAACGCTCAAGTACATCAAGGTCAGTCAGAAGCCAAGCCCAACACGTTTCGTCATTGACAGCCCCTGACGAAGTCAATGACGAAACACGTTGGGCGTGGCTTCTGACGTGAGACGCGGTGAAGTCTCCTCCTTGTTCCAGAGGCAGCGATACCAGGGAGGTCTCACAGACGGCTGTTTGAGGACTGGGAACCGGGTGATACATTTGTATTCTTACCTTGATGTACGTGAGCATTGTTCTTAATAAATATTCTTTTGATAATATTCTCGCAGCTGCGCTCTCCTTTTAATTTTGCAAAATAAATAAATAAATTATATATATTTTTTTTTATATATATTTTTTTTTATATTTTTTTTTTTATGGTGAGAAATTACCTTTGTTGACTCTTTCTTCGAAGTCCATAGGGTCCACAGGGAGACCTTGGGGAGTAGGTGGTGGGAACCAATCCAGACACCACGCGGTTAAAGCTCTTCAGCTCCCAAGATGCATTGGGTCCACTCTCCCTATACCCTGCCCCCGAGCCAGAGGCACCTCAGTTGGTAATAAGCCAAAGGCTGGAGGAGGAGAAGAGAGAAGGAAGACCGGTACACTCAAGAAACACTCACAGAAAAGGAGACAGGAAACCAGTGATCAGCAAAGTCGCCCATATGAAGCCAGGTGCGTCAGGGCGGGTGCCCTGTGGACCCTATGGACTTAGAAAGGTCTGGACAGAAGACCATGTGGCCGCCTTACAAAGCTGGACAGCTGAGGCGCCTCGCGAGCTGCCCACAGGCAGAGTAGAATGAGCCTTAACAAAAGCCAGAACAGGCAGGCCTGTCTGCGTGTAAGCTTCTGAAACAATCATATGAAGCCATCTAGCCAATGTTTGTTTATTGGCTGGCCATCCCTTCTTGTGAAATCCATAGAGCACAAAAAAGGAGTCCAATTTCCGAAGAGAACTGGTACGGTCCACATAAATCCTGGGGGCGCGGACCACATCCAATGAGGCCTCACCTGCCGAGAGGTCTGGTGATTAAAAAGCCAGTACTATAATTTGTTGATTAATATGGAAACAAGAAACAACCTTAGGAAGGAACTGTCCTGGTGAAATATCAGAAAAGGAGGAAGACAGGAGAGTGCTCCCAATTCTGACGCAATAGCCAGAAGATGCAA
This sequence comes from Taudactylus pleione, assembly GCA_031769625.1. Taxonomy (NCBI): domain Eukaryota; kingdom Metazoa; phylum Chordata; class Amphibia; order Anura; family Myobatrachidae; genus Taudactylus; species Taudactylus pleione. The sequence continues at coordinate 11,797,118 of JAUIMM010000014.1, forward strand.
TAGCCAGAAGAAAGAGTCTTAGCTGTTTACCACTTAAGATCTACTGAATCTAGTGGTTCAAATGGGAGGACCTGGAGGGCCCGAAGAACTACTTCCAAATCCCAAAGGAGCCACTGGTGGGACAAAGGGAGGCTGAATCCGGAGGACACCCTGAAGGAAGGTGTGGATATCCGGAAGCAGAGCAATTCTACGTTTGAACCACACTGACAGTGCAGAGACATGCACTTTCAATGAGGCCAGGCATATGCAGAGGTCCAAACCAGCTTGAAGGAATGCTAGTATTCTGAAAATCCAAAACACCTGAGGGTCATAAGCTCTTGTACGACACCACTGAAAATATGTATGCCCCACACTGTAGTCAATCCTGGCGCAGGCAGGTGTACGCAGTCTAAGCATCGTGTTGATGACTGAGCTAGACAATTCCTTGAAACTTAGGAGGGATGACGCTGTCAAAGACAGACGATCCAGGTCAGGGTTAAAGGCAAGGACTCTGAGACAACAGGTCCGGACGTTGAGGCAGCAGAAACTGAGTGTCGATGGAGAGACTCCGAATATCTGAGTACCAATGATGTCTGGGGCAAGCTGGAGCCACCAGGACAGTGCCTCAGTCTTGCTTGAATTTCCGAAGAACTCGAGGAAGCATGGAAACTGGAGGAAATAGGTACGCAAACCGGAAGGTCCATTTCACCGACAGAGCATCCACCAGGCTTGCCTCGGCATCTCTTGTTCTGAACCCGTACACTGGTAACTTGTGATTGTGTCGGTAGGCCATGAGGTCCACCTCTGGGAGACCCCATTTGACCACTAGGAGTTGAAACACCTTTTGGTGAAGAGACCATTCCCCTGGATGCACGTCGTGACGGCTGAGGAAGTCCGCTTCCCAATGAGAACTCCCGGAATGAACACTGCCAAAATAGCCGGGAGATGAGATTCTGCCCACGTCAGAATGCGTGACACTTCTGTCATTGCTGCACGACTTTGAGTGCCTCCTTGATGGTTGATGTAAGCCACAGTGGTGGTGTAATTGGACTGAACCTGCATGGGCTTTGCCATCATGGGGGCCCTGTACACAGCCCGAAGTTCCAATATGTTGATGGGCAGGGATGCCTCAATTGTTGTCCACCGGCCCTGAAAGAAGTGTGGACCAGTCTCTGCGCCCCATCCCCCGAAGTACTGGCATCTCTTCAGTCTGGGATCCAAAAGGGGTGACCCTTGGTTAGATGAGATGTCTGTAGCCACCAAGAGAGGGACAGACGCACCACCGGAGAGAGTACCCTCATCTGAGCTCTGGTCCGGTGGGGAATCCGAAAAGGATCAGCCCCTGCAGGGGCCTGGAAAGGAACGGAGCATATTCCACCATGGATCCCAGAACCTGCATTGCCGAGTGAACTGACACCCGACGACTGCGGAGACATCCATTTTCTGGAGTTAGAAAGATTCTCTGCTGGAAAGAGTCCAGAAGGGCTCCCAAATGATCCATCCTCTGTGAGGGAATTAGGGAGGACTTTTTCCAATTGATTAACCACCCGTGTGATTGTAGACAAGCAAAAGTCAGTTGCAGGTGGTGGTGAAGCACTTCTGGAGAACTCGCCAATAAGAGGAGGTCGTCCAGATATGGTAGGAGCCAGATACCCTGACTCCGCAGGTGGGCTGCCATGACAGCCATAATCTTGGTAAATACCCTTGGAGCCGTGGATAGGCCAAAGGGCAGCGCCCAAAACTGGAAGTGTCGTTGCAGTATAGAAAACCGAAGAGAACGCTGGTGAGAAAGCGTTATGGGAAAACATAGGTATGCATCCTGAATGTACAGTGATACCATGTAATCCGCAGGTTCCATAGCCAGCATGATGGATCGTAAGGTTTCCATCCTGAACCTGGGCACCCTGAGGAACTTTTTCAGAGATTTGAGGTTGAGGATAGGCCGATGAAACCCATTCGGTTTCTGAACCAGAAAGAGTAGAATATCATCCAGTCCTTCGTTGAGATAGCGGAACTGATACAATTACCCATGCCTGCAGCAAGGATTGTATGGCTTTCTGGATCTGCAAGGCCTTTGTCGTATTGGAAGGAGTGCCTATGAAGAAAAATTGGTGGGGAGGCCTTCGAAGAAACGAGAGGGCGTACCCCTGAGGGACCACTTCTCCTACCCAAGCATCCTTGGTGGTTTGACACCAGTACTCGGCGAACTGAGGAAGTCGGCCTCCTAATCTGGGGACCCGCCCCATCAGGCTGTGGGATTATCCTCCGGTTTGGAGGCCGGGCATCATGTGCTCCAGGCCTGTTTCTTAGGCTTGGCAGAGGACTGCCTAGGGAAGGACTGACCTTTGTATTTTCCTTGGGTACGAAAGGACCGAAAGGAGGAGCTTCGAGACTTTGCAGGAGCAGTTGCTGAGGGTAGAAATGCAGATTTGGCCAATGTGTCAACAATCCTGTCCAGGTCTGAGCCAAACAAAATCTCCCCATTATAGTGCAAGGCCTCCAGGCATTTCTTAGAATTGGCATCCGCACCCCAATATGCGTAGCCACAGGGAACGGCGAGCAGATACGACCGCAGCAAAGACCCTAGATGTCAGTAGACTAGCATCCAGAGCGGCCTCACTGATATATGCAGCCGCATCCCTAATATGGTCGACCAGTGACACCTGATTCTCTGAAACTTCCAAGGAGTCCTCAAATGTACCAGCTCAACTCTATATAGCCTTAGCTACCCAGGAGACAGCCATGGACGGTCGGGCAACAGCTCCTGAAAGAGTATATAGACTTTAGGCACGTTTCCACCTTCCTATCCGTAGGATCCTTTAAGGAAGAAATGGAAGGCATAGGTAACGTTGCACTTTTAATTAACCGTGTAACGTGTGAATCCACTGCAGGGGGAAGATTCCTACTTCTTACAATGAGCCTCCGGAAACTGGTAACAGGAGGTCAAACGTTTCTGAGGTTGATAACTCCTACCAGACGATTGCCAGGCCTCAGCCATGTGATCCACCAGCTGATCTGAGTGTGTGAATACTGCCGAAGACACCTTTATCTGTTTAAACAGAGGGTGTTTGGATTTAGGGGCTGGTTCGTCATCCTCAATAACCAATGCGGATCTGACCGCACGCACCAAGGCAGGAATATTAATCCTTGATTTAGGCTCCGCCTCTTGCCTCGGGATTAGAGGCATAAACTACCTCTCCGTCATCAGATGACATCTCAGATTCTGACAGCTGTGTGCATTGAGATGACAACACAGGACGCTTAGCTGGTCGTACAGGTTTCTCACTCTGCAACATGGTCTGAGTATGGCTGTAGAGGTCGTAGCCAGACTCTACTGAGGTAGAGAAAACATCCACCCATGGTGGAGGACCACCCTGTATTAATCCCACTGTGGGAATGATCGCCTGCTGTGGTACAGGAGGGGTCTCTGCATTATCAGTGGTAATTCCTGTGAGTGAGGGACGTGCTGTCGTGGTACCCCCCATAGGAGAAACAGCAGCCGGGACCGCCAGGTGGTCCACAATGGAGGCCAGCATCTGAAAACAAAACGCCCAAGGGGAATCCTGTACGGATGTCGTGGGGGTTCGAGGCACATGGTGGGTTATAACACCTCATACATAACCCATCCCGAACCACATCCTCCTCACTGAAAACTGCAGTACATAATCTGCAAGATTGCGGCATAAGTACAGGAATGCGTTCATTACCCTCGTCAGACATGTCTGCAAGGTAAATGATGAAAAATAGCGCACTGTGGGCCTGATTCAGAGCCGCTCGTAAGCGTCCACTCGTTCGCTCCGAGCGATGTTTACCCAACTGCGCATGCGTACGGATCGTTATACGCATGCACGAACCAGTCAGTGCGGTCCAAATTCATATGCTCGCAAAACAGCGAATGCCTGATAATTTGAGTGACAGAATGAGGCGTATGTGGGTGGTAACAGGGGAAGGTGCTTGAAAACGGGGAGTGGAGATCCGAACGCAGGCGTGCTTAAAGGTTAAAAACAAGAGATATGGTAAGAACTTACCTTTGTTATCTCTGTTTCTACGAAGTCCATAGGGTCCACAGGGTTGACCTTGGGGTATAGCTGGATCTGGATCCACGGGCACCACGCAGTTAAAGCTTTGCTGCTCCCAGGATGCACTTGGGTCCGTCCTCCTCTATACCCCGCCCCGGCCACAGGCACCTCAGTTGGTAAGCAGCTAAGGCCGGAGGAGGAGACTAAACAGAGAGAAGGAAGACTGGAACACACAAGAAACCATACTCACAGAAATGGGAGACGGAAAACCGGTGACCAGCCACACAGCCCATTTGAAGCCAGGTGCGTCAGGGCGGGCGCCCTGTGGACCCTATGGACTTCGTAGAAACAGAGATAACAAAGGTAAGTTCTTACCATATCTCTTGTTTTCTATTTCAGGGTCCATAGGGGGTCCACAGGGTTGACCTTGGGGATGTCCCAAAGCAGTTCAACTAAGGGCGGGGACGCTCCTGTGCTGAAAGGAGTACCCGGCGCCCAAAGGATGCATCCTGAGAGGCGAAGGTGTCAAACGCATAAAACCTCAAAAACGTCTGAATTGAAGACCAAGTAGCCGCCTTACACAGCTGAACAGCGGAGGCGCCACGTCTAGCAGCCCAAGAGGGACCCACAGAACGAGTGGAATGAGCCTTAACAGAGGCTGGCACAGGTAAACCCTCCTGCGCATAAGCCTCACAAATAACTGAACGAAGCCAACGGGCTAACGTTTGCTTGTTGGCAGGCCAACCCCTCTTGTGAAAACCGAAGAGGACAAACAAAGAATCCGACTTCCTAACCGAAGCAGTCCGGTCCACATAGATTCTAAGTGCCCGGACCACATCCAAGGAAGCCTCACCAGCAGAAAGATCAGGTGACTGAAAATCTGGCACAACAAGTTCCTGATTAATGTGGAACTTTGAAACCACTTTGGGCAAAAACTCAGGACGCGTGCGGAGCACTGCCCTGTCCTGGTGAAAAATCAGAAAAGGAGGGCGACAGGAAAGCGCCCCCAATTCTGAAACCCTCCTGGCCGAAGCAATTGCCAGGAGAAAAATGGTCTTAAACGTCAGCCACTTGAGCTCCACCGACTCAAGCGGCTCAAAAGGAGGACCCTGCAAGACCCTCAGTACCACCGTCAAGTCCCACGGAGCCACCGGAGGCACGAAGGGAGGCTGGATCCTGAGAACACCTTGGAAAAAGGTGTAAACATCTGGCAGTGTAGCAATCCGTCGCTGAAACCACACGGACAAAGCAGACACATGAACCTTCAGAGAGGCCAGGCGTAAGCAGAGGTCCAAACCCGATTGAAGAAATTCCAAGATTCTGGAAACCCGGAACACCTGCGGATCATAGTTTCTGGATTCACACCACTGAAAATAAGTGCGCCACACCCTGTGGTAAATCCGCGCGGAAGCAGGCTTCCGTACCCTAAGCATGGTACCAATCACTGAACTGGAGAAACCCCTACACCTCAAGACGGCTGTCTCAAGAGCCACGCCGTCAAAGACAGCCGACCCAGATCCGGGTAAAGGCAGGGCCCCTGAGACAACAGGTCCCGACGCTGAGGAAGAAGGTACGGAGCGTCGATGGAGAGGCACCTCAGATCGGAGTACCAAGGACGTCTGGGCCACGCCGGAGCCACCAGCACGAGCGTGCCGCCGTCCTGCTTGAATTTCCGCAGAACCCGAGGAAGTAAGGATATCGGAGGAAACAGATACGCCAGGTGAAACGTCCATTTCACCGACAGAGCGTCTACCAGACAGGCGCCTGCGTCTCTTGTCCTTGACCCGTAAACGGGCAACTTGTGATTGTGACGGGAGGCCATCAAGTCCAGCTCCGGCAGCCCCCACCTGTCCACGAGTAGCTGAAACACCTCTGGGTGAAGCGACCATTCCCCGAGATGCACATCGTGACGGCTGAGGAAGTCCGCCTCCCAATTGAGGACTCCGGGAATGAAGACTGCCGAGATCGCTGGAACGTGACACTCCGCCCAAGCAAGAATGCAAGACACCTCCGACATTGCTGCCCGACTGCGAGTTCCCCCTTGGTGGTTGATGTACGCCACCGTGGTGGCGTTGTCGGACTGCACCTGAACCGCCCTTCCGTGAAGAGCGGGGCCGGACGACTGCAGGGCCCTGTACACAGCCCGCAGTTCCAGGATGTTGATGGGGAGAAGTGCTTCTTCCGCGGACCAACGACCCTGAAGCGATAATGAGCCGGTCACTGCCCCCCAACCCCGAAGACTGGCATCCGTCGTGAGTAGGACCCAGTCCGGGATCCAAAAGGGGCGCCCCTCGACCAGATGCGCCGTCTGAAGCCACCAAGCCAAAGACTGCCGAACCTCCGCGGACAACACCAGCATCTGAGAGCGGATCCGGTGAGGTAACCCGTTCCATTCCGATAGAATCAGCCCCTGCAGGGGCCGGGAATGGAACTGGGCAAATTCCACCATGTCGAATGTCGACACCATGGACCCCAGAACTCTCATAGCTGAATGGACCGACAGGCGGCAACTGCTCAGGCAACTGTGTATCCGCAGCTGCAGGGAGGAGACCTTCTCTGGAGTCAGGAAAATCCGCTGCTGACGAGAATCCAGCAGGGCTCCCAAATGAGCCATCCGCTGTGATGGAATCAGGGAGGACTTCTTCCAGTTTATCAACCACCCGTGTGCTTGAAGACAAGCAATGGTCAGGTGGAGATGTCGAAGAAGCACCTCCGGGGAGCTCGCCAGCAGCAGAAGATCGTCCAGGTACGGCAACAGACGTAGACCCTGACCCCGAAGGTGGGCAGCCATAACCACCATCACCTTGGTGAACACCCTCGGAGCCGTGGAAAGGCCAAAAGGCAACGCCCGAAATTGGTAGTGATGGTTCAGGATAGCAAACCTCAGATACCGCTGATGTGCCGGTGCTATGGGCACATGGAGATAGGCGTCCTGGATATCGAGGGAGACCATATAATCCCCGGGTTCCATCGCCAGAATGATGGAACGTAACGTTTCCATCCTGAACCTGGGAACTCTGAGGTATCTGTTCAGAGACTTCAAATTCAGGATAGGGCGATGAGAACCATTGGGTTTCTGTACCAGAAACAGAGTAGAATAGTACCCCGTCCCGCGCTGAGACTGCGGAACGGGAACAATGACGCCTGCTTGTAGCAAGGATTCTATAGCTACCTAAATCTGACCAGCTTTGGTCTTGTCCAGAGAAGGACTCGTACAGAAAAACTGGTGGGGCGGCCTGAACCGAAAAGACAGGGCGTACCCCTGAGAGACTACTTCTCGAACCCAGGCATCCGTGGTGGTATTGTGCCAACACTGGGCGAATTGGAGAAGTCGGCCTCCCACTCTGGGGTCCCCCAGAGAGAGGCCCGTCCCATCAGGCAGCAGGCTTATCCTCCTGCTTGGAAGAAGGGCGCCGAGCACTCCATGCCTGCTTCTTGGGCTTGGGTGCGGCCTTGGTCGCCGAATGTCTCGGGAAGGACTGGCCCTTGGCCTTACCCTGAACCCGAAAGGACCGAAAGGCAGAGCTCCTCACTTTAGCCGGCGCAGAGGCCGAAGGGAGAAAAGCCGACTTGGACTTAGCAAAAGTATCCACTATTCTGTCCAAATCCGGACCAAATAGTAAATCACCATTAAAAGGCAAGGCCTCCAGACCCTTTTTTGAATCTGCATCAGCCCTCCAGGACCTCAGCCACAGGGAGCGCCGAGCAGACACCGCTGCAGCCGACACCCTAGAAGTGAGCAGGCTGGCATCCAAAGACGCTTCCCCAATATAGGAAGCTGCATCCCGCATCTGTCCCACTAACGCTCTCTGGATATCCGGAGCCTCATCAGGAAAGGTATCCTCCAAGGCATTGGCCCATGCCTCAATGGCTTTAGCCACCCAGGAGATAGCCATGGACGGGCGAGCCACCGCCCCGGAAAGAGAATAAATGGACTTTAAACAAGTCTCCACCTTCCTGTCCGTGGGATCCTTCAAAGAGGAGATAGACGGCAATGGCAGCGTCGCGCTTTTGATCAAGCGGGTAACGTGGGAATCCACCGCCGGCTGAGTTTCCCATTTCCTGCAATGAGCTTCAGGAAAAGGATAGTTCGCCGCCAACCTCTTCTGTGGATGGAACCTCTTACTAGGTAATTGCCAGGCCGCCGCCATATGATCCGATAATTGATCAGACAGGGGGAACACAGTTGAGGTCACCTTGGCCTTTTTAAAATTAGGAAACTTCGACCTAGGAGCCGGCGCATCATCCTCAACATGTAGGATAGCCCGCACCGCCCTAACTAAGGCTGGAACATTAATGGAGGACTTAGCTTCCACCTCCTGCCCCATGACATCAGAGTCAGAGTCCTCATGGATTTCTCCATCATCTGAGGACACTTCCGAGTCCGACAACTGCGCAGCTAGTGAACTCACAACCGGACGTTTAGACACCCTTGGTGGCACATCACCTTGCAACATGGACTGAAACGCCGAGGATGAAGCCGCCAGACTCTGTACGGAGCTGGATAGAACATCCACCCAAGGCGGAGGAGCCGTCGGAGCAAAACTCTGCAAAGGCACTACAGACTGACGCGTCCCTGGGGAAGACTGCACATACACAGGCAGTCCCGAGTAAGGACCCACAGTCTGGGCCCCGGGGGAAGACCGCAACATTTGTGGAACCCTCGGGGAATGGGGGATGGTGGGCTGCGGTAACGCCCTAGAAGGGACCGCTGATGGGACCGATAACCGGTCCGCAATAGACGCCAGCACCTGTGAAAACATCGCCCAAGGAGGGTCCTGTGATACAGGGGGGTTGGAGGGGTCCGGTACCTGCTGGCACCGCCCGCACAGACCATCCTGAGATAAGTCCTCCCCATCAACTCCAGCAGCACAACGTCTGCAGGAAAATAGCACAGGAGCCACAGAGCGCTCAGTCTCCTCATCAGACATGATACCGTAAATCACAAGAAATAGGTATCACCAGAGGAATTACGGTTTTAACACCCGCGCACTCACCAGTATGCGACATAACAGCCCAGATATGGTACTGTGTAGCACACAACAGTATGTGACTGACCCCACAAATACGTGTTTTATATAAGTGAGGGTCTCAGAAAAACGCCCTTCCCCCACACACCTGCCGGGCCGTAGGAGAAGGAAAGGGATAGTTATAAGCTGACAGTAAGGAGAATAAGTCACAGACAGGCAGCACTAGCAATAGTCACATACAATGCAGAAAAGTTAGTACTCACTGCACCTTCCGCTACAATCAACCGCCCAGATTCAGTGTCTGGGAGGGCTATAGCGCTGTGTACACTGTCCTTTTGCAGGGGAGAGGTACACAGGGGGACCGGTCCACTTGATACCGCCTGGGAGTCTGCGATGTGCCAGTAAAGATGGCCGCCGGAGACCTCAGAGGAGGAGTGGCCGAGAGATAAGAGCAGCTCAGCGACGCCAGACTGCTTGTTGAAAGGCGCGCTGAGCTGAGGGGAGGAGCCGCTAGACAGGGAAGGCTGCCTCCCCTGGCTAGCAATTAACCCCTGGGTTGCCGGTCCCGCTACCAGCCGGATACCCTGGTGGTCTAGCGGACACGCGGGGTATTCCTCAATTGAGGGGGAGCCCGCCGCCGCCGCTAGCGCCTCCGGTCTGTCCCCAGAGACCGGAGGCTCCTGACTGCATTGAAGTATCCGCGGCCCGCCACACGCGGCTACCCGCGGCTTACCTGATCCCCGTCGCGTCCGGCAGCAGTCAAGGGAGTCCCCAGAGCCCGGCTAGTACAGGCTCTGGGGTCCCGCCGCGATCCCCAGAGCTGTACTGGCGTCGCGGCGCCAGCGGGGAGAAGGAGCGGCAGCGTGGACGTCCTAAAGGACAGTCTGATGCTGCCGCTCTAACAGTGTAAAAAAAGTAGAAAAAAATAAAAAATTTCTCTTTTAAAATAAAGCTTAGGGGCTGCTCCTGCAGCCCCACTGCGACAGGGTGACCCGACTCCGGCCGGGCACCAACTAAAACTGAGGTGCCTGTGGCCGGGGCGGGGTATAGAGGAGGACGGACCCAAGTGCATCCTGGGAGCAGCAAAGCTTTAACTGCGTGGTGCCCGTGGATCCAGATCCAGCTATACCCCAAGGTCAACCCTGTGGACCCCCTATGGACCCTGAAGTAGAAACGGGCGTTTTATGGTTGTGCATAATTAAAACAGCAGCGTCATTGATCACGTCACTGGGTTATTTTATAGCCAGAACTGCTCGCAAGATTGTGGTAGCAAAAACCAATCACAAGAATAGCGAGCAGTTCATATGCTGGTCGATGTACTCGATTAATCTAATAAATAGCGGACATGACGAAGGATGCGAGCGGCCAGGGGGCGTATTTATCCAAAAAACGACCGCAAGTTTTGTTCGCTCGTTCAGACCTAGAGGCGTGAACAGACCGCAAAGAGCGAACGGTTCATTTGAATAGCCACCCCTATTTTCTGGACGAGCGAGCGCTAATTGCGTCCGGCTCTGAATCAGGCCCTGTGTACAAAGCAACCACGAGTATGTATAGATACTAACAGGGAGCAATATACTGGTCCTGTTTTAGGTTTATATAAGCTGCAGGAACCAGTTGCCAAAATATATGTGACAGACCTCAGAAATTATATATAATTTTCTCGGGTATGAGCTACCCTAACACCACCTGTGTTAGGGCAGTATGAGAGAGAGTATAGCCATAAGCTGACAGATAGAAAAAAAAAGATAGATAGCGCTAGCACAAGTCACATACAGTGCAGGAAAGACGCTGCGAAGCAGCTCTTTACTCAACTACACAAACGCAGTGTCTAGTAGGAATTAGCGCTACATACGCTGACCGTGGGGAGAGATATGCAGGGGGAGCGGACCACGCGCTGCCCTGGGAGAACTGCGACTGCACCTTAGAAAATGGCTGCTGGAGACCTCAGGGGGGGCATGTCCGGAGCAGTTCAGGGAAGCCAGACCGCAGTGGAAAGGCACGCTGAGCTGAGGGGAAGCAGCCGCTTAAATAGGGAAGCTGTCTCCCCTGGCCAGTTATGAACCCCTGGGACGCTGGTTTCCCACACCAATATGTCCCTGGTGGTCAAGTGGAGCGCGATGGCCAGAGCCTGCGTCCACACCCAGCACCTCTGGTCTGTCCTGTAAAGGGGCCTATCCATTAGCAGATCTTTCTCTACGATGAAAGAGAAGATTTATCCCTGGAAAATACCTGGGGCTGCAGTGACAGATATCCGTCATGTAAATGACGGATTTTTGCGAACGACCAACGATATTGCATGGCATCATTCAGGGAATGGATTTTGTTTTATGTTTATTAATTTTCATTAAAAATATTGTTCGTGGCTTACCGCTTATAAACTGACAGATATTTCTAATATCTGTCAGCGATAATTGACCAACAAGTTGGAGACACGAAAGAATTTGTCGACTGCAGGGGAGCGCGCATCTGTCATCGTTCAAGGCCTATCCATGACAGATAAATTGAACAACTGAACGATATATCGGTCATCGTTCAAATTTATCTACTAATGGATAGGCCCCTTTAGACCAGAGGTATCGACTGCCCTTACACGAGGGTCACCGCGATTTATCTACTAATGGATAGGCCCCTTTAGACCAGAGGTATCGACTGCCCTTACACGAGGGTCACCGCGATAGGCGACCCGCCTTACCTGTCCCCTGATGTCCAGATGCAGTCTGGGTCCTCTCCTGGGGGCCCTGGCTAGCGCTGACCACCGGAACGCCCGACGAGATCCCCAGATCAGTACTGGTGTCGGGGCACCAGAGGGGTGATGGAGCAGCAGCGCAGACTTCCCTCGGACAGTCTGCTGCTGCGCGCTGTATTCTTTTTGTAAAAGTAAAAAAAGAACTAAGCTTTAGGGGCTGGTGAACAGCCTCCCTGCAAAATAATGACCCGACTCCGGCCAGGCACCAACGAAACTAAGGTGCCTCTGGTTTGGAGTATAGGGAGAGTGGACCCAATGCATCCTGGGAGCTGAAAAGCTTTAAATGCGTGGTGCCCGGATTGGTTCCCATCATCATGAAACTTCATCAACAAAACACACATCTCATAAGCATATGAAGCATAGTAAGCAACTAATATGCGATCTTATACAGTAAACAAAGATTATAAAGGCTAAAAACTATAAGTACCCAACTAATCTCTATAGAACATATAAATAATAAGGAAAAGCATTGTAGACAATCTAATCTGAGACAATATAGTAACCTTATGATATGTTTATATTGTGGTCTCAGTAATATATTGGTAGCTATAATAAGGCTATACATCACTCTTATCCATAATAATAATACAGAAAGTAATTCCCATCAAAAAGAACATCAAGAAAATTACATCAAAATACAAGTTATATCTACTCATATGAGAAACTAAAATTGACAATATACTGACCTAACCCAGGAGAACAGAAAATATGAGGGGTAAAAAAAAAAACAGCAAACATACAATTATGTAAAGTAATTATGTAAAGTAATGGAATCCTGTATGTTCATTCAGTCCCTTGGGAACAAGGGTCCCTAAATCATATATCCGTTTACTTTCCGCCTGTAATAATTTCAGACCTCGATTCCCACTACGGATAGATAAAAGGATATGATCAACCATTCTACAGTGAAGTGATGACAAGGAGTGTCAGGCATTGCAAAAATGTCTAGCGACGGGTTGGTCACTATTGCCGGTATTCAAAGCACTGCTAATCGCGGACCTGTGGGCTGCCATACGCTCTTTAAACGAGCGTTTGGTCTTACCTATATACGACAACCCACAGTTGCAAAGGATTTGATATACCACAAATTTAGAAGTACATGTTAATCTATGGCCAATGTGGTGTACCTTACCAGAGTGGGGGTGATGAAAAGTATCCCCTGAGATCAAAAAAACGCAGGTAGTACAAGAGCATCTGTAGCAGCCATTCTTACCTTTCTGAAAATTGCCTTTAGATGTCTCTTTAGCACTAGTTATAACTGTCTTAACTAAACCACACTTTTAACTGGCCATCAATTTAAACTGTTGTAAACCCAAATTACCATCGGTTTGTATCATAGGCCATACGCCTTACTCACAGGGTTATATTGCATAACCCATGGAAACAGTGGTGTCTGAGACCTATTACTACCACTAGTCAATAGCTCATCCCTATCCAAATCCAGCACTTTACGTTTAGCTTCCATAAGTTATTCCCAACTATATCCTCTCAAAAAATTTAGTCATCATGGAGTTCATTTGAGACTCCGCTAATTGAGGATCTGATGTAATTCTCTTTATACAGAGAAGTTGTGAATAAAGGAGTCCTCTCTTTAAGAGATCTGAATGGAAACTATGATTGTGTAAAAGATTATTATGGTCAGTGGGATTCGAATAAAGTGATGTTTCAAGAAGACAGTTTTTAATTGAGATCTGAACATCTAGAAAATTAACCGTGGCATCGCTAATAGTATGTTAATTTTACAGAATGGTTTCTGATATTATGATTAATAACTTTTTCAAAAGCTTCCGTACTGCCTCTCCAAAAGATCGTCTATAAAGCATGTAGAATACACAATATTGTTAGAAATGCCTATATCCATGAAGAATATAAATATGTTGACATACAATGGGGCCACACTGGACCCCATCGCACAGCCAACACACAAAAAGGAAAAAAGTTTTTTGTGACAATCTCAGTTAATGAAGACATAACCAAATCTATACACAGACCTGTGCATAAAAGGATGGTCTTTCAAAAAAATTTGAATAATACTCAAACCCATACTGTGTGGGATCACTGTGTATAAATAGGCCACATCAACACTACAAAGCCAAATGCTATCTTCCTATGTAGGTAAATCCTTCAACTGTTGTAACAAAAACTAAGTGTCCAACAAATATCGCGGATGAGATTTAATACAAGGTTGAAACAAACTGTCCAAATAAACAGCCACAGGTTGATATAATGAATTTGTTGCTGCAATTATAGGACGTCCTGGGGGATGTTGTAAAGATTTGTGCACTTTCGGAATGGTGTACATTATTGGTACTATGGGATAAGCGGGTATTAGTGCTTCCATTAGATTGGAAGGAATTAATTTATCATCCACTGCTTTTTGTAATATAGTGGTGAGAGATTATTTGAAGACATTAGATGGATCCCCGTCCAAAGCAAGGTATCATTCAACTGACGTTGTATTTCTATTAAATAATCAGAAGTATTTAATATTACCAATGCACCCCCTTTATCTGCTAGCCAGAAAACCAGATCTTTATTATCAGCCAGCTTTTTAAGTGCCTGATGTTCAAGACTGCTAAAATTGCTTCTAACAGGTATAGTCATTGTAAGATGTGAATTGACTTCCTGGTCAAGTAATCGCATAAATGTTTTAATAGAAGCGTTTGCTGAGGGGAGGTCAAATGAAGATTTAGGTATTACTTTTTTTTTTTTTTAGGGCCGATGGAATTCCGAAAGTGCACAAATGTTTACAACATCCCCCAGGACATCCTATAATTGCAGCAACAAATTCATTACATCAACCTGTGGCTGTTTATTTGGACAGTTTGTTTCAACCTTGTATTCAATCACATCCGCGATATTTGTTGGACACTTCCTCTTTGTTACAACAGTTGAAGGATTTACCTACATTGGAAGATAACATTTGGCTTTGTAGTGTTGCTGTGACCAATTTATACACAGTATGGGTTTGAGTATTATTCAACATATTTTTGAAAGACCATCCTTTTATACACAGGTCCGTGTATAGATTTGGTTATGTCTTTATTAACGGAGATTCTCATAAAAAAGAAAAATTCTTTTTGACGGGAGATTCTACCTCCAGTGTGTTGGCTGAGCGATGGGGTCCAGTCTGGCCCCATCATGCGCCAACATATTTATGTTCGAAGTGGAGCGTGAAATATACTTTATGGATATAGGGATTTCTAACAATACTGTGTATTATACACGCTTTATAGACAACCTCTTGATCTACTGGAGAGGCAGTAAGGAAGCTTTTGAAAAAGTTATTAATGATCATATCAGAAACCATCCTGTAAAATTAACATACTATTAGCGATGCCATGGTTAATTTTCTAGATGTTCAGATCTCAATTAAAAACGGTCTTCTTGAAACATCACTTTAATCAAAGCCCATTGACCGTAATTATCTTTTACACAATCACACAGTTTCCATCCAGAACCCTTATAGAGAGGACTCCCTTATTCACAACTTCTCTGTATAAAGAGAATTACATCAGATCCTCAATTAGCGGAGTTTCAAAAAATGTAGTTATCATGGAATTTATTTGAGAGAGGATATAGTTGGGAATAACTTATGGAAGCTAAACTTAAAATGTTGGATTTGGATAGGGATGAGTTATGAGCTATTGACTAGTGGTAGTAATGGGTCTCAGACACCACTGTTTCCATGGGTTATGCAATATAACACTGTGAGTAAGGCTATTAATTAAACAGCAAAAAAAATGATGGCCTATGATACACACAGATGGTGATTTGGGTTTACAACGGGTTAAATTGACGGCCAGTTACAAGCGTGGTCGTAATTTAAGAGATCGTTTAGTTAAGACAGTTATAACTATAGTGCTAAAGAGACATCTAAAGACAATTTTCTGAAAGGTAAGAATGGGTGCTACAGATGTTCTTGTACTACCTTCGTTTTTTTGATCTCAGGGGATACTTTTAATCACCCCCACTCTAGCACTACATCTGTGCTCCTGGGTTAGGTCAGTATAGTCTGAATATTGTCAATTTTAGTTTCTCATATGAGTAGATATAACTTGTATTATGATGTCATTTTCTTGATATGTTCTTTTTGATGGGAATTACTTTCTGTATTATTATGGATAAGAATGATGTATAGCCTTATTATAGCTACCTATATATTTATTACTGAGACCACAATATAAACATATCATAAGGTTACTATATTATCTCATATTAGACTGTCTACAATGCTTTTCCTTATTAATTATATGTTCTATAGAGATTAGTTGGGTACTTATAGTTTAGCCTTTATAATCTTTGTTTACTGTATAAGATCGCATATTAGTTGCTTATGAGATGTGTGTTTTGTTGATAAAGTTTCATGTTGATTAGTTGTTATGGTGATGGGCTGCCACTAGTGACTAATCGTGTGCGATTACATCATAATTTATGCGCAAAGTCATGGGATAGATGCTAGTTTCGTGTAGGACCCCACGAGTCTGGCGAAGTGCAGCACCAGGCTCGATGTGGCATCAGTTCTGCAAGGGGACACTAGACCTCTGGAGAAATGTTGACCCATGCCATCTGGATAACTTCCCACATTTTAAAAATTCAAAACCTCTAATACAGCAGAAACAACTCTCATCTCATGCAAAAATCTTGCCATGACACACAAATCTTTAACTGCCAAAGCAATTAAGCACGTGCCCATCAGAATCGCTCACAGTCAATCACAAGCTGTGTCGAAGCGCTTGAGTCCATCACCATTCAGACCTTACACATGTTTTGACCACCTGCAAATACAGCTCAGGCATATACAGCTGTGTCCTGGTCTGCATTTGTTTGCAATGATCCAAACAGGCCCTTAGTGTACTCTGCCTACGTCTCACTTCCTTAATTGCTAGTGGGCAAAAGGGCCAGAAACAAGCAAATTCACATATGCATGCGACTGCTCTTTTGGTTACAGAATGTGATGCAAGCTATGCTAAATAAACTGGTATAGCTCTCACTTTGCAACAGCCATTTTATGTAAGTACTATGTTCAGATTAGATGTGTGCGGTATTTCTCACAATACACTTACCTATACTTGATGGGTTTCCATAATTTATTGGCGACTCTGGGGGTCTTCCACAGTGTAAAGCTGCAAGAGCCGAACCCTTCCAAACAACATGTTTGCAGCCTAAGTAAAGAAATGACAAAAAAAAAAGCAGACAAACCCTTACTTAAAGTAAATTTGAATTAAAACATTAGGTAAATTAATACTAATGTTTTAAAGTGGTCATACTTTTATTTGTGCGAAGCAGAGATTGGCGGCCTGCTCCCAATAGTGTAAGCACTCCAGGGACACTTTGTGGAATGTCTCGCTCGAGGAGTGGTCCTACCCTTCGGCATATTTGCAGTAAATGGTCAGGTGCCAAGTGACGGTAATATTTTACCTAAAGAAACAAAGATATGCTTAGAGACTACACAGTTTTACTTATGTTACTTTATGAGCTGCAGAACAGCATGTACAAGCAAACCAGTCCTACTGTCCTTAAGCTGCTGTCAATGATCTGTTTATTTGGTGCTCATAAATATGGCAGCTAACTTTTTATGGTAAATATTTCAGGAACCTATCAGACCACTGAAATACTTTTTTAATAATAAAAAAAAATACTAACATGAAAAACAAGCTGTAATACTAAAGAGATATTTAAAAAAAAAAATTCTAAATGCTGTTTTTCAAGCATCAGTAGATAAGCTTCAGGAACAGTAAGTGCTCGTTCACACCTATTCATTTCTAATGCTCTAATAAATGCACGAAAACTGCAAAAAAATGTGCAATACATGAAAAGCATACAGAAACATTAAAATGCATTATTAAAGTGTTCATTTGTTTTATTTATTTTCAAGTGACTTGTTATGTGTAGATTTTGGATGAAAACAGATTTTTCAACCTTTTTTTTTTTTTTTTTAAAAACAGATACAAAATTTTAAAAAGAAACATCAGTGCACATGCTATAGAAACACAAGGTATCACTAATGGTGCTGTTAAATGGATCAAATTTAGAGTAAAGCATGTACAGTATGTAAAGAAAATTGACCAGTCAACCATTAATAATTATGTTTGTGTGCTATGGTCGCAAACCACAAACAAGAGAAAAAAATATATATATATATCATCGGGCTGTGGTAGGTAAGAGTCACACCATTCAGAATCAAGAAAGATAATCAAAATGTAAAACAAATCAGCCGTGATTATAAAATGTGCATCATTTTTTTTTTCAATAAGAAACATATAGCCTACCAAAAAAAAAAAAATAATAATATATGTACAATGAACCTATAAGCATTGAACCACGGAGATCCTTAAATAATACAGATTGTGTTGAATTATCATACATTGCAGATATTTCCTGGTTTAAAGGAACTAGATTTGTATGTCAAATATGCAAAGGGTGGAGAAACCACTTCTAAGCAATAAACTATAAAAATGTAAGATCCCTGGTTCCAAAACTTTTTCAAATCACGGCACCCTAGAGAGTATCAGCAATGTTTTCTATGGCACCCCTGGGCCAAAAAAGTTTCTTATTGAGAAATTCAGCAAAAATTAAATGAGAAAAATTGTGCTTATATGTCACCCATAGGTGTTATTATTGTATAAACTGAACAGAGTTTGTATGCAGACCATTGCAGCTCAGGAGCGCTTGTGAGCCAGAAACAGGGAGCTGAATCATCAGCTGCTGCGAGATGTGCGCAGCTGCTTCGGCCTCAGACGTGTGCGTACTCATGGCATCCAGTGGAAGACAACCACTTCTAGAAAGTGATGTGGTCCAATTTTCAGTAAAATGTGTGGCAAATATGTTTTGCATAAAGTCATTGGAGCTCCCAAAATGGAAATTAAGATATCAGGCTAGTGAAAGCAATAGCTATAAAGTACTAAATCAATTTCCTCATAGGTGAATGAATGTCACCATATGTATTTTTTAAGTATATTACTGGTTTAATGCTTATAGGTTAATTGTGAATATGTTTGTTTTAGTTTATATGTTATCTAATTGAATAAGTTGCTTTTTATATTCAGAACACGGCTGATTGTGTACATTTGATATATTTCATGTGTGAATATTTCCTACCTCAGTGTGAAATATTTGTATCACTAAACTACTAATACTACATGTAAAACAGGCAATATTATTCTGCATCAAATAAAAAAGATCCTTGTCATTTTATTTACTGGATTTAAAAATTTCTTACACAAGTGAGTGTGCTTCTTAATACAAATAGGAACAGCATGATAGACTGTGGAATGGGTATGATATTCCGACACTTGTGATGTCGGCTGTCACTATACAGACAGCGGCATCCCGATGGGGACAACCCCTGACCTATTTACCCCCTAAACCTCGTTACCTGTACCCCGAAATCTAACCCTCCCCCACCCTAACCTCGCCCCTTAGTGCCTAACCCTAACCTCGCACCTTAGTGCCTGAGCCTAACACACACCCCCCCCCCCTTCTAGGCCCTAACCTCCCCCCCCTCCCGCAGCCTAAACCTAAGTCCTCCCGGGACACCTAAACCTAACCCTCCCCCCTCTGGGACCTACACGGCCCCGCTATACTTACGTTCGGAATGCCGGTTGTCGGGATTGCAGTGTCGGCATCTCCAGCCATGTCGGGATCCCAGGTGTCGGTATATTAACCGCATCCCTGTGGAATGCCTGTCTTGATTTACATGCATTTTTTAATGGGTTCTCCAAACTAAAAAATCTGTACAGTACCAAGGACAAAATAAAGTAGTATTACTTCACCTTTAGCACCACAACCTGGTAAACAGCTGGTGACCAAGAATAGAGAATATAGATAATATAGTGGAAACCAGCAGAAGAGAAGAAATTGTATATTGATTAAAGGGGACCTCAAATCCTATCGACTTACAAAAGTAAAACTTAAATTATTTCAGGATAGATTTTGATATCTAAAAACTAATAATGTTTACCAAAGATAATTTTCTAAAATGCAAAAGCTTTAATATTGCTACAAGTTTCAAACAAGTCTTAGGAACGTAGAAAAATGTGGCTAGTATTCATTAAATGTCTGACAGCTGCAGAAAACAGGATATTTATACTTCCATTAAATCATTTTTCTTCTATTGGGGGACACTAGACCCTTAGGACATAAGTCGGTGTTCCCCAAACTCATTCCTCAGGGAGCACTAACAGTGCATGTTTTCCAGGTCTCCTCACAGAATCACAAGTTAAATAATTAGCTCCACCTATGGATCTTTTGAAATGTGTCAAGGTGCATATCCACTAGACGATGTAATGAATGTTTAAACGATAACGTTATTGTTCAAACGTTCATTATATTGTGCAGTGGACATTGAGCCCACACTGAACGATATATCGTTCAGTGCCAAAACCCTCCCTCATCCCCGTACTTGCAGAACCTGACAATATCGTCAGGTTGCCCTGTAAGTATGGGCAATGAGCAACGTCGTCAACAACCAGCAGGAGTGCGCATCGCTGGTAGTTGACAGCATATCCACTGGCAGATATAATGATCGATTAAACAATATTGTTCATTTTATCTGCTAGTACATACGCACCTTCAGCCAGTATTGAATACAGCTGTGCACCAACTACGAAAAATTATAACAATGTAGTTAGTGCCCCCTGAGGAATGAGTTTGGGAAACACAGGGGGTCATTCAGACCCACTCGTGAGGGGCAGTACGCTCGCAAGCGGGTCGATGTTCCCCCACTGCGCATGCGCACGACGGAGGGAGCTCCGTCGTGCGCATGCGCGAGACCGGGCGAGCAACGGGCTCTCCATCGCTCCTGGTCTCGCACCAAAGGGGGCGTGCTGTCGATGTTGATTGACAGCCCGCCCCCTTTGGTGGGCGTGCTTGCCAGACTGAGGCGTTCCCATGGGAACGCCTACCGTCTGAAGCCGGCCCCACTGACATCACTACTGATGTCAGTGGAAGTTATTTTGGCTCTGATAGAGCCAAAATCACTCCAGGGCTTGCGGCAGCGAGACCCTACCGCAGGGTCTCCGTCGCAAGCCCGATGGTCGCGATGGTCAAGACCATCGCGACCATAATCATGGACGCTCGCTATAGCTGTGGGTGGTAACCCACAGCTATGCGAGCGTCCATGAGGACGCTCCTAAAACAGGTAGGAGGGTCCTGATTCAGAGCGAGCGCTCTGGTCAGAGCGTTCAGCTCCGAATCAGGCCCAGTGTACACAAAGATCCAATATCATCAAGATTATTTGTAATCAAGGGGACATTTAGAAGTAAATGATTATTAGGGTAGTTTGCTGTAGAGGATTCCTTTAGTAGGTTGACACTTTAAACATACTTACTGTAAGCATTAACTACTCTTTCCCAATACCCAGCTTGCTGGGTCATTACGTTATCTTGTGCCAAGCTCCACAGGATAGATTAGAAATGAAAAAGTTTGAAAAAGTTTCTATACATAACAAAATGCGTTGTTGGAGATGGCTGAGAGACCTTGTGACAGACCTATAACTATATAATGCGTAGCACAGATGGTGTAATGGTTAGCATTACTGCCTCACAGCACTGATGTATGGAGCTCTAATTGTGTGGAGTTTGTATATTCTATTGATGCCTGCGTGGGTTTCCTCCTGGTACTCCGGTTTCCTCCCTCAAAATATACTAGGTTAATTGGCTAATTACAAAAGAATTAACCCTAGTGTGTGGGTACATGTGGTAGGGAATACAGAGGTAGATTCAATTAAGTGCAATGTTGAATAGCTCCAGGAAAGAGTTCCCAGAGACATTCAATTTACATCAGTGGTAAACGCAGCATTTTGAAAGGGGGGGTTCCAAATTCTTGGTTAACGAACCAATGAAAAAACAACACAAATAGATAGATACAGCTTACGCAGGATTTAGGACCACTACAGTAAAATATACCACGTAGCCTATGACGGGATACACACAGATTGACCGACAGAGACAGACACACCCCTCTATCACTAAAAAAACATGACTGCAGCAGGCAAATAAATACAATCAGCATGATTTATTAAAGATCCCACTGCCCCCAGTAGTTGTCCCCCTATGTAGTGCCCCCTATACAGTGCCCCCAGCAGTGGGGCCCCTATACAGTGCCCCAGCAGTGGGGCCCCTATACAGTGCCGCCAGTAGTGCCCCCTGAAGATGGTGTAAACTACCGGGGCTAAACTACGAAAAGCTTGGCTTTTTGGAGTTTAGTACATAGGTTTTTGATCATAGCCCCATTGGGGACTGCGATCTTCAGTGCTAATTACCACTCTGCTAGGGATTTCTGTGAATAAAATAGTCCAACAGACCGGCACTCATCCAAAGTACAGTAGAACACTTGCCTTGGTGCCCTCCCTGGGTGAACGAACTCACTCCTTGTATATGGATCTAAATGGCGGCAGCACTCACAGGACTTTAAATCACTGAAACACTAAGTCAAGGTTACTCCAACATTTCAATCTTTATAAGATTTTCCTCAGGACAAAAAGCATACAAAAACAAGATACATATATAGGTAACAAGACACTCACCCATGTGCTGCAAGATGTGTTGCCGGTGTGGGGGATGAATAAGTCATCCAGGCGTGGGTGTGCTGACCCGCCACACACCTTAACCCAGGAATTGACAAATTTTTGTAAAATCTAGGAGCCAGGATGAAAGTGTAAGAACCAGACCACCGTCCCCCCAAAAAAAATGACAGGAGTGAGTGAGCACAGCTCTGTGTGTTATGCAACTGTTATCATACCTCCCAACATGACCCTCTCCAGGAGGGACACAATGCTCTGGTCCTGGACTTCCCTGGTAAGAGGCGGGGCTGCAGCACAGTTCAAAATTCAAACAGGGGAGTCACACCAACTGGCAGTTGGTGTGACTCCCTATTTGAAATTTGGACTGTACTACAGCCCCACCTCTGGAGCCTCCACCAAATTACCAGGGAAGTCCAGGACCAGAGCACTGTGTCCCTCCTGGAGAGGGTCATGTTGGGAGGTATGTGTTATACACACTATACTAGTCCACAAAATGGTCACAGTTGAAAGAATACAGTAAAATGGAGGCCCCTTCACTGCTCTGCACAGCTCCCCTGCTCCACCCCCCACCTTCCAGTAATAACGGACCACATTTCACATAAAATAATGGTGCCAAAAAGTAAAAAAAAAAAAACTCCCCTCCCCTCATGGTCACACCACTATCCCTCTTAAGCCGCTCCGCAATTCCTGGGCACGCATAGACCCTACTACCAGAGAGCTCTATGCAGCCGGAGATAGCAGACAGACAGCCGGGATGTATGGGAGGATCAGCGTAGACGGTGGCAGACAACAGGGATCAGAGCAGGCCAGGATGGAGAGGAGTCGTCTGTGCAGACCAGGACGGACAGAGACACAGCAGTCACCACAGACAACACTCAGCACATGCACTCCTTCCTGTGCATGATATGCACACTGCAATACTATAAGCACGCATCTCTGCCGGAGCTGATGAGGATCTGCTTCCTCCCTCACTGGAAAATCTAGTAGCCAGGCAGCAAAATCTGGTAGCCATGGCGACCTGGCCCCCGGGATTTGTCAAGCCCTGCCTTAATCATAGTGACATACCCAAACACCACAATGCAACAAACCCACGGAGGGAAACCGGCACTGGAAATATCTACATGAATACTAGGTCATAAACGATACATCACCTCACAGTCTGTGCCTGATGTATGTAAATAAAAGTACCAATATTGTACAAAAGCATCATAATATGGCTACAACCTCCAGGAACACAAAGATGTGCAACAATAACGAGATAATCCCCAGAGTGAGCAATGGCTGCATACATAGAACCTAAAGGAGTGCCGAATATTGATCAGATTTAAATGTCCCAAGACAAAACAATGTAAACAATATAACACACTCGACTATATGTGGTTTGTTAATACCTCTTTTATACTAATGAGATATATAAAAGAGGTTTTAACAAACCACTTATAGTCGAGTCGGATGTTTCAAGTGGAAATAAAACCTCTCAAAAGCGACCAGGATAGTATACCATCTACTTCATCTCAGAAGTCCCCTTTAGGGGTTATCACCCAGGCGAAAAGTGGCATAGGAAGAGGCAACATACAAGACATGGAGGCCAGAATCATATGAAAAAGATCCTACAAAAAGAAAATGTAATAGTAAATCTGTCTGCTCAGATCCTCACTCCGGCCGAGACTGACTTATTAAATCATGGTCTCTCTTTCGAACCCACAACATATTTAATGCATTTGATTGGAAAGTAGATTTGTGGAGATTCAATAGAAACTTAAAATTAAATGGAACACTTTGGTTAAACTTCCGGTAACACAGTGTATATAAAAAGAGTGTCCTGTTAAAAATAAATCAGTTTTTGAACCCCAATACTCAAATGCTTCAATTAGGTGTTTTTCTCGTATAGTGGATCAAGAAGTGTTAAATGCATCCCATAATTCCTATGAACATCTTCCTAATTTACTCACGTGTCAACAACATGCTTTGAAATCACTCCGTGAAGATCATTCTATTGTGATCTTACAAGACACAACTGCATATAGTGAAATATATAGACAATTAAATGACACTGATGTGTATAAATGTTTGTCATCTGATCCACCAAGGACATATAAACAAGAGCTGGACGATATTCATGAAGCGGTGCAATTGAAATATATTACAGTGAAAACCCAAGTCAGCACTTACAATAGAACATCCAGTGGTCCCTTTGTTTTACTCACTCCCTGAAATCCATAAAAACCTTGCCCTTGCGGCCTCTCCCCCCTGCGAACCTATATACGAGCATCCCACATCAGAAGGGACTAACAGCTATGTAGGACTATCTTACACCTAATCCAAATTATTCTGGACCTAAAGTGGAATTTTTTCTATATTTAATAAAGGTTAACATTGAGTAGAAATTATTTCTACTTTAATGGAAAAAATTTCTTGAGTTACAGGGTTGCAGCATGGGTTCAAAAAGGTGTCCTCTTCACTAGCTAACATCTATATGTTTAAAATCGAAAAATATTTTTTTAATAATCCTGAATTTTCCAAACATTTATTATTTTTACTCGTTACATTTATGACATTTTGGTCCGGCACATCAGATGGCTATAATATATATATATATATATATATACACATATACACACACACACATACACACACACAGTATATGTTGTAACCATAGAGCCCCTGAATATATTAGTATGTAGAGCAGGACACTTCTATTTTGAGACTTTAAGAAGTCTGGGGATCAATTATTATCTATATATTATTTCATTAAAATGCAGTGCCACAACGACTTAAGTGCCAACGTTGTTCCCAATGATTATACAGTACAGAACAGTAAGTGATATGTTGCTACTTCTCTACTCCCATCAATAAAGCACAGCACATAATAAATACACACACACACACATATATATATATATATATATATCATTCACACAAGACTGACAGCAACATGTAGACATCAGTTAGATGGCCATATAAATAGACAATGGCTCCTAGCTGGTATCATATTTCCCGTGCATTGATCAGACATCAGTGAGAACAGAGTTTATTATTTAACAAAACCAAGTAGCAGGTGCTTCTCTCTCATTGGTCCTAAGGGGCTTGTTTGAGGAGCAGCAGCCTTGATAAAATAAAATAAAAACTTGCACAGGCTAACAAGGGAATAGCAACATGATTATATAGGAGAAATAAACAATACCTTTATTTCCAGTACTACTTACTATACACCAAGATAAAAAAAAGCAAGTAATAAGCAATGTGCTACCCCATATTGAGTGGCCCTTTAATGTTTAAAAGGGCTACAAACATTAGACTTCATCTCAGTAGCAATTTAAAAGAAAAAAAAAAATAAGTCAATGAATCAGTAATAAGTTATTAGCAAGCATCTTAAACTAGTGCTATATAGTTATTGGAAACAGGAAGGAGGTGGGATCCATGTGTGAAGGCCTGGAGGGCCAACTGATGCCCATCACTAAAAGAGGCAGGAGCTAGAAGATGGGCTACCTACTACACATATCAAATAAGACTCTTTTCAAAGCCTTGACATACAAAACTAGGGAGATTACACCCAAAAGTTAGGTTAAGGGGCCCAATACATCAACTTCAGAATGGTGCACTCCATTCGTCAGTATGAGAGACAGACATGTGGTTCCATAAAACAACTTGCTGGCTCAGATTTGACTGACTGACTGGCTCCAGAACATCTACATTAAATTTTGTACACTCATGATAGGAATTTGTCCTATGACAAAAAAAATCATAACACATGAATATTTCCATAAATCACTCTTAAAATACATATGCATTAATAGTATAACTGCTGACAGCGTCTAAATAAGCAATTCGATCATAGGCCAAAAAACGGCACAAAGATTATGTACATCTAAGGAGGGAATAATAGCACGATTTCAAACAATTTCAAGTTTAGCTCTGCGAGTAAAATGCTATCTTTAATCCCCTTTACCAGGTATTAGCAATAACTGTGATAACATCCATTTCATTTGTAATCATGATATTCTCATTAGACCCACGGCGCTAAAGTGAGATACATATTTCTTAGACCAGAAAACAGTTGAGTCATAAGCCTCAGGGAAGCTGAAGGAATACTACTTTCAGGGTAATGAGAAGAAATCTCTCTGCACAGTACTTCTCCATTTATCATTCTACAACTAAACCATGGGGGAGGGAATTACATTTATATATCTTTGTATTTAGTAGTATAAAGATCTAAATATACCCCTTTCAGACATACTCCCCGGCAAACACATGGTTCCGACCCGAGTTTCTTACAACACGGGTGTAACCTGGGTCTCAACTTTAAGAAACCCTTTTACACTACATAGCGAAGCAGTGTATTTGCCACGTCGACCCCTTTCACACATAAGCCTCGCATTCTACAAGCCTGTGCTGCCAGGCTGCTCTCATGTCACACTCATACACACATATCAATCACTGATCATATACACATACAGCAATCACTGCTCAGACACACACATATAGCAATCATACACCACTTCTCATGCCTCCAGACCTCAGTACACAGCTCAGCACCCAATATAAGCAGTGTCTGTGAGACGGTGCTGGGGAGGGGAGGTGCCCAGGATAGCAGTGTGCAGCTAAAGCAGAGAACAGACGGGGAGTCGCTTGGTTTGGAGTGCTGCTGGTACAGGGCTGCACACTCTCTCTCTCTCACTCTGTCCTGCCGCCAAGCCCTCTGATTGGCTGAAATTCTGACAGCTATGGAAGAGAGCAAGCCACACCCCTGTCAAGATGCCTAGAACAGCCAATCAGCTCTTTCTATTTGTGACCTGGGTCTAAAAACAGTGGTCGCACCTTTCAGACAAGAGCAGGGGTACTGACCCAGGTTTCAAGTACCGGGAATAACCCTGGTCGACTGCAGGCTCGCTGATCCGGGACTGTAAACCCAGGTCAGACCCTTTAAAACATAAGCAGGGCCCTGGTAGACTCACCGTGCCCCGGCAAATTCCCGGGCTTTTGCTTATGTCTAAAAGGGGTAATATAGAGCATCTCTACAGCAAGGGATCAATGTCACAAATAATGCAGGTTGTTTAAAGGTGAATGCTGCCTGCTGCTCCCCCTATAGATAAAAATTTACAAAAACTCATTCATTCATTTCATCTGCAGATGCACTTAAAATTGTCTGGTACATCCACTCTAAAATTATAACGTGTAACCCAGCAACCATGTGTGGCAACGATACATAGTGCGCGCCGTACACACCGCGCAATCCAGTGTATAAGGGCGCAATGTATCGTTACAATCTGCATGTAAAGCAGAGCACACACTATGGGCCTGATTCAGACACGCTCGCGAGCGCTGGGCGCTCGCAAGCGGGTTGATGGTGGCCCAGTGCGCATGCGCACGACAGAGCCGGCTCCTTCGTGCGCATGCGCGAGACCCGGATAGCAACAGGCAAGCCGTCGCTCCGGGTCTCGTACCAAAGGGGGCGTGCTGTCGATGGTGAGTGACAGCACACAATATACAGTGTATAACATATCACTTCAATCTGAGGGAACGATATATTGTGCAATATATCATATAGTGTGTGCCCAGCTTTAGTTAAATGCATTTCTTTATATTTATATCTACCTTGTGCACTTTTCAGTGATATCTATCATGCAGGCGTTTATTTTCCTTGGTCCTCATTGCACAGCTCTACGGTTTTTGCTGCATTAGATACTAAGGTAGCCAAACAGTAGCTTTCTGGAAAATGTACTCACAGCAGTAGCAACTCTTTGATGATAATTATGTGCTTACGTTTTCTGCTGTGATTCAGTTAGATACTTTGCAGATGCAAATCTTTATTGATTTGTTGCCTAACACACCAAGCCTAGTAAGCCTTGGCTCACAAATTTTAACTATTAACATGGGAAAATGAAGATAAGCCAGATTTTCTTCTTTCATTATTGCAGTTCCCAGAGCACCCCCATCTTTGTAGCCGTTTCCATGTCAATGCAGAAACAATTCCCTCACCGCACTTCATTGATTTTTGTAATTTTTGCAGCCAGGCATAGTTATGCTTCAATGAGAAACTGCATCCCTAACAGAAGTAAAATAAAATACGCAGACAATAAAAGTCATATATTATGGATATTATGGATAAGATCATCATATGCAAACAAAAAAAAAACAGTAGTTTATCAAAACAATTCCTACAATGTACACAACTTGTGCAACATTAAACAGTATACATAATATAATGAGCAACATTATAGGATAGGTTATGGCTAATGGATAATGGAGAGATGATAGATAAAGAACTGAAAGAGGGGGGGGGGGGGCAGAAAAGTCCCTTGGACACATTGTACATAATAAAAGGAACAACCTACCTCCAAACTATTGATATTTCAACTGAAATCTCTTTCACAAAAGTAGATGGTACCAAAGAGCAACACCAGCCAAAATATATATATATCTTTTTTTCACACACATACACAAACAGCGGCACTCCAAGGTTTAAATCAATTCACGTATATTGGTATACTTCCAACGCTTCAAAGCCACCAGGCTCTTTTGTCAAGGAATACTTTTTTTTTTTTTTTGTACCTGTATTCCTTGCAAAAAAAAGAACCTGGTGGCTCTGAAACGTTGGAAGTACACCAATATATACGTGAATTGATTTAAACCTTGGAGTGCCGCTGTATTTCTTTCTATCCAATTCCACTATTAACAGAAGGCACCCAAGTTGCTGGCTTACGTTCATAGGTGTGCCGGATCACCCTTGAAAAAAGTGATAGATAGATATCTATCTATCTCCTTATCAGCTATAACATCAAATCCACAAGCCTAATATTGTAGGTCCCCCCGCATGCCACCAAAACAGCTCTGACCCATCGATGCATGGACTCCACAAAACCTCTGAAGGTGTCCTGTGTTATCTGTCGCCAAGATGTTAGCAGCAGATCCTTTAAGTCCTGTAAGACGCAAGGTGGGGCCTCTATGGCTCAGACCGGTTTTGCTAACACATCCCACTGATACTCCATCGAATTGAGATCTGGGGAATTTGAAGGCCAAGTCAACACAATGAACCCTTTGTCATGTTCCTTAAACCATTCCTAAACAATATTTGCATTGTGTCAGGGAACATTATCCTGCTGAAAGAGACCACTGACATCAGGGAATACAGTTGCCATGAAGGTGTGCCTAGTCTACAACAATGTTTAGGTAGGTAGTACATGTAAAAAGTAATAGGTTTCCCAGCAGAACATTGCCCAGAGCATCACACTGCATCCATCGGCTTGCCTTTTTCCCATAGTGCATCCTAGTGCCGTTGTTTCACCAAGTAAACGACTCACATGCACCAGGCCATCCACATGATGTAAAAGAAAACGTGATGCATCATGTGCCCATTGTAGGCTGTGAACAGGGGTCAGCATGGGCACTCTGACCAATCTGCAATGCACTGTGCATTCTGATACCTTTCTATCATAGCCATCATAAACTTTCAGCAATTTGTGCTACAGTACAGTAGTACTTCTGTTAGATTGGACTCAGCCTTCGCTCCCCACACACATCAATGAGCCTTGGGGACCCATGACTCAGTCGCTAGTTCACCGGTTGTCCTTCCTTGGACCACCTTTGGTAGGCACTGCACAGCGGAAACACCACAAAAGAGCTGCAGTTTTAGAAATGTTCTGTCCCAGTAATCTAGCCATTATAATTTGGCACTATATAGTGTGATTTTATGTCATCATACCAGGAGTCTGTGGTAGAAGACTACTTTAAGCCTCCGACGTTGTCCAGATAACAATTTCTGTTAATACTGCACAATCAAGCCACCATCTTTAAAACAGACGCCCTCCAAAAAAGTGGTCAGTATAAACCAGGGTTTTTCAGATGATACAGTTTAAGTAATTCTTAAACACAAGTTTCGAATTTGATTTACGTGCCTTTCTTAATAAGATCAAACAAACAGTAGTGAAAGCACACCTATTGCTTACTCAAATGAGTAATAAGTGTTAGACTACAGGTCCTGATTCAGAGCCGGACGCTATTTGCGCTCGCTCAGAAAAAGGGGCCGGATATTTAAATTGAGAGCTCGCTCTTTGCAGTCTGTTGACGCCTCTATGTCTGAGTGAGCGAACAAAACATGCGCTCGCTATTTTGTAAAGACGCCCCCTGGCCGCTCGCATCCTACGTCATCTCCGCTATTTATTAGATTAATTGAGTACATCGAAAGGCGTCTGAACTGCTCGCAGTGCTTGTGGTTGGATTTTCCTACCGCAATCATGCGAACAGTTCAGGCTAAGAAACAACCAAGTGACGTGGTCGATGACGCTGCTTTGTTAATTATACACACCCTTAAAACGCCCGTTTTGACCGTTTGGCACGCCTGCGTTCGGATCACCACTCCCCGTTTTCAAGCACCTTCCCCTGTTACCACCCACAAACGCCTCATCCTGTCACTCAAATTAGCAGGCACTCGCTGTTTTGCGAGCGCTCGATTTCCGACCGCAATGACTGGTTGGCGCATGCGCATTACGACCCATGCGCAGTTGGGCGAACATCGCTCGGAGCAAACGAGCGGCTCTGAATCAGGCCCACAGTCCATAAATGTTCTAGGAAACTAGATCACCAGTTCCCTACAGGAGCCCACATGACAATTAACCACTCTTCTCCCTAAATGCCTTGTAAAAGTATTCACCCCCCACTTTGCATTTTTCATGTTTTGTTGCCTCACAACCGGGAATTAAAATGGATTGTTTGAATGTGTATTTTTTTTATATTGTGAATTAAACAACATTTAGGTCAACATAAGAGAAAACTTCAGCGTGCAATAACTATTCACCCCCCTCTAGTCAGTACCTTGTCGAGCCACCTTTTGTGGCAATTACAGCTGCAAGTCGCTTTGGATAAGTCTCTATGAGCTTGCCACATGTTGCCCCTGGGATTTTTGCCCATTCCTCAGGCAAAACTGCTCAAGCTCTTTCATGTTGGATGGTTTCCGCTAGTTAACAGCAATCTTCAAGTCTGACCACAGATTCTCAATTGGATTGAGATCTGGGCTTTGACTAGGCCATTCCAACACATTTAAATGTTTCCCCTTAAACCACAAGAGTGTTGCTTTAGCAGTATGCTTCGGGTCATTGTCCTGTTGGAAGGTGAACCTCCGTCCCAGTTTCAAATCACAGGCAGACTGAAACAGGTTTTGCTCAAGAATATCCCTGTATTTAGCACCATCCATCTTTCCCTCGACCCAAATCCGTTTCCCAGTCCCTGCTGCTGAAAAACATCCCCACAACATGATGCTGCCACCAACATGTTTCACTGTGGGGATGGTGTTCTTGGGGTGATGGGATGTGTTGGGTTTCCGCCAGACATAGCGTTTTCCTTGGTAGCCGAAAAGTTAAATTTTAGTCTCATCTGACAAGGGCACCTTCCTCCATACATTTGGGGAGTCGCCCACATGCCTTTTGGCAAACTGAAATCGTGTCTTCTTATTTTTATCACTAAGTAATGGCTTTTTTCGGCCACTCTTCCATAAAGCCCAGCTCTATGGAGTGTACGGCTTATTGTGGTCACATGCACAGATACACCAGTCTCTGCTGTGGAACTCTGCAGCTGCTTCAGAGTTACCTTTGGTCTCTGTGCTGCCTCTCCGATTAATGCCCTCCTTGCCCGGTCTGTGAGTTTTGGTGGGCGGCCTGCTCACGGCAGGTTTGTTGTGGTACCATGTTCTTTCCATTTAATGATGATGGATTTGATGGTGCTTCGGGGGATCATCAAAGATTTGGATATTTTTTTTTTTTTATAACCCAACCCAAAATTGTACTCTCAAAAACTTTGTCCCTGACTTGCTTGGAGAGCTCCTTGGTCTTCATGGTGTGATGCCTCTTGCTTAGTGGTGTTGCAGCCTCTGGGGCCTTTCAGAAAAGGTGTGTTTACACTGACAGATTATGTGACACTTTGATTTCACACAGGTGGACTTCATTTCACTAATTATGTGACTTCTGAAGGTAATTGGTTGCACCAGAACTTTTGAGGGGCTTCATAGCAAAGGGGGTGATTACATATGCACATGCCAATTTTCAGATTTGTATTTATAAAGATTCTTATATATATATATATATATATTTCCTCATTTCACTTCACCAAATTATACTATGTTGTGCAGATTCATCACATAAAATTCATATAAAAAAAAAAAATTACAGGTTGTAATTAACAAAAAAGGTAAAAAGCCAAGGGGAGGGGGTGAATACTTTTGCAAGGCACTGTACAATTAACAATTAATTTAAGTTCCACGTCCAGTTTAAAATTTTGGAACGTTAGCCACTTGTGAAACAGATTTATACTCCATAAAAGATATTAAAGTTTTAGAACGTATTTAACCCAAGAATCTTAGTAAAATTTTTCAAAAACAAACAGTTACTCAATGGAATGCTGAAATAAAATATCCATATGTAATATATGCAAGCACATGAAGAAACTTATAAAAGAGCTTGGAAACCAATGTTTACTTTATTAAACAGGCAAAACAGAAAAATATTCTGTGTGCTGGTGTGAGCGGCCATCTAGTGGTGAGAGGGGACAGTATGCAAAGTGATATGTGGCGCAGATAATAAGCCTTTTTGGGATATATCTTCCCTATGGAATTTATATATATTCCAGTTTAAAAAAAAAAAAAAAAAAAACTGGTAACCTCTATTTAAAATCTATATAAATTAATAAATGGTGACCTATCCCATCTGCGCCATGCACAGTCAGCAACGGAGATGAGGCAGACCGAAGAGAAGAGAACCCTGCATTGCCAGGCCGCGCACAGGGTTAAGTTCATCAGTGGTGGGAGTGATCCAGCATATACTGAGTCCATAATACTTGTGCTATAACTGGTACTGGTCAGACATTGATCTGCAACATACTATACACACATCACCATTTGTTTATGCTCCAGTTATAAAAATATTCAATACCCAATTTGTGAATACTGCAAGAAACTATTTTTACATATTTTAAAATTCCTTTAGTCAGTCAATGGTTTGATTCAGAGCATTTAAACAGTATAAGTGCACAAAGTTAAAAAATAATTTTGCAAAACAAACGTTTTAATTTGTTTTGCACCACTTTCCTTTAAAAAAAAAATACCTAATTTTCTATAGTTAAAATACCTCAGTCTGCAATATAGACAATCTGCCTAGGTGATGTACTGATAAGGACGGCCAAATACCTGTTTTCTGCCATGAAAATAATTTATTTTTAACACCATCATAATACCTGGACAATATCAATAATAAAAATAATGTTATAAACCTTGCATGCACATCTAGACCTGGGGTATATTTACTAAAGTCCAGCTTTTAGAAGTGGAGTTGTTACCCATAGCAACCAGATTCTAGCTATTATCTTCTAGAAGGTGCCAAATGATAAGTAGAATCTGGTTGCTAGAGGCAACAACTCTACTCTAAAAACCTGCACTTTAGTAAAAATACCCCCTAGCCTCAGTATTGTTGGCATGCTTACATTTGACAGAATTGTCATAAATGTCTTCTAGAAGCTATACTAGCCCCAAATACTTGTCAAAAGGAAAAGATAGATTTTGGAAAACAGAAGGGTTTTAGTCAATTTACCCTTTCAATGCAGTTTCCCTCAAACACTGTGCTGTTACATGACATACTTGCATACTTAAAACTGTGGCCTCTTCATGTTGTGTTCATAGCAGATTTGTTCAATTATACAAGTGGACTAGAGTGGAGAGACAGGAAATTTGCTAGTAATATTCTAAAATGTGGGCAGAGTTGGGACAAACAAAACGAAAACATTACTTAAATGCATAGATCTATAAATGATAAATAAGTAATACTATCTAATATTAAGACACCTATGACCTCATTCTATGGACAAAAAACTGTTCTATAAAGTGCCAGGAAATCATTTGTTACTCGGTTTTAACAAAATGTGATACTGTAAAAAGAAAGTGGTTTAAATATTGTTGCTAAACTGCAAGTAAAAGAACAGTGACCGGCAATGTCACAAAAACATTCCGGTATTTAACAAGCAACTTCTGAAGGAGGAGTATAGGTGTTCTGACATGAAAGAAGGCAATATGATAACCACTTACCCTCTTCTACAAAATATTAAGAATTTGAATGCACTTTTAGATATTTGAAACCTACACAAAACTGTCCAAATTACAACAGTGAAAATTAGTGACAATATTCTAACTTCAGCATTGAACCTCTGAAACATTGCAGACATTCATTGGGTACAGCCTGGTACAAATCTATAAAGAATCAAACAAAATATGAAATATACAATACAGTGATCACGCTGAGCAAAAAAAAAAAAAAATTGTGGGTCCCAAGGACACCTGGCTTTAGGAAACTGGGGTCCTGCTCCACAGTTTCTGGCTCCCATAACATATTATTGGAGGTGAGGGCAGGCAGCAGTTGGAACAGTGCTGGGGCAGGTAGCAGTTGGGGTAGTTGGGGTTAAGAGCAAGCAGGAATTGAGTAGAGCTGGGGGTATAGGCAGGGAGAAGTTGGAGTACAACTGTGGGTAGAGGGAAGTAAGGACAGGCAGAGCCACACTGGTAGGGAGAGAAGTGAAGACAGCAGTTATGACAGCGCTGGGGGGCAAGGAGTACTGGGGGTAGGGAGGGGGCAAAGGAAGATAGCAGCTGAGGCAGTACTGGGGACAAGGAAGAGGCTAGGGGTAAGCAGTACAGGAGCTAAGGAGAGGGTAAGGGTAGTTAGCAGCTAGGGCAGTACTGGGGGGAAAGAAGGGGGTTAGGGGCAGGTATCCTCCTACACCTGCTCCTTTACAGGATAATTCAACCTGGAAACTCCTGCCCTTAACTGATACCCGGGTAGCTGGCCGAGTACTGCAGTTCTACTAAAGTCCATACATTGCACTGGGGCGGGGGCGCAGTCACGTGGACTCAGCAATGTGTCATGGTTACATATAAAGTAAAGGCTCTCCTATTGGTCACAGCGGACATCGTTCCCATTGGTCCGGCTGTTACATCGCAGGCAGCGCTGCCGGCAGCAATTAGTTGAGAGAGAGGGCCTGCTGTATGCGCTGTGTGTGTGTTATGTATGCAGCAGCCAAATCACTGCGGCAGCACCTCCCAAACCAATTGCTGCCGGCAGCGTTTGGTTAGGGATACGCTGCTTGCAGTGATTGGCTGCTGTGGACACAGAACACACAGCGCGTCCTGCAGGACCCGTGCTTTTTAAAAACCAGGTCCCCAACTGCCTGTATCGCGTAAATACGTGCTCTAGCGCGTATTTTGCGATCACTGCAATATATCAAAAAGCTCTGCAAAACAAGATAGAACACCAAGAGGCACATCCGATTGATTAGGTCCTGTATCCCCCTGCATGATAAGCCACATAGGTTTTTCTTGCAATCTCAGGAGCAGCGAGGAAAAGTCAGCATTAAAATCCACCCTCTTGAATTTACTGATTTAACGTGGAGAGAAACCCACAGATTCCATTTATGCGTAATCTATGGGTTACCGCGCATTGCACTAGGGTTTACAGTGTAGGGAAATGGTGAATAATTGTATTGCTCTGGGCGTGGGACACAGCTTTTCCCCACGGAATAAACCCTGCGTCTAAGTGCAAGTATGTTAAGCTCCAGGGATGAGCACCCAAGGACATTCAATTGCCTATGCTGCAATACTACGGACTAGCGGATTTCTGCCCGCACTCTCCTGAGGTGCAAGCAGAAGTCCACATTAACTAGGCCCTCAAGTATAGTTGCGGTGTTACCACGTGCAGAAACATCACGCCCGGCACTTAACCCAGGAGATGCAGTTTACCCAGGCAGTAGTCGTAGTTAGGTGCATCTCTCAGGTTAAATGCCAGGCACAATACGTTCAATTGAATAGCTCTGGACACTTAACCCAGTAGGCTACATCCCAGCGATGAGAAATTAATTCCCCCCCATAGATCTGGCTGCTAAACTCAAATTTACTATATTGATCATGTTTGATCTTCATAAATGGCAGAAGGTGGTTGGTACTACAGGTTGTATCCTACATCAGGTTAAAGGAGGCCAAGAACATTGGTAAAATTACAAAAAGAAAAAAAAAAAAAACTTTTGCTAAAGACAAAAACACCTTGGACACTTGTCCAAATATTATATGCAGAGGAATTAAAAAGGTTATTAGCAAAACAGTCTACAATGTAGTAAACAGGGGACAGATTAGTTGCCCTTGCCAGTGAAGGGATCAAAAGGTAAGTAGCATATGGGCACTTTTGACTTCACATTTAAAAGCACGGCACTCCAAATTAAAATAATTACATTTTATATGTAAAACAGGGAGGATGTCACAATTACTCAAGCAGCGTGGACAAGTGTTCACCAATGTTCGGGCAGCACAAATGGTGTAATGGTTAGCATTACTGCCTCACATCATGGGTTTGATTCCCACCAGGGCCATAACTAGGGTAGTGCGACCTGTGCCATGGCACAGGGCACCGCAGAGGAGGGGGCGCTGTTAAAGCCTGTCAATTTTCCGGTTTATTATCGCTCTCACTTGTAGCTTCCTTTACCCCCAGCATCTTCTGGCCTCCCCCATCTCTTCCTGGCCATTCCTCATGAAGCCATGGCCCTTTTTGCAGGTGCACTCTTATGTCCCTATTGAAAAAACAGGGGGGGGGGGCACCAATGCTCTCTCTGGCACAGGGTACCAAAAAGTCTAGTTACAGCTCGGATTCCCATCACTGCCCTGTGTGGAGCTTGTATATTCTTCCCGTGCTTGCATGGGATTCCTCCGGATACAATCGTTAACTCTCATATTCCAAAAAAAATATGTAGGTTAATTGGCCTCTGACAAAAAAAAAGTAACCCTAGTGTGTATATGTTTGCATGTACATGTGGTAGGGAATATAGATTGCAAGTTTCACTGGGGAAGGGACCGATGTGAATGGCTCAATAGCCGGCGGTTCAAATCCCGACAGCGGCATCCCGATTACAGACGATCCCGACAGGGGCGGTAAGGGAATGGGTCAGATGTGAATGGCTCAATAGCCGGCGGTTCAAATCCCGACAGCGGCATCCCGATTACAGACGATTCCCATCAGCGACAGCCCGACAAGAGCAGAGTTAGAAGCAGCGGAAGCCCGACAGCACTGGAAATCCCAATCGTGGATAGGTAAGTATCTACTAACCTAACCCCCCTAACCCTAACCCTCCTTAGGGGTGCCTAACCCTAATCCCCCCTCAAGTGCCTAACCCTAACCACCCCCTTCCCCGTTGCCTAAACCTAAGTCCCCGGGGGGAATCCTAACCCTAAGTCCCCCCCGGGGGTGCCTAACCCTCCCTCCCCCTAGCCTAACCCTAACCCTCCCGGGGGGTGCCTAACCCTAAGTCCCCCTCGGGAGCCCTAAACCTAATCCTCCCCCCTGCGGCTGTCCGCTCGCGGCACCCGGCATCACTACGATCGGTATGCCGGGCGCTGGTCTCCCGGCGTAGGGGAAATGCGGGCGTCTACATCTAGACGCCCGGCATTTCACCCTTGCCGGGATATGACAGTCGGGAAGCCGGCTGCCGGTATTTAGGCAGTCGGCTTCCCGATTGCTTCCCGCGGTAAGTACCCTAACCCTCCCCCTCAACCCTCTAAGTAGTGCCTAGCCCTAACATCCCCCCTAGTGCCTAACCCTAACCTCCCCCCGGTCGTGCCTAAGCCCTCCTTCCGGCACCCTAAAAATAACCCTCCCGGGGGGGGGGAGGGGGTTGTCTAACCCTATTTGCCCTTCCCTGTAGCCTAACCTCCCCCCCTGGGGTGCCTAAACCTAACCCCCCCTATCCCCGGGGACAGTGATAATTACCCGGCATCCGGACATTCAGGACTCTGGCAGTCGGGATGCCGACACCGATATTCTGATCTCATTCGGGATAGCGGCATCAGCATTTCCAGCGGCAGTAAATCGGCACCTGGGATCTCGCCCGCCGGCTTTTTAACTACATCCTGAATGGCCATATACTAGCTGTTTATAATGTTCTCCAATACACACATTTCAGCAGACCCCATAAGAGAGTCTTTTAAACTCTCATGATAAATTGAGATTTGCAAGTATTGCAAGTATTGCACTATTTAGCTACTATAAAAATAAAAAAAATACTAAAAAGAACAAATAAACATTGAGCACTTCAGAAGCTGGAGAAGAGCTAAAGTTTAAAAGCAAAGATGTAATACCAACTCTAAAGGAATAAATTATTTTGGACAAAACACAGCCATATTATCTTTTATACAAATAGCTAAAAAACAAACAAAACGGGAGTGACTATTGGTGCTTCCTAATTATCTTTCAACAGTCAAACTTATGGGATCCATACATCAGCAATCAATTAGGGCAATTCCGTGTTTTGCAGCGAATTCTGTAAAACATTTGGCAAAATATGAGGTTCAGTGTCTGCCAGTTCCGGACAAAAAGTGATCAAAATTGGTTAATCAGGTTGTCAAACATATTGGATTTCAGCAACCAATCTGAAAATTATCAGCAATGTATGGGTACATATTGGTGGATTGAAGAATTGTTAAATCAGGAAAAAAGCAGAATCTGTGAATCGTTTTTTGCGATTGCTGATGTATAGGGTATGTAATGCTGGCTGTTGGGATGCCTCCTGTAAGAATACAGACAGCAGCATTCCAATGGTTGCTATACTTATCCTCCCCCCCCCCCCCTAACCCTCCCTTCTTGTAGCCTAACCCTCCCCACCCCGCACCCTAACCCGACCCGTTAGTGCCTAACCCTAAACCCTCCCCCCCACACACTTCCCAATGGTGCCTAGCCCTAATTCTCCGCCCTGGGGGTGCCTAACCCTAACCCCCCCCCAAAAAACCTAACCCCACTAGGCTCCCTAAACCTAACCCTTCCCCACCGCGGCTAAGGGCGCCCCGGGCTTACCTTGTTCGTTCTGGCGTCCTTCAGCGTTCCGCCTTCGGATTAAAATAGGCGTCGGTATTTAAACGCCTATCTTAAGTCCCTTGTCGGGATTTCAGAGTAGTATGCTACATCCCGTATAGGCCCCATAAGTCCAATAAAAGATAGATGGAGACTCAATTCTCTGAATCTGAACCCTTCTGCAGTCAGGTTTGCACCTGCGAAGTTTGCATTACAAGAAAGTTCTCGTGAACATTGTTCGTTCCATTTTACGCAGGTCAGCGAACAAAGTCCACTGATCATTAGAACACATTGTGTAGATACCTAACTGTTTAGCACAATAGTGTTTTGAAATGAGTGTGCCAGTAGTACTAATGCAACCAGACAATTCTGTAATATTTTTCTTCACCCTAATATAGGTTCAGTTGAAATAGATGTACAGTATGTACAAAGCAGGAATTCCCAATTTCTCCACTTCATAACATTGCAATTAGTGTGGGAAACAACTTGTGGTTGGATGTCAAGCTAAAGCTGGGTACACACTGACAGATATCTCCCACTCCATTGAACGGGCAATATATCGCCAGGTGTGTACAGTGGATACGTCTGAACGACATTGGATAAATCTGTGAATAATCTGCTGTGCAGTACAGTAGATGGCCAATATATCGGCCATCTGCTGGTGTGTACGGGCATCCCGACGACTGCCAATACACATGCTGCGAGATCCTGCGGCGATTGACAGGGCGGGCGACATATGCCCACCCATTCGAGCTGTCAAGCCCAGCACATCGGGCAGACGAATTGGTAAGTGTATATACACACTTACCAATCGATCGATAGATCGGCCGAACGGTCGACCTAGTGTGTACCCAGCTTAAGAGGAGCCCCAATTCTTCTTATTCTGCTGCAGGGTTACAGCAGAGTAGCTTGCATAGAGATAATATTTTCTTTATATTTCTTTACAATGGGGGCACAATTGGTAAACAAGATTTTCAGGAGTTTTGCCTTTGTTTATTAATACATTTGTGTTTTACTTTATTAATACATATGTATAATGGAATGGTTTTATGGACCCTTTACCATTATACTGAGGTAGCCCAAGCTTTTACTAGCGACAACCAGCCCAGACTGTGTAACCTGTGGCGGTCCAACTGAGGCTTACATTTGATACTGGATTGCTTGTTAAAGTATTAATTAGGTAAAATAAAAACCACACTAAACTTCACTGTCCAAAACAGACTCATACCTAAAGTTATTGGTTAACTGCTCACCAAAGTGATCACATTTTACTAAATGCAAAGCAAACTTTTCTTAATGCATATAGGTGATCAAAGGGCACAAGATGTTCCTCTTGGCAAATCTGTGCACCAAAAAAAATCAGGATGGCATGAAATATAGAAATTTAAAAAAAACATTTTAACCTAATTACTATTAATGAATAGTAATTATTAAGCTTATATCAATTCATAGTAGTTATCATTTTAATGGGTATTCCACCCTCAGATGAATTATTAGTCCTCTTGAGACCTTTACCAAATTATTTGGTAAAAGGTACCCATAAATGAACCACAGAAAAAGTAGGGCGACAAGAAACAAATTCTAGCTCATAACACATGGCTGAAACATAGTGGGAAAACAAAGATTTCTGTTTATATAACATTCCCAGATAACATGGAAAAGTTAATAAGTTAAAGACAATAACAAACAATCTAAAATGAATACTTTTATTGAGTGTTGTCCATCTATCCAAGGCTTAAAACAGTCACTTTGAAAAAAATCTAGTCTATCACCATCTAGTGATAAATACCCTAAAACATGTAAATTAAACTTTACTCTAACAAGGAAATTAAATTCTAAATCAGCTTCACTGAATATTTTGCATTCATATGACACTTACTTTCCTCATTTATTCAAATGTTACTTATAAGGCACCACAAAATATCCAGTGCTGTAAACAGGGGGGGTCGACAGTACACAATTACAAAGTTCGTAATCATGAGAACAGCATGTATTATTCTGCTTATCTGTGTGCATAAATGCAATTAGCAGAACAAACTCATAGCATACAGAACAATTCTGCTTGAAATTAAACCACAAAAAAAAAAAAAAGATTATAAATAAGGTAGGGACTAGGCTTGTCAGTCAGAGGTTAGATTCCCAATTATAAAAGCACAACATGATACGTCAGCACTAAATAAGTGTTAAAATAAATTGAAGATGTATATAGCTAAAAAATTAATTCATAAAAAATGCAACACACAAACATGTTCTAAGATGCAGGAAAATGGTTTACAAAGCTGTACACCCCCAGCCCCTTAAAACAGAAGAAAAATCCATTCACATTGTCAAAACAATACAGATGTAAAAGGTTAAATATCATTTGTTTTATTATTACTGTTCTAGTAAACAAACATTGATACTATTGTAACAATTACATTAACTGCTGTCAGTTACATAACCCAGAGACTGATGGAGAGGAAAGTGCACAAAAGGGGGTTTAAAAAAAAAAATAAGAATTATAAAAACAGATTAACCCTTTGACTACATTATGTAAACTAGTACCAAATGACACAACATTCTACATTCACAAAGACAACCTAAACTAGTCAAAAAAAATATTATACTACCTGGACATGTTAACAATGCATATGTATGTAATCTACTTACAGCAGCAATAAGGTGTGCATCACAATAAATAGCTGCATTCTTGCTCAGATGAGGCCTTTTAGCTGAAATAACTAGTGTTTGCCATGCTTGCAGTGATGTGAGTTGTGCCTGGGGCAGTGTGTTATGTGCATAGAGCAGGAGAGCCCTCCCCCCTGCTTCCAGGGCTGCACTCAGGTCCCTCCTCCATCTCCTCGCTGCTGCTGCACAACATCTATGACGTCTCTTTTATTTCTAGCATATTAAAATGGCATTTACCTGACTCTATAGTAAGATAAACACCGGTGACCCTGGCAGAGAGTAACCACCACCCAGCCATTCCTAGCCGACCAACATAAAGCCTCATTCCGCCCGATAACCCCACTGCCAGGCTTAGTGCATGCACCATACATCAGTGGCAAGTACCAAAAAAATGCGGGAAATTCAATTTTATTTCACTGTGCGAAAATATAAGGTAATAAAAAAACTTTTCCTAAGCGGTAGGAAAGTCTCACCAAATTCTGGTAAGTCCTGGGGTGCTCCTTGCCCGTCCAGTCCGCCCTTTTCGGCAGCAGCTGCAATAGAAAGAGACAGAGCGAGGGGGTCTGTTACCATCTCACATCCTGGTCAGGGCGCATCGGAAACTACTTCTATTTATATTGGTGTTTGGTGAGATTTCTGGCTGCAGCGTCCATGCTGATCTGCCAGGACGTCCCTGCTCTCTGCCTCTCTCTCTCGTGGGGTTATTGTATGCAGCCCCACACCCAGGTGCTTACCCCACATGCTGCCAGGGGGTGTGATAGTCAGGGTACATCACCCCGCAGCCCCCCGATACTAATACATGGCTCCCACGCCCCCTGCTAAGTGATGCCTGGCTTGGTGGGGGAGGGTGCAGAAGGCTCCGAGCCCTGGCATTCTCCTGTTGTCTTGTGAGGAATGGCTCGGCATGAGCACTACAGGGGGGCAGCGATGTGGCATCAGTGGGGGGCACAGTGCCCAGTACACAATATAGGGGGGCTCTGAAGTCCCCCATTCCCGAATTCCCCGTCCGTGTCCCCGCTCACCTCTTTCTTTTCCACCTCTCGGATCAGGACCTGGGAAGACAGAGCAGAGGATCACAACATGTCCCGAACCCCCAAATACACCTGAGCACAGATATTGGGGGCTAGCACAGAACTAGGGCTGAATGAAGGGGAACCACCCCCTTTCCTTAGGTTTATACCTGAGCTGCCTCCTGGCAGGGTCCATCTTCCAGGAATCTGGCAACGAGGAAATACAGCTCTGGAAGACACAGAAACAGAGGGTGAGGGACCAAGCATACACGCATCCTACACTGCATAGAACCATATATATGGTTTATTCGGGGGGATGGGGTGCTGCTGGGGAGGTCGCACATACCGGATTTGAGCTCGGTGCTGTGCTGGCTGCTGGAGGAGGACATGTTGGGGTAGCTGAGTATCCCCCCCCCTCCTCCTTTGCTTTCACTACTGCTGCCTCCTCCTCCCGCCACCGCCGCCGGAGCGGATCCCCGGGCCCTGCCCCTGGAGCTGTCAGGGTCTGGAGCAGGAAGGAGAAAGAGAAGCCTCCGCTTCCACCATGCAAAACCAGGCGGAGGGAGGAGGAGGAAACAACAAGCCTGAGAGAGATCGGTTCTCACTAGCTATGGTATCCCTCCGCCCAGGACTAGAGAAGACAAGAAAAAAAGTCCCCTACTCTTTTCATAAACACTGCATAACTTCCACATTCATGGAAAGCCCCTGATTTTTAGTTTTCAGATAATGTCATAAATTACGCCCCCAGTTGTATGCTGTATTCAGTGAAATTAAAATGTGGTACATTGTATATTATGACCACAAGAATTAAATAAACATTTATAAAAGTATTGGCCTACCTAAACTGGATGTTAAATACTGTATGTTTTCCCTAGTACTGTCAAAACATGCGCAATGTATGCCAACATTAAATGTTTTTATTTTATATACTGTAGAACACTGCATACTTTTCAGTCAGTTCATTAGTTCAAGTGAAGTTTACCTGAAACAATAGTG
Source organism: Taudactylus pleione (assembly GCA_031769625.1). NCBI lineage: Eukaryota > Metazoa > Chordata > Amphibia > Anura > Myobatrachidae > Taudactylus > Taudactylus pleione. The sequence goes on from JAUIMM010000014.1 coordinate 11,840,889, forward strand.
TTCCATAAAACCTATTTACATATCTTCGTGCAACTTGTTTCCATGTTCCCAAACAAAATATTAGCTCTGCTATTTATTTTTTTATGCTAAATAATTACTCCGTTATGTATTGCTTTTCCCAAATGTTATTTATAGCATGTGACAATTTATGTGGTTCATACACCAGAGCCAAGACTTGGGTTAAGGTGCCTACACACTTGCAGATGTGCTCACGATCCGACATCGTGTACAATTTCACATGAACTCTCCCCAGGAGCTCCCTGGCAGTCATGGGCAGGATTTGGTCTAAAAGCCACCAATTTGATACACGATCTCATGATTTATCGTGCATCGTGTGGGTTGTCCAAATCGTCAGATCGTGAGCTTACCAAACAACGCATGAGGCTCTTCACAATTGGATGGACATATAAATAATGGGTGGGGCTAGCTAGGGGGTATAAAAAGCAGGTGCCATTTTAACTCTGCACATTCTGCTCTGCTACTGTTATTATTATTATTATTACCAGTTATTTATATAGCACACACAAATTCCGCAGCGCTTTACAGAGAATATCTTATCATTCACATCAGTCCCTGCCCCAGTGGAGCTTATACTCTATATTCCCTATCACATGCTCACACACATACACACTATGGTCAATTTTGTAGGGAGCCAATGAACCTACCAGTATATTTTTGGAGTGTGGGAGGAAACCGGAGTACCCGGAGGAAACTCACGCAAGCACAGGGAGAATATACAAACTCTACACAGGGTCGTAGTGGGTGAGGCTAGGTGTATACCCGCTGAACTCTGTACATTGCTACTGTGCTCTGCTTTGTATTTGGCTTGCCTTTTACAAAGTGTGTTCTACCTGCAAGTGTGTTCTACCTGCATTCTATCCTGTTCCTGAATTCTGTGCTGATGGATCCCTATTGGTATAGAGTGTTGGTCGCCTATGCTGGGGTCAAGGTGATGAAGGAGAGGGCCCAGCGAAGGAGGAGAGCATGCTGGACCAAGGAGTGGCTGCTGCAAAGGGATACTCGCTCTCACATGTCCCTGCTGATGGAGATCAAGGAGAACAACCCGGACGACTACCACAACTACCTGCGCATGGATGACGGCACTTTCCAGGAGTTGGTGAGTATGGTGACCCCCCCACATCCGGAGGCAGGACACAAGGCTGCGGAGGGCAATCCCTGCTGAAGAGAGGCTGGTGGCTACCCTGAGGTACCTGGCTACATGAAGGTCACTGGAAGACCTGAAGTTTGGGACGCTCATCTCCCCTCAGTCCTTGGGCGTCATCATCCCGGAGACCTGCAAGGCTATTGTTAAAGTGCTGCAGTACCAATATTGTCAGCTAATAAGGCTGCATTAACAACACTGTGCCAACAACACTGCACAGTAATAAATAAAAAAATTTGGTGTTTTTTTTTAGATATAAATTTTAAATCATGCATATAAAATGTATAAAACAACATTATCACCAAATTTTATCAGTTCCAATAGCTAGGCTGCTGTATTGTATAAGGTGGGTCAGATGCCAGATTGAACAGGCCAATACACACATGGCACAAGTACAGATTGTGGCCCCGGCTTCCATCAATCTATACTTGCGCCATGTGTGTAGTGACCTTGTCCAATCAGCGTCATCATCACCGTATACCATAAAGTACTTATTGGGAGTGATAAAATTTGATGATAGCACAGGCAACAATAATACAAACAAAATAAATTACATCTTCAAAAAATGGGGCAAAATCATCTTCTGCCTCCAGCATGGCAATGTAAATTGCCTGGCTTGTGGATGGGGTACTGGGTGGGGGGCTTCACAGAGGTGGTTGGGGCAGGTGAGCAAATAAGAGGGTCTGCTATATATGTTGAAATATGCAGATTAGAATTTATAGCCCTAATCAGCAGCTCATAGACCAGCCTCTGGAACTCCCTCTGTGTTTGTCCTATTATTTGCGCATTGCGCTATTTATATGTGACGTAAAGTCATCAATATGGTCCAGTTTTCTTTGGAGGATTCGTTCTACCTGCTGCAGGAATATGTCCTCCGGCTCGGTGGGTTGCTGTTGCTGCTGCTTTCTCCCCTGCCATATTTTTTTTCTTTGGGGAGGTGCGGAAGATGTTGGGGGGGGGTTGAATGGTCGGTGGGCATGGGGATGAGGTATCCACCTCGCTGTCCCCGATCAGACTGTTGTCAGGAGTTGTGGACAAATCAGGGTCTTGGGTGGGAGTCTGTATAGGAAAAAAATGGAGAAAAAAACATTATGGTCATGTTTTAACCCATTTTTTACTGTTTTTTTAGTTTCCAAACAATGTGGATGAGTGGAAGGGCATCGCTGAAGAGTTTGAACAACATTGAAATTTCCCTAACTGCGGAGGAGCCATCAATGGAAAACATATATGCATCAACCCACCTGCCAACACCGGATTACTGCAACTATAAAGGCTTCTTCAGCATCGTTCTCATGGCAGTGGTGAATGCCAACTATGAATTTTTGTTTGTGGATGTTGGCAAGAATGGCCATGCTTCAGATGGTGGGTCCTTCAAACAGACTGCATCCTACCAAAGACACACCAACAAAACCCTCAACTTGCCATCATTGGACAGGACAAAATTATGTTTTAGTCGCAGACGAGGCTTTTGCTTTACATGAACATGTGGTGAAGCTATTTGCACAGAGCGGCCTGACCAGAGAGAAGAGGATCTATAACTATCGTCTATCCCAGGCACAGTACATTGTGGAAAATGCGTTTGGAATACTGAGTAACCGGTTCCGCATTTTCCACACCACCATAAACCTATGTGTGGTCAAGATAGACTGGGTTGTGATGGCGTGCTGTGTGCTGCATAATGTTTTGTGAAGAAAAACTACACAACGGGGACCGGTCACAGCTAGGCCAGAAGATGCAGGACATCCGGAGGAGATTGCCCAGTTTATATCAGTGTCTGCACCACCAATTCAAACAACATCGACAGCACGTGCCAAAGGAGTGAGGGAGGAGTATATGGCCTATTTCAATGGACCAGGTGCGGGTGCCATGGCAGGAGGACTGTCTGAGATAACCGACTAAAGAGAATATTTTGGATTTTTCTAAAATGTTTTGTATTAAAAAAAAGGTTTTGGTGTATGAACTGTGGGCCTGATTCAGAGCTGAACGCTCTGACCAGAGCGCTCGCTCTGAATCAGGGCCCTCCTACCTTTTTTTTGGAGCATCCTCATGGACGCTCGCATAGCATGGACGCTCGCATAGCTGTGGGTTACCACCCACAGCTATAACGAGCGTCCATGATGATGGTCGCGATGGTCTTGACCATCGCGACCATCGGGCTTGCGACGGAGACCCTGCGGTAGGGTCTCGCTGCCGCAAGCCCTGGAGTGATTTTGGCTCTATCAGAGCCAAAATCACTCCCACTGACATCACTAGTGATGTCAGTGGGGCCGGCTTCAGACAGTAGGCGTTCCCATGGGAACGCCTCCGTCTGGCAGGCATGCCCACCAAAGGGGGCGTGCTGTCAATCATCATCGACAGCACGCCCCCTTTGGTGCGAGACCCGGAGCGACAGCCGTCTGGCAGGCCCACCAAAGGGGGCGTGCTGTCAATCAACATCGACAGCACTCCCCCTTTGGTGCGAGACCCGGAGCGATGGTGAGCCTGTCGCTCGCCGGGTCTCACGCATGCGCACGACGGAGCTCCCTCCATCGTGCGCATGCGCAGTGGGGAACATCGACCCGCTTGTGAGCGTCCTGCCGCTCGCGAGCGGGTCTGAATGACCCTCTATCTTTACTTACCAAAACATCCTCAGACAGTCTACTCACTTCTACCTCTCAGTTGGCGATCAAGACCAGAGACTGCCGTTGTGGCTCCTACTCAGTGTGGGCTGATGGATATCGTCGGTGGCCGTTCTGGAACGCTTGGATTCCTCCACTCTCTTCCTTTCCTTCACGTACACCGTGCGCAAATTCTGGATTTTTGCGCGGACCGTTTTGATGGTAGCATCAGAGTAAAACTTCTTGCTGTACTTGAGCAATTCCTCCAACGCTGCCATTTTTCTTGACTTATTGGCGTAGTCTCTACAGCATATCCGCCATAGACATTCTTTGGACTCCAGGATCTCCAGGAATCCAGTGACATATTCTTTCTCCTTTTCCATAGACAGTTCTAGGAAGAAGAAAAATATGGCCATATATAGTTTTAGCAATAATTGTAAATAGTTTTGTGATTTTTAATGTTGATATGTTTGGTTGTATTGTAATGTACCGTGTTTCCCCGATAATTAGACCTACCCCGAAAATAAGACCTATCCTTAGTTTTGATGGATGGCCCAAAATAAGCCCTACCCCGGAAGTAAGACCTATTAAAATCAAATTTTTACGGGTCCCTGCACTACACTAGCCAGCTCCGCCCCCCGCATGTAGTACCGTATCGTACTACGGTAAATGAAAGAGCTGGAGGAGGCTACCCGCTCCTCCACCAGCTTATGGTACTGTAGTCAGACTGCTGGAGTTAGCGCACGTGACGTCATGATGTCACGGCGCGCCTCTGAAGGTGGACTACGTAGGAGCCGCGGATCGTGGATGAAGAAGCCGCCTCCCGATTCTTCTTATTGTAAAAAGGTAAGTGGGAAATGGCTGCAATCAACACCATGGTGGGGGGGTGGGTGGGGGTTCGGGCTGGAGAGGCACAGACTATTCAACAATAGGGGGGGGAGAGAGAGAGGCAGAGGCTGCAATCAACAACAGGGGGGGGGGAGGGAGAGCACAGGCTGCATTCAACATTAAATTAAATATCCAAATTAAAATAAGCCCTACCCCGAAAATAAGCCCTATGGTGGTTTTTGGACCAAAAAAAAAAATAAGACAGTGTCTTATTATCGGGGAAACACGGTATATATTTTAATTTTTAGGTACATTGCAGTGTGTTTGTTCATGTTATGGTGTTGTAATATGTTTGTTATGGTGTTTTAACATGTTTGTTAGTCTTTTAATATTTTCTAGGTATTTAATAGGTGGCCGTGACATTGGTGGACAGTGAGTAGGTGGTGTATAATGCATAACCCAGCCACCGCCTGCCTCATATAGGCGGGCAGTGGCTGGGTCATGCTTTATACTTTTAGGGGGACAGAGGGTGGGTGACATTGGTGGGTATGTGGGTGGCTTACATTGGTTGACAGGGTGTATAATGCATGACCATGCCACCGCCCACCTCATATAGTCGGGCGGTGGCTGGGTCATGCATTTATAGGTGGACAGTGGTTGGCTCACATTGGTGGACAGTGGTTATTTAAAGGTGCATCAATGCAGCAGTAATACTCACCAAAACACAGAAGTCCAGACTTGGGTGTGTAGGCTGAATCGCGTCCTTCTTCAAATCATGATGCTGCACAAGATGGCGATTTGGCGTGTACAGGGATCTGTCAGTCAAGTTACGGGACATACCATAGATTGTGCCTTAGATCGTGAGTAAAAAGTACTCATAATCTCCACAACATCATGTACGAGATCGGGAAAATCTGCCCTACAGCATGGCAGACCTGAAGATGCGATGTACGACCTGCGGGTACGCGCATCGTGATCGTGAGCGGACACTCACGATTTTGGCATATTTTACACGATTTGTCATCATGATGCGTCGGAATCGGACAAATCGTGTAAAATATCGCTAAGTGTGTAGGCGCCTTTAGGCACAAAGATCCTTATTTATTAATGATCACATTTGCATCGCGATCTGGGTGTAATATTTGCACCCATGATCGTATTGCATAATGCGATCATAAGGCTGGGATCTACAGTCATCTTTATTTTCTCTCTTTATTTTGGTTACTAACTTACTCATAATACTTAATCATCATATATACTTAATCATCGTTTATTCCTATGTTATGTATGTGATCCTTTCTGATTGGCTGCAATACATGCCCATTATGTGGCATGAAACGTGATTGATTTGCCTGCTATACTTCAGCCGTCACCTGCGCTCTAACTGGTGAACAAATAGGGTGAAACACGCTTCCCGGCTCAGTAGCCCCTGTCGGCGCCGACGGGGACTTCCACCTCGCTACTCTGGCATATGGAGAAATCCTGCTATTTCAGCAAACACCACCCCACAGAGGTACTCCTTCTCCGGGCTAAATTGCTCTCTCATCCCGTTCGGCACTGACTACCTGCAATACTCTAATGAGTATCAGGTAGCACGCCGGTTAACTTTTCTATATGGACAGAAAATGTGATTTCATCTTTTTTCTGGTTTGTGTATGCTGTTTGTCTGACCCTTTTTTATTACTTGTTCACTGCTTTTGAGCACACATATAGTTTGGGGGATCTAACTACAGCAATACAACACTTCCTCTTTCACTGTCTATACACATTACCCTAGACTTATGAGATAAGGTTAATATATTGTCTAATTTATTTTTGCAGTGATACCGCTTTATGGTATGTAAATATAAGATGTAAAATGGTATTGTGCATAATGTTATACTGGATCAATCCTGATGACAGGAGAGTGGATTAATAACCTCAGACTTACATATACTGCACGATCTGCGGTGTATTTGCATCATCTATTTTTGTTGAGAGGCAGGCTGACTGAATGAAAAAGGTTTTTATATGTGATGAAATGCTAAAACAAATTAATTACATAGGATATTACTATATGACCTTTGACTTATGCATACTGAATGACCTGTGATCACTTATGGCAGGGGTGGGGAACCTTTTTTCTGCCGAAGGCCCTTTTGATATATACAACATTATTCGCGGTCCTTGTGCAGGTCACACCCCTTCAGTGTGATGTCACACTGGGGCGGGGCTACAATTACCAGTGGTTACAGCAATCCCCAGAGCAACATGAGGATGCTTCGGGGAGCTGTAAGGGCAGCAGTGTGGCCATCTGAACAGGGCCATCTCTTCCATTGGGCTTGTTGGGCAGTTGCCCAAGGGCCCGAAGCTTGTAGGGGTCCGCCAATCCGCTTACCCTGCAGCTGTGGCCAGTTGGTAAATTTGTGATATTTTTATAAGCCGGCCGCCGGTGCACTGTATTCTGATCTAACCTCGGTGACGAGTACTCACCTCTATCCCAGTTTCACTTCATCCGCCGGCTTCAGACCAGTCTCTCTGCATGTGTGGGAGGTCTGATGGGCATGCAGGACGGTTTAATTTTATTGACCATTTACAAATTTTCCCATGAATTGGTGGGTAGGGGCCCCAGTGCATTGCTTTGCCCAGTGCCCACCCTGCTGTTAAGACAACCCTACATAGATTCTTGCTGCAGGGTGCCATTCTAGGCACCCTGCTAGCCAGATGAGACGAGCAGTAAAAAGCTCAGAGGGCCAGTCCAAATGATTCCGCGGACCTTATACTGCCCCCAGGCCTGAGGTTCCCCATCCCTGCCTTATGGATTAGTGCATTGTGCTATATTTTCCAATGAAATGCCGATCTATGATATGTATTAACTGTTTGACTTGCTACATATTGAATGCTGATACACTTGTGATTATATTGTTACCATTCCAATAGGAGACTTTCTTGTGATACACTGCCATATAATATGCAACTTTTATCTCTATTTCTCCTTTTCATATTTGTGAATCTATAAAATGTCATACTTTTACTCATTCAGCAATGTATCATCCCACTGAATACACAGCTTATGTATTTGTATCAATGCGTATTATACTGTTGCAAAATAGGAACTCATAAAGCCATTGGGGTCACTATCAACGGAGGAGACTTCGCTATTCCTGCTATACTCTATACATAGCAGAGAAGTCTGCGAGATTACTTTATACTTGCTTTAATATTTTCACCATTTTGGGAACTTGTTTCTATAGCCCAATTGATTACCATGTGGATTTTATTATGGACAACCAATATTTGTAAAAAGTGTTGACCTATAATAGCCATATGGTTTTGTGTATTTTGTACAATTTCTTTATTTTCGTTATTTTAATGATTTGTTGCGTAAAGTGGTATATATTCTACAGGCCTTAGGCGCCTGGTTTTTTTTTTTTATATTGGAAATAATAAAAGTAAAGTTTTACTTACCTATAGATATTGTATACATTATGTTTTGAAGTTTGTGCCCCCACACAGGGTTTTTCTTTCTTGCTACTCCTACAGACTCTTCTCTTAGGCTCAAAGTAGGAGTATACATTTGATATGTAACAAAGAACAGGGACATGCAGTCAGGGGAGGCAGAGCATCAGCGGTCTCTTCCTGTGCCGGGACTCCTGCGCATGCCGGCGGACGGGATGCCATCCGCTGATATACCGACTCCGGAATTCCAACCGCCGGCAAAATGCAGATGCCGCAATCCCGAATGAGATCAGGCTACCGGCGTCGGTAAACGTTAGGGTTAGGAACCACTGGGGAGAGGTTAGGCACCACTAAAGGAGGGTTACTTACCTCTAATGTCGGGATCTTCAGCGTTCGGGCCTCTGGCGTCAGGATTTGTATATAATACCCAACCCCCCATAACTATATAGCCACCACAGAGCTCTCTGAAATTAGCAAATGACTCTAGGACCTTCTCAAACACCAAACTTCTTAGTTACATTTTGCACAAGATGTTGAGCACTGATTCTGAGGTCCATAAGTTTACCTTGCTAAATTTCTGTTCTAAATTGAAGGTAACCTGGTTCTAAGGAACAATATTGTTATACAGACATTCTAGCTTTGTTGTGTTGGAAGGAGTGTGCTCCTGCACTTCATCCTGCATGGTAAGCTTACTCGGGAATCACTAGCACCTGCCAAAGCTCAGACAGGCCCAACATCTGAACGACCCTAGGAGACTGACAGTTGTAGTACCATATAGAGCCCATTATGGACACTGCAAGTACACTATCATGGGAGGCAATAGTGCTACCATCTGCCATAATGCCACTCACCCTTAGCTCCAGGCTGCTTATATATATATATATATATATATATATACTGTGGTGAGAGGGGTTGTCTCTCACCTGAATTGCTCACATTCTGGTAGGATCAGCTCCCTCCAAGGGAGGCAGGAGTGAAGACTGTGCATTCTGCATTAGCAGTGGAGGTGTGGAACTCCAGGTTTTCACGATTGCACAGGCCTAGCTGCATATCATCACTGAGCAGCATAGGAAGCGTTTAAAATGCTCACAGATCCACTGCTCTGTGCACTGATGCTGATTAGCAGTTAGTAGGAGAGTTGTAGTGCCAGGGACCAAAGGACTATGCTGAGAGAGCATGGCTGATTGTGGCTGCAAGCTACTGCTGACTACTAAGCACGAGGTGTGCTGGGACCTTTTGTGTTTATTCATTTATTTTCTGTATGTGCCTGTGTTTCCAGGCCTAAGCCTGAGTATGCTAAAGTGCAGTGTCTGCTGCCATTAAAAGACACTTCTTTACCCAGTACCTGCCTTTCTTAGTCCTCATTTCAACACCACGTGTTACATATTATATATATATATATATATATATATATATATATATATACAGTCAGGTCCATAAATATTGGGACATTGACAGAATTTTCAGATTTTGGCCTCTATTCACCACCACAATGGTTTTGAAATTAAACAAACAAGATGTGCTTTAACTGCAGACTTTCAGATTTAATTTGAGGGTAATTACATTCAAATCGGGTGAACGGTTTAGGAATTACAACAGTTTCAATATGTGCCTCCGACTTTTTAAGGGGCCAAAAGTAATGGGACTATCAACTCAAAAGCTATTTCATGGACAGGTGTGGGCTATTCCCTCGTTATTTCATTATCAATTAAGCAGGTAAAAGGTCTGGAGTTGATTCTAGGTGTGACATTTGCATTTGGAATCAGTTGCTGTCGACTCTCAATATGAGATCCAAAGAGCTGTCACTATCAGTGAAGCAAGCCATCATTAGGCTGGAAAATCAAAACAAACCCATCAGAGAGATAGCAAAAACATGAGGTGTGGCCAAATCAACTGTTTGGAACATTCGTAAAAAGAAAGAACGCACCGGAGAGCTCAGCAACACCAAAAGACCCGGAAGACCATGGAAAACAACTGTGGTGGATGACAAAAGAATTATTTCTCTGGTGAAGAAAAACCCCTTCACGACAGTTGGCCAAATCAAGAACACTCCCCAGGAGGTAGATGTATATGTGTCAAAGTAAACAATGAAGAGAAGAGTTCACAAGAGTGAATATAGAGGGTTCACCACAAGATGTAAACCATTGGTGAGCCACAAAAACAGGAAGACCAGATTAGAGTTTGCCAAACAACATCTAAAAAAGCCATTACAGTTCTGGAACAACATCCTATGGACAGATGAGACAAAGATCAACTTGTACCAGAGTGATGGGAAGAGAAGGAAAGGAACTGCTCATGATCTAAAACATACCACCTCATCAATGAAGCATGGTGGTGGTAGTGTCATGGCGTGGGCATGTATGGCTGCCAATGGAACTGGTTCTCTTGTATTTATTGATGATGTGACTGCTGACAAAAGCAGCAGAATGAATTCTGAAGTGTTTCGGGCAATATTATATGCTCATATTCAGTCAAATGCTTCAGAACTCATTGGACGGCGCTTCACAGTGCAGATGGACAATGACCCGAAGCATACTGCAAAAGCAACCAAATAGTTTTTTAAGGCTAAAAAGTGGAATGTTATGCAATGGCCAAGTCAATCCCCTGACCTGAATCCGATTGAGCATGCATTTCACTTGATGAAGCCAAACCTGAAGGGAAAATGCCCCAAAAACAAGCAGAAAGTGAAGACATTTGCAGTAGAGGCCTGGCAGAGCATCACCAGGGATAAAACCCAGCGTCTGGTGATGTCTATGCATTCCAGACTTCAGGCTGTAATTGCCTGCAAAGGATTTGCAACAAAGTATTAAAAAGTGAATGTTAGATTTAGGATTGTTTAGTTTGTCCCATTACTTTTGGCCCCTTAAAAAGTGGGAGGCACATATAGAAACCGTTGTAATTCCTACACCGTTCACCTGATTTGGATGTAATTACCCTCAAATTAAATCTAAAAGTCTGCAGTTAAATCACATCTTGTTTGTTTCATTTCAAAGCCATTGTGGTGGTGAATAGAGGCCAAAATCTGAAAATTCTGTCAATGTCCCAATATTTATGGACCTGACTGTATATATATATATATATATATATATATATATATATATATATATTGGCAGGGTCAGCATGATTCCACTTGATGTGGAATGTCCAGATATCTCAGGATTGGCAGAGCAAAAGCAGTAGGACTGAAGGGTCCAGTTCAGGTGTTGCCTCAATCAGTTGTCAGATCCAGGCCAGGGTTTGTGTGTGTAAGTTTGAGTCTGGAAAGGCTGCTGATTACAGACACCTGTGTGATGCTGGTAAAAGAGCTGCAGAGACAATGAGAAACTGATCCTGATGGTGAACTAGTCACCCAGATTATAGGCCCGGGGGTGACTAGTGTGAGTCCACTAAAGAACTGTATTGCTGTTTAGAAGGGTCTGTGTACCAGCCTGTAACATCTTGCCTATGAACAACTGCACTGTCTTGTATATCTGCATGTGGAGAGGAAATAAACATCTGTTGGTTTTACACGGTCTATGTGATTCTAGTCACATTTGGCGCCTGAACAAGGACCTCGCTGGATACTACTACACAGCAAGAGCCCAGATACAGTGACCGAATCCACCCACAGCAAGGACAGTTAACTTTGATTCAGCGTCAACAAACTCAAATTCAGTTATTACATGCAGAGTTAACTGAAATGAGGAAAGGAGGGCATGAGCGATAGGTGTTACAGAAGCTTACGCTATCTGATGACGTTGAAGCTTTTCTGTGCACCTTTGAGCATACTGCTACATGTTTAAAATGGCCTAAAGAGGAGTGGGCTGCCAGACTTGTTCCCTGTCTCACAGGGGAACCTCAGAGATCGTATGTTGATTTAAACGTGACTGAGGCAAACTCCTATCCTCACTTGAAAAAGCCCATACTCTGCAGGACATACTCTGTCGGGTGCAGCGCATTTCCTTCCAAGTCACCGCCGGGAGTTCTTTAACCAGTGATGTGCGGTCAGGTGAGGCAGAACCTATCCTGTCATACTTCAGTATACTACAGAGTTTTTACTATAAAAATTATAAGAAAAATGTAAAGAAAATATTATAAATATCTTCTTTGCATTATGCTAATAATTTTTATAGTCAAAACTCTGGAGTAAAAAGTGTATGACAGGCGAGGCACTGCCTCTCCCCTGTCTACCTTTTCCGAACATCCCTGATCAAAACACACAAAATTTTCTGCACTATGGAGCTCATTCAGACCTGCTTGCAAGATGCAATCGCTCGCTGGCAAAAAGGGGCCGGATATTTAAATTAAGCGTAAGGACGCCCACTATTTTTTAGCGAGCTATGGCAAAGTGCGCTCTCAAATGTCTGAAGATGCCCCCTTGCCACTCGTAACACACGTCATTTCTGGGAAATGAAGGAACTATCGGGACCATCGTGAGCCATCGGAGCTGCTCGCAGCCGTTGGGGTTGCCATAGCCTGCCGCAAACACAGCGATCAGCGCTGGCTGAAATACATGCAGGTGACGTGTACAATGACGCTAATTTGCTAATTATGCACGCCCTCTAAACGGCGTTTTGGCGGCCAGACACTCCTACGTTCGCACATCCACTCCCCCGTTCACAAGCACCTTTCCCTGTTACCACCCACAAACGGCACTTTCTGTCACTCAAAGCAGCGACCTGATAGTTGCTTTACGAGCTACCAAAAACAGATCGCAACGAATGGCTTGCGCACGCGCACTGCGAATTATACACATGCGTAGATGGGCGGAAATCGCTCAGAGCGAGCGATCGCGCTTTAGAGAGTTGGTCTGAATCAGGTCCTATGTACTGCTGCACCTTTGTATAATGCCCACATGAACCCTCGGGTTCATATATATGTGTGTGTAAATCTGCTCTGATACTAGCCAGTGCCTCCCCAGCCATTTACCTCACCACACGTCACTGTCTTTAACTCGTGATCAATCAAAGGTTGTGGATGGGTTCTCTCATTCCTCTCAGTCCCAGCGATTGCAATAAAAGAAATTGACAATGAAAAAAATTACCTAAAAATGTATTTGTATTACGTGCCTTGGTGAAACAAAATTTTTGCCTGGGCTCCACATGGTTTAGAACTGGTCCTGCAAAGGGAATCGGTATGATTTACAGTCGGACCCATGCCCGGCGGTTCAAATCCCGACAGCGGCAGCCCAACAAGGATGAAAATCCCGATCGTCCCCAGGTAAGTATTCACTAACCTATTCTACCCCCTAACCCTCCCTTAGAGGTGCCTAGCCCTAACCTCCCCCCTAAGTGCCTAAACCAAACCCCCCCTTCCCCGCCGCCTAAACCTAAATCCCCCGGGGGGCGCCTAACCCTAACCTTCCCCCGGGAGTGCCTAACCCTAACCACCCCCTTTCCCTAGCCTAAACTTAACCTCCCGGGGAGGTGCCTAACCCTAAGTCCCCCCCCCCCGGGAACCCTAAACCTAACCCTCCCCCCCGCGGCTATCCGCGCTCGGGATTAAGCAGTCAGGATTTGGTCCACCGGCTTCCCAACTGCATACCCCTACAAAGGGGCATCTGTAAAGTCAGGAATGGTTTGCTCCATTTTCACAGGGAGAAAACACACCAAACTAAAAGGAAAAAAGCAGATGATTATCTATGACATCTATATAATAATGGGCTCCAATTCTGCGGCTCCCACTGCAGTGACAGGTCAGAACAGTTATAGAAAATGGAGGAGCACTCTGCATCAGGAATGGGATAAGTATACAGCAGGAATGGGGTGGAATTGGGTATGGTCTGATGTGACCCAGCATATGCCGTGTCTCTTTACAAATAGTATTTGTACTAATATAATGTAATACTAAAATCCAGATTATAATTATAATATTTTTCACCCCATGATCTGGTACAGTTTAACATAAATAATGTTTGGAGGTGGGATGGTGTATTGCATTTCACATCCCCTCTCCAAAAAAAAAAAATGATGACTTCACCCCTTCTCTGCCGAGGGTTTTCTCATTATCAATTTTTTTTTTTTTTATGCGGTGCTTACACAACTTATATTTTGCTTTTTTTTTCAGAAGGCTTTGTATTTTCAGAAAATGCCATGTCTTTTTACTCATTCTAACACGTCAAAATTCTTTTTACCCAGATGGCCAATAAAGTGTCTCTTCCATAAATTTCAAAGGGAGCTAAAAGTAAACGTGATTTTTTTTCATCTTATCAACACCACTAAATAGTAAAAAGCATGATTCTGGGGTTCATTCAGACCCGGTCGTTAGCGCCGATGCACTCGGACCGGGTCGATGGCCCCCCACAGAGCATGTGCACGACGGCGCCGTCGTGCACATGCGTGAGACCCGCTACGACCGACAGCGCCGGTCGTAGCGGGCCTCAATCCAAAGTGGGCGAGCTGTCAATGTTGATTGACAGCTCGCCCCGTTTGGAAGGTGGGCCGTAGGGGTGGCAGGCCAAACGGGGGCGTTCCCATGGGAACACCTACCGTTTGGGGGCGGCCCCACTGACATCACTAGTGATGTCAGTGGAGAGCTTCCGGCTCAGACAGAGCCGAAAGCTCTCCGGGGTTTACGACAAGGGAGACCCTACCCTAGGGTCTCGTCGTAAGCCCCGATGGTCGTGATGGTCTTGACCATCGCGACCATCACCTTAGGCGGTCGTAAGGCTGTGGGTGTTAACCCACAGCCTTACCACCGCAAAGGAGGACGTCTTGAAAATTCAAGACGTCCTCCTCTCATTCAGACCGACCGCACGCTCTGTGCGACCGGCTCTGAATGAGGTCCTCTATGTGTACGCTTTGACCCAAAAAAAAAAAAATCGCCACTTGTCACTGTCTCAATTTAAATGCTTACTATGTGTAGGAAGAATATTGTAGCCCAACAAAGCTTAACATTTTGTAAACTAGATTAACTACCGCAAAGGGGTTTATGGACCTCATTCAGAGGCGGTCGCACGGAGCGATTGGTCGTAGCGAGCGATGTTTTTTTCAACTGCGCATGCGTGTACATGGCAGTGCGCGTGCACAAGCCTGTCTTTCCGACCGCAATCCTCTTGCTCGTTAGTCACTACGAGGTCGTAGCTGAGATTGACATTTTGTGCCGTTTGTGGGTGGTTACAGGGGAAGGTGCTTGTGAACGGGGGTGTGGTGGTGCGGACGCAGGCGTGGTTGACCTTAAAAAGGGCGTTTTAAGGGCATGCATATATTACTGAGTGAGTCATCACAAACGTCATCTCGTTGCAATAACGATGCTACTGCTCGTAGTGCTAAAGGTAGCCCACGGTCTACCTGAAGCATTGCGAGTGCAAGTGATGGTTTCTGCCTCAACCGATGTCTGTAGGCAATTAACACTGTAACAGGTGTTAATCGTGCTGACGTAGGTTGCCGCCTGGGACCGACTCTGAATTAGGCCATAGAGATAGGAGGTGTGCTTTCATTGTTGTGGGTGTTTCCGTGCTTACGATGTGCATTGCGACTGAGCGCTCGTTTTGCATATTCTCGATCACTTTGGGTGCTAACGATCGCTCTCGAGCGACCGCCTCTGAATGAGGTCCTATGTATCAATCAGTGAAAAGAGTGAAGAATTGGACCAGTGGTGAAGTTGCCTATAGCAACTAATCAGCTTTGAGATAGTATTTATCAAGTACATTCTCTAAAATTATAGGTAGAAGCTAATTGGTTGCTAAGTGCAACTGGTCCACTTATGCACTATATTCACTGATTGATACATCAACCCTTTAATGAAGAACCACTTTCATTATTTGAAACAAGATGGTGTAGACATGGACTTTAGATTCCCCCCTTCTGTGTACTGCTTCAGTCATTGGACCAGATTCAGACCCGCTCAATGGCCGGGCAGTGCACACGCCCCGGAGTGAGTGAGAAATCACTCGCTCCGGGGCTCGCTACAAGACGGGGCGGCTGTTGATGTTGATCGACAGCGCGCCCCATTTTGTAGGCGGGTCAGGGGGGGGTGGCTGCACAAATGGAGGTGTTCCCGAAGGAACGCCTGCCATTTGTGGGCGGCCCTACTGACATCACACGTGATGTCAGTAGTGAACTTCCTGCTGTATTAGAGCAGGAAGTTCACTGGAGCTTGTGGTGGACGAGACCCTACCACAAGGGTCTTGTCGCAAGTCCGATGGTCGCGATAATCACGACCATCGCCAGGCCATCCACTGAAGCTGTGGGTGGTCACCCACAGCTTAGCGAGCGGCCTGGAGGCCGGGGTAAAAAAAAAAACGCCCGCCCTGATTCAGAGCAAGCGCTTGCAAATAACGAGCGCCTCTGAATCAGGGCCATTGTCTGGTGATCATCAGACAATAACTACTAATGGGCATATTGTTTGAAAGAGGAGACTCCCCTCTTTCAAATAATTGTCACTGCATGTGTGTTTGGGACACTATGGAGAAGAGAGGGCACATTGCACCCTTACCCCAACTACGAAAAACTATATATTTTTTTGTAGTGCTGAGTCAATTTGTCTGGTGATCAATGATCATAAGTGATAACCAGACAATGTCTGCTAAGTGGCCACATCATTTTAAAAAGAGGACCCCCCTCTTAACAGGGGTAATTGTGGATGTGATAGAGTATGTAGTGCCATCCCATCCATATATTGAAAATTTATGATTTCCTGATCACCAAAGTGATGATTTCCTGATCACCAGAGTGGCCCACATCATTTGTAAGTGGGGACTCTCCATTTTCAAATATAGTTGCCCACTCGTTTGCAGATGTCACTGTGGGGGTGATAAAGCACGCCCTCCCAACATATATAAAAATTAACATTTTCCATAGTGTGGGGTAACATTGCCTCTTTCTAAAATAGGTTCCCTTTAATTATTTGTCATCAGGTTGGGGGTGAGCTTCCCTTGTCTTGACTAGATTATTTCTCTGTAGTGCAGTGGGTTAATGTCCGGTGAGCAGTGTGATCATCAGACATTAGCCTTTATATGGACACCCCGTTTGAAAGAGGGGACTTATTGACATCTCTATAAAGGTTGGGTATGGGTTCCCGGCGGTGGGGATGCCGCTGGTCAGAATACCGACAGCGGCATCCCGACAGTCATAGTACCACTAATCCTAAGCCTAACCCCTGCCCTAACCCTCCCTCCACAGTGCCTAAATGTAACCTCCCCCCTAGTGCCTAAACCTTACCTCCCCCTCTCCGCACCCTAACCCTCCGTTCCCATTGCCTAAACCTAACCTCCCCCCAGTGCCTACATCTAACCTCGCCCTCCCTGCACCCTAAACCTAACCCTCTCCCCTTAGTGCCTAACCATAACCCTCCCCCTAGTGCCTAATCCTAACCCCTACAGCTAATCCTCCCCTAACCCCCTATACTTACCTTCGGGATGCTGGGGGTCAGTATACTGGAGCCGGGATCCCGACACTGTGGGGATTCCAGCGACGGTATTTAGACCATCGGCATCTCGCACCTAGGGATGCTGACTACATCCCATCTATAGGTGCAAGATGTGCCATGCACACAGGCCCACACCACACACCCTGCACCCACGTTTAATACTTACCACTCTGGAGTTCCGTGTTGGCAGTAGCAGTGCAAATTACTATGAAAATGATGCGGCGGCCATTTTCTCAGAGATTTGCGCATGCGCAGTAGAGGTGTCTCCGGGAAGATGGCATGAGCGCCATGTTACCGGAGACCTGTGCATGCAGAGTAGACTCTGGCACAATGCTAGAGTGTACTGCACTGCCAGAGTGGGGTCAAGCCCGCACAGAGTAGCTGCACACTGTGCCTCTCCTCTCTTAAACGCTCCCTGGGGAGACTACTCTCTTTCAAATTATCTTTGTAGGTGGTGGAGATGGGGAGATGGGGAGATTTTTATTTAAAGTGATGTAAAAAAAAAACTTATTTTTTTTCTTTTTTTTGCCCCTCGCTGCAGAGGATGCATCTGCTTATATTTTGATCCTGATAAAGTGGCCTCTGCAGAAACAAACCTCCGATCGTTACATCAAGGACATAAGTCAGCGAAAGTGTATAGCACTGAATTCTGCAGACTGCAAATTGAGTGAACGAGCTCTCATGGATTAGTTCAGGGTAGGGTTGTCAGAGCAAGTAAAGCATACAATAGTACAATATCCTGTGTTTTCTTCTTTGGAGGGACTAATGCAACTGGCCATTCGCATAGACAGATGTTTCAAGGAGCAACTTCAGGAGCGGATATTCACCAGTGGAGGCTTTGTGTCAGCTATACCTTTTACATTTTTAATGGGCTCTAGTCTATTCAGATAGGGGCCATGCATCGTTCATCAGAGGAAAGAAGAAGACGTTGAATCAATGAGCAGTGTTTATACTATGGAAAATAGTGCCACTTGATCCAAATCAGTAATAATACCTGGAAACAGAGGTGGATTTAGACCTCATGGGGCCCTAAGCACCATATCAGTTTGGAGCCACACTCCCTCAACTGTATGCAGTTTTACACACAGACACTGCCCCCATAGCCGCGTACACACACACTGCCCCATAGCCACACACACACACACACTACTCCATAGCCGCACACAAACACACATGGCCCCCATAGCCACACACACTGACCCCATAACCCCATAAACACACACACTGCCCCCATAGTAGCACAAACACACGGCTCCCATAACCACATACATACACGCACTGCCCCCATATAGTAGCTGCACGCACACACACACTGCCTTACTGACACAGACACCCCTTACTGACAGATACCACTTTCTGACACAGACACTTTACTGTCACTGATACAGACACACTTACTGACACAGACACCACTTACTTGCACAACCACATTTACTGACAGATACCGCATACAGACACACTTACCTACACAGACATCTCTTACTGACACTGACAACCCTTACTGACAGATAACACTTACTAACGAATACACACTGACACAAACACTTACTGACACACAAACACTTATTAACACACATACCTCATACTGAAAGATACCCCTGATACCACTTATTGGCACATTATCATACATACATACTAGGGGTGAGCGGGTTCGGATTTCTGAAATCCGAACCTCCCCGAGACCCCCCATCCGAGGCCGATAATAGTCAGGCTCGACTTTTCCCGCCTGACTCGGATCTGAAATCGAGGCAAAACGTCATCATCCCGCCTTCCGGGTCTCGCAGGTTTTGGATCCTATATAAGGTACCCCCGTCTGCGCCATTTTCTCACTCGGCTGTGGACAGTGAAGAGGGAGGGTGGGAGTTAGGGCTGGCTGGGCTGTGTAGTGTAGTGTAGTGCAGTGTAGTGTTGCTGCTGTTGTCCATAGGAGCTGTGTCCACTCCTCCAAAGTCCATAGGGGCTGGCTGGACTGTGTTGTGCAGTCAGTTGTCCATAGGGGCTGTGTCCACTCCAAAGTCCTGTGCAGTGTCCCAGTCCTAAAGGGGTGCTGTAGTGTTGTCCAGGGGGTGCTCTGTCCATCAGGGGTGCTCCCCCCAAAGTGCAAAAAAAAAATATATTTTTGCTGTGTTTGTGAATTGTGTGCACAGTAGCCGCACGTGCATCAACAAAGTAGTGCCAAGCGTGCGCCTGTGTCATAAGTAAAGGGCCGGCTGGCTTGACCGTTAAAGGGTGCTGTAACCCCCAAAGTACACTCCAAACAAAATAAAAATATATATTTTCTGTGTTTGTGAATTGTGTGCACTGTGGCTGCACGTGCATCAACAAAGGAGCAGCGCCAAGCGTGCGCCTGTGTCCCATTAGTAAAGGGCCGGCTGGCTTGTCCGTTAAAGGGTGCTGTAACCCCCAAAGTACACTCCAAACAAAATAAAAAAATATTTTCTGTGTTTGTGAATTGTGTGCACTGTGGCTGCACGTGCATCAACAAAGGAGCAGCGCCAAGCGTACGCCTGTGTCCCATAAGTAAAGAGCCGGCTGGCTCATTTCTTAAAGGGTGGTGTAACCCACAAAGTGCACTACTCTCCAGCAAAAATAAAAAAATATTTTCTGTGTTTGTGTGCGCCGTAGCCGCACGTATATATCAAATCCATATAACATAAATGGAGGACCAAACTTTCTCTGATAAAAATAAAATAGGGAAAGATCAAGAACCACTTCCTCCTAGTGCTGAAGCTGCTGCCACTAGTCATGACATAGACGATAACATGCCATCAACGTCGTCTGCCAAGGCCGATGCCCAATGTCATAGTAGAGGGCACATACAATCCCAAATGACAAAGTTCAGGAAAATGACCTTAAAAAAACATTTAAATCATCTGAAGAGAAACGTAAACTTGCCAATATGCCATTTATGACACGGAGTGGCAAGGAACGGCTAAGGTCTTTCCCTTTGTTCATGACTAGTGGTTCAGCTTCACATGACGATGGAAGCCCTCCTCCCGCTAAAAAAATCAAACTAGTTAAGCTGGCAAAAGCACAGCGAAGAACTGTGCGTTCTAAGAAGATATCACAAATCCCCAAGGAGAGTCCAAGTGTGGTGGCGGTTGCGATGCCTGACCTTCCCAGCACTGGACGGGAAGAGGTGGCTCTTTCCACCATTTGCACGCCCCCTGCAAGTGCTGAAAGGAGCACCCACAGTCCACTTGCTGATATGCAAATTGAAGATGTCACTGTTGAAGTACAACAGGATGAGGATTCTGGTGTAGCTGGCGCTGAGGAGGAAGTTGGCGAGGAGGATTCTGATGGTGATGTGGTTTGTTTAAATCAGGCTCCAGGGGAGACAGTTATTGTCCGTGGGATGAAAAAGCCCATCACGGTCATGCCTGGGCAGAAGACCAAATATTCCACCTCTTTGGTCTGGCAATATTTCTATCCAAATCCGGACAACAACTGTCTTGCCATATGTACCATATGTAAAGGTGAAATAAGTAGGGGTAGGGACGTTAACCACCTAGGAACATCCTCCCTTATACGGCACCTGCAGCGCGTTCATAAAAAGTTACTGTCAAGTTCAGAAACTTTGGCTAAGACCGTAAGCAGTCCAGGGACACCTAAATCCCATTGTCCTGTTGTATCCAAGCGCCTGCAAACCACACCGTCAACTCCCTCCTCGTCAATTTCCTCCTTAGTCAGGATCGGAAGTAGTCCTGCAGGCCATGTCTTTGGCATGACTGACTCTCCTATCCGGGATTCCTCCGGAGGATCCTGCATTGCTACGCCTACTGCTGCCGCTGCTGCTGTTGCTGCTGCTGGGAGTCGTTCATCATCCCAGAGAGGAAGTAGGAACACCACTACTTTTACTAAACAATTGACCCTCCAACAGTCCTTAGCGAGGAGGATGAAGTACGACAGCAGTCATCCTGAAGCAAAACGTATAACTGAGGCCTTGACTGCTATGTTGGTGTTAGACGTGCGTCCGGTATCCACCATTAGTGCAGTGGGATTTAGACAATTGATGGAGGTAGTGTGTCCCCGGTTCCAAATCCCGTCTAGATTCCACTTCACTAGGCAGGCGATACCGAGACTGTACAGAAACATCAGAAAAAGTGTCCTCAGTGTCCTGAAAAATGCGGTTGTACCCAATGTCCACTTAACCACGGACATGTGGACAAGTGGAACAGGGCAGTCTAAGGACTATATGACTGTGACAGCCCACTGGGTAGATGTATCACCTTACTCAGCAACAACAGCAGCGTCACCAGTAGCAGCATCTCAGAAACACCAGCTCGTTCCAAGGCAGGCTACGCTGTGTATCACCGGTTTCAGTAAGGGGCACACCGCCGACAACCTGAGGGAAATCATCGCCCAGTGGCTTACCCCACTTAGACTCTCCTGGGGATTTATGAGGTCTGACAACGCCACCAATATTGTGCGGGCATTACATCTGGGCAAATTCCAGCACGTCCCATGTTTTGCTCACACAATAAACTTGGTGGTGCAGAATTTTCTGAAAAGCGACAGGGGCATGCAGGAGACGCTTTGGGTGGCCCGAAAAATTTCTGCCCACTTTTGCCATTCAGCGACTGCGTGCCAAAGACTGGAGCGCCAGCAAACACTCTTGAACCTGCCCCGCCATCACATGAAGCAAGAGGTTGTGACGCGGTGGAACTCAACCCTCTATATGCTTCAGAGGATGGAGGAGCAGCAAAAGGCCATTCAAGCCTATACATCCACCTATGACATAGGCAAAGGAGGGGGTATGCACCTGACTCAAGCGCAGTGGAGAATGATTTCCGTGTTGTGCAAGGTTCTCCAACCCTTCAAACTTGCCACACGTGAAGTCAGTTCAGACACTGCCAGCTTGAGTCAGGTCATTCCCCTCATCAGGCTTTTGCAGAAGCAGCTGGAGAAAGTGAAGGAGGAGCTAAGACGGAGCGATTTCGCTCGGCATGTGGGACTTGTGGATGAAGCCCTTCATTCGCTTTGCCAGGATTCCAGGGTGGTCAATCTGTTGAAATCAGACCACTGCATTTTGGCCACCGTGCTCGATCCTAGGTTTAAAGCCTATGTGGTGTCTCTCTTTCCGGCCGACACAAGTCTGCAAAGGTGCAAAGACCTGCTGGTGAAAACACTGTCAGCTGAAGCGGAACGTGACACGTCAACAGCTCCTTCTTCATTTTTCTCCCGCAACTGGGGCTGCCAGGAAAAAACTTAGGTATCCTAAGCAACCCGCTGGTGGTGATGCAGGGCAGGCAGGACCAAGTTTGGACATCTGGTCCGGACTGAAGGACCTGGCAACAATTTCTGACATGTCTACTGTCACTGCATATGATACTGTCACCATTGACAGAATGGTGGAGGATTACATCGGTGACAGCATCCAAGTATACATGTCAGACAGTCCGTACCTGTACTGGCAGGAAAAAGAGGCAATTTGGAGGCCCCTGTACAAACTGGCTCTATTTTACCTGAGTTGCCCCCCCTCCAGTGTGTACTCCGAAAGAGTGTTTAGTGCAGCCAGGAACCTTGTCAGCGAAAGGCGTAGGAGGCTGCTTCCACAAAATGTGATGTTCATAAAAATGAATTACCAACTCTTTCAGGGAGACCAGCCTCCAGAACGTACAGAGGGACCTGTGGTGGTGGTTTCCAGCGGGGATGACTTAATAGACTGTGAGGATGAGGATGTGCACAACACTGAAGAGGGTGAGGAATCGGAGGATGAGGACGACGTCTTGCCTCCGTAGAGCCAGTTTGTGCAGGGACAGATTAATTGCCAGCTTATTTTGTGGGGGCCCAAACGAACCAATCATTTCAGCCACAGTCGTGTGGCAGACCCTGGCGCTGAAATGATTGGTTTGTTAAAGTGTGCATGTTCTGTTTATACAACATAAGGGTGGGTGGGAGGGCCCAAGGACAATTCCATCTTGCACCTCTTTTTTTTCTTTGCATTATGTACTGTTTGGGGCCTAGTTTTTCAAACTGCCATCCTGTCTGCCACTGCAGTGCCACTCCTAGATGGGCCACGTGTTTGTACCACCCACTCGTGTCTCTTAGCATAGCCTTTTGGACATAAAAACACTATTGTGAGGTGTTCAGAATAGACTGTAAATGAGTGGAAATTAAGGTTATTGAGGTTAATAATAGCTATTTTTATTCTTTTTTAAAAAAAAATACAGATCCAAAACACAAAACCCAGAACCCAAAACACGGAAGGGTAGTTTTGGCAAAACCAATCCAGATCCAAAACACGAAGAAAGATCCAGATCCAAAACCAAAACACGAAAAGTGGCCGGTGCACACCCCTAATACATACATACATACATACTTACTGACAGACACCCCTTACTGACACAGATACAACTTACTAACACAGATACCCCTTACAAGCACAAACACACTTACTTACACAGATACCACTTACTAATACAGACACCAATTCCTGATCGAAAACCCTTACTGGCTCACACACTTACTGACCCACTTACTGCCACCGCTTACTGACACCACTTACTGTCACACACGCTTATTAATTTACTATACATTCACACAACACAAGAAGACACAGGGCCTGATTCAGAGGTGCACGCTATTTGCGTGCGTTCGCTCTGAATCAGGGTGTCCCTATTTTGCTTTATTCCGGCCTCCGGGTCACTCGCACAGCTGTGGGTGACCACCCACAGCTTGTGTGTGCAGCCTGGCTATGGTCACGATTATCGCGACCATCGGTATTGCGAGGAGACCCTTGTGGTAGGGTCTCAGCACTCGCAATGCCAAGTGGACTTCCAGCTCTAATAGACCCGGAAGTCCACTACTGACATCACGAGTGATGTCAGTAGGGCCACCCACAAACGGCAGGCGTTCCTTCGGGAATGCCTCCATTTGCTCAGCCACCCCCCTACCCGCCTACAAAACGGGGCGAGCTGTCGATCAACATCGACAGCTGCCCCGTTTTGCTGCGAGCTCCGGAGTGAGTGGAGACACGCTTGCAAGCGCGTCTGAATCAGGTCCACAGTCTTCATATGCTTGCAGCAAACAATGACTGAATTAGCTTTCCCCATGTCTCTGTGTCTGTCCATGGTGTCACATTCCTTCTGTGTCTCTCTACAGTCACAGCTTCCCCCCATGTCTCTCTGTAGACGCAGCATTCCCCCCATCCTGTATCTTTCCAGCAGCCTCAGCATTCCTCCCACTCTGTGGCCTTCATTCAGAGATGGCCGTACGGTCTACGACCGCATGGCCGCCTCGATGTTTGTCAAGTGCGCATGCGCATGAGGGAGCCGGCTCCTTCGTGCGCATGCGTGAGACCCGCTACGACCGACAGCGCCGATCGTAGCCGGTCTCTTTCCAAAGGGGGCGAGCTGTCGATGTTGATTGACAGCTCGCCCCGTTTAGAAGGTGGGCCGGGGGGGTGGCAGCCCAAATGGAGGCGTTCCCATGGGAACGCCTACCATTTGGGGGAGGCCCCACTAACATCACTAGTGATGTCAGTGGAGAGCTTCCGGCTCTGACAGAGCCAGAAGCTCTCCGGGGCTTACGACAAGTGAGACCCTACCCTAGGGTCTCGTTGTAAGCCCCGATGGTCGCGATGATCTATGACCATCGCGACCATCACCCTAGCGGTCGTTAGAGCTGTGGGTGTAAACCCACAGCCTAACGACCGAAACAGAGGCGGGCGGTCAGGATGCAAGCGGCCGCCCAGTTTCTGAGCGACCGCTTGCATCCTCCGACTGCCTCTGAATGAGGCCCTGTGTCTCTCCAGCAGCCTCATTCAGAGCCACCATGCTCCCCCTCCTGTAACTTAACTAAATATATGTGTATATAGTTATAATGGAGTGGTCACCTCAGTCTCCACTGCCCAACTTGGCCTCCTCTCTGGCAGTCCCATCTCCTCTCTGCTGTTCCCTGCACTCCCACCCCACCCCTTTGTGGCTCCGTCCACACTACTACTTTTTTAGGGTCACTTTAGTTTTATCCCCCATTTCTCCCATGCCTTCTATGGCCAGCCCTGTCCACTCTCTCTGCTGCGCCCGCCCCTCTGCTCTGCACACATTGTGGAGATGGGATGCATTGTTGAGATGGGACACAATGTAGACAATGTAGCCTTACACAAGTATTATATAGATAATGATGTTTATTTACACCGCAATCTGAGATTGCAATAAGATCCTGTCTGTATCCTGGTTGTGAGGACCATAGTGGAACTCCTAGGGAAAAGCTGTTTAATTTTTTCCACATATGATGATTTTTTTCCACAGATGCAAAGGTGGCATATGCCTTGTTCCTGCTTCCATACTCATCTTTTCTGCAGACCCCACCAATCTACTTACTTCTATCTTATTCCACTAACTCCTGCGGCCCCTATCAACTAATATTAGCCAATAAGTATCTATATAATAAGGCTTAATGGAATGTTCTGAGACAAACTTGCTCAGTAGGTGTCGGATCTCTGAGGAAATTACATCACTGACACTGGAGGGAGGGGTCAGAGATCAGTCCAACTGTCAGTAAAGGCTGGTACACACTAGACAATGTGTATTGTGTAGCGATGGGACCCAGCGGGGTGCCAGCATTGGCAAGTGCATACACACTTCCTGATGCCGGCAACGACAAAGCGACAATGGCCCTCATTCAGAGCCGTATGCTCTGAGCAGAGCGCACGCTCTGAATGAGGGCCGTCCTCCATAATTATGGAGCGTCCTCCTGGACGCTCGTATAGCTGTGGGTCACCACCCACAGCTTATACGAGCGAGCAGGTTGATGGCCGCGATGGTCTTGACCATTGCGACCATCGCCACTGCGAGCCGGAGCCTGCGGTTGAGTTTCTCAACCGCAAGGCCCGGAGTGATTTTGGCTCTATCGGAGCCAAAATCACTCCCACTGACATCACTAGTGATGTCAGTGGGCCGGCTTCTGACGGTAGGCGTTCCCTTGGGAACGCCCCCGTCTGGGAGGCACGCCCCCGGCACGCCCACCAAAGGGGGCGTGCTGTCAATCAACATCGACAGCACACCCCCTTTGATCAGACACAACGAGCGAAGGAAAGTCCTTCGCTCGTCGCGTCTGGTGCATGCACACGACGGAGCTCCCGCCGTCGTGCGCATGCGCAGTGCACACCATCGACCCACTTGCGAGCGGACAGCCGCTCGCGAGTGGGTCTGAATCAGGCCCAATGTCACCCGTCTGATCTGCATGAAGGTCTGGTGGGCGATGTCGCTGACAATGCGAGGGAGCACGCATCGTTAGCCAGATAGCTTGTACACACTAGATAATGTGCCTGAAATGTCGTCCGATCCGGCCGGCTCGGACGACATATCAGCTAGTGCAGGGGTAGCCATCCTAGGTCCTCGAGAGCTACTAACAGTTCCAGACCACCTAGATGGTGTACAGGTGTATTCATTACTCACTAATACATTTAAAACGATCCACAGGGCGAGCTAATTATTTCACTGGTGATTCTGAGGAGACCTGGAAAACATGCACTGTTGGTAGCTACCCCTGGTCTAGTGTGTACCCGGCATAACTGTAAAGTGTTTTTTTGTTTCTCTTGTCATTAGCACCAATCTACAGCGAGAGAGTGGTAAGATGGGGAACATCCAGGAGGCATTTTTCAGAAATGTTTAATGAAACTATATGGCCACTTAATAGCATACATGGCAATTGACCCAAAAGTGACCCATTAAATATCAAAAAATGGAAGTATATATAGATTTATACCACCACTCTGGGCCAACTTGGCCAGGAAACACTAAAAACTAATCATTTGCCCGCAAACTGCAATTTGGACATCTTTTACCGCACCAGTGAACTTTCAATCTCCAAACCATTGGGCCCCGATCTGGCAGTTGGAAGGCTAATACTGCTTTCGATGTGAAGTGAGTTTAAAAATGCCTCAAGAACTGCGTTCCCTTAAATTTCCCCCAAAAGAACGCATGTCATAATCTGTCTTCATTTGTACACATACTTAAACTTAAGAAAACTATTTTTTATATGGAATAATGTATCCCCTACAGTATATCATAAGGATTCATCTATATGTTCGAGACCACTATGTAACAGTTAACTTTGCAGCAGAGAATTTATTATAAGCAAGCAGAAAAAATCAACACAATGAAAAAATGCAGTATTGAATATTGGAATGTGGAATGAGAGCAGCCCTGATTTACTACTCAGTTATTTTGCTGCTCACTTTAATATTTCAGAGGTACCATTAATGGATTTAAATGTTAATCTCTTTATCATTCTACAATTCCTTGTTGGGAACCAGCAGAGTCCTTGCATAGACTTTGACCAATTACTGGGGGCACTGTATAAGGCACGGCATAGGGGGGACCACTACTGGGATCACTGCATAGAGTGGACCACTACTGGGGGCATTGCATAGGGGGACCACTACTGGAGGCACTGTATAAGGGGCACTACTGGGGGCACTGTATAAGTGGCACTTCTGGGGGCACTGTATAAGGGGCACTAATGGGGGCACTGAATTAGGGGCACTACTGGGGCACTGAATAAGGGGCACTACTGGGGGCACTACTACAGGGGGCACTGCATAAGGGGCACTGTATAGTGGGGACCACTACTTTGGGCACTGTATAAGGGGCACAACTGGGAGCACTGCATAGGGTGGACCACTACTGGGGGCACTGTATAAGGGTGCATTACTGGGGGCACTGTATAAGGGTGCACTACTGGGGACACTACTACAGGGAGTGCTGCATGAGGGGAACTGCTACTGTGGACATTGCATAAGGGGCACTACTACAGTGTCATTGCAAGAGGGGCACTACTACTGGGGGCACTAAGGACATATGGAAAGGAATGTTCCCAGAGTGACGAGAAACGGTGTTGTGTCTTGTTGACATTTTTCAGTGACCACTCCCCATGTGGCCACGCCCTCTTCTGCGTGCACATACTTGTAGGGGGAGTCTCCATTTTCTAACTTGCCCTGGGCTCCAAATATTCTAGTTACACCACTGCCAGGAGGTGAATATCTAAATCCATCTCTTAACGTAGGTACACACTATAAAATTTGCCAAATGATGGAAATGATAAGACCTGTTTTGAAAGACCAAAGTAATCCTCTACAGCAAACTACCCTAATAATCATTTACTTCTAAAAGTCCCCTTGATTACAAATAATCTTGATGATATTGTATCTTTGTGCACACTGGGCCTGATTCAGAGCTGAACGCTCTGACCAGAGCGCTCGCTCTGAATCAGGGCCCTCCTACCTTTTTTTGGAGCGTCCTCATGGACGCTCGCATAGCTGTGGGTTACCACCCACAGCTATAGCGAGCGTCCATGATGATGGTCGCGATGGTCTTGACCATTGCGACCATCGGGCTTGCGACAGAGACCCTGCGGTAGGGTCTCGCTGCCGCAAGCCCTGGAGTGATTTTGGCTCTATCAGAGCCAAAATCACTCCCACTGACATCACTAGTCAGTGGGGCCGGCTTCAGACGGTAGGCGTTCCCATGGGAACGCCTGCGTCTGGCAGGCACGCCCACCAAAGGGGGCGTGCTGTCAATCAACATCGACAGCACGCCCCCTTTGGTGCGAGACCCGGAGCGACAGCTTGGCTGCCGCAGTCCAGGTCTCGCGCATGCGCACGACGGAGCTCCCTCCGTCGTGCGAAAGCGCAGTGGGGCAACATCGACCCGTTTGCGAGCGTCCTTTGCTCGCGAACGGGTCTGAATGACCCCCACTGTCAGATAATAGTGCTTTCAGGCTGGAACATGCAGATTAAATATACTAATAGACTGGACTGAACGGACCAACTGCTGTACCCTACCACTAATACTTTTGGTTCTACCCATGTTATTAAACCTGCAAGAATGGAGTGTGAACAAGCTGCTGCTGCTGCCTAGGTAGTCACTACAGTGAGCATCCTGTGGGCTCAGAAGAGTTAGAAAAGGTCCCTTATCCATAGGAACTGCTGGACCAAGGACTGGCTACTCAGGATAGAGTCCATGTCCTTATTTCACCAGGTTAGAGAAAATAATCCTGATGACTACGGGGAGAGATTTATGAAGGGTCGAGTTGATCCGATATGCTGTTTTTCAGTGATAAGCCCTCGATTTAGCAAGTCAGAGATTTATTAAGGGGCAATGTTCATAGATATCGCATGTCAAATCCTAATTCGCAAATCAAATCACTGTATCCATCTATTTTACCAAACATCCTTGGAATGACATTGACATCACTGCAAATGATGAATTCACTAAGATTTGTGTTTGCAAACTCGCACTCAAATCACTAATCAATGCACGAAATGAATAGTGGCAAAAAAAAATTGCGTTCATGTAAATCCGATGTGGATCAATGGGATCCATGCAGGCTTTTGTGTGAAAAGTGTATTTAATGTGTTCTGTATAAAAAAAATGATGTGGGTTCTCCCCAAAGACACAACCAGTCCTGGTTCAGGAAGTACAGGTGAAAAACTATGTAGGGGTCCCCCAAATTGAAATGAACTAGCACCAGGATCTTGAGCTGGTCCTGGTTGAGGAAATACGGGGAAAAAATTCATGCGGGGGTGTAATTCCGCAGTCGAGGGACACAGCCAAAGCGTTCATCACCCCACACTAGTCAGCCCAGGCTGGGGATCCTTGGGAAGGCCCCCCCAATAAATGGGTCCGCCCTCTCCAGGGTATCCCAGGCCAGGGCTAAAGCCCGATTATATTACCCACATCCTTGGTTGGATGTTAAATAATAGATATAAACTAATATTGTCTTTTACAGGGGGATTGGAGGTCCCAGCAAGCCCCACAAGCGAGAACCACAAGTAACAGCATGCGGGGCATTAAGGGCCCGCTGGTACCTCTAGTCCCTCTGTAAAAGAAATATTAAAATAATGACATGGCACACACACACCATAGGTTGTATTATTTTATTATACTGTACATACACTCATTAATTCACTCGCCCACACTCACACTTACCTTGTCCCTTACGCCGGACGTAGATTGAAAGATCTACAGTAAAAATTTAGACAATGTCTAGATAGACACCAGGGGCGGGATGTCATAGATTGTGAGTTTTTAGATTTTGGAGGTGCCCAGAAAATTCGTACATTTTGTAATCTTGACCAATGTAATAGCGTGCGCAATCCTGCAAACTCGCATTTTTCCAAATACACATTTTTCAAATTCGTATCCAGATGTTTCTCCAGGTTGTACATACAACTCGTGCAATGTAATAGGGTGCGAGTTCGAAACTTGCACATAAAACATTACCATAATCTCGCCAAAAAATAGCCCAAAGTGACAATGGAGAGTTGTACGTTAAAAATTAAAATCTTTTTTCAAAAAGGTTACAAAGGAATCTTTCAATCCATAAACATATATAAATATGCATATAAGTGTAAAATCACCTTTTTAAGGATGTAAATACTCATAATTCTTAATTCTTTTAAAAGTGTCTAAATTGAACCCATATTCGATTAGGAGCCAAAATTCTTGAGTTTTTTCCAAACCCAATTGTGTGCTGAAAAATTATCCCCGTTTTTTGCATAGACTTTTCGCCCTCGGTGAAAAGTCTTGGGGATAAGTTTTCTCCCCGGCGAAAAGTTTGGGGGATAAGTTTTCGCCACCGCGAAAAGTCACAATCTGTGGGTTTTTTTTTTTCCAGGAAACCAACTTTTTGCGGCTAATTAAATACAAACATCTGTTCCATTTAAATATAGTTCAAAATAAACGAAACAATCTAAGTTTAGTTTATAAAGAAAGACACACATTTAATTCAACTTACTTTACTACACTAGTAAGGTATCAGGAAAAAAACCCCACAAATTATAAAAACAACCAAAATTACTGTGAGGCAGATGAGCCTCTACCCCCCTCCCTGACCCTGTAGTTGCACCCCCCCATGTGTACGGGCACTTCGCCGCGGGGGACTCATTGGTGAAGCCGTTTGGGGACTGGTGGCTTGTGAGCTGGGTGCAGATGCTGATGGCACTTCCCTAAGGGCCCTTTGTGCCATCAGGTCCCTTTGTAATGCCACAAAGGCCTGTGATTGCTCCTGTATGGCAGCATTTTGCTCTCTGGCGGCGTGGGGGTTTGCTCCTGTATGGCAGCATTTTGGTCTCTGGCGGCCTGTGTTAGCTCCACCAGATGCCTACTGATGTCACTAGCCATACGGGTGCGGGTCCCCTGGGCTACTGCGGAGGTCCTATTTAGCTTCCTGAGCTGGTGTGTGATGCTGTCCATTTGAATTTTTTGCATCTCCATGTACTGCATCTGGTGTTGACGGAAGGTGTGCAGGGACTGAGCCAGCTCATTTGCACTGGGGGTGGGTGGCTGTTGGTGCTCTGCAGGTGGATTTTGACTTGTTGCCTCCACAGGACTAAGAAGAATTGTTGCCTCGGCCTCCTCCTCCTCCTCCTCAGACGTGTAGGCCACCAAGCCAAAATGACTTCCTGGGACCCTAGACGCTGGTGGTGTGGTCCACGATGGAGGCACAGAAACTCCTGATGGTCCTGAAAAATTCAAATAAAATCTAGTAGAACTAAAATGTTTAAAAGTGTGTTAGGATTAATTTTGGAGTTTGAGTTTGACATATATAAAAAAAACAGGTACATTCAGTAGTGACTACAATAAAGTGACACAACGGGTGTATCTACATGATAAATGCTACGTTACAGTGGCATCGCTTATGACACTGTAATGTAGCATTTGGCATGCAGATACACCCGCTGTCTGTCCAAAAATATAGGTATGCTGCATATCATTGGAATCAGCTTGTGTATTCTTTTTCCATTGATGTGCAAATAAAACACATTGTTACAATTAAAATGTCTATAATAGAAAAAAAAAAAAAAACATAAAAATTATAAGGCCTGTTTAACATGAAAGGAGGCTATGTATGTGTGTACACATCTCTATCATTACCTTTTAATAAATACTTTAAAATAAATATGTGTAGAACATAATTTTGACATTTCTATTGTTGTAGACTTTAATGGTTAATTAAGTAATGTGACATTTTGTATAAATTCAAAACTTAAAAAAAAAAAAAAAAACTGTGCAAGTGGGTTTTGCAAACGGCTTAACTCACCAGCCTGCTCCATTGACCTTTCCATGCAAGGTCTTTTAGGAGTTCTTGACCTCCTTGGTGCAGCAGCTGTGTTTTAATAAAATAAATAAAAAATTATATTAGACAAAAACAAATCAATTTGAAACAATAGCCCGTATTGAATTGGACAGCACGCAAAAAGGGCACCCACCAAAACTGGAACAGGAGAAAAATCCTGTCAGATTGGTGTAAAACAGCCTGACGCCCCCCCAAACGATGCACTGACATGGGGGATCACTATGAGCCATATTCAATTTGATTCGCACCCGCAATACTTTTCCGCATGCAAAACAGGCGAAGTAGGCGGAATGTCCGGGAGGCGGAAAAAATCGCGGGTGCGAATCAAACTGAATACGGGCCCAAATTGAATAAGGCCAGAAGTGAAACAGAAGGAAACCCACCAATCTACAAACATACAACAACCTAACCATTAATTGGACAAAGTGGGATGAACAATTGTGAGTTCACATTCTCTATACTACAAGATCCTGTGGACTACATAACCAGGACTTTCATTACTGAACTCCCTGTTTGGTAGCTACAAAAACCTTGTGCTTCCCTTGCTACTATTTGTGCGGCTCTGTGCTTTACATATAATCCTAATGCATACTTATCTGTGTTAATGTCAGTTTACCTCTATAATAATGTACTTTTACCTTAGCTCTTTTTGTAAGTCTTATATCATCTAGCTCCTACCACTGTCTATTTTGTTATTTAACTTCTGCTCCCATCAAATCTCCACTTTTATTATACTCAATAATAAACTTTTGCTGTACAGACACTTTTCCCACACTGTACCTTACTTGCATTTCTGGAAATCTGCACTCTTACATTCTTTCTTCATTCCTACTTTTAACTTTTTCTTCCCCTATTTACATCATTCTTACTATTACCATGTTTTCTTCAACTCCCACCTTCACTCAGTGTCTACCTAATCTTTTGTTTTGCCCATTGCATCCACCTTTATCCTTTCCCCCAGGTCTCATCCACTTCCTCTTCCCCTTATCTCCTCTCCTGTTTACCTTCCTCCTCATCTTCACCCATTACTCCACTTTCATTCTCTTATACTCCACAGGGGTCCTACGACCTCACTGCTAATCCCTCCTCCCACCCCCCTCTCCAGGTCACTTGACCCCACATCCATCCACATATCACCTCTTCCAGTACACCTCCAAGTAGCTGTCATTTACCGTCCCCCTGGCCCTCCCTCCAAGTTCCTTGACAACTTTGCTTCCTGGCTCCCTCACTTTCTCTCTTCAGACTTTCCCTCCATTATCCTAGGTGACTTAAATATTCCAATTGATATCCCCACAGAATCCTCTGCCTCCAAACTCCTCTCCCTCACATCTTCACTTGGTCTCTCCCAATGTACCTCCTCACCCTCCCATGTGAGTGGCCATGTGCTTGATCTGGTCTTCACTCACCGTTGTGATATTTCTGATCACCTCAATTCCCCATTCCCACTTTCTGACCATCACCTTCTCTCTTTTAACCTGTCCCTCCTCTACCTCCAAAAGCCACCATTACTAAGCGTAACATTGATGCTATCGACACAGTTTCCTTTTCTTCCCTGCTTGACTCACTTCTCTCCTCTATCCTCTCTCTCTCCTGCCCTGAACAAGCCACTTCACTATACAACGCCTCCCTTACTTCTGCTCTGGACTCTGTCGCTCCAGCAATCACTACTCACACTCGCAGATCTACTCCTCAACCCTGGCATTCTAAATGCACCAGATACATGCAAAAGTGTTCTCGAACTGCTGAGCGACAGTGGAGAAGATCACGCTCTAAGGCAGATTTTCTCCATTTCAAATTTATATTTATGCTCTCATCCTATAGTGCTGTGCTCTCCCTTTCTAAACAGTCATACTTCAAGAACCTCATGTCCTCTCAGTCCTCTAATCCCCAGCATCTCTTCACCACTTTCAACTCCATCCTTCACCCACCCCCTCCTCATCTCCCCTCCTTGCTCACTGCCCTTGACTTTGCGACCTACTTTACATCTAAAATTGATTCCATACGTCAGGACATCATATCCAACCAGTCCCCCAGCTCTCCACCTCCTCCTTTCCCAGATCACCCCTCCCCATCAACTTTACCAACTCTAACATCCTTCTCCCCTGTATCTGGAGAGGAAGTCATGGCCCTCATCAGGTCCTCCCCCCCCTTCCACCTCCCCCCTTGATTCTATCCCCTCCTGCCTCCTCCGCTTCCTCTCTCTCTCTGCCTGCTCCCATCTTGCCCACCTCATTAACCTCTCCCTCTCATCAGGCACTGTTCCTTCTGCATTCAAGCATGCCCTTGTCTCCCCCATTCTTAAAAAATCTAGCCTTGATCCTAACTGTCTTTCTAACTACCGACCCATCTCTCTCCTCCCCTTTGCCTCCAAACTCCTTGAGCGGATTGTTTACAACCGCCTTACTGCCTTTCTTTCCTCCCACTCACTCCTTGACCCTTTTCAGTCTGCATCTGTTCTCTCTACTCCACTAAAACTGCCCTCACGAAAGTCAGCAATGACCTCCTTGCTGCCAAATCCCAAGGCCACTACTCTCTTCTCATTCTCCTTGATCTCTCTGCTGCTTTTGACACTATGGACCACCCTCTCCTGCTGCATATCCTTCACTCCCTTGGTCTACGTGAAACTGCCCTCTCCTGGCTGTCGTCCTACCTCTCTGACCGATATTTCTCAGTTTCCTCTCATGACTCCTCTTCCCCCCCACAGCCTCTTACAGTAGGTGTTCCCCAAGGTTCTGTTCTTGGTCCTCTCCTATTCTCCCTCTATACTTCCTCTCTAGGTGAACTCATCAGCTCTTTTGACCTCCATTATCATCTCTATGCTGATGATACTCAAATCTACCTTTCCTCCCCTGATCTCTCCCCTTTTCTTCTGACTCGTATCTCCAACTCTCTCTGCTATCTCTTTCTGGATTTCCCAGCGATTTCTTAAACTTAATATGTCTAAGACAGAGCTGATAGTCTTCCCACCCTCCCACATCACCTCACTTCCCACTATTTCTTTATCAATTGATGGAATAACTATTTCATCTAGTCCCAAGGTGCGCTGTCTTGGAGTTATCCTGGACTCATCCCTCTCCTTCAAACCACATATCCAGAACCTTCACAGCCCTGTCATTTCCATCTCAAAAATATTTCTAAGATCAGACCCTATCTCACCCAGGATGCTACTAAAACACTCATACACTCACTGGTGATCTCCAGATTGGACTACTGTAACCTCTTCCTATCTGGCCTCCCCAAATCCCATCTCTCTCCTCTCCAGTCTATCCTTAATGCTGATGCATGGCTTATCTTCCTCTCCAAACACTCTACATCTGCCTCCCCTCTCCTACAAGCCCTCCACTGGCTCCCCTTCCCTTTTAGAACCCAATTTAAGGTTCTCACGCTAGCTCACAAAGCCCTCACCCAATCTTCTTCCATATACATCTCTGATCTCATCTCCCTTCATGCTCCTCTCTGCTCTCTTCATTCAACTAATGCACGCCGCCTTTCATGCCTGCTGATTACTTCCTCCCACTCCCGCTTCCAAGATTTTGCCCGCACTGCTCCCCACCTCTGGAACTCTCTCCCACTCCCCATCAGACTCTCCACCTCTTTGCAATCCTTCAAATGGGCTCTCAAGACCCACTACTTCATCAAAGCCTTCCAGCTATCATTCTAACTCCCTGCTACATGCTCCTTCCTCCCCATCTACCCCATCTGTGTCAAACCAGTTTGTCATCCCCCACCTTTATAGAATGTAAGCTCTCACGAGCAGGGCCATCTACCCTCTGTGCTTCTCCTTACTTTAGTGTCATTTATTTCTTACTCACCAGTTAGGCACCTAACACTTGGTTGCTTATGCTCTGTTGCTTATCTGGGTGATATGGTCGCTAATGTAGCAATATATATTTTCCATGTCCTGTATTGTATTGTTCTGTAAGTCGCTTGTCTACAATTTGTTTATGTACTTTGTAAGGCGCTGCGGAACACTTGTGGCGCTATATAAATAAATGATGATAATAATAATAATAATAGGCTTTTATTATAGTCTCTCTCACCACTCCTTCTCAAAACTCCTTTCAAAGGACAAAATGGAGGATACGGGTTTATATAGGGTGTGTGAGGTAGGCATCAGGAGACTTTAAGGGCCAATGAGTGACTTTGTTTAAACTCGACAGAACAGTAAATGAAACTCGCATTCCGGTTGGTACAAAAAAACGCATACTTCCGGATCTGTATTCTCGCAAGAACATGCACGCGAAATCGCAATTCGGTGAAAAAAAATCACACCCCATTACATTGCATGAGTTGTATGGGAAACACGATCAAAACAAATGTGCGAGAATGCGCGAGTTTAGAAATGACTAAAAACTCGAACTCTATTACATCCCGCCCCAGATGTTAGAGAGTCAATAGGTTGACAGGGACAAAAGGTCAACACACTAAAGGTCGATGTGTAAGAACGTCGACTGGTATAAATGGTCGACAGTCAAAAGGTCGACATGAAAATGGTCAACACAAGTTTTTTTTTTTCATTTACTAACCCTCATCTTCACGCTAACCCTAACTCTCCCCTTGGTGTCTAACCCTCCCTCCTGGTGCCTAACCCTAACCATCGAGGTAGGTGCCTGACCCTAACTGTCCCTTCTTGTGCCTAACCCTCCGGTAAGTGCCTAACCCTTACCCTCCCTCCTGGTGCCTAACCCTAACCGACGGGGTAAGTGCCTAACCCTAACCGTTGGAGTAAGTGCCTAACCCTAAACCTAAAAAAACAAAAAAAATCATGTGTCAATAATTTTTTGTGTCGACCATTTTCGTGAAGACCTTTTCACCCTGTAAACCATTTGTACCTGTCAACCTTCTTTCATGTCGACCTTTAGTGTGTCGACCTATTGACTGTCAAATATCAGGGGCAAAATGTAATAGGGTGAGACTTTAGAAAATGTGAGAGTTTAGCAGTAAACTCTCACATTGGTCGAGTTTTATCTTCAAAATGGAAAAACATCTGGATGAGCGTTTAAATTGTGAGGTTTTTTTAGTCTAAAAGCATGCATGTTTCTATGTTCTTGGACTGAGTTTAAAAAGTGTGAGAAAACTCTCACATTTTCTAAACTCTCACCCTATTACATTTGGCCCCTGGGCGTAAATTTACTAAGAATCGAGATAAACAAGGGTGACCTCAATTAACCTTGTGGTTACAGCAGTAGATACAATGTCGTGGTTCCCAGCATAGACTTCAATGGAGAATTCTCCCCATAGAAGTCTATGGGGAGACACGCTGACCGCACACAGCCAATTAGCGAGCTGCTCTGACGGAGATGTCCGCTGATTGGCTGGCGGCTCCTTCAATGACGGCACCCACGTGTGTCCCGGTCATTCACGCGGAGTAAACCTGTGTGCTCGGTGCGGCTTGGATTCGGGTACTTGTTTTATTTATTTTAACCCTTTGGATGCCTACTTGGAGAAGAGGACATGACCTACGCATAGGAGAGGTGACTATATAATTTTTTTTATCGGTACACCTATCGATTACTTCGAATACTAGGTGAGTATGTGTGACAGTGAGTGTGATAGTGAGTGTGAATGTATGTTATAATAACATTTTACTGTCACGGTGTATGTTGTGTTTATTACGTATTGCTTTGGTTGTGGAACTAAAAGTGCCAGCGGGCCCGTAATGTCCTGCATGCTGGTATTTGTGGTTCTCCAAATACCAGCATGCGGGGGAGGCTTGCTGGTACGTGTTGTTCCACAACTAAAGGCAATATTTAACCCTTTGTTTTACACTACACATACACTATCAACCCGGCACCCACCGCTCTAGGGTGCCGGGGATAGCCCCGGTCTATCAGCCTAGGCCAGGGGTGCCTTGGCCAGAGTACCCCTTTATTGGAGGGGTACTCAACTCCCCAGGGATCCCTGGCCTGGGCTGACTAGCGGTCAGGACTGATGCTGCTGCTGGGGGGCCCGGTAAAAGGGCACCCCTGGCTATGGCATCAGCCCCCCACTAGAAAGGGTCCAGGGCTGGTTTTAAATATACGGGGAACCTCACGCCATTTTTTTTCTCCGTATATTTGAAACCAGCTCTATCCCTGCTGCCTGTTGCTGGTTCATAAATATACAGTGGAACCCTACATATTTTTTTCCCTGTAAATTTAAGAACCAGGACAGGCTGGCAAGCCTGGGGCTGGTTAGACTTTTGGGGGGGGGGGACCTCAAGTCATTTTTTTTTTAAAACATTTAACCCTTTTTAACAAGTCTTAACACACA
This sequence comes from Taudactylus pleione, assembly GCA_031769625.1. Taxonomy (NCBI): domain Eukaryota; kingdom Metazoa; phylum Chordata; class Amphibia; order Anura; family Myobatrachidae; genus Taudactylus; species Taudactylus pleione. Next base: position 11,879,598 of record JAUIMM010000014.1, read on the forward strand.
AGCAGCCAACACATATTTCACTGATATGTGCAGGCTGCTAGTTCGGGAGAGATTTGCAGAGACAAAACACTGCAACCTCGGGTGAGTAATCTCCTGCAAAACGAGATACTCGGGAGAGATATCTCATTCTGCTTCACCATCGGCCAACTGTTTTAGCCTCAACTCGCCTGTTGGTAAATTTGGTAGAAAACAAGGGATTTAATCACCCAAATATTGGCGAATTCCAGCGAGATTAATCTCCTTGAAAATCGGGACCATCTCAAATCTTAGTAAATTTACCCCCTGGTGTCTATCTAGACATTTGTCTACCTTTTTACTGTAGATCTTTAGACCGGATCCCCTTACGCCGGTCTGTCCCCTTGTCCAATAGAATCCCTGTTTGCTGTAAAAGAAATACACACCCTAACCCACCCCTTGGTTCAGGTACTCTTTGGTCCGTGTAGTCATCCATAGTCTTGGTGAAATGAAAAAAGAAAAACAAATTTGCAGAGCACATAGCTACAGTACTGTCCTCTAAGAACAGTATTTACCGAATGATGGGTCAGCCACAGCATTTCCCATAGAAATGTATGGGCTGACCGTTCATTGGCTGTGAGAGGCAAGTCCCTGGCTCTCTTAGTAATAAATGCTTCCCCCATAGACTTCAATGGTGGGAACCGCAAGGTTATTATAGTTCTTTCCCCTCATTGAAGTCATCTCTATGCAAGCGCTAGACCTGATCATACCTAAGAAGTGCCAAGCCATCATCCAGGTGCTTAAAGATCAATATTTAAAGGGGAGTGCAAAAGAGAAAACAACACTTTTAAAAAATCTATCAAACTTTCATTAAACTTTTCAAATAACTATAAACACGACAAGCATCACGTGCTCTGAAACTGGGGGTCATAGTGGTACAAACTTTCCTCACTATACCCCAACATGCTACTGCTTGCTGGAGTGGATGTTCTGTGACCCAGGGGATGGTTTTAGGGACGGCATACCTGCTGCAAGTGTAGTGGTGGATTGTGATGGGGGAGTAGGTTACATCAGCCTGAAAGCCTCTTGACTTTGGCCATAAGGGTTGCCAGCCTCTGAGTCCCCCAAACTAGAAAATTGAAGTATGTATTTGTTTACAAGGAGTTTGGGGGGTATCAAGTTCAACCCTACACATGACATTACTGGTCGCTGCCAGTGCCAGGTCTCTGGCATGGCCAGCTGGGCTGTCAGTGCTGATGTAGCAGTGCTAGTGCCTGCCCCCAGGCTCTGTTAGGGCTGTGTCTAGGGCCAGATGTACTAAGCTCTGAAAAGTGATAAACTGGAGAGTGTTAAATGACCAGCCAATCAGACAGCTACTAACTGTCATTTTTCAAACACAGCCTGTACCATGACAGTTAGAAGCTGAGTGGCTGGTTGTTTATCACTCTCCACTTTATGACTTTTCAGAGCTTAGTACATCTGGCCCTTAAGGGACACATGAGGGGAGGCCGCTCCTGATTCTCTGAGCCTGCACTGGATTTCTGTCTGAGCCGTGCCTAAGAGACGGAGCCTTGCTTCGGCATGTCCCCTGCATCCCATCTGCTGTTGACAGCCCCCGATACTCAGCCTCCATTAACCTCTGCCTTTCCACATCCTAATATTTTTGTGTAGTGCATCATTATTACACTGTTACCCCCACCCTTTACTGGTCTGCCCCAACCTGCTGCACCTCCCTGACCCTTTCCTAATTGTCATGTTCCTATTCTTCCTGCATGCTTCAACAGTCCCTAGTGTCAGCAGCCCATCTGTCCTCATTTTACCCATCTCTGCTGTCTGCATGCACCCTGACTTCCCCATCACTCATCTTTGTTTGTGTACCCCCCCCATTACTCCCCAGTGCATTGTACTATCTCCATAGAAGACCCTGGACATCCCGATCTCCAGGTGAGATTGTGTCTATGTGTCCCTCTATCACAAGTGTCATCTGCATGGGACACACCATCACCGTGTGTATATATGCAGCAATAATATATGTAACCTGCTTATATGTTTAACCTGCTCTCACTGTCACACACACACACATACATAGGGCTCAATCCAATTAGCCATGAAGGGGCGAGTTGCTGTTGCAATGACACTGCAAATCACCCTGCTCGCAGCCCGAACTTACCCTGGGCTTGCACATTTATGTACACCGCCCAATGGGTTTACTTAAGGTTTACATTCCTGAAAATGGACTGGCAGTTTTCACATTATGGGCCAAATTCAATTAGCCTCGAAGGGCTAATTAGCCGCGATGCAGTGCCCAGGGGCTATTCAATCACAGCCCGCGGCAGCCACTTAACATGGATTTCTGATCACCTCTTCTTGAGGCTCATACAAAAATCCTCATTAAATAGGCGTTTCCGCCCCTATCGCAACAGCTGTGAACGTGCGAACATATAGTTCTGGATACTTACCGCAGCCGCAATTTTACCATGCAATAAAAAGGGCTTTTAATTGAAAATCTCTGGGAGTAAAATTTCAAGGTTATCATCTTTTTCCCCACACGGAAAATTAACGAGACTAATTGAACCACCTTTATGGTTTTTTAAGTTTAGCAATAATTTTTAATGTAATGCTTTTTATATGCAAATCACATTTATATCTAATTGTTTCAGGTTTTTTCCAGATCCACCGATAGTAAAGATAAGGTTTGGATTTTTGCTATCTCGATCGCAGTGGCTAGTTCGTGCACGTGCACTGCAATGCATAAGCATGCGTTCGCCCCTGCACCCCCTCCCGTCACCACCCACAAATGGCACTTCCTATCAATCATGGTGCCATTGGTCTGTGTATCTTCTGCGATTGCTATATCGCAGTGGCCATTTCGCGCACATGCACTGCGATGCATAAGCAAGCAGTACGCAACAATCGACCGATTGCGTGCATATAAGCAACTGCGTTCCTTACTGAATCAGGCCCACTGTCGGTACTTATGGTACTGACTTCAAACACTGCAGGGATTCTGAATACAGCAAGCTACACTTTTGTTTGATTTAAAGTTTGAAGTCACAGCCAGGAGTCCTGACAGTGTTGTCCTAATATTAATGTATAGATCACTAGTTAAGTGGAATAGCCTCCCAGCAGAGTTGGTAGAGGCTAATACAATAAAGCAATTTAAACAAGCTTGGGATAGACATCAGGATATCTTTACAAAGATCTAAGGATTAAATAGGTTTGAGGTTACCATAAGGTTAAAAAGAGGCAAACTAGATAGGCCAAGTGGTTCTTATCTGCCATCAAATTTTATGTTTCTATATTTCTTGTACCCTTCCTTCAGAGAAGATGAGGAGCATGCTGCTGATCCCAATGGTATGTGCGTATGTGGTCACAATCAGGTCTCAACTAACTGGAATAATCTTGTATTACGTCTCAGTTCATGTAATAGGCAAGTCACAAGGGGCCTAGAGAATATATGGGCATTAGTAGGGTAGGTATTGCTATGGGCAATAGCAAAAGTTGGCATATGTGGACAGTTTGAGTTGGCATTAGTGTGACATTGTGAATTGGTATTAGTGGAATTGTGTGAGTTGGTATCAGTGGATCAGTGTCAGTTGGTGTTGTGAGAGTGTCATTGAGTTTGCATCTTTGTGTAATTATCAATATTCAGCGACACAATACATGAATATTCACAATTTATTTTGACAAACATTTTTTTAATTCTACTAAAGCCATCCTACATGGCTACTAGGAGACCACAAGTTGGTAGGTATCTATAAGGGCACTGCAACAAGAGTTTATAGACTGATGAGGACACTGCAGACCAGATTTTGATAAACCAATTGTGCTTCTATAAATCAAAATTTCATGTGCACAGAGGATCCCTTTCTCACATGTATGTATTAAGAAATCATTCACCCTGTACTAGAACATTCAGTGGAGGCCCAAGACATATCTCAGGGCTCATGCCTAATCACAATAAAAGAGGGCGATTCACTGACATTGCTGCAGACCTTCACTAAAACTAGAAACCAATCAGTAATTAGCTTTCATTTGTCTAAAGGACGTTAAACAATGAAAGCAAATATCTGATTCATTTATCTGGTATGCAATGTTAACAAATAAACCTTACTGTTTGTATTGTACTCTTGCCTTACATACACTGTGCAGCCAAAGGAACCCAAAGTACAGCTCCCTGTCTAGAATCCATGTCTTTCCATTTTGCATCCATCACAAAACCAATGCAGCCCAGTATTCAAGGGTAACTTGCCCCCCCCCCTCCCTGCTGAGACTAGTGTTTTGTAGCTTCCCTCAAATTAGTGCCAGCAATAAAAAGTGGCCATTCAGGATGTAAGGGAAATCCCTGATGCAGGGGTATAACTAGGTATTTGAAGGCACAATAGCAAAAGTTTGTAAGTGCCCCTTTGTCTCACCCTATGGTGAATAATGTATATAACACATATAACTTGGACAAGGAAGATGGGCCCCCCTAAGCTCTGGGCCCCATTGCAGCAGCACCACTTGCACCTATGGTAGTTACGTCCATGCTCCGGTGGGCTTCTTTGTCCACAGTACATACACAAATATTGTGCTCAAGACCTGGTCAAAAGCATGCAAGTGTGTTTTTATGTATATGGCTGGGATTAGAGTTAAGGGCGGAACAAAGGCAGTAGGGTGAAGTTTTGGGCTGGAACAGGTGTGGGCAGCTGAAGAGGAGTGAATAAACCTGGGTCGCTTGAGCCAGGACTTCCTCATGTATTGCTGTGAGGAGGTAGAGGAGCTGCCAAAGATGATGGGCCCAAAAGCGAGAACAAGAATGGAATGTCTTTATTAAACAGCAGGTTGGAATGAGAGCTGGAGTTGACAATACTGAATGAATGAGCCAAATCGGATTGGGACCGGTGATGCTGGATTGAGAGTTTTGAGACAGATGTTGATGATTTGAAGAACTTGATCAATTTGAATGCAATGTTGAAGAATTGATGAACTTGATCAGCGTCAGACTGATGTTATAGAAATAAACCCTACATGGAACCCAAACAATATGAAGAATAGAGAACTGTTCCATTCCGAGCAAAGTGGAAACAATGGCATGACTCCCTCAAAGATAATGAAAACAATTTCACATCTAGAAGAAGATATACCGCTCTTGCCTGTTCAGGCTCTGAGTCACAGAGTGATTTTTTTATCTCCAAGCACACCGCTATGGAGAGAACAGTAGAAGAAACATGCAATCAAAGAAGTTACGCACAAAGCTTCTCCAATAAAAAGAAATCTGGTAAAAGAAGTGGCAATAGAAGTGAAAAATCAAAACTACAGGAAAAGAAACCGATACTAGTGGAGAAGACTGACCTTAAAGAGCAAGGAGTCTTTAACTTATCAGACAAAAAATTAACAAACTCACAGATCAACCTTTTAAGCAAATGTTTTTCTTTTGCTCCATCAACCAGACCTTATAATTTCCAACTATACTTATTTCTAAATAAGTATGTAAGAAAGCTCACCCTAAAGAGACATTTTTTAAAGGCGGAAACAGGTGTTATTAAAAACAAATCAGGCTTAAAACAATCTTCCAAATTCTATCCATTAGAATCTAAAAGTAGCCAGATTGAAATGTTCTACGAACTAGTAAAGAGGGACTTTCTAAAGAAAACCTGTGTCCTAAAATAAGAGACAATCTCACAAATTTTGAAAAACAAGCCTTGAAACATTTGAATGATGATACACAAATAGTTTTAAAACCTGCTGACAAGGCTTGTGATGATTATGAGTCAGAAGCTTTTAGGGCTCTATTTACTACAATCTGCATTAAAATTCAGATTGTAGTGTAATATTACCAACTTCAGGCAATATCACTGGGATTTATTAAAAATCCCTTGCAGGGGCAGAGCTTGCGATAAAGCTCTGTCCCTGCGAATCCCCTCCGCAGCCTTATCACTGTATTTTTCAGAAAAAATACAGTGACAAGGTGCCTGTGCATGCGCCAACCGGCCACCGCTAGCCCTGCGATTGCTACCCCCCTTCGCTACCCCCCTTAATTTCACTTACCTCCGGTGATCGGTGATCTGTGCTCTGGTGATGTCCTCCATGGCTCCAGTCAGCTGGTATCCCATCCTGCACTGTGACCTGGTCAGCTGACTGGGTCACAGTGTGCAGGATGGGAGACCAGCTGATTGGAGCCACGGAGGACATCACCGGAGCACCGATCACTGCCCCTGGACTCTGGTAAGTTTTTTTATATATATATATATATATATATATATATATTTTAGCAGTGATCAGCACAATTATATTAGATTTCTAGAAGAATTTTACCTCCAAACATACGGTACCTCCATGGGGACAGTTTTTGCACCCAGCTTTGTGAATTTACATATGAGCAGATGGGAACTGATGAACATATACAGTAATAACCCATTTGTGGATAACCTAGTCCTATATAAAAGATATATAGATGACATTTAATCATTTGGAAAGGTGAAGAGGAGGTTTTTAAAGATTTTATTCAGTTCATAGGAAATGATACGTATAACCTTACCTTCACATATAAAGTTCATAACAAAGAGATATGTATTGGATATACATGATAGATACTTTAACTTTGAATGATATGAATGAGGGTTATGAAATTGCTCCTTTCTTATAAACACTATTCTATTCCTTTTATTGCTTTAACATATCAGATTTCTATTTGTTTTTTTCTGGGTTCCTTTTAGGATTATATACTGTTTTGTCCATGTCAACAGCATTTTATTGTTTATCACATATTTAATATAAATTTTTATTATTATTTATTATTTTTTACTATTGTATTAATTAGCTAACCCGAATATATATAGCTTAGGCTTTTAATACATCAACCCCACTGTCATTTATGGGTAGTGCCATTTACAGTGACAGTCCCCTATGTAAATCTGGCCGAGCTAGTTTGTTCAATAGGCAGTCAGCAAATTATTGTTTTTTTTTTAATAGTGCAGGAACATCAATTAATATAATTAATATTGTTTTTTTAACTTAAAAAAAAAATTTGGTGCTAAAAAGTAACTTCAATCCCTGATACTGTGTCTGATATAACAGTGAGTAATGGAATTAATTAAATGCCATTAAATCCTCTTTGTATAATCAACATAAAACCACCTAACAATAGTAAAGTTATTGAATTAGTCATATAATAAATCACATTGCTCTCTGTTATATCAATGTCGATATAAATGTCAGTGTCAGTGTAAGAGCGACAACTATAAAAAACAATGCAGTCATAGATTTTCATTAAGACCAGTGCCAGATTAAGGTCCACATGGGTCTGGAGCTGAAATCCATGAAAGGCCTATTGTGTGCTTACGCAGGGGTTATGACTAACAAGGCAATGGTATGACTACTGCTGTGGGAGGTGGGGGATGTGGTCTGTGCCGTGGGGTGTGCCTAACACCATGGAGGGCAAAGCTACCTTCTATTGTCAACCACCACATTCTCTAATATACATTTTATATATACACACATCTATCTAAGATATGTTATTAACATTAATGGTTAATAACAATACAAATACATTCTACCTATTTAGCATATGCTTTATTTAATCAGTGCATATAATTTTAAACAAACATTTTTGGAACTTTTATTCTAAAAATATTGGCAGTGTACCTTAAGACACAAGGGGCCAAATGTAATAGCTTCAAAGTTTAGAAAATGTGACAGTTTAGCAGTAACCTCTCACACTTTTTAAACTCGCCCAATGTCATAGAGTCCGAGAACAGGAAAACTTGCATGTTTTTAGACTCAAAAAACTGTCACGATTTAGATTCTCAACCAGATGTTTTCCCAGTTTGAAGATAAATCTCGCCCAATGTGAGAGCTTACTGCTAAACTCTCACATTTTCTAATCTCTCACCATATTACATTTGGCCCAAGGGTCTGTTCAGTCGGTGCATTATGGGAGTGTTATGGGCGTATCAAGGAAAGCTCCTGCATACACATATGCACAGCCGCAGGCATAGGAGGCCATAGTCACATGGAGACACTGCACCTGACATAGGGGTGGTGGAAGTATTGATGGTGCGACTGATGGTGGCATTTGGTATTAATGTACGGGCGCTGTAAGTGGGTGTCTCAGACCTTGTACATTGGGACGCACTAATGTATACAAAGGAAGGAGTTTGCAGTAGCATTTGCATAGAGTAGCAGATGAACAACCATTAATAGACGCGGTGTATGCACTTCTGCATCTGACTCAGATCCTATGGCACATCGTAATGCCCCCAAGTAAAGATTGTGCCAAATAGTCATGCCACAATACACAATCCTACCCTCCAACATGACCCCTCCCATCAGGTACACAATGCTCTTGTCCTGGACTTCCCACCTAAGATATGATTGCAGTCACCTGTGTTGAACTAGTTCATTGATGAGACAGGTGTTTCACCACAGGTGGCTGCAATCATCAATTAAGAAGGAAGTCCAGGAGCAGAGCATTGTGTACCTGATGGAACAGGTCATGTTTGAGGGTCTGCACAATATGCCATATAGTAGTGCCCCAAAACACAGTGTACCACATTGTAGTGCTCAGGGTACACACTATGCCACATCGTAGTGCTACCCCAATACACATTATTTCACATATTAGTGCCCCCGATACACATTATGTCACATTGAAAAGCAGAAGCCACTTTATTAGGGGATTTGCTTTATCAGTCCAGATTGGAATCCCTAGCATGTGGCACACATCTCAGCCACTGACAGTGGTGTGTATTTGTTTGGGGTGGACAATAGAAGTTTAAAAGCTTGACCCTGTATGTTCCCCTGAAGATATCTTACTCCTCATACTCCTAGGAACATTTACCACTGGAGAACAAGTGAGTCCTGCCTGGGCTGTTAACATATTGTGGGGCAAGTGGTGGGGGATTCAAGAGTCTCCCATCCCTAGTGAATATTTCAAGGGTAGGCAACTATTGGTACAACAGCCTTGCCCCTGCTGTGTGTCAGTGGGGCCTGTCGGAGGTTACCCGGCCAGCACTACACCATCCTCTCCACTCAGGAAGCAGCCATCGCTTGCACCTTGCAATGACTGATATGGGGGCAGAGGCAATTGGGGGGACGGTAAAGCAGCGCTGAAGCCGAGCTAGATCTTATTGGCTGCAGCACTTCCTATGGGACCTGCTTTTTGTGAAAAACCGATATATCGCATATAGCCCGTAAATGCAAATCCCTGATGTGTATTTATATATTATTCATATATACTACACAATTATGCAGGGCTGCCACATGTCCTCAATGCGTGAGCCCAGATGGATATGGAGGACTGCCCGCTGGGGTAAGTATGGGAGCGGAGTTGCGACAGAATGGGCATGAGGCAGGACGGAGATAATGGGGAGGAAGAGGAAGACAGCAGAGAGAATGGGCAGGTCACTGGAAACTTGAGTTAGCCTGGTGGTTAAACTAGTGTGTATGTATATATATATTCAGAAGTAAGCAAACAGCAGCTCTCGTTGCTTTGAAAACAGTCAAACTGTATTGAAATAATTCATATAATAGTCAATGTTTTGGGCCCCACACACCCCTATCATCTATCTATGATTTTAGATGGCCACCTAAGAAAATTTGCCCCTGTATATGAGTGCCGGCAGATTGTGGAATTCTCTTTCTCTCCCTCCACATTTTTTTGTATTTATTCCTACACAAATATACATCTCATATATATATATATATATATATATATATATACCACAGTATACACAAATATACATCTCATATATATATACCGACCACAACATACGACCACAGTATACCCCAAAAAAATAAATAAATAAATATATATATATATATATATATATGTATAAACTGCTTTAAAAAATATGCCTATGTCTGTCAGTGCTTGCTTACCTTTTGGAGTTTAGAGTAGCACTGCCTGAGGCTCAGTGGTAAGCAGCAGCCAACGGCCCGCAGGAGATGACATCCCGATACCCGAAAGACAACATCAGTCACCAGGCGGCCCGACAGCCTACACGGAGCTGAGCTCCGAGTGGGGTCACTACCTATGTGACGTCATGAGGAGGCGCCACAGCCAAGATGCTAGTATTCGGCGCAGGGAGAGGGCTAGCAGGTAGCAGCTAGATGCACTTCAGCAAGCGGCTTTGAACTGTGCCCCCCGCGGCCATCCTATGTTTTGTTATTTGTGTTTGTGCTACCAGTGGCCGAGAGGGTGGGATGAGCAGCCTGCCGGGGGATTTAGTAGGTGGTGCCACAGAAGGCAGCTGCTGTCAGTGAGGCAGCGAGGCCGAGGCTATACTGTAGCTGGAATAAAATTCCTGTTTACAGCAGATGCTTTGGGCCTATTTTGAAGGGGCGGCCTGGAGCTGCAGCTCCACCCACCCCATTGTTAATCCGGCCCTGATTAAGACCCTTGGGGGCCAAAGTCCCCAACCTGTAAATCCATCTGGATTCACATCGTAATAGCAATAGTGACCGATTTCCCCCTCTTGGAAGTTTAAGGATGTGATCGATTATTATATAGCGCATAGCAGCCACACTGTGTCCTGCCTGCATGAAATGGTGTGCCACCGGTTGGTCACTACCGCCAGCTGCAATAGCTGCACGTATGGCCGACCGATGTAACGCCATTCTTTCCCTCAAAATCCTGTCCGTCTTGCCCACATAGGCTAAACCACATGGGCATGTTAGTAGACACACAATGAAGTTGGCAGTACAGGTAATTCGATGTCTGATAGTAAATCTCTTCCCACTATGGGGGTGACTAAAACTGTCACCAGTTGTCAAATACCGACATGTCAGACAGTTTAAACATCTGAAGCTTCCATTTTTGGGACGTAAAAAGTGACTACTGGGGTCCCTCTTACATTTTGAAACATTCATCTTAACAAGCCAGTCTCTGATGTTACGCCCTCATGTGTAACATTGCATAATATTTTTGTTGCCCAGTTTTAACTCTTGGTCAGATGTAATAATGGGCCAATATTTTTTGTAACCTTTTTAATTGCCCAACTATGGGTGTTATAGTGTTTAATCCAAGAGCTTATTGTCCCTTGTTCGCTCACATTAACCTCTGTGGGTAACAATAATTGTTCACGCTGTGTTTTCAAAGCTTTAAACATGGCAGTTTCTAATGCAGATAAATCATATCCACGTTGCAAAAATCTTAATTTAATTTTATTCATGTGGTCTCTTGCCATAATATCGTCACTGCAGATACGTCAGGCCCTAATGAATTGGGAGTATGGAAGTCCCAGTTTAGAAGGTGTAGGATGAAAACTATTAAAATGTAAGATAGAATTTCTATCAGTGGATTTAGTATATAAGGTAGTGGAAATTTTACCATCCTGTAACCTGATCTGTACGTCAAGATAGTTTCTCTTAGCTAGCACAGAAAGTAAACTTGACATGGCTAATTGATACATTATGTGTTTCCAAAATATAAATCAAATCTTCCTGTGGACCAGTCCAAATTAAAAATATATCATCTATGTATCTTGCAAAAAAATTTATTCTGTCAGATACTTTAGGTGTTTTAAATAAAATGTCCATAAATATGTATGCGTTGGCATATGATGGGGCAACATTGGACCACATCGCACAGCCAATGAGTTGTAGGTAGATATTACCATTATACAGAAAAAAGTTATGTGTGAGGATTAACTTCAACAGGTCCACCACTAAGTTAGCTTCTCGGCCTGTATAAGCATCACTCTTTGTGTACTGCCCTGAAGTCTTCATCGTTTGGAATGATGGTATACAGACTATTTATGTCAACGCTACACAGAATGCTATTCGATGGTATCTCACCCAATGCACTGATTTTGTTAAGGAACATAGTGGTGTCTATAAGGAATCTTGGATGATCCTTTACACAGGGCTGGAGAATAGCATCCAGGTACACTGATGTCGCCTGGAACCCCCGAGCAGAAATTATAGGTCTGCCCGGGGGGTTGTCCAGACTTTTGTTTACCTTAGGTACTGTATACAGGATTGGTACAATAGGATGATCTGGAATCAAAGCCATGCTCAAATCTTTGTAAATAATGCCCTGGTCTGCTGCCAAGGTTAATCTCTTCCTAAGAATTTGTTTAAATATCACAGTGGGATCTTTATCCAATTTACGATAAACCTTAGTGTCGGACAATTGCTGATGAATATCTATGTTGTATTGAGTTAAATCCTGTAGCACTATCGCACCACCCTTGTCCGCAGGGCATATTACAATATGTGAGTAAGAGGCGAGATCTTTAAGTGCCTTCCACTCTCCTCCGGACAAGTTACTGTGCTTGAGAGCGATATCAGTATCTTTAGCCACCTGGGCTCTCACGTCCTGATCCACCATACGCAGAAAGGTTTTTATAGCAGAATTGCTAAAAGGTGGATCAAATTGTGACCTGGCAATAAGTTTACACAGCTGAACCGGAATGTCAGAGGCCTGATTTTCGACGGATAAAGGTGGGGATCTAGAACTGTGGAAAAACTTGTATAATTTAAGTTGACGATTGAGTTGATATTTTTCCACCTCCAATATTAATCTGTCAAATTTAGTGTACAAAAGAAATCCCTCGGCTTAAAACAGACATTTCACAATAAGAAAGTACATGGCCAGACAGGTTAAAGACTATTTCCTCCTTGCTAGGGGTGGTCTCCCTAGTCTTCTGCGACTGTGTCCACTGACGCCTCCGCCTAGTGCATTTCCTCTGCGATCTGGTAAGGGATTGCCACTTGTTCCTCCTAAAGGGATGCTGGAACCAATGTCCTTGTTGAATCCTATGTCCGAATCACTGTTAGAATAGTTATATGGAGATAAATCCCGATTGTCACTGGGTATCCTAGTGCCCCGTTTCATTGGGTGTTGTTGTTCATTACATCCTCAGTGTATCCAGTTGTAGACTCTATTATGATTATAATCTGCCATGACTTTTGACATCTAAAACTTTTTGAATTGTATAAAGTCATGTTTGTTCATTTTCTCTAACCACGCACCATTTATATCAGCTTCAAGCACTGGTTTATGAGTACTTTCAAAAATATAAATTTTATCCTTAATGATGGTTAACTCTCTGGATGCCTCCTCTATGACTAATAAAATCAAGTCATAGCTGCATTTGTTGAGTATAGAGATCCATCTTTTGCAGAAATCCAAACTGTGTAGACAAATGGTTGGACAATTTCTAATTTTAAAACCTCGCAGGATACTTTCTGTTTGTAATAATCACTCGAGGTGACACCATGGTAGTAAAAGTCAATTTCCTGTTGTTTTAGTTTCAACCATTCATGGTACAAGCTCTGCAAAGATTTTTCTTATGCACTTCTGGTTTATAGTGGTCTCTATGGCAATGGATGCTGGGTGATGACGCCGTGTGCAAGCGCCACCTTCCTGGAAGCACCCGGATGCCAGAGATAATTTCTGCAAGAGGTGTGGTGTTGGCGTTATGTAAGTAAGTAATTTTGTATTATCATATATTTTTCCCTGAAGATGAGGTTTAAAGGGTACTCTGAAACGTTGGAGAGATTTACCTGCTATTGACTTGTTTTCATTAACTGAGTGCCGCCGTCCTTGTTTTGTAAAAAATATATATATATTTTTAGTGATCATTTCAGAATTCAGGCCATGATACTGTATCTTATATAACAGTCAGTAACGGTCAGTAAGTCAAGGGCCACCATGCAGTGTGTCACAGTCGGTGGGCACATTTTCTTGTTAAAACAAAAAATATATTTTGTTTTGTTTGTGATAAAAAATTCAGCCCGTGATACTGTGTCTGTGATATATAACAGTCAGTAATGGTCAGTAGGTCAAGGACCACTGCTAATATTATCTGTGCAGTGTGTTGCAGATCGTGGGCACTTTTTTTGTTCTAAAAATTTTTTTTAGTGTTAAATAAATCAGTGGTGAATATGGAACACAATGGTCAGTCAATAGAACAGCAGGAGCAGCAACCAAGCACTAGCACTGCAGCTGTTGCCACCACGAGTCATCATTATGATACCGATTCAATATCATCTACTAAAGTCGATGCTCAAAGGAATAGCGGCTTTTAGTCAGGGCATCTACATTTTAAAAAAAACATATTTTACTACTACATTGCTAAAGAAATAAACACCTTTAATAAAGGGAAAGTTTCATGCAAAAAACATAAAATTGCCAACATGCCATACACCACATACAGTGGCAAGCAAAGGCTCAGACCTTGTCCTTTTTTGCTGAGTGATGGTTCTGCAACTGCTGTCAATCAGCCATCTGCTTCTGCCTCACATGATGATGCAAGAGCGTCTCACTCTCGAAGTGGTGTCAAAAAAATGAAAATGGAATATCAGTGGTAAAAAAACCAACTAAGGCGGTAGAACAAACTATGTGTTGTTCAGAAACATCACAAATCCCTGAGGAGAGTCTAAGTGTGTCTACAAGTGCTATGTGTGAGCTTGACACTTTTTGTACTAGTAGAGAAGCCTCCTTCCTCCATTTCTGCCAATGTGGGCATGAGCAGCACAAGTCAAGAAGTTGCTGACCTAGACATTGAAAATGCTACGGTAGAAGTGCAACAGTATGAGTGGGATATTTGTGTAGCTGACACAGGAGCTAATGAGGATATTGATGAGGATGTTGTTTGTGTAAGTGAGGCACCAGTGGAAGCAGTTTTTGCCTGTCATAAGATGGCCATTGTCATGCCTGGACATAAAATGAAAAAATCCTCCTCTTATGTGTTGAATTACTTTTATCCAAATCCAAACAATTGTCTTGCCATCTGTAGTGTTTGTAAATCCACAGTAAGTAGAGGTAGGGACTTTAACCATCTACATAGGAACTTCCTCCCTGTTATGTAATTTGCAGTGCGTGCATGAAAAGTTTTTGGCAAGATTAGAAACTTATGCTGATAAAGTAACAAGCAGTCCAGTGTCAGCTAGCTCCATTCTTTCTGCTAGATGCAAACACCTGCAATCTCTATTACCACTTGGTGTCACGATTGGTGTTTGTGAGTTACCTGTCTTAGGTGATGAGCGGGATTCAACAGAGACCGGCATGACTGGAACCACAGATGAGGTGAATAGCTCTATTGCAAGACTTATGTGGCAGTGAGAACCGCCTTTGGTGATAAATGACAGAAACTTAGAACCAGAAGAAACTTGAGAGGAACCAGACCGGAACTGGCAGGAAGACTTGCTGAGTTGAACTGGAAAACTTGGGCTTTGACTCCGGACTGGAGTAACGTGGATTGAACTGATGAACTTGGAACTTGACTCTGGACTGGAATAACATGGATTGAACTGTTGAACTTGGAACTTGACTCTGGACTGGAATAATGTGACAATGGCTGAAGGGAAATCAGGTAATGTTGAGACAAGGGCTAAACAGGGTAATCCGGAAATGCTGTGACAAAGTCTGGAACTCAGGTGCAGGCTGGATTGGGTAATTGGGAATAACAGGTTCAGGAAGGAATGGGTAGGTCTGGGAGTTTAGGTTCAGGGAGGGAGTGGGTAGGTAGAAGGAGCAGGAGTTGATCCACAGCAGGAAGCAAGGCAGGGTAACATGGTGCAGATTTGCAGGGTGCCAGGGACCAACCAGGAGTAGGGCAAGCAGAAGGACACAAGACTAAGGTCAGAAGCACATGACCTCACTTTGCTGATGCTGAAACACACAAGTTGCACTGGCCTGGGGATTAGCAGGATACTGGATTGCCAGGTATAGCTGTAGCAGGTTTTCTGGATGCACCAGGGGTTGCTGTAGCAGGTTTTCTGGATGCACCAGGGGTTGCTGTAGCAGGTTTTCTGGATTGCACCAGTGGTTGCTGTAGCAGGTTTTCTGGATTGCACCAGTGGTTGCTGTAGCAGGTTTTAGGAATACACTAGAATACAGAAACAGCATGAACCATACACCATGGGAAGTAACAAGATGTTCAGGCCCAGAATGCTATCAGGGGTGGATGTATATACCCTGGGTCTGGCTGCAATTGGTAGATATGGACAGGTGGTCTGGCAGTAGCATTCTGAGTGGTGGAAGGCACAACATGCAGAGGGAGTACTCATCTCTGCAGCACTGAGAATCAGAACCACACCTGCGATTCCAATCAGGGCTAGCAGTGTTTACAGACAGGAAAGGACCCAGGTGAAATAATCACTGTGGAAGGAATGCAGGGAGAAGTGTTGCAGCAGCATAATCAGAGCACATACAAATCCATGTAGA
Source organism: Taudactylus pleione (assembly GCA_031769625.1). Taxonomy (NCBI): domain Eukaryota; kingdom Metazoa; phylum Chordata; class Amphibia; order Anura; family Myobatrachidae; genus Taudactylus; species Taudactylus pleione. The sequence goes on from JAUIMM010000014.1 coordinate 11,895,709, forward strand.
CATCTGGCAGGGGTAAGTCTACAGGCAAAAGGTGAAAACCAGACAGGTTCGTGACACTTGGTGGGTGAATTGCCTTCAGCATCACGAACAGCGGCAGCAACATCTAACAGACGCCAGCTCATTCAGAGGCAGGCTACTCTCTGAAAACTCAGGAAAGTCATTACAAAATGGCTTACCCCATTTGGACTCTCCTCAGTATTTGTTATTTCTGACAACACCACAAATATTGTGATAGCATTACCGCCGGATGATTTAGAAAGGTTGGGTATGGAATCCCGGCTGTCAGGATGCTGTTGGTCAGAATACCAACAGTGACATCCTAACAGTCAGAATGCCGACCCTTCTAGGTAAGTAAGCTAACACTAACCTTCACCCCAACCCTCCCTCCCCAGTGCCTACCCTAACCTCCACCTTAGTGCTTAACCCTAACCTCCCCCTTCTCGATGCCTAACCTTCCCCCCTTAGTGTCTAACCCTAACCTCCCCCCTTAGTACCTAATGGTTTACTTCCCCCTCCTTGGTGCCTAAACCTAACCCTCCAACTAACCCCTGATACTTACCTTCGGGATGCTGGCGGTCAGATTGTGGTGCCGAGATCCCAACGCTGTCGAGATTCCAGCGCTGGTATTTTGAACATCAGCATCCCACATGTTGGGATACTGACTACATCCCAATTTTGAACACATCCCATGTTTTGCTCACACAATCAATGTGGTGAGGCAGAATTTTTATTTTTAAATTACAGTGCCGTGCAGGAGATGCTGTCTGTTGCGCAAAAAATTCGATGCATTTTTGGCATTGAGCAGCTGCATGTAGAAGATTGCAGCACCTGCAAGAACAGTTTAAATTGACCTGCCACCAGCTGAAGCAATAGGTAGTAACAAGGTGGAATTCTACCCTATATATGCTTCAGCAGATGGAGGAAGAGCGAAAAACCATCCAAAGCTACACAACAAGCCATTGCATAGGTACTACTTTACTCTAGCACAGTGGAGAATATTTTTTGTTGTTGTGCAAGCTGCTGTAATCCTTCGAAGTTGTTATCTGTGAAGTGAGTTCAGACACTGCCAGCTTGAGTCAGGTGATTCCCCTAATTAGACTTTTGGAAAAGCAGCTCTAGAAACTGAAGGAGGAGCTGAAATGAAGCAATTCCGCTAAGTATGTCAGACTTGTAGATCAAATCCTTTATTCGCTACGCCTGGATCCAAGGGTTGTCAGCATCTTAAAATCATATCAATAAATTTTGGCAACCGTGCTCAATCCTAGGTTTAAGTCATATGTCATGTCTTTCTTTCCAATGGATACAGATCTGAAGAGATGCAAAGAGCTGTTGGCAAGCAAGCTGTCAGCTCAAGCGGCACATGACACAGTGATATCTCCTCCTTCAATTTCTCTGGCTACTGTAAAAAAAAACCTCAGCTTTCCTAAGAGACGCACTGGTGGTGCAATTGAGTCAACACAATTAGTGACACCTCTACCGTGACTCCATCTGATATGGTCACCATTCAAAGAATTGTTGAGGACTATTTTAATGAAAGTGGCCAAATAGGCATGTCAGACAGTCCGTTTGACTACTGGCAGGAAAAAAAGGCAATTTGGAGACCCTTGCACAAACTGGCTTTGCTTTACTTTAGCTGCCCACTCTCCAGTGTGCACTCAGAAAAAGTATTCAGCACAGCCGGGAACCTTGTGAGCAATCAGCTTAGGAGGTTACTTCCTTAAAATGCGGAAAAGATGATGATCATTAAAATAAACTACAAATTCTTTGAGGAAGACCTTTACCGGCAATTACGTCAAAGTCCAGAGGCACCTGTAATGGTGGATTCCAGCGGGGACGAATTAATATTTTGTAAAGATGATAATGGCCATGACATCTTGCCTCCATAGAGCCAATTTGTATGTAGAGATCATTGCCAGCAATGTTAGCTGCCAATTGGAAGCTTGCTTTGTGGGGGCCAAACAAACCAATCACTTCAGCCACAAGTGGCAGTCCCCGACGCTCAAGTGATTGGTTTGTTAAACTGTGCATGGCTTGTTTAATAAACAACATAAGGGCTGGTGGGTGGGCCCAAGGAAAATTCCATCTTGCACATCTTTTCTTTGAATTATGTGCTGTTTGGGGCATTGCTTACTGACATTTTTACAGTTTATTAAACTGCCATTCTGTCTGCCACTGCTATGTGGCAATTTTTCATAGATGACCTATATTTTTTTTTAACTGCCGTGCATTTGTGTACAGCATAGGGCAGCACAGATGGTGTAATGGTTAGCATTACTGCCTCACAGCACTAAGGTCGTGGGTTCAATTCCCACCATGGCCCTAATTGTGCGGAGTTTGTATATTCTCCCAGTGCTTGCGTGGGTTTCCTCCGGGTACTCCGGTTTCCTCCCACACTCCAAAAATATACTGGTAGGTTAATTGGCTCCCAGCAAAAAAAAATGTACCCTAGTGCGTATGTGTGTGAGCGTCTGTTAGGGAATATAGATTGTAAGCTCCACTGGGGCAGGTACTGATGTGAATGGCCAAATATTCTCTGTAAAGCACTGCGGAATATGTGTGCGCTATATAAATAACTGGTAATAAATAATAATAATAAATAAATAATTTGTGCCGCTCCTCTGTTGCTTAATTTAGACAGCCAGCTTGCTGCAGCCTTGGGCCTATATTGGTGAAAGTAGTGAAAACAATAATGTGAGATGGTCAAAATTGACTGGAAATTAATGCTATTGAGGTTAACAATACTGTAGAACCAAAAACAGGCCCAAATTATGTGATTTTAGCTGATTTTACAAAATTTTTAAACAAATACAGATCCAAAACCAAAACACGAGAGGGTTGTTTTGGCAGAACCAAAACCCAAAGATGAATTACAACCTAAACCAAAACACAGGGGGTCATCGCACAACTCTAGTTTAAAGACACCCAGTAAGTGAGGATACATCTTTATTGGCTTGCATTACTCTACAACACAGGTTCTCAAACTCGGTCCTCAGGACCCCTAACAGTGCATGTTTTCCATATCTCCTCACAGAATCACAAGTGAAATAATTAGCTCCACCTGTGGATCTTTTAAAATGTGTCAGTGAGTAATGACTACACCTGTGCACCTGCTGGGTGACCTGGAAAACGTGACCTGTGTGGGGTCCTGAGGACCGTGTTTGAGAACCTCTGCTCTACACTGAAGGAACTATTCTGTGCTCACCTAACCTTACGATAGAATTAGGGCTAAATTTACTAAGAATCATTTGTGGTCAAGATGTCAATCATGGGTGTGCCATTTTTGTGAAGGTCTGGTTTGTTGTGGACCCGGGGTGGTGACAGGAGCAGACACAGAAGCAGATTTAAATAAAAAGGTGGAGTTTTTAATAAGTGATTTAGCAGACATGGGAATGGCAAAAGAAAAAGTCCAGGTTTAGCACTAAAGTGCACTTAATAACCGTGGTGAAGCAAATGGGAGAATGTCCAGATAGTGACAGGCAGGAAATGTCCAGTATGCAGGTTTGGTGAGCTGTAACGAAGTGCAGGCAGAGGTAATGAAGTCCAGCTGTGAGTTAGAGTGTGAGGCAAGGTGCAGGGAAACAGCAGGTTCAGGTACTCAGGCAGGGGAAAGGTAAATGGAGGGTGCAGGGTGAGTCCAGCAGGTTTGGAGCTGGCAAGGTAAAAGGCTATTAACACTTCCAGGCAGACAGGTAAGGCACAGTTACTCTCTCTCAGCCACAGCTGAGAAACACGTTGCACTGGCAATGAATGAAGGCTCTGGACCTTCTTAAATACCAGGTGCCGTGCTGTGACTGGCTGTAAAGAGCACATGACCCACCAGGATTGGACAGATTGAATCACATGACCTGAGGCAAGATGGTGGCGCCCATGCCAAATGGAACGTAAACACCACCAGGCCACAGTGACAATGTGCCCACATAGAACCACGCACAGCCAATGCCCCTCGCCAAACACCAGCACCGCTGCCAGAGACCCCTCGCCACAATGACCTCACAGGTAATACCCGGTGACCACTATGCCGAGAAACCCTGGCCGTGACAATTTTTTACAACTCACAAACTTACTAAAGGCAAACTCGAGTGAGAAATCTCTGCAAAACATGAGTGAAAACACAAATAGAAATAAATACACCATTGGCCAAACTCACAGGTACTTTCTATAGACAGGAATACAACATGGGAATTTACCAAGAATCGTGAATATAATTATGTGTAATTTAAGCACAAAATAGAAGTCTTAAATAAACTACCTCCTGAGCTGCATGTTTAGTATAATCATAAACAGATCAGTGTGATCCGTGTATGTTTCTTCCTCTAATTAAGGAAAAAATGAGTTAAATTAAGAAAAAAAAAATGGCATGGAGTTCTCCCCAAAAGCATAACCAGCCCTGGGCTCTGTGAGCCAGCCCTGGTTCTAAAAATATGGTGGAGAAAATGTGTAGGGGTCCCCTGTATTTTATGAACCAGCACTGGGCTCTGTGACCCTGTCCTAGTTTTAAAAATATGGGAAAAATATAGCGTGGGGTTTCCCGTATGTGGCCAGTCTGTTGGCCAATCAGTGGCCTGGCTGTTGATTGACAGTCTGGTCAATCACAGCCAATTAGCAGCCGCTTACTCTAGTAGTGGCCTCTGATTGGCTGGTGGCCCAGCAAGTGCAGGAAACTTTGTGGGTTCCGTCACTTGCCGGGGAGAGCTGTATGTGGAAACACATATAGCTCTTCTGTCTGAAATGAATCGCAAACACTTGTTTTTTATTGCTACTGGAGAAGAAGACCAACCTGCGCCAAGAGGTAGGTGAGTATTTTTTTTTTTATGGAAAAATTTTTATTTCTACTGGACAAGGGGACCAAACACCAGGGAAAAGGTGAGTATAGTCTGTGTGTGTTTGTATAATAATCTTTTACTATGTACGGTGTGTGTACTGTGGTTCTTTTTATTTCTATTTTTTTTACACTGGGGGGTATGGGTGCCAGCCACCTGCTGGCACTTGTAGTTCTACAAGTGACAAAGGGCAGGAATACTATAGGACCTATAGCCTAACTGTAAAAAAACAATAGTATACTGTACATTGATTATTATGACTATTACCCCTGAACCCACCGGCCAGGGGTGTAGGGAAGAGCCCCGGGCTTCAGCCCAGGCCTCAGGTGCTCAGGAGAGGGAGGACCCCTTTATTGACTAGTTTGGGGTGTAAATGCTTTGACCAGGGGACCTTGTGGAATTACACTCCAACTAGTTTAAGCCCGAAGCTGGTTTTAAAAATCCCACCTCAGTTGAATTTATCGACAATATTTTCTGCTTTATAGTTACATTATGCACTTTATTATCTTTATCCTTCACAATAATTATGGCGTCACTATATTCACTGACCTCTATTTCTTATTTACACAACATCCCCCCCTTTTCTTTCTTTCCCTTTTTCTATTCACTGTTTCATTATTTTTTCTATTACTCTATATACACTTTCATTACATAATTTTCCTTTTATTTCTATGTTTATATCATTAATGTTCACTACTCACACATTTATGATTTATATTGTATTTATGTGTGTTGTTGGTTATCCCGATTTTTATATAATCGATATTACCCAATGACAGTACCTATAAATCCTATAAATTAGGCTATAAGTAAATATATACTTTTTCATAACTAATAAATAAATATAATGTTGGATTAATATTTTTGATTGTAATATGCATCAATATTATTTGTAAATAAATAGGGGTTGCCTAGGGATATACTTTCTATATTCATTACAATCTTTTTTCTAATTATTACTTATTGGGAGGGAATAGACATATTTCCATCTTAATAATTCTTAATATATGATTCATATAATGTTTTCGGAATAAATAAAAGATGACCATCATGTTTAATTTTAATTTTATTATATAACTTAATGGGGATACTCGGAGAAGCATATTCTTACTTACCGTTTAACACAATTAGACAAGCTAATAATCCGCTTATCTGTAACTGCTATGCGCCTGTCTAGGCTGTAAGAGACATTCACGATGTATCCGTAATCCCATTGGTGGAGAGACACACACCAATGGGATTACGGAGTGAAAGCCACAGCGCTGATGATTGAACACAAGTTAGGTATTTCTACAAGAATAGTAGACGGTCTCTGATTGGCAGAGACAACCACGTGACCGATAAAGAGATTTTGATTGGACTGTGGGGATGAATATAGTATGAGGCTGTAATGGCAATCGGCTTGCCTTGATAAAGCTGACTCACAGCGAAACGCGCGTTGGCATACCCGCTATGTGTACCACATGTGTTTGAAACTAATCTATATTATGCAATTGATGAGATGAATTAACGAGTTCACACCGTGTTATTTTGAGCAACAATAGTCCAATGGGTGTCTAGTCACTCTGCTACTTATTATCAACTAGTGCCTTGCAACACTGTATCTGTGTGTCAAATGATTCATGGCACAGCTACAACAGCAGTACCTGACGCTGTCTCTAATATCAATATCCAGCAAGATAATTGTGATATTTTGTTAACCAAATGGGTGTATAGAATCCCTGTCATTCATTACTGATTTATGTCATTTAACATTCTGTCGGCGTATTATATCATTTATAGCATAGCTACAATAACAGTAGCTTACCTATATGCTAACTCCAATATACATGAGAGAAAATAATCTCCATAATAGTGAGGTCATTAGGGTGTCCGGTAACAAGGACAACTATATGAATATACTTGATATTGATATATACCTGCATTGATACATAAAGGGATGTTATATTCAATCCTCTATAATAGCGAGGCTCTCCAGTTTGACTAGATATAAGGATATATATGGAAAGACCTATGACTGTCATACATCTATGTACTAATTATAGTACATGATCCTGTAACATTATTTTCAATATTGCCACAGGGCAGTGGTTTTCTAAGATACGCAAACCACCCAACTTAAGTCGCTATAATAATTTTTTTATTTCAAATGAGTGACATAGAGATTGATAATACCACCCGTAATTGGACTTAAGAATTAAAATACGGTCACACAGCAAGGGTTCTTCTTTTTATTTTCACCAATTTCTACCATTTTCACTTTTTCATATAACTATCTATATTTTTTAACCTCTATTTCGCTGGTCATGTCCCAATAGGGGCATTTTAATGCATATTTAATAAAGATTTGTTTTTTATTTCTTATAATTTCTTTTTTGTGCGCCAAACTATAGACATTCTTTTCTTTTCCCCTCCTCTGTGAGGTTAGGATGGTATATATTCCTTTGTCTTTTGGCAGCACCCCTTATCTATTTAATAATTGAAAGGGTCTCTTTTGGAATTTCATTGAGTGCAGATGTCTCCTCCTTTGTCTTTTCGTATTTTTAAAACCAGGACTGGCTCACAGAGCCCAGTGGTGGTTCATAAAATACGGGGGACCGCTACACATTTTGTCCCCTGTGGTTGTACTTTCGGGGCAGAATTCTTATTTTTACACTTTTTTTTTCTTTGAAAATACCCTCACCACCCCCCCAGCACCTATGCCAGCCCCAGCTGCTGCCCCCCTATGCAGTTCCACCAGTAGCGGTACCCCTGTGCAGTGCCCTCTGTAGAGGTCCCCTATGCAGTGCCGCCTATGTAGTGCCCCCCAGTAATGGTCCCCCTATGCAGTACCTCCAGTAGTGATCCCCCTTTGCAGTGCCCCAGTGGAAAGGGCCCCTGCAGTGCCCCCAGTAGTAAGCTTCCTGTAGTAAGCCCCAGTAATTCCCCCTGTAGTAAACCCCCAGTAATGCCCTCTGTAGTAAGCCCCCTGTAGAAAGCCCCCAGTAATGCCCCCTGTAGTAAGCCCCTGTAATGCCCCCTGTAGTAAGCCCTCAGAAATTCCTCCTGTAGTAAGCCCCCAGTAATGCCCCCTGTAGTAAGCCCCCTGTAATTCCCCCTGTAGTAAGCCCCCAGTAATGCCCCCTGTAGTGAGCCCCCAGTAATGCCCCCTGTAGTGAGCCCCCAGTAATGCCCCCTGTAGTGAGCCCCCAATAATGCCCCCTGTAATGCTCCCAGTAATACCCACTGTAGTAAGCCCCCGTAATTCCACCTGTAGTGCTCCCAGTAATGCCCCCTATAGTGTGCCCCCAGTAATGCCTCCTGTAGTGAGCCCCCCCCCGCAAGCACACACGCATACAAAAAAAAAAAAAAAAAACTTACCTGAAACCCTGCTCCAGTGCTGCTGCCTTCCGTCCCCGGCGCCCACTTCTCTGAACTATGAGAGTGCGGGACCCGGAAGCGGAGCTCAAGAGTGAGCTCCGTTCCTCTGGTTACCGCCAGGGGGAAAGAAGGAGCTGGGCGCCCGCTGGTAACACACTCAGCGGGCGCACCCCCCGTATTGACGACGCTGGAGGTGGAGGGCCTCTCCAAAGCAATGCCCGGAACGGCCCGGGGGACAATGGAGCCAGGTGCCCCTTTATGGGCTGGAGCCTGACGGCAAATGACTCCATTGTCTCCGGGAGTTCCGCCACTGTCAGATTCAGTTAACTGCGGGACTTAAGGCATTGGCTGCAGCTCCTGGGTTTAACACCTGGAGCGATACAATTAATCACCAATTTCCACATGCTGTAAGCCTATGGCTAACTTGTCTTAAGCCAAAGATTCCGGGTTAACAGCCTGGAGCTATGGAATTGCCTCACACGTTAAGCCCCAGAGGGTTCATTTAACGTGGAATTTTCCTTGCAGCTCCTGAGGCTTGGAGAAAAAATCCACATTAAGTGCAGCCTCTAGTGGCAGTAGTTGAATAGCTCAGGGCATAGCTTCAGCCCCAGTTAGTCCTACAGCTAATTGAATATGCCACACTGAACCCACAAAATCTTTTGGTTATACACTGTCACGGCCAGGGTATTTCAGCATGGCGCTAGGCAGGTGTTATCTGTGAGGTCGTTGTGGCGTGGGCTGTCTGGTGGCGGAGCTGGTGTCTGGCGGGGGGCTTTGGCTGCGCGCGTTGTTGTGCGGGCCTGTTGTCACTCTGCACTGGTAAGGCCTGGCGGCGTCTCCGTTCCGTTTGGCATGGGCGCCGCCATCTTGCCTTCTGGCCATGTGATGCGGCTGGTCAATCCTGGTGAGTCACATGTTCCCTCGGGCCAGTAACAGCACGGCATGGGGTATTTAGGAAGGGTCAGTGCCTTCCTTCTTTGCCAGTGCAACGTGTATCTCAGCCTAGCTGAGAGGGAGTTCTCTGTGCTTATCCTGTTCCTGTGAATTCGCTGTCTGCCAGTCTGCCTGTCAGCTCCTAGCTTCCGCTGGACTACCCCGCTTCCTCCATCACCCTTACCCATACCTGAGTGCCTGAGCCTGCTGACATCCTGCTCATTGCCTTAGTTCACTACCTGCATACCTGGCTATTATTTTCCTGCATCACTACCTGCATACCTGGTTGATTATTTTCAGTCTCACTACCTGCACACCTGGACAGCTCTAATTGTTTCTACTTGGACATTAACCCATTACTCCCACCACAGAACTCTTGTGCACATTTATATATTCCTGGACTTTTATTTACTGCCATATTTTATGTCTTCTCAAGCACTTATTAAAAAACCTATTTTTTTTTATTAAAATCCGCTTCTGTGATCGCTCCTGCTACCACCCCGGGTCCACAAACAACCCAGAACATAACAGTTTGCACTGGCCCCATGGAGTCGGCCACGGATCAGGAGTCAGGAGTGGATTTGTTCTGGTGCATTTCTGGTCGTTTAGAAAATCTGGAAAACATGCAGCATCAGATGGCTCAATTTCTGCAAGAGATGTCCAAGCGACAGGATAGTTTGCAAACTTCCTTTTCTACCCCTGTAGTACCAGCATCTACATCCACATCAGCGTCTGGGAATACAGGAGGCAGATCATCTCCCCGCTTACATCTTCCTTTACCAAGTAAATTTGACGGCAACCCTAAACTCTGCCGTGGATTCCTAAATCAGTGTGACATACATTTTACCCTGCAGCCTGACAACTTTCTAACGGCAAGAACTAAAGTGGCTTATATAGTCTCTCTGTTATCCGGCCAGGCCTTAGAATGGGCTTCCCCACTCTGGGAGCGCTCAGATCCGTTGCTGGATAATTACGCAGGCTTTGTGTCATCCTTCAGGAGGATTTTCGATGAACCTGGGCGTACTGTATCAGCATCATCAAACATCATGACACTGAGACAAGGGGTCCATCCTGTCAGTCAATATGCCGTGCAATTTCAAATTTTAGCATCAGAACTCAAATGGAATGAGGAAGCCCTCACCTCGGCCTTCTGGCATGGGTTGTCAGACCGACTAAAGGATGATCTAGTCACTCGAGAGCTTCCCACTAATCTGAACGACATGATTTCATTGTGTAAGTTGACCTACGCTTCAGGGAACGTCAGGCTGAAAAACACAGAACTGACCGGCAAAGGTCATTTGCCCCCTCCATTTCTGCCCATCCCATTCCTTCTCCTATTGAAGAGGAGCCTATGCAGGTGAATCATACACACCTCTCCAAAGAAGAACGTCAGAGAAGAATGCAAAAAAAACCTCTGTCTGTACTGCGGAGAGTCCGGACACCTGCTGATCTCCTGCTCCCGTAAAACTGGGAAATGCCAAATCCTAACTGACCCTGGAGACATCAAGTTAGGAGTTATGGGCCAGTCTCCAAAAATTAAAGATTTCACGATTACCCTAGCGTTGGATCTTAAACCCAAACCTGTCTTTGCTACTGCTCTACTTGACTCGGGAGCAGCCAGAAATTTCATAACGTCTAGTTTCATAGATAAATTTCAGATTCCCTGTTAGTCTCCCAACCATGCCATCTCTCTGACCTCTATAGACGGACACCCTCTAACTAACGGGATAGTCACCAAGGAGACTCAACCAGTATTGGTCTGAATTGGGGCACTTCATTCTAAGTCCTTAAAATTTCTGGTGATATCAGAGGCCTCTCAAGAAATTGTTCTTGGTCTACCCTGGTTGCGTCAACATAATCCCAGGATTGATTGGAGTTCTATGCAGATTCTGTCATGGGGTATGGACTGTCAGAAATCCTGTCTTCCAAAAATTCGACCTGTAAGAAAGACCGTACCATTAGTTTCTTCTGCCATTCCCAAGGAATATCAGATGTTCGCCGACGTGTTCTCCGAGCAGCAAGCAAATACCTCATAGGGAATGGGACTGTCCAATTGAATTGATACCTGATAAGACACCACCTCGTGGTCGTACCTATCCACTGTCCTTGCCTGAGACTCAAGCCATGACCGAGTACATCCGGGACAACCTGGCAAAGGGGTTCATTCGCCCCTCTACCTCACCTGCCAGAGCTGGGTTTTTCTTTGTTGGCAAGAAGGACGGTGGTCTAAGACCATGTATCGATTATCGAGGCCTTAATGACATTGCTGTAAAGAATCGATACCCTCTTCCCCTGATTACTGAGTTGTTTGATAGGGTCAAGGGCTCTGTCATTTTTTCTAAATTAGATCTGAGAGGGGCTTACAACCTCATTCGTATCCAAGCTGGCGATGAATGGAAGACCGCTTTTAATACCAGAGATGGACATTTCGAATATTTAGTAATGCCTTTTGGATTGTGCAACGCTCCTGCTGTCTTTCAGAGTTTCATTAATGAGATTTTCCGGGATCTGTTATATGTTTCGGTTGTTGTCTATCTGGATGACATACTGATTTTTTCACCCTCCGTGGCTAAACATCAAGAACATGTTAAAGAAGTTTTGACCCGTTTGAGAGAAAACCACCTTTACTGCAAACTGGAGAAGTGCGTCTTTGGTGTGCCAAGTGTACCATTTCTCGGCTACGTTATTTCTGGCTTCAGTTTGGAAATGGACCCCAAGAAGGTACTAGTGGAAGCAATTCTGGATTGGACCCGACCTCAGACACTGAAAGCCATCCAGAGATTGTTGGGCTTCGCCAATTATTATAGACGCTTCATCAAGGGATTTTCTACATTGCTGGCTCCCATTACAGCCTTGACCCGCAAAGGTGCTAATCCTTCCCAATGGTCACCTGAGGCAGAGTCTGCCTTTCATCTTCTAAAACAGGCCTTTATCACAGCACCAGTTCTTCGACAACCAGATCTGGACAGGCCTTTTTTGTTGGAAGTAGATGCATCATCTGAAGCTGTGAGAGCAATCTTGTCTCAATGTTATGAGGACAACTGAGTCCATCCTTGTGGGTTCTTTTATAAAAAATTCTCACCTGCCGAAAGGAACTACGCCATAGGCGAGCAAGAGCTACTAGCTGTTAAGTTGGCGATGAAGGAATGGAGATATTTACTAGAAGGTGCTAAGGTCCCATTTACTGTATTTACGGACCATATAAATCTCCTATTTCTCAAAAACCTTCAATGTGTGAGTCCTCGTTTAGCCCGCTGGGCAATATTCTTTGCCAGGTTTCAGTTCACCCTGACCTTCCGGTCTGGAGCACTTAATCAGAAGACTGATGCCCTTTCGAGATCTCTCCTCTGTGATGATCAATCTGAAAATCAAAGCAATACCCCTGTCTTGGAATCAAGAGTCTTTGCCGTATTACAGCTTCAGCCTCCTACGGGAAAATCATTTGTGGCCCCGGAATTAAGGAAGCGGCTTCTCTCTTGGGCACATTCCTCTTGCTTCGCAGGGCACTCAGGCACTCGGAAGACCTTGGAGTTCCTGAAAAGACACTATTGGTGGCCTTCTATGAAGGCAGATATAATGGAGTTCATCTCTTCCTGCTCCTCCTGTGCCCAGCATAAATCATCACGACAAGCTCCAACTGGGGAATTGCTTCCACTACCTACTCCATCATGTCCATGGACGCATCTCTCCATGGATTTCGTCACAGACCTGCAAGTCTCTCAAGGCTTCAACACTATCTGGGTTGTAATAGACCGATTCTCTAAGATGGTCCACTATCTACCATTGAAGAAGTTACCTTCTGCCCCTGACCTGGCACAGTTGTTTGTCCAACACATATTTCGTCTACATGGCCTTCCTGCTGAAATTGTCTCTGACCGTGGTGTGCAGTTTACTGCAAAATTCTGGAGGGCTTTGTGTTCTGTTCTTCAAGTGAAGTTAAACTTTTCCACGGCCTACCATCCGCAAAGCAACGGCTCTACCGAGAGAGTTAATCAAGATCTAGAGACTTTCTTAAGAATTTTTATGTCATCTTCCCAGGACAATTGGGCTGCCTTGCTGCCGTGGGCCGAGTTTGCACTCAATGCTTCCTACCACTCGTCAACTAACCAAACGCCATTTCAGGTTGTTTATGGCCTTCATCCTCGTGTTCCCGAATTTCCGAAGCCTGCCTGTTTTTGATGTTCCGACCGTAGAGGACACGGTGCGGAATTTTGCTGCCATCTGGACTCAAGTACGGTCTGATTTGTTGAAGGCATCCTCTCGCTATAAGACCCAGGCTGATAAGAAGCGTAGAATAGTTCCACGCATGCAAGTAGGAAACTAGGTCTGGTTGTCTACCCGGAACCTTCATCTAAGAGTTCCTTCAATGAAATTTGCACCCCGCTTCATCGGTCCCTTCATCATAACAGAAGTCATTAATCCAGTGGCTTACCGTTTACAGTTACCCCCATACCTAAAAATTCCTAATTCCTTCCATGTTTCCTTATTAAAGCCCCTGGTCCTGAATAAGTTCCATAATGCTCTACCTGGTTCTCTTCGAGTCCAGATGGAGAGAGGAGTTGAGTTTGAAGTCGCCCAGGTCTTGGACTCTCATCTGCGCAGAGGTCATCTACAGTATTTGCTGGACTGGAAAGGTTACGGTCCAGAGGAACGTTGCTGGACCGATGCTCGTGATGTCCACGCTCCCACGCTCATCAGGTGATTCCATTCTGCCCATCCGGAGAAGCCTGGTGAGTGTCCTGAGGCCACCCCAAAAGGGGGGGGTACTGTCACGGCCAGGGTATTTCAGCATGGCGCTAGGCGGGTGTTACCTGTGAGGTCGTTGTGGCGCGGGCTGTCTGGTGGCAGAGCTGGTGTCTGGCGGGGGGCTTTGGCTGCGCGCGTTGTTGTGCGGGCCTGTTGTCACTCTGCGCTGGTAAGGCCTGGCGGCGTCTCCATTCCGTTTGGCATGGGCGCCGCCATCTTGCCTTCTGGCCATGTGATGCAGCTGGCCAGTCCTGGTGAGTCACATGTTCCTTCCGGCCAGTAACAGCACGGCATGGGGTATTTAGGAAGGGTCAGTGCCTTCCTTCTTTGCCAGTGCAACGTGTATCTCAGCCTAGCTGAGAGGGAGTTCTCTGTGCTTATCCTGTTCCTGTGAATTCGCTGTCTGCCAGTCTGCCTGTCAGCTCCTAGCTTCCGCTGGACTACCCTGCTTCCTCCATCACCCTTACCCATACCTGAGTGCCTGAGCCTGCTGACATCCTGCTCATTGCCTTAGTTCACTACCTGCATACCTGGCTATTATTTTCCTGCATCACTACCTGCATACCTGGTTGATTATTTTCAGTCTCACTACCTGCACACCTGGACAGCTCTAATTGTTTCTACTTGGACATTAACCTATTACTCCCACCACAGAACTCTTGTGCACATTTTATATATTCCTGGACTTTTATTTACTGCCATATTTTATGTCTTCTCAAGCATTTATTAAAAAACCTAGTTTTTTTTATTCAAATCCACTTCTGTGATTGCTCCTGCTACCACCCCGGGTCCACAAACAACCCAGAACATAACATACACCTCCTTTTCCATAAATGTTGTTACAAAAAATCAAGTACAACACCATCCACTAGGTGTGTGTTTCTGTATGTTCCTGAAAGTGCAGTCAGGTAGAGAGTGGCCTGAATACAGAAACTAACTTGGGTGGAAGCACTATGCGCTAAAGAGCAGTGCTCACCAGAGCCCTGTGCTGGCTCCACCATGTTAGGACTGCGGTGTTTTGTGTTCCTGAATGTGATGCTGGTGGCTCAGTGGTGGAACTCGGGATCTGAACGCTAGCGGGTTTGATATAGTTTCTGCGCTTTTGCAGACACAGGAGCTGATGGTGAGAAGGCAACAAGGTAATGCGTTGATAGAACTCAAGGAATAAGCTCGGGTACTGGAGCCTGGCAATGACCAGGACTATGGAGAAGGAACACAAGAAAATTGGACTCAGGGGATAAGCACAGACTGACAGAACTCAGGAGGCAAGCACCGATTGCCTGGACTCAGGAGACAACTCAGGTAGACTGGACTCAGGAGACAGGACTGATTGTCTGGACTCGGGGAACTGAGAACTAGACAGGCACAAGGAGTTGGCTAATACCCTAGCCAGGGGCGTGGAGTCTAAACACACCAGTGGTCTTCTCCAGGGAACCCCATAAAGAGATTTGGAATTTGCTGCATCTGGTGTGCAGGTTTTGGCCCCCTGGTAGGGTCTCCTAATGACTGTATCTAGAACTCTCCGAGAATACTGAGGCCTAAGCACCAGATCCATGGACAAAGATAATTGGGGTAATGTAGCAACAGCTGATGTTAGAAATCCGATGATTCTGGTTGCAGCTGATGATTGTGGAACCGATGGTTCTGGTTATAGCTGATGGTAGATGAGAACCGGTAGAACTGCAGATGAGGTTAGGTTTGGATAGGAACCGATAAGGCTGATTATTGGATAAGAACCGATAGTACTGGTTTCGGATAGGGCCGATGGTGCTGGTATCAGATTGGGAGTGATGGAGCTGGTATCGGATAGGGACTGATGGTGCTGGTATTGGATGGGACTGATTGCTGGTTATCAGATAGGACCGATTGCTTGTTATCGGATAGTACCGATTGCTGGTTTCGTATAGGACCGCTTGATGGTTATGTCTGGAGCCCAGATACATAGCACAGGAGTGAGACATGTTTTTTCAAGGCACTGACTGCTAGTCAGTGGAATCCTTATATCCCCCCTGACATGTCAAGTGTTACAAGTCGCAGTCACAACTTGTTTCCTTCGATCAGTTTACCTGATCAGGACAGGGTTATTCCGCTTCCCTCAGTTGCTAGGTGATCGACATGCCTCAGGAGGTAACATGTCATCCACAGAACGGCATGATTGGTATCTCCTCCTACCTGTACACTCTGGCCTTTTGCCGCCTCACCTAAGTACCAGTGAATGTCTCATACAGTAGTTCTAAGTGAACAATGGGTGGTTGTTATTGGCAGAAGACCTCACTAGTCTGGGTTTTAGGGGGTTCACACAGCGCAAGCTCTGGGATTTGTAACATTATAGTCGGCCTACAAAATATATTTATAGTAGAGGACTATCATGGAACAGACACAGAACCCTGCCCAGGTGCTCGCTGTGCAAATCCAAGTCCTCACTCAGAAGTTCCAAGAACTCTCCCTGTGTTTTGAAGAAAGCCGACCTTCCGCCATTTCTGTTCTTTCCAAAGAACCCAAAATGAATTTGCCGGATTGATTTGCCAGGGACTGTCGGCAATTCCTCAACTTCCACAATAGCTGCAAGTTATACTTCAGGCTTCATCCTGTTTCCTCTGGGACGGAAACACAACGGGTAGGACTGGTCATTTCCCTTCTCCAGGGGGATGCACAGACTTGGACTTTTGGGTTGTCCTCAACCCATTGAGCATTACAATCAGTCAATTCTTTTTTTACGACCATGGGTCTACTGTATGACGATCCCGATAGACCTGCTCTGGCGGAGTACAAGTTACATTCCCTCAAGCAGGGTCAGGAGGCGGCGGAAAATTACTCTTCTGAATTCCGCAGATGGGCTACTGACTCTGGATGGAATGACCCAGCCTTATGCAGTCTATACCATCTTGGCCTTTCTGACGCCATTAAAGATATCCTCATCCAACATCCTCCTGCTGACACGCTGGATGATCTCATGCAGAACGCTATCAGGATTGACAGACATCTGCGGGAACGTAGATGGGAGCAAAATCTTCCCTCAAGATTTCCCCACTCTCTGTCATGAGTCCGGGCATTGGTTCCAGAGGAGCCTATGCAAATTGGGGCATCTCGACTATCTCCTGATGAGAGACACAGGAGACATTCCCTAGGCTTTTGTATGTACTGCGGAGACAAAGGACATACTGTAAACAACTGTCCACTCAGGCCAGTAAAAGGCAAGGCCTAAATGTTCAGGGGGAATTACATTTAGGTCTGGTTCCCATTTCCTCCAAGAATTCAGGATTAGTCCCGGTGACCATTCAACTCCTCAAATCAACTATCACCACTTCAGCATTTCTTGATAGCGGTGCGGCTGGTAATTTTATGGACTTTCATTTCTTTCAAGGCCTAGGTATTCCCGCTGTTCCTTAAGATCAGGAGATCCTGGTCTGCGGACTGGATGGGAGTTTGATTTTGTGTGGTCATGTCAAGTTCAAAACACCTCCTCTCCACATGACGGGTGGAGTTCTACACTCAGAGGTACTTTTGTTTTATCTTCTCCACTGTCCGTTGGCTCCAGTCGTTCTTAGTCTCCCATGGCTTAGGGATCATAATCCCGTCATCAATTGGACCTCCGGAAAGATAGCTACACGGAGTCATGTCTGTCATGCTCATTGCTTGGCTATTCCAGTCCGATCAGTTCTCCTGTGGTTGCCGAACCATCTCCCACCATTCCTCTTCAGTACCGAGATTTTGCTGATGTCTTTTCTAAACAACTTGCAGATGTTCTTCCTCCTCATCGGTCCTATGATTGTGACATCAACCTGGTTCCTGATGCTAAACTGCCTAAAGGCCAGTTATATTCCCTGTCAGTACCTGAAGACAAGGCCATGAGAGAGTACTTTGAGGATGCATTGGCTAAAGGGTTCATCCACCCCTCGAAGTCACCAGTGGGGACTGGCTTCTTCTTTGTGGAAAAGTTGTATGGATCCTTGTGCCCCTGTATTGATTACAGAGGCCTCAATAATATCACCATAAAAAAATAATATACACTACCTCTCATGTCGGTACTGTTTGATCAACTGCGCCAGGCCAATATTTTTTCCAAAATTGACCTTCGAAGAGCATATAACTTGATTCGCATCAGAAGTGGGGATGAGTGGAAGACAGTTTTCAGTACTCACTCTGGACATTACGAGTATTTAGTCATGCCGTTTAACCTATCTAATGCCCCGGCAGTCTTCCAGTACCTTATCAATGACGTCCTTCGAGAATTTCTGGGTATATTTGCTATAGTATACTTGGATGACATTCTAATTTTTTCCCAGTCGCTTGAGCAAGCAACATCATCAGTACGTACGTTTAGTCCTTAAAAACTACGAGAAAACCATCTGTATGCCAAGCTGGAGAAATGTGATTTTGATGTTACCCAGATCTCTTTTTTTAGGATATGTAATTTTGTCCCAAGGGTTTTCGATGGATCCTGGTAAAGTCGAGGCCATACTGAGATGGATCCAGCCAACTTCTCCCAAGGCAATCCAACACTTCATTGGCTTTTCCAACTATTACCGCCGATTCATAAAATCATTTTCCACTATTGTGGCACCCATTGTGGAGTTAACCAAGAAAGGAGCGGATATCTTAAATTGGTCAGCTAAAGTGGTACAGTCCTTCAAAACCCTCAAGGTCGCAATAATTTAGGTGCCAGTTCTCCATCACCCAGACCCAGATCTTCCATTTGTTCTGGAAATGGACGCATCTGAAGTGGGAGCCGGAGCTGTTTTGTTGCAAAACAATCCTGCTGACGATAAATTGCATCCCTGTGCCTTCTTTTCATGCAAATTTACCTCTGCAGAGCGTAACTATGACGTGGGAAATCGGGAGTTGCTCGCAATTAAATGGGCCTTTGAAGACTGGAGGCACTAGCTGGAAGGGGCCAAACACCGGATCACAGTTCTTACTGACCATAAAAACTTTTCCTAGATCCAGTCCGCTAAGAGGTTGAACTCCCAGCAAGCACGCTGGGCATTATTTTTCACCCGTTTAACTTTGTCATTTCCTTCCGTCCTGGTTCAAAAAACATCAAAGCTGACACTCTCTCCAGCTTTGAACCAGAACAACTGATCCCAATTCTGACAAACCGATTCTTCCTGACACATTCTTCCACTGTGCTATAACCCGAAATTGTCCAAACTTATTCGAGTCTGTCAGCCAGAGGCTCCTCCAGAAATACCTGCTAGTCTTCTTTTTGTTCCAGAGAGGCTCAGAAGGTCTGTGTTACTGGATTTTCACTCCCATTGAGCTTTTGGTCACCTGAGCATTGGTAAGACCTTGATATTGCACTCCCACTTGCTCCAGTGGCCTTCCTTGACCAAAAATGTGCGTGAGGTCACCCTGCATGTTAGGTCTGTGCCCAAAATAAAACAATTTGAACAGCTCCTTCAGGTCTGTTGCTGCCTCTGTCCATACCAAAGTTTCCCTGGTCTCACATTGCCATGGATTTTATCGTCGATCTTCCAGTTTCTGCTCGATGTTCTGTGATCTGGACAGTGGTGGATCGTTCTAGTAAAATAGCGCACTTTGTACCTTTGCCCAAGCTACCCTCTGCTAGATAACTCACTGATCTGTTTCTTCAATACATCTTCCACCTGCATAGGTTACCCAGGGATATCATTTCGAGATTGTGCGTCACAGTTTGTTGCACAGTTCTGGAGGGCCTTCTGTGCTACCTTGGGCATTGACCTTAGCCGGTCTTCTGGTTACCATTCATAATCCAATGGGCAAACTGAGCGGATCAACCAGTGTCTGGAACAATATTTACGTTGTTATGTGTCCAAGTGTCATAATGACTGGGTGTCCCATCTGCCGCTTGCTGAATTCGCGTTCAACAACTCGTGTCATTCAGCATCTTTAGTTTCCCCATTTTTTTGTGTCATGGGCCAACATCCCAGAGCCAATTCATTCAATCCCGGTTTGTCAATGTCGCCTTCTGTCTCTCAACTCCGTTGCATATGGACTAAGGTCCATCAAAGCCTTCAGAAAGTTTCTCTTCACTCCAAGGAGTTTGCTGACAAACATTGGAGTTCGTGTATTTTTAAGAAGGGTGATTTGGTTTGGTTCTCCACAAAAAATATTAAGCTTCTCCAGCCTACTCAGAAGTTGGGTCCAAGATTCTTTGGCCCGTTCTGTATCATTTCTCAAGTGAATCCGCTAGCCTTTAAACTTCAGTTACCCAAGTCTCTCCGCATCAATAACAACTGGTCATTGTTCAACCAGTCTTCAGTTCCGTCAAGTTTAAGTCTAAGCTTCCATCTAGGCCCTGCTTCAGTTGTGGTCCACAGGCAACACGAATTCATGGTAGAAAGAACCCTGGACTCTAAGATTTCCAGGAGTCATCTGCATTTCCTGGTCCAATGGAAGGGCTAAGGACCGGAAGAGCACTCCTGGGTTCCGGAAAGGGCTCTACATACTCCCAGGCTGAATAGACTGTTCTTCTGAGAATTTCTGGATAAACCAGGTTCTGGGGGTTCTTCAACTCCACGTCAAGGGGGGGGTACTGTTACAAGTCACGGAAATTACTTGTCTCCTTCAAGCAGTTTACCTGGTCAGGACAGAGTTATTCTGCTTCCCTCAGTTGCTAGGCGATCAGCATGCCTCAGGAGGTGATGTGTCATCCACAGAGCGGCATGATTGGTCTCTCC
This sequence comes from Taudactylus pleione, assembly GCA_031769625.1. Classification (NCBI taxonomy): domain Eukaryota; kingdom Metazoa; phylum Chordata; class Amphibia; order Anura; family Myobatrachidae; genus Taudactylus; species Taudactylus pleione. The sequence continues at coordinate 11,916,227 of JAUIMM010000014.1, forward strand.
TCCTATATGTACACTCTGGCCTTTTGCTGCCTCGCCGACTATAGCGTTCCTGTAGGCCCACTCGGCTCAGCCGATCCAACAGCTCCCGTGCTGCCATTGACTCACCTGTCTCTCCTACAGCTCTCTAGCTGCACCATCAGCTCTAAAAGCCTCATCAACTTAACTCTGTCTTCTACTACCAGCTCCAGGCCGCACCATCGGCTCCCAGAGCTGCATCAAATGAGAACTGTCTATTACAACTGACTCCAAGCCACACCATCGGCTACCAAAGCCACACCAATTGAGTACTGTATTTTACTGCAGGCTCTTAGCTGCACCATCGGTTCAGCAGCCACATCATCGACTCTCAAGTCTCCTGGATACCAGTTTCTGTTCCTGTCATTCCTTTCTCCATTGAATCCCATTGTATTTCAGTGTGAACCTTTATTACCCCGAGTTATAAGACCAGGTGGCCGCCTAATATCGGTAAACGTCTCATAGTTCTAAGGCAGTGGTGTCAAACTCGGACCCTTCAGCTTTTGTGGGACTACATATCCCAGCATACCCTGCCACAGTTTTAGCATGCCCTAATAGCAAAACTATGACACGCTGGGATGTGTAGTTCCAATGCAGCTGGAGGGCCCGAGTATGACACCAAGATTGGCTAACAGGATCAGGTGTCTGCTGCAATGAATCCGGTTGGAGGAAGGACATTCCACAGTGAGTGGAGCAAAGGATCACATGATCGCCACTAACACAGGGACTAGAGGATGAGTAGTCAGCTGACCGCAGGTGTCATGGTGGTGCCCAGGCCCGGAGATGGCGGGCATACTTGCGGGGAGGAAGATGGAGTACACTGTGGACAGCAGCACAGAGCAGGAACCAGAGAGTTAGCCTGAATAGATGACCTGCGCAGGCCAGCATACCAGCATGAAAGCAACACCCATTAACTGTATCATGCCCTCATGGGATATGATGTGGGTCCGCTCATGCCACATTCACAACCATGTGTACATGTGACACAGCAGTCACCTATCCCTTTACCTTAAGTAAGTGGTATCTATTCATACTTTCAATACTACCTGATAAAATATGATACAGGTTGAGTCTCCCATATCCAAAATGCTTGGGACCAGGGGTATTTTGGAATAATTGCATACCATAATGAAATATCTTGGGTATAGAACCCAAATATACACACAGAATGCTTTTATGTGATATATACAGCTTATATACACAGCCTGCAGGCTATTTTATACAATATTTTCAATAATTTTGTGGCTCAAACAAAGTTTGTGTACAGAAATGAAATTCATTTATGTTTCATATACACCTTATTCACACAGCCTGAATGTAATTGTATACAATATGCTTAATAATTTCTGCCTTAGACAAAGTTTGTGTACATTGAACCATCAAAAATCAAAGGTTTCATTATCTCAGTCATGCCAAAAATATTCCGTACCTACATCTCTGCTAAATTGCACAGAATTAAGAATCTATGAGAAATTATACTCATGAATATATGATCCCCCCTTTCCCCCTTTTTTATATGATTTGGATCAGAAACTTTATTGATTGGTTCAATTGTGTACATGATTATTGCTTAAAGCTATGCAATTTGCTTCCTTCTGAAATGCTGACTGAGACATTTTGTTCTCTTAGGAATAGGACCTAACCAAGTGAACATTAATATACTCCTGTATATCAACTTGTAATAATTCATTATTGGACTAATGTACCTAATTTATTTACAACAATAGAATATCAGAAGTAAGACGGACTATTTAATTGTTTTATACGATTGATAATGGTGTCGCGGCTGGAATGTGCCCATGTATATTTTGAGGGATGTATCCCTATATGAATATACTGCAGCTCTAGATATTTCACCTTGGTTTGTTATAATTACTATTTTATTGAATGACTCAAGTGGTCCCCATGACAAGAGATGCTTGTGTATCCTTGAATATATGGTACAAGATGACATTGACCACCTGGTAATCCAATACTGAGGCTCATTTTGCCCTTTGGATAACAATATATGTTGTATGTTGTACCCCGTTTTCTATGTATATTACTGGTTTTAATAATAATTAATAAAAGTTATATTTTATAACAGTAATTAAGGTAGAACTTGTGCCACAAACAAAAGGGAGTACTTTTCTTTCCTTTCCTTTCCTTTCCATTGTACTGTAGTATGTACAAAGTAAGTCTTTGGTATAGTGTGTACAGGGTCAATCTGTTCTGTAGTGCAGTCTGTGCATAGTCAGTCTGTTATGTAGCGGTGTGTGTATATAGGGTCGGAATCGGTATGAATTACCGCCGGACGCAAGTCCCACCAGCGGCTGCCCGTCATGGGTGAAAATCCCGATCGTCCCCAGGTAAGTATTTACTAACCTAACCTCCCCCCCTAACGCTAAACCTTTTTAGGGGTGCCTAACCCTAACATTCCCCCCAGTGCCTAACCCTAATCCCCCCTCTAAGTGCCTAAATCTAACCCCCCCTTCCCCACGGCCTAAACCTAAGTCCCCCAGGGGGGTGCCTAACCCTAAGTCCCCCCCGGGGGTGCCTAACCCTAACCCTCCCTCCCTCCCCCTAGCCTAACCCTAACCTCCCGGGGGGTGCCTAACCCTAAGTCCCCCCGGGAGCCCTAAACCCAACCCTCCCTCCCCTCCCCGTGGCTGTCGGCAGCGGCACCCGGCATCACTTCGATCGGGATGCCGGGCGCAGGTCTCCCGGCGTCGGTAAAATGACAGGCGTGTAGATTTAGACGCCTCTCATTTAACCCCCACCGGGATAAAGCAGTCGGGAAGCCGGCAGTCGGGATTACGTCCGCATTCCATAGGGTCGGTCTGGGTATAGTATACAGTGCACAGGCTCACTCTGTGATGTGATGTGAGTAGGGTCAATTTGTAATTTAGTGCAGGGTCAGTCTGGTGTAGAGTGAGCAGTGTCCCTGCCTTGTAAATAATTCTTGCTCTGGCAGGTGGCACCACCGGAGGGTGCCCCTCCCTCAGCCAGGTCCCCTGGTGAGTGCCATCCTGGCCAAGGCATAGATACGCCCCTGCTGATGTGAGGAGGAACTGATCATGGTCAAGAAGGCTGATTCACACCAAGCTAAACATAAAGTGCTTTGAGTCCTTTGGGAGAATATTATTATTATTATTATTATTAATAATAATAATAATAATAATAGTTAAATTAATGTGAATTGGCTATTGCTGGCTTTAAAAAAAAAGCATGTCACACACTATGTAGACAAAAGTACGCTCGCAAGTGGGTCAATGTTCCCCACTGCGCATGTGCACGACGGAGGGAGCTCCGTCGTGCGCATGCGCGAGACCTGGGGAGCGACGGGCTTTCCATCGCTCTGGGTGTTGATGTTGATTGACAGCACGCCCCCTTTGGTGGGTGTGCCTGCCAGACGGAGGCGTTCCCATGGGAACGCCTACCGTCTGAAGCCGGCCCCACTGACATCACTAGTGATGTCAGTGGGAGTGATTTTGGCTCTGATAGAGCCAAAATCACTCCAGGGCTTGTGGCAGGGAAACCCTACCGCAGGGTCTCCGTCGCAAGTCCGATGGTCGCGATGGTCAAGACCATCGCGACCATCTTTTTGGCCGCTCGCATATGCTGTGGGTGGTCACCCACAGCTATACGAGCGGCCAGGAGGCCGCTCCATTTTCATGGAGGAGGGCCCTGATTCAGAGCGACCGGCTCTGAATCAGGCCTGCTGACAGCAAATAGATCAACAACATTTTATTGACATCAGTACTTTGTAGGTCCACCACGTGCATTGATTACTGCAGACATCCTTCTTGGCAAACTGTCCACAAGTTCCTAGACAATAGCAAGAATGGCGAACATTCCGCCTTAAGTACAGTGACCAACTTTTTCCCAGAAATTCTCATTAGGGTTAAGATCTGGGAGTAAATTTACTAAGATTCGAGTTTGGTCGAATTTTGTTTTTTTTCATCTCGATTTGCATCGCCGAATCTTGGGTGATTTTTCCACTTTTCATCTTGCAAATTTACTAAGAAGTGAGTTTAGCTGAAAGTGAGTTTTCCGATGGTGATGAAGATCGAGATATCTCCCACGAGTTGCAAGTTTAGATGAGATTACTCACCCGAGATTGCAGTGTTTTCTCTCTGTAAATCTCTCCCGAGCTAGTAGCCTGCACATATCAGTGAGATATGTGAAGGCTGCTTGTGTTATACCTGTAAAAGAAGGATTAATTTTTTTTTTTTTTTTAAATGTAGAACCCCCCAAAAGCCATAACCAGCCCCGGACTGGTCAGCCAGTCCTGGTTCCAAAAATTACGGGGAACAAAACAAGTAGGTTTCTACCGTAATTTAGGAACCAGCCAGTGCTGGTTTTAAATATAGGGGGATAAAAATTGTGTAGGGGTCCCCCTATATTTAAAACCAGCTCTGGACCCAAACCGACCAGGGTGTAATTCCACAGCCAGGAGACCCTCTTACCAGGTCTCCATGGCCAAAGCATTCTCACCCCAAGCAAGTCAGGCCAAGCCGGGGATCTCAGGGAAGGTGGAGACCCCCCAAAAAAGGGGTCCCCCCTCTCCTCATTGGCTGGTTACACGTGGATCCCAGCCAATGAGCGGCCGCTACATGTAAAGCGGCCGCTGATTGGCTAGCGGTCCATGGGAAATAACAGATGATTGCGATCATCTGTCATTTCGCGAGGTGTAAGTATATATGACAACATATACTTACACATGTTCGTATGGTTCGCGTAAGTTGGGGGTTTTTTTTGCCAAGATCGTGGATGCTACGGAGAGTGGCGTCAAGATGGAAGTGAGTATGGGACCTTTTTTCCAGGTACATCCGTGGAATCTACATTGGAGGACAGACTTGCTGGTACAGGTAAGTATGTGTGAGTGGGTTAAGTGTATGTATTAAAGTTTTACTAGATACAGTTTGTGTGTACTGTGGTTTTTTAACTATTTATTTTACAGTGGGGGTACGGGTGCTGGCCTGTAGTTCCACAAGTGCCAAAGGGCAGGCATGCTGGCACCTGTAGTTCCACTGTAAAACACAATAGTTTTCTATGATTTAACACCTTATTACCCTTGTACCCACCACTCCAGGGGTGCGGGGAAGAGCCCTGGGCTTCAGACCTTTTTGGGGGGGTCCCCACCTCCCCTGAGATCCCCGGCTTGGCCTGACTGGCTTGGGGTGCGAATGCTTTGGCCATGGAGACCAAGTAATAGGGTCTCCTGGCTGTGGCATTACACCCCGGTCGGTTTGGGTCCAGTGCTGGTTTTAAATATAGGGGGACCCCTACGCAATTTTTCCCCCATATATTTAAAAACAGCACTGGCCTTGCAGCCAGGTGCTGGTTCCTAAATTACGGTGGAACCCTACTCGTTTTGTTCCTCTTCATTTTTGGAGCCAGGACTGGCTGACCAGTCCGGTGCTGGTTATGGCTTTTGGGGGGGACCTACGTAATTTTTTAAAAATAAAATCACTATACATTAACTGCACATGCAGAAACATTCACAAATCATACTGATCTGTGTATGTTTCTGGCTCAGGACGGTGAGTATTTAAAACTTAAATTTCTCTGCGAGTTGGCTCTAATCTCACCTGAGATTTAAAACTCGATTCTTAGTAAATTTGCAAAAAGCATATTTTTCATGATAAATACTCGCGAGTTTGCCCGATGGTGAGAAGATTCAAGTTTGCGACCTCACCCGAGTTTTACGAGTGAGATTAAAGAACTCTCTCCCAAACTAAATTTGGCTTTAGTAAATTTGCAAGATGAAAAACATGCCTAAACTCACCCGAGATAGCAATCTCGACCAAACTCGAATCTTATTAAATTTACCGCCTCGACTCTGAGCTGGCCAGTCCATCCAAGTTACCAATTTTTTTGCTACCAGTCCAGCGTCGCCCTGGAAACATGACAGGTGGCATTGTCATCCTGATAAAAACATTTGTTGTTTCTGTATAACTGCAAGTGCATGAGCCTCCCTATGAAGTGTTCTTATTGAAACCGCCACATTAGTGGCCATTTGGAACTCGTGTGTAATGGTATGCATTTCGCTTGTGTGGGGGTGTCCAATCCCGTTTGTCAACATAGAGTATTTTCATGCAGCACATTTATTAGTTCTACTGATAGTCATTTCTATATGGCAATTACAGCATATACTACTGCAGAGTACAATATGCATATATGTACAACCAGTTTATCATTATGATCTAGGGAAGTGGCAAACAGATGCTGTGCTCTGTTTGTAGTCACTGTGGAAACTTGGTCTCCTAGGTCTACTCATTCTTCATCTTCCTTTTGCTCCAAAGGGACTTATCCCAGCCACACACATTATATACACACACTACGTTTTTTTTGTTAAGGCATAATTGTTTAAACAGGAGGTTATCATGATCATTTTAACAATATTATGTGGAAAATAAGGGCTTAAAACTAGTGAACCATTAAAAAAACGTAGAGCAATGCCACAATTTGGCATTAAAGGATGTCAATGTCCCTTTTAAAAGTTACCTTTCATGGCATGTTTTGTACCAAAACGCTGAATACAAATATTATCAATTACTATAAAGGCAAAGATAATTATAACAGGTTTACAGTTTCCACCCAAATTCCATGCTCAATGCTAAAATTGTGTGGAATAGATTGATTTTGCCACCAAAATGTTTTGTTCTTTTTTAAAATGGATTTCAGATAGATGATTTACGTGCAATAATAGCTAGTTAGATATTAGGTAGTATACATAACAATAATACTAAAAGTAGTAATAACAAAAATAATTATTATTATTTATCTTGTTGATTATTATTATTATTATTATAATAATAAATTAATGAAATGCAAAGGTCTAAATCATGTCACCGATCCTGACCAAAAAATTATCAGGATCAGAGAGGCGGGGATTTTTAATATAATTTTTTTCCCTGATCCACTGACGGATAGCTGACCATCGATGGCCACTGATCATCGGATGTATGACCTGCATAATGCGGCCAATACATCTGCGATGGATTGCCCCAATTCCACATTCTGCTGATGCCAGGGTCGGGGTATCGGAGAAATCCAACACGTTGGAGAATTCGATTCCCTGATTCTGACCTGAAATTGGTTGGAATCAGCAAGGCTGAAATTTTTAACATGTTGAATTTACCTGATCCAGCGACGGACTGACAATAATCGATGTCCACGGATCTGCGTTTTTGATTGCCGATCAGCAGATCAGTGCCACGATGGTCAAACAGGGAATTGGGCCAAAGATGTACGGCCTGCATAATGGGGCCTATACATCTGTGATGAATTGCCCCAGTTCCCCATTCTGCTGATGCCAAGGTCGGGGTATTGGAGAAATCCAACATGTTGGACAATTTTGATTCCCCAATTCTGACCCGAAAATGGTTGGAATCGGCAAGCCTGGGATTTTAAACATGTTGAATTTTCCCGATCCACCAATGGACCGGCGATCATTGATGTCCGTAGATTGGCGTTTTTGATTGCATCTTATGTGCAGTTTAACATTTAAGATGCTTGACCTCCCGATCCATTGAAGAACGTGCACACTGGGCTAGAAATAACTGTGTGTACAGGGTCACACGTATTGGATAAACTCTCCGTAGATCAGAATGGTTATCTGATCTACCAACTTATCATCCTTATGTGTACCAAACTTAATTCTTCTAATTTTTTTTAATAGGATATTACTTTGCACAAATAATGTTGTATTGATGCTCTGCTATGAGGAATAGCCTCAGAATAAAGGAACTGTTTTCCTGTACTTCTCATTATACATATATTCATAAAGAGTTGTACAACAACAATAACTATGTATAAAGGAAAAAGTTACTTTGTCTCAGTGCTATCCTGTTATGTTCCATATTGTAATGTTATCAGTTCAAGATCAGGTTGCAGTTGGCATACATATGCCACTCTGTTGCAATAAGGGACGGTGGAACATTCCATATAATGACTCAAACTATGGCTATTCTGGGCTTTCCACAGGTTAGATTTGGATGATAACTTCACAGTGGGATGGCAGTTGGTCTGGGATGCCTAATGGAATGGTTAGGGTCCCAGCTGGACCTCACGGCGGAGTCCACCAGGCAGAACTTTGACCCAGGGAGCCTGTTCTGGACCCTCCCCTGGATGATTTGTATGACATCAAATAATAAAACTTTATAACTTGAAGATACACCCCTACACTGATTGGAATGAAACAAATGCGAGGTGGTCCAGATGGAACCTGGACAGGTGTTGGGGAGCTTAGAGTCCCGGACAGGTCTCACGTTGGTGTACGATGGGCAGAACTTTGACCCAGGGAGCCTGTTCTGGGCCTTCCACTGAATGAAAACTTCACAGAGGGGTGGCAATTGGTTTGGGATGTCTAATAGAGTGATTGGGGTCCCGGTCGGACCTCACAGTGGAGTGCGCCGGGCAGATCTTTGACCCAGGGAACCTGTTCTAGGCCATACACTGGTTGGATTTGGACAACATCATAAAATAAAACTTAATAACTTGAAGTTTTAAACTCAGGCAACGCTGGGTACTTCAGCCAGTTTATAAAATATATATTTTAAATAGGATTTATCTTTATTGGAATTGTACAAATATTTTGCCTATTTTTAATCCCCTTCTTTGTATGTAATTATTGTCTGGTCATACTCATAAGTTATATATTAATAGAAAAACAATGAAATTACAATATTGTCCCAGAAAAAGAGTTTTTCTTTCCCTCTCCCTTGATGTGTTTTTGGTTTTGTCTGGTCTGTCAGAAAACCTGCCCTAGAAATACTTAAATTGCCCTCTTGGTTCTGCTAGAGATGTCAGTTCAGGGACATCAGTATATTCCTGGTAATGGTAGACTAGTCCACCCGCTAGAAAGAGGCATACATTTGAGCACCCTAGCTAAGGAGTTGTTACTGATGTTTACTCACTCAAGAATAGCGACAGAGATCTTCACAGATCAGCGGACCACTTTTATGGCTAAACTAATGAAGGACGTGCCAGATTTTCATTATAAAGGCTGTTTGCATTTTGATCTTCATTCTTAAACTGATGGCATGGTACAGTATTATGTTTTAACAGAACATTCATACATATGCTCAGGAGGTATCCCAAGCCTTAATTTAAGGGGAGACAATCAAGGGGAATGTTAAATAATCCCTAATCACTACAATCCAAAAATAGAACACTTACCTGACTGATGTGATCACCCTTTTGGACTACGTCTGGTTCCCATAGTGGTGTGACTTCAGCGGGATTGATTTTAGATAACATTGTTTGCCTGCTTATTGGAAGGCGGCTACTTGACACTCCTAGTCCTCGGGTTGCAACATGCACCGTGTGGTGAGTGGCCATTTGAAATTGTGGAGAACAAAGGGTACACTCATTTGTTAATTTATAAAAAAATAAGGGGTGATTTAGCTGCAGATCACAGATTTCCGATGCTTGGAAATCTGCGCATGCGCAGAACCTATATTGCACATGTGCAGTACGCATCTGCGATGTTACATGCAGACTGTCAGTGACTGAAAGTCTGCTGCTGTTTCTGGGCAGGGAGAGGGTGACCCTGGTGTCATCACTAGGGTTGGCTCTAGACCAAGCGGAGCCCAGAGCAAAAATCTACTTTGGTCCCCTTCCCCCCACTATACCCCACACCACAGCCATGGCCAAAAGTTTTGAGAATTACAAAAGTACTGGTTTTCACAAAGTCTGCTGCTTCAGTGTTTTTAGACCTTTTTGTCAGATGTTACTATGGCATACTGAAGTAAAATTACAGGCACTTCATAAGTGTCAAAGGTTTTTATTGACAATTACATTAAGTTTATGCAAAGAGTCAATATTTGCAGTGTTGACCCTTCTTTTTCAAGATCTCTGCAATTCGCCCTGGCATGCTGTCAATCAAATTCTGGGCCACATACTGACTGATGGCCGCCCATTCTTGCCTAATCAATGCTTGGAGTTTGTCAGAATTTGTGGGGGGTTTTTTGTCCACCCGCCTCTTGAGGATTGACCACAAGTTCTCAATGGGATTAAGGTCTGGGGAGTTTCCTGGATATGGACCCAAAATTTTGATGTTTTGTTCCCTGAGCCACTTAGTTATCACTTTTGCCTTACGGCAAGGTGCTCCATCATGCTGGAAAAGGCATTGTCCGTCACCAAACTGTTCTTGAATGGTTGGGAGAATTTGCTCTTGAAGGATGCTTTGGTACCATTCTTTATTCATGGCTGTGTTCTTAGGCAAAATTGTGAGTGAGCCCACTCCCTTAGCTGAGAAGCAACCCCACACATGAATGGTCTCAGGATGTTTACTGTTGGCATGACACAGGACTGATGGTAGAGCTTACCTTTCCTTCTCTGAACAAGCATTTTTCCAGATGCCCCAAACAATCTGAAAGGGGATTCATCAGAGAAAATAACTTTACCCCCGTCCTCAGCAGTCCAATCCTGGTACCTTTTGCAGAATGTCAGTCTGTCCCTGATGCTTTTCCTGGAGAAAAGTGGATTTTTTGCTGCCCTCCTCCAATAGTCTCCGTCCTGTGTCATGCTAACAGTAAAGCATCCTGAGACTATTCATGTGTGGGGTTGCTACTCAGCTAAGGGAGTAGGATCACTCACAATTTTGCCTAAGAACACAGCCATGAATAAAGCATGGTACCAAAACATCCAGACCTTAATCCCATTGAGAACTTGTTGCCAATCCTCAAGAGGCGGGTGGACAAACAAAAACCCACAAATTCTGACAAACTCCAAGCATTGATTAGAATGGGCAGGCATAAGTCAGTATGTGACCCAGAAGTTGATTGACAGTATGCCAGGGCGAATTGCAGAGGTCTTGAAAAAGAAGGGTCAACACTGCAAATATTGACTCTTTGCATAAACTTAATTTAGTTGTCAATAAAAACCTTTGACACTTATGAAATGCTTGTAAATTTACTTCAGTATACCATAGTAACATCTGACAAAAAGGTCTAAAAACACTGAAGCAGCAAACTTTGTGAAAACCAATACTTGTGTCATTCTCAAAACTTTTGGTCATGGCTGTACATTGCAGACTCCTCTATGTCATGATTGGTGTCTGCGAGTTACCTGTCTCAGGTGGTGATCGGGTTTCAACTGAGGCCGGCATGACTGGAATCACAGATAATGTAGATAGCTCTATTTATAAGACTTGTGTAGCAGTGAAAACTGCCTTTGATGATAAATGACAGGAACTGGAGGGACCGGACTGGGACCGGCAGGAAGACTTGTTGAATTGAACTGATGAACTAAGAACTTGACTCTGGACTGGAACAACGTGGACAGAACTGATGAGCTTGGAACTTGACTCTGGACTGGAACAACGTGGATAGAACTGATGAGCTTGGAACTTGACTCTGGACTGGAACAACGTGGATAGAACTGATGAGCTTGGAACTTGACTCTGGACTGGAACAACGTGGATAGAACTGATGAGCTTGGAACTTGACTCTGGACTGGAACAACGTGGATAGAACTGATGAGCTTGGAACTTGACTCTGGACTGGAACAACGTGGATAGAACTGATGAGCTTGGAACTTGACTCTGGACTGGAACAACGTGGATAGAACTGATGAGCTTGGAACTTGACTCTGGACTGGAACAACGTGGATAGAACTGATGAGCTTGGAACTTGACTCTGGACTGGAATGTGACAATGGCTGAAGGGAAGTCAGGTAATGCTGAGATGAGGGCTAAACAGGGTAATCTGGAAATGCTGTGACAAGGTTGGAATTCAGGTGCAGGCTGGATAGGATAATTGCGAATAACAGGTTTCAGGAAGGAATGGGTAGGTTTGGGAATTTCAGGTTCAGGGAGGGAGTAGGTAGGTAAAAGGGGCAGGAGTTGATCCACAGCACGAAGCAAGGCAGGGTGACACGATGCAGGTTTACAGAGTGCCAGGGACCAACCAGGAGTAGGACTAGCAGCAGAGCACAGGCCAGGTATTGCTGTAACAGGACGTCTGGATGCCAGGTATTGCTGTAGCAGGTTTTCGGGATGCACCAGGGGTTGCTGTCAGCAGGCTTACTGGATTGCCAGATTTGGCTGTAACAGGTTTTCTGGAAGCACCGGGGGTTGCTGCCAGCAGATTTACTGGATTGCCAGGTACAGCTGAAACAGGTTTTCTGGATAGCGCAAGGGATTGCTGTAGCAGGTTTCAGGGATATACTAGAACACAGAAACAGCATGAACCATACACCACGGGAAGACGAGATGTTCAGGCCCAGAATGCTATCAGGAGAGGATATATATATCATGGGTCTGGCAGCAATTGGTGGATACGGACAGGTGGTCTGGTAGTAGCATTCTGAGTGGTGGAAGGCACAACATGCAGAGGGAGTATTCATCTCTGCAGCTCTGAGAATCAGAACCACACCTGTGATTCCAATCAGGGCTAGCAGTGCTCACAGACAGAGGAGAGGCCAGGTGCAATAATCAGAGCAAATCCTCCAGGCAAATTACACACACAGATCCATGGGGGAGCTGACAGGGGTTAAGGCCCCCATACATCAGAGATGGATTGCAGCAATCGTGCAATTTGCAATCGATTGTGTAGAAAAATCTTTCCCTTTTTCAATCGATTGTGGCTATTCTGCAATCTGAAATCGATTGAAAAAGGGAAAGATTTTTATATACAATCAATTGCAAATTGCACGATTGCTGCAATCCATCTCTGATGTATGGGGGCCTTAAGTCCCAAGGCAAAAAGGTGACAACTAGACAGGGTCGTGACACTCTATACTCTACATTACATCACTGACCCCTCTATACCCTACACTACTGACCCCAATATACCCTGCACTACATCACTGACCCCTCTATAAGCTACATTGCTGAAAACCGTTGCGGATAGACAAAGATGTAGGAACAATTTGAATGTGGGTGTTTGATGTGAAGAATGGGGTGGATAGAAAGTAATATGTGTGTAGTAAATGTATACTATCGGGAAAAGAGGAATGGGTAAGGTTGAAAAATAAAAATATAAATGAATAAAATATATTAAATATATATAAAGTTTGTGTGTGTATATATATATATATATATATATATATATTAGTGATGAGCGGTTTGGAGTCTGAGGAAACCGAACCGCTCCGAACAGGTGGAATCCGAGTCCACCCGAACGCAAGTTCGGGTGTTCCCGCCTGACTCGGATTCCACCTCAAGGCCGAACGTCACCCGTCCGGCGTCGGATTCTCGCGAGACCTCGCGAGAGCCGGGTGATGTTCGGCCTCTATAAAAGGAGCGGCGACCGGCAGTCGGCGCCATTTCGCGTGTCACGCGGTTAGTGGTAGTGCGTGCACTGTGCTAGACTGCTAGTGTTAGATTAGACTGGAGACTAGAGTTAGACAGAGTAGGCAGTGTTCTTGCCGCTGGCATTAATTAATATATAGAATTATATATATTATCAAAAAAATAACCTCTGTGACTTTACTGGGCATAAGCCCATTGTGTGTGCTCCGTGACTGGGCATAATAAGCCCACTGTGTGTACTGTATTATACAAGCTCCGTGACAGGGTATAGCCCACTGAGTGTATTATACAAGCTCCGTGACAGGGCATAAGCCCACTGAGTGTATTCAAGCTCCGTGACAGGGCATAAGCCCACTGAGTGTATTATACAAGCGCCGTGACAGGGCATAAGCCCACTGAGTATTATACAAGCTCCATGACAGGGCATAGCCCACCGAGTGTATTATACAAGCTCCGTGACAGGGCATAAGCCCACTGAGTGTATACAAGCTCCGTGTCAGGGCATAGCCCACTGAGTGTATTATACAAGCTCCGTGACAGGGCATAAGCCCACTGAGTGTATACAAGCTCCGTGACAGGGCATAGCCCACTGAGTGTATTATACAAGCTCCGTGACAGGGCATAAGCCCACTGAGTGTATTATACAAGCTCCGTGACTGGGCTTAGCCCACTGAGTGTATACAAGCTCCGTGACAGGGCATAAGCCCACTGAGTGTATTATACAAGCTCCTTGACAGGGCATAAGCCCACTGAGTGTATACAAGCTCCGTGACAGGGCATAGCCCACTGAGTGTATTATACAAGCTCCGTGACAGGGCATAAGCCCACTGAGTGTATTATACAAGCTCCGTGACAGGGCATAAGCCCACTGAGTATTATACAAGCTCCGTGACAGGGCATAGCCCACTGAGTGTATTATACAAGCTCCGTGACAGGGCATAAGCCCACTGAGTGTATACAAGCTCCGTGACAGGGCATAAGCCCACTGAGTTTATTATACAAGCTCTGTGACAGGGCATAAGCCCACTGAGTGTATTATACAAGCTCCGTGACTGGGCTTAGCCCACTGAGTGTATACAAGCTCCGTGACAGGGCATAGCCCACTGAGTGTATTATACAAGCTCCGTGACAGGGCATAAGCCCACTGAGTGTATACAAGCTCCGTGACAGGGCATAAGCCCACTGAGTGTATTATACAAGCTCCGTGACAGGTCATAAGCCCACTGAGTGTATTATACAAGCTCCGTGACAGGGCTTAGCCCACTGAGTGTATTATACAAGCTCCGTGACAGGTCATAAGCCCACTGAGTGTATTATACAAGCTCCGTGACAGGTCATAAGCCCACTGTGTGTATTATACAAGCTCCGTGACAGGGCATAGCCCACTGAGTGTATTATACAAGCTCCGTGACAGGGCATAAGCCCACTGAGTATTATACAAGCTCCGTGACAGGGCATAGCCCACTGAGTGTATTATACAAGCTCCATGACAGGGCATAGCCCACTGTGTATATTATACAAGCTCCGTGAAAGGGCATAGCCCACTGTGTCTATACAAGCTCCGTGACTCCAGTTCATAGTGATAAATTAATATGGATCACAAGAATGAACCGAGAGGAGAGCAGAAACAACATGTAAATGCTAGCATTGCAGCTGCTGGAAGTCCATCACTTTCATCTAAAGCTGATGCTCAAGGGCGTAGAGGCTTTAAAAACTTAGGGAACCTGAAATAAAAAAATTTAGATTTCACAGGGGTAAAGACAAAAAAAAAACCTCTAAAGACTACTACTATTGCAGAGAAACAGAAAATTGGCAACATACCATTCACCACACGTAGCGGCAAGGAAAGACTCAGGCTTTGCTCTTTATTTCTGAGTGGTGGTTCTGCAACTGTCAGTGAGGCATCTTGTGCCTCTCATGATGATAAAAGACCTTTTCAATCAGACTATAGAAGTGTGAAAAAATTTAAAACCAATAAGGCAGTAGAACAAACTGTGTTTTTTGAAACACAAATATCAGAAATCCCTGAGGAGAGTCTAAGTGGGTCCACGAGTGGCATTGCTATGTGTAAGCCTGACCTTTCAGAGAAGCCGCCCTCCACAGTTTCTTTTCCATCTGTAGTTGTGGGGATGAGCAGTATTGCCGAGGACATAGAAATTGAGGATGCCACTGTGGAATTGCAAGAGGATGAAAGGGATATATGTGCAGCTGATGCTGGCACTAATGAGGATGTTGAGGATGAGGATATTATTTGTATAGGTCAGGCACCAGTGGAAGCAGCTCTTGGCCAAGATAAGAAGGCCATTGCCATGCCTGGGCATAGAACCAACAAATCCACATCTTTTGTGTGGAATTACTTTTACCCAAACCCTGACAACGTTTGTCAAGCCATTTGTAGCCTCTGTGAGACCACAGTTAGTAGAGGTAGGGACGTTAAGCATCTAGGAACCTCTACGCTATTACGTCATCTGCAGCGAGCTCATGACAGGTGTTTGATAACAGAAACTACTGCAAAAAAAATAACAACAAGCAGTCCAGCATTAGCTAGATGCCTTCTCTCTAGTAAATCCCAGCACCTGCAATCTCCGCCGACAACACCTTCCTCCTCAATATCCTCAGGAATGATCAGTGGTAGTACAACATCCAATTTGTTAATGCTAAGTCACGGTGACTCCTCCAATTTCCAGGACACCTCAGAAGAAACTGAATCTTTGAGTGCTAGGCCTGCTGCTGGTGGATCTTCATCCCAGAAGTGGACCAAGAAGACTACTAGTAGTATACCAAAAAAACAATTGACTGTTAAAGAATCTCTTGCAAGGGGAAGCAAGTATGACAGCTCTCCCCCTGTCGCACAGCGGATCACTGACTCCATGACAGCTATGCTAATATTAGATCTGCATCCAATATCCGCAATTAATGCAGTGGGATTTACACAGCTAATTGAGGTCATGTGTCCCTGGTACCAAATTCCATCTCGGTTTCATTTTACTCGAAAAGCCATTCCTCAGCTGTACCAGGACGTTAAACAGAACCTAATTATTGGCCTGCAAAATGCTCTTGTACCCACTGTCCACTTAACCACAGATATGTGGACAAGCGGTAGTGGGCAAACTAAAGATTACATGACTGTGACGGCCCACTGGGTGGGTGAATCGCCTTCAGCAGCAGCAGTATCTAACAAACAACACCAGCTCATTCAGAGGCAGGCAACTCTGTGCATCACCAGATTCAATAAGAGGCATACCGCTGACAACCTCTGACAAACTAAGATATGTCATAGAAACATGGCTAACCCCACTTGGACTCTCCTCAGGATTTGTGATTTCTGACAATGCTACAAATATAGTGAAAGCATTACAGCTGGGTGAATTCCAACACATCCCCTGTTTTGCTCACACAATAAACTTAGTGGTGCAGGGTTTTTTTAAAAACGACAGGGGCGTGCAGGAGATGCTGTCTGTGGTCCGAAAAATTTCGGGACATTTTCGGCATTCAGCAACAGTGTGCAGGAGATTGCAGCACCTGCAAGAGCAGTTTAATTTGCCCTGCCATCAACTGAAGCAAGAAGTGGTAATGAGGTGGAACTCAACCCTGTATATGCTTCAGCGGATGGAGGAGCAGCAAAAAGCCATCCATAGCTATAAGCCATGACATTGGGAGAGGAGGGGGAATGTACCTTACCCCAGCACAGTGGAGAGTACTTTCTGTCTTGTGCAAGGTGCTCAAACCATTTGAAGTTGCCACTTGTGAAGTGAGTGCTGACACTGCTAGCTTGAGTAAGGTGATTCCCCTGATTTCGCTTTTGGAAAAGCAGCTGGAGAAATTGAAGGATGAGATTAAACAAAGTGATTCCGCAAAGTATGCTAGACTGATAGATCAAGTCCTTTGTTCGCTTCGCCAGGATCCACGGGTGGCCAAGATCTTGAAATCTGATCATTATATTTTACCAACCAGTCTTGATCCTAGGTTCAAGTCATATGCTGTGTCTTTCCTTAAAAGAACCAAAGCGCTCCTGGTGAGCAAGTTGGCAGCTGAAGTGACACATGGCACTATGATGACGTCTCCTCCTTCTGTTTCTCCAGCAGCAGCCAGAAAAAAATGCACCTTTTCCAAAAGACCCAGTGGTGATGCAGATAAGTCAAGTCAACATTTTGACATCTGGTCTGGTCTAAAAGATTTGCCCAACTCCAGTGACACCTCTACCGTAACTCCATCTAATACGATTACCATCCATAGAATGGTGGAGGATTATTTTCAGGACACCATACACATAGACATGTCACAGAGTCCCTTCGAATATTGGAAGAAAAAAAAGGCAATTTGGAGACCCTTGTATAAACTGGCTTTGCATTACTTAA
Source organism: Taudactylus pleione (assembly GCA_031769625.1). Classification (NCBI taxonomy): domain Eukaryota; kingdom Metazoa; phylum Chordata; class Amphibia; order Anura; family Myobatrachidae; genus Taudactylus; species Taudactylus pleione. The sequence goes on from JAUIMM010000014.1 coordinate 11,933,843, forward strand.
GCTGCCCACCCTCCAGTGTGTACTCGGAGAGAGTTTTCAGTACAGCCGGGAACCTTGTGAGCGAACGACAAAGGAGGCTACTTCCACAAAATGTAGAAAAAATGATGTTCATTAAAATGAACTGGAAATTTCATGAGGAAAACCTTTCCCGCCAATCACGTCACAGTACAGATACTTCTGTAATGGTGGATTCCAGCGGGGATGAACTGATATTGTGTGAGGAATTGGATGATGTACACACTGATGAGGGTGACGATGGCAATGATGGTGACATCATGCCACTGTAGACCTGTTGCCTTTAGTAGATTGGAAGATTTTTTTGTGGGGGCCCAAACAAACCAAGCACTTCAGCCACAAAGTGGCAGTACCTGTCGCTGAAATGCTTAATTTGTTAAAGTGTGCATGTCCTTTTTAAGATCCAACATAAAGGGTGGGTGGGAGGGCCCAAGGACAATTCCATCTAGCACTACCTTTCATTTCTGCCACTGCTGTGTGGCATAGTTTCATAGATGTGCTTTAAACTGTGGTGTCAGTGCCACTGCGCCGCTGCTCTGACGCTTGGTAACCAGTCAGCTCACTGCAACCCTTAGCCAATAATGGTGAAAACAATAATTTAAGCTGTGAGGTGGTCTAAATTGACTGTAAATGACTGGAAATTAATGTTATTGAGGTAAATAACACTCTAGGAAGGAAAAAAAGCCCAATTTATGTCATTTTAGATTTTTTTGCCAATTTTGGCAAAAAATCCAAATCCAAATCCAAAGCCAGTCACCGCAGTTTGGCAAATCCAAATCCAAATCCGGACGATGAATTAGAACCAAATCCAAATCTGTCAAAAATGGTCCGGCACACATCCCTAATATATATTAAAATCAATGAAAAATATATATAGCAATGTGTATTAAGGATTATAAAGTGAGGTATAAAAGGGGGATACAGCAGGTGAGGGCAAGAGGGAAAGGGAAGGAGTGGTAGTACTATGGGAGAGAGGGTTGAAACAGACAAACAGGAGGAGGGAGTATTACAAGTCGTGGTCACGACTTGTCTCCCACTAGCAGTTTACCTTCTCCTGACGCTGTTGTTCTGGTTCCCTCAGTTGCTGCACAGGAGGTCACATGTTATCCACAGAACGGCGTGATTGGTTCCTTCTCCTATTTGTGCCAGCTATAGCGTTCCTTTTGGTTCTCTCAGCTCTGCTGCATGGTCAGCATTCTGTGTCTTCTCGCTATACTGTGTCCTGGTTCTCCAGCTATATTGCCTAGCCACTGGTTATCAGCTTCCCAGCTGCACCAGCATCCTCCCCGCTGTCACCGGCTCCCATGCCACTCCATTGGCTTCCCAGCTGCACCAGCAGCTTCTGTGCTGCCATCGGCTCTCAAAGCCGCATCTTCAGTACACAGACTTGTGTACCAGCTCTCAAGCCGCACCATCGGCTCTCAAAGCTGCTCCAGCAGCTCACTAACTTTTGCTACTGGCTCTAAGCTGAACCGTCGGCTCTCAAAGCTGCTCCAGCAGCCCACCAACTTCTGCTACCAGCTCTAAGTCACACCTTTGGCTCTCAAAGCCGCATCTCTAGTACACCAACTTGTGTACCGGCTCTCAAGCTGCACCATCGGTTCTTTAGCCAAACCATCGGCTCTCAAAGCCGCTTCAGTAGCTCACAAACTTCTGCTTCCAGCTCTAAGCCACACCATTAGCTCTCAAAGCCGCTCCAGCAGCTCACTAACTTCTGCAACCAGCTCTAAGCCGCACCATTGGCTCTCAAAGCTGCTCCAGCAGCTCACTAACTTCTGCTACCAGCTCTAAGCCACACCATCAGCTCTCAAAGCTTCTCCAGCAGCTCACCAACTTCTGCTACCGGCTCTAAGCCGCACCGTCGGCTCTCAAAGCTGCTCCAGCAGCTCACCAACTTCTGCTACCGGCTCTAAGCTGCACCATCAGCTCTCGAAGCTACATCTCAAGTACACCAACTTGTGTACCACCTCTCAAGCCACACCATCAGCTCTTTAGATGCATCATCAGCTCTCAAAGCCACCCCAGCAGCTCACCAGCTTCTGCTACCAGCTCTAAGCTGCACCATCGGCTTTGAAAGCTGCATCTCCAGTACACCAACTTGTGTACCAGCTCTCAAGCCACACTATCAGCTCTTACGCTGCACCATCGGCTCTCAAAGCCACTCCAGCAGCTCACTAACTTCTGATACCAGCTCTAAGCTGTACCATCGGCTCTCAAAGCCCCATCACCAGTTCACCAACCTATGTACCAGCTCCCAAGCCACCCCTTCGGCTCCTAAGTCACACCATCGGCTCTCAAGCCACACCATCGGCTCCTTTGCTGTACTATTGAGTTTTTGCTTCCTGTTCCTCACATCTCCACTGGATCCCATTGGTTATTCATGCAAACTGCTACTACCCCGAGTATTAAGACCAGGCGGCCATCTAAGTACCAATGAATGTGTATAGTTCTAAGTGAACAGCGGGTGGCTGCTAGTGGTGGAAGATCTCGCTAGCCTGGGTCCTAGGGGTTTTGTACGGAGCAACTCTTGGGACTCCTAACAGGGAGAATAAATAGAGAAGGGGGGGGGACTAAAGAGGGTGTAAGGAAGAGGGGAAGATGTCACCAAAAGCAGTGGATTGTAATATGCAAAGTTCTATATATGTTTATAGCCCCTCTGGGGAAATTTTATATACAGATACACATATATATAGGTACAAATACAGTATGGACACATAAAGTAGACACATATTTCCATATACACATATACATAGGTACATAATGCATACATACAGGGGCGCCGAGAGGGGGGGTGCGGGTACATATTACCCGGGCCCGGGCTTCCTGAGGGGCTGGGTCCAATGCTGCCCCCCCCTCCCTCACAGCAGCCCAGCACACAGCGTGTGCTGAGCTGCAGTGGGAGACTGCTTGTGGCTGCTGAGCAACAGCCACAGCAGTCTCCTATGCCTGTGGGGGGAGCGATCACACTGATCGCGCCCCCCCTGGCTTTGAGAAGGGCTGAGGGGGCACAGAGCGCCCCCCCAGTGAGCAGCTTTTTTGGGGGGGAAGGGGGCGTGGCCATGCCTCCTGCATTTAGGCCATGCCCCCTGTTACCGGGGCCCACCGCGGCTCTTGGCGGGCCTGCACACAAACAGTAGGCACTCATATATCTATGTACAGATACACATATACATAGGTACATACATGCACACATAAACACTCATATATCCATATACAGTTACCAGATACACACACACATATAAATATATATATATTGTAACACAGGGTATTGAAATGAGGACTCCAGACAGGCAGGTACTTGGTAAAGCAGTGTCTTTTTAATGGTAGCACACACTGCACCTTAGCATACGTGCAGTTAGGCCTGGATACACACAGGCACAAAACAGAAAATAAGCAAACAACATAAAAGTAAATGTCTCAGCACTCCTTGTGCTAATGTCTGTGGACCCTCCAGGTCCTGGCACCATAATGCTAACCAACACCTCCCAGTCTATCGCCTGGACAGTTTGTCCGGCTTCAGGAGCAAGGAGCATCAGGTGTGTAGGAGTTTTAATCCCTTCCTGTGCTCCATTGATTATTATAGCTGGGTCTGTGTAAATTTGAAAAACCTGGAGTTCCACACCGCCACTGCTAATGCAGAACGCACAGGTTTCACTCCAGCCTCCCTTGGAGGGAGCTGATTCCACCAGAATGCGGGCAATTCAGGTAAGAGACAACCCCTCTCACCACAATTTGTATATATATTATATATTCCACAATTTCCCGGCACTCCTAAGTAAAAGCTGGTTACTTGCGCTGGTGCCTTCCCGATATCAGAACCACTCTTGAAATTTAAACAATGCTCAAAATTTGACCCTGCCACTATGAATCCATCAATTAGGACATTTTCACAATTTCCCAGCACGCCTAAGTAAAAGCTGGTTGCTTGCGCTGGTGCCTTCCAGATACCAGAACCACTCTTGAAATTTAAACAATGCTCAAACAATGCCACTATGAATCCATCAATTAAGACATTTTCTAGGATGTTGGAACAGAACACAAAACAACTACCCGACCAGTCACCCTGCTACAAGAACTTGACGAAGGAAGAACACCACACCTTACGAATGTTGGAAAAAAGATCTGACGTCATCATTAGAAAAGCGGATAAGGGGAGCTCAGTGGTCGTACAGGATCTAGAAGTCTACGATAGGGAGTGTCTTAGACAATTGTCTGAGGTTAATATTTATGAGAAATTAATGAGGGATCCTACTCCAACTTTTAAAAAGGAATTTAATAATTTCTGAAATTAGCTGTTGAATGAATCCGATATTACAGCTGAAACAGGGAAATTGCTTACAGTTGACCATCCAGTAGAACCAATTTTTTATATGGTACCTAAGGTAAATAAGAGATTGGTTCATCCCCCTGGCTGATCTATTATATCGACCAGGGGATCACTATATCAACCAATCTCGGTATATCTGGATGTGTTTCTTAATCCATGTGTGCAAGGTACACCTGCGTATCTGAGATATACCACGCATCTGTTGGTGAGGCTGAATAAATTGGGTGTTGTACCGCAAAATACCCTTCTCTGTAGCATTGATGTTACAAGTTTGTACAATTGCATCCCGCACAGAGAGGGTATCAAGGCGGTTGAATACCTCATCAGAGAAAATCCATTATGCCAAGGCCCATCCATCTTATTATTTCCGAAGTTATTATCATTGATCTTAGAGAGAAATATTTCATCTCCGATAATGTGGACCCATCGTACACGAACGCTCTCATGCATAGGGTGGGACAACAAAAATTCTTATTAGTACCGTAAATTTCTCAACATCTCCTACTGTATTGTAGGTTCATTGATGATTTATTAATTTTCTGGACAGGGCCTAAACAGGAGCTACAGGAAACCTTTGAAGACCATAATAGAACTGGTGATGAGGTTCAACTAACCTTTAATATCTCTGATAAAGAAGTAAATTTCTTGGATGTTCACATCGTAGTAAGTAATGGGGTACTAGATACATCTGTTTTTGTTAAAGAAACGGATAGGAATACTATCCTACATAGAACCAGTTGTCACCCACAACCTCTGCGACAGGACCTTCCCTACTCACAACTACTGCGAGTACGTAGAATCACCACCAACCCACAAATATTGGAGACACAAATGCAAGCTATGATCACTAAATTGAACAGTGAAGGTACTGCAGAAAAGTTTTATTGCAGATCAAAGACAGAGTGATGGGTCTCCCTAGGGATACCCTATTACTCCCTAATAATAAAAAAAACAGAAGATACAAAGATTATACCCTGGGTTAATAGGTATACAACTAGATGTAAAAATACTACAAAATTAGCTAAAAAGTTATGGCCAATAGTAAATTCAGATGTGGAGTTACCAAGCCTTTTACACACATGGCTTTTACCTAGTTATTCTAGGGGCCGTAACTTGAAAGCACGCTTAGTTAAACTTGATGTAACTAAGTTAAAATCATCTAATATACCCAAACATTTTTTAACTCAGAAGAATGGATACCACCGGTGCCTAGGGTGCATTACCTGTAGGTTGGTGGTATTGGGTGATTCATTTAATCATCCTCTCACAGGAATTACATTTGCTATTAGGTACCGTGTTACCTGCAGTACCACATTTGTTGTCTACCTACTGTCTTTCCCATGTGGGTTATCCTACGTGGATAAGACAAAAAGGCAGTTCAAGGAACGTATGGCGTTACATTGCTCTGCCATCCGAGCTGCATTGCATAACAACACTGGGGAACAACCAGTAGCCAAGCAATTGTTTGCTGCAAAACATAATGTAGCTGATTTAAGATCAAGGATTATAGATCATATTCCATCCAATATAAGAGGGGGCAATAGGGGCAAACAATTGCTCCAGCAGAATCTAGGTGGATATTTAAATTGGGAATGATGGCCCGAAGGGTTTAAATGAAACATTTATAGGATTGCATAGCTTCCTATAAGTACTTGTGAATAACACTTTAGAAACTAGGTGTTTGTGTATTGCTAACCATTTATAGCACTGGTGATACTGATAAGTTCGGTGCTTTTTAAATAAGTTTGTTTGTATGTATCGGTGAATTCATACACTGATCCATGAGGATTTAGAGACCGCTCAGTGCAATTTCTACATAGTATGTTATGTTTTTAATGTTATTATAACCAATAAAGATTGTTGTTCATTTTTCCGTTTCCATAAGAACGTATAACACCTATACACACAGGTTCGGCGTGGCGTGTGACGTCACACCCTCTGCGACCACGGGAGTTGGAGTGTATCAGAGGAGTGATGCAGACGGCAGCACCGCACATGTGAGTATAATATGTGATCAGGTATGTTAATGTTGTTGGGTATATTAATGATGTTTGTGTTATACCTTGTATCCTTGATAACGGGCATGTGGCCTGAAACGCTGAAGGATTGGATTAAAAGCTTATTTTTTCATCAAGACGCTAAGTGCCGCCATATATATATATATATATATATATATATATATATATATATATGACAATATGCCCAATCTCGTCTGATCTTGGAAGCGAAGCATGATTGGGCCTGGTCAGTACTTGGATGGGGGACCTCCTAGGAAGACCAGGTGTTGTAGTAAAATTGTGAATGGGAATAAAATGGCATATAGAATATGATATGGCTCCGAGTCTTGTTTTACAATTTTGCACCTGCATCAGTCACCTTTCCATCTAACATGTAATTTTTATGAATATAAACCTATTATTTAGTTGGTATCCATAGACTATTGTCTTTTTGTATAGTTCACTTTCTGCATTGACAATCAGGGAATGGAGTCTCTGATTAAATAGCTCATCATATTTGTGTCTGCCTTAATTTTCTCCTCTTTTTCAGGATACGTGTTAATGGTCAATAAAGACGTTTAGCATCCCAGAATAAGAATGCTAATTCCTCCCAGTTCTTTATTGAATGGCACTGGTCATAGCATCTAGGAACTACAAAGATGGCTGCCACAGGTTATGAAAGAACTACCAAGATGGCCGCCGTCCCTATCCGAAGTATTATAACGATCCATAAATATTGGAAGAACAGTGATGGAATACAAACAGTCAAGGAAAAACATTGAACATCTTATGTTAAGAATGGCAAACCTCTGTTTTCCGATTGACCCCGATTAGTGTTTGACATAGCACTCAAAACCATAAAGACGACTGCTATAAGTGGTAAAAGAACTACAAAAATGGCCGCCGGCTTCATGTAAAAGAACTACAAAAATGGCCGCCGCTTTAATGTAAAAAAACTACAAAAATGGCTGCCGCCTTCATCTAAAACGACCTCATGGTCTACTAATACAATTACAAGCGAGCGACACATCCTCCGGTGGGGATCTGGAGATGGAAAAATAACATCTTAATAGCTATTTAGTGGTGATGTAATATGGGGACTGGTAGTCACTTAACCAATACTACATGGAACAGGAAGTGACGCGGTGCGCTCATCCTGTGTTCTCCCTGCGTTCCACCTAGACTGGCATTATGTTAAACAAAACCAGCCCGCGGACCACATGACCGGAAATGACGGGGTGCGCCTCACATGTGTTCCACTTGGACAGAACTATAATCATGAAGCAGAAAAACATTGACTCACATAATTTATTTGCTTTCTATGTTTTATATTGTTTATAATGAGTGCCATAATACAAATTTTATTGTTAAAATCTGGACATTATATGGCTTTTTGACCTGAAATAGGTAACAGGAAATGATGTCACGAAATGAGGACATGTGCTTCCTGTACTTAAGGTATATAAACCCTGCTCTATCTCTATGCATACACTTCTCCTTGATGAAGTCCAGAGGACGAAACGCGTTGGGACCCTGACCTTGCACTTTATGAACTCTTCCCAAAATACTGCTGGAAAAGATAAGCTATAAATCCGATTTATTTTAGAAAATATATATTTATTTTTCACTAAAAATCGCTATTTATTATCTTTTAGTACTAGCTTTTTATCCATTATTTCTGTGTATTTATGTCATTGTGTGTTGTCTATGAATTGTTTTATTTAATTAAAAAAATTTTATGCACATTATTTATGCAGTTTTAAATATATTACCATATTACCATATTAACTATCGCAGCTGCTTAGATATTACTAATGATTTCCAGACTTTTGCCAAATAAGAGTCTGGTGTCTGTGAATCAAAATGCTTAATATGACAGTGCTTCAACAACTGATTAGGAAGAATCTATTATATCATGGCCCATGTGTGCAAAGCATACTCAATGGAGAGCTGCTGGGAGGCTCTGATCCCGTTCATTGCAGCTCTCACTGGCTACCTGAAAATCACAGCGTCTCCTCTCCCCTGGTAAACTGGCAGCCCCTTCTCCAGTTCCATAGACCTCCACCACCAATGCCTTCCAAAAAAAAAAAATCAAGTTTGACAGTGACTTTAGACAGAATAACCCTGTTATTGCACAGGCCACTACTGATAATAAATAAGTATTGTATCACATTAGGATCAATATACCGGCCTGGGCAGAAAATACAGCAAAGAGCTAGATAACAAAACGCGGGTAAGAGAGAGATTTAAGGAAAGGGGGAGTGTCACGATCAGGCTATGCTGACCCCCTGCCAAGGTATTGGAAGACGTGGACCCATCAATGCACTAATCAATGCATACGCACAGAGCGGACACCCAGCAAAACATAAAGCCACCCACCTATGCCATGATTGACAGTGTAAACATAGGGGACATCGAGTGCCATCGAAGCTGCATGTAAGCTAAGGGTAGACCTGACCCTGCTGCAAGACTTGAGAGATTCCTTCATGCAGAAAGGCGCCTGGCTGCGTACTGCGCCGCTGAGATTAATTTATGCACGTCCCTGTAACTGCGTGCGAACGCACAGGTACGCCTGCGTTTGGCCGACAACCCCCCCTTTACCACCCACAAATGGCACTTCCTGTCAATCAACATAGAAGGTCTCTGCGGGCTCCCTGCGTACTCTAAGAGAGCCCTTACTGTACTTAGTAACCTGTTCACGCGCGCGCAGATCTCAAACATCGGCTTGCACCGTGCATTCTCTCACTTGCGTTGATAGCTGAATCAGGCCCTAAGTAAACACACTGTGGCTTCAGACGCAGAACTGGCACAGGAGATGACCCTAGGAGATTGTACTCAGTAGACGTACTGAGGGCCTGATTCAGACCTGCTCGCTAGATGCGTTCGCATGCAACTGTCAGCTGCCAAAGTATGCAAATTCCGTGATCGCATGCCAAGGCATTAGCACGCCCACTATGTCTTGGCATGCGATTTAGATGCCCACCAGCCAGTCTTAAGACACCCACTTTCCCTTAGTGATACACATCATCTCCAGGAAGTGTATGCAACAATCGGTAGCATCGAGTACCATCGGAACGGTACGCAGCACTTGTGGCAGACCATACCCTACCGCAAGCACTGCGAATGCTTCAGTGTGTAATTCAGCCATGTGACGTGTACTATGACGCTGCGTCTTAATTATGCATGCCTCTGAAATGGCGTTAATAAAGCTAGCGAGGTGTCTATGTACAAGAGGCGAACGCTTCGCAATTGCATGGACTGGTTCGCGCACATGAACTGCGTTGCATATGCATGTGCACATTGCAAACATCGGCAGGCTATGTGCGAACACAGCCTAGCGAATGGGTCTGAATCAGGCCCTGAGTACACACACCATGGATAAACACTAGTAACAAGTCACTAGAAGCAATGGAGTTGTCACGTTTAGCGTCCTGGAGTCCCCTACTGAGGGGCTGGAAGTCGTGGACCCGGGTCAATGAAGGAGTCAGAAGTGAGGGGCCTGGATGTTCAGTCTCCTCGTCCACAAGCATCGGATGTTGGCGAGACCTGATCTAGGGTGCGGAGTCTGACCTGCTGGAAGGTGTTCACCAGTGACCCCTCCAAGCGGGATATGGGTTTCAGCTGCACCCGTCAAGCAGTTCACGGTCCCCAGGTCAGGGATCCGATGCGAGTGGGAATAGAGAAAGATACACCGCTTTGGCCCACTGGAGATATAATCTCTGTACCACTAGTACAGAGAAGCACAATAGAGATGTTTCCTGAAGAGGTGCTGTGGCAGACCAGAGGGAGAGAATCCACTGAGGCCCTCATATGCTTGCTTGATTGTAGCCCTAATCCATCTGGCTATAAGTCTGTTTTGATGCTGGACAACCTCGTTTCTTAGCATCCTAAAGTATAAGCAAACTATCAATTTTTCTTTTACTTGTCGTCTTTTCCTGATATTTTTTTAATACTCTAATGACACCTTCTCTCTTGCCTTGCCTAAAACAGTAAAGGCCAGAATAACTATTTCCTGATTAAGATGGAATGCTGACACAACCTTAGGTTGGAAGGAAGGAAGTGTATGTAACACTGCCCTATCTTCTTGAACAACCAAAAATGGACAGAAATGGAGCCTTACCAGATAAAGCCCCTAATTCTGAAACTCTTCTAGCTGAAGATATGGTTAACAGAAAAACTAATTTCCAAGTTACCTACTTCAAGTCCACCTCCTGTAAAGGCTCAAAAGGTGGTAACTTAGCTGCTGATAGTACAAGATTTAAGACCCATGGCTCTATGGGATGCCTATATGGTGGCTGTATGTGTGAACCACACTGCAAAAACATTTTCACTTCAGGAATAAACGCCATTCTCTTCTGAAAAAAGACAGACAAAGTTGATACTTATACTTTAAGAGAACTTAAGCGAAGGCCCATCTTTACTCCTGCCTAAAAAAAAAAGAACTCTTGGTAACTAAAAAAAATGAAAACAAAACTTTTATTTTTTTGTCACACCATGCGATATAATTTTACCAGACTCTTTGATAATTGTCTGAAAATACTTTCTTCCTAGCCTTAATCAATGTCAGAACTACTGCATTGAAAAAGACTTTCTTCTTTAAAATCTTGGCTTCAACAGCCATCCCATCAAATTTAACCAATGAATGTCCTGACAAACATTTGGCCCTTGAGACAATAGATCCTAGTGGAGCGAAAGTCATAACCCTGGACCCACATGGTTAGTACCTCCAAGTACCAAACCCTCTTTGTCCAGTCAAATGCTACTAATATCACTGAAATCCTTTTGAGAAGACATTGACATTGGTGAAAATATGTAGGCCAGATTAAATTTCCAAGGGACAACCATGGCATCTATCATAAATACCCATGGATCGATGTCTTGTTGTTGAACCGATAGCCATCAGATCTACCTCTGGCTGACCCCACCTTATTACTAGACTGTTGAATACTTCCGGGTGCGACGACCATTACCCTGGAGAAATAGCTTGCTTCAGGAAGTCCGCTCTCCAATTCTCTATTCCTGGAATAAACACTGCCGACATGGTCGGAACATTGTTTTTTGGCTTGGATAGGATCTAAAAGGATTCTCTCTTTGCCAGGGAACTCCTTGACCTACCCCCCTGGTGATTTATGTATGCTTCTGTTGTAGCATTGTCTGACTGGATGTCTTTTTCAATGTGTATCGAACAGTTTTTAGATCCAGTATTTTGATAGGAAGCTTTAATCCCTCCCTGATACTGAACTCCTGAACGATAGTTTAAAATAACTGCCCGCCATCCCCGGAGACTTTCATTGGTTGTAACAACCAAATATGAGGATACTCTTGCCCTTGTTCAGATTCTCCAACTAAATCCACCATTTGAGAGACTGTCTCATTTCTTGGAACAGAATAACAACCTGAGCTGATAGTCGATGGTGGGAGTGCATTGATATTCTTTAGAATGTTTAATTAAAGCAACCTGGAATGTACCCTTGCAAACTGGACTGCTTCAAATGAGAACACCATCTTTCCTAACAGCCTCATACAACATAAAACTGGTAACTTGACCTTCAAAAACCTTCGTACTAGATTCTGAATGTCTCTGATCTTTTATGTGGGTAGAAAAACTCTGGCCAGCTGGGTATTGAACATGAGGTTGAAAAACATCATGCACCTACTGGGGATCATCTTTCTACAATGGCTGTCACCCATTTGTCTGAAGAGGACATTCTCCACTGGCCTTTGAATGACAGTAGACAGGATCCCATCCCAGAGACCCTTGGGTGTATGCCCTGCCTAGCATACTGACTTATCCTGGATCCTGGCCATCCGTTTGGTTGGATCCTTCTTGGTCTAATCTGGCCTCTATTAGGAAACACTCAGAACAAAGGCATCTGTCCTATTGCCCGAAAGGAAGAAACTGCCTTCTGTTTAAAAGATAGACAAAAAGACTGGACCTCAGACTCAGCAGATCCTCTTAATGGTTGCTTTAGCAATACTGTTATCTATTTCTGCATCAAACAATAATTTTCTTTCAAAGGGCAAACCTTCTAAAACATATTTAGTCTCGGAATCTGCATTCCAAAATTTTAACCATACCACCCGTCTAGCCACAATGGCTAGTCCAGAAATTTTAGACTGAACAAAAGATGCATCTAAAGTAGCTTCTCCCAAATAATCTGTTCCTACTTTGAGTTGCTTTGCAATAGATAACAGCTGAGACTTAGAGCTGTCTGACTGGATCCCATCTATCAAGAGCTCGCTCCACTTTTCCATTACTTTAGCTACCCAAGCTGAAGCCATACTGGGTCTTATTGCTGCCCCTGCAGCAACATAAATAGATTTCAAAATACCTTAAAACTTCCGTTCTGAGCTTTCTCTAAGAGAAGCCCCACCTGGATTAGGGAGGTCCATGGCCTTAGATAAATGAGCTACCGGAACATCTAGGTGATTGTTCCCTGTAAACAATATCACTATCTGGGATGGGCTATAAAACAGTAGATCTGTGTGGAATCTGAAAGTTCTTATCCAGAATCAGCCATGGTTCAGCCACTAAATCAAACAATTGCTAAAAAGGAGGAAACAATAAAGACCTCTTCTTAATTTTCTTAAAGTTCTAAATAAATCATTAGGATTCTCAGTATCCCCAAGGTCTGACGCACTGCTGACTAGATCATCTACTACCTGCATCTTCAGTGCAGGAATGTCTACCTGCACTGATTTGTTGTTTATGGCAAGCGCTCTCTAGATTAAGGGTTTTGTGGTATCAGCTGCTGGACCCACATAGGGTAGCCCTTCCCTATTACTGAATGGCACAATAAAAGAAATTGGTTAGTCCGCGCTATTGGTTGTGAGATATGCACAGTATTTTGAACATTAATAGAAAATGAATTGTAAATAGGATAAATAAATGTGTGAACCCCACAAGTGTGTGTTAATCTGCTGTTTATTATTCTAATTGATCAATGAATGGATTTTGTTGATCTCACCGCTTACCAGGAGGTGAGCGCTCCATCGAGTAAGTTGTGCACCTGGCGGACACGGGACGCCGCTCCACCAGACATAGCCCCCGGGACATATCTACACCTGCTAGCAGCAGCATTATCCACCTAGCCACTCAATTAAGATCACTCCCGTTCAGGGAACTGACAGTCACCCACGTATACCTGGCAGGGTACGTTCATTATACAGTTATCTCCTACCGATCAGGATATTGACCAAGTTCTTTCCTAAAAAGAATTAAGCAATAGACAGTTTTAATTCACTAGATACCATCTGGTCTATGAATGGAATAAGAGCATTGTGACTTCTAACAAATCCATTCATTGATCAATTAAAATAATAAACAGCAGATTAACACACACTTGTGGGGTTCACTCATTTATTTATCCTATTTACAATTCATTTTCTATTAATGTTCAAAATACTGTGCATATCTCACAACCAATAGCGCGGACCAACCAATTTCTTTAATATGTCTACCTGCACTCCTGATCCTTCTTCGTCAAAGGAAACAGATTCATTAAATAAATTCAGAATCTTCAAAATGTTCCTCCTTTTCCGAGGAAACATCAGAATCTGAAAAAACAGACAAATACCCCACAACCCGTCACTTACAGTATCAATTTCTCTAAAGATGATGTCTTTTCCAGGTGTAAAGCAGTTTTCTCCATTCCCTTAACCCAAGATGGTCTCTCCTGTGAGCCCGAAGGCCCCGGAACCTCTTCAAGAAAAACTATTTGTCATGTTACTACCATGGTCTACCTTAGACGGGTTCTGGACTATAGATAGACAGTAAAAAGGTTGACAATGTCTAGATAGCCACCAGATATTATTCAGTCAATAGGTCGACAGGGACAAAAGATCGACACACTAAAGGTTGACATGTAAGAAGGTCGCAATGTACAAATAGTCGACATGAAAATGGTCTACACTTTTTTGGGGGGGTTAGATACTTACCGGAGGGTTAGGGTTAGGCACTTACCCTGACGGTTAGGGTTAGGCACCAGGAGGGAGGGTTAGGCACTTCCCAGAGGGTTAGGCACTAGAATTGACGGTTAGGGTCATGCACCTAACCCAATGGTTAGGGTTAGGCAAAAGGAGGGAGGGTTAGGCACCAAGGGGAAGGTTAGGGTGATTAGGGCTTAAAAAAAAAAATCATGTGTCGACCATTTTCATGTTGACCTTTTGACACTGTCGACCTTCTTATATTTCAACCTTTAGCCTGGTGTCTGTCTAGATACCAGACTAAACATCTGGTGTCTATCTAGACACTGTCAACATTTTTACTGTCTATCTGTTAATCCACACCCGCCTTAGACACTGGCTGAATCTTATTCTGCTTAGTAGCAAAAGTAGACAATTCATCTTGCATAACTAAAGCCATGGAAAGGGCAAAGGACCTGACCTAGGCTGGTTCTTCCACAGGCCCGTCAGTACCGCTGCGGCCAGTTGCAGCTCCTGGGTGTCCTCACAAGTAGCACAGCGAGGATGAGTGTCACCAGAAGGTAATTTAGCCTGACAACAGGAACAATGACATGAGCTACTCTTCTCTCCTCCAGATTTATACCTCTTTTACACCAGAGCAAAAACCTGGGTTATTGCCGGGTCAACCCGGATTTGGCCTTAGTGGAAACAGCTCCAAAAGAAAAAAAACGGTCAGTTGACCCAGCAATCCTACCCGGGAATCGAGCAGGGTTGGACACAGGGAGATCGGTATGAAAATCCTGATGCTGCAACACCGATAGGAGTGAAAATCCCAATCGGTAAGTATTGTAAGTAAACCTAACCTCCTCCCCCCTAACCCTAACTGTCCCTTAGGGGTGCTGTCGAAGTCGAATGATTGCATTCGACCGCAATTCAACTGTTATCGGACGATTTGGTCGTCTGCTGCCCGATTTATGTTGGCACAATCCACAATGTAAATAGTGCGTGCGCACGCACCCAGTGTGTGCACGTATCCACACATTCGCACAACACTAAATAGTGAATAATATACAACACTCACATTGACAAACACAATATTCATGCAGGGTTTAGTTAGTAACAAGAAACAGCTACTGTATACATGTGTGAGAAAAGTAATAAAAAAAAAACAATACACCAGGATACTGTGAGTGTTTTACATATAAATTGGGAAGCCCTGTATATAGACAAGTATGGCTGTGGCAATTGAAATATAACCCAGACATTGATATGCACAATTGAATTTGTCTGAGTTAACAATGGTCAGAGGTTTTGCTTACCAGACGAAGTGGCAACGACAGCCAGCTGGGGGTCCCCACCCTGCTTGAATGTGAACCTAGCTGTTTGTAACACCTTGCATTATAGTTTTAAAAATATGTTAGTAAGGGATAAAATATATATATATATATATATATTAGGGGTGAGCGGGTTCGGATTTCTGAAATCCGAACCCCCCCGAGCCCCCCCGATCCGAGTCCGATCCGAGTCAGGCTCGACTTTTCCCGCCTGACTCGGATCTGAAATCGAGGCAAAACGTCATCATCCCGCCTTCCGAGTCTCGCGGGTTTTGGATCCTATATAAGGTACCCGCGTCGGCGCCATTTTCTCACTCGGCTGTGGACAGTGAAGAGGGAGGGTGGGAGTTAGGGCTGTGTAGTGTAGTGTAGTGTAGTGTAGTGTAGTGTAGTGTAGTGTAGTGCTGCTGTTGTCCACTACTTCAAAGTCCATAGGGGCTGGCTGTGTTGTGCTGTGCTGCTGTTGTTAATAGGGGCTGTGTCCACTACTTCAAAGTCCATAGGGGCTGGCTGGACTGTGTTGTGCAGTCAGTTCTCCATAGGGGCTGTGTCCACTCCAAAGTCCTGTGCAGTGTCCCAGTCCTAAAGGAGTGCTGTAGTGTTGTCCAGGGGGTGCTCTGTCCATCAGGGGTGCTCCCCCCAAGTGCTAAAAAAATAATATATTTTCTGTGTTTGTGAATTGTGTGCGCAGTAGCCGCACGTGCATCAACAAAGTAGTGCCAAGCGTGCGCCTGTGTCATAAGTAAAGGGCCGGCTGGCTTGACCGTTAAAGGGTGCTGTAACCCCCGAAAGTACACTCCAGTCCAAACCCAAAAAAAATTATTTTCTGTGTTTGTGAATTGTGTGCGCAGTAGCCGCACGTGCATCAACAAAGTAGTGCCAAGCGTGCGCCTGTGTCATAAGTAAAGGGCCGGCTGGCTTGACCGTTAAGGGTGCTGTAACCCCCGAAAGTACACTCCAGTCCAAACCAAAAAAAAAATTATTTTCTGTGTTTGTGAATTGTGTGCGCAGTAGCCGCACGTGCATCAACAAAGTAGTGCCAAGCGTGCGCCTGTGTCATAAGTAAAGGGCCGGCTGGCTTGACCGTTAAGGGTGCTGTAACCCCCGAAAGTACACTCCAGTCCAAACCAAAAAAAAAATTATTTTCTGTGTTTGTGAATTGTGTGCGCAGTAGCCGCACGTGCATCAACAAAGTAGTGCCAAGCGTGCACCTGTGTCATAAGTAAAGGGCCGGCTGGCTTGACCGTTAAGGGTGCTGTAACCCCCGAAAGTACACTCCAGTCCAAACCAAAAACAAAATTATTTTCTGTGTTTGTGAATTGTGTGCGCAGTAGCCGCACGTGCATCAACAAAGTAGTGCCAAGCGTGCGCCTGTGTCATAAGTAAAGGGCCGGCTGGCTTGACCGTTAAAGGGTGCTGTAACCCCCGAAAGTACACTCCAGTCCAAACCCAAAAAAAATTATTTTCTGTGTTTGTGAATTGTGTGCGCAGTAGCCGCACGTGCATCAACAAAGTAGTGCCAAGCGTGCGCCTGTGTCATAAGTAAAGGGCCGGCTGGCTTGACCGTTAAGGGTGCTGTAACCCCCGAAAGTACACTCCAGTCCAAACCAAAAAAAAAATTATTTTCTGTGTTTGTGAATTGTGTGCGCAGTAGCCGCACGTGCATCAACAAAGTAGTGCCAAGCGTGCGCCTGTGTCATAAGTAAAGGGCCGGCTGGCTTGACCGTTAAGGGTGCTGTAACCCCCGAAAGTACACTCCAGTCCAAACCAAAAAAAAAATTATTTTCTGTGTTTGTGAATTGTGTGCGCAGTAGCCGCACGTGCATCAACAAAGTAGTGCCAAGCGTGCACCTGTGTCATAAGTAAAGGGCCGGCTGGCTTGACCGTTAAGGGTGCTGTAACCCCCGAAAGTACACTCCAGTCCAAACCAAAAACAAAATTATTTTCTGTGTTTGTGAATTGTGTGCGCAGTAGCCGCACGTGCATCAACAAAGTAGTGCCAAGCGTGCGCCTGTGTCATAAGTAAAGGGCCGGCTGGCTTGACCGTTAAAGGGTGCTGTAACCCCCGAAAGTACACTCCAGTCCAAACCAAAAAAAAATTATTTTCTGTGT
The DNA here is from genome assembly GCA_031769625.1 of Taudactylus pleione. Lineage (NCBI taxonomy): Eukaryota > Metazoa > Chordata > Amphibia > Anura > Myobatrachidae > Taudactylus > Taudactylus pleione. Next base: position 11,951,533 of record JAUIMM010000014.1, read on the forward strand.
TTGTGAATTGTGTGCGCAGTAGCCGCACGTGCATCAACAAAGTAGTGCCAAGCGTGCGCCTGTGTCATAAGTAAAGGGCCGGCTGGCTTGACCGTTAAGGGTGCTGTAACCCCCGAAAGTACACTCCAGTCCAAACCAAAAAAAAATTATTTTCTGTGTTTGTGAATTGTGTGCGCAGTAGCCGCACGTGCATCAACAAAGTAGTGCCAAGCGTGCGCCTGTGTCATAAGTAAAGGGCCGGCTGGCTTGACCGTTAAAGGGTGCTGTAACCCCCGAAAGTACACTCCAGTCCAAACCAAAAAAAAATTATTTTCTGTGTTTGTGAATTGTGTGCGCAGTAGCCGCACGTGCATCAACAAAGTAGTGCCAAGCGTGCGCCTGTGTCATAAGTAAAGGGCTGGCTGGCTTGACCGTTAAAGGGTGCTGTAACCCCCGAAAGTACACTCCAGTCCAAACCAAAAAAAAATTATTTTCTGTGTTTGTGAATTGTGTGCGCAGTAGCCGCACGTGCATCAACAAAGTAGTGCCAAGCGTGCGCCTGTGTCATAAGTAAAGGGCCGGCTGGCTTGACCGTTAAAGGGTGCTGTAACCCACAAAGTACACTCCAGTCCAAACCAAAAAAAAAATTATTTTCTGTGTTTAGCCGCACGTATATATCAAATCGATATAACATAAATGGAGGACCAAACTTTCTCCGATAAAAATAAAATAGAGAAAGATCAAGAACCACTTCCTCCTAGTGCTGAAGCTGCTGCCACTAGTCATGACATAGACGATAACATGCCATCAACGTCGTCTGCCAAGGCCGATGCCCAATGTCATAGTAGAGGGCACATACAATCCCAAATGGCAAAGTTTAGGAAAATGACCTTGAAAAAGACATTTAAATCAGCTGAAGAGAAACGTAAACTTGCCAATATGCCATTTACGACACGGAGTGGCAAGGAACGGCTAAGGTCGATCCCTAGTATGTTCATGACTAGTGGTTCAGCTTCACATGACGATGGAAGCCCTCCTCCCACTAAAAAAATCAAAAGAGTTAAGCTGGCAAAAGCACAGCGAAGAACTGTGCTTTCTAAGAAGATATCACAAATCCCCAAGGAGAGTCCAAGTGTGGTGGTGGTTGCGATGCCTGACCTTCCCAGCACTGGACGGGAAGAGGTGGCTCTTTCCACCATTTGCACGCCCCCTGCAAGTGCTGAAAGGAGCACCCACAGTCCACTTGCTGATATGCAAATTGAAGATGTCACTGTTGAAGTACAACAGGATGAGGATACTGGTGTAGCTGGCGCTGAGGAGGAAGTTGGCGAGGAGGATTCTGATGGTGATGTGGTTTGTTTAAATCAGGCTCCGGGGGAGACAGTTGTTGTCCGTGGGATGAAAAAGCCCATCACGGTCATGCCTGGGCAGAAGACCAAACATTCCACCTCTTTGGTCTGGCAATATTTCTATCCAAATCCGGACAACAACTGTCTTGCCATATGTACCATATGTAAAGGTGAAATAAGTAGGGGTAGGGACGTCAACCACCTAGGAACATCCTCCCTTATACGGCACCTGCAGCGCGTTCATAAAAAGTTACTGTCAAGTTCAGAAACTTTGGCTAAGACCGTAAGCAGTCCAGGGACACCTAAATCCCGTTGTCCTGTTGTATCCAAGCGCCTGCAAACCACACCGTCAACTCCCTCCTCGTCAATTTCCTCCTTAGTCAGGATCGGAAGTAGTCCTGCAGGCCATGTCACTGGCATGACTGACTCTCCTATCCGGGATTCCTCTGGAGGATCCTGCATTGCTACCCCCACTGCTGCCGCTGCTGCTGTTGCTGCTGCTGGGAGTCGTTCATCATCCCAGAGAGGAAGTAGGAACACCACTACTTTTACTAAACAATTGACCCTCCAACAGTCCTTAGCGAGGAGGATGAAGTACGACAGCAGTCATCCTGAAGCAAAACGTATAACTGAGGCCTTGACTGCTATGTTGGTGTTAGACGTGCGTCCGGTATCCGCCATTAGTGCAGTGGGATTTAGACAATTGATGGAGGTAGTGTGTCCCCGGTTCCAAATCCCGTCTAGATTCCACTTCACTAGGCAGGCGATACCGAGACTGTACAGAAACGTCAGAAAAAGTGTCCTCAGTGTCCTGAAAAATGCCGTTGTACACAATGTCCACTTAACCACGGACATGTGGACAAGTGGAACAGGGCAGACTAAGGACTATATGACTGTGACAGCCCACTGGGTAGATGTATCACCTTACGCAGCAACAGCAGCAGCGTCACCAGTAGCAGCATCTCAGAAATGCCAGCTCGTTACAAGGCAGGCTACGCTGTGTATCACCGGTTTCAGTAAGAGGCACACCGCCGACAACCTCTTAGAGAAACTGAGGGAAATCATCGCCCAGTGGCTTACCCCACTTAGACTCTCCTGGGGATTTGTGATATCTGACAACGCCACCAATATTGTGCGGGCATTACATCTGGGCAAATTCCAGCACGTCCCATGTTTTGCTCACACAATAAACTTGGTGGTGCAGAATTTTCTGAAAAGCGACAGGGGCGTGCAGGAGACGCTTTGGGTGGCCCGAAAAATTTCTGGCCACTTTCGCCATTCAGCGACTGCGTGCCGAAGACTGGAGCGCCAGCAAACACTCTTGAACCTGCCCCGCCATCACCTGAAGCAAGAGGTTGTGACGCGGTGGAACTCAACCCTCTATATGCTTCAGAGGATGGAGGAGCAGCAAAAGGCCATACAAGCCTATACATCCACCTATGACATAGGCAAAGGAGGGGGTATGCACCTGACTCAAGCGCAGTGGAGAATGATTTCCGTGTTGTGCAAGGTTCTCCAGCCCTTCGAACTTGCCACACGTGAAGTCAGTTCAGACACTGCCAGCTTGAGTCAGGTCATTCCCCTCATCAGGCTTTTGCAGAAGCAGCTGGAGAAAGTGAAGGAGGAGCTAAGACGGAGCGATTCCGCTCGGCATGTGGGACTTGTGGATGAAGCCCTTCATTCGCTTTGCCAGGATTCCAGGGTGGTCAATCTGTTGAAATCAGACCACTACGTTTTGGCCACCGTGCTCGATCCTAGGTTTAAAGCCTATGTGGTGTCTCTCTTTCCGGCCGACACAAGCCTGCAGAGGTGCAAAGACCTGCTGGTGAACACACTGTCAGCTGAAGCGGAACGTGACACGTCAACGGCTCCTTCTTCATTTTCTCCTGCAACTGGGGCTGCCAGGAAAAAACTTAGGTATCCTAAGCAACCCGCTGGCGGTGATGCAGGGCAGGCAGGACCAAGTTTGGACATCTGGTCCGGACTGAAGGACCTGGCAACAATTTCTGACATGTCTACTGTCACTGCATATGATACTGTCACCATTGACAGAATGGTGGAGGATTACATCGGTGACAGCATCCAAGTAGGCATGGCAGACAGTCCATACCTGTACTGGCAGGAAAAAGAGGCAATTTGGAGGCCCCTGTACAAACTGGCTCTATTTTACCTGAGTTGCCCCCCCTCCAGTGTGTACTCCGAAAGAGTGTTTAGTGCAGCCGGGAACCTTGTCAGCGAAAGGCGTAGGAGGTTGCTTCCACAGAATGTGGAGAAGATGATGTTCATCAAAATGAATTATCAGCTCTTCCAGGGAGACCAGCCTCCAGAAGGTACAGAGGGACCTGTGGTGGTGGATTCAAGTGGGGACGAGTTAATACTTTGTGAGGATGAGGATGTACACACTGAAGAGGGTGAGGAATCGGTGGATGAGGAGGATGAGGATGACATCTTGCCTCCATAGAGCCAGTTTGTGCAGGGACACATTAATTGCCAGCTTGTTTTGTGGGGGCCCAAACGAACCAATCATTTCAGCCACAGTTGTGTGGCAGACCCTGGCGCTGAAATGATTGGTTTGTTAAAGTGTGCATGTCCTGTTTATACAACATAAGGGTGGGTGGGAGGGCCCAAGGACAATTCCATCTTGCACCTCTTTTTTTTCTTTGCATTATGTACAGTTTGGGGCCTAGTTTTTCAAACTGCCATCCTGTCTGCCACTGCAGTTTCACGCCTAGATGGGTCACGTGTTTGTGCCGCCCACTCGTGTCGCTTAGCATAGTCATCCAGCTACCTCGGTGCAACGTTTTGGACATAAAAACACTATTGTGAGGTGTGAGGTGTTCAGAATAGACTGGAAATGAGTGGAAATTAAGGTTATTGAGGTTAATAATAGCATAGGAGCAGAAAAACCTACAAATTCTGTGATTTTAGCTGTTTTTATGCTTTTTTTAAAAAAAATACAGATCCAAAACACAAAACCCAGAACCCAAAACACGGAAGGGTGGTTTTGGCAAAACCAATCCAGATCCAAAACACGAAGAAAGATCCAGATCCAAAACCAAAACACAAAACACGAAAAGTGGCCGGTGCACACCCCTAATATATATATATATATTAAATCCATCATAAATAGACTTACATGCATAAAACACACACACATAGACTCACATGCATAAACACCGCACATTACGTACAGGTGCGCTGTTTCACTCTACAAATAAACGCACCACGTATATTAGCAACTTTATGTAATATTCTCTTACACTTACACATACACAAATTACATGAAAGGTTCCCTAGTATTAAAGTGTAATATTCAAGGTTTATTCAGTGATTATTAATGTTGTGTAATAAAGGTTATTTGATATCTAAGGTTGGGTACATGGTAAGCAAACCGTGTCTGGTGTTGTACTGATCCACTGTGTCGCCACAGATTTCCGGTACCATCGGTGAGAAGATCGGAACCTGCGTCTGCAAACTATGGACTATAGAGAGTTAAAACATTAAAAATTTACTCTGTAATGTTAGCAGCTTAGATTTGCATGCAGGGGGAAAAAGGATACAAAAGGCGGTTGGAGGCCGTTGTGTCCATTTGAAATTGTCCAATAAACGATCCTGTAACCAAGACACCTTTAAGAAGAACCAATGGAATCATGCCAAACTTATCTATTGTATTTCCAAATCCCTGCAAGGGTATATATGTGCGCTCTCTGGCCCCAGTCTGGAGTCTTCTTGCTGATGCTGTTGACGGAGGTTTCTTGCTGATACCGGTATCTGGGTCAGAGCGCGTGCATATATAACAACTGTACCTTGGGTCTGTATGATTTATTTGCGCTAATTGTCTTTAGATCACAGCATGTAACCATCTGTTTTTATGTTGAATAATAACTTTTTGTGCTTTGGAAACACATTCAAAGTCTCAAGGCATTTATTTTACTGTGCTACTCATTACGCTAAATAGCTACAATTCTAGAAGGTATAAGCAGGATTTAGAAGGTATAGGCAGGATTGTACCAAGGTTTAATCAGGATATATCAGTTGGGGGCTCTGCTGAGTGAATCACACTATCTGATACACGCATTTAGCCATCGCCTGTTACCATTTTGTTGCTGAGAGCGCACTGCCGGTTATTGTGTAAAAGGAGTGCTGATTAGAATCCAGGGATGAGGGAGGAAAAAGTTTGTTTTCCTTCATCTATAGGTTTTTCTTTGTATTTTGTTTTGTGTGTTAAAAAGGGGAAGTCGCATTATTGTGCATGCTGCTAAGTCGCATTATAGCATAAGAGTCATAATATGTGTTGTGTAGTAGTCGCATTATTGTGTATGCGACTAGTCGCACAATAGCGTATACGTATTTCTGGTCTTGCTGCCACGTGTTTTAAACAGAGCCGTTGAATTGCATTTTTAAGTGTTGCCAATAGCTGGGTTGACGTGTATTTTTTGCGCAGGAAAGAAGTGTGTAACAGTGAGTATTTGTTTAGGGTGTAACATGTTAAGGGTATCGTAGGACCCTTTAGTGCTAGGCGTAAGGAGTGGCCTGGTGACTCGGTAGCAGCTTACCGTTTACTATACACAAGGCAGGTGTATGGGTTGTTATTTTTGTTAGGGTTTGGCTCTCAGTGTGACTACAGTATTCAGTAATTGGTTAGGCTTATTTGAGCACTGTAGTTGAACCGCATAGTTTTGGCTAAACTGTGACTGTGAACTGATGAGAGGGTGGATGAAATCAACTGGAAAACAAAGTATTACCCCCTAGCAGTTGAAAGGTAGTCAAAAAGGGATTTCTGCGTGGAAGCAGCATTTCTTCCATAGGTGAGTGGAGGCTTCTAGAGGTCCTCCATAGGGTTTGTGGATACGCCCTTTTTCAAAGACGTTCACAGGTAAGTGAAAGTGTCTGGAGTGTCTTTCACCGGTTTAAATCTGTATTGAAAAACGTAGGGGTTGTCCCAGGATGGGAGCCACGCAAACAATAGAGATGTTAGACAATGATGTGCTGCTAATGGAAACACCGCTTGGATCGGCACGCCGTATTATGCATACTAAGTACGGTGCTTATGCAATTAGGTACTGTGATGTATGGTTTAAGATGACGATGTGTTAGACCGTTTCCCAGAATTGGTAGCTTTGATAAGGATGTATTGAACAATGTCTGAGATCACATCAGTCTGGTACGTTCTCGAGTGAAAAAGGCAAAATATAATGAATGTTTAAAATTATGGCAGCATGAGGGAGATGTGTGGCTTAAAGGTGAGCAAGCAATGCAAACTAGCGTCGCGAGCACGTTACCGGAAAGTACACCCGCAGCGCTAAATTGCAGTGCGTGCGAGCCGTGAGATGGTGCACACGTGCAGCAAGGTATCATTGTGGAAGGTATTGCCAGTGGTTCACGTGCACCACCGCCGCCCTATGCTGACGGGGGTGCAGGTACAGTTGTTGAAAAAAAAACATAAAAATGTAACAAGTAATTTGTACCCTCTCTTAAGTAACCATAAGGAAAATGTTTATGATGTGGATGATGAGCCTATTGTTATGTCTGCTATTTCCCATGCTGTATACATATGTTAGATGCTCCACCACAGCAAGCACAAGTGGTGCCGCCATCTCCATCAGTGATAGTACAGGAAGTGTTAACATCCACTGCACCCGTAGAGGAAGTTGTTAACCCTATACGTAGCAGTAACAGACTAAACCCCCAGCCAGGTAATAAGGTCAAAAGTAGCAGTGCGGCCGGTCTGCATTCCATCCGGACAATAACTGTTCCGAATGGGAATGCGGAGTTCAAATGGTGTAGTGCCCACAAGGGAAGTAGCAATGCATTGTCCTTGGACAAGAGCGGAGCTAAAATCCATAATGAATGATTTCCCCGATCCCAAAAAGGAATTAGCCAAATGTCAAAGATTTTTGAAAAATTTGGGTAGTTCTCACGAGCCAACCAACAAAGATTGGCGAGTGGTGTTAAGGGCTTGTCTTCCATGCAATACCGATGTGACAAAATTTATCACGGATTGTGTATTGGATGGAGATGTTCCCTTAACAGATGGAATTAACCAAGATAACATTTCCCGCATTGTAACTCAATTGGGTGTATATTTTCCAGTAGTAGTTAACTGGAGCTAAATTTTCACCATAAAACAGAAAGAGAGTGAATCTGCAGAAGATTATTGTAACTGGGCTCTGCAGGCTATCACCCAGTACACTGGGTTAGAAAATATTAAAGATAGCACTCACCACAGGGGAATAATTGCCACTGTACTCATGGATGGTCTTAAAGAGAACCTAAAGACTCGGGTTCAGACCTCACAGCCTAGCTGGAGGGGAGTCACTATAGACACCCTCATAGAATCCGCAATTGAACATGACAAGAACATCTCTAAAAAGAGAGAGATCCAGAGCGAGAAACTAATGGCTGTTAGTATTCAAGCTCTAGAAGGAATGAAAGTAACATCACAGCCAGCAGACACACCTGCACCTGAACAGCTACACGTCCTCACTAATCCTACACCACCGCAAACACAGCCCTACCCCACTTATCAAACACAACCACATCTCCCATACCATCCACAATCCCCATATCGTCCTCAATATCCTTACCCATACCCACCACCTTTCCCTCCTGCTCAACCCACACAACAATCCTTTCATCCACCCCACTCACGGAAGTGCTTTAATTGCAACCAGCCAGGACATGTAAGTAGGAACTGTACAGCAAAGAGGGTAGGACCCCCGAACCAGGCCACCAATTGTGGCCGTTAATGCTTTATTGGAGAGTGGGAGTCAACGCTATGGGTCAGGTCATACCAGTGGTTTTCACTGTCATTGACCTCTGTTCGGCTTTCTTCTCTGTGCCTCTTCATCCTGACTGTCAGTACCTATTTTCTTTCACATACAGGGGTGTACAATACACATGGACACGATTGCCCCAAGGTTTCATAGACAGACCCAGTATCTTTTCCCAGGCCTTACATGACTGTTTACAATCTTTTCAACCTGCCAATGGATCTGTTCTAATACAATATGTGGACAATTTATTGTTATGTTCTGATTCGTTTATGTCATGTTTAAATACTAAACTTTTGTTGCTTCATCTCTCGCAAACAGGACACAAGGTTGCCAAGGACAAACTACAGCCATGACAGTCCAGGGTTAAATATTTGGGACACTGCCTAACTCAGGGGTTACGACATCTCACAAATGACAGAATCCAGGCCATAGAGAACATGACACTGCCGCTAAACCAACAGCAAATCCTATGGGAACGCCTGCCGTTTGGGAGTGGCCCCACTGACATCACTAGTGATGTCAGTGGAGAGCTTCCGGCTCAGACAGAGCCAGAAGCTCTCCGGGGCTTACGACAAGGGAGACCCTACCCTAGGGTCTCGTCATAAGCCCCGATGGTCGCGATGGTCTCTGACCATTGCGACCATCACCGGAGCGGTCGTTAGAGCTGTGGGTGTTAACCCACAGCCTAACGACCGCAACAGAGGCGGGCGGTCAGGATGCAAGTGGCCGCCCAGTTTCTGAGCGACCGCTTGCATCCTCCGACCACCTCTGAATGAGGCCCTTAGTCTCTTCCTCAAAGCCCGATCATGTCATACACACAGAGGAATCAGAGCAGGCTTTCCTTAATCTTAAGGAGAGTCTGACAAAAGCACCTGCATTGGGAATACCTGATTATGAAAAACCTTTTGATTTGTATTGTACAGAAGCTGATGGGTGTGCAGCAGGCGTCCTCACACAAAAACATGGTGATGCCAGTAGGCCCATAGCATACTACAGTGCACAGTTGGACACTGTGGCAAGATCACTCCCAACGTGTTTAAGAAGTGTAGCAGCAACTGCTCTATTGGTCAGTAAGAGTGAGGATGTAGTACTAGACCATGATATGATTATCTATACTCCCCATGCTGTATCTGCTTTGCTAAACTCTGCCCAAACCAGACATGTCTCCTCAGCTAGGTTCACAAAATGGGAACTAGCCTTAATAGCACCTGCAAACATCACCATCAAAAGGTGCAGTACGTTAAATCCAGCTACATATTTACCATATGTGCAACATGATGCACAAAGGGTGGAGAGAGGTAAGCCATTGGCAGCAGGTGAGTTCTGCAGGTATATTGATGCACATGATTGTATGGAATATCTGAATCAGACCTTTACTGCAAGACCTGACATACGGGATACACCTTTTTGAAAATGTAGATGTGACATTTTACACGGATGGGAGTTGTCATAGACAGACTGACACTGGAGAATTATGTACAGGTTATGCTGATGTAAATGACAAAGACATCATAGAAGCCAAACCTTTAGGACCACCACACTCGGCCCAAGTGGTGGAACTGGTGGCACTAAAGAGGATGTGTGAATTAGTGGAAGGTAAATCTGTTAATATCTATACTGACTCTAGGTACGCCTTCGGAGTAGTATACGATTTCGGTGCCTTATGGCGTCTGAGAAAATTTATGACAGCAGCAGGCACACCAATAGCACATTCCAAACATATAAAAGGACTACTAACAGCAAACCAATTGCCAAAGGCAGTAATTAAGTGTAAAGCCCATACATGTGAAGATGATCCGGTGTCACTGGGCAACAACAGGGCAGACAAAGCTGCAAAATGGGCAGCAGGGTTAAAAATGAATGTACCAACTGAACAAATCATGACTTTCCAAACAATTGATATGCTGAAATTAATTGAGATGCAAAATTTGTGTTCTACCCAGGAAAAGTCAGTCTGGAGGTCCAAGTGATGTGAGCAAGAGTCCTCTGGACTATGGAGGGACGGACAAGGTAAGCCAGTGGCTCCCAAGGCATACTAATCCAGCCTGGCTGAGGCAGCGCACGGTCTGACTCATCTGGGAAAGCAAGGTATGTGCAAATTGGTGAGAGCATACTGGTGCGCACCAGGTTTCTCTTCTCAAGTGGAAAAGAGAGCAATGTCCTGTCTAACCTGCTTGAGGAAAACATTGGGAAAATGATCCCTACCGAACCATCTCACATTCCAAGTAATACAAATTGATTTCATCCAATTACCACCATGCAGGAATCTCAAGTATGTATTAGTGTGCACTAACGTGTTTTCCAATTGGGTTGAGGCATACCCAGCTGCCACTAATACTGCTGCGTTCACTGCCCAAAGAATTGTTTAGGAGTTTGTGTGTAGATACGGTATCCCTAAAATTATCGAGAGTGATAGGGGTACTCATTTCACAGGTGATGTTTTTCAAAAAATGTGTAAGCTAATGGTTATTAATAGTCGACTTCACACCCCCTACTGACCGCAAGCCAGTGCCAAGGTGGAGAGGATGAACGGAACTATTAAAAACAAACTAAGTAAAATCATGGGAGAGACTGGACTAGGATGGCCAGAAGCATTACCGTTGGTCCTACATAGCATAAGGACCACTCCCAGACCCCCTCTAAATCTGTTCCCCTTTGAAATACTGTTTGGTAGACAACCTCATTTGATTATAAGTATGCAGGAAGATTTGAAAGGTAACGAGGTAACTGTAAAGTATCTTATATCAATGAGTAAACAGTTAAAACAGCAACAGCAGAAACTGAAATTGTTGTCCCATGATATGATAGTACAAAGGTGTGTCTAGTAGGTAGTAGTAAAATAAGTATAGAGGAAAATATGTAACACAATTTAAAATACACAATTAAAAATGCATGTTACATATTTTCCTCTATACTTATTTTCAGACCTTGTCATTTTACTATTTTAACCACATTAAATTGCTATACTTACTTATTTTATCCCTTTATGCTGACTCAGGCCCTGATTCAGACCCACTCGCAAGTGGGCGTACGTACGTTCGGCGTACGTAAAAAAATATTTAAATTCAAGCACTCGCTCGTATTTTCGTACGCAGAAAAAAATCCGCCCCAAACTCAGCCGACCCCTCCTCTAACTAACGAGCGTGCCAAATAGCGAGCGTACATCCCCGAAATGGCTTGAAGGGAACGCATGCACAAGTACAAACCGGAAGTGGGACTGTCAGATTCCGATGACCTGCTCGTTTTTTCTGCCTACCTCCCTCAATCGTATCATGCCAATCAATGTATCAATTAGCTTAATTGTTTGTTTTTTTTCAACACAATGCAATAAACTTTAATCTTGTCCGTGTTTGTATTTGCTCGCAGAATACGTACGGCTGAAACCTTCGCTTTTATTGTTCAAAAGACATGTTAGCCCCAATTAAACAATTGTTCTATTTGTTTGTCTCCCCACAAATTTTCTGTGGTTCATTTCTTTATTTAAATTTACTTACGCATGTCACTGCATCAAGCCTATCATAACTCTCAAGAGATTTGTGGCCCTGTCGAACACATGACTCACACACTAACCAATAGAATTTGTCCTGTTAATTTCCCAAATACATTAGCCAATCAAATTTTTTTTGGGTGCTTTATTAAAAATATTTTGCCAAAAAAACACCATTGCCATCATGAGATCCGCCGCATTCACCAGGCGCGAACTGCTGGTGCTGACGGAGGTGATGGACAGGCGGATCACCAGTCAGCCTCCACCCATCTCCAATAGGCGAAAGCGTTCCGCATATGCGGAGGTACGTCGCCGCCTGCGCTCCTTCGGCTCACGCCGACATATTGGCCAGCTGGAGCGCAGGTGGTCGGACCTGCACCGGCGGACGTCTCGCTTGCTGGCATGCTTTCGCATGCAGATTGCGGAAAGTAAGTTTTCTGGACTGTGGTTTTCAAGTTTATCTTGTGGGCCCTAACTGCGTGTGCATGTTTTCATGTCTGTCCTATTGAGTCATTGTAGTCATATCTGCATGTGCATGTTTTCATGTATGTCCTATTGAGTCATTGTAGTCATATCTGCATGTGCATGTTTTCATGTCTGTCCTATTGAGTCATTGTAGTCATATCTGCATGTGCATGTTTTCATGTCTGTCCTATTGAGTCATTGTAGTCATATCTGCATGTGCATGTTTTCATGTCTGTCCTATTGAGTCATTGTAGTCATATCTGCATGTGCATGTTTTCATGTCTGTCCTATTTAGTCATTTTTTTTTTTTTTTTTTAATTTGGATTCCTGTTGAAACTAACCACAATATTTTTTTCATTTTTTAGGGGCACAGCAAAGACTACGGCGGCATCGCCAGACAAGACGCCGGTCCCGGCCCCTCTCTCCAACCCCCAAATCCTCAATTACCCCCTCCTCCCCAGACCCTGTGGCCGAGAATTCAGGTCAACTTCCCCTCCAGCCCAATTCCCCCTCTCCTCCATCCGTCCCTCCTCCAAATACCCCCTCCCAGGATTCCGCAAACACCCTGCCCCTAGGTTTGGGGAATGTAGCCACCTCCGAGGTGGTCAAGGGAGTGGCTTCTGGCTCGGACGTTTTGGAGAACGGTATGTTTTTAAATTTTCTTTTGGCCACCACAAACTGTTTGTATGTAATCATGTGTCGTCCCCATTTTTGTTGGCTTTCTGTCGCCTTAGGGTATTTTTGGGGGTTGTCTTTACCTGTTCCTGCTGATGTCACCATACACATATCACACCTGTGTGCATTTTTTTAGGGCCCTTTTTATTTTTGGCCTACGACATTTTGGGGTGCTGGGTTTTATCCGTGTAATGTTTTTTTTGCCCACAAGCTTTTAAGTTTTGGTTTGCTTGTTTTGTGTTTTTTTAGAATGTTGCTTCATTATCGATTTATTAATTCCCAAACTTTTGTCACCCACAGAGGAACAGAGGCGTCGGGAACAAATCATTTATTGTGTGGGCCGTATGCGGGAGCAGGTCACCGGGCTTCTGCAGGGCCTTGACCATCTGTTGGTCCTCCTTAGGAATTAGTAATTTTTTTTTTTTTTTTACAAATTGTTTCATAATAAATCAGTTTTAAATCAAGCTCTGTCTCATGCGTTTGGAGTAAATCCAAGATTCTTTACACGGACATAAGTAGACTCTTCAAGCAAGGATTGCCACAGAATCTCACTACAGATTGTGTGTTGTATTTTGAATGCAAACAGGCACAAGAAACACCTCCCAGTACCAATGTCATTTTCCTTTTTTGTGGTGGTCAACATGATAGTTTACACCATTTTTCAGGTTCCTATTTGGTGGCCAAACTGCTTAGGACAATCTTACGAAGGCAACTGATTGTACAGGATTCCTTGGTGTGTTGGTTAGTACCCCGAAAACATATTACATTTTAGCTCCACTTGCTTCATTACTGGGTTACCCCTTCGGTTAAATTAACGTTTGGGAGTTTGTTTACACTTGCTTCTAACGTGCCCAAAAAGTAAACAAATTACACTCTCCAAATATTTATTCACAACAGCAATCAAAATACAAAGTGGTCACTCACAAACAAAACACACAGTGATAATCAGAAATACACCACATACCAAAAACACGAAACAAACAGACAACAAATCAAGAACTGGTTGACGAAGGCCCATGCCCACATGATTTCAAAAATATGGCGTTGCAATATTGGTGTCAGAATATATATTTCCACATAAAGGTTTTTGAAGGGTAGCAGGAAGTAGTCATCGTGGGAGTGCCAAAGTTTATGCAAACAAACAGAAGATGGTGCAAGAATTAATATAAAAAAAGATGAACGCAAAAAACCGTAACACATTGGGTATACACACTGTTGTTTGGTCAATAATTACCTAAAATATCGGGCCACCACATCACCACGTATGGCCCCCCCACATACTGACCTCCGACCAACCTCGGGGGGGCCATCCTCAGGTAAGGCATCCTCTGGCTGCATTGGAACACCACTCCTTATGGCGATGTTGTGAAAGATCCCACACAGGACCACAATTTTCGAAACCATATCCGGCAAATACATGAGCTCGCCACCAGAGCGGTGGAGGCATCTGAATCGGCCTTTTAAAAGGCCGATACAGCGCTCCACCACTTGCCTGGTGGCTGTAAGTGCGGTATTAAACTCACTTTGTGGACCTGGTGTGGGAGCCAAATAAGGAGTGAGCAGCCAGGGCATGCAAGGGTATCCACTGTCTCCTGTGAAAAAGAATAGACAACATCAGGATCACTGTGTATCAAGCTTAACATTGTTATGTACTAAAGGTCTACACTTACCCAGAAGCCACGCATCACCAGCTTGGAGGTTGTTTAATTTGTGCCATATCCCTGATTGCCGGATGACGAAGGAGTCATGTGCACTTCCTGGTAATTTTGCATTCAGGGACAGGATCTGGAGGGAGGCATCACATACCACCATTACATTCAGGGAGTGATAGTGTTTTCGGTTGCAAAATATTGCCTCCAGCCGTGCTGGAGGCTGAAGTGGTATGTGAGTACCATCCACAACCCCTATGATGTGTGGGAAGCCAGCTATTTGGTAAAAATTGGCCTTGGCCACACTAAGGGCACCCATATCCAAAGGCATTTTAATAAAATGATGGAGGTGCTTGAAAAGTGCCTCCATCACTGCCCTCAGGATCCTGGAAAAGGAGGATTGTGAGATGCCCGCCACTATTCCCACCATTGTTTGAAACGATCCTGAGGCACAGAAATGTAACACCGCCATAAATTGCGTAAGTGGTGGTATTGCTGTTGGACTGTCAATTTGCCGCTCAAGATCACTCTCTATTAATGAGAGAGTGTCTATGATGATTTTGGGAGGAAGACGGTAGCATCTTAAAACCTCATCATCGGGCATTCCAAAAAGGGTGACACATGTTCGAAATATATGGGGCCTTGCACGCCTACGATGCCTACGCCTGGGACGAGATTGAGGTTGGTCGGCTTCCGGGAGCATGTTCAGAACAATCCGCCCAAGATCAATCTGAAATGGCAAGATTGGAATGTAAGGCTTTGGACCCACCCCATAATAAAATTAAGAACAACTTAGCTTGATGATACCATCCATTGCTGCTTACATGCCGGGGTATTGTCATGATACGCCCAAACTGAAATTAATCCGAAAAATAATTTGAAAAATTTTAGTCTGTGCATTTATGTTTCTAAATTTTGTGCTAGACAAAACTTAAAATATGCGAAACACACATTTGGCCAAAGAGCAAAACGACATTGCACACAGTACATCAAAATGGGTTGAAATGTAAGCCAAAAAAGGGAAAGGGCAACCACAAAAAATTTTACACGATTAATAAGCATTTAAAAATGCGCTAATTAGTTCGCAAATACAAGTCACTATACAAACAGAGAAAAATGCGCTAATTAGTTCGCAAATACAAGTCACTATACAAACAGAGAAAAATGCGCTAATTAGTTCGCAAATACAAGTTAATAAACAAACTGAGAAAAATGCGCTAATTAGTTCGCAAATACAAGATAAAAAATGGACTTACCAAGAGCAAATATATAAGATTCCAAATCAAAAGGTCTTTGGGTCCGAAATTAAAAAAATGCTAAAAGATATGAAATTATGGATCACAAAATTAATAACAAGAAGAAACACAATGAGACACCAATTGAACCAAAGTTAGACTTCACAAAACTTACCAAATCAAGAAACGAGGCAAAAAAAAAAATATACAAAAAAAGCGAACGGAAAATAAAAACGCAAATCTAGAAAACTAAATAAACTCCAAACACCAACTCCTTTATCCGCAAACAAGAAACTCCAACCAAGGTAACCTCCAACAATCCAAAAACGCCACCTCGACTCGAGACACACCAAGCCATAAATAGTGTTTCGTTTCCCGCACAAATTAAGGAGGGATCATAGGAACGCACAATCAATGATGCGGCCGCAAAATAAGGACGCATGTATAAATACGTCACGAAAACACATTTAAATTCTGGTGTATTTCTTGTTTGGACCTCAGACATGGCTACAGACCAGGGAAACAATGCCCAAGAGTCAGGCGGTAAGTCTTTCATGCATTTTGTATCAATGATTAATTTGAAACATAAGATTGGGCAAGTTGTGAATTAGAGAAATCTGAAAATTTACACCAATAGGTGAGGAGGATGACATGGAAGAGGCTGCTGGGCCCAGTATTCCGGCCAAAGCTGCAAAAAAAAAAAGGCAGCCACATTTCACAAGAAAGGAGATGGAGGTTTTGATTCAGAAGTGTGTGGACATCCTGCCACAGGCAGACAGGAATATGAGTATAAGCCAGAAGTGGAGAATGTGGGAAGAGGTAGCTGTTGCTGTCAATAGGGTGGGTGATTATGTCCGTCTAGCCCGGGATGTCAAACGGCGGTAAGTAAACACTTGCCCCCCCTAAAAACAAACACCATTTTAAACAAAAGGATAATGGCTTGCATTTTATCCCACAGATGGGACGACTTCAAATATCGCCTAAAGCAAAAACTCGCGGACAGGGCTAGGCATGCAAGGGGGACAGGTGGGGGTCCCACCCCTGTGTCATTGGAGTTGACGGATTTAGAAGAGCTGGCACAGGGGTGTGTGCAGCCTGTGGAGGTGTTTGGCGTGTCCAACATGGATACGGACATGCCAGACTTTGCAGCTCCTCATGTTGTCCCAGGTAAATCTTGTGATGTCACCAACTCTGAAATGTTAGTGGGCCAATATGTAGATTCTAATGTGAGTCTTTTCTCATTTTTCCTAACAGAGACACAGGCGGATGAGTCTGCTCCAGAGGGGAGCCTTGGCCGCCGAATTTCTGCTGGCTCTGCAGGGGAGGAACCAGTACATCTGGCTGAGGACCCTGCAGAAGCCAGTCCAGGGCAATCCCCCTCGCAGGCAGTGGCCCTCCTCACAGAACTCAATTTCAAATCGGATTTCCATACGGAGATTCTGCAGAGGATGGACGCCAGTCTGCTACGGGTGGCTGAGGCCCTGGAGCAAAATCCTGCGGCCAACGTGACCATTGGTCAGGCCCTGGCGGAAAATACCAGGGCCAACATCCGCATCGCCAATGCCCTGGAGCAGCTCGTTCGCCAGCACATGGTGGAGCCGACCTCCCTTCCTGCCGGAACATCAGGATCCTCCACCTCTGGCACAACATCAGCCAATCCTCCAAATGTACCTAGCCCTGTGCCTAGTCCAGAGGCCACAACATCTGCCTCTGGACAGGCCAGCCCGATGACATCCCGGACCCGGTCTGGCGCCCTCCCTCCCCCAGCCAAACGGGTGAAAAAACGGTGACAGCAATGGCGACTTTTCCCACACTCCTTCTGTGCTTGGCTCATATTCCTTTCTGGTCAAAACTTCCCTCTCCTTTCTTGTGAATTGTTTTTAATTTTGTGTTCTACATTTCATAAATCTTTTATTTTGGCCCAATTATTGCAATTTTGGAATTGAACCCTGCAAAAAAACTTTGGCCAAAAATGTTTGAATTGTGATTTTTTCTTTGAGCAATAAAAAAAAACAAAAAAAACTGACATTGTATTCTCACATTATTGTCACAATGGATTACATTTAATCCTGGGCCAAAAGGCACAAACTGGCAAGAACCACATTTTACATGGCCCCCAAAAAAAGGGCTCTTTAAGAAACGTTTCAAATTTAACATAACGAGGCAAATTCAACAGGCCAAAAGAAAAAGGGAAAAACCAAAAAAACATGATGACATTATTGTTACAATAGGCCCTAACCAACAAATTGAGCCCCAAAGAAAATACCACAAATGTACGTAAATTGATTGTGTAATCATCACATTAGCAGCTATGATTTCCACCTGCGTACGCTTTTGTGCTAACACAAAAAACTACTTTCAATACACATACCAAGCCGGTTTTCAATCCACCACTAATTGCTGTTCAGACCCCCCGCGATTAATCGCAACAACATCGAGGAGTGCCGGGATGGAGGTGAAGGCCATCGCCAATGTGGTCGAGTAATCCAGACCCTAAGCTGTGCGAGCATTTTGAAGGGAAAGAGGATCATCCAGTGACGTATGAGTCGGTCCGTACACATTTTACGCTTGCATCTGCTAATGTATGTACGCCCCAAAAACGCCTCGCCACGCCTGCGTTTTTCCATCTCCACCCCCGTCAACACCCAAAAACGCCCTGTTCTGTCAATCACATTTGACATGTCACTTCCTGTACGCTATTTGACGAACGAGACCAAAAAAACTCGCAATCTGACGTACGCACATGCGCAGTGTTACACCGGCGCATGCGCGGTTAGTCAACATCGGAACGCAACGAGCGTACTGCTGTTTGCGAGTGGCTCTGAATGAGGGCCTCAGTCCCATATCTATAGATGTAGTTACAATATTCACTAACAGGCTCTTACATTGCGCTACCTACTAGACACACCTTTGTACTATCAAATCCCTTTCTTGGTGATATTGGGGAAACCACCAGTGTCTAGAGCTGCAATAGTAACTCACCTCTACACTCCCAGTTTTACCAACTTGCCGGGCTGCAGGGGGGCGGGTTGGTGGGCCCCTACAAGCTTCGGGCCCTTGGGCAACTGCCCAACAAGCCCAATGGAAGAGATGGCCCTGCATTCAGGTTGTTTGACTGATCTTTGGGAGGGTCCATATCAGGTGTTGCTAACGAGTACCACATCTTTAAAGGTGGCCGAGAGAGATACCTGGGTCCATTCCACTCACTGCAAAAAGGTCAACCAACTGGTGGAGAAACAAGGCAGAGATGAGGCTGATAACGTGGACCTGTCGATCGCAAGCTTGTTCTAGGAGGATTAAAAGGTTGTAGTGAGATACCTGAGCTAAAGAAATTTGCAGGTCCTTGCTGCAGCGATGGACTGGTCTGCTGTGTTCATTTTTATATTCTCTTCCAGAGTTTCCATCATCCTGGTTTGTTCGGGGATTTCTGGTTTCTGTGATGGGGGACTGATAGAGGGGAGATGGGAGCTGATGGCAGAATTGATGGAGTAGAGTCAAAAGGAGGAGTTCTATGCCAATCAAGGGAGTATCTGACCAAACTCAGGGCGTGATTCAGACCCGGACGCAAGTGGCCGTTCGCTCGTCCGCCGTACGAGCGGAAAAATGTAAATTCAAGCAATCGCTCGTATGTTCGATCGCAGCTAATCTTCCGCCCCATAGTCTCCCAACCCCTCCTCTAGCTAGTGAACGTTCGAAATAGCGACCGTCCGTCTCCTCTTTGGTTGCAGGGAACGCTCGCACAAGTCAAATCCGGAAGTGGCCCTGTCAGTTTTCGATTGCCTGCTATTTCATTCAGGAAACATACTTGAATCGATTAATAGCAATCACTATATTAATTAGCTTAATTGTTATTTACATGTTTGCAATCCTTTTTTTTTTCAATGTCAATAAACTTTATTATTGTTAGTGTGTGTCATTGCTTCCGCAGAATACGTACGGTTGGACCAAGGGGATGGTTTTTCAAAATTAAAAGTTTGTTTGAATGCTACTTTTGTTTAGCGTTTTTTTTCTAGCCCGATTTTTCATCTTTTTTATTAATATTTAAATTAGCTTACGCTTGTCACTGCATCAAGCCTATCATAACTCACATTATATTTGTGAAGGTGTAGGTCACATGCAGAGGCGTAGCGTAGTGCTATGGCACCCGGAGCATGACCATGTTATGGCACCCCCCACATATCCCTGATGTGTATCTAGCGAGAGAGTTTGGTCAGCATATTGGGGACTATTGAAGGAAAAAATAAAACAAGCAGTACCACTGTCAGATTTGAACATGTGCTTGCACAGTAGTTTACACACAAATATATATATATATATATATATATATATAATGTTATGTGTGGAGTACAGGTTACACAAAGAGACAGCACAGCAGTGTGAGGGTGCTTAGACATAGATTGTCTAAATCTGTGACAGTACTGATCACTGTACTGTGATTACTCACTTATCCTAGTGCTGCATGTTATCTGGTTTCACCCACTGCACTTACCACGGCACCAAATATACCACCTACTCACTGAAGTACCACTCGTCCATCCATCAATGCAGCATACAGTACTTCATACCCACTAATACTCACAGAAGATATCCCTCAAACACTACAATACCCCTCACTCATCACTGATCCCTGTCTTCACTCGTACATCACTCAAATACCTTTCTATCACCATCAATCCATGGCATCATACCTCACCCACAGAAATAACCAGTACAAAATCGGATTTAAAAAAAAAAAGCACCAAAAGAATGTGTATGACATTTTTACAATTGTCCTACCCCTATTTGGCATGCGTCGCTATTCCTTCTTCCTCCTGCCGGCTGTATTACTCCAAAGCTTTTAGTCAGCCTGAGGCTGTTTTCTACTACAGGCCTAAAGCTGGGTACACACTGACA
This sequence comes from Taudactylus pleione, assembly GCA_031769625.1. NCBI lineage: Eukaryota > Metazoa > Chordata > Amphibia > Anura > Myobatrachidae > Taudactylus > Taudactylus pleione. The sequence goes on from JAUIMM010000014.1 coordinate 11,972,041, forward strand.
GTTATATTGCCCATTCCATTGAACGGGTGACATATCTATAGTGCATCGCCGGGTGTATACAGTGGAAATGTCTGCGAAAGACATAGTTTACAGTAGGGATGTGCAGGCTCGGATAGGTTCGAGTTTGCACGTGGAGTTCGGATTTTTCCCTCCAAAAAAACGGAACTCAGAAAGACGCAAAACGTCATCTTACATGGACGAACATCATCATTCCTGGACAAAAGTCCAGGAATGATGATGTTCGTCCATGTAAGATGACGTTTTGCCTCTTTCTGAGTTCCGTTTTTTTGGAGGAAAAAATCCGAACTCCACGTGCAAACTCGAACCTATCCGAGCCTGCACATCCCTAGTTTACAGACATATCTGATCTGCTGTGCAGCACAGCAGATGGCCGATTTATCTGCTGGTGTATACGGGCGATCATACACATGCTGTGGGGACCTGGCAGTGATTGACAGCTCAACTGGGCGGGCAATTTAAATGTCCACCCAGTTGAGCTGTCAAGCACAGCAAATCGGTGAGGCAATTGGTACCCAGCTATAGACACAGGGTGGTGCTTTCTAGAGGGGGATTTTCATAACGCAAAAAAATATATATATAAAATATCTATCTATCTATCTATCTATCTATATATATATATATATGAAGGATATAGATTATATAGCTATATATATATATATATATATATATAAATACACACAAAACAATAGTAATGTTAGTATAAAAGCTATCTAAATATATAAACCTTAAACCTCTTATAGAGAAGGTATACGGGGTCTGTAAACAGATTAGATAATTGAAAAGTAATATTTGTCTATTGTATATTGTCTGTTCTAACTACAGACCCTTATTACCTTCTGTATAATGTTTTTATGGTTTGTATATTTAGATAGTATTGTTAGTATAGAGGAGCTGCTACGGACAGTGTACTCTGTAATGTGAGAGGGATATATTAAATCATAAAATATATTCCATTTAGATTATTCTTGCCATTATACAATTTGCTTATCTTTGTCTTTTTTCCCTGTCCTTCCATGTGTGTATGTTCTGTGTTGTGCTCCCCACTCCCCCAATATCTATATGTACCCCTCCCCAGCTTACCAATACATTTCCCTGTACACACCAGTTTACTAAACATATGTTTACCATTTCACCACAAACATCCCCCTCCTCCCTGTTCACCATCTTATCATGCAAATGTCCCTGAGCCCACCTGCTTTTCTCAACCATGCCCCCAATATTTCTCACACCTGCCACTGTGTACACCAACTTTCTTTAAACTGCCCCTCTGCACATGTGATTAGTTACACTATTTCCTTACCTGATTCAGGAGCTGAAGGTCTGGAACAGCAGCAGCAGCAGCTCACCGCTAGTACTTACAGGCAGGAGCAGGAGCAGCAGAGCGGGCCAGTCTGTCTGCCTGTCCCTGTGCAATCAGCATTCAGTGTACCATGTGACTGCACCAGTCACATGACGAAGGACAAACCAGGAAGTTTCAGCTGAAGCAGAGAGACAGTGCTGTGCGGAGCAGGAGTCAGGAGAAAAAAAAAAATCTGTTTCTCCCTGCCCGACGCCCCCTGCAGGCTGCAGCGCCTGGAGCATGAGCTCCACTTGTTCCACCCTCGCTACGCCCCTGGTCACATGACTCATACAATAACCAATAGAATGCTTTTTGTTAATTTACAAAGTACATTAGCCAATCAAAATTTTTTTAGGCCCTTTATTAAAACTGTTTTGTGTAAAAAAAAGCATTGCCATCATGAGAGCCGCAGCTTTTTGTAGACTTGAGCTCCTGGTCCTCACTGATGTGATGGACCGGAGAATCACACGCCAGCCGCACCCCATCACTAACCTCCGCAAGCGGCTGGCCTACGCGGAGGTGCGGCGCCGCCTGCGTAGGATCGGCTACCGCAGGAATATCGGCCAACTGGAGAGGAGGTGGTCCGATCTGGGGAGCAGATCCCCACGCCTGTTGGCCAATTTGCGTCAGCAAATAGAGGAAAGTAAGTGTTTTTTTTAATTATATTTAAAATGTAAGCATACCTGCGTGTGCATGTTTACTGTATAGCCCTGTTTCTTTATTTTGGACATACCTGCATGTGCATGTTTACTGTATAGCCCTGTTTCTTTATTTTGGACATACCTGCGTCTGCATGTTTACTGTATAGCCCTGTTTCTTTATTTTGGACATACCTGCGTGTGCATGTTTACTGTATAGCCCTGTTTCTTTATTTTGGACATACCTGCATGTGCATGTTTACTGTATAGCCCTGTTTCTTTATTTTGGACATACCTGCATCTGCATGTTTACTGTATAGCCCTGTTTCTTTTCTTTCTTTTTTTTGGTGTGTAAATTGTTGAAACAAAAAATGAAATACATAATAATGGAAATTTTTCAACATCATTTAGGGGCTGAGCGCAGTCTACAACGTCGCCAACGTCAGCGACGTCGGGCACGTCCCCTATCCCCCACTCCCACCCAAACCTCCTCTGCCCATTCTTCCCCAAATTCCCCCTCCAACCCAGACCTGACTGACCGTGAGGTCCCTCCCTCTCCTCACATTCCCATCCCTCCCAATTCACACTCCCCTCAACCCCCCCTCTCTTTTCCTCACCCTCAACTTCATCCCAAATCACCCCTCCTCCATCCCTGCTGCACTGGCCCACCTCTGATGAGGAAGATTTTGGGGCTCCAGGACCAGGCACCATTAGGACCGGTATGTTTCGCTTTAAAACTATGGCTGTTTTTTCATTATTTTGATTTTGGTTGATGTTGTCCTATTGCCTGTGCATGTTAAAATTGTAAAGTATTTCTAATGTTTTTGATATATATCTTTGTGAAACAATGTCTAGGATGTTTTCTGTCCAAACACTCATACTTGTGTCTTTCTTGTTTACGGTACCAACAAATGTTGTATTTTTGCGTAGCTGTAACTCGCTTTTATGTTATTTTTGCCATAGATTTTTTGGCTTTGTTTTTCGACAATCTTTTCGTTTGGCATTCCTTTTGTTTTGTAGATTTTTATTGTCACCTTTTTTGTATAGTATGATTTTTTAGTTGTTTTTTCACATATAAATTAAGGTGCCATTTTAGTAATCCGCCCATTTTTTTTTCCCACAGAGGACCAGAGGCGTAACGTTGAAATGTATGCAGGCTTGCTGAATTTGAGGGGCCATGTAGTTGCCATGCTTGTGGCCTTGGATCACATTTTGGCGCACCTGCGCCACTAATTATTTTGTTGCACTCCAAAAATGTCTAAAAAATAAAATTTATTTTGAGTTATTTTAGTCTCATTCCTTGTGTGTAAATCTTAGATTGTTGAACCTTACATAAGTCTACTATTTGTCCATGATTTTTTAAGAAATGTAAATGTGTTTGTCAAAAGCTCAAGTAAGTATGTAAGCTTGCACATTAAACACATAACAATACCAATAGGTTTGGAGAAGTAACCTTAAAATGTGTTTTTTTTTTGGTGTGAGTAATGTTAAATTTAAAGGTACCTGCTTAGGCCTACAATTGCAAACATACTGATTCACCATAATACCTTTGGTGTTTGTTTTTAGCAACAAAGCAGGTTACTAAACTTTTACAAACAAGAACTTACAGTATTAGGCATTAAGCAACTTTGCATTTTTAGAAACAGGTTACACTTGGTTGTAATTTACGATGGAAATCGTTGGTAAACGTCAAATAAAATTTTAATACAAACAAATAATAAACACCAAGTGAATACACACAATAAATACAAAATTAAAAACACACACACACGTCAAAAACACACCAAAACACCCAAAAAAACAAAATCAGGAACTGTTTGAAGAAGGAGCATGCCAACATGAATCCACAAATGAGGAGAAGAAATCATTGTTCCCGAAGTTATATCCAATGTGTCCACATAAAGTCATTTGTGTTGATCAGGTAGTAGGCATGGTTTTTTATGGTCATTTTAGGGATTAAAAACAAAACAAAAAACAATCAGTTAAAAGTGTACTTTAAAATATTATATGTCTACATTGTGGCATTTTTAAACATTATGATACAGCGCTCCACCACCTGCCTGGTGGCTGTAAGTGCAGAATTATACTCACTTTGTGGCCCTGGTGTGGGAGCCAAATAAGGAGTGAGCAGCCAGGGCGTGCAAGGGTAACCACTGTCTCCTGTGAAAACAGATAAAAAAACATCAGGACCATTGTGTAACAAGCTTTGCATTGGTTTCAACAGAAGGTGTCAACTTACCCAGAAGCCACGCATTACCAGCTTGTAGGTTGTTTAATTTGTGCCAAATCCCTGATTGCCGGATGACGAAGGAATCATGTGCACTGCCGGGGAATTTGGCATTCAGGGACAGGATCTGGAGGGAGGTATCACATACCACCATTACATTCATTGAGTGAAAGTGCTTTCAGTTCCTAAATATAGCCTCCAGCCTTGCTGGAGGCTGAAGTGGTATGTGAGTGCCATCCACAACCCCTATGATGTGTGGGAAGCCAGCTATTTGATAAAAATTAGCCTTTGCCACATTAAGGGAACCCATATCCAATGGCATTTTAATAAAATGATGGAGGTGATCCTTGAAAAGGAGGATTGGGAAATTCCAGCGACTATTCCCACAGTGGTTTGAAAGGATCCTGAGGCACAAAAATGTAACACCGACATTAATTGCGTAAGTGGTGGTATTGCTGTAGGACTGTCAATTTGCCATTCAAGATCACTCTCTATTAATGAGAGAGTGTCTATGATGAGTTGTGGCGGAAGACGGTAGCGCCTTAACACCTCATCATCTGGCATTCCAAAAAGGGTGACACGTGTTCTATATATCTGGGGCCTTGCACGCCTACGAGGCCTATGCCTGGGACGCAGTTGAGGTTGGTCGGGTCCTGGAACCATGGCCAATATAATACGACCAACATCAACCTGAAATGTTAAGCAAGGTAGTTATAGGTTTAGACAAATGTGTTAAGAAAAATATACTTATCTTTTCCAAGAAAACCAAAGATGCTTACAGGCCTGGGACGTGTCATGGGAAAATCAACCTACATTTCAAAATTAGAAATTTTGCAGATATTAATTTCTAAAACTAGGATTTTTAAAAAAATTCGGATTCTAAAAGATAGAGAAGGAAGCACACATTAGTTCTCAAAATAGTACGCTACATTTAGTGGGAAGACATGATTTTACACAGAAAAATTGAAAACACATTAGTTCGCTAAATAGTACGCTAATTTTACAGATGAATAAGGATACATTAGTTCGCTAAATAGTACGCTAATTTTACAGATGAATAAGGATACATTAGTTCGCTAAATAGTATGCTAATTTTACAGATGAATAAGGATACATTAGTTCGCAAAATAGTACGCTAATTTTACAGATGAATAAGGATACATCAGTTTGCTAAATACTACGCTAATTTTACAGATGAATAAGGATACATTAGTTCGCTAAATAATACGCTAATTTTACAGATGAATAAGGATACATTAGTTCGCTAAATAGTACGCTACATTTAGTGGTAAGACATGATTGTTCACAGAAAAAAAAAACATTACTTAGCTAAACATATGCTAAGTCCAACACATCGAATTTGTAAAATCATGAAACCAAAAACACTTACCAAAAACAGACAAATATCCCAAAGTTCAAAAACTTCACTCGGTCACTGCCAAAATAACTGTAAAAAAAAAAAAAATTAGAAACCAATGTAAACTATTTCCTTTTTTTTTTTACGGTGGTTTTGTTAAATACTTACTCAAAAATGCAAATCAAAAAGCTGAAAAAGATAAAAAAATGCTAACAGAAAATAACAAAGAAAAAAAGCCAAAATATCAAAATAAACCAGTCCTCCTTCTTCAAACCAATCGCAAAAAATCAACCACCATTAAACCTCCAACACTCCAAACATGCCACCTCGACTCGAGTCACACCAAGCCATAAATAGGCTTTATTTTCCCGCTCAAATTAAGGACGGACAATAGGAGCGCACAAGGAATGATGCAGCCGAATAATGCTGACGCATGTATAAAAACGTCACTGAAGGCCAAAATCGGTCTGCTACATTGACCAAAAAAAATTAGTACAGAGCAGCAAAGTACTAGCCAACAGGCACCATGTAAGTGTTTTTTATTTTTATGGGAAAATGAGTATGTTGAACATTACATTTTAAAACATTTTACTAAAAATCTTTTTAAACATTTTAAAAAAAAGGTGTGGAGGATGCCATGGAAGAGGCTGCTGGCCCTAGTAGGCAAACTAGGGCCAAAAAAAAAGGCAGCCACAATTCACAAGTAAGGAGATGGAGGTGTTGGTGCAAATGTGCAATGACAACCTGGCACAGGCACCAAGGAATATGGGTGCAACCTAGAGATGGAAACTGTGGGACGACATAGCCAATGGTGTGGGTGAGTTTGAACGTTCAACCCGGGAGGTCAAACGCCGGTATGTAAAAACGACATTTTATTAAAAAGTGTTTACAGGTCAAAATACTGCAGGAATAATGGCAAAATTTAAACCAACAGGTGGAGCGACTTCAAATATCGGCTTAAACAAAAACTGGCTGATAGGGCTAGGCATACAGGGGGGACACCCCTGTGTCACTTGAGCTCACAGATTTGAAGGAGCTGGCCCAGGGGTGTGTGCAGGATGAGGAGGTGTTTGGCGTGTCGAACATGGATACCGACATGCCAGACTTTGCGGCTCCTCATGTTGCCCCAGGTAAATGTAAGGTTACCAACTCCGAAATGTTTTTTTGACAATATCTAGATTATAATTTTACTCTTTTCTCTTTTTTCTCACAGAGACACAGGCGGATGAGTCTGCTCCAGAGGTGAGCTTTGGCCGCAGAATTTCTTCTGGCTCTGCAGGGGAGGAAGCAGTAGATCCGGCTGGGGACCCTGTGGCAGACAGTCCAGGGCATTCCCCCTCGCAGGCAGTGGCCCTCCTCACTGATCTCAATGGTAAAACGGATCAGCAGACCGAGATTCTGCTGAGGATGGACGCCAATCTGCTATGGGTGGCGGACGCCCTGGAGCAAAGTGCTGCGGCCAACGTGACCATTGCTAAGGCCCTTGCGGAAAATACTGGGGCCAACGTGCGAATAGCAAATGCCCTGGAGCAGCTCGTTCGCCAGCACATGTTGGAGCCGGCCTCCCTTCCTGCCGGAACATCAGGACCCTCCACTTCTGGCACAACAACAGCCATCCCTCCAAATGTGCCTAGCCCTATGCCTAGTCCAGAGGCCACAACATCTGCCTCTGGCCAGGCCAGCCGAAGGACTTCCAGGACCTGTTCAGGCTCCCTCCAACCCCCGGCCAAACGGACTAAAAGGCGATGACAGCACTGGCTAATTTGCCCACAATCCATCTCTGTGTTTGCCCCATATTCCTGCATGGCAAAAACCTCCCTCTCCTTTCTTGTGAATTGTTTTTATTTGTTTTAATTCTGTACAAATGCCACTTATTTTGTGGGTGCGTGTGCAAAATTATTTTTAGATTTCGTCCCATGAAAAAAATTATGTTTACATTTAAAAAAACTTGACACAAAAATAAACAAAAAATTTTTATACTTTGGAAACAAAATTGCAAAAATCTATTGTTGATTTATTCACAAACTGGTTAAAAGGTAATCCCTCTAAAAAAACTTACCAACAGTACAACGGAAATAGAAACATTTCATATTTTGCCGAAAAAATAAGGCTTTAAATCAATTTATGAGTTTTAATTAACAATTATCCCAAAAAAAAGGACGATTGGTTTCTTGGTCCCCAAAAAAAACAAAAAAACATGCATACAATATTGTTTGTCTACAAAATAAACACTTACAAATATGTAAAAAGCACTCAAAAAACCCAAACATTTGTTAACTAATTGATTGTATGCCCCAGAAATTAGCAGCTGAGTAGTTCACTGCGTTCGGTTTTAACTACTAAAAAAGGTCTATTTGCGAAACCCCTTAGAAGCTGTTTAGCAATTAAAAGTTAATTGTTTTTGTTGCCTCACTTGATTAATCGCAATACCATCGATGAGTCCGGGGAAGGATGAGGAGACCATCGTCATTGCGGTAGACTATACCAGACCCAAAGCTGAGCGAGCAGTCTTAATGGGAATTGGATCACACAGTGACGTGTACAAAATAGCGTCCACATTGGACGTTCGCACAAGATAATACATGTACGCCCAAAAAACGCCTTGCCACGCCTGCATTTTCTAATCTCCACCCCCGTTACCACCCATAAACGGAACATTCTGTCAATCAAATTACATAGGTCACTTCCTGTTCGCTGTGTATACGAGCAAACGAAAAATGACCGCAATGATCCGGCCGCACATGGGCAATGAGAACCGGACACACGCGTGGTTTAAAACAATCGAATGCGTACGAGCGAACGGCTGATAGCGTCTGGCTCTGAATGAGGTCCTCAGTACAGTAATTGTTTATGTTATTTGGGAAGAATACTCCCAGAGATTATGGACCTCATTCAGAGTCGGTCGTTGCGGCCGCACGGTCGTAAGGGAAAAGGGGCCGGATATGCAAATGATGAACTCGCAAGTTGCTTCCTTAAGATCGGATCGTTAGCTGGCCGACCAAGGGAAGGATGCGGCCGTAAGACAAAAAATACACCCCCATCTCGTACGCATTACACATCATCTCCGGCCATATAAGGATTAATCGAGACCATCGGTAACCATCGGAACTGGTCGTAGAGCTTAAGGTTGACCACACCCTCTCTTAAGCACTACGATCAGGTCAGTGTACAAACCACCCATGTCAAATGTGCCATGACACTACTTTGTTAATTATGCACTCCCATAAAATGCTGTTTGCATAATTAGGCACGCCTGCGTTCGGATCTCCACTCCCCCGTTTTCAAGCACCTTCCCCTGGTACCACCCACAAATGCCTCATTCTGTCACTCAAACTACCGACCTGGCTGTGTTCAAGGAGAGAGAAATTTCTGATCATAGCAGCTAGTTTGCGCACGCGCATTGCGAACTTTATGCATGTGCAGTTTAGCGAACATCGGTGGTGTACGATCGTGCGGCCGCAACGACCGACTCTGAATGAGGTCCTATGACCCTTACACATGGTGAAATGCTTGGTATCCATAAAAACACACTATCCCCATATCTTCACACACAGTATGATAAAGTGTGGAAAATAAACAGAGAAATTGAGGTTATGATAGTGGTAATTGATAATAGAATGGATACCAAGGTAAATATAGAACTGCATTACATGCCCTGAACTAGAAGGTACCATCGAATGATGTATAAGATTTAGACATGCATAAAATGTATTATTAAAATGTTATTTTAAAACATCTCAAATAATGTAAGTCCCTATCCCCCCTCAAGACTTCCTTTATAGTACTGGTGCATCCCCACATCTTTCCCATGATCTCCCAAGATGCGTATAATGGTAGTTTTATGTCCCCTCCTAGAGACACATTATTGATGGATTAAGAACCACCTTGTGCCATCCCATAATATAACATTAAAATGATATGTCATAATGTAAGCCTAAATTAATTTTAAAATCAGAGTATGATAGCATGTTGATTGGCTATCAACGAGTGGACTGTCGAATGATTGCATGCGACCTCAATTCAACTGTTATTGGACGATTTGGTCATCCGCTGCCCGATTTATGTTGGTACAATCTACGATGTAACATTGCGTGTGCCCGCACCCAGTGTATGCACGTATCCACACATTTGCACAACAGTAAATTGTGAATAATATACAACACTCTCACACTGAGAAACACAATATTCATGCAGGGTTTAGTTAGTAACAAGAAAAAGCTGCTGTATACATGTGTGAGAAAAGTAATTAAAAAAAACAATACATCAGGATACTGTGAGTGTTTTACATATAAATTGGGAAGCCCTGTATATAGACAAGTATGGCTGTGGCAATTGAAATATAACCCAGATGTGATATGCACAATTGAATTTGTCTGAGTTAACAATGGTCAGAGGTTTTGCTTACCAGATGCAGTGGCAACGACAGCCAGCTGGGGATCCCCACCCTGCTTGAAAGTGATCCTAGCTGTTTGTAACACCTTGCATTATAGTTTTAAAAATATGTTAGTAATGGATAAAATATATATATATATATATATATATATATACATATATTAAATCCATCATAAATAGACTTACATGCATAAAACACACACACACAGACTCACATGCATAAACACTGCACATTACGCACAGTTGCGCTGTTTCACTCTACAAATAAATGCACCACGCATATTAGCAACTTTATGCAATATTCTCTTACACTTACACATATTACATGAAAGGTTCCCTAGTATTAAAGTGTAATATTCAAGGTTTATTCAGTGTTAATGTTGTGTAATAAAGGTTATTTGATATCTAAGATTTAGTACATGGTAAGCAGACCGTGTATGGTGTTGTACTGATCCACTGTGTCTCCACAGATTTCCGGTACCATCGATGAGAAGATCGGAACCTGCGTCTGCAAACTATGGACTATAGAGAGTTAAAACATTAAAAATGTACTCTGTAATGTTAGCAGCTTAGATTTGCATGCAGGGTTGGAGGCCGTTGTGTCCATTTGAAATTGTCCAATAAACGATCCTGTAACCAAGACACCTTTAAGAAGAACCAATGGAATCATGCCAAACTTATCTATTGTATTTCCAAATCCCTGCAAGGGTATATATGTGCGCTCTCTGACCCCAGTCGGGAGTCTTCTTGCTGATGCTGTTGACGGAGGTTTCTTGCTGATGCCGGTATCTGGGCCAGAGCGCATGCATATATAACAACTGTACCTTGGGTCTGTATGATTTATTTGTGCTAAATGTCTTTAGATCACAGCATGTAACCATCTGTTTTTATGTTGAATAATAACTTTTTGTGCTTTGGGAACACATTCAAAGTCTGAAGGCATTTATTTTACTGTGCGACTCATTACGCTAAATAGCGACAATTCTAGATGGTATAGGCAGGATTTAGAAGGTATAGGCAGGATTGTACCAAGGTTTAATCAGGATATAACAGTGCCTAACCCTAAACTTCCGCCCAAGTGCCTAATCCTATCCCCCCTGTAAGTGCCTAAACCTAACCCCTCCTTCCCCGCAGCCTAGACCTAACTCTCCCGAGGGGGAGGGCCTAACCCTAACCCCCCCTTCCATAGCCTAACCCTAACCCTCCCAAGGGTTTGTCCAACCCTAAGTTCCCCTCGGGGGTCCCTAACCTAACCCTCCCCCTCCCACAGCTGTCCGCGGCTGCCGCCGGGCTTACCTTCGTTCGGTATGCCAGGCATCGGGCTCCCGGTGTAGGTATAATGACAGGCGTCAGGATTTCGACACCTGTCATTAGTACCCTGCCAGGATTTGACAATCGGGAAGCCAGGGGTTGGCATTTTGACCATCGGCTTCATGACTGCATCCCGACACTGGTAGTTCTCAGGTAATGATAAACCATCGTGTTCCTGGTTATTTGACCTGGGTAATTCCGAAAGACTGTGACTGGAATTTCTGGGGCACTAGCCGATGATGTCATCAGTCAATGCCTTGCAGAGAGACAGCATATGCAGCCATCCCAGCAGCAGACTGAGCACAGAGAGTCCTCACCAGCCATCTCTGCAGCCACTGTCAATAGAGCACCGCTGAATGAAGAGCGTGCAGTGGATGATGTAATTTAAAGCGCCGGAGGCTATGTGACACTAGCGAGTAAACGCCTCTGTGTGTGTAGTCACGCAGTGGTAACATCATGAGGCCAGGCTGTGGATGCTATAATTACAGGTGTTCTGAATTAGCAAGACCATGCATCTGGCCACGCCTCCACTCCACTCATTTAGTTTGATTAAAATACAGACTGCTGCAAAGCCACAGCAGCTGAGGTATGTTTAAAGTCACAGCAGGCACTGGGATATTACATAAGCAGGATTCTGTGAATGATCCCGATGCAGATAAGCACTGTAGGATTGAGGGGATAGTGTTTAAGAGTTGTTCGGCTATCTGTAGTGCACAGGAGAGGAAGTAATGATTAGTGTGTCAAGGGACAGTTACTGCAAGAAAACGCAGGGTTAAAGGTGGACTTACAAGACAAGGGAGGCACAAGGGGTATGGAAGGGGAGGCTGCTTGGAAGGACAAAAGGCTGATGCATGGAACCATCGTCCTCTTTTACAAGAAATCTTTCCTCCAGAAACAGGATCACATGGGACAGGATAAGTACCAATCACTGGGGCTTTGTTTGGGTTGATTGTCTAAATATCCCCTACACTTTTCATCCTTCTCGGCTAAGCCCCTAACCTCAGTCTCTTTCTTCATACCTATATTACATACTAAGGGGTAAATTTACTAAGAATCGAGATTGATTGAGATGTCAGTCTTGGGTGATTTAAGGGTTGGTTTTCATCTCGCAAATTTACTAAATGTAGAGTCGGGTGAGATAGATAGAGATTTCTCTCTTCTCACTTGTAAAACTCGGAGGAAGACAGCTAACTCGATTCAACTCACCATCGGGCAAATCAGAAGTACTTTTCACGTAGAATAGAAAATATACATCTCTCAAATTTACCAAGAATCGAGATGACAAGCTCGGGTGAGATGACAGCAAACTCTCTGCCCAAATCACTTTTCTAACTCTCCACCTCCTGAGCTGCGAATTAGCATGAAAAATACACAAATCATTGTGATTTGTCTATGTTTCTGCCTTTAATTAGATAAAAAAAGGGTTAAATTACTTTTTTTTAAATTATGTGAGGTCTCCCCCCAAAAGCCAAACCAGCTCCGGACTTGTCAGCTAATCCTGGTACCTAAAATTACAGTGAACAAAATGAGTAGGGTTCCACCGTAATTTAGGTACCAGCACCAAGCTGCAGGGCCAGTCCTGATTTTAAATATTGGGGGGAAAATTGCATAGGGGTCCCCCTATATTTAAAACCAGCACCGGAACCAAAACGACTGGGTTTGTAATGCCACAGCCTGGAGACCCTTTTACCGGGTCTCCAGAACCAAAGCATTATCACCCCAATCTGCTCAGACCAAGCCAGAGATCTCAGGGAAAGTGGGGACCCCTGTCAAAAAGGGTCCCCCTCTCCCAAAACCCCAGGCTTGGTCTGAAGCCCGGGGCTCTTCCCCGCACCCCTGGAGTTTTGGGTACGGGGTAATAAAGTGTAAAATAGATGGAAACTATTGTATTTTACAGTGTAACTACAGGTGCCAGCATGCCTGCCCTTTGGCACTTGTGGAATTACAAGTGCCAGCAGGCGGCCGGCACCTGTACCCCCACTGTAAATAAATAGTTACATGACACACACACCGTAGTTAGTAAAGATTTATTACACACCTACATCAACCACACATACTTACCTTCTACCAGCTGTTTCTGTCCTCTTCTCCAAGTAGAATCCGTGCACATGGCCCTGCAAAAAAGATCCTATACTCCATTCTCGCGCTGGTCTCCATAGCATCCAATGGAATCTTTGCCAAAAAAATCTTACGTTAGCGGTGTATGTGTGTGACCACATACCCCGCTAACTGGCTTCCGACTAAACAGTGAGAACAGTCAGAAGCCACCAGCCAATCAGCGGCCGCTAACTGTAGAGCGGCCGCTGATTGGCTCTGGCTCCTGACAGTTCCCATGTGGGCTGACTCATCCCTGTGGGAACTGTCAGGAGCCTTAGGCAATCAGCGGCCACTCTACAGTTTGCGGCCACTGATTGGCTGGAGGTTACTGACTGTTGACACACACATAAACCGCTAACGTAAGTTGTTTTTTTTTTTTTTTGGCAAAACCCCCCTGAATGCTACGGAGACCAGTCCGAGGATGGAGGTGAGTATAGGATATTTTTTGCAGGGCCATGCACACGGATTCTACTTGGAGAAGAGGACAGAAACATCTGGTAGAATGTAAGTATGTGTGATTGATGTATGTGTGTAGTAAATCTTTACTAACTATGGATATATATGTTCAGGGTGTGCAGTCTGAGGCCCATATTCTATGTAATCCAATCAGTGCATTGCTTTGCACACCAGAAAGTTTGAGACACTTTCCTCTCACACTAGCCCCACTACCACATTGGTTTAGAGCATGGAGTCTGGCATTGTAATATGCACACCAGTCAGAGGCACAATATAGGTAAGTCCTGCAAATATTTACACTGTGTAGTGCAGCTTTGGTTCATTATTGGGGCGTGGGTCCCCATGGATTGCTTTGGTTGATCTGCTTCAGGGCACCGCATTATAACACATTTTCCTTTAGAACACATTTTAACACTTCACTGTCTGTTTTTTTATATGTATTTCACTTTTTTATTTTTATTCTTTATATGCAGCTGCGGCTGCTCTTAACTATTTCCTTTACACTTCACTTATCTTATTAGAGCAGTGCCTTGGGGTGGCTTAGCTTGGCTAGTTTGGGGGTGTCCTGCGCTCTGGATTTGAACCGTAGTATGTTAGGGATCTACCCTACAGAGGTTACCTGGATGTGGTGGGTAGGCCCATAACCTTGGCCAAGATTATGCCAAAAACCTCGATCTACTGCAAAATGTATTTATTTATATATATTCAGTTATTTTGGCATTGTGCACTTGTATTTCTTTTTGTGTTTCTGCCGCAGGCAAAGATTCAGGAACTGCAATCCCGAAAAAGGACCATTTCACAGATTTCTCATATCTCTGTACTAAGGACAAAGCAGATAATGGGGAAAATGGTAGCTTCATTCTAAGCTGTTCCTTTTGCCAGATTTCACACCCGACCTCTACAGAACCAATTGCTTCATGGATGGGTAAAACCAGACCCTCGAGTAAACAGTCAGATGTTCAGTTTATCACTGCAGACCCGATGGTCTCTCCGGTGGTGGCTGCAGGGTGCAAATCTGAACAAGGGTTGCCAATTGTCAGTAAAAAACTGGACCATTGTCACCATAGATGCCAGACTAATGGGGGGGGGTTCTGGACAGACACTTACAGGGTGTTTGGACTGTCCAGGAGACCGCCCTTCCTATCAATATACTGGAGTTGAGGGCAATTCGATATACATTGAACCAGGCTCAATGCTATCTAAAGAATTTACCACTACAAATCCAATCAGACAATGCCACATCAGTTGCTTACATAAACAAGCAGGGTGGCACATAGAGCTAGTTAGCAATTAGGGAGGTTTCTCACATCCTTCATTGGGCAGAAAATTGGGTTCCAGCTATTTCATCAGCTTACATTCCAGGGGTGTACAGCTGGGAGGTGAACTTCTTAAGTCACCACAGTGTTCACCCAGGGGAATGGGAATTACACCAAGAGGTGTTTGCAGCAATAGTTGCCAGATATGGATCTCCAGACATAGATCTAATGGCTTCTAGTCTCAACAAGAAACTACCAAGGTACGGATCTCGGTCTCGGGATCCTCATGCATCCCTAGTGAATGCCATGACAGCACCTTGGGTGTTCCAGCTGGGTTACATTTTTCCTCCTCTGGTAATGTTACCAAGGGTACTTCAGTGGTTTCAGGATCCTGCCTGGGATCGGCTGTTACTTACCACAGCACCGGCTTCCCCTCACTAGCGTGAGCAGTGAGATGTCAGGTGCAGTGGTAGGTGACTTGCTGAGTATTCTCCCCGGGGCCCAGGTGACACACAATTTCCACATCCTCCACATTGGAGTTCCTGCGGCAATGGTCATGGGCGCAGCCATCTTGGCTGAATCACCTGATAGATCCTTATCCAGTGGTAGCTGTGTCAGTTCTCAGCTGACTTGCTCATCCAATGGACAGCTACCTGTGGGTATAAACAGGACTCCAGGTGAACAGGAATTTGCCTGATCAACTTTGTTATTCCCAGATGGTTGCTGTTTGCTTTGTTCCAGGCTTCACGTGCAATCTTCTAGAGACTCTTCCCAGTGGTATTTCCAGTGTATCCTCAGTACATCACCTATGTACTGAGGGCCTGATTCAGAGCTGGACGCTCTGATAAGAGCGCTCGCTCAGAATCAGGGCCCTCCTACCTCTTATTGGAGCAGCCTCCTGGCCGCTCGCATAGCTGTTGGTGACCACCCACAGCTTATGCGAGCGGCCAAAAAGATGGTCGCGATGGTCAAGACCATCGCGACCATCGGGCTTGCGACAAGACCCTGCGGTAGGGTCTCGCTGTCGCAAGCCCAGGAGTACTTTTGGCTCTATCAGAGCCAAAAGCACTCCCACTGACATCACTAGTGATGTCAGTGGGGCCTGCCCCAGACGGTAGGTGCTCCCATGGGAACGCCTCCGTCTGGGCAGCAACACCCCCGGCACGCCCACCAAAGGGGGCGTGCTGTCAATCAACATCGACAGCATGCCCCCTTTGGTGCGAGACCCATAGCGACGGCTTGGCCATCATTATTCGGGTCTCGCGCATGCGCACGAAGGAGCTCACTCCGTCGTGCGCATGCGCACTAGGGCACCATCGACCTGCTTGAGAGAGCTCAGTGCTCACGAGCGGGTCAGAATCAGGCCCTGAGTCCTAGTGATTATTTCAAGTGCCTTTACCTGTGTGTTATTAACAAGTGCCATATCCTGGTACAGCAGAGCTACAGAACACCTTTTGCCTGTGTGTGCTATTTCAAATGCCTTTACCTGTGTGTTATTTACAAGTGCCATATCCTGGTATAGCAGAGCTACAGAACACCTCTTGCCTGCGTGTGCTATTTCAAGTGCCTTTACCTGTATGTTATTTACAAGTGCCATATCCTGATACAGCAGAGCTACTGAACACCTTTTGCCTGTGAATGCTATTTCAAGTGCCTTTACCTGTGTGTTATTTACAAGTGCCATATCCTGGTATAGCAGAGCTACAGAACACCTCTTGCCTGTGTCTGCTATTTCAATTGCCTTTACCAGTTTGTTATTAACAAGTGCCATATCCTCTACAGCAGAGCTACAGAACACCTTTTGTCTGTGTGTGCTATTTCAGGTGCCTTTACCTGTGTGTTATTTACAAGTGCCATATCCTGGTACAGCAGAGCAACAGAACACCTTTTGCCTGTGTGTGCTATTTCAAGTGCCTTTGCCTGTGTAATATTTACAAGTGTCATATCTTTGTCTTTTTCTGTGTACAACTCCAAGTGCCACCTTTTGGTGCAGCAGTGCACCAGAATACCTTTGCCTGTGTACTCGGTACACACAGTACAGATTCTCCTTCTCCTCGAGTCAGCAGCATATCCTTATTCTCCAGTGGATTTCCTTTCACTGGTCTCCCACAGCACTTCTTCAGGAAACATTGCTATTGTGCTTATTCTGTACTAGTGGTACAGAGATTATATTTCCAGTGGGCTAAAGTGGTGTGTCTTTTTCCATTCCCACTCACATCGGATCCCTGACCTGGGGACCATGACCTGCTGGCCGGGTGCAGCTGAAACCCATTTCCCGCTTGGAGGGATGACTGGTGAACACCTCCTGGCAGGTTAGACACTGCACCCTAGGTCAGGTCTCGCCAACATCCGATGCTTGTGGACGAGGACACTGAACATCCAGGCCCCTCACTCCTGATTCCTTCCTTGACCCGGGACCACAACTTCCAGCCCCTCAATAGGGGACGCCAGGATGTTAAACGTGACAGTTTGATCAGGCCAAAATATGGAAGTCATGGGTTCTCTGGGTGTTGAGGCTATTCAAGATCTCGTCTTCCGTATGAAAGATCAGGAAGCAGCACAGTTACAACTGGCACAAAGTATTCAGGCACTATCAAACCAATTTACTACCATTAAACCCCTCCAGTTCTCTGGTATCTTTAACTCCGAACATCTGACTACCATCCAGCGATTACTGGAACAAGCACAAGATTCCCTCATAAAAAATATTCATTTTATTCCTGAGTTTCTTGGAGTTACCTCTGATTCTTGTAAATCCTCCTCTGCGCAGAAGAGATCAGAGTAACCCACGTCCTAAGCTCTCTGAGGCTGAACGCCAATGGCGTAGGGAGTTTTTTCTGTGTTTGTATTGTGGGAACTTTGACCATTTTATAAAAGACTACCATTTGCCAGCCTTATACTGATACCAAGGTCTGTGATCCAGTGTTCATACCTCTAGTTCCTCTTACTCACCGTCTGCAGTCCCAATTTACTCAGTGTCAGGCAAGGGATTAAGATCTACCATGCTAAAGAAGGTTAACATTTTTGACTGGGGTCCCATGACAGGACGATCTTATTCCAGATCTGGGAACAAAGAAAAAATATCTAAATATCTAACCCATCCATTGCCAGGGAGACACTTGACTTGCTAGCCCCAGGAGAAATATTTGAGTCGTTTACTTCTGGAGGGGTTTCTAGTGCCCATTCTGGTTCTAGTCCAAATTTTGCTTGTTCGGAACTACCAGATTCAGTCTATACTGATTTGAGCATGAACTCCCAAGAGGTGGTTCCTAGTGTCACACCCCAGGAGGGGATCCCTAGTTTTTCATCTCAAGAGGAGGTTTCAAGTCTCATACCCTAGGACGGGGTCTCTGTTTCAAGTTTCTTACCCCAAGAGGGGGTTACAAGTTGCGTACCCCAGGAGGTTTCTAGTTTCTCATCGCAAGACAGGGTTTTAAGTCTCGCACCCCAAGGTGGGGTTTCAAGTCTTGTACCCCAGGAGTCTCAAGTTCTTTGCCCCAAGAAGGGGTTCCAAGTGTCATACCCCAGGAGGGGGTTTCAAGTCTCACACCCCAGGAGGAGGTCTCAGGTCTTTCACCCCAAAAGAGGTTTTCTGATGTTATACCCCAGGAGGGGCTTCCAAGTATTATACCCCAGGAGGGGTTCTCAAGTTTCACTCCCAAGATGGGGTCTCTGTTTCAAGTTTCATACCCAATGAGGGGGTTACAAGTTTCATACCCCAGGAGGGGTTTCAAGTCTCTCACCCCAAGACGGGAATTCTAGTCTTGCATCCCTGCAGGTGGTTTTCATTTTGAGTTTCACGCCCCAGGAGGGGGCCTTCATTTTGAGTTTCACACCCCAGGAGGGGGCCTTCATTTTGAGTTTCACACCCAAGGAGGGGGGCCTTCATTTTGAGTTTCATGCCCCATGAGGGGGTTACAAGTTTCACGCCCCAGGAGAGGGTCTAAAGTTTTTCAACCCAAGTGAGAGTTTCAAGTCTTTCTTCCCAAGGGAGAGATTCAAGTGATATACCCCAGGAGGGATTTCAAGTGTCCTACCCCAGGATGGGGTTTTAAGCACCATTCCCCAGGGGGGATTTCAAGTGTCATGCCCCAGGAGGGGGTTCCAAGTGTCACGCGCCAGGAGGAGTTTTCAAGTATCATGCCCCAGGAGGGGATTTCAAGTCTTCCACCCCAGGAGGGGGTCTCAAGTTTTTCAACTCAAGTGAGAGTTTCAAGTCTCTCTCTCCAAAAGGGAGAATCAAGTTTCACGCCCCAGGAGGGGGTTTCAAGTTTTTCAACCCAAGTGAGAGTTTGAGGTATCTTTTCCCAAGAGGGAGATTCAAGTGACATACCCCAGGAGGGGTTTTCAAGTGTCCTGCCCCAGGAGGGGGTTCCAAGCACCATTCCCCAGGGGGAGATTTCAAGTGTCATGCCCCAGGAAGGGATTCCAAGTCTCTCTCCCCTAGAGGAAGTTTAAGTTTCACACCCCAAGCAGGGACCTCCGATTTGCATTTCATACACCAGGAGGGGATTTCAAGTGTCGTACCGCAGAAGGGGGTCTCATGTTTATCATCCCAAGAGGAGTTATGTGAAGTGGTACCTTAGGGTGGAATTTAAAATGTCATGCCCCAGGAGGGAGTGTTCTGTGCGGCACCTCAAGAGGAAGTTCTAAGTGACCTATCTATCCCAGCTAGAGACTTCCGTTTACCCACTTCTGAACATGCATTACAAGTTCCCATCACCCAGAACTCATCCGATGTTCCTGTGTTCATTCACTTTGATGGAGATTTGATGCAATATTTTGCATTATTGAAGCATTATGAAATCATTATGAAAGAGGACCCAGCATGTGGTATCACTCCTACTAACTTTGTTAAATTCCTTCTTACCAGCTTCAGAGAAGAGGCTTTAACATGGGTTACACCATTCATGGAATCCAAAGATCCTATACTCCTGAAGTTGGAAGCATTCAGTATTGCTGTAGTTAAAAGGTTTGCTCCTACGTATCCACCTTTGGACCCCCTTCCCAATGGAGGGTCTCCTTCTAACATTTTTCCCAAGCATCTTACTGATTCCACCAAGAATACAGCTATTTCTCAGTCCTCCAATTCGCCTCGATCTAAGAAAAAACAAGTGTCTAAGAAACTGCATAGTAAGGATGTACAAACCACAGTGAAGAATGTCACTTCTTTGTCTCCATGTCACATCAGTCCTAAGCAAGTTCAACCTCAGTTAGATTTAGACATCAAGAATGAGATTATACCTATAACGGTGGTGTGTGTTCATCTTAGTTCTTCTCACCCCTCTGGTCCTTGGCTGCCTACGATATGTATTGTATCCTCTGCTTCCACTTTTGATGGTGAACCTTGGGAGATTTGTCATTCAAAAAATAAGAATTGATTAGAATGTTAAATTACAACACAGATTCTGATTACGACCCTGATCATAATGAAATACCGTTTTTAGTAGATCCCATTAAGTTTTTCCTCAAACTGAGTCTTCCCCTACTTCAAATGCTCCTAAACGATCCCGTAGAAGAAAGAAAAATCGATGAAATCCTTGAGTTTTTCATATTTGGAACAACCTTTCTGTGGCAAAATTGATTCCTAAATCCCATTTGTCATTTTCACTGGTTTTGGAAGCTTCCTCGCATCCTGAGGTTTGAGTTTTAGAAGATTATCTATAAGATATTCAATTTTCGTGGTGGATAGCTGATGTTCGTGTTTTTCTGAGAAGTTCCAGCCGAACCATTATTGGTATCCGGAGTCCACCCTATAAGGAGGGGGTACAGTCAGGATTCTGCCTGGGATCGGCTGTTACTTACCACAGTGCCAGCCTCCTCACTAGCGTGAGCAGTGAGATGTCAGGTGCAGTGGTATGTGACTTGCTGAGTATTCTCCCTGGGGCCCAGGTGACTGTCACGCAAACCTCCATATCGGAGTTCCTGTAGCAATGGTCATGGGTTCAGCCATCTTGGCTGAATCACCTGATAGATCCTTATCCAGTGGTAGCTGTGTCAGTTCTTAGCTGACTTGCTCATCCAATGGAGAGCTACCTGGGGGTATAACAGGACTCCATGTGAGCAGGAAATTGCCTGATATTCCCAGATGGTTGTTGTTTGCTTTGTTCCAGGCTTCACATGCAATCTTCCAGAGACTCTTCCCAGTGGTATTTCCAGTGTATCCTCAGTAATCTCCTATGTACTGAGTCCTAGTGATTATTTCAAGTGCCTTTACCTGTGTGTTATTAACAAGTGCCATATCCTGGTACAGCAGAGATACAGAACACCTCTTGCTGCGTGTGCTTTTTCAAGTGCCTTTACCTGTGTGTTATTTACAAGTGCCATATCCTGGTACAGCAGAGCTACAGAACATCTCTTGCCTGCGTGTGTTATTTCAAGTGCCTTTACCTGTGTGTAATTTACAAGTGCCATACCCTGGTACAGCAGAGCTACAGAACACCTTTTGCCTGTGTGTGCTATTTCAAGTGCCTTTGCCTGTGTAATATTTATAAGTGCCATATCCTTGTCTTTGTCTGTGTACAACTACAAGTGCCACCTTTTGGTGCAGCAGTGAACCAGATTACCTTTGCCTGTGTACTCACAGCAATGTATAGTTACAGATCCTCCTTCTCCTCGAGTCAGCAGCATATCCTTATTCTCCAGTGTTAGCTACAAAACATACTCCTCAGTGGATTTCCTTTCTCTGGTCTCCCACAGCACTTCTTCAGGAAACATTGCTATTGTGCTTATTCTGTACTAGTGGTACAGAGATTATATTTCCAGTGGACCAAAGTGGTGTGTCTTTTTCCATTCCCACTTGCATCGGATCCCTGACCTGGGGACCGCAACCTGCTTACCAGGTGCAGATGAAACCCATATCCCGCTTGGAATGTTCACTGGTGAACACCTCCCGGCAGGTTAGACTCCGCACCCTAGGTCAGGTTTCACCAACATCCGATGCTTGTGGACAAGGAGACTAAACATCCAGGCCCCTCACTCCTGATTCCTTCCTTGATCCGGGACCACAACTTCCAGCCCCTCAGTAGGGGACTCCAGGACGCTAAACATCACAAGTGGATTCGACAGGTTGCACGGCCAGTCATTCTGGTGGCTCCAGACTGGCCACGCCATCTTTGGTACACAATTCTTCTAACCATACATTTCATATCGTCTCCCTTTGTGTCCAGATCTGTTGCTTCGGTTCCATGCAGTCACCCCAATTTGCATCACTTGGCTTTGACGGCATGGTCCTTGAATCCAAAATTCTGTGGGCCAAGGGATTTTCAGAGTCTGTTGTGAAAACCATGATCACCAGTTACTTCCCTGTTTTCCTTTTGACAATTGCCTCGGCCAGAAGGGTATCTGAATTAGCGTCTCTTTCCTGTAAAGCGCCGCTTATTATATTTCATGAGGATAGGGTAGTGTTACGCACTAAACCTTACTTTCTGCCAAAGTTGGTATCAGCTTTCCACATTAACCAAGATATTGTCCTTCTGGCTTTTTGCCAGAATTCAGTAACTAGTGAATCTTCTTCCTTAGCATTGTTAGATGTGGTATGTGCGTTACGCATTTACTTGTACTGTACTGCATCTTGTGGCGTACAGATTGCCTGTTGGTGTTGATTAATGAACCAAAAAGAGGCTTTGCCTGCCTCAAAAGGGTTCATTGCTAGATGGGTCACATCTGCCATTAGGCTGGCATTTGTCCTGGAATGTGACGGCTCCAGCTTTAATTTGGGCTCACTCAACACGTGCTCTCGGAGCCTCTTGGGCTTTATGGAATGGTGCCTCGGTTGAGCAGCTCTGCAAAGCAGCTACCTGGTCATCCGTATACACTTTCACAAAATGTTACCGCTTCCATACATTTGGCACAAGGGATGCCAGTGTTGGGCGGAAAATGCTTAGTTCAGACACTTCTCCCCCTTAATTGGTTTACTCATCGTAAAATCTCTTCCTTGGAGTCCATCCGGGGGATGCCAAGGACCCTCCCTAGTATGATTTTTCATACTGGATACCTGACGGTCTGTAGTTTCTCAGTTCTTTACATGGCTCTCTTTGTTAACATTAAACTGATCTTACAGTGGAAAGGGAGGGGTTATACAGGGGGTGGGAGCCAGTTTTCATTTACCTAGTGTCCGACTCCACCCTCCACTATACATAACTCAGATATAAAGCATCCACCAGATGGACTCCAAGGAAGAGATTTTACGTTGAGTAAAAATTGTATTTGGCAACCTTTGTTCAGATTTAAAAAGAAGAGACTAAGCGCTCTACTTACTAACTCCTCAGAGTGAATTGGTTATAAAGCTTATAAAACTTATATTCTCATCTGCAGCTGTGCATGGGATTGATCTCTTGTTTAAGGAAATCGTCTAGTAATAATAATGGAGAGTTTTTCTTAATAATATTCTTAATTTCTCTAGCATGATTATTATATTGTGTAATAAAGGATACCTTTATGACACAATCACCTGGGATGGGTGATTTTCAGAAAATCTGAAGTCTAAGTTAATATCTAGTCATTTTAGAAAAGAAAATATACATACTATAGGAGAAAATTCATGGCTTCCAAATAGACCTGTGGGATTTTTCAAATGCGGAAAATATTCATGTGGTACATGCCCACAGATTAGGAAAAAAACAGTGAATTCTCCTCAAGTATAAATAAGGAGTGTTTATGAACTGTTCCTCCTCCTTTGTAATTTACCTCATCAGATGTGGGTGCGGTAAACAATATGTCAGAAGAACAACAAGGACCCTACATACACGTTTTTATGGAACACCGTAGAAATATCCTGAAAGGGATTAAAACACGTCCACTTTCAAAACATGTCTCCCAATGGCAAAAACAAAATGTAAATATCTAACAGTGGAGGCAATAGAACAAATTAAAACCACATGCTGTGAAGGAGACAGATACAGAACTCTCTATAAAAGAGAAGCTTATTGGATATACAGATTGGGCACGCTGATACCAGGGGGCTTAAATGATACAGTGGAGGTCAATGATGTCCAGTAAGATACCGATTGTATGTGATTGATAAATCACATGCAGTAGGATCCAAGTGTATTACCAAGTTATATAATCTAAGGATGTGTAGTGTCCTTGTTATTAACCTATTTACAATAAATATTGTTGATCCGGTTAAATAAAATGGCATAATAAGATTTCTTTAGATTGTGGTTGATACACGTTCATGGTACCAGAGGTCCCTTAGGACTATGGACAACTGCTTGACACATTGCTTTATACACATGATTATCAACCCAAGGTTCCCTCTATATTTCTAACATACTTCCCTTCTCACTCTCCATCTTACCTTTCTCGTGTTAGGTTGAGCTTGGTCTTTTTCGATTCTTATATGTACTGTTGAAGCTGGATTAGTGGCTGAGATGGAATCAGCGTAAAAATTAGCATGCGCGACGCCATCTTGCGAATGGCAGCTAGACTCCATTTTAGAAACAAGAATCTGCAAGACGCCATTTTGCGACCAGCGCCATTTTAAGTTAGAACTCACGAGCTAAGTACAGATGGCAATGTTTTTGATAATCTTTTTAGAAGCCATGACAGGCCCATTCTGGGGACAACCTTGCATAGAGAAATACCAAAACAACTAGAAAAACAGCCTCCTGAGAAAAGTAAATAGAATAGACAATACACCAGAATACTGTGAGTGTTTTACATACAAATTGGGAATCCCTGTATATATAGACAAGTATAGTTGTGGCATTTGTAATATAACCCAGACATTGATCTACACAATTGAATATGTCTGAATCCTAAACAGGTTTTAGTCTCACTCCCAGACAGAATGGTCTCCACCTTTTTTGAGAAGTGAAGCTCACTGCCCATAACACATTTGCATTGCAGTTTGAAACTGTTAGTAAGGAATGGGATATGTGTATATATATATATATATGTTAAATCCATCATAAATAGAATCTCATGGATAAACACTGCACATTACGCACAGTTGCACTGCTAACATGACGCACAGTAGCCAATGCACAATATCCTGCATGTGAACGCTGTTTATTAACTGCATGCATGCACATCTGCCCCAAATCAGATAAACCTAACAAATATCTGCATTAACAAAATAAGAGCTTGCCAACTATCCTCTCTGCAGGGCCGGATTATAGGGAAGGCAACAGGGGCGGTTGTCTCGGGGCCCCCACACATAGGAGGCCCCCTCATCCTGTCCCCAGCCGGCCTGCCAGAACCCCCCTTCCCTCCCCCCTTCCCCAAGATTTACTTCTTCTTTTTTATCGGAGCCGCCTGTCACGGCCCGCGATTAAGCTCCGCCCCCTCCCTGTATTTGGCCCCGCCCCTTCTGCTCTCTGCCTCTGAAGTAAGCAATGATTATGTGGGTCTGTATGTGACCGCAGAGAGAAGGAAAAGCAGCCAACAAGTGCTCAGCACTTCTGGGAACTCCTTCAAGACTGTTGGAAAACCATTCCAGGAGACTACCTCATGAAGCTGATTGAGAGAATGCCAAGAGTGTGCAAAGCTGTCATCCAAGCAAAAGGGGGCTACTTTGAGGAATCTAAAATATAAAACATAATTTGATTTGTTTAACACTTGTTTGTTTACAACATAATTCCATAAGTTCTCTTTCATAGATTTGATGTCTTCAGTATTAATCTACTATGTTGAAAATAATTTAAATAAACAAAAACCATTGAATGAGAAGGTGTGTCCAAACTTTTGACTGGTACTGTATATATATATATATATATATATATATATATATGCTGTATATATAGAGAGTGTGTGTGTGTTTCTATATATATATATTTATATGTATATATATTGTGATAGAAGCAATGGAACAGTTTTGAATGGATTCTATGTCTGTCCCAGATTCCTGTCCTATGTGTTTTAAAAACCCCAGGAGAAGTCTGTTTGGAAAAATAGACTAGAAATGTCGGCTTTAGTGAAAAGCCAGAATGGGTCCTGGGGTGTGGATATCAGGAGAGTGAGGGCTCCATCCACAGGCCACTCCAGGTGTTGGGCCTTTCAGCCTGGTAGCAGGCTCGTTAGGGCTTGCACCTGACAGTGGCTCAGATAAGCTGGCTTTTGTTATAGCTGAGTGTCTCATACCTGGGAGGGCAGGCCCGCAGACTAGTTTGCTCTGAGACACTATGTGATGTCACCTGTAAGTACTGTGGACTTGAACTTATTTAGTCTTCTGTTAGTGAGGGAACCTGCTGTCTAGTTAGAGTCCAGACGGGCTAGGATTTTGTTTGTGTTTTGTTTCATTTATGTGTCCAGTACAATAAAGACTGGCTACGACCAGCTTGCACGAGAACCCCAGAATTGTGTCCTGTTTCTCCGGCTGCAGTGTGTGTAAAGAGGGAGTACATCTACCCAGGCGAGGGACCCCTATCCCGACTGTGTCACAATTGGTGGAGAATGCGGGCAAGCACACACTGAGTTTGCAGCAAGGAAAAAATGTTTCTTTTAAAATTTAAAGGAACAGACACATAATTATGGAACCCATGAAGGTGGCGTCAGCAGATGCTTAGAGAAGCCAGATTCTGCTTCCAACCTGCACCTAAAGAAAAATGGAGAACATTGTTAAGGCCTTGCTCCAAGCTTCGGCAGCTTAGCAGGAAACGAACAAACTTCAGCAGGAAGCTACCAGAGCTCAGCAGGAATCCACCAATGTGCAACTATTGGCCTTGGAGACAGCCCAGAGGCAACAACAAGTCACTATCGAGGAAACCCGCCAGGCCTTAAAAGAGGTAGTACAACACTTGGTAGCCCGGTCTGGAGATGCATCCACTGACCCTCCAACCCACACTCGCTCCATACGCGCCAGTCATTTTTTACAAAAGATGACTTCAAGTGATGATGTGGAGGCGTATCTCATGGCATATGAGAGAACCGCAGAAAGGGAGAGTTGGCCCAAGGAACAGTGGGCAAGTCTTGTGGCACCCTTCCTGTCTGGGGAACCACAAAAGGCCTACTATGATTTGTGCCTGGCTGATGCAAACGACTATGAAAAACTAAAACGCGAGATCCTAACTCGCTTGGGGGTCACCTCGTTTGTTCGTGCCCAACGAGACCACCGCTGGGAATTCCAAATGGATAGCCTCCAAGCTTACAGATGCATGACCTCGTCCATCTAACCACAAAATGGCTACAGCCCGAGACACTGACAGGACCACAGATCGTTGAGTCATGATGGACCAGTATCTTGGATCGCTACCTGCATCTCTGCGCAAGTGGGTGAGCCATGCAGACCCTAAGTCCGCAGACCAGTTAGTTGAACTGGTGGAGAGGTATGTAGGAGCTGTTGAGTCTGCCCCACTGAGCCCCGATGGTGTATCTGCGAACTCCCATCGACAGGGATAAGACTGTTCCAGGGAGAAGAAGGGTGCTGGGCGATGGAATGTACTTAAGACTGAGGGTGTGGAACCTGGAGATAGGCCAGCCAGGCCAGGAAGGTTCCTGCCCTGTAAAAGACTAGATAATAATGTGATTCAGTGTTTCTGATGTGGTGGTTTCAGCCATATTGCGGCTAATTGTTCACTTACCTCTGAACCTATGTAATGTGATACTGCTTATGTCAACCATAGAGGGTCTTTCTTTGCACAGCCAGCCTGTACTGCTAACCGGCAGGCTGAGACAGATAAACACATGTGTGTACTCACTGTAGAAGGCAACCGAGTAGAGGCGCTGTTAGATTATAATTCTACCCAGTTTTGGTGTTGTATAGTACAAATAGGTTGTTATAGATATTATAATTATGATCATTAATGGATATACAACATTATGTGAGTTTTCAAAATGCAGTTTGCCTAGGGATCATGAGGCTTGCAAACAAAGTAAAAACATGTGCTTCGGCCCTTCCCCCTCCCCACGGTCTAGTGGGTACTGGATGAGGTCTGTTGTAGGATGGTATTGTTGTATATTGGAATCAGCTTGTGTTGTACATGTTGGAATATTAAATGGTGCAGTGTTTGCCTGATGTGTTGGCATATGATATTCAGCTTGCATATTTAATTAACTATGACATTATGGGAGATTTCAATGAGGGTTTTTCAAAATGGAGTTTGTGTTCAGAGACCATGCGGTTTGAACAATAGGACAAAGGGTCCCAACAACCCCCACACATAATCTCACACAGCAGCCATTTCCTCTCTCACTTTTTCTCTCTCTCTCTCTCATCTTTGTATCGTCTATATTGTATTTTAATAAGCATTGATTTTATGAAGATTGATTTGAAGAATATAAAAACATTTTACTTATAACACTTTGTGTGCATCGTTATCTTTATGAAAGGAAATTATCCAAATGATTTAAAAGGTATATAATTCTGGTTAACACTTTGCGAAGTTCATATATTTATGTTACTTATAACCTGATAGTTATTATATGAAAAATAGAATAATTTGCTTCAGATATATTGGGATTACACGAGCTGGCAACGGCCTGTGTGCACAAAAGGGAAAGAAGGAAGAAACACGCCCTATCACATGGTTACACTTATGAAAGCTGAACTGGTGAACTCCCTGAAGCGTAAGGGGAAAACTGTTGGTGTGACCTGCATACATGGGGATACTCGGTATTATATTACTTCAGAAGTGAACATCGAGACACCATGTGGTGCCGCGATAGTCTCTGTGGGTTTGGTACATGGCTTAATGTATGATGCAATATTGGGGAGAGACTTTGCTCACTTCTGGAAGGTGTGGGAAAGCAGATTTTGCACAGAGTTAAATCACCCTGACCCGTTTGAGAAGGTTACTGGTGTAGTAGCAGAGGAAGTTTATTCAGAATCAGAAGTTCCCTTTTTCTAGTATAATTGGCGAACTAGAGAATATGGAGCGTGATGGTGGCTTGCCAACTGATGTGCCTCCCACTGAGGTGGGAAGTGTTGTTGAGCCAGTTGATCGTCTGCCTAATTTAGAGGTCTTTGCCATGGAGCAGTTAAATGACCCTATTCTGGTAAAAGCCAGGGAGAATGTCATGGTGATCGATGGTAAACCCATAGGCCCTGATAGTCCTTTGTCATATCCTCACATCACAGTATGTCAGGACATCTTGTATCAGGTGACTAAGAAGGGGGAAGATATTGTGGAACAATTAATAGTTCCCGAAGCATACAGAAGAACAATGTTAGATCTGGCCCATGGTCATATAACGGCAGGCCACCTAGGTGTAGAAAAAACCACTGAGCGAATTTTGCAGGTTTTTCTGGCCCGGGGTCCATAAAAAGGTATCTGACTATTATGCATCCTGCCCTGAATGTCAGTATCATGCTCCAAGGCCACATTTTAAAAGTCCACTTGTCCCATTACCCATTATTGAGGTACCATTTGAAAGAATAGCAATAGATTTGGTTGGACTCTTAATGAAGTCTGCCTGGGGCCATCAATATATTCTAGTGATAATGAATTATGCTACCAGGTACCCAGAAGCGATACCATTGTGTAATACATGAACCAAGACCATTGCTAGAGAGCTAGTCCATGGCCCTCATTCAGAGGCGCTCGCAAGAAGCGAGCGCTCGCTCTGAATGAGGGCGGCCGCTTGAGTTTTCAAGTGCAGTCTCCTGGTCGCTAGCTAAGCTGTGGGTTACCACCCACAGCTTTAGTGACCGACCAGGTTGATGGTCGCGATGGTCAAGACCATCGCGACCATCAGGGCTTGCGACGAGACCCTAAGGTTGGGTCTCAGAAACCGCAACCCCAGGGAGCTTCCTGCTCTGATCGAGCAGGTAACTCCCCACTGACATCACTGCTGATGTCAGTGTGGCCATTCTCAAACGGCAAGCGTTCCTTAAGGAACACCTCCGTTTGTGAAACCACCCCCGCGCCACGCCTACAAAATGGGGCGAGCTGTCAATCACCATCGACAGCCGCCCCTTTTGTAGTGAGCTCCGGAGTGAGAGAATTTCTCTCTCGCTGCAGGGCTTGCGCACACGCAGTGCGGCCGCTGCACGTGCGCAGACCCTAAACATCGACCTGCTTGCGAGCGGGTCTGGATGAGGACCCATGTCTTTAGCAGGTTGGGAATACCTAGGGAAATACTGACTGACCAAGGTACCCCATTTATGTCAAAAGTCATGAAAGAGTTATGCTGCCTGTTCAAAATCAAACAGTTAAGAACTTCGGCCTATCACCCCAAAACCGATGAGTTGGTGGAGAGGTTAACAAGACGTTAAAACATATGCTAAGAAAAGGATTACTTGTTGCCTTATTTGTTGTTGGCCATAAGAGAGGTACCTCAATCCTCCACCGGGTTTTCACCTTTTGATTTGTTGTACTGGAGACAACCAAGGGGATTACTGGACATTGCCAAAGAGACATGGGAGGGGCAGTCCAGTCCGTATAAAACCGTTATTGAGCATGTTTCCCAAATGCAAGAAAGAATTGCTACTGTGGTGCCGATAATGAGGGAGCACTTGGAACAGGCCCAACAGGCACAGCAGAGGGTATATAACCGCAATGCTCGGTTACGTGTCTTTGCTCCTGGGGACAGAGTATTGGTGTTGGTTCCCACAGTAGAAAGTAAACTTTTGGCTAAATGGCAAGGACCCTTTGAAATCTTAGGAAAAGTGGGGCAGGTCAATTATAAAGTTTACCAGCCGGGGAAAAGAAAGCCAGAACAGATATACCATGTAAACCTTATAAAACCCTGGAAGGATAGAGCAGCTCTGTCAGCCATCCGAGCCCCTCCAGTAAACCCAGGGCCTTTCTTTGGTTCCCGAAGTGACAGTGGCAAAAACCCTGTCAGCGGTTCAACAGCAGGTAGTTAAGGAATTTCTTATCAGAAATAGGGTGCTGTTTTCTGACATACCAGGAAAAACCATGGTCATTAAATATGACATAATCACTGACCCAGGGGTTAAGGTCAACCTAAAGCCTTATAGGTTACCAGAAGCCCAAAGAGAATCAGTCTCGAAAGAAATTAAAAAAATGTTAGAGTTGTATGTAATTGAAGAAATGCACAGTGAGTGGTCAAGTCCCATTGTGCTTATTCCAAAGCCAGATGGGAGTGTGCGTTTCTGCAATGACTTCCAGAAATTGAACAGTGTATCAAAGTTCGATGCCTGCCCAATGTCTAGGGTAGATGAACTAATTGAAAGGCTAGGGACAGCCAGATATATAACCACTCTTGACTTAACCAAAGGGTATTGGCTTTTTCTGCACCAGAGGGGTTGTCCCAATACAAGATGTTGCCCTTTGGGCTACATGGGGCACCTGCTACCTTCCAAAGAATGAATGATAGGGT
Source organism: Taudactylus pleione (assembly GCA_031769625.1). NCBI lineage: Eukaryota > Metazoa > Chordata > Amphibia > Anura > Myobatrachidae > Taudactylus > Taudactylus pleione. Next base: position 12,003,362 of record JAUIMM010000014.1, read on the forward strand.
TCTAAAGCCCCATAGACAGTATGCCGCTGCTTATCTAGATGATGTGGTCATTCATAGTCCTGATTGGCAGTCTCACTTGCCCAGAGTACAAGCAGTGTTTGACTCCATCTATAAGGCAGGTTTGACAGCCAACCCAAAAAAGTGTTGTCTAGGGATGGAAGAAGTAAAGTATCTTGGGTACACCATTGGCAGAGGTTTGATAAAGCCACAGCTTAATAAAATTGAGGCAATACAAAACTGGCCATGACCCCTGAATAAGAAGCAGGTGAGAGCCTTCTTAGGGATTACTGGGTATTATAGGAGGTTTATACCCAATTTTGCCACGATTGCAGTCCCACTGGCTGACCTTACCAAAGGCAAACAGAAAGTCATAGTGGAATGGAGTCCTGAAGCAGAGAAGGCTTTTCAGGAGTTGAAAGTTCCCAACCAGTTCTGATGACTCCTGATTTTGACAGGGAGTTTGTTGTGCAAACTGATGCATCAGAAGTAGGTATAGGAGCGGTCCTGTCCCAGAGTAAGGAAGGTGAGCAACACCCTATTTTTTACGTAAACAGGAAATTAAATGTACATGAGAGAAACTATGCTACAGTTGAGAAGGAAGCATTGGCCATAAATTGGGTGTTGGAAACTCTCAGGTACTATTTGGTGTGAAGGAAATTCAGGATTATCACTGACCATGCCCCATTGAAAGTGGATGTCAGAGAACAAGGACACCAATGCGAGAATAACAAGGTGGTTCTTGGCATTACAGAACTTTAAATTTTTGGTAGAACACAGGCCAGGAAACCAGCTGGCCAATGCAGATGCTTTGTCACGCATTCATTGCTTGGGGGCTGCAGTTGTTCCACCCCACAGGTCGAAACAAAGGGGGGGATATGTGATAAAAGCACTGGAACAGTTTAGAATGGCTTCTATGTCTGTCCCAGATTCCTGTCCAATGTGTTTTAAAAACCCCAGGAGAAGTCTGTTTGGAAAAACAGACTAGAAATGTCGGCTTTAGTGAAAAGCCGGAATGGGTCCTGGGGGTGTGGATGTGAGGGGAGGGAGGGCTCCATCCACAGGCCACTCCAGGTGTTGGGCCTTTCAGCCTGGTAGCAGACTCGTTAGGGCTTGCACCTGAAAGTGGCTCAGATAAGCTGGCTTTTGGTATAGCTGAGTGTCTCATACCTGGGAGAGCAGGCCTGCAGGCTAGTTTGCTCCGAGACACTGTGTGATGTCACCTGTAAGTACTGTGGATGTGAACTTATTTAGTCTTCTATTAGTGAGGGAACCTGCTGTCTAGTTAGAGCCCAGACGGGCTAGGATTTTGTTTGTGTTTTGTTTTATTTATGAGTCCAGTACAATAAAGACTGGCTCCGACCAGCTTGCATGAGAACCTCAGAATTGTGTCCTGTTTCTCCGGCTGTGTGTGTCAAGAGGGAGTACATCTACCCAGGAGAAGGACCCCTATCCTGACTGTGTCACAATATGTATATACATATATATATACATATACACACATCAGACAGGCAGCCCGATGTATGTGTTATATATATATAGTATCACAAATGGCGGCACTCCACGTCTTGATCAGGTATAAACAAAGTTTAATCCAGGATGAAACTTTGTTTATACCTGATCAAGACGAGGAGTGCCGCCATTTGTGACACTATACATTGGACTATCTGTTCCATGGAGGGCACCTGCGCACGTTTTTCATTCTGACTAGTGCCGGAACGTTGTTTACTGAATATGTGTGTGTATGTATATATATATATATATATTTATATGTGTGTATATATATATATATATATATATATATGTGTGTGTGTATAAATATATATATATATATGTGTGTGGGTATATATATATATATATATATATATATATATATGTATGTGTGTATATATATATATATATATATATAATTGTATTGCCCAACACATTTGTTGCCCAGGGGCCCCCACAGACCTTAATCCGGTTCTGCCTCTCTGCAAAACAATTTTGCCTCCCCTCTGCTTTCTAATAAGACGATTTTGCTTTGCATTCTTCCTTACTCATAACTGCAGCTAGAAACTATAATCATTTGCATTTGAAGTTTGATTGTGAATGGAGTTCTGGACTTTTTAAAAAAATCGAAAAAGCTATAAAATAACACAAGCTTCAAATGATTCTATGTGCTTAGAGAGTAGAAAATAACTGAGAATAGTTTTTGATTTTTAATGCATCTCAATACTGCTTGCAAGTAGCTATACCGGCTGGTAAATAATTGATTATTTTATTTTATTTATTTTATCTGATTTTTAGTATTTTTATGCTAAATTAATGTTTTAACATTGGTATATAATATTAAAATATCTTTGTCTATAAGCACTGTCCATATCCTTTTGTACTTTTTGTTCAGATTTGCATACTGTAGCCACCACCGGAAAGACTGCAGGGTCTGCAGAGATAATCTGAACATCTGCCTGTTTAATTGAGGGTCTGATTTTATCCATCGATGAAGCAACTGGTTTTGTAGAGGTCAGGCGTGAAATCTTGCGAAAGGAACAGCTTCGAATGAAGCCACCATTTTCCCCAATATCTTCATAGCCCTGAGAAACAAGATCTGAGTCTGTAAAATGGTCCTTATTCTGGATTGCAGATCCTGAATCTTTGCCTGCAGAAGAAACACTCTGTGACACCGAGTGTCGAAGAGAAAGCCCCAAAATACCGCGCTCTGAGATGGAATTAAATTTGACTTGGGAAAATTGATGATCCAGCCGAATCTCTGGAGCATGTCTAAAGTAATCTGAAAATGTTGTTGCAATAGGGCCATTGAAGGTGCCTTTAGCAACAAATCGTCCAGATAGGCCAACACGTTTATTCCCCCACTCCTGAGTAGGGAGATCATGTGTGCTATAACCATTGTAAAAACTCTGGGAGCGGTGGTCAATCCGAAGGGTAGAAACTGAAAATGCTGATGGCCTACTGCAAACTGCAGAAGATGCTGATGACCCCTCCATATGGGATATGGAGGTAGGCATCCTTGATAACTATGGAGACTAGAAATTATTTTTCCTCCTTGGAACAAATGACTGACCTTATTGGCTCCATCTCAAATATTTCCAAGTGGAGATAAGCATTTAATCCCCTGAGGTTGAGAATGGGGCGAAATGACCCGTCTGGTTTATCTACCAAGAAAAGACTGGAGTAGAACCCCAGTCCTTGCTGTAGTACCGAGACCGTAATAATTACTCCGGAATCAGAAAGTGCAGAAATTGCTTGCATATGAGCTGCCTTTCTGCAACCATCCACAGTAAGAGGGGTGGTAAAGAATCCTCTTGGAACCGGACCTTCCAAATCCAGCATGTAACCCCTGGTGACTATTCGATTTACCCAATAATCCGGATTGGATTGAATCCAATATTCCAGGAATCTGATTAAGCAACCTCGATTGACCTGCTGGCTAAGCAGCAGGTTGACTGGTGCCGGTCACTTTATGTCCCCTAAAGGTTAATTTTCTAGAACCCCTAGGTGCACCCCAGAAGGCATGAAAGTTTCCTCTGCCTTAAGTCCGATAGGAATTATACGTAGGAGTTTTTACTTTTGGAGTAGTTAGAGGAAGATATGGATTCTTTCATCCTGTGACTTGAGAAATCATTTTGGTTAATTCTGGACCACACAAAGCACCTCCTTCAAAAGGCAGTGCCTCTAAAGCATGCTTGAATTTTACATCTGTCTTCCATTTAAGCCACAGTGAACAACTGGCGGATATGGCCAGTGCAGAAATATGAGACTGTACCTGAACAGTATCCATCAAAGCATAACCTATATAGGTATAAGGTTAGAGCTTCAGAAATATGATCAGCTATGAAATTAGTTTTAGACAATTCCCGATTAGAAACTAGTAATCATCTGATTCATCCAGGGACCGATAGCTTTTATCACCCAGGCGCTGGCCAATGGTGGACGCAGCGATATTCCTGATGAAGTGAGTAAAGATTTTAGTACAGCCTCACTCTTTCTATCCATAGGATCTTTAAGAGTTACAGACTGTATTATTATTATCATTTATTTATATGGCACCACAAGTGTTCCACAATGCCTTACAAAGTATATAAACAAATAGGTTGACTTACAGTACAAACAGGACATGGATAATATACATTGCAGATATACATATACAGAGCAAAGCAACCAAGCGTTAGGTGCCTAGTGGGGAGTAAGAAGTAGATAAAAGTAGAGAAAGGAGAAGCACAAGAGGGTAGAGGGCCCTGCTCATAAGAGCTTGCATTCTAAAGGGGAGGGACAAAGAGGTGTGACACAGATGGGGTAGGCAGGGAGGAAGGAGTATGTAGCAGCAAGAAAAATATGGAATGCTTCATGAATTTGCATGTCATCCTGCGCAGGTGCCATGCTAATCTTCTCTGTATAGTTCCAATTTTAGCATATGTGCTGCCAAAGCAAGCATGTATTGTGGGAATAATAGTATTCCTAAACAACCAAGCAATAGGAGCATCCACTGTGGGTGGAATTTCCCGAAGCTTTGTATCCTCTTCTGAAAAAGCTTAAAGATACTTCGGAATGTGAAATTTGGAATCAGGCTTTAACCAGGCTTCTTTTAATATTTTCGCAAAATGTGAAAATTCAGGGAAAACAGATACATGTTTCTTCTTACATTTAGAGAAAGAAACTGAACTAGTCTCTGGAATAGCTGTTTCCTGTATATGCAAAGTCTCCATGACCGCATTTATCAACATAGAAACACCTGAATAAGAATGGGAGTCTTCCTTCCAGTTTGAGGTATCCTCTCAATCAGAATCCAATTCCCCTTCTTCCTGGAAAGAGGTAGCTGCAACCTCTTCACCAGGAATTTCCATAGAGGAATGGCCTGCCCGTCTCTTAGTGGCTACAGCCCCTGCTGCCATTTTATTGAGGGATGTTGCCATCTGAGTGAGACATGGTCCCATATTCTGGGCCCATCTGGGCTCTCCTGAGAGATCAGATAAAGGAGTTTTTTGCACACAGGGTATCATATAATTTGCCTGAGAGTGACGTAATTCACCTATGGCCTCAGCTATAGACATGGCCCAATTAGGCATCACCGACTGTTCAGCCAAACATCCCGATAATTAATCCCCCTGTGAACAACCAGCACAGAGCGACCCTTGGTCCATACTGTTGGCAACTTTTTTTTTCCACATCTTATACAAGTGTAAACAGTGACTGAACCTTGTTTCTTGGCCCCCTTGTTTTGCTTAACCATACGTAGAATGAAAAACAAGACAGACAACATACAGATGGCTACCTAGTCCTTCTGAAAAGTGCAGCACTGATTGATAGTAAAGACCAAAAAGAGGTTAATTAAGACTCTAATTCACCCATCTATTGCCTGCAAACAAGTCCACTCTTTGCACAACCAAAGGTAAACAATGTTATATACCCCTGTATGTTACTGCCTAAATTCCTGAGAACAGTGGAGTAAACAGAAAATAGTTTATATATATATATATATATATATATATATATATATATAAGGAAGAGATAATAGGCACTCACCATTCAGTAGAAGGAATATTTAATAACTAACATATATAGCATGATGAAATCGACGTTTCGGTCCTACCAGGACCTTTGTCAAGACATAGACAATCGCCACAAAGCTACCACCAACAAGACACATAAATAGAGCACCCCAAATGGTGTACTTGATGCTATGAGTGCAGCTCATTGGATTAACCATATATATATATATATATATACACACACACTATATGCTCAGAATTGACTAGTTTACTACACAAGTATAATCCTAGTAAAACTATTACATATTCAGCCATCCCCCTGCATGCTGAACTCCTCCACACAGACGCTGTGGACACTGTTAGCTTTGCAGCTGTACTGATCAGCTGCTACATAAGTACTAGAGGGAGGCGGCGCCCTGTTTCACTCAGGACACCTGATAATACTGAGACTCCGGCGTTCCCCAGATTTTACCGCGGCCTGCACCGATGACATCTCCCACAGCACGCCACCACATACAGCGCGCCATATCCTGGGACCAAACAAGCCCCTCTCTCTCCAAAAGCTAGCAGCATGTTGCTGCTTCTGTAACTTCCTCCAGCATGCTATTGGACACTGAAGCGGCTTGGTGCTGCTGAAGCCCTGAGGAGTTGAGACATGCCAGCTCTACAGACTGAGTACTTTAACCTACCCCGGCCACTCTGCTCACAAGCAGTGTGTCGGAAAGCAGTACACATAGGCAACCAGGTATTTTATATATTTCGTAAAATCTTACCTTCTTCTTGCCTGCCTCCTCCTCACATGTGTGTCTTGCATGGAGAGAGACCCAGGGACTTTGTAGTTTGGTGAGGCTCTCAGGGGCCGTCTTTGGAGTGGGAAACAGGATTCACACAAATCTCTTAACTCACACTCTGCTAGTGCTTGTTACCTGTTGCCAGAAACTAAGCACCCTAAATCACAAACATTACAATAAAGAAATAAAACCTAACTAAAAAGATACGACTCTAAGCCAGTGCCTCACTCCAACGGCACTAAAAGCAAGACTGGGCTAAGGGGGAAAGGTAGGGGTTGTATAGGTGGTGGGAGATCGTTTCAATTAAGCTAGTGTCTGACTCCACACCTCACTACGCATAACCTAGAAGTACTGGCATTCCCCAGATAGATAATAAAGGAAATATGTTTTTCCAGCAACCTTTAGCACGTAGCTGCCTACTCTCCCATAAGTTTTAACAGGACTGACCCAAGTTCAGTGTAAATGGCGCTGACCCGGGAATAACCCGGGTTGAAGCGCAGTGTAAATTTTGTCTGAAGCTGGGTCCAAAAAAGGACGGACCCGTGTTCAATATCCCAGGTCGGACCTGGGATTTAGGTGTAAAAGCGGTATAAGCCTTAGAAGTACTCCCTTTTTCAGACATTTATCAGCAAGGGAAAATACTAAATAGACAGCAAAACATATAAAGAAATTACACAGCATACAGCACATAAATTACAATAAATATCTAAATAGAATAAACGTTTGATATGTCAGCTACTTATCCAGACTTGCAGCCACATGAAGTCTGAGAGGAGTGTGGAAGAGCTTCACCGCAGTCTCTTTTCAGATGTTGGACTGTACCATCTGCTGCAACTCCTCCGGACTGTGATCAGTCTCGTCTTACCCCAGCACGTAATCTTCTCAAATAAGGTAGTTCCTAGGTGTGAATTTTTGTGTTTGCACACACATTATCCCCCATGTACCACATAGGTAGGAGCCGTTGCTGGACTTTAGCTTTTTTTCAGCACAAGATAAGTTTTGTTACTTTCTTCATTGCTGCTTTGCTTTTGGCATCCCATTGAGGATTTATGAAGGCCACAACTGTCCAGTTTCCTGAGAATATTCTAACATGCTTTCTTCATCAACTGTTAATCTACTGTCATACTGCTCATTTCCAGTACAATTATGTAGTTTCTTGACCATGTCCCTGTGCTATCTTTTAGAAGGGGTGAGCACATGATCCTGTATCACTGGAAACTCTTAACATTAAATATTCTGGATCTGACAGACAATTCCTAATCTTTAATCGTTCTTGCTGTCTCTTGATAAGATGATGTTGTGATTATATAGCAATAGATCTAGCTAAAGATTACATGAGCCATCTTACCCAGGGAACTGTACTTAATGTGCCAAACATAGAAAATCTTTCGAATGACAAAGATAACTTGTTCTGTATAGCACTCCTAGAAATTGTATTGGTTTTGAAGGAATTAGTTGAATTTGATTCACAATTGAGTCATGTTTCTGGTAAACCGTTATCACTTGAGAAGTTCTGGCATTATGGTCAGTTCTATATGCCATGTCCTATTACCCCTACTGCTCTTGCCATCTAGATGAAGTAATACAGTGACAAACACTGGTAATCTTAGTTTACCGCTATTTGTTAAATGGAACCCAATATTCTCATGGTTTAGAAAAGATCCGTGTTATGAGAGATTGGTTAAAGTACTGTATACTCGTATGGTATGTTTACTGTCCAGGGACATAGCTAAAAGATATTTAAGCAGCTACTAAGGCTTTACTGAGCGAGTACATTTATCTTCCATTTCTGCACCTGTTAAAAGACAGGGGTAGATTTACTATCCAGTGGTTTATCATTAGCAGCTTTGACCGATAGTTTTAAATCAGGAAAAAGAATCTATTACAAGGTGTGGCTTGACCCTGGTGTCGAAGCTGGATAATTGGCTGAGACAAGATCAGTTTAAAATTGGATTGCAGCGACGCCATATTGCGACTGGCCGCAAGACGCCATCTTGGAAATGAGATCTCAAGACACCATTTTGCGAATGGCAGCCTAAGCGCCATTTTAGATAAACTTACACTTTAGTACATGTGGCGATATTACTATTAGCATCATGCGATTGCATCTGTCACCATTTCTCATACACACATTAATACGCACAATTGCGCTGTTAACTAGTCGCATATTAGCAAATGCATAAGACCCTGTATGAAAACGCTGAATATTAGCTCCATGCACATGCATCTGCCCCAAGTTAACTAGCATCTTTACATCAAACCCCACATACTCACACATTACATATTCACATACAAGGTTCCATAAGCTATAAGGTATAAGATTCGAGTATGCACATTTATTATCATTGCTAGGAAATAAAGGTTATTTCGTAACTAAGGTTTTATATGTGATAAGTAAGCCATGTTTGGTATTGCACTGATGCGTACTCTCTCAACAGTATTCCGGTAATATCAATGGAGAGATCGCAACATGCATTCTCAACTTATGGGCCGCAGAGACTTCAAGCAACAAAATGTACATTATATGAACAACTGTTAGGATTTGCATGAGGCGGGAAACCAGAGACCACCAGTTGTTAGAGGCTGGGCTGTGTCTATTTGAACCAACCTGTTAAATGCCTTGTAACATATGCCCTCTCCTTTAGGACCAATGGTATTAGCAACAAACTTCTCTATTGTGTTGTTTATTTCTGGTGGGTATAAATATGTGTCCTCTGACCCTGGGTTCCTAGTCTTCGTGCAGAATGCTGATTGACGAGGGGTTTCTTGCAGATGCCTACATCTGGACCAGAGAGCGCTGCATATGTATAATTGTACTTGGGTCTGTATAATCTCTTTGCGCTAAGATTATATGAGGATCATAGCATGTAACTGCTGTACTTTTACTTGAATAATACTTTGTGCTTTGGAACCACAGGTTCTAGGTCTGTAGTCTTTATTTACTGTATGACTGCGTACGCAAATTAGCGTCATCCTTAGAGGTTTATAGGCAGGATATTAGGAGGTATAGGCAGGGGTATATAGAGGTTCAAAGGCAGTATCTTTAGTTGGGGACTCGTAGTGAAGTCACTTACCCGCTCACACGGCACTTACGGTTATCGATTTCTCACCAAAGGGTGAAGTGGCCACATGCAGGGTTTACCTGCAACCGCTCGGTGCTGAGAGATCGCTACCCGTTTTCGTGTGAGCCAGTGACGCTGACTAGAATCCAGGGACAAGAGAGGAAAAAGTTTGTTTTCCTTTGTTGATAGAACCTAACATTTAAAAGGGGTGCCGCAGTATTGAACACGCGGCTGAGTCGCAGTTTTGAGCACAGTAAAGACGCACTTTTGTGTACGCAGCTAAAGATTGTCATACGGTTGTGTGGTAGTCGCATTATTGTGTATGCGACTGGTCGCACAATAGCGTATACGTACTTCCGGTCGTGCTGCCACGTGTTTAAACAAAGCCGTTGAGGTTTACATTCTTTTCAATTGTTGTCAATATCTGGGTTAATGTGTATTTTTCTGCACAGGAAAAAAGTGTGTAACAGTGAGTATTTGTTGGTAGGGGTAACTTGATCCCTAAAGTTAGAGGTACCGTATGACCTTTAAGGGCTAAGTGCTAGCCGCTCGGTAAGCAGCTTACCACTCTATACACAGTAGCAGGTGTACATGTTGTCTTTGCTGTAGAGAGGTACGTGGAAGTAGCCGACTTAAACTTCCATAGGTGTGGAAGTTGCCTTCTTAAATCTTATGTGGGTGTGTGGAGTAGCCTTCTTCAAATCTTCACAGGTGTGTGGGCGCTGCCATTTAAATCATCCACAGGTAAGTGAAAGTATCTTGACTGTCTTTCACCAGTTTAAATCTTTATTGAAAAACATAGGAGTTGTCTCAGAATGGGAGCCATGCAAACAATAGAGATGTTAGACAATGATGTGCTGCTAATGGAAGCGCCGTTTGGATCGGCCCGTCGTATTATCCATACTAAGTACGGTACTTATGCAATAAGGTATTGTGATGTATGGTTTAAAATGACGATGAAGAGTGTTAGACTGTTTCCCAGAATTGGTAGTTTTGATAAAGATGTATTAGATAATGTCCGGGATCACATCAGTCTGATGCACTCCCGAGAGAAAAAGGTCAAATATTATGAATGTTTAAAGTTGTGGCAGCATGAAGGGGATGCGTGGCTTAAAAATGTGCAAGCGACGCAAACTAGCGTTGCGAGCGCATTGCCAGAGAATACATCCGCGACGCTGAATTGCAATGCGGGCGAGCTGCAAAATGGCATGCACGTGCAGCAAGGTAGCGTTGTAGAAGGTATTGCCAGCAGTTCACGCGCACCACCCCCACCTTATGTGGATGGAGGTGCAAGTACAGTTATCAAAAATACCCATAAAAAGGTAACAAGCAATTTGTACCCTCTCTTAAGCAAATATAAAGAAAATGTTCATGATGTGGATGATGAGCCTATTGTAATGTCTGCCATTTCCCATGCTGTACAAATGATAGATGCTACGCCACGACAATCACGAGTGGTGCCGCCATCTCCATCGGTAACAGCAAGGGAAGTGCTAACACCTTCTGCACCGTTAGAGGAAGTTGTTAATACCATACGTAGCAGCAACAGACTAAACCCCCAGCCAGGTAATCAGGTCAAAGGTAGCAGCGCTACCGGTCTGCATCCCATTCGGACAATAACTGTTCCGAATGGAAATGCAGATGCGAACAGTGTAGTGCCCATGAGTGAAGTGGTAATGCATTGTCCTTGGACAAGAGCAGAACTAAATTCCATCATAAATGATTTCCCCGATCCCAAAAAGGAACTAGCCAAATGTCAGATATTTTTGAGGAATTTGGGTAGTTCTCATGAGCCAACTAATAAAGATTGGCGTGTGGTGTTAAGGGCCTGTCTACCACGCAATACCGACGTGACAAAATTTATCACGGATTGTGTATTGGATGGTGACGTTCCCTTAACGGACCAAGCAAACCAAGGTAACATTTCCCGCATTGTAACTCAATTGGGTATATATTTTCCAGTAGTAGTTAACTGGAACAAAATTTTCACCATAAAGCAAAAGGAGAGTGAATCTGCAGAAGAGTATTGCGACCGGGCTCTGCAGGCTATCGCCCAGTACACTGGGATAGAAGATATTAAAGATAGCACTCACCACAGGGGAATGTTAGTCATGGTACTCATGGTCGGTCTTAAGGAAAACTTAAAGACTCGGGTTCAGACTTCACAACCTGGCTGGAGGGGAGTCACAATAGATACACTCATAGAATGTGCCATAGAACATGATAAGAACATATCAAAGAAGAGAGAAACCCAGAGCGAAAAACTAATGGCTGTCAGTATTCAAGCTCTGGAAGGAATGACGGTAACATCACAGCAAACAGACACACTTGCATCTACACACACACCTACACCTGAACAGTTATATGCCCTCACTAATCCCATGCAACAGCAAACACAGCTCTATTCTACTAACCCTACACAACCACAGGTCCCACACTACTCACAAACTTCATATCCCCCACAATACCCTTATCCTCCATATCCTTACCCATATCCACCACCTCTTCCCCCTGCTCAAACCTCACAACCCGTGTCTTCATCTGATCCACGAATATGTTTTAATTGTAACCAGCCAGGACATTTAAGTAGAACCTGCAGAGTAAAAAGGGTAGGACCCCCAAACCAGAGAGTACCTGGATATCCCCATAAGGGATACGCACAGAGATCAGCAAATATCCAGCAAGCACCAGCTCCAATTGTGGTCATTAATGCTTTATTGGAGAATGGCAGCCAACGCTAGGGGTCAGGTCATACCTGTAGTCTACAGATAGTCAGGTTAACGGGAAATACTAGGGAAGAGCTGGTCATGATGGTTGATGTAGCTGATACTGAATATCCTTTTCTTGTAGACACAGGGGCGACCAGGTCAGTGATAAAATCTCCCGTTAATTTACAGGTGACCAACGAGACAGTACCAACAATGGGTGTAACAGGTAAAGTGCAACGTTATCCTTTAACAAAGTCCACAGAGGTTACTATTGGGCCGTTGCATACCAGGCATTCTTTCCTTCTGGCTGCTGCGGCTCCTACTAACCTGCTGGGTAGAGACTTGTTATGTAAGATGGGATGTGTTATATATTGCACCCCTGATGGTGTATTTTTAGATATCCCTGAGAGAGTTGCGCATGAGGTGCGGGATATGTTGGACACTCCCCAAAGGATAATATATCACTCTACCAGTTTAAATGAAAATCCATCCCAGGTAGATCAAATGTTGTCCCAAATTCCAGATTCCCTTTGGACTAAGGATGGACAGGACACTGGATTAATGGCAAACGTAAGCCCCGTAATGGTAAATTTGAAAAGCGGTAGGCAAGCTCCAAAAATTCCCCAGTACCCACTAAAACAGGAGGTAGAATTAGGGGTTTTTCCAATAACTGAACGATTATTGCAACAGGGAATTTTAGTTCGTACAGCTAGTGTAGCCAACAGTCCCATCTTTCCAATGAAGAAGAGTGGTGGGAGGGGTTATAGGCTGGTACAGGACCTTAGAGGTGTTAATAAGGTAGTAGAAAGCCAATTCCCCGTAGTGCCAAATCCAGCTGCCATTCTTATGCAGATCCCTCCAAACGCAACCCATTTCACTGTCATTGACCTCTGTTCTGCTTTCTTCTCTATGCCTCTCCACTCTGACTGTCAGTATCTATTCGCATTTACATACAGAGGTGTGCAAAATACATGGACACGGTTGCCCCATGGTTTCATAGACAGCCCCAGTATCTTTTCCCAGGCATTGCACGACTGTTTACAATCTTTTCAACCTGCAAATGGATCTGTTCTAATTCAATATGTGGAAGATTTATTGCTGTGTTCTGATTCATTTATGTCATGTTTGAATGATACTAAACTTTTGTTGCTTCATCTCTCGCATACAGGACACAAGGTGGCTAAGGACAAACTACAGCCGTGCCAATCCAGAGTAAAATATTTGGGACACTGCCTAACCCAGGGGTTAAGACATCTCACAAATGATAGAATCCAGGCCATAGAGAACATGACACTGCTGCAGAATCAACAGCAAATTCGTACTTTCTTGGGAATGTGTGGATACTGTAGAATGTGTATCCCAGGTTTTTCTATTTTGGCCTTGCCTTTACAGGACTTAATCTCTTCCTCAAAGCCCGATCGTGTCATACACACAGAGGAGTCAGAGCAGGCTTTCCTTAATCTTAAGGATAGTCAGACCAAAGCACCTGCATTGGGAATACCTGATTATGAAAAACCTTTTGATTTATATTGTACAGAAGCCGAAGGTTGTGCTGCAGGTGTCCTTACACAAAAACATGGTGATGCCAGTAGGCCCGTAGCATACTACAGTGCCCAATTGGACACTGTGGTGAGATCACTTCCCACCTGTTTGAGAAGTGTAGCAGCTACCGCTCTATTGGTGAGTAAAAGTGAGGACGTAGTATTGGGTCATGATATGATTGTCTATACTCCCCACGCTGTATCTGCTCTGCTGAACTCTGCTCAAACCAGACACGTCTCTTCGGCTAGGTTTACCAAATGGGAACTAGCTCTAATCGCGCCTGCGAACATCGCTGTTAAATGTTGCAGCACGCTGAATCCAGCAACGTATTTACCATATGTACAACATGATGTACAAAGGGTGGAAGGAGACGAGTTGCTGGCGGAGGGTGAGTTCAGCGGACATAATGATACACATGATTGTATGGAATATCTGATTCAGACCTTTACTGCTAGACCTGACATACACGACATACCTTTAGAGAATGTAGATGTGACTTTTTACACAGAGTTGGCAGAGTTAGTAGCACTAACTAGAGCGTGTGAACTGGCAGCAGGCAAATCTGCTAACATTTACACTGACTCGAGGTACGCGTTCGGGGTGGTGCACGATTTCGGGGGTCTATGGCATCTGAGAAATTTAATGACAGCATCAGGCACACCAGTTGCACATTCCCGACACATAAAACATCTTTTAGAAGCAATCCAACTGCCCAAAGCGGTGGCAGTAATCAAGTGTAAAGCCCATACATGTGAGGATGACCCGGTGTCACTGGGCAACAACAGAGCCGATGAGGTGCAAAATGGGCAGAAGGGTTAAAAATGTTTTCTCCCACTGAAAAAATTATGTCTTTCCAAACAATTGATATGCTGAAATTAATTTGAGATGCAAAATTTGTGTTCAATTCAGGAAAAGTCCATTTGGAAGTCCAAGGGATGTGGGCAAGAGTCCTCCGGGCTCTTGAGGGACAGACAAGGTAAGCCAGTAGCCCCCAAGGCATATTACCCCAGCCTGGCTGAGGCAGCACACGGTCTGACTCATCTGGGAAAACAAGGTATGTGCAAGTTGGTGAGAGCATACTGGTGCGCACCAGGTTTTTCTTCACAAGCAGAAAAGATAGCAATGTCCTGTCTGACCTGCTTGAGGAAGAACATAGGAAAAGCGATCCCTACCGAACCGTCCCACATTCCACCGACTGATGGACCTTTCCAGGTGATACAAATTGATTTCATCCAATTACCACCCTGCAGGAATCTTCAGTATGTATTAGTGTGCACTGATATATTTTCTAATTGGGTTGAGGCCTACCCAGCGGCCACTAATACTGCTGCGTTTACCGGCAAGAAAATAGTTCAGGAATTTGTATGCAGATACGGTATGCCTAAAATCATCGAGAGTGACAGGGGTACTCATTTCACAGGTGATGTTTTTCAAAATATGTGTAAGCTGATGGGTATTAATAGCTGACTTCACACCCCCTACCGACCGCAAGCCAGTGCCAAGGTAGAGAGGATGAACGGGACTATAAAAATAAGTAAAATCATGGCAGAGACTGGACTAGGTTGGCCAGAAGCATTACCGTTGGTCCTGCATAGTATAAGGACCACTCCCAGACACCGTCTAAATCTGTCTCCCTTTGAAATACTGTTCAGTAGACAACCTCATTAGATTATAACTCCACAGGAAGACTTGAAAGGTAACAACGAGGTAACTGTAATGTATCTTATATCAATGAGTAAGCAGTTAAAACATCAGCAGCAGAAACTGAAATTGTTGTCCAATGATATGCTTGAAACTAACTGTCATGATGTTGAACCAGGAGAATATGTTATGATCAGAAATTTCTGGTGTTCAGGTTGTTTGACTGATTGGTGAGAAGGTCCGTACCAGGTGCTGCGGACAAGTACTACATCGTTGAAGGTGGCTGAGAGATACCTGGGTCCATTCCACTCACTGCAAAAAGGTCAATCAACCGGTGGAGAAACAAGTCGGAGACAAGGCTGATAGCGTGGACCTGTCGCTCGCGAACTTGTTCCAGGAGGATTGAAAAGGTCGTAGTGAGATACCAGAACTAAAAGAAATCTGCAGGTCTTGTTGTGGCAATGGACGGGCCTGCTGTGTTCATTTTCATGTTCTCTTTTAGAGTGTTCATCATCCTGGTCGGTTCGGGAATGTTCGGTTTCTGTGAAGGGGGACCGATTGTGGAGAGGGGAGTTGATGGCAGTGCTGATGGAGTGGAGTCAGAAGGAATGCAATGCCAATCAGGGTAGTGTCTGACCAATCTTAGTACTGTTATTGTTAAGAGAGCTGTTATTCCGGATACTCGGGGATGGTGTGGAGGTTTATCATCTGAAGATTCCTGTATTTGTGAGCTTTGTGGGTCCCTAGTTGATGAGAATTGTTTCCAGCGGTGCCAGCCTAAATATAACCTGTACTGGGGTGGGTATCCTTTAGAGGATTATCATAGCATGTTAGGCAAAGTGTTAAATCAAACTGATTGCTGGGTGTGTTCACATGTGCCACAGGGACAGCATAATGTAGGGTTGGTGCCATTTCCGCTGAATATCACAGAAATTTTAGAATTACAGAAAGGGAAAACCTTGGATGGAAAATTCCTCTCATCCAAACCACCTCATTTCAAACTCTATCAATTCCAAGTATCACTTTTGTGTTTAAACATAACCAACCCCAATAAACCCGGGAGTTGGGAAGTGACAGGGAATAATCAGACGATGACCTTCTCACAAAGAGCTGATAATTAGTCCATAAACGATGATGTGTTACGCTCAATTAAATCTAGTGGGAGACATTTTAGGTACCGGTATGCATTGAGTTCCACTAAAGAAATGATTGGTAAGGTGCCAGATGGTTATTGGGCTAAAATAATACAGCCAGAAACTTGCATGTACCAGATGGAAGACCCAGAAATAGGATTGTTTGCAAGGGAAATGTGCTTAAAGATAATGATGCATACCATTCCTTATGTTCTCCCTGATAATGTATATTTTATATGTGGAAGAAAAGCGTATAAGTGGCTCTCCCCGAGTTCCGAAGGTTTGTGTTACCTGGGAAGAGTAGTCCCAGAAGTTATGACCCTCACACATGTTGAAATGCTTGGTATACATAAAAACACACCGTCACCATATCTTCACACACAATATGAACACAGAGGCAAACGAAATGATACCTGGTGACGTGCACAAATCCACTCAGTTAATTAATGAGACAACTGGCTTTCAAGTTCTAGTCGCATTGGATCCCACCAGGATCGCTCGGGGTACATTAAACTTTAGATATATTCAGGAACTTGCTAAATTGATAGATAATATCACCGAGATGTACGATGACACATTCAGGTATACAGGGAGAGAATTGCAAGTGTACAAGAAAGAATCGGTGCAACACAAATTATTTAACTGCTGTTACTGGAGGGTGTTGTGTAACGTTGGCCACCCAATTTGGAGTAAAATGTTGCACCTATGTCACCAATGATACCAGCGACCCTAAGGAAGTGATAGACCGGAAGATGGATGAAATTCTGCAGCTAAAATGGGAATTTCGTAATAACCATAATGCTTCAGTGGCTGAAATAGGGGAGAAGATAGAAGGATGGGTTTCATGGCTGAACCCAGTGAAATGGTTCTCAGGTCTAGGGGAATGGGTCCAGGAAGTGATCACCAGCATCGGCAAATTCTTAATCCTTATACTGATTGTCATCTTAATAATTGGCCTATGTGTCCGGTGTGTTCCTATTGTGTTGAAGTGTGGAAAATGTAAAAATAGAGTAAATCGAAATTATGATGGTGGTCAGTATGAATACCGAGGTAAATACAGAACTGCATTACAACCCTGAACTAGGAAATACCATAATTTAATGTATTATATTTAGACCTGCATAGAATGTATTATTGAAATGTTATTTTAAAACACGTCAGATAATGTAGTCTCAAATTTCCCCCTCAAGACTGCCTTTATAGGACTGGTGTATCCCCACACCTTTCACATGATCTTCCAAGATCCGCGGTGTGCGTATAATAGTAGTTTTATGTCCCCACTCAGAGACACATTATTGATGGATTAAGAACCACCTTGTGCCATCCCATAACACTAAATAGTATATAAATGTAAGCCTAAATTAATTTTAAAATCAGATTGTGATAGCATGTTGTTCGCTATCAAAGGGTGGACTGTCGAAGCTGGATAATTGGCTGACAAGATCAGTTTAAAATTGGATTGCAGCGACGCCATCTTGGAAATGAGATCGCAAGACGCGATTTTGCGAATGGCCGCCTAAGCGCCATTTTAAATAAACTCACACTTTAGTACATGTGGCGATATTACTATTAGCATCATGCGATTGCATCTGTCACCATTTCTCATACACACATTAATACGCACAATTGCGCTGTTAACTAGTCGCATATTAGCGAATGCATAAGACCCTGTATGAAAACGCTGAATATTAGCTCCATGCACACGCATCTGCTCCAAGTTAACTAGCGTCTTTACATCAAACCCCACATACTCACACATTACATATTCGCATACAAGGTTCCATAAGCTATAAGGGATAAGATTCGAGTATGCACATTTATTATCATTGCTAGGAAATAAAGGTTATTTCGTAACTAAGGTTTTATATGTGATAAGTAAGCCATGTTTGGTATTGCACTGATGCGTACTCTCTCAACAGTATTCCGGTAATATCAATGGAGAGATCGCAACATGCATTCTCAACTTATGGGCCGCAGAGACTTCAAGCAACAAAATGTACATTATATGAACAACTATTAGGATTTGCATGAGGCGGGAAACCAGAGACCACCAGTTGTTAGAGGCTGGGCTGTGTCTATTTGAACCAACCTGTTAAATGCCTTGTAACATATGCCCTCTCCTTTAGGACCAATGGTATTAGCAACAAACTTCTCTATTGTGTTGTCTATTTCTGGTGGGTATAAATGTGTGCTCTGACCCTGGGTTCCTAGTCTTCGTGCTGAATGCTGGTTGACGAGGGGTTTCTTGCTGATGCCTACATCTGGACCAGAGTGCGCTGCGTATGTATAATTGTACTTGGGTCTGTATAATCTCTTTGCGCTAAGATTATATGAGAATCATAGCGTGTAACTGCTGTACTTTTACTTGAATAATACTTTGTGCTTTGGAACCACAGGTTCTAGGTCTGGAGTCTTTATTTACTGTATGACTGCGTACGCAAATTAGCGTCATCCTTAGAGGTTTATAGGCAGGATATTAGAAGGTATAGGCAGGGGTATATAGAGGTTCAAAGGCAGTTTCGTTAGTGGACTAACCCAAAACAGTTTTTGCAAGATTCACCCCTCTCACACATAGTTTACTGTCACATAGCATTCAAACTCGTTTTTCTCGTGCGTTGTAAAAATGATTAATTCAAAAGTAGAGCAAAAAGTGTTAAATTAAAATTTTTAGCTAGATTGAACAAAACGCCCACCGAACCTTACCATATTTTACCAGAGACTTAAAGGAAAGATGTCACGTGCACATGTTTAAGTGGCACAAAGATAATGCGAGTCATGAGGATGTTGAAAGTTAGTAATGCCCTGGAAGGCCTTGCACATCAAAAACAAATGAAAATGTGGAAAAAATTGACCATCGACAATGAAACTGTAAAGGCGCATATAAACTACAGGATTAAAATGAACAATTATATTGTTCAATAATTCATTCATCGTGCAGTAATTATGCCAGCAACGACCAGCGATATGCACTCCCGCTGGTCGTTGTCGGCATATGTCATCGCCTGAACATGCAGGCCAACCTGACGAGATCGTCAGGTTGTGCATGTTCAGGGATGAGGGAGGGTGCCTGAACTGAGCAACATATCGTTCAGTGTGGGCACATTATCCACTGCACAGTATGAAGAACAATTGCACAATTACGATGTTGTAATCGTACAGTCATTCTACACTCGTGTACTGGATATGCGCCTTAAGGCAAGTTTTGCGTCAAGATCTTAACATGACAAACGTTTGTGCGAAGATGGTTCCAAGGCTTCTCACTGCTAAGCAGAGAGAAAATTGAAAGCAAATTTGTAGACATTTTAGAACAAATTCAAGGGGAGTCACATTTTTTAAAGTTAACTATGATGAAACATGGTTCTTCCAGTACTATCCGGAGACAAAACGCCAGTCCATGTGATAGAAAACACCATCACCGAGAATGAAGAAAACACATCAAAGCGAATTCAAAGGCATGTTAATTATTTTCTTTGATAACTGTTATTTTGGAACACTGTAACAGAAGGCACAACGGTGAATCAACATTAATACAAAAATGTTCTAGCAACTTTGTGGGAAAGATTAAGGGCCATAGTTGTTGAAAAATGGTTTCAACCTCCATCAGTACAACGCATCAGCCCACACAGCTCTGTGAAGCAGTTTTTGACCAAGAAACAAATTGCAGTGCTAGAACACCCTCCATACTTGCCAGACCCAGCACTGTGTAACTTCTTTCTTTTATCAAAAGTCAAATCTGTACTCAAGGGTACTCATTTTGAATCAGTTACTGAGGTAAACAAAACAACGGAGCGATTGAGACAGCTGACAGATAATGAGCTACAGCACGGCTTTGACCACTGGAATATAAGAATGCAGTGGTGTGTGGATGCAGGAAAGTACATAGATGGGAAACAGAGTTAAAATGTACTTAATATAAATTAAACAAATTATAGCATCAGACTCATTATTTAATAGCCACACCTGATAGACCTTGATCTTTCAAATCTTGCTTAGCAATATGATCTCTAGTAACGGGAAGCCGACTGCCTAAATACCGGCAGCCGGCTTCCCGACTGTCATATCCCGGCAAGGGTGAAATGCCGGGCGTCTAGATGTAGACGCCCGCATTTCCCCGACGCCGGGAGACCGGCATCCCGATCGTAGTGATGCCGCGAGCGGACAGCCACAGGGGGGAGGGGGACTTAGGGTTAGGCAACCCCCCCTGGGGGACTTAGGTTTAAGCAGCAGGGAAGGGGGTGGTTAGGCACTTAGAGGGAGGATTAGGGTTAGGCACTTGGGGGGGAAGTTAGGGTTAGGTTAGTAGATACTTACCTATCCACGATCGAGATTTCCAGCGCTGTCGGGCTTCCGCTGCTTCTAACTCTGCTCGTCGGGCTGCCGCTGACGGGAATTATTTCATACCCATTCCCTAGTAACACTTGCTGCATTCAAGCAAGTTTTAATCTGTTCAGAAAGCTGAATTATTTATTTTGGCTGGGAATTACATTACTCCATTCCTTTTATTCTGCCATAAAGTTTCTTCACATACAGCACAGACGGTGTAATGGTTAGTGTTACTGCCTCACAGCACTGAGGTCATGGGTTCGATTCCCACTACGGCCCTAACTGTGCGGAGTTTGTATATTCTCCCTGTGCTTGCGTGGGTTTCCTCCGGGTACTCCCACACTCCAAAAATATACTGGTAGGTTAATTGGCTCTCCTCAAAAATTGACCATAGTGTGTATGTTTGTGAGCATGTGGTAGAAAATATAGATTGTAAGCTCCACTGGGGCAGGGACAGATGTGAATGGTAAGATATGGTAATGGTAAGCGCTGCGGAATGTGTGCGCTATATAAATAACTGGTAATAATAATAATACAGCACAAATATTGTGAAAAGGCATCTTTATTGCAGTATCTACAACAAAATTTTGTAAAAAGATTCCAATTAATAACCAACTATCTGATTGATGAAAAGATTATAAAGGGGGGAAAAAAAAATTCCTGTTCTGCCAATTATCTGTGAGCGGATCAAGAAAATGTAACGTAAAAAATACCAACTCGCTGAATCCGACAATGTTTGGGTTGGGATATCAAGATTTTTTTTTTTTTAACCTTTTGAGAATTCCCGATTCCGCAATACGTAGAATGGGAAATTTCCACGATAGCCGACAGATATATGGGGCAGGGGACAGGGAACTTTACCTTTTACCCCAAAATATATTTAGCTACACCAACTTTACCAACTTGGTTTGAAAGGAAGGAAATCATATAGTAGTGCCCCCATAGTTATGCCCGTGGAGTAGTGCCTCCATATAATGCCCCTGTAGTGCCTCTTGTACAAAAAAAATAAAACACTTTAATCCCCGCTCCTGCATCCGCTACCGTCCTGTCCGCTCGGCTGCTCCTCAGAACTATTGGAGAGATGTCATGACGTCTCTCCCATAGTGCACAGAAGAGAACTCCAGCCTCTGGCCAACGCGGCGCTGCACGGAAGGAGCATATAACATCTCATCGGGCGTCCAGCGTAGAGCCTCCCTGCAGCACAGCCAGGCATGCATATGAATCATTCTATATTATGGCTGTCCGTCCATTACCCCCAGGAAGTTAATTTTTACCCCATGTGGGGTAATTTACCACTGCATTAGGGGTTACTTTAAGAAAGTGTCTTTCGGTAGTTTATCAGGCTCCAAGTGCTTTAAGAGGTTATTGAAATTTCATTCAAAAACTGTGTGTGTATATATCAAATAAGCATAGGAAGGTGTACACAGTTGTCAACATACTTTGCCAAGTAGTGGTCAATGCACAGCCAATTATTGCAGAAATGTACCCGAAAATGAAACGCTGCTCTTATGCTGCCCATCCACTAGGCGATTAAAGCTAGCGATGGAGCGATAACGACGGTCATTATTGCTCCATCGCTCGGTAATCGCCAGCAAATCGGGCAGTAAAAGGTTCAAAACGACCAGCGATGCGCCCGCTGGTCGTTTTACCATCAATCATCGCCTGAACATGACGACCGCCGTCAGGTTACTATGTTCGGGGATGATTGATCAGCATACACTGAACATTGTGCAGTTCACCCCGCAGGAGACGACTGCGTCGTAATTGTGCCGTCGTCCCCCGCATCATCTATTGGATGGGAAGCTTTACCAATAACACAGGTTTACAAAAATAAACACTTTCTCAAGAACTAAATAAACTGAATTCAAAAATGTATTTGAGCTGAATTTGAATATGCATACACTTTTTTTTTTTTTTTTTTAAATCGCACAGGGTTTTTTGTGATACAAGTTTAAAGTTTTATAAAAATACAGTAGTCTAAATTATAAATAAAAACCTCATTCTGGCTGTCCTGCACAGTTGTAGAGGATTATTTTGGGGCATATTTTGCCTTTGGGATGGCTCTCTTCCTGATTCAGCAATATACTAGAACTCCATTTGCCTTGGTACCTCTTTGGTACAAGAAACTTCACTATGTAAGTAAGGCCTTATTGCAGATGGTAAGGTAGGATAGCTAACTATATTTTGTTTTAGATGTAATTCCTCTAATACTAGCTAAGCAGATATAGCAATCAGTTGAATGGTCCTTCAGTTCCCTCCAAATATCATATGTGAACCACTTTTCCAGCCAGTGAGAAGCCTAACACACGATACATAGCAAATATGTGGGGCCCAGTTCTTAGCCAGATCAAAACTTTACACTAAAAGTAAAAGTTCATAACACCTTTTTTTATTATTTACAAGTGGCGTGACATTTCGCCTCAGATTTGAAGGAAATAATAGCTACAATGTCATATGATTATGTACAGTCAGGTGCATAAATATTGGGACATTGACAGAATTTTCATATTTTGGCCTCTATTCACCACCACAATGGCTCTGAAATGAAACAAACAAGATGTGCTTTAACTGCAGACTTTCATTTAATTTGAGGGTAATTACATCCAAATCAGGTGAACGGTGTAGGAATTACAACGTTTCTATACGTGCCTCCCACTTTTTAAGGGGCCAAAAGTAATGGGACAAACTAAACAATCCTAAATCTAACTTTCACTTTTTAATACTTTGTTGCAAATTATTTGCAGGCAGGGGCATTTTCCCTTCAGTTTTGTCTTCATCAAGTGAAATGCATGCTCAATCGGATTCAGGTCAGAGGATTGACTTCGCAATTGCATAACATTCCACTTTTTAGCCTTTAAGAACTCTTTGGTTGCTTTTGCAGTGTGCTTCGGGTCATTGTCCATCTGCACCGTGAAGCGCCATCCAATGAGTTCTGAAGCATTTGACTGAATATGAGCATATAATATTGCCCGAAACACTTCAGAATTCATTCTGCTGCTTTTGTCAGCAGTCACATCATCAATAAATACAAGGGAACCAGTTCCATTGGCAGCCATAAATGCCCACGCCATGACACTACCACCACCATGCTTCACTGATGAGGTGGTATGTTTTGGATCATGAGCAGTTCCTTTCCTTCTCTTCCCATCACTCTGGTACAAGTTGATCTTTGTCTCATCTGTCCATAGGATGTTGTTCCAGAACTGTAATGGCTTTTTTAGATGTTTGTCAAACTCTAATCTGGTCTTCCTGTTTTTGTGGCTCACCAATGGTTTACATCTTTAATGAACCCTCTATATTCACTCTTGTGAAGTTTTCTCTTGATTGTTGACTTTGACACATATACACCTACCTCCTGGAGTGTTCTTGATTTGGCCAACTGTTGTGAAGGTGTCATTCTTCTGTCAATCACCACAGTTGTTTTCCGTGGTCTTCCGGTGTTACGGAGCTCTCCGGTGCATTCTTTTTAAGAATGTTCCAAACAGTTGATTTGGCCACACCTAATGTTTTTGCTGTCTCTCTGATGAGTTTGTTTTGATTTTTCAGCCTAATGATGGCTTGCTTCACTGATAGTGACAGCTCTTTGGATCTCATATTGAGAGTCGACAGCAACTGATTCCAAATGTCACACCTAGAATCAACCCCAGACCTTTTACCTGCTTAATTGATAATGAATGACGAGGGAATAGCCCACACCTGTCCATGAAATAGCTTTTGAGTTAATAGTCCCATTACTTTTGGCCCCTTAAAAAGTGGGAGGCACATATAGATAATTCCTACACCGTTCACCCGATTTGGATGTAATTACCCTCAAATTAAATCTGAAAGTCTGCAGTTAAAGCACATCCTGTTTGTTTCATTTCAAAGCCATTGTGATGGTGGATAGAGGCCAAAATATGAAAATTCTGTCAATGTCCCAATATTTAGGCACCTGACTGTATATCAATTCTGCACTAAAATTCCTAGGACCTCTATTAACAATGTTTTACAACTTATGACCAGTTCTAAGAAGCCTGACATCACCAACCTTACAAAAGGAAGTTACATTGTGAATTGTATTGTTGGTTATTTTACATAAATGCACATTATAGCATGTTTTCTGTGTATGCAGAATAAGGCAAATCTTGATGTGAGTCAGTGCAGCTTTGAGACAGCAGCATTGTTAGTATACTACATTAAACTAAATGGAAGATGAGAAAGCATAAACACACTGCATTAATAGGGTATATGTTGGCCCAAGCAATACATAGCTGTACTCCTTTTTGTTAAAAAAAAAAAGTATCTTAGTACAGAACAAAACGAGTTAAACAATTAAAAGGAACACCATTTATTTTTCAAACTTTAAAACAAAAAAAATAAAAAATAAAAACAAATAAAATAAAAAAAAACAGCAGATGGTCACAACAATTTAGTCATTTTCAAAACCACACAAACTTTAAGTACAAAAGCACCACTAATTATTGCTGTAGAAAATGGCATGGAAACATTAAAAGATGCACAGTAAAAAAACAAAACATTGCTGTATGCACAAGACTTTGTTTTCTTAAAAGCAATAAGATATGTAAAATAGCCTCAAGCACACTACTAATGCTATACTTTTTAGATTTTTAAAACTTGCAGACAAGGAGAAAAATCAAATCAGCAAAGCATGAATATGAACAGGAAAATGTTCATGTACATTATATATGTAAAAGTTAAACTACCATAGTCCTAAAAAAATTAGCCTTTACAAAATACTTGAGAAAAATATTTTTTTTCTTAAAGTTCTTCAAGAGGTACGTAAAATCAACGAAAGTTTTCCATGACCAGTTTATTCTTTGTCACCCACTGCTTCAGTTTTCTGTGCCTGTGTGATAAAACAGAGAAACAGGGTTATTTCCTATGGTGATGCTGCGACCTCAACCCCTAACATCTACTCAGGAGTTTACTGTAGAAAAAATAAAAAAAAAATTCTTCTGTAGATGTGAATATTTACATAAAAAAGGCCCTTTTCTATGCAAACTTCAGTTAAACTTGCTATGTTTTAATATTACAAACTCAGAAGCCTTACCTGGAAGTTTAGTTTCCACACAGAATAGCACCACACTACTAGCTTTCTATGCACTGCACACAAAAAAATGATCTACCATACCCTTAACTTTCACTGTTTCAATCTGCCCTTTTATTGACAGTGTGCTGGGCAGGGCACCTCTGGATGTGGAAACATTAACAGTTGAGCGAGAGATGCGAATCTGCAATATTATGGGCAATAAAAAGAAGCATTATGAACATGCAATCAATGGCTGTATGACTGTAAAATACACCACCACTGACTCATCTGTGAAATGTACCTCATCAATTCTATTTTCACCATTTTCAGATGGAGCAGTACCTTCCTTTCCAGCTTCTTGTTTTTCTTCCTTCTTCCCTTTAGCACCTTTGTTTGCCTTTGTTCCTGGCTCCTTCTTTAATAATAATAAAAAATAATATATATGTATATATTTTATACATACAGGGGGAGGAATCATTTTTATTTACATCAGTTTCTGGTTTAAAAAAAACCCAACAACTTTTTCAACCCTACTATTACGCAATTATAAAACCTCCTGATAACAAGTGTGTATTCAATTTATTTATGTTGTCTTAGTGGGAGATCCATGCTTGAGATACACCAATATCCCATGCAAGACAAAACTATTCTATTAAATTTAGATGGATCAATTTTTTACTGTCATTTTCTTTATAAACAAATCCAGTTGGCATTGCATATACTATTAAGAAGCAGATGTCTCTGATGACATACCACTAATTCTACCTCAGTAACTAAAGTACACATTCGATTTTGTGTATATCAAAAAAATTAAATGAGTACATTTCAGGATCAATTTTTCATAAATCGCTTTAAATATGTAAAAGTATATGTATTTTTGTCTGGTTTAGCCTTATAATGAATGCAATAAAAAAAAAGTATCTCAATAGGATACCTTTACACCTCTCACAAAATATATTAGGCTGATTAAATATGAAACTAATTCCCAGAGAGTCTAGAACAGTGAATGTAATATCATGCATTCCTAAACAGAGGACCAACTAAAAATTGCCATACAGCGTATGAAGGCGGCCAAAAATAGATGAGGGGCTGCATTTACACTTCAGCCACAATTGCTAGATAACATGTCTTTTTCATACCCCAATCAATAAGGAAATTGCAAATCAGTATATATTACTAAAAATAATAGGTTAACTGGCAGAGTCACAACTGAAGTTTAATTAGACGACTCAGATGTTAGCATTGTTCAGGACATCCCTAAATCAAGTTACTTAAGGAAAAAAAAAAAAAAAAAAAGGAAGGAAGGAAGAGACTACCTTGGCTGCAGCTTTTTTTGGTTTTGCTTCAGGTTTAGTAGGGGCAGGTTTCTAAAAATAAGAAAATAAATGTTAGTATAGACACACACAAAGAACACACAATTGAGTGAATAAAGTGTCAAATACTACCCTATCATAGGATCTTAAATACAGTAAGGTATTACTTTTTTTATACAATAGCCATATATTTTAAGTGGCTGGAGTGCTCAGTCAAAAATAAATATACTATATTATATACACATTCCACAAATAGGTGATATTTTGAAATAATGTTGACAGTACATAGATTCAATTATATAACTGGGTAAATACGTAATCATACATGCCTATAGCCTGAGACATTAATGGCTTCAGGATAATAGGTAGGTTTCATGTTTGTACTGCATGAAAACCACCTCCTGCACTCCACCAGAAAAAAAAAAAAAAAAAAAAAAAAGAATTGTCCTCACATACTTAAGCAGACCCCATACACGGTGCGATTTTTTTACACAATGTGCACAATCGTAACGATCAATTGTGCACATCGTGAGTTGTTTCTGTGTGTATACGATGCGCGTCCCCGCAGTCGTATAGTTGGATCGTAGCTCTTACTGCAAAACAGGAAAATCTACGATCTTTTGAGAACAATGTGATACACCTATGCATCTTATCCTTTGATCGTAACGATCAATCGTACACCATTTGACCACATCGTATGCAGAATGTCAAGGGCAACCGTACAACACATCTTACCAACTTTGAATCGCACAGTGTATGGGGGCCTTTACTTTTGCTCTTGTATGTGACAACAGAACATCAGTTCTCATGTTTGCATACAACTACAAACACATAGGTTTTGCAAATAAGACCAAATAAAAAAAAAATAAGAAAACCTCTCTGTGGACAATATAATTCACAATAGCAGCATTTTCTGAAGCAGATATTTAAGGTGCCTGCAATAACAATATCAAGGTAAAACGGATTTCAGATAAAATACTTACCGACGACAATCTTGCCGATCTTCTGGTTGGCTAAAAAAAAAAAAAAGTGAAATAGAATATTCTGTGAGCATTTATTATATACAATGCAGATAAGAGTCTTGAGACTAAAGAAATTGCATCTACAGGGGTTGGATTAAATTCCAGAACAGCACACACCTAGGAGTTGTAAGGGAAAACTCTCAATGTCGGCCCTACCGTACAAGTCCTAGCGCTCCCACTAGACTGTTTCAGTAGGGCACTGTGTCCTGTCCGATTTAAAACACTAAAATGCGCCCTGTCCTTATGGAGGCGCTCCAATGAAACAGCCTACTAGTGCAATCCCCACCCGCAAACAGGAGTGTAGCTCACACACAGGAAGTTGGGGAAAGTTGCGGTAAAACAATCAGGCGAGTGAATAGATGATGCTGAGCACACGCCATCTGTTTACCCTGCATGTGGAGCTTGGGGGCAGCACAGCATCTCCATGAGTGCTGTGCACACCCCCTATGGTGATGAAAAGGTGGCGCATCACTGCCACTTCCCTTTGTTTGAGCATCCTGGCACCTTTGTCGTTCACAAAGGTGTCCTTTTTGCTGCCAGCTGCCATTTTCCCCTTGCAACTGTATGGACACTACAACCGATGTATGCAGCCGCCGCGATGACCGGCAGCACATCGCGTTCAATTGAACCCTCCCATATAGTAGGTTTGGACAGTAGTGTTCACTCTAGGTCTGGCGACAGAGCTCCGAACCTAGAGTAAGGGGCACTTCTACGAGCGCCCGAAAAGGGGGCATGTTTTTATGACTCATCCCCTTTTCGTAACTCTTGGGGGCGTGCCCGGCACTCACAGACATGCCGGGCAGCCCCCAAGTGCTCGGCATCCATTCACCGGCGGTGACCACCGCTCTGCCATTTTCCCCATCCGCGGGACACTGTGGCCCGCGGGTGGACAGAACCCGCAGGCTGTTTCAGCGGGGCACCACACTGGAAGGCAGGGTGCTTTCTTCCCTTCAGAAATAGGGTAGGGCGCGGCACCCTGCTAGAACAGATTCCAGTAAAAGTACAGCCAACACATCCCTCCTACTAGTGGCTCCAATTTTGCTGAACTGCAAAGTAATTTCTCATTATGCCAACTGATGAATTTCCCTCCTGTTTTTAATGTGCCTACCAGACACAAATTTGTAGTTACCATTACTGTGTACAATTTTAAAAGAAGTGTTACACTTAGAATGCACACAAAACCCATTTTTTATTTCAAATTCTTTAAGGCTAATGCACAGGTTCTCAAATAGTCTTCAGAATACCAAACAGTGTATGTTTTCCAGGTCTACTCACAGAATCGCAAGTCAAATAATTTGCTCCACCAGCGAATATTTTAAAATATGTTGGTGTGTAATGAATACACACCTGTGCACCTGCTAGGTGACCTGTATGGGGTCCTGAGGACAGAGGGGGTCATTCAGACCCGTTCGCGAGCGGCAGTACGCTCGCAAGCGGGTCGATGTTCCCCACTGTTTTTGCGCACGACGGAGGGTGCTCTGTCGTGCGCATGCGCGAGACCCGGGGAACGACGGGCTTTCCATCGCTCCGGGTCTCGCACCAAAGGGGGCGTGCTGTCGATTGACAGCACACCCCCTTTGGTGGGCGTGCCTGAGAGACGGAGGCGTTCCCATGGGAACGCCTACCGTCTGAAACCGGCCCCACTGACATCACTAGTGATGTCAGTGGGAGTGATTTTGGCTCTGATAGAGCCAAAATCACTACAGGGCAGGGAGACCCTACCGCAGGGTCTCCGTCGCAAGTCCGATGGTCGCGATGGTCAAGACCATCGCGACCATCTTTTTGGCCGCTCGCATATGCTGTGGGTGGTCACCCACAGCTATACGAGCGGCCAGGAGGCCGCTCCATTTTCATGGAGGAGGGCCCTGATTCAGAGCAAGCGCTCTGGTCAGAGCGTTCAGCTCTGAATCAGGCCCAGAGTTTGAGAATCAGTGGGCTAATGCATAAGACAGCAGGCACCAACACATTGATGAATTGAAATTACACAATAAAATAGAAATACAGTAACATATGGGAGTAGCAACTGCTTAAGTTATTTTGCATAATCAATTATGTAACAAATTTTGGACTAATCAAATACGTGCAGACTACCTTAAATATGTTCATGTAAGAAAAACTGGAATGGGCTAGGTCAGTAGTTCCCAAACTGTGTTCCGAGACTAGTTTGGGGAATATTTAGCCATACTATACCACTGGTAGAGATTAATAGTCAGCTCTGGTCCAGTGAATATATAATACAGCAGACTCAATACAGTACTGAGAAAACAGAAGTTACACTTACCTCCTGTTTAGTTACTTTGCCAGCATCCTTGGCTTCAGCACCTTCTGGAGACTGTAATAGAAAATAAACCAAATATTTATAAACTTATCAGGGAAT
Organism: Taudactylus pleione; assembly: GCA_031769625.1. Classification (NCBI taxonomy): domain Eukaryota; kingdom Metazoa; phylum Chordata; class Amphibia; order Anura; family Myobatrachidae; genus Taudactylus; species Taudactylus pleione. The sequence continues at coordinate 12,033,789 of JAUIMM010000014.1, forward strand.
ACATTAAAACAATGACCAGATTTACCTTACAAAAGAGAACAGAAACAATGCGCACACACCAGAAAGTTCACCAAGCAAAATATATAAGATAGTAAGCATAGTTTGAACAGTCTTCTCCTATGCTCTACTTTCCAAGTTTTTTGTGCTGAATGATGCAATGTCTCCCTCATAGGAGGCGCAATTAAGCAGATTGATAAACATTGCTCCACAATGAAATTGCAAAAACAATTAATTGATTAGATATAACCCTAAATTTTTTCAAGTAAACCATACTAACTACTTAAGAAACAAAGGGGGAGATTTATCATATTGTGGAGAGAAAGTTGCTCAAGATGGACCGATGATTAGTCAATTTTGCTCCCAATATAGTGAGCTGCACTCACTAAGTCGTTCATGTAGTTTTTGGTATGGTTCAGAAAATGAAGCGTGTACTGGACCTCAGCAGAGGTCTGCTTATTAATTATAACTCCCCTACGTAGACAAGACGATTTGGGATTGAAATAAACGATTATTGGGTAGTGTGTACGCCAGGGGTCTTCAACCTTGGCCCTCCAGCTGCTGTGGAACTACACATCCCAGCATGCACTGCCACCTTTTTGATATAATAGCATGCTAAGACTATGGCAGTGCATGCTGGGATGTGTAGTTCCACAGCAGCTGGAGGGCCAAGGTTGAAGACCCTGGTGTACGCTATATATCAGCAGTTTTTGTGATATTTTTGACTGGTAGGAATCAGTCAGAATCTAATAGTGTGTACCCAGTTTAACTCTGGCAACACCTCCCCTTGGCTCTTGACTACATCCCATCTAACTGCTATAGACACAAAACAAAGGGTAAATAACCCAAAATTCTGCATTAAATTCTGCCCGGAACAATTTGAAAAAAGTCTAGATACTTAGTAGTCATCTACTTTACTTAGTAGTCATCTACATTAATAAGTTTTTAAATAAAGTGCCAGGTTTTTAAACAACCTCACAAACCAAAGCAATATCTGTAAAATTGGAATCAAATTGTAGTTCGTAGTTGTGTTCTTAAAACGGAATCCTTAGCAACATATCATATAGCAGCAACAGTGTTGTTGCTATATATTAAGTAGACACTTTCAAAACACACATCCTGTTTTAAGCTTCCAGTTATTTCAGTAAACTGTTGCAGCCAACAATGATTTTAACGGAATATGCTTAAGCAACATCACCCATTAAAGAGCAACATGGTCACTGGGAAAAGAAAGTAGTTTACATTAAAATCATCAATATACTGAATAACAAAATATTGGAGGAAACCGAATATACTCAGTTTAAAAAGGTAAACAACTACACACATGAAATTTACGATAGCTACAATGTAACCCTCCTGTTAGTTGTGCACAGGTAACACATGGTCTCAAAGCATTGTTTAGGTATAGAATTTTACTCAAATGGCAAAAATAATTGACTTTAAAGAATTCCATGTCCCAGCAACTTTTTTTTTTTTGCTTGTGTCGAAAATGTTGCAGTCCTATGAAACAATGAAAAGAATATGGTGTACAACTAACAATTACACAAAGCTAGCTAGAAAAGCCTAGAGCTTAGTCTCCATTGTTTAAAGCGTAGTAAAAGAATATACCTGAACTACTTTAAATTTTCTAGTGAATGACGCTGTTAGATTATTTCAGTGGGAGGTTAAGCAGTGATCAGCAATCTGCTGAAATATAAAGATCATGTGGTCAAAACAGCAATATTTAAGGCTATGGGGTAGATTAACTAAGCAATGGATTTTCAAAACCCACAATTTTGCCGACTTTGCCCACAATATTTAAAAAGGCAAAGATAGTAAATGCTAACCCAGACTGGGTTTGCCATATATATTTTAGACTTTTATATCTAGCAGTCAAAAACTGCAAATATCAATTGGCTAATATCCCTAAATTATTATTAGTAAAGAAAAAAAAAAAAAAAAATTGATGAATTTTACCTGCTGAAGTACTACATAAAAATTAACATTGTTAGTGTAAATTTAAGCTAGCTTGGCCAGAACCAAAGAATTTCATGAAAGCTGCGGTTTAATGCAAAAAAACAACAACAAAAAAAAAAAAACACACAATATCGGTTCACCACTAAGGAATCACACTATATTTTTTCCTACTCAGAGCTCTCTGCAGTCAGCCACTGATTTCATACCAGAAGGCTTTAAAATTTGTGTGTGTGTGTATATATATCACATACACACACTCACACTAGTAAATAATATAAAAGGATAATGAAAATCCGTTAGCTGCTTAGTTTTGGAACAGGGATGGATAATGAAAAACAAAAAAAGATAAAAAAAAATATATATTATATATATATATATATATATATATATATATATATGGGGTTTAAACAAAATTAACAGTAAATAGAAAAAGAACTGCACTTCAGAGGGTTTCAGGGTTAAAAGGATGACAGATGTCCATCGGAGGTTCAAAGAGGCTGGTTAACAAAAGAGTTAGGTCTCAGCCCTTCTCAAGCACACGTGCCAGCAGCGGTTTTGCGCCAAGAGTAGTTTTCCAAATACAAATCAATCAGGACACAACAGATACCATAACTATACTAACTATTAAAACACCACCAGGTTAACATTAAAATGCTTAGATTGAAAGGCTTTGCCAACGAATCAGGCATATACATATTACTACATTATTGCACTTAAAATTGCTTTTCAGATTTATGAAATACAGCAATATTTAAAATATCACTTTTTAAATAGTCATTAAAATATTTGCTTATTTTTTTTCTTTTACTCACAAGCCTTTGTGGAAACACAATCTCAGACAAGTCACACGCCTATTAATGCTACATATGGATATATCTTGCCTCACATGGTCAAACTAACATGCAAAAGGTAACGCTAAGCTCAAAAGACAAAGATGGTCGCTCTATTCCACACACGCAAACTTTCCTGGAATGTGGGAACATGTCCTGCTCAGTCAGTGGAGTGGGGGCTGCATGGTACTGTAGGCCCAGCAGTGCCCAAACTGCTAAGTGTGACACGAGTCATGCGGGCTCCAGAAACATGGACGCCACAGCTCTCCCCTCTTTCCAGGAGCCGTCATTGAGCATGGCCAATAATGGATAGAAAATGGATGAGGACCTCACCCCCTACATACACGACCCGTAAAAACAGCTACTTTTTAGATATTTGTGCGGTATATGCACACTGTATGGAGAAGAAAAGGATTGGAGAAAATAATTGTGGTGACAGAAAAGGCGCGGTAGCCGGGGGGCCCCACATGCAGACAAAGCGGTGAGAGCGCATCGCAGCGGGGCCGCCTATAAAGGTGTGCTGGCATAAACCGAAACCTAATATGACCGGGATGAGCAGCCTCACCTTTCTTTTGGGCATTGTGGTCCGTGGATAAAGGCTCGGCCTCGCAGCTGGATGAGGAAGCTGATGGTTATCGTGCTGCTGTAAAGGAAGCGCAGTGACTGAAGCCTCACTGCCGCTTTCCGCACAACTACAGTCTCCCCCTCTCCACCTCCAATCCTGGCTCGTTCAGCAACGCGCTATTCTCATTGGAGGAAGGTAGTTTACAAATGTTATGGGCCACGCCCATCCACTGTGTAAGCCGCCCAAGACCGTGTCGTAAATGGGCACGGCACACACAACCATGACAGCGGTGATTTACTACAGCCACACCTCTCGCCGTGCTCCCACCTACCTTTTACAACGGACCTATAGAGAGATGGGAGCAGGCGAGGCTTCAGCAGTTGGAATGTGATGGAGTAGGCGTCGTTTGCAGACGTCAGGGTCTTGCCGTGGCGGTTGAGGTTCTCTCTAGCCGTTGAACGTGGCGCTAGCCCCGCCCCTCGGTGCAGTTGGCTGTTTATATTTGAATTGTGTGATGAGCGCGCTATTTTACTGTGGTGGTGACGGAACCGCCATTTTGCAGCTGAAAGAACGTAAGCGAGGAAGCTCTTTTTGTGCTGAATGCTCGTTCAAAATGACGGGTCATGATGGTTCGCCTACAGTCTCCATAGTACTGTTTATTGTGCATATGTATTGGGGAGTATGTGAAATATATGTTCTGTGGCATTCTTAGCTTATGTACATTTATGAAAACGAGTATTACAGAGAACAAACAGTATATTTGATGTTGGTTTTCCACTAACAGGCAGTATGTTTTGACTGCCAGATGGTATGATATCAATGATGATTGGGGTATATATATATATATATATATATATATATATATATATATATTATTCCCTTTGATTAGACAAAGATGGTAAGGGTTATAGAAATGGGTAAATAACACATCACAGTACATGACCTGTGAAATGCAATCCGTAGCTACATTTATAGGGGTCAATCTAATTAGGTATGAGTGGGGTCTTGCAAGATGTTCTCACCGCTAACTTGCACTAAAGGCCCCCATACATCAGAGATGGATTGCAGCAATCGTGCAATTTGCAATCGATTGTATATAAAAATCTGCAATGTATGGGCTTCACAGATTGCAACCAAAAAGTGATTGGAATTGTTTAATCAGATTGTCCAACATGTTGGATTTCACAGATTGATTGGGGCTGTAGATTGCTAGTGTATGGACATGATCAGCAGATTTGCAGACCGTTTCTAGCAAAATGATGGGTCTTTCAAGATTGCCAGATCTGTGTTTGCTGCAATCGATCTGCAAATCACTTAAATAGATCTGTAGTGTATGGGCGCAGATTGCTCGATTGGGAAATCCTAAGATCGGGCAATAAATCTTCAAATTGTTCAATTGTGGTTTTCAGATTGCTGATGTATGGGGGCCTTTAGAATTACATTTGCAATCCAATTTAAAACTCGCGTTGATTTTCTAAATTAAATTCACGTTTTTTTTTTCTGCGCACCCCCATGAGATTGAAATGGTAGGGACAATCTTTAATTCTATGGTAAAAATGTACAGACTTGCTTTAAAACCCCTTGGACACCCCCCCTTCCCCTGCCCTGATTACTAGCTAGGCAATTGGAAGTTTTCAATTAGCTTAACTGGTCCAATGATGCCATTATTGTTAAACAATGGCCTCATGTAGTAACAAAAACTTTTTCATTAGTTTAGGCACTCCAAATTTAATGAGGAGTTTTGTTTTTTTAATGAAAAATAAGTGCTTTTTATCGTGTATTTTTTTTTATATATATATATATATATATATTTTTGTTATAAATTTTGTTGCTTCACATTTTTTTCTCTTTTTCGTATTTTACATTTAAATTGCTTGTGTTCAAATGAAAAAAATTAGCTTTTTATAATTTTTTTTTTTTCCCTCCTTTTAAAAAAAAATGGACAAATCAGCCATTTGACACGGTTTAACCACTTAACTGACTAATTCTTTTTCCGAAAACCGCTCAAAAATTTGTCGGTTTCTTTTATGATTGAGTTAGGTCAAGAACATAATTTTAAACTTATCCATCACTATTTTATTTCAATTTTTTTTTTTTTTAACATAGTATACCATAAAAATAGCTATTTTTATGTTATACTGTAGTGATGGCCATTGACATCTGTACCATCGATAGTTCAACCATTGTTAGAAGCAATCAGTTGTTTAGCGATTGGTCGAGGAGATCTGTGTAAACCACAACTGCTGATGTTTCCTAAACATCGATTGAGGGTTGCCATCGATGGTGCAACATTGATGCCAGCAATGGCAAACTACTTGTTTCACAGTCAGACCATCGATGGTTTGCAAACCATCGATGGTCGGTTACCATCCGATATCAATATATATCGATACAGTATATATGTGCACATATCTATATATCTCTGCTGTTGCTTACACACACATATGCGCCTAATCAGCCGTGTGTGATTCGTTTATTCTGGAGTGCCGCCGTGTGGATTACACACATACACATAGATATAATATGTGTGTGTGTGATCCACACTGTAGCACTCCGTAATAAACTAATCACACACGGCTGATTAGGCGCATATGTGTATATATATGTGTGTGTGTGTATATATATTTTTATTATTGCCTGGCCCCTTATAAAAATGGGCGTTATGGGGAATGAGGAGGGGCGGCTGATGCTGGAGGGAGTGGCCGGTTATCTAGAACAGCGGCGGCTACCAGAGCCGCCGCTGCTGTCTCTACATGGCCAGTGATGACTATGTGATCACTGCCGGAGCGAGGACACACAGCACAGCGGCGGCTACCAGAGCCGCCGTCACTGCTGCTTCTACTCAGCCAGTGATTACTATGTGATCACTGTTTTGCTGGAGCCGCAGCGGGAGGGTGTCCCGCTGGCGGCCCGGCTATTTAGCAGCAGCGGCGGCTACCAGAGCCGCCGCTGCTGCTTCTACACAGTGATCACTGTGTCTTCCAGGAGCCGCAGCAGGAGGGTGTCCCGCTGGCGTCTCCGATACATAGCAGCAGCGGCGGCTTCTATACAGTGATCACACTGATCACTGTCTTCCCGGAGCCGCAGCGGGAGGGTGTCCCGCTGGCGGCTCCGATACATAGTATCAGCGGCGGCTACCAGTGCCGCGGCTGCTGCTTCTCATTGAAGGGAGTGGGGCCGGCCGGGCTGCTCGATCACAACTGGCCTCAGTGATCGGGGTCACAGCAGCAGCCGGGGCTACATGATCCCTGGCTGCTTCCTCTATTGAAGTGGCGCCGGGAGGGGGGTGCCGATTGTGCCTGATCACTGTGGCCAGCAGTGATCGGGAAACACAGGAGGGGGAGCCGCGGGTGTAGAGGGACCAGAAGGTCCCTCTGATATAGGCGGCAGTGGGAAGATTAGCTTCCCATAGCCGCCTAGTGGCCATTTCTGACTGGTCGTATCAGATACGACCATGTCAGGGAAAGCCCAGTCTGGTATGGTCGTATCTGATACGACCGTGCCAGGCAAGTGGTTAAAAAATCTCCAGTATTTTCCTTATGCCCAGTAACCGCCTTCTGTTTGATTCTGCTAACAATTTGTAACTTTTTTTGGTGTCCAGGATGGTCTCTTCACTTTTTCATGCACTTCTCGCATTTTTGTAAAAAAAAAAAATTTACGCCTAAATTTGAAAACCATGAATAGGCATTTTGAATTGGATCTCGCATTGCTTGGGAGGGTGCATTCGTGTGATGTTTGCAAGTTTCATAAAACAATTAGATTGACCCCATAATGGATGATCTGCACATAAGTTACAACCATTAGGAAATAGTTCTGCCAACCATGAAAGAATAACAAATGTCACAAAACAAACAAGGATAATATTGAAGATGGCGGAAATAACACTAGTACTGAAAAGGAACCAGTGTGCAGTGAGGCCCAGTCCAGTGTAATATTGTACATAAAATTAAAATGTTTAATTGTCCGAGATGAATTAGTGCTGACAAGCTAGGTACACACAATAAGATATATTGTCCAATATATCGTTCCAACATATGATTGGAATATGTTGTACTCATCTTATAGTGTGTATGTCCAATCTGTCATTCATCGCGTCGTCCCATCTGCTGTGCTGCACGACACGATGCGATGAACAATGTTGCGCACATTGTGTAGTGTGTACACACAACCGCATATAGGGCCTGTTTCAGAGATGTAAGCTAATGCAACTGCATTCTCACAGATCATGACACGCAGAGAGCTCTCATGCTGTGAAGGAGCTTGCAATAGCTAATATATGCACGCACATGAAACAGCGTTTAATGGTCAGACACGCCTGAATTTGCCTAGCCACTCCCTGTTACCTTCCCCAAACGCTGACTACTTGTCACTCACTTTGCGAATAGATTCTCTGTACAGATGTAATTGCAAAACAATCGCTGCGCAGTGCTGCTGACACACATGTGCAATGGCAAACAAACACTCGATCTGCGTTAAAATCTGCTTTGCATACAGCTCTGAATCAGGCCCATAGTGTACAGGAGAAATTAATTGGATACAATCCCCCTACATGATTAATCGTGCCGTCGTTTGGAAGATTGCATAGTGTGTACTTTCTATATTGTGTTCTGGGACTTTGGGAAATTGGGATGACCTTTGCATTGTTTGTTACATTGTATAGTGCCTACCCAGCTATAGGGCCCGATTCAGAGATGCATGCAAGGTCAATATCGGATACAGTGTAACTTTTTTTTTTTTTTTTTTTTCCTACTGCACACTGCGGTGATAGGTGGGATTTATTTGCAAAGTGATTGATGTAGTCAACATTTGGGGGAGGTAATGGGGGTGGCTAGGAAAACGCAGGCATGTTTGGACTTTTTTTTTTGGTGTGCTCTACTGAGTCTCCACAAATTCGTACGCAGCTGGAGAGGCCCTGGCGTCTTAGGTGAGACGCTTAATCTTAAACAGCATAGGGTTGCTCAGAGATTCAGCCTGCAACCGATGTTTCTTACGTATTTGCTTTTGTACATAAAGCGTGGATGTGAGACGCTGGATGTGGGCATCTCTGCACAAGACGACGATTGAGTCGTTAGCAAATTTCCGCAAGTCTTCTACGTACACAATCACAGCAGCGATGGGCATTGCATGGACCTCTGAATCAGGCCCTTAATCAGGAACTCTGTAGACAAAGCAAGGAGTAAACCTAAAGTGTGAATTACTTTAAAGAATCTCCTCCCAAGACAAGTGCTTTACAAGTAAGGAAGGATACAGTTAATTTTACGTCAAAAGGGGCTAATTGCACCAGGATGGCAGTTTTACATCTGTATGCCACAGAGACAGGCTGTGGGTTCATCTACTAACACATTGTGCCTCCCCTCCCCTCTGCATAAATTGATGCTAGCTATTTACAGTAAAGATGTCCTTTAAGACACAGTTGCCCATATAATGAATGTACTTCCTTTCTGAGAAATGTCACCTGACAGGAGACTGAGGAATTAAGGCAGAGTTTCCTAAACTTCGCCATTACAGTCCAGGTTTTAAGAATATACATGCTTGAGTCCAGATGGTTAAATCAAGTTGAATGAGGTACTAATTAAGTCACCTGCGCTCTATCATGGATATCCTTAAAACCTGGACTGTAAAGGTGGCGTTTGGGAAACTCTGGATAAAGGAAAGTTTACAAAAAGCTTGAGATCAGGGATTCCCAACTCAGTCCTCAAGGCACACTAACAGTCCTGGTTTTAGTGATATCAATGCTTGAGCACAGATGCTTAAATCAAAGTAACTGAGGTACTAATTAAGTCATCTGTGTTCAGGTATGGCTTTCCTTAAAACATGGCCTGTTATACCGCTTTTATACCTAAATTCCGGGTCTGACCCCGCGGTTGGAACAGGGTTCTAATCCAGATCAGAACCGGAATTTAGCCAGTGCCGACACAGGATATTCCTGTGTCGGCGCCGTTCACACCGGAGCCAGGTCTGCAGTGACCTGGGTCTCCCGGCGTGGAAGTGGACGCTTGGAGATTACATAATCTCCAAGCGCCACTGAAGCGGCGTGCTCCAGGTAATTGTGACCCGGATCGCACCGTTTACACTGCAGGGTTTCACGGGTCATTCCCGTGTTAAACCCTGCAAGCTACCTGGGTTGGATTTCCGGGTCACTCGACCCGGGAATCCAACTCTGTCCCCTTTTACACCAAGGTGCTACCCAGGTTAACCCTGCAATAACCTGGCTTTCTACTTCAGGGTCCATAGGGGGTCCACAGGGTTGACCTTGGGGTATAGCTGGATCTGGATCCACGGGCACCACGCAGTTAAAGCTTTGCTGCTCCCAGGATGCACTTGGGTCCGTCGTCCTCTATACCCCGCCCCTGAGCCACAGGCACCTCTGTTTTAGTTGGTGCCCGGCCGCAGTCGGGTCACCCTGGGCAGTGGGGCTGCATAAGCAGCCCCTAAGATTTATTTTTAAAAGAAGATTTTATTTATTTATTTTTTAATTCTTCAGAGCGGCAGCATCAGACTGTCCATCTGGACGTCCACGCTGCCGCTCCAACAGCCCCGCTGGCGCTGCGACGCCAGTACTGATCTGGGGATCGCAGCGGGACCCCAGAGTCAGTACTAGCGTGGCTCCAGGAGCTCCCACTGACTGCTGCCGGATTCTACGGGGCCAGGTAAGCCGCGTGCAGCGCTTTGCGCTGCGTGTGGGGATGAAATGCAGTCTTTAGCCGCCGGTCTCTGGGGACAGACCAACGGCGCTAGTAGCGGCGGCGGGCTCCCCCTGCATCAGGAATACCCCGCGTGACCGCTGGACCACCAGGGTGTAAGGTCCGGAAGGGAACCGGCATCCCTGGGGGTTAATTACTAGCCAGGGGAGGCAGCCTTCCCTGGTTTAGCGGCTCCTCCCCTCAGCCCAGCGTGCCTTCTCTCATGCGTGCTGGCGTCGCTGGGCTGTTCTCTCTCTCGGCCACTCAGAGCTCTCTGGCGGCCAACTTCTCAGGGCAGCAAAGCAGAACTCCCAGGCGGTATCAAGTGGACCGGTCCCCCTGCGTACCTCTCCCCTGCAAAGGACAGTGTTCGCAGCGCTATAGCCCTCCCAGACACTGAATCTGGGAGGTTGATTTTAGCTGAAGGTGCAGTGAGTATAACTTCCTGCATGGTATGTGACTTTTGCTAGTGCTGCTGTCTGTGCTTATTTCTACTTACTGTCGGCTTATACCTATCCCTTTCCTTCTCCTATGGCCTGCAGGTGCGTTGGGGAGGGGTGTTCTTTCTGTGTACCTCACTTATATAGATCTACGTATTTGTGAGGTCCGTCACATACAGTGGTGTGCTACACAGTTCCATATTGTGGGCTGTTTGGGAGTGTGCAGGTGTTATACGCCTTACCTCGTTTCGGTGATACTCTTTTATTGCAAAAGTTTTTGTGTCATGTCTGATGAGGAGAATGAGCGCTTCGTGGCTCCTGTGTTGTTTTCCTGCCGGCGCTGTTCGGCAGGGGTGGATTTGTCTCAGGACGCTCTGTGCGGACGGTGCCAGCTGGTACCTGGTCCCTCTAAAACCCCGGTGGCGCAGGATCCTCCTTGGGCGATGTTTACACAAGTGCTGGCGTCAATCGCGGACCGGCTTGCGGTCCCGCCTGCGGTCCCTTCTAGGGCGTTGCCCCAGCCTACCATCCCCCGTTCCCCGGGGGTTATGCATCTGGTGCAGTCTCCTCCCGGGTCTCAGACTGTGGATCCTTATGCGGGATTGCCTGTATACGTGCAGTCTCCCACGGTGACGCAGCAGTCAGTGGTACCCTTTCAGGGGTATCCTCAGACGGTACCCCCTCCCTGGGTGGATGTCCTCTCCAGCTCTGTTCAGAGCCTGGCGGCCTTGTCATTGGCTTTTCAGTCAATGTTGCACAGTGATTTGCCCCCAAAGGCGTCCAAGCGGCCCGCTCCGGCTTCACTGACGGCGCCGGATATCCAGAGAGCGTTGATAGGACAAATGAGGGATGCGGCTTCCTACATTGGGGAAGCATCGTTGGATGCAAGCTTGCTGACCTCTAGGGTGTCGGCGGCAGCTGTGTCGGCGTGTCGGTCCTTGTGGCTGCGGACTTGGAGAGCTGATGCAGACTCCAAAAAGGGCCTGAAGGCCTTACCTTTTAATGGAGAGTTGCTTTTTGGTCCAGACTTAGCCAGAGTATCCACTATTTTGTCCAAGTCTAAATCAGCCTTCCTCCCTTCAGCTTCTGCACCTACCAAAGTACGGAGCTCTGCTTTTCGGTCATTTCGGGTTAAGGGCAAGGCAAAAGGTCAGTCCTTCCCGAGACAGTCGGCGACCAAGGTGGCTTCTAAGCCCAAAAAGCAGGCCTGGAGTGCCAGACGCCCTTCTTCCAAGCAGGAGGATAAACCTTCTGCCTGATGGGACGGTCCTCCCTCTGGGGGACCCCAGAGTGGGAGGCCGACTTCTTCAATTTGCCCAGTGCTGGCACAATACCACCGCGGATGCCTGGGTGGTCTCCCAGGGGTACGCCCTGTCTTTTCGGCACATACCGCCCCACCAGTTTTTCTGCACGAGTCCTTCTCAGGACAAGACCAAGGCTTTACCGATTCAGGAGGCTATAGAGTCCTTGCTGAATGCAGGGGTCATTGTTCCCGTTCCTCAATCACAACGAGGGACGGGGTACTACTCTACTCTGTTTCTGGTGCAGAAACCCAATGGTTCTCATCGCCCTATCCTCAATTTGAAGTCTCTGAACAAATTCCTCAGAGTTCCCAAATTCAGGATGGAAATGTTACGTTCCATCATTATGGCGATGGAACCTGGGGATTACATGGTGTCCCTGGATATTCAGGACGCCTACCTCCATGTTCCGATAGCACCTTCGCACCAGCGGTATCTGAGGTTCGCTATCCTTCAACATCATTATCAGTTCCAGGCACTACCCTGTGGTCTCTCCACGGCACCGAGGATATTCACAAAGGTTATGGCAGTCATGGCCGCACATATTCGGAACCAGAATGTACGGCTGCTGCCGTATCTGGACAACCTCCTTTTGCTGGCGAGCTCCCCGGAGGTACTGCTTCAACATCTTCACCTGACGATCGCTTGCCTGCAAGCGCACGGGTGGTTGATAAATTGGAGAAAGTCCTCCCTGATTCCATCACAACGGATGGTTTATTTGGGAGCCCTGCTGGATTCTCGTCAGCAAAGGATCTTCCTGACTCCGGAGAAGGTCTCCTCCCTGCAGCTGCGGATACGCAGTTGCCGCCTGTCGGTCCATTCGGCTATGAGAGTTCTGGGGTTCATGGTGTCAACATTCGACATGGTGGAATTTGCCCAGTTCCATTCCCGGCACCTGCAGGGGCTGATTCTATTGGAATGGAACTGGTTACCTCACCGGATCCTCTCTCAGATGCTGGTGTTGTCTACGAAGGTTCGGCAGTCTTTTGCTTGGTGGCTTCAGACAGCTCATCTGGTCGAGGGGCGCCCCTTTTGGATCCCGGACTGGGTCCTGCTCACGACGGATGCCAGTCTCTGGGGTTGGGGGGCAGTGACCGGCTTGTTGTCACTTCAGGGTCATTGGTCTGCGGAAGAAGCTCTTCTCCCCATCAACATCCTGGAACTGCGGCCGTGTACAGGGCCCTGCAGTCGTCCGGCCCCGCTCTTCATGGAAGGGCGGTTCAGGTGCAGTCCGACAACGCCACCACGGTGGCCTATATCAACCACCAGGGAGGAACTCGCAGTCGGGCAGCGATGTCGGAGGTGTCTCGCATCCTTGCTTGGGCGGAGTGCCACATTCCTGCGATCTCGGCGGTCTTCATCCCCGGAGTCCTCAATTGGGAGGCGGACTTCCTCAGCCGTCACGACGTGCATCCCGGGGAATGGTCGCTTCACCCAGAGGTGTTTTCAGCTACTCTTGGACAGATGGGGGCTGCCGGAGCTGGACTTGATGGCTTCCCGTCACAATCACAAGTTGCCTGTTTGCGGGTCAAGGACAAGAGACGCAGGCGCATGTCTGGTGGACGCGCTGTCTGTGAAATAGACGTTTCACCTGGCGTATCGGTTTCCTCCGATATCCCTACTTCCTCGGGTCCTGCGGAAATTCAAGCAGGACGGCGGCACGCTCGTGCTGGTGTCTCCGGCGTGGCCCAGACGTCCTTGGTACTCCGATCTGAGGAGCCTCTCCATCGACACTCCGTACCTTCTTCCTCAGCGTCGGGACCTGTTGTCTCAAGGGCCCTCCCTTTACCCGGATCTGGGTCGGCTGTCTTTGACGGCGTGGCTCTTGAGACAGCCGTCTTGAGGTCTCGGGGTTTCTCCAGTTCGGTTATTGGTACCATGCTCAGGGCACGCAAGCCGGCTTCCGCACGGATTTACCACAGGGTGTGGTGCACTTACTTTCAGTGGTGTGAGTCCAGAAGCTATGATCTTCAGGTGTTCCGAGTTTCTAGAATCTTGGAATTTCTTCAATCAGGTTTGGACCTCGGCTTACGCCTTGCCTCTCTGAAGGTTCATGTGTCCGCTTTGTCCGTGTGGTTCCAATGACTGATTGCTACACTGCCAGATGTTCACACCTTTTTCCAAGGTGTTCTCAGGATCCAGCCTCCCTTCGTGCCTCCTGTGGCTCCTTGGGACTTGGCGGTGGTGCTACGGGTCCTGCAGGGTGCTCCTTTTGAGTCAGTGGAACTCAAGTGGTTGACATTTAAGACAGTTTTTTTTTCTCCTGGCAATTGCTTCTGCCTGGAGGGTGTCAGAATTGGGGGTGCTTTCCTGTCGCCCTCCTTTTCTGATTTTTCACCAGGACAGAGCGGTGCTTCGCACTCGTCCTGAGTTTTTACCTAAAGTGGTTTCGAAGTTCCACATCAATCAGGAACTTGTTGTGCCAGCTCTTCAGTCACCTGATCTTTCAGCTGGTGAGGCTTCCTTAGATGTAGTCCGGGCACTTAGAATCTATGTGGACCGGACTGCTTCGGTTAGGTAGTCTGATTCGTTGTTTGTCCTCTTTTTGGTTTTCACAAGAGGGGTTGGCATGCCAACAAGCAAACGTTAGCCCGTTGGCTTTGTTCCGTTATTTGTGAAGCTTATGCGCAGGAGGGTTTACCTGTGCCGGCCTCTGTTAAGGCTCATTCCACTCGTTCTGTGGGTCCCTCTTGGGCTGCTAGGCGTGGCGCCTCTGCTGTTCAGCTGTGTAAGGCGGCCACTTGGTCCTCAATTCAGACGTTTTTGAGGTTTTATGCGTTTGACACCTTCGCCTCTCAGGATGCATCCTTTTGGCTGCTTACCAACTGAGGTGCCTGTGACTCGGGGGCGGGGTATAGAGTAGGACGGACCCAAGTGCATCCTGGGAGCAGAAAAGCTTTAACTGCGTGGTGCCCGTGGATCCAGATCCAGCTATACCCCAAGGTCAACCCTGTGGACCCTATGGACTTTGTAGAAACAGAGATAACAAAGGTAAGTTCTTACCATATCTCTTGTTTTTAGCTCTGGTGTAAAAGGGGTATGTGTGCCTTGAGGACTGTGGTTGGGAACCCCTGGTTTAGATAAATGATTTACTCAGTGTAGACCTGGTCTAACTGGGAACTCTGGGCCTGATTCAGATGTGGACGCAATGCACACATTGTACACATGTACGATGTGGACGCAATGCTGCAGTTCTGCGATGATCAGTCTTTGCCTCAATGCGCACACGTGGTGATTGAATTGAGATGAAATGTAACTATAGTTTTAGTGAGGATTTATTCGCAAGCGATTAACTGAGGCCATTTTGTGGGAGGTAACTGAGTGGCGGCAAAAACACTGACGTGTCTTGGCCGTTTTCGGGGCATGTATCTGCCTACATCTGCATTACTATATTCAGGAAATATGGCACCAGTGTCTCAGTTCCCGCGGCCATTCTGCGTGACCAAAGGATTACTCAGATGGTCGATTATCGGAAGATCTGCATCCACTGTTGCTCATAACGGATCCATTGCAAGTTTACAAGAGTTGGATACTGGACTGTAACCTTATGAATTGTGGGTGAGGGAAATACTAACCGAATAACTAATTAGTGTAAAGTTGCACCATTATGTACTTAATATACAGGCTCATGGTAATTACCCTTTTTCAATGCCTGGTGGCAGTTACCAGGGTTAGGGGGCATTTAATTGTTTATGGATGTTTAGCTCCTGTCTAAAGCGATTTAATTGTTTTGGGCGACCAGCTACTAGGCTACACTTATTGCTGATTTCTGCTCGCACTTCATTTAGGGCAGGGATGGGGAAACTCAGGACTGGGGGCTGTATAAGGCCAGCGGAATCATTTTTGGTCTGGCCCCCTGAGCTTTTTTCTGCTAGCCTCATCTGGCTAGCAGGGTGCTAGAATGGCACACCGCAGCCAGAATCTATGCAGCAGTGCCGCCTGGAGCCTCTTTAGGATGCTTCAGACTGTCACACCGCTGCCCTTATAGCTACCTGGAGCATCCTCAGGATGGTCCGGCCATTGCAGTATTCACTGATGATTGTGGCCCTATGCCTGAGTGACGTCACACAGAGGGACGTGGTCTGCACCAGGCCCGCAAATGTTATATATATGAAAATGGCCCTCGGCAGAAAAAGTTTCCCCACCCCTGATTTAGGGCTTTAGAGCCTGTCGCAAGTGATGGGCATGCCTTAACCTAGAGGAGATTTAGGAGAGGAGAGGGCCCACGTGCAGGGTCTGTGCCGGCCCCCAGTAGACTCTGGCTTTGTGTTGGAGTCTACTGCACAAACGTCTCTGGGATTATGGCGGCCGTGCCACATTTCCGGAGGCTTCCCTAATGTGCATACACAAACACTGGGATAATGGGCACCGCACCAAGGGCCTGAGACTTGAGGGCGGTACACACCAGACTATATTTAGTGTGTACCGACCTCTTAAGCGACGGAACCTGGTGGGGTACCAGCATTGGCAAGTGCATAGATACTTGCCGATGCCGGAAGCGACGGCGGGGGCCGTGCTGCATTCGGCAGCTTGGGCCTCGTTAACTATTACGTCCGTCGGACGGTTGATGTCGCTGAAGTTACGTGGCAGCGTGCATAGTCAGTGACATAGTGCGTAGACGATGTGCCAGGTAAGTTGTTCGATCCGGCCGGATCGGATGAGATCGTCTAGTGTGTACCCGGCATTACGCTAATGCAATCGCATACTCACGGATCGCAGTTGCTGAGATATGCTAATGCCTTACAAAGCATAGCCGAGCAGTCACGCAGCATGCAAGTCAAGTCTGACCAACCTCTACCACCGCAGCACTCCTGACATGCAGAGAGCTCTAATACTCTGAAGGCGATTGCAATGTTATGCACACCCATGAAACAGCATTTAAATGGTCAGACATGACTGCGTTTTTCTAACCACCCCGTTACCTCCCCCCAAACGCTGACTACCTGTCACTTTGTGAGTGGTTCCTGTGTGCGAGAGTAATCACAATGCAATTGTTATGCATGCACAATAGCAAACACTCGCTTCAAAAATATCGGCATTTCGTCCATCTCTGAATTAGGCCCCATTTTTCCAGTGATTTTTGCTGTTTTGCAGTGCCGGTCGACGCAGGACTCCGGAGAGGTAAGTATAATTATGGCTGGGTGCGTGATGTGTGGTTTGGTCTCTCCTGTAACCAGGGGCCTGTATGCACTGCACACCCATTATAGATACACCATTGCATCTAACATCTGCAATACCCTTATCCCCATCGACTCTGAGACAAGGGGGGAAAGAACTGAGCTAACTGGAGAAAGCCCATGGTGAGGGACCACCCTCACAATGCTGATCTCTCCTAATGTATCGGACTGCAGAACACAGAATATGTGTAGATATTATGAATTCCATTCATTGTGTACAATAAGAGAAGGCACAGGGTGTAGTGTTCCCTCTAGCTCCGGCGGCAGGCAGGGCGCCGGAGCTAGAGAGGGCATGCGCACGCGACCGAGAAGGGGGCGTGGCCATCGGAAAAGGGGCGTGTCTATAAGACGCGTCCCCTTTTGGTCACTCTTGGGGGCGTGCCCGGCACTTACGGACACGCCGGGCAGCCCCCAAGCCCTGCAGACAGGGAGAATAGATGCCGGGCGCATGCGCCCGGCGTCTATTCTCCGGCGGTGACCGGGTCACCGCGGGTGAGAACTGCTCCCGCAGGCTGTTAGGGCAGGGCGCTTTTTGCCCTCCTCCTGGAGGGCAGGGTGCTTTTTGCCCTCCAGAAGGAGGGCAGGGTGCCGCGCCCCGCTAAAACAGCCTAGCGGGAACGCTAGGGTGCATTTCCATATAAAAAACGCAATACTTAGCCATGCCACTGAGGCAATTCCAGGACTTGGTGCAGCTGCTCCTTATGGGCTCTGCAAAATCAGAAGCTGTAGCCTAAAGCAGTGGTGTATGTGTAATGGGTGCAGTGGGGGGTTTAGAGAGGAGGAAACCCGTTTGCACCCTCCTTTCCAGCAGCACAGTTGACTCTGACTTTGTGTCAGTCTACTGCGCATGCACAAATCACAGGAAAAATGGTCGCCGTGCCCTTTACCCAGTGATTTCTGTCTGCAGCGCAAGCTGATCATTGATCGTGCTAAATGGAAAAAAAATTTGGTCCCAGGGACCCCTCACTTTAAAAATTGGGGTCCTACTCCACAGTGTCTGGGTCCTATCACGATTTCTGACTCACTGCCTGTAGCATGTAAAAACGTGCTATAGCGCATATTTTGCACTGAGAATGACATGGGGAGAAGGGAACAGGGGTGGGAGGGGAAAGTACACAGGACAGCAGAAGGGGTACGTACATTGGGAGAGGGGAATGGGACACAGGAAGGAGGGTAAAGTACACGGGAAAGCAAAATGTATACAGACATGCGGAGAGGGGAACGGGCACAGGTGGGAGGGAAGAGTACACAGGAGAGCAGAAGGGGTAGAGACAGGGGGCACAGGTTGGAGGGCTGAAGGGGTGCCGATGTGAGGTGGGGGGAGAGGGAGTACACAGGAGAGCAGAAGGGGTACAGAAAGGGGAATGGGTAGGAGGGTAGAGTACAGGAGAGCAGAAGGGGGCACAGGTGGGAGAGGAGACTACACAGGAGAGCAGAAGGGGTACAGTAGTTTGCTCCACTATTATAATAGGGCACTAGTGGGTACTGCAGCTGTATTTCCTCCTGTGCTATAATAAATAAGTACCATTTACCTGCTGCCAGTAAAAGTGATACTGCCTACACAGCAGTCACACGGGCGAATGATGACATTAGCGTCCTTCTGAAGGGAATCACTACCACTGTAGTAAGGTAGGAGGAAGCATGATCTGGTGTCCGCACACCGGGAGCAGCGCGGACGTCAGATGGAACGCACAGCCGTCGGTTACCAAATCATGAGACACGGCCGGCGGTGTTTGATTGGTGAATGCTGCCGACCGTGATTGGACGAGGCGCCGCCTGCGGTGGTTGGCTGCTGTGCCCGCTGTGTGTGAGCTGTAGCAGCCAATCACCACCGGCAGTGATTGGCTGCTCTGCGCCAAGCACACAAGTGAGGGACTCGCAACCGGGTCCTATGGGGCCTGGTCATTTTTAAAAACTGAGTCCCTCACTATCTATATTGCATAAAAATGCGCTATAGCGCATATTTCACGATCACTGCTGATGAGGGACTCTGGAGAGAGGTAAGTATAATTATATATGGGTGTACTGTGTGGGCCCCCCATGTGCACCGCATATCCTGCACCCATTGTAGATACCCCAATGACTTAACCACAGCGTCCTTGGTACAGCTAATCCCATGTATTCTCACGCGAGAATGCTCCCGTCGGGACCAACGCACGGCTGGTTGTACAAACAATTGAACAGCTCCCGTGCGGGGGCTAGAAACAAATTATTTCCTTATGGTGTGTACACTGCATGATATCTATGAACAATAACTATTTTGTAATGGGACTGCTCTGGCAGTCCTAAGCTTTTATTTTTTTAATGTTTTTGGGTTGACAGTACTAAGCGCCTGAATTAAGACTCATATGCTACGACTCAGTCAAACCTACGCTGGGCCGTAACACCAGTAACTGCGCTAGCCGAAATACTGCAACCGGACCCACGGAGATGTCAGGTAAGGCGATTCCTCGCTTACAGGGAATCACGCACAGCAGTCCTTGCTTCTGGTGTTAGAGACGCACCAGGAATTGGGACTGCTGAGGTTACAGCTGCTGCTGTTAGGGCCCGGGATTGTCCGCTTCCTCACTACACCAGTGGAGCCTTATTGTCTGATATCGGGGATCGGCAGCAGACGCTTCTGCTGCCACGAGGCCAGAGTACCCGGCTGGTTAACGCAGCTCCCCCGACAGCTCTGAACCAGACAGTCCCTACGAAGGGTTTTGTGCGTCTGGGTTGCTCCGTCTACCCTCCACGTGTAATAAGACTCTCATGGTCTACACTCAGTGCACCCTGTAGCTGTTGGTCTCAGGAGGGTTTGGGCAGTCTCCCTGTATACCTCTCCCTTGGTTAAGGTTTGTAGTGCTTCACATTCGTTAAGATTTTGTGAAGACTGTCACATAACATTGCAACTATTGCCTTTATATTGAATACGTCAAAAGATGAAGGAATATAGGAGGAGGAGCCCTCTGTGCTTTTTTTCATATAAATCATGTATGGCTTATTTGTCCCCTCGGGGCATTAAGGATGGTTTGTGTGTTGTCTGTTTATAAAGAGCCACCTCACCAGTCCAGTTTATCTGTCCCTGGACAAGAGCCTTCTTGACTGCTCCCATTATGCTTCCTTGGATGTGGTGTCCACAGCATGCGATGTTGTACCTCCCTATGCATCCTTCCTGGAAGGATGTTGATGGCCATTCTAGTCAGAGTACGGCACCATCTAATATTGATAGCAGACCGGTAGTTACTAAGGCGCCTAATCGCAAGTTAGCTTTTTATCAGTCTGCTCAACTTATGGATTCTGATGCATCATCAGAGGATTCAGATGATGTGCAGGGTCTAGCTTGGGGAGGAGGACCATCTATCCACAGTGGATGTTCCATCTTGGGTGAAGGCGGTTAAATCAATCCTAGACATTCAGGATAATAGTGTTCCTTCTAGCTCCGGCGGGAGGCAGGGCGCTGGAGCTAGAGAGGGCATGCGCACGTGACCGAGAAGGGGGCGTGGCCATCGGAAAAGGGGGCGTGTCTATAAGACGCGTCCCCTTTTCGTCACTGTTGGGGGCGTGCCCGGCACTTACGGACACGCCGGGCAGCCCCCAAGCCCTGCAGACAGGGAGAATAGATGCCGGGCGCATGCGCCCGGCGTCTATTCTCCGGCAGTGACCGGGTCACCGCATGTTTCTCCACCCGCGGGACACTGCGTCCCACGGGTGAGAACGGCTCCCGCAGGCTGTTGAGGGCAGGGCGCTTTTTGCCCTCCTCCTGGAGGGCAGGGTGCTTTTTGCCCTCCAGAAGGAGGGCAGGGCACCGCGCCCCGCTAAAACAGCCTAGCGGGAACGCTAGGATAATGAACCAGCTCATAGTAAGAAGGCTGCAGTGTTTAATCACCACCGGATGGTGGTCAAAACTGAGTTTCCTGTATCTGAACAGTTCACTGAGTTTATGACAAACTTTTTTTATGTGAATAAGAGAATAACATTGTTGTATCCTTTCCCGGCTTCTGTATGTCCTAAACTAGTGTTCCCGCTAGGCTGTTTTAGCAGGGCGCAGCGCAGAGCCCTGCTAAGACAGCCTGCGGGTGCCGCAGGTAGGGAAATGTGTGGTGACCTGGTCACCTCCGGTGAATAGACGCTGGGCGCATGCGCCTGGCATCTATTCTACCTGTCAGCAGTGCTTGGGGGCTGCCCGGAGTGTCCATAAATGCCGGGCAAGCCCCCAAGAGTGATGAAAAGGGGACGCGTCTTATAGACACGCCCCCTTTTCAATGATCGCTTTTGGGTGCACGCGGAAGAGCCCTCTCTAGCTCCGACGCCCTGCCTGCCGCCGGAGCTAGAGTGAACACTATAAGCGGTAGGTACCTCCTACTGTGGATGCTCATGTGACGCATTTAATCGGAAATGCTACATTGCCTATTCCGTCAGCATCTTCCCTAAGGATTCCACATATAAAAAGATTAAAGTATGTCTCAAAACTATCTTTTCATCATCTGGAGCTGTTACAATACCCAGACTCCAGCCATAGCTGGATGGGTATCTAAGGCTGTTGAAGAATGGATGGGAGCATTGAAAAATACTCTACCAAATGCTACCAGAGAACAAATGTGTATATCCCATATACGGGAAGCGGCTTCCTGTCTGGGAGGAGCTGCTGTAGATGCTGGAATTTTAGCTTCTAAAGCATCAGCATCTTCAATAGTGGCATGCAGGGCCTTTTTGGTTAAGATCCTAGAAAGCTGGTACAGGATCAAAGAAGGTGCTGGTAGATTTACCTTTTTATGGAAAAGTACTTTTAGAAGCAGAGTTGGATAAAATGATAGCTACTCTGGCAGCTTCAAAGTCAATAGATCTGCCATCTACAGTGTCTGGACCGGTTTATTTTTGATCCTTTCGTTCTCCGGGATGAGCAGGGAACAGCCTTCCACTAAGACAAAAACTCTAGTTTTTGCAAATATCAAGGCAACAAACTAAGAAGTCTGGCCCGGCAAGATGTCCAGATTCTAAGCTGGACGACAAACCCTCTGCCTGATGGGGCGGGCCTCCTCCTGGGGGATCCCGGGGTGGGAGGCTGACTGCAGTTTACGAATGTTGGTGTCAAACAACAACAGATGGCTGGGTCCGAGAAGTGGTCTCTCAGAGGGTATACCCTCACTTTCAGGAGGCATCCTCTCGAAGTTTTTTTGCACAGATCCTCCCATCAGATGCGGTAAAGGCTTTGGCCCTTTAGGAGGTCATTCACTCCCTGCTGCAGGCGGGGGTAATAGTCCCAATTCCTGTGTTGCAACAGGGAAGGGGTTATTAGTCCAATCTATTTCTGGTTCAAAAACTGAATGGGACTTATTGCCCTATACTAAAAACACTCAACAGGATTATCCATGTGCCCAAGTTTTGTATGGAAAATCTCTCTATTTTGGCAATGGAGACGGGGTTTACATGGTTTCCCTGGACATTAAGGACGCATATCTGCTTGTTCCAATTATACCATCCCACCAGCAAGTTTTACGGTTTGCTGCCCTTCAGTAACATTACCAACTTAAGGTTCTACCCTTTGGCCTATCTACGGCTCCCCGGGTATTTACCAAAGTAATGGCAGTCATGACGGCCTATCTCAGGCGTCAGGGAGTCAGAATTGTGCCATATCTGGACGACCTTCTGTTAATGGAACAGACTCCGGTCGTTTTATAAAACCATGGAAAATAGAAACGGTGTAGATTATAGAGATGTGTAGCAATGATTGCCTGAGTGGGGGGGGAGTATGTGTCTGGGCTCAGCTGGTTACAATGAGAACCCAATAATATAAGTATATAAAATGACTTACAACACCGATAAATAACACATGAAGAGTATATAGGTGCGAAACTGTAAGAAAGGCAAAATATATTAAAAATGATAATCAGTGGATGCTGAAATAATGATGGTATTAAATCATCCAGTTCCAGTAAGTTTGATAAAGAATATACCCCATAGGTGGGCGGGATCTGCACAGTAATAGTCTCTGCTCTTAATGATCGACAATCCAAATAGTAAATGGAGTGTAAGAGTCTAGGTAGACTGCGGTATCCCGCTAGTCTAACTCTGGTCAGGTGGGTGGCAAAAATAGTTACTAAACGATGCCCGGGGTGGTCGTCTTATGACTGGATACTGGGGCAATGGAGAGGGCCTCCTGGCTTGACTTCCTAACCCTCGGACGTGAAAGCCAGTGGTGCATCTGCTTCCAGATGCACTGCCGGGAACAGTCACTCGAGGGGGGCTCGTCGGTGGGAGGGGACGTACCGGCTAGGGCTCAATTGAACCGGTTACCGGGCATCCCCTCTGGGTGGAGACTTCCCTCTAGATTGCTCTCCAGATGTCCGCTCCCACTCCTTGCCTGCTTGTTGTCTTTGGTCCGTCTTCCTTGGTCGCTGCCGCTTCCGGGTTGGTCACGTGATCGCGGCTCGTTGAAATCGCGGATACAGTTTCTCCTCACTGCTTGCAGGATCAGAAAATGTCTGTTAAATCAGTCTGTATTGGTATGTAATACCAACGCATTTCAGCCTTCTTTGGCCTTCCTCTGGGAGAGTGTGGTGAGTTAATACCTCGACTTCTATTTAAAATCGAGAGATGATACCAGTTTATGTAATCTAACTGAGACTTGTTTGGTGCTCCATTTACAGCTGTTGATCGTTCTCTCCGTTCTATGTAATGCTGATTCATTAGCTGTGCTAATGTATTCATATAACGTTTCTAAATAGGCTCACAAGCCAAGAATATCAGGTGTTGCCATAACTAATTGTTTATATGTCTGGGGTATTGATAAATTTAAAAATTGTCATATATACATGCATGTAAAGATCAGAAATGGGATACATAATAAACAGACGATGAATAGCTGATCTTGCATTAATTGTGTGTCTTAGACATCACCTGGTATGGATACGCTACATATATAGGGTGCCCCATAAGGGAGTGGGGTCCAAGTGTATATAGTTCTTGATGTTGGGGATCTGTACTTGTGTCTCTGCATTGTAACTGTAATAGGAAGTGAGAGTACTATAGTGGATACTGAAGGTAGTCTTGATGTTGATAGAGTAGATCAGAAAAGAACTAAAGAGCTGTAAATAATTGATCTTGAGATTCTCTGGTGGGGATGGTAAGGCTGCCATATCAGGTTGGTACTAACACAATAAGATAACTAATGTTATTGAATCAAGATACAATTAAACATTGTGGGGGAAATAGAGGTGTTCATGTGTATATTAACATTAATGGGTTGTAAGGTTGGTATACCGTGGATTGTATCTTGTCTCCGTTCGGTCTTGTACGAAAAGCGGTGGGTTTATTTGTCTACGATTGTGAGATATGACTGCTGACTCTCATGATTTGCATATAATTGATTTAACCTCATTGTCTTTGCTCAGGCCCCTTGGGGCGAATGTTCTGAATTTGTACATCCAACTTAATTCCAATTTATTTATCTTGTTTGTGAAGTCACCGCCTCTCCAGTTGGGTTTCACTTCTCTTATCCCTATGAACTGTAGTGATCTGGGGTCGTTCTTGTGGAACTGTTTGAATTGTTTGGATAAGTTGTGGTCTTCCAGGCCCTTTCTGATGTTGCGTATGTGTTCGTTGATACAGGTTTTGAGTTGTCGTACGGTCTACATATTATTTGTGGCAGCTGCATTCGTGTAAGTATATCACTCCTTTGTTGTTGTAGGTTAATCTGTTTTTGATTTTGTAAGTGATGCTTGTCTAATTTGACTTGAAGCTGTCAGGTGTGTTGCTGTTTCCTTCGATTGGAGCACCCAGAGCATGTGCCACAATAGAAGCAGCCGTTATTGGGTATACAGTTGTTGATCGTGGTTTGTTTCATGTGTTTGGGGTGAATGTGGTTATGTACCAGCTTGTTGTTGAGGTTTGGAAAAGTGGGTAAAAGATCCGCCAGCACCTCATCTCCTAATAGTATGGGCCAGTGTATTTTTATTATCTTTTGTATGTCCCTGTACTGTGTGAAAAACTTCATAACAAAAAGGATTTTGGTATCATTATCTGTAACTCCTTTCTCTTTGTATTGTTGAGTGATGCTACTTCGAAGGCTTGTTTCACCAATTATGTATCGTATTTTTTCCCCAAAAATTGTGTGGTTAGTTCCTTGCCTTGTGTCTCGTAATCTGTCTTGTTGGAGCAGTTCCTTCTTTATCGGATGAACTGGCTCTTGGGTATGGATTTGAGCCAGTTTGGGTGGTGCCAGCTGCTGTGTAGGATAAAACTATTCACATCTACTTTTTTTTTTTTTTTTCTAAAGGTTTTGGTTTGTAAGGTGTTGTCTCATGTGGATATCAAGGTCTAAAAATTCAACTTGTTTCCTACTGTAGTTGGCCGTAAATTTAAGGTGGTTATCATGTGTTGATTCGTTCTAAGAACACTTGCAATTGTTGTTCATCCCCACGCCAGATGATTAATATGTCATCTATGTACCTCTTCCGGAGTATGAGATTCGCAGTATAGTGTGAAGGTGAGTTGTGTTTCTGTCATATCATCTTTCTCCAGGTGGTATTTCATGCTTGTGATGCCTTGTTTATGATCTATAACCGAGTTTAGTGATGTCTGCAGTAACTAACCACAATTGTTCGTCCCATGTGATGTCTTTCAAATAGTTCAAGACTGATGTAGTGTATCTTATAATAATAAAAAATAATTTTATTTATATAGCGCTTTTCTCCTAAAGGACTCAAAGTACTTTACATTTACAGTACAAAAGACGCTTAAACAAGGGACATTAGTGAAATGTTTGGGTGAATAGGTGAGTCTTGAGTCTATTTTTAAAGGATTCTAGAGTGGAGGCCTCTCGAACTGTGCGGGGAAGTGAGTTCCAAAAGGTTGGCGCCACAAACTGAAAGCTCGACCCCCAGACGAATTCCGTGAGATTCTAGGTACTGTTAAAAGTCCTTCGTCAACGGATCACAGTAATCGAGTGGGACAGTAAGGAATCAGAAGCTGCTTCAGGTACCCTGGGCCATGGTCATGAAGGGCTTTGTAAGTTATTAATCCAATCTTGAAAGCAATTTGCCATCTGACAGGCAGCCAGATCTTAAATATGACTGTTGTTTATGTACATATGATTGTAGTAGGGAGTCTAAATATTCTGATAGGTTTGAAGTTAATGAACCTTTACCTGAGATAATTGGCCTGCCAGATGGTGTGATGGGATTTTTGTGCAATTTAGGTAAATAATAAAAGACCGGGTTAATTGGGTGGTGTGTTTTGAATGAAGTTGAATTCTTGATCTGTTAGTATGCCTTGCTTTAAACCTTGATGGAGGTGTCTGTTTAACTTACTCTGGAACATGTTTGTTGGGTCCTATTTTAGCTTCCTGTATGTTTCGTCATTCAATAATCTTTGTGCCTCTTTTAGATAATCTTGTTTCTTGAGTAACACCAAACTGCCCCCCGTGTCTGCTGGTTTCACAATGATTTGGTGGGTGTTTTGTAGTTATTGTAGTGCCACCTTTTCTCTATATGCGAGGTTGTTTGTTCTATTCTTCTGTTTTTCATTTGTCTTTTCTATGTCTTTCTCCACCATTTTGATGAATGTCTCAATTTGGGGTCCTTGTATGTGGCTAGGATAGAAAGTGGATGGAGGCATTAAGGTTGTGTGTTTGTATAGTTTTGATTGTGGGGCATTCTTAATGGGTTCTCCTTAGTCTAGGCGTTTCAGTTGGTTATGTAATAATGTAGTGTCGCTCAGGTTAAATATCCCTTTACCTAGTTCAGCTGTGTTGTCCCTGATCTTTTTTGATTCTTTCTCCCCCCTCTACATCCTCTTCTTATTTTTCTAGTTTCCTTTTCCCCTTCTTTGGTGGTGTCCCTGCTATTTTTTATGTTGGGTGTGGGTCTAAAAAAAGAGGGGTGATGCGCTGTTTTGTATTCGTGTCTTTATTTGATCTGTGGGTATGAAGAACTTCTTTGTTTGTGTGTCTCTATCTCTGGAGAATGGGAGTCGTTCCATCATAGGCAGGTTTCTTTGTTAATCAATTTCAAAGTTGGTGTAGTGATGAGAATGATTTAAACGCAGATTGGGCCCTCTCTTCCCTTCTAGTCCAAATATCTAATAGTCCATGTGTGCGCTCTTGCTGCCAGAAAGGTAGGGTAAAAAGTACTTGGTTATAGTGGGTTTGTCCTGCGCACTGAGCCCTGTGATTGCGGCAATCTGCTGACAACCAATAGGTATCCTCACCTATTCAGTAGAAACATGGAAAATAGAAATGGTGTAGCGCTCAGCCTGCAGTTTAGTGTTCACTCTAGCTCCGGCGGGAGGCACGCGCGCACCCGAAAAGGGGCGTGGCCTTTGAAAAGGGCAGCCCCCAAGTGCTGCTGACAGGGAGAATAGATGCCGGGCGCATGCACTCGGCGTCTATTCACCGGTGGTAACTGGGTCACCGCACATTTCCCCACCCACGGGACGCTGTGACCCGTGGGTGAAGACTGCACCCGCAGGCTTTGAGGGCAGGGTGCTTTTTGCCCTCCTGAAGGAGGACAGGGCGCCACGCCCCGCTAAAACAGCCTAGCGGGAACGCTATCGTTTATAAAGATGTATGGCAATGATTGCCTGCATGGGGGAGTATGTGTCTTATCTCAGCTGGTTACAATGAGAGCCCAATAATAGAAGTATATAACATGACTTTACTTATAACACGGATAAATATATAGCGTTCCCGCTAGGCTGTTTTAGCGCGGCGCCCTGCCCTTCTTCTGGAGGGCAAAAAGCGCCCTGCCCTCACAGCCTGCGGGTGCCGTTCTCACCCACGGGACGCAGTGTCCCGCGGGTGGAGAAACATGCGGTGTCCCGGTCACCGCCGGAGAATAGACGCCGGGCGCATGCGCCCGGCGTCTATTCTCCCTTTCTGCAGCGCTTGGGGGCTGCCCGGCATGTCCGTAAGCGCCGGGCACGCCCCCAAGTATGACGAAAAGGGGACGCGTCTTATAGACACTCCCCCTTTTCATGACCACGCCCCCGTTTTGGGCGCGCGCATAAGATTGCCCTCTCTAGCTCCGGCGCCCTGCCTGCCGCCGGAGCTAGAGTTAACACTAAATATACACATATGAAGAGTATATAGGTGCAAAACAGTGAGAGGCAAAATATATTAATAATGATAATCAGTGGATGCTGATATGATGGTATTAAATAATCATCCAGTTCCAGTAAGTTTGATAAAGAATATACCCTGTAGGTGGGCGGGGTCTGCACAGTAATATCTGGCCTTGGCCATTATTATGGTAAATAGTATCCTTTAGGGATGACATGGAAGGCATAGGGAGTGTCGCACTTTTAACCAAGCATGTTACATAGAAATCCACCGCCGATGATGTTTCCCATTTAGTAAAATAGTCCTTAGCAAAAGGGGTAAGCAGAGGCCAGACACTTCTGTGGCTGGTAACGCTTTCCAGGTGTTTTTCAAGCCACCTCCAGGTGTTCTACCAGCTGATCAGACAAAGGAAATATAGCTGCAGTCGCCTTTAGGTCCTTGAAATATGCATGCTTGGACTTAGGAGCTGGAGGTGACTGAGCCGCCAGGCTACTAGCATCCGGCATCTTGTTTTGCCGAAGATGCGTCTGTCGTGATGCTAGGACACACCAGGAGACTGTGCTGATTAATTTGATATGTGACACTTGTATACCTGTGTCAGCGACTTAGTCTGTAAATGGAAAAAAGCTGTGGCTGTTGCAGCACTTCGTATGCTGATTCAGAGGCTCAGTCGCACACAGGTATACAAGTGTTGCATATCAATTTAATCAGTCTCCTGGTGTTTGCTAGCAAAAAAGACTATTAAGGCATGAGACACCTTCAGCCTGGACTAGCACCCCTCCCTTATTGGTTTAAAGCATGGAGTCTGGCATTGTGAAAGCACACTAGTAGTAGGCACAATTTAGGTAAGTCCTACAAATTTACTGTAGTGCAACTTTGGGTTGATTTTTGGGGCGTGGGTCCCCTGGATTGCTTTGGTTGGTCTGCTTCAGGGCATCGCATTAGAACATTTTTCCTTTTTTGCACATTTTAACACTTTTACTGTTTGTTTATTATATTTGTATTTTCACTTCTCCATCCTATATATGTAGCTGTAGCTGCTCTTACCTATTTTACTTTAAACTTCACTTTTCTCATTAGAGCGATGCCCTGGAGTGGCTTGGCTGAGCTGGTTTGGGGGTGTCCTGCGCTCTGGATTTGAACCCTAGTATGTTAGGGACCTATCCTACAGAGGTTACCTGGATATGGTGGGTAGGCCCATAACTTTGGCCATGATTATGCTAAAAACCTGTATTTATTTTATTGCAAAATTTTTTATTGCATAATGTATTTATATATAATTAGTAATTTGGAATTATGCACTTGTGATTTGTTTTTTTTTCTGTGCTTGCGATCTTTTAAAATGTGTCAGTGAGTAATGAATACCCCATGCACCTGCTAGGTGACCCAGAAAACGTGACCCGTTTGGGGTCCTGAGGGCATGATTCAGTAAGGATCGCAACAGTGCACGCAGTTGGCAGTTTGTTGCGTACTGCATATGCATCGCAGTGAACATGCGTGAAGGACAGACTGCGATCGCATTGCGATTACGCAGAGCACAGGAAGCCATTGCAGAGTTAATGACAGGCAGTGAGCGTTTGGGGGTGGTCAGAGAAACGCAGGCGTGTCTATTTGTTTGAACGTCGTTGCATGGGTGTTCATAAATTGGCCACTACGATTGCACGCAGTGAGTACTCAAGCTAAGTATGCAATGAGGTTAGCAATTTCTAAGTAAGGTCAGGGTTGCTGTAATTCTGAGTGAGGGGCTGATGGTACTCTGTTTATGGAGGTTTGAGATAGCAGTAGTGGGCGTCTCTATGCATTCATTAGCATATTTTTGCAGCAGACCTGTGTGCGATTACAGAGCTGCGATCGCAATAGTGATCCTTAATGAATCAGGAATGCTGTGGGCCCTTGGGCTGTGTAGGGCATAATTATTATAAGTGCATCATTTGTAAAAGTGCATTTCTTACCAAATTCGGCATTAAACCGAAGTTAAACTGAAGGAGACCACTTTGTCCATATGTTCTTGTTAAAGAATGGTTTAAGGTTAAAGTATAATGAAGAAATGTAAGTTCACAATATCTACACTACAAGCAACTGCTGTCTGCATCACCTGGACAATCTACACTGGCCTCTGTTTGCTCACTAAAGAACTTACACTTGCTAATATTTGTACTGACTCGCTCGTTTCACAAACATTTCATAGCTTACTGTATTCAGTGCCAATTTCAGTTTATTTATAAATAATGTCTTCCCACCTCTTTTCTTTCCCTAGCCTGTCATCTGTCTTCTAATTCAGTTTACTTTAATATTCCATTTCTCCTCTTTTCCTCTGCTCAATAATAGTTTGGAATTTTGCAGGCACATTTTCCTCCATTGTACTATTACTTGCTTCTCTGCAAATCTCTTGTACTGTCTCTAACACTCATGCTTTATTCCTAGATTTCCTCCCCCTATTCAACTCATCTACACCATTATCATGTGTACTTCCCCCTCCACTCATTGTCTACCTAATCCTCTGCTCTACCCCCATTTTTCCACCCCATTTTTCCACCTATACCATTTCCTCCTTGTCTCCTCCACCTCCTCCTTCCTTTATCTCCCCTCCTCTGTCTGCCGTCCTCCCTCTCCTCTCCCACTACTACACTTTCATTCTCTTCTACCCCTCCTATGTTCTACCACCCCACCTCACCCCCATCATATTAAACTCCCTCCCTGCCAACCACCTACAGGTTCCCTTCCCAGCACTGGTCCCGCATACTCTCCACTACATTCATCTCGGCCACCCATATTAAACTTACCTTCTCAATACAGCAACCCAAATTATCTTTCACATCTCTCCCACAAACACTGTCCCTCTATCCTGTACTCTCGGGAATGCCAGATCAGTATGTAATAAACTCGTACCCATCCACGACCTTTTCATCTCTAAAAACTTGCATCTCCTAGCCACTACGAAAACCTGGATTTCACCCTCTGACACCACTTCCCCTGCTGCTCTCTCCTCTGGGGGCCTCATCTTCTCCTACCCCTCGGCCTGGGGGTTGCCATGGTGGTGTGGGGTAGGGGTCCTTCAATCCCCCGGTTACTCCTACCCTCTGAACCATCTCATTCCCTACATTTGAGGTTCATGCTATATGCCTCTTCCAACCAGTTCACCTTAGAGTAGCTGTAATTTACTGGCCCTCCTTCCAAATTCCTTGACAACTTTGCTTCCTGGCTCCCTCACTTTCTCTCCTGACCTTCCCTCTATTATCCTAGGTGACTTCAATATTCCTATTGATTGCCTCACAGAAGCCTCTGCTTCCAAACTCCTTACCCTCACGTCTTCAATTGGTCTCTCCCAATGGACCTCCTCAAATTTCAAATTTATGCTCTCATCATACAGTGCTGCCCTTTCCCTCTCTAAACAGTCATATTTCAAGAACCTCATCTCCTCTCAGTCCTCAAATCCCCAACGTCTCTTCACCACCTTTAACTCCCTCCTCCGCCCACCCCCTCCTTGCCTCCCCTCCTCGCTCTCTGCACTTGACTTTGTACCTACTTTACATCTAAAATTGACTCCATACGTCAGGACATCATATCCCACCAGTCCTCCTGCTATCCACCACCTCCTCCTTTCCCAGATCACCCCCTCTCCTTCCATTTTACCGACTCTAACTTTCTTCTCCCCTGTATCTGGAGAGGAAGTAAATCCAAGGGACACTGACTATCCTCCTACCTGACCGATCCTTCTCTGTCTCCTCTCATAACCCCTCTTCTCCCCCACAGCCTCTTGCAGTAGGAGTTCCCCAAGGTTCTGTTCTTGGACCTCTCCTTTTCTCACTCTATACATCCTCACTAGGTGAGCTCATCAGCTCTTTTGACCTCCAGTATCATCTCTGCTGATGACACTCAGATCTACCTTTCCTCCCCTGACCTCTCTCCCTCTCTCCTCACTCGTGTCTCCAACTGTCTCTGTGCTATCTCTTACTGGACGTCCCAGCGATTTCTTAAACTTAATATGTCTAAGACTGAGCTAAAAAGGAAAAAAGATTGCGCTGCTGTGGACTGTCTAGTTAAAAATACTTGATTGATTTGAAGAAATACCTGAGCCTCTCTGAATCATAAATATTTAATAGCACACAATAACATTGAATAATAACATCTATATGCAGCTTCTAATATAGATAAAATCGCAATAATGTCTTTGTTACAACAACTCTTAATAGAATTGATAATCATATGCTCACCACCGCTCTCACATATAGCGTATATGTGAGAGCGGTGGTGAGCATATGATTATCAATTCTATTAATTGACTTTGTTAAAGGATCCAAGAATATCAGTGGAGACATTGTATTTCACAAAATTATCTGAATGGTTCTAAGAGTTGTTGTAACAGACATTATTGCGATTTTATCTATATTAGAAGCTGCGTATAGATGTTATTGTGTTATTAAATATACATAACCACACTTCCCACCATTTCTTTATCAATTGATGGTGACACAACTATCTCCTCTAGCCAAAAGCGCGCTGTCTTGGAGTTATCCTGGACTCCTCCCTCTCCTTCAAACCACATATCCAGAATCTCTCAAAGTCCTGTAGTTTTCATCTTAAAAATATTTCCAAGATTAGACCCTTTATCACCCAGGATGCCACTAAAACCCTCATACACTCATTGGTCATCTCCAGATTGGACTACTGTAACCTCCTCCTATCTGGCCTCCCCAACTCCCTTCTGTCCCCTCTCCAGTCTGTCCTCAATGCTGCTGCTTGGCTCATCTTCCCCTCAAAACGCTCTGCATCTGCCTCCCCTCTCCTACAAGCCCTCCAGTGGCTCCCCCTTCCCTTTTAGAACCCAATTTTCACTTACAAAGCCCTCAGCCATTCCTTTCCCATTTACATCTCAGATCTCATCTCCCTTCACTCTCCTGTCCGCCCTCTTCGTTCAACAAATGCACGCCGCCTCTCATGCCAATTGATTACTTACTCCCACTCCTGCCTCCAAGATTTTTCCCGCGCTGCTCCCCACCTTTGGAACTCTCCCGCTTCCCATCAGACTCTCCACCTCTCTTCAATCCTTCAAACGGGCTCTCAAGACTCACTATTTCATCAAAGCCTTCCAGCTCTCATCTTACTTGCTGCTACATACTCCTTCCTCCCTGCCTACCCCATCTGTGTCTGCCGCTGGTGTTTCACCTCCAAGCTTTCATAGCAGTGGAGGTCGCCTAGCATCCGTGTTATCCGGCTGCTGTACTATTGGGACATTGGGCCTGATTCAGACCCGCTCGCAAGTGCTATGCGCTCGCAAGCGGGTTGATGGCTGTGCAGTGCGCATCTTTCCCTCGACTCAAATCAGTTTCCCAGTCCCTGCTGCTGAAAAACATCCCCACAGCTTGATGCTGCCACCACCATGTTTCACTGTGGGGATGGTATTCTTGGGGTGATGGGATGTGTTGGTTTGCGCCAGACATAGCTATTTCCTTGCCGAAAAGTTCAATTTTAGTCTCATCTGACCAGAGCACCTTTCTCCATACATTTGGGAAATCGCCCACATGCCTATTGGCAAACTCAATTCGTGTCTTCTTATTTTTATCACTAAGTAATGGCTTCTTTCTGGCCACTCTTCCATAAAGCCCAGCTCTATGGAGTGTCTGGCTTATTGTGGTCACATGCACAGATACACCAGTCTCTGCTGTGGAACTCTGCAGCTCCTTCAGGGTTACCTTTTGGTCTGTGCGGCCTCTCTGATTAATGCCCTCCTTGCCCAGTCTGTGAGTTTTGGTGGATGGCCCTCTTGGCTGGTTTGTTGTGGTACCATGTTCTTTCCATTTGATTGATTTGATGGTGCTCTGGGGATCATCAAAGATTTGGATTTTTTTTTATAACCCAACCCATAATTGTCAGGGCCGGCGCTAGGCTGTGCTACGCCCAGCGCCGTCCTGTGTTGCCGCCCCTTCTCTTCTCCGCTCCCTCCCCCTGAGCTTAAATATGTCCTATAGCGCTGGGAGGGAGGTGGGCGTTTCCTGTGCCCTCCGGAAACAGTAGCGCTCTGGGCGAAAGACCGGCTTGCTTGTGCCTGGAGCTGCTACTGATAATTGTACTTCTCAACAACTTGTCCCTGACTTGTTTGGAGAGCTCCTTGGTCTTCATGGTGTGATACCTCTTGCTTAGTGGTGTTGCAGCATCTGGGGCCTTTCAGAAAAGGTGTGTTTATACTGACAGATCATGTAACACTTAGATTTCACACAGGTGGATTTCATTTCACTAATTATGTGACTTCTGAAGGTAATTGGTTGCACCAGAACTGTTGAGGGGCTTCATAGCAAAGGGGGCGATTACATGCCAATTTTCAGAATTTTATTTATAAATACTTTTTTATATATATATATATTTTTTTTTATTTTTTTTTTTTTTTATTTTTTTCTTTCTAATTTCACATCACCAGATTAGACTATTTTGTGCAGATCCATCACATAAAATTCAGATAAAAAAAAAATACATTACAGGTTATAATGTAACAAAAAAGGTAAAAAGCCAAGGGGGGTGAATACTTTTGCAAGGCACTGTATGTGTAAGCTTCATTTGCTACTATTTCTCACCAGTGAACACTTGCACTTCCCTATTATAGGGGCAAAATATATGCCTCCAAACAGGCATTTCCGCTCCTACATCCAACTCGACATTGCTCACTGTTTCGTCAACACATCTTCACTGTACTTTCACTACATGAGAACTTGAAAAAAACAATATGCTTTGATGCTGATGACTGTAAAATCATTGGATGGATAATTTTATGGTTTAAATGGTGTAGGAAGAGGATCAATGTCCCAAAATTCATTACTTGTAATCACTGGAGCAGGTATTTGACACCGTTGAAGGAGAGCAGCACCACTGGTGGGTTAGTGGTACTTCAGCAGATTCACTAATAGGGAGAGCAGCACCTCCGGTGGCACTGCAGCAGGATCCCAACACAGTCAGTGATCGCTGTGAGTGACAAAATATGTGGGTCCCAGGGACCCTCCACTTTAAAAAAATAAATAAATAAAAAATGGGCTCCTACCTGACCATTTCTGGGTCCCATCATAATTTATGCTTTAGAGCTCCCCATATGCCTCTCAGACCTCCCCTAACTCCTTACAAATGATGCCCCACAGCCATGCCCAGCCTTTACACGTTATGCCGCACATTAATGCCCTTTACACATTTTGCCACACAGCTATGCCTGTTTTTTTAAACATTATGCCGCACATTAATGCCCGGTCTTTACACATTATGCCATGCAGTAATAGCCCTTACAAATAATACCACACAGTCATGCCCGGCCTTTACACGTTATGCCTCCTATTGACTACTGGTTCGCGAGCTGTGTTTGGCTCATGACCAGTGCCAAACAACCGCTGCCACCGCTTGGCTTCTGGGCAGCGAGCTCCGCTCAGCTTGTGCCCTGAGCCAAGCTTCTCCCGCCGCCACTGGTGGAAGGGACCAGGCAGTCCCTTCACCAGTTACGCGCCGTGGTGGCTTACCCGGCACTGGGAACAAACACACTGTCCCAGCGCCAGGCACGGATGCTGTGCCGATGCTGGGATCAGACACTTGATCCCAGCACGGCTTTCCACAGCAGCAGCCAATGAGTCTGACTCTCATTGGCTGCTCTAACAGACAGCCTTGTCTTTCTCAGGTGGACGCACTGTGCTGCAGCCAGCTGTCAGGGATTGGCCACAGCACAGCACGTCCCTGGGGACCCGGCTACTTTAAAAAAGTGAGTCCCCAGTGCCCAAAAGCGGGTAAAATACGCGCTATAGCACGTATTTGCGAACACTGCACAGTGTATAGCACATCTGGTAGAACAGTAGCACTGCATTAGAGTCCAGGGAGAGTAGCACCACTGCTTGAACAGAGGTACTGCAGTGGGTGCTGATTGTATCAAAACTCCCTCATTTTAGAGCCGTTTTCAGATGCTCTTGATCATGAGTGGGTACACCTTGTAGAGTAACTAAATATTATCGTTTTAGAAACAAATTAAACTGTTCTGAAAAAGATTAAATGGTCATTAAAAAGTTTTGTCAAATTGAGCAGTGTCCCAATTTCAACGGACGGTTTTAGAAGCAGGAGGTTGTACTTAAGTCTTAGAGGAGATATTCTCTGGACCTATAATTGGTTTGGTAGCTTATTGGACAATGCCAGACATATCATGAACCTTATGCCCGGTGCTTTGAACAGAACAGACCTCATGCCTGGAGGCAAGGGCAGCAGAGTCACAGCTCCTAAACTGATCAGTCACCTTTGGGACCATAGGCTTAAGTCATCACCCTAAAACCTCCGGCAGACCACTGGATTAGGGATACACTGGAATGGATTTAGATAACAATCTCTGGAACTGGCTCCAATTAAGGACCTTCTAGTAGGGGCTCAGACAATAGATCCACTAGAATGGGCTTAGATAATGGACCTCCTCAAGCAGACTCTGATACAGTATCCTCTTTATCAGTAACGATACTGCCTTTGAACCTCTATACACCCCTGCCTATACCTTCTGATATCCTGCCTATAAACCTCTAAGGATGACGCTATTTTGCGTACGCAGTTATACAGTAAATAAAGACTCCAGACCTAGAACCTGTGGTTCCAAAGCACAAAGTATTATTCAAGTAAAAGTACAGTCAGTTACACGCCAGTTAGAAGTACAATTTAGCGCAAAGGAATTATACAGACCCAAGTACAGTTATACATACGCAGCGCTCTGGACCAGATGTAGGCATCAGCAAGAAATCAGCATTCCGCACGAAGACCAGAGTCAGAGCACACATATTTCTACTTCAGGGTCCATAGGGTATCCACAGGATACCTTGGGGTATAGGTGTGACGTCAGTCGCAGGGCACCAAAGAGTTAAGCTTTCAGCCTCCCAGGATGCACTAGGTCCCCCTCCTATACCCCGCCCCCGAGCCAAGGCACCTCAGTTTAGTTTGGTGCCCGGCCGGAGTCGGGTGCACCTGTTGGAGTGGGGGCTAGAAGAGCCCCTGAAGCTTATTCTTCATGCAGCTGTGGCTGCACAACTGGATGAACAGCATGGACAGTCAGTCCTGACGTCCATGCTGTCTTCCCTACACCCCGCCGGTACCAGAACGCCGGTACTGATCCGGGGATGCTGGTGGGCGTCTGGGGTCACAGCTAGCGGTGACCCCAGATGCTCCGGACCATGGCCGGATTCAAGGGGGACAGAGGTAAGCAGCGGGGTCCCGCGGTGGGTCCCCGCTGATCACATGGTCCTAAGTCCCCAGGCAGGGGGCTCCCTGGGGACTGGCTGCAGCGTGGAGCCAGGCGACCAACCTGCGCTTCCACTACCCCCTGGGACAGCGGACCGCAGCAGAGCGGTAGCGCTGCGGCATCCCAGGGGTTAAATGCATGCCAGGGGAGCGCTCCTTCCCTGTCTCACAGCCGGCGCCTCCCCCGCTGCACACAGCCCTCTCTGCATGCTGCCGACTGGTCCTGTGGCAGCGCTCCTCCCCCAGGCCAGCCTCCTCTCTGCTCCTCGGCAGCCATCTTCTCCAGAACGCATGGTGAACGCTGCTGGAAGCGCTGGAAGGAAGCATCGTGGTCTGGGTCCCCCCGCATACCTCTCCTCCGCTGTGGTCAGGTCTGTGTATGCAGCGCTGTGTCCTACCAGGCCCTGTGTCTGTGTAGTTGAGTGATCAGCGCTGTTAGTGCAGGAATTGTTATTTTTCTGCATTGTATGTGACTGTGCTAGCGCTGCTGCCTGTAATCTTTTCTTCTCTAAACTGTCAGCTTTATTACTGTCCCTGTTCTTTCTGCTAAAGCCCTTGCGGTGCTGCAGGGTGGTCTCTCGCCTATTTAATACTTAATTGGTGAGAGAGGTCACATACGTGGTGCCATCATGTCTGAAAGTGATTTTCCCCTCCGGCTACAGTGTACCACGTGCAAAGTACCGTTAGCGGAGGGGGAGGGTAGCACGGAGGGCCTTTGCCGGCAGTGTTTGTCCATGGCGCGGCCTATTACGGTTACAGCACCGGTACAGGAGCCGCCCTGGGCTTGTTTCGCTCAGGCGTTA
Organism: Taudactylus pleione; assembly: GCA_031769625.1. Taxonomy (NCBI): domain Eukaryota; kingdom Metazoa; phylum Chordata; class Amphibia; order Anura; family Myobatrachidae; genus Taudactylus; species Taudactylus pleione. Next base: position 12,071,813 of record JAUIMM010000014.1, read on the forward strand.
ACAGCTTTAGTGGGCCAGTTAGCTCCGCAGCCCGCGTTTACTCCGATGGGTTTGTCCCAGCAGTCTGTGGTGTCGTCACCCATGCAGGGGTTCCCACGACAATTGGTGGTACCCCACAGTCTCCCTATTTCCCCGCTCCCGGGTTCTCAGGAGCCAGCGTGGGTTAACTCCCTGACGAGTTCTGTACAGCACTTGTCGGATGTGTTGCAAGGGGAGTCTGTGATGCGGTCTCATAAAAGGCCGGTGGCGTCTCTGTCCGCTCCTTATGAGGATGACGAAGGGACGTCTGATGATGGGGAGATTCTAGATCCTTACGATCAGGAACCTCTCCATACTAAGGACGCTGATGCTAAGTCCAAAGTATATATTCCTGGACTTATTCGGGAGGTCCGCACAGCCTTGGTGATTGAGGACGAAGTTCCCCCAGCGGCTAAATCTAAGTATGCCTTTTTCAAAGATGTGAAGGGCGATGCCACAGTCTTTCCTCTTTCGGGTCAGTTGGTGGACCATTTAGAGGAGGCGTGGAAACAACCTGGCAAAAGATACCAGCCGCAGAGACGCCTGGCGGTGGCTTATCCGTTCGCGGATAATTATTTTGCGAAGTGGGAATCCCCTCCACAGGTGGATTCTCACGTGACCCGTCTTGTCCGTAGTGCCACATTGCCGATGCCATCCATGTCCTCCCTTAAGGATGCTACGGACCGCAAGGTAGAAATCTGCCTGAAGTCCGCTTATTCCCTTGCAGGGGGGGCAGCACGGCCGGCTATGGCCATTTGCTGGGTTGCCAGAGCGATGGAGCGCTGGGCGGATTCATTAGAGGCTTCTTTTGAATCCGACTGTCCGGCCGATCAGGCGGAGTTGATTGGCAATCTCCGTGATTCGGCCACCTACATCAACGAGGCGGCTCTAGACATTAGTACTCTGGTGTCAAGAATTTCTTCAGCAGCGGTAGCTGCTCGTCGCACCTTGTGGCTGCGATCCTGGAAGGCGGACGCAGATTCCAAGAAAGGTCTGGAAGCGTTGCCGTTTACCGGAGAAGTTCTCTTCGGTCCGGATCTGGATAAGATTGTGGCCACGCTGGCGGCAGCCAAATCTGCCTGTCTCCCGTCGGCCGCTGCTCCTTCTGGTTCGGGACCATCGTCCTTTCGGTCATCTAGGGCCCAGGGCAGGCCCAAACCACAGTCGTTTCCTCGACAGGCTGGCCCTAAGAAATCGGTCAAGCCCCGGAAGCAGGCATGGAGTACCAGACGTCCGGCCCCCAAGCCAGATGACAAGCCTGCGGCCTGACGGTCCGGGCCTCCCTTTGGGGGATCCCAGGGTGGGAGGCCGCCTACTACAGTTCGCCCAGTGTTGGTCGACCACTACGACAGACACTTGGGTTCTGGAGGTGGTTTCCCACGGATACGCCCTCTCCTTCCGGCACAGACCCCCGGCTCGCTTCTTCACCACGGGTCTCCCATCAGACCGGAACAAGGCTACGGAGCTGCGGAAGGTATTGCACACTATGCTCCAGGCTGGAGTTATAGTGGCGGTTCCATTCTCCCAGAGGGGCCAGGGTTTCTATTCAAATCTATTTTTGGTACAGAAACCCAATGGGTCATATCGTCCGATTCTCAACCTCAAAGCACTCAACAAGTCTTTGCGGGTCCCGAAGTTTCGGATGGAGACCCTACGGTCCATCATTCTGGCGCTGGAACCTGGGGACTACTTGGTGTCATTGGACATACAGGACGCTTACCTGCATGTCCCTATTCTTTGGCGCCATCAACAGTTCCTCAGGTTTGCAATCCGCAGCGACCACTTCCAGTTTCGGGCGTTACCTTTTGGCCTGGCAACAGCACCACGTGTTTTCACCAAGGTGATGGCGGTCATGGCGGCTTCTCTCCGGCTGCAGGGAGTCCGCATGTTGCCGTATTTGGACGACCTGTTATTGGTGGCAGGATCTCCAGAGCTCCTGTTACGCCACTTGGACCTGACCATTGCACTGCTGCAACGGCACGGCTGGCTAATCAACTGGCAGAAGTCCACTCTAATCCCGTCTCGGAGGATTCTGCATCTTGGAGCCTTATTGGACTCGGGACAGCAAAGGATCTTCGTGACGGAGGACAAGATCTCTGCTTTACAGTCAAGGGTGCGCAGTTGTCTGCACAGCCGCCGGGTGTCCTTACACTCGGCGATGAGGTTACTGGGCTCCATGGTGTCGGTGTTCGACATGGTGGAATACGCCCAGTTTCACTCCAGACCTCTGCAGCACCTGATCCTGTCCAAGTGGAACGGGCTGACTCAGTCTCTGAAGTCCCAGACGATTGTGCTCACCCAGGAGGTTCGCCTGTCCCTTACGTGGTGGTTACAGACGACCCACCTCAACAAGGGACGTCCGTTCTGGGTTCCAAATTGGGTCCTGTTGACAACGGACGCCAGTCTTCGGGGCTGGGGAGCAGTTTCGGGTCCACACTTGTTCCAGGGCAGGTGGACGCCGACAGAAGCGGAGCTTCCAATAAATATCTTGGAACTCCGTGCGGTCTTCAATGCTCTCCAGCAGGCACAGCGGTTTCTCCAGGGTCGCCCGGTGCAGGTCCAGTCGGACAACGCTACCACCGTGGCCTACATAAACAGGCAAGGAGGAACTCGCAGTCGGGCGGCTCTCGTAGAGGTCTCTCGGATCCTGGTTTGGGCGGAGCGCAATCTTCCGGCCATATCAGCGGTCTTCATCCCGGGAGTGCTCAATTGGGAGGCGGACTTTCTAAGTCGCCAGGACGTTCATCCGGGGGAATGGTCCCTGCACCCGGACGTTTTTCAACTACTGGTGGACAGGTGGGGTCTTCCAGAAATCGACCTCATGGCGTCCCGGCACAACAACAAGTTGCCGGTGTACGGGTCTCGCACAAGAGACGAAGGGGCGTCTCTGGTGGATGCTCTGTCCGTCCGGTGGACGTTCCGGTTCGCATACCTGTTCCCTCCGGTCTCCCTTCTTCCACGGGTAATCCGGAAATTCAAACAGGAAGGAGGGACGCTCCTGTTGATAGCTCCCGCGTGGCCCAGACGGCACTGGTTCTCAGACCTTCAGGGTCTGTCCGTGGACATTCCTCTGCGGTTGCCGCTACGACCGGACCTTCTGTCTCAGGGTCCTTGCCTTCACCCGGACCTGACTCGGCTGTCTTTGACGGCGTGGCTGTTGAGACGGCCATGCTGAGGTCCCGGGGGTTTTCCAGCTCTGTGGTGCGTACCATGTTACGAGCTCGGAAACCGTCTTCCGCGAGGATATACCATCGCGTGTGGCATACGTTCTTCCAGTGGTGTCGACCGAGAGGTTATGCACCGCGGGAGTTTCGTCTGTCTCTGATTCTCGCCTTCCTGCAAGCGGGACTAGATCATGGGCTTCGCCTTGCTTCTTTGAAGGTACAGGTTTCGGCCCTATCTGTCTGGTTTCACCGTAGGATTGCTACAATCCCGGATGTGCGCACCTTTATGCAGGGTGTTCTCCGCATTCAGCCGCCCTTTGTTCCACCTGTGGCGCCTTGGGATTTGGCTGTGGTCCTGAGGGCTCTCCAAGGACCGCCGTTTGAACCACTGGCCTCAGTGGATCTTAAATGGCTAACAGCTAAGACTGTTTTCCTTCTGGCCATTGCTTCGGCCAGACGTGTTTCTGAGTTAGGGGCTCTTTCTTGTAGACCCCCTTTCTTGGTTTTTTATGGGAACAGGGCAGTGCTCCGCACTCGGCCCGAGTTTCTTCCCAAAGTTGTTTCCCAGTTTCATATTAACGAGGAAATAGTTGTTCCGGCCTTTAACTCACCGGGTCTTTCCGTGGGTGAGGCCTCTTTGGATGTTGTGCGGGCCTTAAGGACTTATGTTGACCGCACTTCTTCGTTTAGGAAGTCGGACGCTTTGTTTGTCCTCTTTGGCTTCCGTAAAAAGGGTTGGCCTGCTTCAAAGCAAACTTTGGCAGCCTGGATCCGTATGGCTATTTCTGAAGCTTATCTTCATGAAGGCCTACCGGTCCCTCCTTCTCTGAAGGCTCATTCCACTAGGTCTGTGGGTCCTTCGTGGGCAGCTCGACGTGGTGCCTCGGCAGTTCAGATCTGCAAGGCTGCTACGTGGTCTTCTGTCCATACCTTCGTGAGGTATTACAGGTTTGACACCTTCGCCTCTCAGGATGCTTCCTTCGGGCGGCGGATTCTCCTTTCTGCACAGGAGCGTCCCCACCCTTAAAGGATACTGCTTTGGGACATCCCCAAGGTATCCTGTGGATACCCTATGGACCCTGAAGTAGAAAATATGAGATATGGTAAGAACTTACCCTTGTTATCTCTATTTCGACGAAGTCCATAGGGTTCCACAGGACTCCCGCCCTGTCGCACCTGTGCTGCAGATGGGCTTTGCTCTGGTCACCGGTTTTCCGTCTCCCTCTGGTGAGAATGTGATTCTTGTATGTGTCCAGATCTTTGTTCTCTCTCTTCCTTCTCCTCCTCCGGCCTATGGCTTGGTAACTAACTGAGGTGCCTTGGCTCGGGGGCGGGGTATAGGAGGGGGACCTAGTGCATCCTGGGAGGCTGAAAGCTTAACTCTTTGGTGCCCTGCGACTGACGTCACACCTATACCCCAAGGTATCCTGTGGAACCCTATGGACTTCGTAGAAATAGAGATAACAAGGGTAAGTTCTTACCATATCTCATATTTTATACCCCCCCAGAAATAGACAACACAATAGAGAAGTATGTTGCTAATACCATTGGTCCTAAAGGAGAGGGCATATGTTACAAAGCATATAACAGGTTGGTTCAACTAGACACAGTCCAGCCTCTAACAACTGGTGGTCTCTGGTTTCCCGCCTCATGCAATCCTAACAGTTGGTCATATAATGTACATTTTGTTGCTTGAAGTCTCTGCGGTCCATAAGTTGAGACTGCATGTTGCGATCTCTCCATCGATATTACCGGAATAATGTTGAGAGAGTACGCATCAGAACAATACCAAACATGGCTTATTTATCACGTATAAAACCTTAGTTACAAAATAATCTTTATTTCATAGCAATTATAGTAAATGTGCATACTTGAATCTTCTACCTTAAAGCTTATGGCACCTTGTATGTGGATATGTAATGTGTGAGTATGTGGGGTTTGATGTAAAGACGCTAGTTAACTTGGGGCAGATGCGTGTGCATGAAGCTAATATTCAGCGTTTTCATACAGGATCTTATGCATTCGCTAATATGCGACTAGTTAACTGCGCAATTGTGCGTATTAATGTGTGTATAAGAAATGGTGTAAGATGCAATCGCATGATGCTAATAGTAATATCGCCACATGTACTAAAGTGTGATTTTATCTAAAATGGCGCTTGGGCGGCCATTCGCATAATAACGTCTTGCAATTTCATTTCCAAGATGGCGTCTTGCGGCCAGTCACAAGATGGCGTTGCTGCGATGCAATTTTAAACTGATCTTGTCTCAGCCAATAATCCAGCTTCGATAGCAGGCTCATATATAGAACCCTCTGGAACTAACACAATGGTAGGCGCTGGTAACTGGTTATGCGCTATGACATTTACTTAAGGGCTCGCACCTCAACTCTGAGAACTTGGGTTTCCGTCCAGACACTTAGCATGTAGGGTCTCACCTCCACACTTGGAAGAAAGATTCGGAGTCGCACCCAGGATTAACAAAACTCCCAACTTCACAATTGATTTTCTACTTCAGGGTCCATAGGGTATCTACAGGATACCTTGGGGTATAGGTGATGACATCAGGCACCATAGAGTTAAGGTTTCAGCCTCCCAGGATGCACTAGGGTCCCCCTCCTATACCCCGCCCCCGAGTCAAGGCATCTCAGTTTCGTTGGTGCCCGGCTCGGAGTTGGATGCACCTGTTTAGAGGGGGGCTAAGGATAGCCCCTGAAGTTGTCTACAAGGCAGCTGTGGCTGCACATCTGGAAGTACAGCATGGACAGTCATTCTTGACATCCACGCTGGCTTCCCTACACCCCCGCCGGTACCAGAACGCCGGTACTGATCCGGGGATGCTGGTAGGCATCTGGGGTCACAGCTAGCGGTGACCCCAGATGTTTGGGACCATGGCCAGATTTAAGGGGGACAGCAGGTAAGCAACGGATTTCTTCGGTGGCGGCTCGTCGCACCTTATGGTTGCGATCTTGGAAGGCGGTCGCTGATTCCAAAAAGGGCTTGTAAGCTTTCCTTTTAATGGAGAAGTCCTATTTGGTCCGGATCTGGACAAAATTGTAGCCACGCTGGCGGCAGCCAAATCGGCATGTCTCCCGTCTGCTGCAGTTCCTTCCAGTTCAGGTATGTCGGCCTTACAGGGCCCAGGGTAGGCCTAAAGCACAGTCCTTTCCCCGACAGGCTGGCCCCAAGAAATTGGCCAAGCCCCGGAAGCAGGCCTGGAGTACCAGACGTCCGGCCCCTAAGTCCGATGACAAACCTGCGGCCTGACTGTCCGGGCCTCCCTTTGGGGGATCCCAAAGTGGGAGGCTGCCTGCTATGGTTCGCCCAGTGTTGGTCGGTAACCACGACAGACAGTTGGGTTCACGAGGTGGTTTCTCACGGGTATATCCTCTCCTTTCGGCACAGACCCCCATCCCGTTTCTTCACCACCGGTCTTCCATCAGACCGGAACAAAGCCACGGAACTGTGGAAGGTTTTGCACACTATGCTCCAGGCTGGATTTATAGGGCCTGGTCCTTTCTCCCAGAGGGGCCTGGGTTTCTATTCCAATCTGTTCTTGGTGCAGAAACCCAATGGGTCGTACCGTCCAAACCTCAAAGCACTCAACAAGTCCTTGCGGGTGCCGAGGTTTCGGATGGAGACCCTACGGTCCATCATTCTGGCGCTGGAACCTGGGGATTACATGGTGTCGTTGGACATACAGGACGCTTACCTGCATGTCCCTATTTCGCGCCATCAACAGTTCCTCAGGTTTGCAATCCGCAACGATCACTTCCAGTTCCGGGCGTTACCTTTTGGCCTGGCGACAGCTCCACGTGTGTTCACCAAGGTTATGGCGGTCATGGCGGCTTCCCTGCGGCTGCAGGTTGTCCGCATGTTGCCATACCTAGATGACCTTCTGTTGGTAGCAGGATCTCCGGAGCTCCTTCTACACCATTTGGATCTGACTATTGCAGTACTGCAATGGCACGGCTGGTTGATAAACTGGCAAAAGTCCACCCTGATCCCGTCTCAGAGGATTCTGCACCTCGGAGCCTTATTGGACTCCAGTCAGCAGAGGATCTTTGTGACGGGGGAAAAGATCTCTGCCTTGCAGTTGAGGGTGCGTAGTTGTCTGCAGAGTCGCCGTGTGTCTTTTCACTCGGCAATGAGGTTACTGGGCTCCATGGTGTCCGTATTCGACATGGTGGAATATGCCCAGTTTCACTCCAGACCTCTGCAGCAATTGATCCTGTCCAAATGGAATGGACTGCCTCAGAGTCTCAAATCCCAGACGATGGTGCTCACTCCGGAGGTTCGCCTGTCTCTTGCCCGGTGGTTGCAGACGACCCATCTCAACAAGGGTCGTCCGTTTTGGGTGGCTAACTGGGTCCTATTGACAACGGACGCCAGTCTTCGGGGCTGGGGAGCGGTCACGGGTCCACACTTGTTCCAGGGCAGGTGGAAAAGGAGCTTCCGATAAATATCTTGGAACTCCGCGCCGTTTTCAATGCTCTCCAGCAGGCCCATCGGGTTCTCCAGGGTCATCCCGTGCAGGTTGTCGGACAGCGCCACCACCGTGGCCTACATAAATCTGTAAGGAGGAACCCGAAGTCGGGCGGCACTCGTAGAGGTGTCCCGCATCCTGATCTGGGCGGAGTGCAATCTCCCGGCCATATCAGCGGTATTCATCCCGGGAGTCCTCAACTGGGAGGCCGACTTTCTCAGTCGCCAGGACGTTCATCCGGGGGAATGGTCTCTGCACCAGGACATCTTTCAACTTCTGGTGGACAGGTGGGGTCTTCCAGAGATTGACCTCATGGCGTCACGGCACAACAACAAGTTGCCGGTGTATGGGTCTCGCACAGGAGACGAAAAGACGTCTCTGGTGGAGGCTTTGTCCGTCCAGTGGATGTTCCGGTTTGCTTATCTCATTCCTCCGTTTTCCCTTCTTCCACGAGTAATCCGGAAATTCAAACGGGAAGGAGGGACGCTCCTGTTGATAGCTCCCGCGTGGCCGAGACGGCACTGGTTCTCAGACCTTAAGGGTCTGTCCGTGGACATTCCTCTGCGGTTGCCGCTGCGACCGGACCTACTGTCACAGGGTCCTTGTCTTCACCCGGACCTGACTCGGCTGTCTTTGACGGCGTGGCTGTTGAGACGGCCATGTTAAGGTCCAGGGGGTTTTCCAGCTTTGTAGTACGAACTATGCTAAGAGCTCGGAAACCGTCTTCTGCTAGAATATACCATCGTGTGTGGCATACGTTCTTCCAGTGGCGTCGACCGAGAGGTTATGCACCTCGGGAGTTCCGTCTGTCTAGAGTGCTAACCTTCCTACAGGCGGGACTAGACCAAGGGCTTCGCCTTGCTTCTTTGAAGGTGCAGGTTTCTGCCCTGTCTGTCTGGTTCCATCGTAGGTTTGCTACAATCCCTGATGTGCGAACCTTTATGCAAGGTGTTCTTCGAATTCAGCCGCCATTTGTTCCACCGGTGGCGCCTTGGGATTTGGCTGTGGTCCTGAGGGCTCTCGAGGGACCGCTGTTTGAACCACTGGGCTCAATGGATCTTAAATGGCTGACAGCTAAAACAATTTTCCTTCTGGCCATCGCTTCGGCCAGACGTGTTTCTGAATTAGGTGCTCTCTCTTGTAGAAATAATAAACTGAAATATCTGAGCTAATAAATAATGAGGAGAATTGATATAAACAGATCACCGCCAAGATAAGAATATATATAAAAAAAATTAAAAACAATTTAATATAATTAATATTTTGACCGGTCAAAATGGCAACAAACATAATACAATCACATACAATATTTAATCACCTACAGTAAATGATATTAGACTTTTACGTTAATAGGATTACTAATTAATCCCAAATTGATCTCATGCTATTCCATATTCAGATTATAATTAGCAAAAGTCTGAATAAATTAAGATAGATCTAAAAGAATCTGAAAAAATCCGCTGAAGGAGGTGGATCAAAAATTGTAAAAATTTATATATATAAACTAGGGGTGAGCGGGTTCGGATTTCTGAAATCCGAATCCCCCCGAGCCCCCCCGATCCGAGTCCGATCCGAGTCAGGCTCGACTTTTCCCGCCTGACTCTGATCTGAAATCGAGGCAAAACGTCATCATCCCGCCTTCCGAGTCTCGCGGGTTTTGGATCCTATATAAGGTACCCGCGTCGGCGCCATTTTCTCACTCGGCTGTGGACAGTGAAGAGGGAGGGTGGGAGTTAGGGCTGTGTAGTGTAGTGTAGTGTAGTGCTGCTGTTGTCCACTACTTCAAAGTCCATAGGGGCTGGCTGTGTTGTGCTGTGCTGCTGTTGTTAATAGGGGCTGTGTCCACTACTTCAAAGTCCATAGGGGCTGGCTGGACTGTGTTGTGCAGTCAGTTCTCCATAGGGGCTGTGTCCACTCCAAAGTCCTGTGCAGTGTCCCAGTCCTAAAGGAGTGCTGTAGTGTTGTCCAGGGGGTGCTCTGTCCATCAGGGGTGCTCCCCCCAAGTGCTAAAAAAATAATATATTTTCTGTGTTTGTGAATTGTGTGCGCAGTAGCCGCACGTGCATCAACAAAGTAGTGCCAAGCGTGCGCCTGTGTCATAAGTAAAGGGCCGGCTGGCTTGACCGTTAAGGGTGCTGTAACCCCCGAAAGTACACTCCAGTCCAAACCAAAAAAAAATTATTTTCTGTGTTTGTGAATTGTGTGCGCAGTAGCCGCACGTGCATCAACAAAGTAGTGCCAAGCGTGCGCCTGTGTCATAAGTAAAGGGCCGGCTGGCTTGACCGTTAAGGGTGCTGTAACCCCCGAAAGTACACTCCAGTCCAAACCAAAAAAAAAATTATTTTCTGTGTTTGTGAATTGTGTGCGCAGTAGCCGCACTTGCATCAACAAAGTAGTGCCAAGCGTGCGCCTGTGTCATAAGTAAAGGGCCGGCTGGCTTGACCGTTAAAGGGTGCTGTAACCCCCGAAAGTACACTCCAGTCCAAACCAAAAAAAAATTATTTTTTGTGTTTGTGAATTGTGTGCGCAGTAGCCGCACGTGCATCAACAAAGTAGTGCCAAGCGTGCGCCTGTGTCATAAGTAAAGGGCCGGCTGGCTTGACCGTTAAAGGGTGCTGTAACCCACAAAGTACACTCCAGTCCAAACCAAAAAAAAAATGATTTTCTGTGTTTAGCCGCACGTATATATCAAATCGATATAACATAAATGGAGGACCAAACTTTCTCCGATAAAAATAAAATAGAGAAAGATCAAGAACCACTTCCTCCTAGTGCTGAAGCTGCTGCCACTAGTCATGACATAGACGATAACATGCCATCAACGTCGTCTGCCAAGGCCGATGCCCAATGTCATAGTAGAGGGCACATACAATCCCAAATGGCAAAGTTCAGGAAAATGACCTTGAAAAAGACATTTAAATCAGCTGAAGAGAAACGTAAACTTGCCAATATGCCATTTACGACACGGAGTGGCAAGGAACGGCTAAGGTCGATCCCTAGTATGTTCATGACTAGTGGTTCAGCTTCACATGACGATGGAAGCACTCCTCCCACTAAAAAAATCAAAAGAGTTAAGCTGGCAAAAGCACAGCGAAGAACTGTGCTTTCTAAGAAGATATCACAAATCCCCAAGGAGAGTCCAAGTGTGGTGGTGGTTGCGATGCCTGACCTTCCCAGCACTGGACGGGAAGAGGTGGCTCTTTCCACCATTTGCACGCCCCCTGCAAGTGCTGAAAGGAGCACCCACAGTCCACTTGCTGATATGCAAATTGAAGATGTCACTGTTGAAGTACAACAGGATGAGGATACTGGTGTAGCTGGCGCTGAGGAGGAAGTTGGCGAGGAGGATTCTGATGGTGATGTGGTTTGTTTAAATCAGGCTCCGGGGGAGACAGTTGTTGTCCGTGGGATGAAAAAGCCCATCACGGTCATGCCTGGGCAGAAGACCAAACATTCCACCTCTTTGGTCTGGCAATATTTCTATCCAAATCCGGACAACAACTGTCTTGCCATATGTACCATATGTAAAGGTGAAATAAGTAGGGGTAGGGACGTCAACCACCTAGGAACATCCTCCCTTATACGGCACCTGCAGCGCGTTCATAAAAAGTTACTGTCAAGTTCAGAAACTTTGGCTAAGACCGTAAGCAGTCCAGGGATACCTAAATCCCGTTGTCCTGTTGTATCCAAGCGCCTGCAAACCACACCGTCAACTCCCTCCTCGTCAATTTCCTCCTTAGTCAGGATCGGAAGTAGTCCTGCAGGCCATGTCACTGGCATGACTGACTCTCCTATCCGGGATTCCTCTGGAGGATCCTGCATTGCTACCCCCACTGCTGCTGCTGTTGCTGCTGCTGGGAGTCGTTCATCATCCCAGAGAGGAAGTAGGAACACCACTACTTTTACTAAACAATTGACCCTCCAACAGTCCTTAGCGAGGAGGATGAAGTACGACAGCAGTCATCCTGAAGCAAAACGTATAACTGAGGCCTTGACTGCTATGTTGGTGTTAGACGTGCGTCCGGTATCCGCCATTAGTGCAGTGGGATTTAGACAATTGATGGAGGTAGTGTGTCCCCGGTTCCAAATCCTGTCTAGATTCCACTTCACTAGGCAGGCAATACCGAGACTGTACAGAAACGTCAGAAAAAGTGTCCTGAAAAATGCCGTTGTACACAATGTCCACTTAACCACGGACATGTGGACAAGTGGAACAGGGCAGACTAAGGACTATATGACTGTGACAGCCCACTGGGTAGATGTATCACCTTACGCAGCAACAGCAGCAGCGTCACCAGTAGCAGCATCTCAGAAATGCCAGCTCGTTACAAGGCAGGCTACGCTGTGTATCACCGGTTTCAGTAAGAGGCACACCGCCGACAACCTCTTAGAGAAACTGAGGGAAATCATCGCCCAGTGGCTTACCCCACTTAGACTCTCCTGGGGATTTGTGATATCTGACAACGCCACCAATATTGTGCGGGCATTACATCTGGGCAAATTCCAGCACGTCCCATGTTTTGCTCACACAATAAACTTGGTGGTGCAGAATTTTCTGAAAAGCGACAGGGGCGTGCAGGAGACGCTTTGGGTGGCCCGAAAAATTTCTGGCCACTTTCGCCATTCAGCGACTGCGTGCCGAAGACTGGAGCGCCAGCAAACACTCTTGAACCTGCCCCGCCATCACCTGAAGCAAGAGGTTGTGACGCGGTGGAACTCAACCCTCTATATGCTTCAGAGGATGGAGGAGCAGCAAAAGGCCATACAAGCCTATACATCCACCTATGACATAGGCAAAGGAGGGGGTATGCACCTGACTCAAGCGCAGTGGAGAATGATTTCCGTGTTGTGCAAGGTTCTCCAGCCCTTCGAACTTGCCACACGTGAAGTCAGTTCAGACACTGCCAGCTTGAGTCAGGTCATTCCCCTCATCAGGCTTTTGCAGAAGCAGCTGGAGAAAGTGAAGGAGGAGCTAAGACGGAGCGATTCCGCTCGGCATGTGGGACTTGTGGATGAAGCCCTTCATTCGCTTTGCCAGGATTCCAGGGTGGTCAATCTGTTGAAATCAGACCACTACGTTTTGGCCACCGTGCTCGATCCTAGGTTTAAAGCCTATGTGGTGTCTCTCTTTCCGGCCGACACAAGCCTGCAGAGGTGCAAAGACCTGCTGGTGAACACACTGTCAGCTGAAGCGGAACGTGACACGTCAACGGCTCCTTCTTCATTTTCTCCTGCAACTGGGGCTGCCAGGAAAAAACGTAGGTATCCTAAGCAACCCGCTGGCGGTGATGCAGGGCAGGCAGGACCAAGTTTGGACATCTGGTCCGGACTGAAGGACCTGGCAACAATTTCTGACATGTCTACTGTCACTGCATATGATACTGTCACCATTGACAGAATGGTGGAGGATTACATCGGTGACAGCATCCAAGTAGGCATGGCAGACAGTCCATACCTGTACTGGCAGGAAAAAGAGGCAATTTGGAGGCCCCTGTACAAACTGGCTCTATTTTACCTGAGTTGCCCCCCCTCCAGTGTGTACTCCGAAAGAGTGTTTAGTGCAGCCGGGAACCTTGTCAGCGAAAGGTGTAGGAGGTTGCTTCCACAGAATGTGGAGAAGATGATGTTCATCAAAATGAATTATCAGCTCTTCCAGGGAGACCAGCCTCCAGAAGGTACAGAGGGACCTGTGGTGGTGGATTCAAGTGGGGACGAGTTAATACTTTGTGAGGATGAGGATGTACACACTGAAGAGGGTGAGGAATCGGAGGATGAGGATGACATCTTGCCTCCATAGAGCCAGTTTGTGCAGGGACACATTAATTGCCAGCTTGTTTTGTGGGGGCCCAAACGAACCAATCATTTCAGCCACAGTTGTGTGGCAGACCCTGGCGCTGAAATGATTGGTTTGTTAAAGTGTGCATGTCCTGTTTATACAACATAAGGGTGGGTGGGAGGGCCCAAGGACAATTCCATCTTGCACCTCTTTTTTTTCTTTGCATTATGTACAGTTTGGGGCCTAGTTTTTCAAACTGCCATCCTGTCTGCCACTGCAGTTTCACGCCTAGATGGGTCACGTGTTTGTGCCGCCCACTCCTGTCGCTTAGCATAGTCATCCAGCTACCTCGGTGCAACGTTTTGGACATAAAAACACTATTGTGAGGTGTTCAGAATAGACTGGAAATGAGTGGAAATTAAGGTTATTGAGGTTAATAATAGCATAGGAGCAGAAAAACCTACAAATTCTGTGATTTTAGCTGTTTTTATGCTTTTTAAAAAAAAAATACAGATCCAAAACACAAAACCCAGAACCCAAAACACGGAAGGGTGGTTTTGGCAAAACCAATCCAGATCCAAAACACGAAGAAAGATCCAGATCCAAAACCAAAACACGAAAAGTGGCCGGTGCACACCCCTAATATAAACATATTTATTTTTAAGAAGCATAAATGTTAATCCATAGTGTCCGCATCTATGTAATGTATGGAAACCTTCAGTCTCACCCAGTAAGATCAACTGTATAATATGAATCTCGGGTAAACTGTATCCTCGCTTTAAGTGAGCATATCACATCCACAACTCACGATCCTGTGCACGCAAGTGAATAGCTGTGAGTATCGGAGGAGGCTCCAGAGAGACGGGATGTAAGCGGCTCCTTAATGTTCAATGTACCAGTGTCAGTCCGCCCGCGTCTCAATCCTGCCTCAAACTCCTGGTAGCCAGCTGTTGTCCTAGCGGGACCACAAATCTCACGTCCCAGTGACGGGATGATGGGATCAAATGTAGGTGCCGATATACACTATGGATGGGTCCAAAGATGAGTCCACTGATGCGTTTCGCTCCGTAAAGCTGGGGATTTTTCAAAGAGACCCCTTTTCTTGATTTTTCATGGGAACAGAGCAGTGCTGCGCACTCGTCCTGATTTTCTTCTCAGAGTTGTTTCCCGTTTTCATATCAACGAGGAAATCGTTGTGCCGGCTTTTAACTCACCTGACCTTTCAGTGGGTGAGGCCACTTTGGACGTTGTGCGGGCCTTAAGGATTTATGTTGACCGCACTTCTTCGTTTAGGAAGTCGGACGCCTTGTTTGTCCTCTATGGCTTCCGTAAAAAGGGTTGGCCTGCTTCAAAGCAAACTTTGGCAGGTTGGATCCGTATGGCAATTTCAGAAGCTTATCTTCATGAAGGCCTGCTGGTTCCATCCTCTGTGAGGGCTCATTCCACTAGGTCTGTGGGTCCTTAGTGGGCAGCTCGACGTGGTGCCTCTGCAGTCCAGATCTGCAAGGCTGCCACTTGGTCCTCTGCCCATACCTTTTGTGAGGTATTACGCGTTTGACACCTTAGCCTCTCAGGATGCTTCCTTCGGGCGGCGGATTCTCCTTTCAGCACAGGAGCGTCCCCACCCTTGAAGGATACTGCTTTGGGACATCCACAAGGTACCCTATGGACCCTGAAGTAGAAAATATGAGATATGGTAAGAACTTACCTTTTGTTATCTCTATTTCTACGAAGTCCATATGGTTCCACAGGACTCCCGCCCCGTCGCACCTGTGCTGCAGATGGGCTTTGCTCTGGCCACCGGTTTTTCCGTCTCCCTCTGGTGAGAATGTGATTCTTGTGTGTGTCCATATCTTTTTTTTCTCTCTCTTCCTTCTCCTCCGGCCTATGGCTTGGTACGTAACTGAGATGCCTTGGCTCGGGGGCGGGGTTTAGGAGGGGGACCCTAGTGCATCCTGGGAGGCTGAAAACTTAACTCTAGGGTGCCCGATGCCTGACGTCATCTCCTATACCCCAAGGTATCCTGTGGAACCCTATGGACTTCGTAGAAATAGAGATAACAAAGGTAAGTTCTTACCATATCTCATATTTTTTTCATGTTTACTATCTGGTAATTATGGTCTAAATAAATCCCTTAATCTTTATCAGGGGTATCAATCAATTAATATTCCTGGGTACACTTCAGTTGGTCTACAGAGACACGCTATTAGTAACATACATTGTCTACTGTTTGAAGATGCAGTAACTTTTTATTACCCTAAATTGAACACACACTTGTCTGCTTTTACTGTTATTTGTAACCTACTACTGCCCCATGCTTACATACCTGTTTTAAGATACTTTCTCTTAATGTTAGCTTGTGATTTTACAATGTAAATAAGAACTCTTGCTTCACAGCATTATTATTGGGTTTTGTTGAAACGACAAAATATTGTTCACTGATGCACACATGCACCATATGTAAACAAAAACTATATAAAATTTTGATATACTAAGAAAGGTACCACTGGTCTTCCCGGAAAAGAAAATCTAAAATGGCAAAGATTGTATAAAAGTAGGTTTGAGTCAGAAGCTAAATAAGCATGGACTGAATTAACATGGATACTTCCAATGCAGCTTGTTCTGTCTTCATCAGGCATTTGTAACTTAGTTGATGTCAAATGATAAAATTTTAAAGTATTATTTATACACTGTTGCCACATTTTGTGAAAAATCACACCAGTGTTTTTTTCCAAACTCAAGACAAGACAGCACTTGCTACAGCTATTGCAAACCTCAGTGCTGTTCTCTTGCCGCTTACTGAAAAAAAAAAAAAATGGTGCTTTGTGGGATAGCTCTTACTTTCTCGAGATAGTATATCCAAATACGCAGTTTCACTCTGCAATACCAGACAGCTTGGCTTCACTGAGCACATCGAGCCTTTTTAGGTCAGGGATGGCCTTCAACCCACTCTTTTCCACCATCTGTTGGGCGTAGAAGAATACATAAATAAAAATACCAAATGACTAGCAAAAATTAAAAAAAAAAAATCAAGTGTCCTTAAGGTAGCACACATTGGGCCACTGACCTACCAGAAAAAAAATCTGATAAAACCTATGGTGAATCTGCCTATCCACAGGTTACTTCACATAATCAACCTAGAACAAAGTTTTACTTATTTGTTGATAGCTGTAGAGTGCTGCTTTTGGGTAGTTGTAAATGTTATTGTACAGGATCATGGGTTCATCCATGGTGGATCAGAGGATATAGCTAGGATCCATCGAAGATGGATGGGAGAGCAAAGTAGACATAGATTGCTTCTAGACGAGCTGCCAAGGTGTGTGAGAAACTGTTGTGTGTGATCTATTGCACAGTTATTTGAAAGATGTACAGTATGCTCTGTGTCAACTTTTGATAAGCTGTTGGTGAAGAAAATATATTGGGGGATTGACTGATGTACATCATGTGATAAGAACGAATGGTGCGTACACACTGTACGATTAAAATGAATGATAACTATTATCGTTATCGTGCATTTTTCGGTGGCCAATGACCTGTGATGCGCTGGCTCGTAAGGTTGATATCGACCATTGCCTGTGCATGCAGGCCAACCTGGTCGATATCTACCAGGTTACTATAGGGACCCGCTATTGTAGCAGTCTAAGTGTCACATGATCTGTCAGTATAAACACACCTTTTCAGAAGGGCCCCAGAGGCTGCAACACCACTAAGCAAGAGGCATCACACCATGAAGACCAAGGAGCTCTCCAAGCAAGTCAGGGACAAAGTTGTTGAGAAGTACAGTTCTGGGTTCAAATCTATCATCATCAAATGGAAAGAACATGGTACCACAACAAACCTGTCAAGAACGGGCCGCCCATCAAAACTCCCAAACTCCCAGACCGGGCAAGGAGGGTATTAATCAGAGAGGCAGCACAGAGACCAAAGGTAACTCTGAAGCAGCTGCAGAGTTCCACAGCAGAGACTGGTGTATCTGTGCATGTGACCACAATAAGCCGTACACTCCATAGAGCTGGGCTTTATGGAAGAGTGGCCAGAAAAAAGCCATTGCTTAGTGATACAAATAAGAAGATTTTGAGTTTGCCAAAAATCATGTGGGTGAGTCCCCAAATGTATGGAACAAGGTGCTCTGGTCAGATGAGACTAAAATTTAACCTTTCGGCCACCAAGGAAAACGCTATGTCTGGCGCAAACCCAACACATCCCATCACCCCAAGAACACCATCCCCACAGTGAAACATGGAGGTGGCAGCATCATGCTGTGGGGATGTCTTTTAGCAGCAGGGACTGGGGAACTGATTCGAATCGAGGAAAAGATGGATGGAATATACAGTGATATTCTTCAGCAAATCCTGTTTCAGTCTGCCTGTGATTTGAGACTGGGATGGAGGTTCACCTTCCTGCAGGACAATGACCCGAAGCATACTGCTAAAGCAACACTCGAGTGGTTTAAGGGGGAACCTTTAAATGTGTTTGGAATGGTCTAGTCAAATCCCAGATCTCAATCCAATTGAGACTCTGTATTCAGACTTCAAGATTGCTGTTCACAAGCGGAAACCATCCAACATGAAGGAGCTGGAGCAGTTTTGCCTTGAGGAATGGGCAAAAATCCCAGGGACAAGATGTGGCACGCTCATAGAGACTTATCCAAAGCGACTTGCAGCTGTAATTGCCGGAAAAGGTGGCTCGACAAAGTACTGACTTTAGGGGGGTGAATAGTTATCAACGCTGAAGTTTTCTGTTATGTTGTCCTAACTGTTGTTTGAATCACAATATAAAGAAAACACAACTTCACAGTTGTAGGCATGTTATGTGAATACAATTATGCACACCTTCAAACAATCCATGTTAATTCCAGGTTGTGAGGCAACAAAACATGAAAAATGCAAAGGGGGTGAATACTTTTGCAAGGCACTGTATACTGCAATACAATGAGGATGAAGACTTCATTCATGAGTGTTGTGGCTATTTTATATCAAATTGTGGCCATCTATTAGGATTACTTCAAGGTAATTTCTATGCAGACTACTGCAGGAAATATTATATTGTGTATATGACCCTTCATTACATTATAATACATTTGTTATATAGGGCCATATTCAATTTGGAGTTAAAAGTCCGTTGCCAGACTTTTCGCAGTCATCAGAGGTTTTGCCGTCAAACTTATCGCGTGCGTCCCCGAGTATACCCGTATTCAATTCCAAATTGGCAAAGCCTTGTCGGTTTTGGGGAAATCAGCTTGACATCCCCCTAAAGCTGCTCTGACATGGGGGGGTTCACTATGGGTACCCCCGAATAGCCCTGCAAAAGGTATTTGGGTTTTTTGTATGGTCTCAATAGGAGCTATTTAGCGTTGGTAAAGAATAGCATTTAGCAACTTTTTTTGGCTAAAATAAGTAGTTCCATCAAATTTGGGGTACATGAAAATGGGTGCAAGTATATGTAAAAATCGCTTAAGTGAAGCATTAAAAAGTGCCAAAAACGCTCCTTCAGCAAACACCTGCAATCAAGAAAAAAAATGTCCCCCATACTTGCAGACCCTCCCCCCTTCCCCCAAAGGCTATTTCGCTAGTTTTTGAAGTTGTACCCCCACTTTGAAATGTTTTGCCCACTTTTTCAAAGTGCTTTTTTGGGGTGTTCTTTGTGGGGGTTTTTTTTATAGCTTTTTTTGACTGTTAGCGTCATGGGGGGATGTACAAAGGGTGCAGATTGGTTTCTGTACCTCTGCACCCCAAATCTGCACTTTTTCCCGCTGGGTATTCATAGGCGAAACTTTATCGCCTATTACATTGTGTTTTCGCACTGGCATAAAGGCACTAAAATTGAATATGGGGACAAGTGAAATCGACGAAAACGTTTTGCCGAAAGCGGCTTTTCGCTCCAAATTGAATACGGCCCATAGTGTTCAAATAGGGTAATGCAGCTTTAGTGTTTACTACTAACAATGCCCAACCACACGTTTATGCATATCTGGCACAAATGAAAGAAAATTATGAACATTCACAAGTTTCATTGTCATCTGAACTGGCAACATAATGTCTCATGTGTTTGACTCCTATGTATACACATGCAGATTTAGGGTAAAAAAAAAATTATTTTGGAGGGTACTTTTCTTTAGGTAAATCATCATTTTCTATAAAGCCAGCAACAGTCCATACAATAAACCTTATAACTGGGCTTTCAAATACAAAAATGGCTTTTAATGAAAGGGGATAAAAACAGTAACTAGGTATAGTCATACTTGCAAAAAATGCTTTCTGCCCTGGTCAGTGTATTTTAAAATATATATACAGAAGATGAGATGTCAATGTAGTGCCTGGATATTTGCTTTTTTAAATAGCTAATCGCATTAGTGGCAAGGAGAGAAAAAGTGTCTTTTGTGCCAGTCTGTGTGTTGTCAAAATGCACTGACTAACGCAAAACAACACACTTGCAGCTTCAACACTATTTGAAATAGCAAGTAATATATTATCTGCATATTTGTCACAAGTCATGACCACAATCACATTCTCATGTTTCTTTTCTAATCCATTGATGTAGAGCATGTGGTTTGCAACATTACTTTTTAGCAGCCCTCGGGAAGCAGAACAGATACAGAGAAACTAGCAGTACTTTTGTCATGGTATCCCATTGTAGCAGTCATGCATTGAATTTGGTCTCGCTGTGGGGGTTCCATCCTTACAGTTACAGTGAGTCCCAACTATTCATCAATGAGGAAAGTCTGGCAGTGAACCAGAAAATGATCTACACTCTGATTTGCTGGCAAATACCTTGTACGGGATGTTAAAATGGCAACCACCAGCAAAATGTTGACCCGCTGGCCCGAATGAGATCAGGATAGCGGCGTCGCCATCCCGACCGCCGGAATCCCGTACACCGGTAAGTACTGCACTATCCCCTGGGATGGGGGGGGTTAGGTTTAGCCACCCTGGGGGGGAGGGGGGTAATATTAGAGTTAGGCACCCCCCAGGGAGGGCTATGGTTAGGCGAGGGGGGGGTTAGGGCTAGGCACCACTTAGGGGAGGGAGGAGAGGGGTAGGGTACTCACCTCCCCTGTCGGCATCTGCAGTGTTCGAGATTCTAGCGTCGGTATGTCATATCACTCTCCCATGTACTGCTGTGGAGCTTATTCACACAAGTAAGTTCTTTTGCATGCTCGGTAGATCAGAGTGGAGGTTGGTATAGCACATGAACAGACATTGCCACTGTGTATAATAGTGATCGCACCACCAACCCATCTGCTGCAACACCTAAAGTTCCTAACCAGACAACACTCAATTCTCCAGTAATAGGTTTTGATCAGTGACTCACAACATAGGTCAAAAGGGTAGAGTTGCTGATCAAAATCTATTACTGGAGAATTGAGTAGTGTGTGGTTGGAATTTGTGACCAATGAGCACAAGATTTAAAATTAGGAAATAGCATTATTCCTCATATAGGTAACATTGGTATAATGTGTGAACCCATGTGTATTGTAATAAGTGACAAAATCATGAGACATTTTTAAAATGTTTTATAAATCATAAAAAAAAAATAAAAAAAGTTTTTTTTTTTTTTTTAATCTGTTCAATTTACACCATATTAGATTATAATTTAGTGAAATTTGCTCACAACCACACCCAGGAAAACAGTTTGTAGCTAAATATAATTCTACAAATACATACAAAATAATTGTAAATAACATATAGGCTCTATTTTGAAGTTCTAACAAACAAAATGCTTTGTCCATGTAGCAACAGAACAGTCCAGAATACTGACTAAAGATTTGCTTAGCCATGCTGCTTTTGAAACCTAGCATCCAGTGGCCTATAGACAGGTCCATATATTGATGTGCCTTTCTTTCTTGTACAAACTGCTGGATTGTAGGATGCTTTGAAAGGATTCTCTTTTACAATGCACATCACTTGGTGCTGCAATGCAGAAAGGTATAGTAAAAAGGGAAATATATGAAAAGATTACTGAATAAGCTGTTCCTTTTATTAAAATAAAGGGACATTTCAAAGGCCATGAAATATGCCTATACTCATAATTGTCATTGCCACACTTTTTTCCAATTCAATATTAGGTGAGGAAATTAAGCCTTAAAAGTTAATGTCCCTGGAATGATGAATAGCTTTATTAAGCTGTGTAAAAATAAATTGAAACACAAAAGGACTCTGATGCTGGGACAGTACAAACTCATAGTCTATCCAAGCACTTTAAAGACAAACATAACCAAGACCCAACAGGCATGTGCTTTATAGGGATTAAACAAGTTAGAAAAAACTGGAGAGGAGGCAATTATGAGAAAATAATCAACAAAGAAGAATTAAGATGGATAATGGAACTCAAGACCCTAACCCCATATGGACTCAACCTAGACAACGAAATAAAAGCTATCATAACAGGTTAGAGATAACCTGAACCCATTCATATCGTCAGTGAATTTTTTATGCATATATTTTAGACGTGACCCATCATTACAACAAAGAACACATGTATATACTAACATTCCGTATACAACCAGCAATTTGAGTATGTATACATTATATATAGCCAATGGATGCCTATATTTAATTTTATTCTTTTAATTTTTGAAGCAACAGGGCCAACACATTGGCATCAAGTTACCACTATTTGAATATATAAAGGCATGTTATCTAGTACACAGATCCACTAGTCAGAACCAGCATGATCAGCCCGTCTGTGATTTATTATATCCCTGGGGTTGCAGACCGATACTAGACTGGTACAGTGTAATAGATTTCCCTTTCTGTATCTTTCTCGACCCGTCCCCCCCATCCCCCTTCCTCTCCTTATTTATAATGCAGATTATGTATTATAGATGCAGTAATGATCAGTCCTTATCAAGCACAATAGGATACAACAATCCCCCTCTCTCTCTGTCTCTAATACAGCCTAATATCAGAATATCTAGCTTCAATTAGTAAAGTCTATTTTATTGCACAAGATCAACTGCAATATACATCCGTTGTATTTATATACACAACCCCTTATGACGCATCATATTATTTCTTTATTTAATTCACTATCAATACCCTTTTAATGTGTAAAATAATGGAACTGTTTACAATTCTTTATTCTCTCATGACCAGCGCATTCCGATAGTCTTTTCCTCCTCCCCCCATTTTTTATACTTTAGGGATGCAGGTATTCTGGTTTTTTTTTCCATGATTGTGCTCAGTAACTATGGCAACATTTGTTTATATTATGACTAAGCCCGCCCAACATACTTTAAATTCCACCTCCAAGATGGCACTGACCATCACTCCCTAAGGAAGGCTGTTAGCCGACACGCATAGGAGCACCAGAGAACTACTACATATATATATTTTTTTATCAGTACTGCCATCACTATGACCATACCCCCCCTCTCTGCCTGCCTCAGTCTCCTCATCTTTGGCGAGTCGAGCGCACAGTAGTACGGAGCCGCGTGATCCCTCTTGCGAGATCGTGGTGTTGCACGGGATCCGGCATACGGACTCTGGGGTCCAAGCCGGTAGCTGCACTAGCGGCAGTTACTGGAATACGGCCCTACCATCGGCGGCAGCAGAAGGGAAGCAGGAAGTCCCAGGGCAGAACAGAACAGGACCAGGAACCATTACCCGTTCATCATCAGGTGAGGCCTCACTAGGATTTTGACTGCACACAGACCTTTTATTGGTCTGACTGACTTTATTTTTTGAACCTTGACTATCTTCATTTGACTTTGTTTTTCCGTTTAGGTACAGTGGGGTGTGGGACGCCCTCCCTCCGTACCAATATTGCCAGTTACTGAGCCCCACATTTAATATTGATCAATCACCTTGGTGTTGATCCCCCCACCCCCCCCCCCCCCTTTTTCTTCTAACCCATATTCACCACATTTATGGTTGAGAGTATTTGTTAATAAAATAATACTTGTCAGTTTTATGAGAGTTTCTCAGACCCACTTATTCTCACAGATTACCATTTCTACACCATCCACGGAGCGCAATCCCATTTATGATACATGTGTGTTTGCACACATGGGTCATCCCTAGTTACAATTGCTACAGTTAGACTTGGGGTAGTCTTAATATTGGGATCTGCAGCACCTTTTTGCTTACTCATATTCCCCAAATAGAAGCAAGCGCCGATCTAAATCCATTTACTGTGATTGTTATTAAGCTGCTAGTAAATTTTCTCAAATGATTACTTGACCTGTTTGTGGAGTTATTATTCATTAGGAAAGTTTGTTTCCCTAACAATCCATTTATATGTTCTGCTCACCAAATGACAACATTTATACAGTGTACAATTGGAAACGGGTCTGTAGTTCAGATGTTGCGTTAAACACCAGAACAAACAGTATGTGGGTAGCGGATCAAATTGTTGACTTCTGATTGGAGGCATAGTGTATTGATATAAATTATATCAAAAGAGAAAAAATTAAAAACACATTTTGATTAATTAAAAATAAAACATTTACAGTACATCTTCAGATGGGAGCAAATGGTTCAAACTGTGCAAATAGAGCGTGTGTGTGTCCCTCCTCCCTAAAAGGTATGCTTGCATTTTTCTAAAAGAGAAGAGAGTGTGGAGCTGCTGTACAAGGCTGCATATCTAATATTTGTGATGCATCATGCTTAAGTTATTGTCCAGGCTTCAATGATGATTGGCAATGTACATTGGTTTATATTGGCGATTCCAATCATGAATGTCCATTGCTAACCACCAGCACATGGTTTGCTTCTACTTTGTCAGACTCTGAGGCCTTCCCACCATGAATCCCTCCCTAGACCACCAGGATGTTGGGCACTAGGCTTGTGAGGATAATCAGGCTTTAGGCATGTGGCACTGATAGGCGGGGCATTAGGCCTGTGCTCCTGAGATTATAAATTATCCTGGGCAATAAGCCCAGGTAACATAAATGGGGGGCACTGTTTATTCCATCTTGCCCAGGGCAACAAACCCCCTAGTTATGCCCCCTACCACAGGGAAATAATGCTTTTTCTTCAGTTGTGACGATAGCTTTTATTAATTTTTAATGGAACGGCAAAGCAAATTCTAATATATGACATTGAAGATGTCAGCATGAGCAGAAAGCCGAAATGTTCATAATGCCGACATTTGATATGTCAACATGCGACATGTCATTCTGCACAGACCAGGGGCATAGGTTTAGAATTTCAGTAGGCTACAGGAAGGGAAGGTTATTGTCAGGCTACGGGAGGGGGAGGTTAGGATTAGTCATACTTACCACAGGAAGATGTGCAGGATCTGCTGGCATTCATCCTGACTTCACCGCTGGACCCAGAAGACATTGCTGATACCATCGGACCCGCAGTATCAGGTAAGTCACCGCTAGAGCACCAGATATGTTTTATCGACATTCTAATCATGTCAGCATTTTATTAGTGTTAATGTCAACATGCTGCATGTTGATATTACAACCATATTGGCATTCTCATGTCGACAAAATATATATACTACACCCACTACCAATATCGCACAACTTCTACAGCGATCATCTGCATCACCCCACCGGGAAAAATAAAAAGTTGGCAAATATGCATAACTGCTAAATATAATTAAGAAAATTATACTAAGTAAAACGTTTAACGGACTTCATGAGTTTCAAATATTATTTGAACTACAACAATGTTGGCAACATGTTGACATTTCCATATCAATGCACACCGGGCCTGATTCAGATGTAGACGCAAATGTTATCGCAGCTGTGATCTCATGGATTGCAATTGCGAAAATATGCAAATGACTCGCCATCCAGTGCTTAGAGACGCCCACTCACATCAGCCGCTCACGCACAAGAGCGGAAACATCGAACGCCGGCCAGGCGGCCATCGGCCTGAGTAAGTCTAAGCCATCACAGATCTAGCTGGTTTCCAGACACACATGGGACTCCTGCTGCGAGCAAGAACGCAGTGACTAATTTATGCAAGCCCTGAAAACAAAGTTTATACTCTCCTGACACACTTGCGTTTCTCTAACCACCCCATGTTACTTCCCCCAAACACTGACTACCTGTCACTCACAGGCTAGGTGTGTTTCTGAAGGAGCCTCAGTGTGCTGGTAGTCTCAGGGGGCTTGGGGTTTCGGCACTGGTCCTGCCGACCCCAGACAATGGACACCGCAATGTTGATTCTTGTCAGCTGACAGCTAAGTCTCAAATGGGTATCCAGGTCGGCGGCCACCTGACTGCAACAGCCAATCCCAGTGATACACAGAGTATAAAGTCTGGCCCCTCACAGCATTCAGTGCCTGAACTTCGTCGCTGACACATTATTATTACCAGTTATTTATACAGCGCACACACATTTTGCAGCGCTTTACAGAGAATATTTGGCCATTCACATCCGTTCCTGCCCCAAGTGGAGCTTACAATGTATATTTCCTATCACATGAACACACATACTTACTATGTGTAATACATGCTCTGTTTCTAACTCCCATGCTAGTTGTGCGATCTCTTTGATGACTCCGGCTCCAGTATATTTAAGTCTGTTTCAATTTCAACTCCAGTATATTCAAGTCTGATTCCATGTCAACTCCAGTATATTCTCCAAGTCTGGTCTCACTACAGTACAAGTGTATTCTCCAAGTCTGGTCTCTAATACCAGCGTATCCTCAAGTCAGGATCCAATCTGGTTGCAATCCAGTATCTACCATAAGATCTACTCTCAGTCCTTGCTATCTGACAACATCCATGTATATTGCCATGCTGCTTATTCCATCTATGAGGAGGACTTATATTCTACCATCTCTATTGCAAACCTGTACCATCAGTGAGCAAGTACCTGAGTCTCTACTGCACAGTCCTGAGTCCCCAATCCTGGCATCTCATCGGGATCCATCTGCTCGATTCTCCATGAAAAGCTTGGCCAGAGCAAGGTTTCTGCCACACTGGGTGCCCCATCAGCTGACTCGAGAGCAAAAGAAGACTCGGGTGACTTGGAGCCACAACATGCTGGCCAGGTTTGATGGCGGACTCTCAAACTCTGGGAGATCATCAGTGGCGATGAACTCTGGATCTGCAGTTCCGAGACCAAACAGTCGGCCCAGTGGACCCCAGTTGGAGGTCCGCCACCATAGAAGTTCTGATGTGCGTACAACGTGGCTTAGCAGAAGATGGCTGTTTCTGTGGCCAAGACTTGTCATGTAGCTACCGTACCACTCGTGCAGCAATGCAGCGTCCCTGGTGACTGGTACTCCAACCAATACCTGTAGCAAGTGCTGGAATCCATTTCCAGGCACTGTCCAAGAACTCATGTTCATGGTGCCCTTCTCCATCACGACAATGCACTTGCCACAAATCCATAAAAGTGGTGGATTTTCTGGCCCATGAATGCATCCAGGAGTTTGGTAATCTGCTGCACAGTCCAGACCTGGCCCCCTGCGACTTCTGCATGTTCCTACAAATCAAGCGCAAGATGCATGGGAGTTGTTTTGAGTCACTGGAAGCTGCAATGGAGACCTTCAACATTATGTAGAAGACATACCTGCTTCGGACTGGTCCAGCTACTTCAAGAAGTGATTTGAGCACATGCAACTTTGCAAAGATTCCTCTGGTGAATGCTTTGAATAAAATTGTAATATTCACTTTGTAAATATAATACTTTTAGTGCATCCGGAAACTTATTGCACTATATGGCTACAGACCACTTTCTGTGTGACCTCCCATAGTGTTAGGCAGTTTCCCAAACTCCGCCATTACAGTCCAAGTTGTATGGATATCCATTCTTGAGTCCAGATGGTTAAATCAAATTGATTGAGGTACTAATTAAGGGTCTTATATAGCTTTGGGAATAATAGTACAAAATATAGCAAGTAACTGTTTACCTGGACAAACCATGTTGCAAAGCAAGGGGTGCAAATACATAATTTTTTTTTGCATGCAGGGTAATTACTGGCTGCTTTTGCATGTAGCCCAGAAATACTGCACAGCTTTATTTTTACACTTCAATTTAGATTTCAGTTTGGACACATTCCTCCCAAATCTAAAAAACTGCACATTTTAAATCTGCCCCACCTGCAGTGCAGCCAGGGCCTGCGCTAGGCTTTGCTGCGCCCAGTGCCGGACTGTGTTGTTGCCCCTTTCCTCCTCGAGTCCCTTAGAATTGGTTTATGTATACTAAATGCACCATGCTTTTACTGAAGTCAACATCTTTATTCTATCTAACTTTAGATGCTTCAGAATATGGGTGTCAATCTTGACTTATGGCACCTTTTGTTGAATTCTCAGACTCTGACTAAGCACAAATACAATAAGGTGTACATATTCACCAGGAGAGGGATTCTCAACTCCAGTCCTCAAGTGCCACCAACAGGTCATGCTTTTTGAATGTATTTAATAAGTAATCTATCAGTAATTATCCCACCTGCTTCCACAGACAGAAATCCTCAAGAGATGACCTGAGGGCTGAGGTTGAGAACACTATTAGCATGATAGAAAGCATAATTTCAGGTGCCTTAATAAAGGTGTACTCATTTATGCTTGCAGACATTGTAAATGCATGCTGTACGCTACACAATATTGCCATTCAGCAAGATAGGGCTGACCTAGGCAATATTGCAGCATACAGTAAGGAGCCAGGGATCCCTTCAACATCTATACATGTGGTAAATACAGAGGTGGGAAGGGAGATTAGAGAGCAGGTCATCCAGCACTACTTCACACATACTGTAAATTAATTATACCAATAAACCATTAGTGACCATTTTTGTGGTTCAAACATTTGTCCTTTATTGTTATGTGGGTAATGTCGCATACACACTAGACGTTAAGTTGGATGATATGAACGATACCCTTATCGTTCATCGGGTTCAATATCGTCCAGTGTGTATGTAAGATATCGTTAACTGTGCGCGCTCCCGCGGATCGTTACCAAGTCTTTCATCGCCTATACTTGTAGGGCTGCCTGACGATATCGTCAGGTTCTGCAAGTGTGGGGATGAGGGAGGGTGCCGTCAGTGAACGATATCGTTAACTCTATCGTTCGATGCGTATGCTCAATGTCGTTAACAACATTGAGCCCGGCAGTGCAGGGGAAACACTTAACGATATCACTAAATGGAGCATATCGTTAGGTGTGTATGCGGCTTTACTGTCTTGACCAATCTCCACTTTGTTTGGAGAGTGTACAAAGCAGTAATACCTGAAGTGATATTACATCATGCCTCAATGTTTGTATGTTTTGTGTCTGCTAATGTACCATAAAGCATATTATGTAGATGTAACATCTATTTCACTTGAATGACATTTTGGCAGCATGGAAAACATACAGTACTTTCATAAATGCTATAGTTTCAAATTTAAATAGACAAAATGTGTATGAAATCATAATTTATATTGATCAGATAATGTCAATGACAAAAAACACAAATCCGCACATAACATCAATCTGGATTTTTTTTTGGCCTGTTCTTCAGCATCTGACCCTCTTGACATTAATCTCATGTGTCCTTCCTGGCAGTGGCATAGCCAAGGGGGAGCAGGGAGAGTGAATGCTCCCTCTAAAACAACACTTGTTGTTTGTGGCACAATACACAAAAACATATAGTAAACACTTTAGAAATACTAGACATGCAAATGTTAGGCACACGTAATGGAGACAAGGAAATGAACATAAAAATGGTGACAGACCCAGACAGAGTGAGACAAATGGGAAAGAGTATATCTTTAGGGGAGTAGGCAAGAAGCATTCTCTGTGCTACAGTTCAGTGCACAAGGGCATTTCACAAGCCCTCCCTCAATTCAAAATTGGTGGGCATGTGGCGAGCAGAGTGCCGCACTTTCCATGATTATACTCCTATAGGAGCCACTAACAGCAAGTGTTATGTTAGGGGGAGCATTGGCTCTGCCTGCTCCCTGCCTAGCTAAGCCACTGGTGACCTGTCAAGATAAATATATGTGTAAGTTTTGGACTCCCATGACATTTATGGTTTGCTTAATACTAGGGATGTGCGCTGACCCCCTGTGTTTTGGTGTTGGTTCTTTTTTTGTTATTAACCTCAATAACATTAATTTCCACTCTTTCCAGTCAATTTTGACCACCTCACAAAATTGTTTTCATCTGGTTTAGGCCCAAAATTTGCACCAAGCTAACTGGCTGACTTAGCTAAGCGGCAGCCACATGTGGCAGTTCAACTTCCAACATGGCACATAAGGAAACGTGTTTTCATTAATCAAGAGACCTGAGGGAGTCGGAGTATGTATGTAGTTGAAGGGTTGATTAGTAGTAAATTTAATTTTTTTATTCCGAAGCGAAATTTCTGATGGAGGGGAGAGCATGGGTGAACAATATGTCCCATGTTTTGCCCACAAAATCAACTTGATGGTTCAGAATATTAATTTTTTAAATTAAAGGGGCATGCAGGAGATGCTGTATGTGGCCATAAACATTTCTAGCCATTTTTGGCATTCGCCAACCGCATGCCAAAGATTGCAGCAGCAGTGGCAGTTCAACTTTCAACATGGCACATAAGGAAACCAATGTTTTTATTATTCAAGAGGCCTGAGGGAGTTGGAATATGTATGTAGTTGAAGGCAGGGAAAGGAAGATTTGATTAGTAGTGAATTAAATTTTTTGATTCCGAAGCAAATTTATGAGGGAGGAGGGGAGGAAGGAAGGCATTTACAAAAAATATTTAAATCATTCACATCAATTCTTGTCCCAGAAGAATCCTTGAGTGCTATGCCTGCTGCTGGGAGTGGATTTCATCCCAGAAGGGGACCAGGAAGACTACTAATAGTGCTTTCAAAAACAATTGACTGTTAAACAATCTTTTGCAAGGAGGAGCAAGTATGACAGCAGTCACACAGTTGCATAGCGGAACACTGACGCAATAACATCTATGCTGGTATTAGAGGTGCGTCCAATATCCACCAATAATACAGTGGGTTTTAGACAGTTAATTGAAGTCCCGTGTCCCTGCTACCAAATCCCATCAAGATTCCACTTCAGTAGAAAAGCAATTGCCAACCTTACCAACCTGTACAGGGACATTAAAAAAATGTAATTAGTGGCCTCCAAAATACTGTTGCACCCACTGTCCACTTAACCACAGATATATGGACAAGCTGAACAGAGCAAACAAGATTTAAGATACAAGGTATAAGTCATATGTTTTATCTTCCCAATGGATACAGATCTGAGATGAAAAGAGCTGTTGGTAAGCAAATTGTCAGCTCAAGTGGCACGTGATGCAGGGATGGCTTCTTCAGTTTCTCCAGTAAGTGCATCTGCCGAGAAAAAAATAAACTTACCCAAAAGACCCACTGGTGATGCAGATGAGTCAACACAAAAACTTTTTGGATGGATGCGCTGCAGATGACGCATCAGGGAGGAGATTCCTAGATGGTTAAGGTTCCTACCTCTACTTACTCAGGCTTTACAAAGGGTACAGATGACCTGACAATTGTCTGGATTTGAGTAGAAATAATTCCACACAAAAAAAGTAGATTTTTTTTTTTTTGTCTTGTGCCCAGGCATGACAATGGGATTTTCCTTAGATGGGCAATAGCTGTTTCTTCCACTGGTGCCTGATTTACACAAACAATATTCTCATCAACAACATCCTTAATAGCACCAGCTAAACAAATATCCTCATCCTGGTTCACTTCCACAGAAGCATCCTCGATTTCTATGTCAGCATGTTCACTTGTGCTTACATCATCATAAGAGGCAGAACCACCAGTGTCATAAATAAAGGCCTTCGCCTTTCCTTGCCACTTCATGTGGTGAAAGGCATAATGTCAATTTTATGTCGTTCTGCAGCTAACTTTCCTTTGATGTTTTTTCTTTACCACTGTAAAAGATTGGTTCTTGATTTTAGATGCCCTGACTTAAGCCCTGTATGCCCTTGGACATCGACTTTAGTAGATGATGTAGATCAACCTTCAACCTTGGCCCTCCAGCTCCTGTGGAACTACATATCCCAGCATGCACTGCTACCTTTTTGATATAACCGCATGCTAAAACTGGCAGTGCATGCTGGGATGTGTAGTTCCACAGTAGCTGGAGGGCCAAGGTTGAAGACCCCCTGATGTAGATGGACAAGTATAGTCATGACTGGTGGCTCAGCACTACTATGTGGTTCCTGCTCTCCTCTCAACTGATCGTTCTCCATATCAACAAACACGAATGAAGTGGGGTACAACACAAATGTCAATTTGTACCAATTTTAAATATTACACTGCGGCATCAATGACATACAATGTCACAAGATTTTTTTATGAATAAGAAAAGAACACACTGGGCTACCACTTAGTGAAGATTACAGTATTTATGAATAAGAAAAACACACTGCGCTACCTATTAGTGTCACAAGATTATTTATGAATAAGAATAACACACTGCTGTACCACTTAGAGGGGTATTCAATATGGGAGCGAAAAGTCCGTGCTGGACTTTTCGCTCCACATCGGAGATTTTTCAGGGATAAAGTATCGTGCGCGCGCGCTTTATCCCCGTATTCAATATAAAATCTACGAAAACAGGACCTGGCGAAGTGGGATTTGCGATAAACTATGAAAGTTTCCTGGTAAAAATTGTAGGACCCCCCCTAAAGTTGTAAAAACATGGGGGATCACTATGGGTACCCCCGTTTTAGCCTGCAAATGAAAGTCGGGGATTTAAATAGCTGCAGCAGGTGTTTTTTTCCCGACATTGAAGAAGTGTTGCAGAAGAGCACTTATGTTATTTTTTTAAGTGGTCCCATCAAATTTGGGGTACATGAAAATGGGTACTAGCATATTTTTATGTCCCTAAAGTTTTTAAAAATTCTGCAACTATGCACCTGCCGCTAATAGCCTATTCTAGAATACACCTGCCGCATACTTGCAGAATAGCCCTGAACCTATTTACCTATTTTTAAACACTTTTTTCCCATTTTATTTTATTTTCACCCCAATTCTTAAATACATTTTTAGGGGTATCCCTATTTTTTTTTTTTTTTGACAGTTATTTTTAAAATGCCATTCCCAGGGGTGCAGGCTATTTTTTTTGAAGCCTGCACCCCTAAAGCCCAATTCTGCACTTTTTTTCGCCACCTATTCAGTGGTGAAAAGTTATCCCCGTTTTTTTTCAAAGACTTTTCGAACCTGCGAAAAGTCTTTGAAATTGAATACAGTGTAAAACTAAAACCTGCGATAATGACATCATAGGTGCGATATTAAAGCAAAAACGGAGTTTTCGCTCCATATTGAATTCCCCTATCAGTGTCGCAAGATTTTTTTTATGAATAAGAAAGGAATAACACACTGTGCTGCCACTCGATTATTTATGAATAAGAAAAGAATAACACTGTGCTACCACTTAGTGTCACAAGATTACAGTGTTTATGAATAAGAATAACACTGCGCTACCACACAGTGTCACAAGATTATTTATGAATAAGAATGACACACTGCTCTACCACTTAGTGTCACTAGATTTTTTTATGAATAAGAAAGGAATAACATTATTATGAATAAGAAAAGAATAACACACTGCGCTACCACTTAGTGTCACAATATTTTTATGAATAATAAAATAACACATTGAGCTACAACTAAGTGTCACAAGATTTTTTATGAATAAGAAAATAACATGCTGCACTACCACTTAGTGTCACAATATTTTAAGAAAAGAATTACACACTCTGCTGCCACTTAGTGGTGTCATTATGTTTTATATATAATGCATATTATTTAGCTCTTTGTTGTGGTCTTGTAGTTGGCGTGTAGACTAATAATTTATTCACGATTGAGAAAGAAGTAAAATATTTAATTTTTTTATTGATCATTTTGTGTTATTAAATTGTAAAATTGTTATTATACTGCGGTTCTACTTAGTGTCACAAGATTTTTTATGAATAATAAAAGAATAACACACTGCGCTACCACTTACAGTGTCACAAGATTTTTTATGAATAAGAAAAGAATAACACTGCGCTGCCACTTACAGTGATGTCATTATGTTTTATATATAACGCATGTTATTTAGCACTTAGTTGTGGTCTTGTAGTCGGTGTGTAGACTGATCATTTATTCACGATTGAGGAAAGAAGTGAAAAGTTGAATATTAGACTGTGCTACAACTTAGTGTCACAAGATTTTTATGAGTAAAACACTGCGCTACCACTTACAGTGTCACAATATTTTTAATGAATACACTGCAATTTCCACTCGCAATGTCTCAATATTGATTATACACTGCACTATCACTTACAGCGTCACAAACAATACGTGTATGAATATTACACTGCGGTCTGACCAGCAAAAAAAAAAAAAGAATGTAGTACACTGCGGTACAGTACAAAAAAATTATATAATTTTTTTATTCATTATATTAGCTTTTATTTGTTATACATTGGGCACCCTTGGACGGACAAAGCCCCCCTGGTTGGACACATCAGCCCCTGCCCTGGATAGATACAGGAGCCCTTGGATGGACACAGCACATCCGTTTACTACACTCTCCACAGCCAGAGTGACATGGCGCCGATGACCGGGTACCTTTATAGTATCCAAAACCCGTGAGAAACCGACAGTGGGAGGATGATGTTTTGCCTCATTTTGGGATCAGAGTAATGGAGCATACACACGGTCAGATTTGTCAGATGAACGATTGAACGATTTTACCAAAGTTTTGAACGATTGAACGATTTTTGACTACATTAAAATGAATGGAATCGTTCAAGTCTGACTGCAAACCCATCAGATGTCAGATATCGTTATCTGACAAACGGGAACGCGCATCGTTGATCGTCCATCGTTCAGGCATGTCAGATATGAACGATTTTCCTTCAGATATGAACGACTGAACGATTTTTAAATCGTTATCGTTCATATCTGAAGGAAAAATCTGATCGTGTGTATGCACCATAATGCGAAGTTCGGGTGGGGCCGGTTCTCTGAGAACCGGACCCGCTTATCTCTACTTAATACATAATGTCATTTATAATGTGTATACATTTATTTTGGAATGCAACCTTATCAACAAATCTAAAACCAGAACAGCAACTGACATATTTGCCAACATTTCTAGAAACAATTTGATGCTGTGGTTGCTAATACATGCATTTTATGGTGTATAAGGCAGGCCACAGCTGAATGACACCCACAATCATGGCATTGGACATTATAGGGGTGAAATAGGTGTACATAAATATTTGTGTCCACTGCACTTGTCCCTCACTTGCTGGATGCCACTTAGGGTACATTTTCAAAGTCTGTAGATATTCTAGGGTACATTTTCAAAGACTGCAGATTTTGTGATAAAAGATCATCTGAGTTGAAGAAACTTTGTCATGAAACATTTATTTTTCCTGGCTACTGTAGGGCAAGATTTTCTGGTCATACGATTTAATAGGTGTTCCTCCAGTGACAAAAAAAGAAAAACAAATAGGTGCGCTATCTGTCCAGTGCCTGTCTTAATATAAAGACCTGCAGCTGACACCAGAGGGGCTTCTGCATTAACCCTCAAAAAATTGTAGAAAAAAGAATTAAGGTATCTGCGCTGGTAATTATATAAATATATGACACCTTGTTAATAAAACAAATATGTAATTTATTCAATAGTGAACTGCAGTTCAATATAACATACACACATATAACAAATATTAATAAAAATTATTACCATGAATGATGCTAACAACCAAATGAATAGAGTGGCTGTTGCAAATGGATAGTATCCAATTGTTCCCAAGGGCTAATATGTAGCCAGTAAATAAAATCCAGCAAATGACAATGTTGATATAAAAGAGGGGCCCAAGATAGGGAATATAATTCAAGCTAATTAATGTCACAAATCGCTCACATCCCAATGTATAAAGTCCAGTGACTACAACTCCTAACCCAAGGGCTCACAGGAGAAAAATTGAGCGGCAGTAAAGTGAGGCTGAATGGCACCACGGGACCGGCTCCCACACACCGCCGGCAGATGGACAACAGCCCATAGTAGAGGGGGCACCACGGCTGAGAAGCCCCAGAGGACGATGGAGACCAGCGGCAACAGGTGCGTATCCGTCCTGACCGGCACAGAGGCCCGGCGGCTGAGCGGGATGGTGTCAGATGGCCACTAGGTAAGTGTGGGCGGCTGCAGGGAGCTGAGCACACAGAGACCCAGATAGCTCGACCGGAGAGCACAATTGGCAGTCACTCCAGCACTTGGAGCCAAGAGTGTATGAAGTTAACGGCAGTTCACTGGTTCACGTGGTGCCATTCAGCTATATACCAGCACCCGGTACTTTGCACCCTTCATCCACGGTCTCTCACTATCCATCCCAGTGCGGGTAGGAGTCGCCTGAACGGTGTGACTCAGCCTCACTTTACTGCCGCTCAATTTTTCTCCTGTGAGCCCTTGGGTTAGGAGTTGTAGTCACTGGACTTTATACATTGGGATGTGAGCGATTTGTGACATTAATTAGCTTGAATTATATTCCCTATCTTGGGCCCCTCTTTTATATCAACAACATTGTCATTTGCTGGATTTTATTTACTGACTACATATTAGCTCTTGGGAACAATTGGATACTATCCATTTGCAACAACCACCCTATTCATTTGGTTGTTAACATCATTCATGGCAATAATTTTTATTAATATTTGTTATATGCGTGTATGTTATATTGAACTGCAGTTCACTATTGAATAAATTACATATTTGTTTTATTAACAAGGTGTCATATATTTATATAATTACCAGCGCAGATACCTTAATTCTCTTTGTTCCTCCAGTGGCAACCTGCAGGATTTCGAAAGGTGGGTTTCCAAATCCTTGGTTACCGAACCAATGAAAAAACATCTAGCCACAAATAGATAGATAGACACAGCTTACACAGGATTTAGGACCACTACAGTAAAATATACCACTCAGCCTAGGACGGGGTACACACACACACCTCTATCACAAAAAAATATGAATGCAGCAGCAAATAAATACAGCCAGCATGATTTATTAAAGTCCCCCCTCCCCCCAGTAGTAGTCCCCACTATGCAGTGCTACTTACATAGTGCTCCCAGAAGCAGTGCCCCTTTTATAGTGTACCAAGTAGTACTCTCCCTATTCAGTGCCCCCAGAATGGGCCACCCCTATTCAATGCCCCCAGTAGCGGCCACTCCCTATACAGTGCCCATGCCCCTTACATATACACACACAAAAAAAACTTACCTGAATCCCCGCTCTGCACTATGGGAGAGACGTCATGGCATCTCTCCCATCACCCACTGCGGGGGGAAGCCGGAAGGCTGTGCTCATGAGTGAGCTCCAGCCACTCCCTCCGTGGACGCAGCAGCCAATGAGAGTCTGTCTGACTCTTATTTGCTGTTAAAATAAACACACTTCCGCCGGGTAGTATGAGCATACTACCCGGTGCCGGCGTCCTCCATTACAGTTTAGTTCTACTCACCGCATATTTGACCATCATTCTCTTGTAGTCTGGGGCTAGAAATTGAATAAACTACCGCCCAAATAATTCAATATTATATAGACATTTACTACAAGTTTACACATATGGTTGAAACTCTATGGGGACTTTAAATGACCTCTCTGATGATACTTAATGCTAGCTAGAAATCAGCAATCTCTTCATTTGAAAAAGAGTGTTTCATCTTTAAAATTAGAGCTGCTAGGTGTTTATTTATATTTGTGATCAACTATTATTCAACAACTATTCAAGTGATTTTAAACATTAGGGGGTAAATTTACTAAAGTGAGTTTTTAGAAGGCAGTTTTAAAAGTGATGTTGCCAATAGCAACCAATCAGATTCTAGCTATTATCTTCTAGAAGGTGCTAGTTACATGTTAAGTAGAATCTGATTGGTTGCTATGGGCAACATCACTTTTAAAACTAATTTCTAAAAACTCTCACTTTAGTAAATTTACCCCTAGGAGTAAACTTAAATTCTTAGGGCACCTACATAAGTGCATTAACAAAAAGGGAAGACAAAATCTTGCACTTTGTCACCATTTTTACCAGTGTTCAAACATGTTTTTATAGCCTCCTTATAACATTGTGTTCTATGTTGCTGTTTTCAAGAACACTTTATTTTTTACCTGGCTTGACTCTGCTTACATCATTATAATTATAGAAATGTTTAATCCAATCTTTTTTGAAGGTTTTGGTTATGGGGTTGACAAAATTCCTTTTTCCACAAATATAGAATCTGGTATCTATTGGTGCACAAAACAATGCTGCCTATGTACTCTGATACAACGGAGTCACACCACTACTCCAATATCAATATTATAAAGAAAAAACTAATGTAAACTGGTGCTCTGAGGAAATTAAATTAAACATAAAATAGTACTCTCCTGTTAGTGGGAAACTCTTCTTTGCATGAAGATTTCAAATAAAAAGAAAAACAGCATACAATCGAGTAATGGAGCGTACACACGGTCAGATTTGTCAGACTTGTCAGATTTGTCAGATGAACGATTGAACGATTAAACGATCTGAACGATTTGGACGATTTGACCAAAGTTTTGAACGATTTGAACGATTGAACGATTTTTAACTGCATTAAAATGAATGGAATCGTCCAAGTCTGACTGCAAACCCATCAGATGTCAGATATCGTTATCTGACAAACGGGAACGCGCATCGTTGATCGTCCATCGTTCAGGCATGTCAGATATGAACGATTTTTCATCAGATATGAACGACTGAACGATTTTTAAATCGTTATCGTCCATATCTGAAGAAAAAATCTGATCGTGTGTATGCACCATTATCCTGTTAAATAACAAAAATTTTTGTATCAAAATGTAACTTTTTGGTGACTACTGTAAAGTCTCTTCTTCAATATGTGATAGTAAAACCCTCAACCAACACATGGAAATGGGTTATTGGGGTTACCCCCCACACATAGAACTCACTGCCTCCGACTTGTAATCAGGCATGTACACAGTGTCTTTTGGATCTGGACGCCGACCACCACCATAAATGAAATATTTCCTCCTGGTAAACAGGTACATCATGGGTTTCTTTAAATAACAGAACCAAACCACATTATCATCATCCAGGGACACACCCCAGTTTTTATTTCCAAAATCAAATAGAAAAAGTTAACCAATTTTTTTTATTATTATTTAAATGGCAACAAGCAAAAAAAAGTTCCTACCCTTAAAGGGGAAGAAGTCTGCAATGGTCAAACATGTTCGGGATCCCACAGAATGTCCCGCAGAAATGTCCTGCCTTCTCTATCAGATAGGTCTATAAGATGAATGCCAGATATCCCCACCAAAGCGTTTTGATCCTGTGAAGGATCTTTGTCAAGGTGTAGGGGATAGCCAGTTTGAAAATCCTTATAAAGCCCCACCAGTTTTGGATTGTTCAGTGGTGGGAAAGTACAATGCCCCATACCGGATTGGTTATGAAATACCGGCAGTCGTGATACTTGCTGTCAAGATGCAGACAGCGGCATCCGAATGCTCGGTATTCCGACGGGTTGGGTAAGTATACTAACCGCACCCTGGTGCCTAAACCTAACCGTCCCCGCTTATGCTTAACCCCCCACCAGTGGTCCCTAGCCCCCCCCCCAGTGGTGCCTAATCTCCCCCCAAAGCCTAACCCCCCCCAGTAGTGCCTAAACCCAACTCTTCCCCCCCCATGGCTAACAGTGACTGGCATTCCATACTAGCTACATCCCCCCCATAACATTTATACAACAGGTTATATCTAATACACTCCTATTGTTATATTCTAGTTCCTCCACCTCCGGACTCCCACCATTTTTTGGTACTTCCGACACCGATTTCCAGAAGTGATATAATTCCTAGCATTCTTAGTGGCCAGTCCTCCTGATTTAATCATTAGTGGATGGTGTCAGACCAGAAATGACGCAGGTTTGTTTTCTGTCCACCGGCAGTCCATTACTGGAAGTATTGCAGCGCCCATTTTGGAATGGATCCTGGGGTGCTTTCACCATTTTGGTGAAAACCATATTCTATAGAAATATCCATTAAGCTATACAATTCTTCCCATATACTAAGTGAAGTGGGAACAAAACAACCAGAGGGGGAACAATGTTATAATGTCCCAGTAGTAAGGTGCATTGGTTAAAAGTGCATCAATATATATATACAGACAGAAAAACTTTACTTGTGCCGAATGTTCCCTGTAGAAAAGAGGATGAAAGATAAAACCAGAATATTACCAGTTAAAATTTCCAACACAGAAAAGTGGTAAACATTTTGAATAAGCACTGGTCACTTTTGTTAAGAGATCCTATCATACTGTAGGTCCGCTCATCACGGGCCCGGATATTAATTACCCGGGCCAGGGTCCGACGCCACCCCCTCTCTCTTGTCAGCGGCCCAGCACACACTGATGTGTGCTGGGCTGCAGTGGGAGCAGGGAGACTGCTGCCACTGAGTAGCAGCAGCAGTCTCCTACCTGTGCGGGGAGAGATCACACTGATAGCACCCGCCACTGGATTTGTGCTGGGGTGAGGTGCTCACAGCGCCCCCTATAATTTTTTTCTATGGGGGTGTGACAACACCTTCCGCGATGGCCATGCCCCTGATAGTAATAGGACCTGGGCTGGTTCTCTACGGCCATGCTGCTCATTCCTACATATGTTTACAGGAAAAGCATCTAATCTAAAAAGCAGTCTGTCTTTTGCCACCTTACACAGGCTCCATACTTTTTCCTCAACTTTGCTGCTTTTTCCTTCATTGTACTACTTTTTCTTCAAATTTGCATCTGGAATCACAAATAGTGTATTAGGCATATTCAATTAGCCGCGGGATTTATGGTGGGCCTTTAGCAGCCGGGTAAAGTTCCTGGGCCTATTTAATTACATCCCAAAGTAAAGAGTTATTACCTCCCCCAGTAAGCCCAGAGGTTGCATTTAACATGGAGTTCTGTTTGCACCCTCCTGAGGTGCGTACCAATATCCATGTTAAATGAACCCTTGAAGTCGTTGCTTGCCGTGGGCAGTAATTAACTAGGTCAAGGAACTTAAGCCAGCTGCTAAAAGCCCACAATAAGTCCTGTGGCTAATTGAATACCCCTCTTAGGATAAGTTTATTTTTGACATGTAAACAGCCACTGATTGGCTAGTGGTCCGTGGGAAATACAGATGACAGCGATCATCTGTCATTTCGCGTAGTGTAAGTATATGTGACAACATACGTACACCTGTCCACATGAATCGGGTCACTCGTTCTGTTATTTTGCCAAGTACGGGGATGCTACAGAGAGCGGGGCGAAGATGATGGTAAGTATGGGATCTTTATTCCAGGTACTCCCATTGGATTCTACATGGAGAAGTGGACAGATCAACTGGCAGCAGGTATGTGTGAGTGAGGTAGGTGAATGTAATAAATCTGTACGTTAGACGTGTGTGTACTGTGTTTTTGTTAACTATTTATTTTACAGTGGGGGTACAGGTGCTGGCACTTGTAGTTCCACAAGTGTCAAAGAGCAGGCATGCTGGCACCTGTGGTTTGGCTGTAAAATACAATAGTTTTGAACTATTTCCACCATTACCACCGCTCCAGGGGTGCGGGGAAGAGCCACGGGCTTCAGACTATACCTGGAGTGTCGGAAGAGGGAGGACCCCTTTTTGGAAGTCCCCACCTCCCCTGAGATCCCCGGCTTGGGGTGTGAATGCTTTGGCTGAGGAGACCCGGTGATAGGAGTCCAGTGCTGGTTTTACATAAAGGGGGACACCTACGCAATTTTTTCCCCCCTATATTTGCTGGTTCCTAAACTATGGGGGAACCATAATTTTAGTAACCAGGACTGGCTGAGCAGCCTGGTTATGCTTTTGGGGGGAACCCTACGTAATTTTTTTTAAATTTTAAATTAAACCTTCATTATTTACAGACAGAAACATACATGGATCACACTGATATGTGTACAGGTATGTTTCTGCTGAACTCTCAGCTCACAGGCCGGTGAATTGATTTCACGAATTTGGACAGGAGTTTTGTCCATTCTCATGAGAGTTTAGAAACTCTCATCTTGGTAAATATCCGAATCCTATCTTCTGTAGTGAAAAGCTACTCGAGTTTGGCCAATGTGAATTGAAGAGAGTTTGCTAACTTTCCAGAATTTTCCTGTAGCAAAGGAGATTTCTCTCCAGAGTTTGTCATTAGTAAATTTGCGAATTGAAAAAAATGCCCAAACTCTCCAGAGAATGCTAACTCAACCAAACTCGAATATTAGTAAATTTACTCCTTTAGTGTTTTTGCCAGCTAAGTAGCAAAGTCCATGGCACGCTGAACTGGGCAAAGTTATTTATTTTATAGTTACATTTGGATCAATAAACTCCTGATATTGCTCACACTCTACACCCAAATCCATTTGTTGATTTTTTTTTCTCTCCTTTGCCAGTAGTTTTCTGCAATAGATTTTCATGTCAGGTTTAACGTAGACCAGTCATACCCCTTTTCCACCGCCGCAAAATTCCGAATTATTTCTGTGTCAACCCAGGTCGCGGCTCAGAGGAAAAGGCTCCTAGGAAAAAATCCTGGGTCAACTGACCCGGCATTTCTTCCTGGGTCTGGAGCAGGGTTTTACCCAGGTAAGGCTCAGTGTAAAACAGGTGGACCCGTTTACAGCATGGTGATTGGGTGAAATCTGAAGGTGTGACTGTGACAGCTGTCACTGTGGCGGGAGAGATTACAACCTCCCCATATGGTCTGAACCGTTCTGGTTTATACCCCATCCCCGCTTCATACGGGGAGGCTGTAATCTCTCCTTGCCTGTCTCCCGGGTGACAGCGGTGACATTGGACACCCTCCTGGAAGGACAGTCTCTCCCCCCCCCTCTGACTGCCTCTGCCCCATCCGACTACCCCTCTGCAGGTCGCTGGTCTGCACTGGTCTGGTGTTCCGGGGAAAGTTGGAGTTTCTGGCACTTGGTGATGATGTAATTTCCAAGCGCTGCACTACACCCGTGTGCAGTGTGAACAGCACCGACATGGGAATATCCTGGGTTAGCGCCGCAGTGGGAACGAGGTAAGTCCTGGGTCTGATCCGGCTTGGAACTGTATGTTCAAAATCCCGGGTCAGACCCTGGATTTTGGTGGAAAAGCAGTATTGAACTGTGTTTAGTGCAGGGCACTGCACCCTGCTCTGGGGCACTTGGACTGGATTGTTGAGGGACAATTAGTTCATTTGTATACTCTATCGCTAGCTATACTGTGGTGGCCGCATGGACAGCTCAAGAGATGTAAATGCCATGCGCTAGTGATCCATGCAAAGGCCCCCTCCTTAACCGACATCCTCGCGCTGCAGGTGGGAAAGACGGCGGCGCGTGCGGCTACAATACGATGTCCCAGAGAAGCAGTTACAGCGGCTGACAGGAAGAGCGAGGTCCCGGCCAGGTGTGGAATCACTTCAGAGCCTGAGGTAATAGAATGGAGATAGCCGCAAGCAGCTGAGAACAGCAGAGGAGCGTACCTGTCAGCGGGAGTCATTGTAGCTCCCAGCAGCTTTTGGAGGACTCCCGGGTGACATTTGGGAGTACAGAGGGTGGACTGGTGATCTGATTCACTGTCCTCTAGTGTCTAGAAGGGAGGCATTGGGAGCTCGGATGGAGAGGAAGCCATCAGACAGTGAGGTCAGTGCTTGTGATCGGATGTGGAGCTGTCCAGAGAATGAAGTGCCAACAGCTGACAGAAGAGGTTCGTAGTGTTAGTTGTACCCTCTTTCACTGAGAACCTTAGCCAAAAACCTTCAGAATCAGAACCCTGGCCTAAAACCTTCAGAGATAGCAAGATACGCTATATGAAAGCTATCTGGACATAGCTAATGATAGAGAATAAAGGTGGAGATGTACCAAGCTTTTGAGAGAAAGTACCAATAAATCAGCTCCTAACTACCATGTTACAGGCTATTTTTTAAAAATGACAGAGGCTTATTGGTTGGTAATTTTTCTCCCTCCACTTTATCTCCCTGCAAGATTTAGTACATCTACCCCAAAGTGCAGTTTGGAGCATAGTTGTAGCCTTTATGAAGATAAAAGATCTGAATGAAAGTGATCCCGCCTCAGTGAAATTTTGTGGCTATTATTCTTGACGATTAAATCTGCACAGCAAGTCAAGACTGGATTATACATATACATACATTAAATTATATAAGACTCAGCCAGGAATAGCGAGAGCTGCCACAGCCCGGGTACAATGCGCCGCTTAGCAGCTGGCCCGGTAACTAAGGGGGCGTGACCACATCCAGGGGAGGTATAGCCATGCCCCCTCAAAGGAAAGGGGAAAAACAGTTATCCCAGCGACCGCACATTGATGGATTCAATGGTGGACACACATTTGTCCCACTTAGCAGCTGACCCAGGCCGTTTCAACAAGCCCAGATAATTAGTACCCACTCCCCTCTTGGCGCCCCTGGACTCAGATAAAATAAGGACAGTTATGGTAAAATTTACCTTGGTTAATTCTTTCTTCGAAGTCCATAGAGTCCACAGGGAGACATTTGGGTGTAGGTGGGACTTGGAGGACCGAACACCAACAGCAAAGCTTTTTTCAATCCCAGGATGCTCCGGTCTTTCCCCCTATACCCCGCCCACAACCTGAGGGCACTTCAGTTTTGTTAACAAACCCAAGGCAGGATAGGAGAGAAGGAAGACTGGTACACTGAGGAATCACACTCTCACAGGGAAGGAAATAAGTGACCAGGAGAAGAAACCCATAGAAGCCAGGTGCTTCAGGGTGGGTGCCCGGTGGACCCTATGGACTTCGAAGAAAGAGAGTTAAAGGTAAGTTATACCGTAACTCTCATTTTCTTCTTCAGGGTCCATAGAGAACCCTACGCCCAAAAGAAGCATCCTGAGAGGAAAATGTATCAAAAGGCATAAAACCTAAGAAAGGTGTGGACAGAAAACCAGGTCGACGCCTTGCATAGCTGTTCAGCTGAGGCACCACACCAGGCTGTACATGAGGGACAGAGCGAGTAGAATGAGCAGAGACTGTAGTCGCCACACAAAGGCCAGTCTATGTGTAAGCCTGTGAGAT
This sequence comes from Taudactylus pleione, assembly GCA_031769625.1. Classification (NCBI taxonomy): domain Eukaryota; kingdom Metazoa; phylum Chordata; class Amphibia; order Anura; family Myobatrachidae; genus Taudactylus; species Taudactylus pleione. Next base: position 12,116,198 of record JAUIMM010000014.1, read on the forward strand.
AGTCATGCGAATCCATCTGGCCAGAGTCTGTTTGTTAGCTGGCCATCCCTTCTTGTGGAATCCATATAGGACAAAGAGGGAGCCCGATTTCCAGATGGAAGTAGTACGGTCCACGTAGATCTTTAGAGCACAGATCACATCCAAAGATGTCTCACCTGCCGAGAGGTCTGGTGAACTAAAGCCCGTAACCACAATTTCCGTATTCAGGTGGAAGCGAGACACCACCTTTGGAAGGAAACTTGGGCGTGTTCGAAGAACAGCCCTGTCCTGATGAAACATCAAGAAGGGGGAGCCGCATGAATGCACTCCTAAATCTGAAACCCTACGGGCAGATACTATAGCCAGAAGAAACAGTCTTCGCAGTGAGTTACTGTACCCCACCCTCGAATGCGTCCATGGTGAGGAGAGCACAGTTCAGATTCCAAAGAGATGACCATGGTTCAAATGGGGAGTCTGTAGCCACCAGGCTAAGGACAGGCTCATCGTCTGGTATTTAAGCAGATGGGGTATTCCATTGCACCTGGAGAGGATCAGGTGTTACAGGGGCCTGGAGTGAAACTGGGCGAACTCCACCATGTTGAAGGTGGACACCATTGATCCCAAGGCCTGCATTGCAGAGTGAATCGACACTCTGCGATTGTGAAGCAGTCTGCGTAGTCTGTACTGTAGTACTGAAATCTTGTCTGCCGTCAGGAAGATTCTCTGAACTCTGTATTATATGCAGAGGGCAGGAAGGCAGTCTTGTTAGCCACCAAGGTAGGCAAAATTTTATCAAGCTCAGGACCAAATAGGATGTCTCCCGAATAAGGGAGAGACTCCAGAGCCCGTTTTGAGTCTAAATTTACTTTCCAGGAACGGAGCAAACAATATGGCGGACCACTACTGAATTGGCAGATATCCTGGAGGCCAGGAGAGCCATATCCATAGCTGCTTCACCTAAGTAGGAGGCTGCATCGCTAATGTGAGATACATAGGAGTTGCTCCCTTGAAGCATTAGGGGGAAGTGTTTCTTCTAGGGACTAAGCCCAACTTTCAACGGTTTTTGCCACCCAGGCCGTAGCCCTAGCAGGACAAGTAATAGCTCCTGAAGATGTCACCTCTTGCCACTTCCAAACAGTAATCTCAAAGATGGTTGTTCTATACAGGAGCAGTTGCGTCACAATGGTGGTGCAGGCTGCAGACTCCCCCTCAGTGACAGGAGCTTAGTGCTTGTCTGTAGTATTGAGTGCAGCACTCGACTCCTGATACTGTGAGGGAGCCGGCACACTGCAGACAACGCATTCCGCACCTCCACACCCCCCCGGTAAGAAACACGGGACCACAGTGGTTTGGGCTGTCAGGCCACGCCCAAACAGCGTCTCTCCCTGTACTTGGTGACACCATGGGAAGGAACGCCACTGTACAGGAGCACCGATAAATCGTATACAATCAAACGACACGTTAAATTGTTCCGTCGCTTGAAGGATTGTACAGTGTGTACGCTCAATATCGTTTGTTCTAGGCTCAAGGGAAATTGGGTCAACTTTAAACCATCACTAATACCCCTTTCCGACATACCGAGATTCCCGGGAATTTGACCTACCTCGACCAAATTCCCGGGATGTCGCGTATGCGTATGTCTGAAAAGGTACCTACCCGGGAACATGTTCCCGGGTAGCCAACCCTTCAATCGACCAGGGAATTTCCCTGGACTTAAGTCCCGCAAAATTACCCTGGTTATGTCTGAATGGTGCTACCCGGAAAATTACTCCTGGGCTTCACCAAACAGATTGTGATTGCCCGGACATGTCTGCCTGTTGATGACATCATCAGCGGTAGCCGGAGAGGTCAGACGCCACACATGGTGGGTAGAAATCAGCACTACAAGGCTGATTTTGGTTGCGGCAGGGGACAGAAGAATAGCTGCAGAGGGCAGCTGCCATACATGCTGCAGAGAGACCCACGCTGCAAGGGTGAATTTGGTGCTGACAGGACAGAGTGCAGTGCCAGGTGTTCGGAGAGGAGTGCCAGGTGTTTACACCAAGCCCCCATCTTTGCATGACCTCATTAATGTATGCCAGCAAAGCGTCCACTTAAAATGACAAAACTGATTTTCTGTGTAAAACTCTGAAAAACCCTGCTCATGTCTGAATGGTACTACCCAGGAATTTCCCGGGTAGAAGCTGTAGTGTGAAAGGGGGAATTTGCACAGGAGAAATTCCTGTGTCTGATCAAGGGGGAATTTGCACAGGAGAAATTCCTGTGTCTGAGCAGGAAATTTCCCGGGTCGTGTGTCTGAAAGGGATATAAGTATAAAGAACTTCTGGGTGTTTAAAGAATACCAAGTACACCAATGAAAGCCAACTGATATACAGCAGTAAGACCTGAGATCTACAACATCAGGTTCAGTAAAACTGATATGTAATTGAGACTATCTTAGATAAGTAGTGACTTTGATTAAGGCTATAGTGTGTAGAAACTCATAGAAAATAGAACTGCTGCCCAGAGAGTAGGGTAATATTAGAGTAAATAAACATGTTTATTTAGTTAGATATTAAAGTTAGAAGTATTAGGTATTAGAAGATGGTGGTTATATTGTTATACAGTCAGGTGCATAAATATTGGGACATTGACAGAATTTTCATATTTTGGCCTCTATTCACCACCACAATGGCTTTGAAATGAAACAAACAAGATGTGCTTTAACTGCAGACTTTCAGATTTAATTTGAGGGTAATTACATCCAAATCAGGTGAACGGTGTAGGAATTACAATGGTTTCTATATGTGCCTCCCACTTTTTAAGGGGCCAAAAGTAATGGGACAAACTAAACAATCCTAACTCTAACGTTCACTTTTTAATACTTTGTTGCAAATCCTTTGCAGGCAATTACAGCCTGAAATCTGGAATGCATAGACATCACCAGATGCTGGGTTTCATCCCTGGTGATGCTCTGCCAGGCCTCTACTGCAAATGTCTTCAGTTCCTGCTTGTTCTTGGGGCATTTTCCCTTCAGTTTTGTCTTCATCAAGTGAAATGCATGCTCAATCGGATTCAGGTCAGGGGATTGACTTGGCCATTGCATAACATTCCACTTTTTTGCCTTAAAAAACGTTTTGGTTGCTTTTGCAGTATGCTTCGGGTCATTGTCCATCTGCACTGTGAAGCGCCGTCCAATGAGTTCTGGTTACTTTTGGCCCCTTAAAAAGTGGGAGGCACATATAGAAACTGTTGTAAATCCTACACCGTTCACCTGATTTGGATGTAATTACCCTCAACTTAAATCTGAAAGTCTGCAGTTAAAGCACATCTTGTTTGTTTCATTTCAAAGCCATTGTGGTGGTGAATAGAGGCCAAAACGATGCAACTTGCAAGCGCTTCATTTGCATATCCGGCCCCTTTTACCTTACGACCGTGCGGCCGCAACGACCGACTCTGAATGAGGTCGTCAGTTCCAGAGCTGCAAAGTCTAGCCAAACAGGGGAGCCTAATAGCAGGCCGCTGTATTTGGTAAGCAGGGCTGCCATCAGAAATTGTGGGGCTCAGAACAAACTAAACCAGCAGAGCCCCCCACCTACTCAACCCACTGAGCCGGACCCGCCAATGGATGCTCCGGATGGCAATGCTGCAGGGATACTGGCTGCAGGGTGCCAGCCCAGGCACCCTGCTAGCCATAGGCAAGGACTGTGAGGCAGCGACAGAGCACTGCACTCTGCAGCAGCAACGCCCACACACCCCTAGTTACAGCCCGTATCCTGTGTATAATATAGGTGTGTGTATTGTGTGTGTATGTATGGGCATATATTACAACCACTTAAGCTGCATACACACACAACGATTTAGTAAATGAACGATTTTAGTAAACTATTTTCGTAAATTTTTTCAAGGGAAAAATGAACGAAAATCGTTTACTAAAATCGTTCATTTACTAAATGTAATGAACGTTTAACTACAAATGATTTTTTCATATTCCCTTACTGAAAATCGTTGAGTTGGTCAGTCTGACTGAACTACAAACGTGAACGCGCATGAATGATAATCGTTCATCGTTTTAACTCAGAAAGTGAACGATTTTTTCAACGATTGAACGATATAGTTATCGATAATCATTCAAAAAAATCGTGCACCTTTACTGCTTGCCTTTCAAACCACTGATCTGCTCTTCTACTGGACAACTGGTTTCTTCAGTCTTCAGATTCACAAATATCTGGTGGTGTGTAAAACATTAGTACAACCCTTTATTAGCTTCCACATGACAGCACTACCCTCCCACATTTTATATATTTATTTTAGTCTGTATGATGACCATGTTTCAGTTCTTAGTTAGCCAACTGCTAATTGAGTCGAAGGATTTGCAGTAGCTTACCTGGAGAAGATAATGTAGAGCTGGGAGGATCACTTAACCCATGTGACTCAAGTGTCAAGTAGTACTCAAACAGCCTGTCATATAAAAAAAAGCATTTTCATTGCAAACCTATGTTAATGAATTTATGTGATACTGAAAGATTTTTGGCTTCTGAACATGAAAATTACTCCCGATTTTGCATATCATATCATGTTTTTCTGCAAAATGTGTATTTATGAAGAAGTAATTTTTTTCATATTCTTTAAAGTAATCCATGTATTCTGCCTACATTTATTATAAAACATTGTCTTAAATGAATTCAGTCGGTAGTTTAATAAGAGATATGGTAAGACCTTACCTTTGTTATCTCTATTTCTACGAAGTCCATAGGGATCCACAGGAGACCTTGGGGTATAGGCTGATGACGTCAGTCGTCGAGCACCTCAATAGTTAAAATTGTGCTCCCAGGATGCAAAGAGCAGGCGCTGTGCCTGTTGACATGTGCAGCCCTTCCCAAGGACCCCCACCCTGGGAAGTAAAAAGGAACGGTGTATCAGCGGATGCCCGCTGCTTACCTGACACATCCCCGGTGCAGTCTGGCCACAGTTCTGGACATCTGGGGGCTTTTGCTAGCCAAAACCCCCAGACATCTGCCATGATCCCTGGCGCCGTGCCAGCGTCTCGGCGAGGTGTCGGAGTGGCAGCAAGGGCGTGCTCCGGCCAGCCCATGCTGACCACTCTGAAGAAAAAAACTTTTCAGGAGCTGTCCACGCAGCCTCCCTTGCAGTGACCCAACTCCGTGCCGAGCACCTATGAAACTGAGGTGCTTTGGCATGGGGGCGGGGTATAGGAGAGGGACCTGGTGCATCCTGGGAGCACAATTTTAACTATTGAGGTGCTCGACAACTGACGTCATCAGCCTATACCCAAAGGTCTCCTGTGGAGCCCTATGGACCCTGCAGTAGAAAGAATGTTACAATTCAGTTCTTGCCATAAAACTTCCCACCGTCCAGTGCTAGATGGGCCTGGAGCTGAAATTTACAAAAGGCCTAAACCCCGTACTGTCTAAAGGAACATTGCACACACAACAACTACAAGGTGAGCTGGCAAAGGTGGAACCAGATGCAACACAGTTTTGCCCTGGGCCGGCTCATTTTAACCCCTGCCTACCACCACATACACACACAGTACATACAGTACACACTAATTTATGCTACTCATCAAGTAGCCATCATAAGCTAAACTGAAGGATGGCATTTTTACAGGCCCTGACATTAGAAAGTTAATAAAAGATTTCAGTCATGAAATGAATATTGTGGAACTTTCGGCGTGGACTACATTCAAACAAGTGATTTCAAAATTTTTAGGCAATGTCAAGAATCCAAACTACAAAGAAATTGTCAGGGAAATGCTTAATAGTTACAGAAACCTTGGCTGCAATGAGTGTAAAGGTAAATTTTTTGAATTCCCATATTGAGCATTTCCCAAATAATATCGAAGACTACAGTGAAGAACAGGGTGAACGGTTCCACCAAGACGTTAAAAATGTAGAAAGAAGATACCAGGGTCGTTGATGGCTGACTACTGCTGGATGATACACAGAGACGACACAGAAAAAGCTTATAAGCGAAATGCTACAAAACGAAGCTTGTAGACAAAAAAAAAAACAAGATAACGATTTTTTCAATTATGGTTTTGTTTCCATTATTGTTTTATTTTATGGTTATTTTATTATGTAATTAAGACAAAAACACAGTGATATCATCTACACTTCGTATTTAAATGTCAAAAACAATTAAACTTCTTGTTTTTTCTTAAAAATGTATGTAACCCCCTTATAGGTAAATGTGATGTGGTAAGTTTTTTTAATATACTATTTCTAGATGTACATAGGAGTATAATTAAGAATATAAAAAGTATTATTAAAAAAGCTTTCAATACCTTAAATTTCGCAGACCTTTGTAATTAAGCCTGGAAAGTGTCAGACATGGAAACGGTACATTAACTAAAACAAAAAGTTGGTTGTGGTTCTCCGAAGCCAAAATACGAAAGGTAAAGCTATCTCAGCATGGCACACCTCAAAAAATAAGATGCTGGTTCTATCTATCTTAGGTACTGCAGGGTACTCTTGGAAGTTCATACCCCATTACAGCACTCTGCAAAGTCACTGGCAGACCTGACAAAGAAACGGTCTCAAATAGTGAACTGGACTGCAGACGGCAAGGATTCCTTGATAGCTCTGAAAGCTGCAGACTAGCTCTCCAATCTTGCAGGCCCCAGATTTCGACTGTAACTTTGTGCAGATGGACACTAGTGTCTATTGTTTATGTGCTGTCCTTAGCCAGGTAAATAAAATAGTGGAAGAACACCCAGTTATATATTTGAGCAGAAAGTGTCTACCCAGAGATGAAGCCTATGCCACTGTGAGCATTGTATGGGCTCTATATAAGCTACAGCCATATCTCTATAAAACACCTAATTTACAATGGTGATAGATTATCTCCTTAGCTGGTTACATAGTATAGCAGATGGCAATGGGAAATAATGCAGGTGGAACCTAGTATTGCACCAAAAGGATTTAAAAATCCAGCAAAAGAAGGGAAGTGAATGAGCTAGGTTAATGATTAAATGGGTAATTTCCCCCTTGCCAATTCTTTAAGTGGGGAGGTGTAAAGCGGTAATGTAATATGCTGTGAAAATATGAGCCTGAAAGTTTAAATTCCTTTAAAGTTTAGAATGAGCCTCACAGTTTGTACTGTGTCGACAAATGCCCATAGACAAAACCACAGGACACACAGACTAATATGTCGAGTGAATAGACCCAACTGTGTATCCAGGTAATTGTATTATCCTGCTTCCCACTGTACCATTTGCACTGTGTTTTGCAACCTACCTTTTGCTCCTCAAGGAATATTTGCATGCTAAATAGGTTAACATCCTGTGTTTTGTTAGGATCCAAAAGCACAGGGCTAGGTGTTCAAATAGAGTGAAGGGTTCCTAGAAAATATATTTTACTACAAGCCAAACTTCAAAGAATATCCAATCATATTCCTCCGCATAGAAGAACCCAAAGAGACCCACCATAGAAATTGATTCATTTTGAAATCAAGTAACTCACTAGAATGCCTATCTTCCTCACACCATCAGCCAGCCATGTTCTGTTTGGACTTCATAAATTGCAAATTTTAGTGCCACTCTAATAAATGCAGAATTTGTGTGGCAAGAGGTAATGAAACCATGTTGTGCACATTAGTGAAATATTAAAGTATTTGCAAGATGCAGTATTCATTTCCACACACATATGATGGGGGTGGATGGCAGAGGAGAATGGGAGAACGGTCAGTCTTTGTTTTTGAATATTATGTAAATATTTTGTAACATTTTTGTTGTCCTGTTTCCTGTAAAATATTGTACATATTATTGCCTGTCAATAAATTGGTCTTATTTGCCTGTTCTTATTGCTCCAGAACGGTAGTCCCTGAGGACCTTCTGCATTCAGAATCTTATATCAGTACAGCTGTGGTAGTTATTACCTAATAAAATATAATGTATATACATATAGAGTAGTGTCAGTCTATAATTAAGGGTGAGGGCTCTAAGTGGCTATAAGATGCTGAGTAGTGGCAGAGATACTAGAATAAAAGACTATGATTTGGGTATACTTATCTGCAAAATTGATAGCCCATTAATAAAGTGAACAATATACATTGTGAGGAGTTCAATGTAGTCTTGATTACATATACTGTGAATTTCATATGAACATTAATGGCAATTTTTTTCTATCTATGGACCTGATTCAGTAAGGATCGCAACTGTGATGACTGCTGCGATAATGCACGCAGTCTCACTGCAATGATATGCTAATCCACTGCGATCGCTATGCCGTCGCAGCACAACATTAGGACGTCCACATTACAGAGGTGCCCACCGGCAACTCAAATCTGACACTTTGCATAATAAGTTGTACCATCGGACACTAGAGTAGCCTTATGATTGCTCAGAATGTCAGTTGGAACATGGCCATAAGTGCCAGTACAACAGCAAAAATAGATGCAGTCGCTGGCTGCAACACACCCACCTCAGGTTAGCCTCCCATGTTACCACCCTAGCAATGGCCATTGAAATTATCTTTCACTGTGTCCCATGGCAGTAACCATCAGGATCATGTGCATTGTGACTCGGACGCATGAGCACACTGCAAACAGCAACTTGCAACCATAATTGACACTGCATCCACCACTGAATCAGGCCCAGTATGTTCAGTATATTATGCTAACAAGTTTCTAGGATATATTCAGATACTATTAGGTCATATAGTGGTAACCAAAAGTCTTTATTAAGGCGCACATTCATTAGCAGATATTAATGGACGACTGAACGATAACGACATAGTTATCGTTCAGTCGTCCATTAATCGTGCATGAAACGGGCACCAAACTGTCAGAAATGACCAGCGATGCGCGCTCCCACTGGTTGTTTCCGACATCAATCATCGTCCGAACATGCCGGTGAATCTGCTAATTACGATAGATTGGCCATGTTCGGGGAAGAGGGAGGGTGCCTACACTGCACGAGTAGGCACTGCACAGTACAATCAACGACGGAACGGTATCGTTCAGTCTTTTCATTATCGTCTAGTGGATGTGAACCTTTAGTGTGACATTTTTTTTTCTGCACTTTAGGCAGCTATTGGAAACAGTTTGCAATGAATTACGTGCACATACAGTATGTACTGTTGTTTATCTGGCCATTTTGGGGCGATTTTCTTATTTTTATATAATTGATAGGCATCTTGATTTTTACCCAAAAGTGAGAATACAAAAAGCTATGAATAGTTTTTAATGAACGCATATTTATTCTCAGAAATACCTGTTTTGGTCAGTACAGAATTTATTTTTGCAGTATATATATTAGAAGGGTGAGTAGTTTTTGGTTGGCATTGATGAAAAACAAGGTTCTCTAGAAGAGTTGGAGAGATGATTCCATTCCACACTGTGATAAGAGCTCCTGTTAGCTCATTTTGTATTGGGCTTCATCTTAGAGATCTCACACCAAATCTTGTGCCACAAAAATATTCAATTGGATTAAGATTAGGAGGACTGTCCAGGCCAATTCATCAACCTAATTGGATGCAACGTGCACCAGTTCTTCACGACTTTTTCTATATGGCATGGTGCATTGTCATCTTGAATGAAAAAAAATCTTTGTCCGGAAACTTTTCTGTCACTGAGGGAATCATTCTTGCCTTGAGTTTTGGGATATATTTTGCTGTGTTCATCATTCCTTCCACAATTTGAAGACATTAACACTAGCAGCTGACATGCATCCAGAGACCATGACTTCCCACATGCTGCAGTGTCACGCTAAAACACTTGGGATGAAATTGTGTGGAAATAGTCATACATATTGGCTTTCTTGATTAGCCTTAATGCAGAAGTAACTAATGACTTTCTGCCATTGTTCAACAGTTCAGGATCAATGCTTCTTCGTCCAGGCCAGACCGCACCTCCTTTTAAATGGTCAGCAGTGGCTGTCTCCTCACTTTCCTTTATCCTTTGAGACCAATCTTTTAAGGCCTTCGATGCACCATTCATGTTGACACACTTAAAACATCTTTTGTCAGTCGACATTTTGTACCTGTCGACCTATTGTATGTTGACTATTTGGTGTCTACCTTTCATCCAGATCCCCTTTAATACAGGTTATAACATGTATGTTTATATAAAGGACTTAAGCTGGTGAAATAAATCCGAATATGAACATACTCCTGTTTACTACACATTCATGTAGTATACCCAAGCATTGATTTGAAACTGTTTCTTAATCTGCACCTACTTTGTATTAGCCATCCATGACGAATTCCAGCACGCCATTGGGGGCATATCCATATGCCCGTCATGATGCAGCAATGCCCAGTCTTTATTCACATATCCAATATGTTGGGAGGTATGCGTACACACAGACATGACTGTCACAATGTTGAGTAGCATTGCCATCTATCCACTGTTCTACCTTCCTATTAAATTACAGATATATCTGATATTTTTATGCTTGTTATAAAATTTTAAGATCAAAGACAAGGCAAGGTAACATGTCCCTGCCAACTTAATGGTTTGGACATGGCCTATAACATACAACTACAACAATTTAGCATTCTACCCATTAGATTCTGTTACTTTGAGTGGAGTTGAAGAAGAAACTAAAACTGGCCATTGTTATAACAGTCCCACAATCACACTCCATTTTACACTTCTAATTCCACTAAGAGGGTGTTGATGCATCACAGTCATGAACTTCCTATTCTCACATTCATGCAGCATGCGAGTTATAGCATTCAGGCACCCTGGTGCACCCAGTGAATGGTGCCTGCAAGTTAAGAATTTTTTTTTTTTTAGTTCAACTCCACTCCAAACTACATTTTTAGGTGGCACTATTCACATGCAGTGCTAAATAATAAACTATACAGGATGTACATAAACATCAAACTAAAAAACAGTTCGGTAGCATGTACTAGTTGAATACAGCCATATTCTCATTACAGTACAAGGTATAAAAGAAATATCAAAAATAGTAAACATCAACACAAAGGAGAAAAATGTAATAAGTCAACAAATGTTAACATTAACCATATTTATGTATTCACTATTATTTTTTATATAGTCATTGGGTATGCAAATATCAGAACTGTAAATTAGCTTTTTTGTTTTTCATTCTTAAATTGGTCTAGGGTACTGCTGGTACTACTGCCATGCACAGATTATAAATAAAAGTCAACAGATTCCAAATCATCTGAAACTAATCATCATTAATATACTAACATTATGGAAGAAATGTATGGTTATTTAATGTACAAGTGATGCTGATATATGTATAAAACTTTTGTTAATAAAAATGTGCATAAACCAAGTCCTAATGCCATCATGTCAGGGCTCATTAGAACTTGTGAATTACATGGCATATTGCATTACCTGCTGTAAATTATGACAAATATTAGAACTTGCACTGTGACTTGTATCAATCTCATCAAACAGCAATGCAGGGTTTCAAATGCCTAAAATTATTCCCTTTGTTGTTGCGGTTAGTCAGACCTGGGAGGAGTGGGGCTTGAGGACATCATTGTACCAGGACACGATTGAATTATTAAGCCTCACCAATTCCAGGCAAAATAATGCAGAAATATTTTTTTAAAACCCAGAAAATTTAGAGAGCATTTAAAATGCTTTATCTTCCACTTCCTGGCTCCCAAAGACATAGGATCGCTCTCTTTTAAAACAAGGGTGCTCCTTCTTCAAATGATGACGCCTGAGGAGTTATTCTTAGATTATCAAGACAATTTCTGCAGTGCAGGTATGTTCTCTGTTTCATATGATGTTGCCCTTAATAGTTATGGATCGGTGATCACCTGACTATATCACCCTGAACTGCAGAACTAGTCGTAGTGGATGTGGAAGGTATCAGAGGATGTGGTTAGTGTATCAAGCAGTGGAAAGACTGGAGAAATTGCCCATAGCAACCAATCAGCTTGTACCTATCATTTTATAGAATGTACTTGAGGAATGCTACCACAAAGCTGATTGGTTGCTTGTGGCAACTTCTCCACTGTCCACTTCTCCACTATTTTTCTCTGTTCTTCACGTTGTTATGGTAAAGGCAAAAGCAATATTAAAGAAATGCTTAAATATTCGCGGGAAGAGCTGGTGTTTTGGAGTGTATTTTTTTTAATGTTTTACAATAAACATTCATTATTATTTAGAAAAACAATTTTGCTATATAATTATGCAAGTTGAACAGATTTAGAAAAAAAATATCCTATAATTAGGCCATATTTTACATTATAAACATCTTTTATAAGATAATCTGAAACATTCCTGGATAACAATTTGTCTTTTATTTTTTTAAATCTCTTTGTGCTATTTTATAGATAAACTGAGAATAAACTTTTTCAGTGGATTTATTCATTAGGCTTTGGATCACAGCAAACAACTGAGGGTCTGATTCTGAGATAGATGCAGTTTCGATGTTCCTGCAGTTGAGCGAGTCTTTGCTACTGCGCATATGTGAAAAGTCAGAGAATCCTTACTGCGCACGTGCGAACCCAAGTGTCTGATGGCGACTGCAATTACGTACAGCATTGCTAACATTTGAGAAAGGTGTTACAATCCCTGGAAATTTCAGAATGGATACTGGTAGGTGAACTAAAAAGTGATTGCAAAAAGGGGCAGTTTTATGGGCATGTTAGAGGAGTATTATGGGCGAGTCTGGGAACAGTGCTGCACTCCCAACCGCAAATCCGAAACTTCAGAAGCCATGTTGAGTTGGATTTGAGGAGAGTAGCTAGAGTAGTCCCTAGACTACAGCAAATGTCCATGGTGTGACCGATGTTGTCTCGAGGTTGGAGTGTTTACAATCTCCATTGCAAATGCACAGACCACCGAGCCTGAAATTGAGCATATCAACCAGGCCCGGCGACAGGGGGGTACAAAGGGTAGACCTGTCCCAAGCCTCAGTATTCAGAGGGTCCCCGAAGTTCAGGGTTCCCAAAATGGGGCCCTGGCGCCCATAAGTTATCTACAAACGGAATGGTCTCCGTCCAGTGCATCCCGCAAACAGGCAAAAAAAATAGAAGTATTATAAAGCCCCAACACCTCCCAGTTACTGGTGTCACTTGGTCTGGTCCTAGTACTGGGAATATGAATGACGTGGTGACGCGCGACATCATCACACGTGACGCTGCCCCAGACGTCGGCTCTTCTCTGCTCACAGATGAGCTCTGCAGCCAGGGAGCAGGAAGTAACCGCTGCCCCCCGGGTGCAAACAATTATAACACATAAAATACAAGCATCAAGCTGCAGGCCTGCAGCACCACTTCTCCTTCTACAGACACCCTAGTTGGATGGCAATTCCACCCAGAAGCCAGAGTGACTGAACAGACAGTGGTGTTGCAAGTAAGTATATTTTTACTTAATTTTGCATTGGAAGAGTGTGTGTATGTATATATAGCAGAGAGGTTGTTAATCTCTATAAGCAAATATATGTGAGTGTGTGATATATTTTATATATAAATAATATAACACATACACACCCCCCAACTTCTAAAAATCAGGTGGAGGGACATCTGTGCATCCGAAAGTAGGGTGTGTGGCCTGCTGGCAAAGGGCGTGGCCTCGCTAGAAATGTGAGCCATGTCCTGTTTTCGTCATGCTGGGGGCTTGCCCAGCCCTTCGGGAACTGCTGGACAGCCCCCCAGCCTCTTCAAGAGCCAGCACTGTGTATATGGATGATGCACACATGCATGAGTCATCCATTCACCGCTGCTCAGCTATGCAGAGCAACGGTGTTAGTGTCCTCCCAAACTTCCCCCCCGTCAGCGGGACACTGCGGACAGCAAGACAATGCCTGTAAAACGGTACTGTCCCGCTGAAATCGGAACAGTTGGGAAGTATGTGTATATATATATATATATATATATATATATATATATATATATATATATATATGTGTATATATTTTTTTTGCCACCCTCTGGAGTGGGGTTGAGGGGGGCCCCAGAGACATCAGTGTTCCGGACCCCAAGATTTTTGTTGCCGGCCCTGATCTCAACGCTAATACACTGTCCAACATAAAAGGAAAATGGCAAAAACGGCTGTGAACGCAGTTGCATTACCAACCATCTCTATATCAGGTTCTGAGCGAAATCATGCTTAAAATTGTGGTCATATTTTTTTATTACACGTTCCATGGGGGCTGGGGACAAAAAAAAACAAAACACTAAATAAGACAAAAGCAAAGTACTCTACTATACGGCATAACTAATTTGCTAACCTAAAGTAAAATTAAGGTTAAATTGACAATGACAATATGAGGATTTTTTTTTTTTTTTTTTTACATGAAAAGCAACTTTTTATTAAAAAAAATAGAACTTGACAATGATATGACAAAGGACTAAATGTTTTGTAAAATATTAAATATTTAAAAAAATAAAGATTCTTATGCCTGTTTTTGCCTAATCACAATTCTGGTACTGTACTCAACTGTACAAAATAAACCTCTATGCTTTTTATCCATTATAGATTTGGTCTTTCTTTTGCTAGAGTTTTAAAATATGTATCCTTTTATTTAAATATTAGGTACAAAAATATTTTGATGGTACATTTAACTTATGTTTCTATTCATGCAATATGTGCAATTCCATTTGTTTTCCATGTTTAAGTTTTTTTTTTTATTAAGTAGATCTTCATTGAGTAATGTATTATATCAGCTACAGGTACATCAGTACCCATGGCAGGATTGAGAGTTTATTGGTCTGATAGGACCCAAATTCATTCTAATTTGTTAAAAAAAAAAGCACATGTGCTTTTTTTTTAACAAATTAGAATGAATTTGGGTCCTATCAGACCAATAAACTCTCAATCCTGCCATGGGAATTTCGTCCAGGCTGCACCTGAATGTGGATGTCCTGCAATCATTATGACTGCTAGGTATCAAATTAATTGGCTACTTTCTGACCATGTATTTGGAAACATAAGATATCACAGCCCAGCTCCACGTTAGGCCACAAGATAGAGCATATGCAACTTTTATCACAGGAAGAGCTCCCACTTGCTATAACTGTATAGTGGGTGCTTATTAAGAATATAATAAAAGTGCACAATGTAAATAGGATGAAACCTACTTAAATTAAGTTTAAGTAAAAGTGCCTGATATATTGCCGATTCTACTTATTACATAGTGTTCATATTCCAATTATAGAATCACTGATTACCCATAAATACCGGAGTTAGTGTATGCCTTGATACCTGAAAATCATTTCTTAAAACTATATTGTATAAAAGAAAAATTAATAAATAAAACAGTATACAAACGCAACAACGGAAATTTGGAAGGTGTTTAAGAATAAGAAGTTAAATAATAGGATTTTGGTACTTACCGATAAATTCCTTTTTCCAATTCCAGAGGGGACACTGGAGCATAGACAATGGAGTATAGACGGTGGTAGAGTAGAGCTGCACTTTAAATAATTTAGAAGCGTGACTGGCTCCTCCCCCTCTATGCCCCATCAGCCCCAGTTTAAAAAACTGAGCCCGAAAGACGACAGACAGGAAGAGAAGTCCATAGAATAGAACAACACAGACTGAAGGAGAACAGAGAATCCACTGCAGGGAACGCATGCAGTCACACCTCAACACAATATAGACTAACTGCAAAAGAACTAGAATATAACTACCAACAAGAATGTAGGTAAGCAGCGCTGGGTGGGCGTCCAGTGTCCCCTGTGGATTGGAAAAAGGAATTTATCGGTAAGTAATATATTAATAAATCATATTTTCTGCTTCATCCACTAGGGGACACTAGAGAATAGACAATGGTGACATCCCAAAGCTAACTTCCCGGGAGGGAAGTGCTGAAAAACATGCCAACCGAAACCGGGACTACCATCCAACTGACGGCAGGACAAAACCTAAAACAAGAGATGACGCGGTGTAAAGCAGAACTCCTTTCCTGGCAACCGAAGAAAATTTCACAAAAAATGTCACTAACATCCAGCGTGACCTGAATGGGACAAGAGAAAAGTCGACCCTAGACAACCAAGGCGGACGAGTACCCGTCCAAACAGTATAATAGCAACCGATAACAGACCAGCCCTGACCTTTGGTAGCAGAGAGCACGAACAAGAATCCGAAGAGGGGCAGAAAACCAAAAATAAGCTCAAGAAAACCCGAACCCTAACCTAAGACAGGAAAGATACAGCAGCAGCCCACTCCCTTGGCTGAGTAGCAATCCCACATATGAATGGTCTCAGGATGCTTTACTGTTGGCATGACAGGACTGATAGCGTTCACCTTTCCTTCTCCGGACAAGCGTTTTTCCAGATGCCCGAAACAATCTGAAAGGGGATTCAGAGAAAATAACTTTACCCCAGTCCTCAGCAGTCCAATCCCTTTACCTTTTGCAGAATATCAGTCTGTCCCTGATGTTTTTCCTGGAGAGAAGTGGCTTCTTTGCTGCCCTTCTTGACACCAGGCCATCCTCCGAAAGTCTTTGTCCTGTGTCATGCCAACAGTAAAGCATCCTGAGACCATTCATGTGTGGGGTTGCTTCTCAGCCAAGGGAGTGGGATCACTTACAATTTTGCCTTATAACATAGCCATGAATAAAGAATTGTACCAAAACATTCTCCAAGAGCAACTTCTCCCAACCAGCCAAGAGCAGTTTGGTGACAATGCCTTTTCCAGCATGATGGCGCACCTTGCCATAAAGCAAAAGTGAGAACTAAGTGGCTCGGGGAACAAAACATCAATATTTTGAGTCCTTAGCCAGGAAACTCGCCAGACCTTAATCCCATTGAGAACTTGTGGCCAATCCTCAAGAAGTTGGTGGACAAACAAAAACCCACAAATTCTGACAAACTCCAGGCACTGATTAGGCAAGAATGGGCGGCCATCAGTCAGTATGTGGCCCAGAAGTTGATTGACAGCATGCCAGGGCAAATTGCAGAGGTCTTGAACAAGAAGGGTCAACACTGCAAATATTGATTCTGCATAAACTTATGTAATTGTCAATAAAAGCCTTTGACACTTATGAAACGCTTGTAATATTACTTCAGTATACCATAGTAACATCTGACAGCACTGAAAGCACTGAAGCAGCAAACGTTGTGAAAACCAATACTTGTGTCATTCTCAAAACTTTTGGCCAAGGCTGTACACTATGTAAAGTGGAGACTGCTTGTAGAAAACCATGACGACTGGCATACACCAACCTGGATCACTGGAGACAAGATGGGGATAACAGAACCTTCCCAAGTGGGAACCAAAGAGTGGACTGAGAGACAAAATTATGTAGAAGAAGACATGTCACGGAGTTATGAATAGTATTGACAGATACAGAACAGTAAAACTAAGCAAGACGACCTGCATGGCAGTCCAGACTTTCGCAGAACCCCAACAAATCTTAATACATATAGTCGCTTCCTTCTATTCCAGCCGAATGTGCGCAACAGGAAAAACCTCCGAACGAACATCAGCCAAACTGAAACAGCACTGCGAGCTTACCTCGTGTCCGAAGATAGCGCTACCACTTTTCTCACCCTGGCAGAGAAGTAGACTTTTATTATCCGAAAAAACTATCCTTCCAAGGTAGAGAAATAGCTGCCTATAAGAAAAACCTGACAAAAAGGAGGACTGGAATAGAAAAACAGCAATTCCAACCTGGCTGACTAAGCCTCTGCCAACCACCCTCACACCGAACAGTGACATCCTCACTGGCAATGCTGGCTTTAATGGAACTATGGACCCTGAAGCTAAAAAAACTCTAAAGGTGTAGAGCCGACTGACGAGAAGGGTACCCAATAGGGGCAGATGATTGCCAGAACAGTCGGTGGGGTGTCATGTCAGGTGTGTGCCTTCTGATGTCTTTGTAAAGCTTTACTGACTTGTTCAACATCGCAGCTATTACCACCTGCAGATATGAAGAGTATCAATAAGTTCCGTAGTTGGTCTGAGACCCAATGCTGTACATCTTGAACTGCTGTAGCAGAAGATGCCCCCTGCGTAGAAAACTAGCAGAATTGTTAGTGGAGACAGGTATGGTTAAACAAGGGACCGCACTCTATAATTTAAAGAATTACAATAGCGCAATTCACTGAAACACCCTTACTAAGGAGACTTGGGCCCTCATTCAGAGCCACTCGCTAGCGGCAGTACGCTCGTTCCGAGCGATGTTCGCACATCTGCGCATGCGTACGGATCGTTATACGCATGCGCGAACCAGTCAGTGCGGCCGAAATTCATGTGCTCGCAATATAGCGAATGCCTGCTATTTTGAGTGACAGAATGAGGCGTATGTGGGTGGTAACAGGGGAAGGTGCTTGAAAATGGGGAGTGGAGATCCGAACGCAGGCGTGCTTAAAGGTCAAAACGGGCGTTTTATGGGTGTGCATATTTAATACAGCAGCGTCATTGACCACGTCACTGGGTTATTTTATAGCCAGAACTGCTCGCAAGATTGTGGTAGCAAAAACCAACCACAAGAATAGCGAGCAGTTCATACGCTGGTCGATGTACTCGATTAATCTAATAAATAGCGGACATGACGTATGGTGCGTGCAGCCAGGGGGCGTTTTTAACAAATAAACGAGCGTATGTTTTGCTCGCTCATTCAGACTTAGAGGTGTGAACAGACTGCAATTTGCGAACTGATCATTTGAATAGCCACCCCTTGTTTTTGAACGAACTACCGCAAATAGCGAACGGCTCTGAATCAGGCCCTTGGTCAGGTGAGAGACATAATTAACAGCCCAGTGACCTGAGAGTTCTGTACCGAAATGCATATACATAACAAAGTGGTCTTCCTTAAGAAATATATGTGCTGAGAGAGATAAATAGGTGAAATTTTTACCAGACAACCGAAAGCTGTCTATACATAGCATTGACAAGCGCTTATTAACTAAGAGAGGCAGACATACAGAACAGAAGGTAAGATATAACTAAGACTCTGTACGACTCAAGTTATACATAGAGATATGACCTATTTGTCCCTGGATCTCGAGCCTGTAACGACTGGTCATATACAAACTCCACACAGCTAGGGCAGTAGTGAGAACCAAACCCACGGTCTTCGCACCATGAGGCAGCAATGCTAACCATAACACAGTCTGCGCTGCCATGAAACTAAAGAACAAATACTATAAGGAAGCGGTAGAGAACTACATCCCAAGTCTGTACAAAATGCCCGCCAATATAATACATATCCTGCCTGACCCTGCCTAACTTCCTGGAGAGTGGCCCCAGGCCTGTATGAGTAGCAGATGTATACAGTCTCGGCAACATGACAATTCTATGAAGTATGTCGGCAGTAAACCAACACAACCACAGGGAGAACATACAAACTCCCCACAGCCAGGGCTATGGTGGGCCGAACCCATGACCTCAGCGATTTGAGATAGCAACGCCAACCACCACACCATCCGTGCTGCCCTGCAAACAGAGGGCCTGATTCAGAGTCGGATGCTATTTGCGCTCGCTCGTTCAGAAAAAGGGGCCGGCTATTTAAATTGAGCGCTCGCTCTTTGCGGTCTGTTGACGCCTCTATGTCTGAGCGAGCAAAACATGCGCTCGCTATTTTGTAAAGACGCCCCCTGGCCGCTCGCATCCTACGTCATCTCCGCTATTTATTAGATTAATCGAGTACATCAAAAGGCGTCTGAACTGCTCGCAGTGCTTGTGGTTGGATTTTCCTACCGCAATCATGCGAACAGAAGAGACAACCAAGTGACGTGGCCGATGAAGCTGCTTTGTTACTTATGCACACCCTTAAAACGCCCGTTTTGACCGTTTGGCACGCCTGCGTTCGGATCTCCACTCCCCGTTTTCAAGTACCTTCCCCTGTTACCACCCACAAACGCCTCATCCTGTTGAGGTTTCCGACCGCACTGACTGGTTGGCGCATGCGCATTACGACCCATACGCATGCGCAGATGTGCGAACATCGCTCGGAGCGAACGAGCGGCCGCTTACGAGCGGCTCTGAATCAGGCCCAGACTCTCTAATAGGGGTATGTGAAAACCTAGGTATTAGTGATCCCAACCGAGGGAGGGAAGTAACCAATAACTATTTAGTCATATCACATCACCTAAGGAGAGCTAAAGGGAGACCGACAGACCATAATACTAAAAAGGACTGTCCCCTAGAGCTCTAGTTACAAAATTCACTCAAAAGCGGGAAGAAAATATATTTATATTGAAAATCTATCGACTAGAGGTGTGTAAACGTATGAGAATGTCTCACTCTTCCTTAGAGAGAGATAATGCTAAGTGAAGTATTATTACAATCAAACTCCCGCCCAAACTCCCAAATGCAGTGTTGTATGACCTAAAGGTACTTATAATACTGCTATATATTGGGATGTGTTATGAAGTTATAGTGGTCTAAGGGTGGATTAGAACCAGAGTCTCCTTGTATACGTCTAAGTTGGGTCTTGAACCTAGACCATTGAGATGCTGGTGGTGCATACTTGTGGTTTTGAGGGTCAAGCCACAGAACTGCATATCTCAGTGTACTGAGCTACTCCATTCCAGTCTTGCAATTCCGTTTAAAATATGACCCCTTGAAAGGGAATGTATCAGAATTTAAATAAGAACGGATGCTACTCTGATCTTTGGTCAAGACTAAGTGTTGCGAGACGGTATTGCTCCCTATTACAATAGCCTGAGCTGTACATGGACATCTATTGTCCCTGGAACACACACACAGATGCGCAGTCACATAACACACCGTATCATGTAATTTCCGAAGCAGGGCGTGTAGTATGCGTGCTGCAGAAGCGAACACACAATATATAACTGCTATACACACACATATACATATTGTAAAGACTTTGTGTATATATATATATATATATATATATATATAAACACACACACACACACACACGCATATACCACATATCTCTGCACACAAAGCATACCTTCCAAGGTTAGCCAAGATGGCTATTTAGCATTGAATGTTATGGGAGTCTGAAAGAGAGCCCGTAGGACTCTCCTGGTAAGTGACAGACAGATGAAACATACTGTACCTCATTGCTCACTACTGCCCACTGTTCTGCAGAGTTCCATAATACTTACATTCAGGCTTTCCTGCCGCTGAGCGCCTCAGCAGGTGGGCACTCTGAAGGAGGGATGTATAGTAGTCTCTAGTTGACAAGCCTGCTGAGAGGCATGTGTGCTATGGGAGCTGCTAATCTAGATTGACCAAAGGGTTGACTGGTACTATGGGAGCTCCATGTGAGACCTCCCCGGCCGATCCCCGAGTGGGGTTACGGGAGTTGCCTCTAAACCCGACCCCCAGGCCCCGTTAATCAGCAAGTCTATCGCGCTAGCTGGACTAAAGCCTGCTTGGGAATAGAAGCCTACGGACCGCTGGTTAAAATAGCAGGACCATGCTGGGTCAGCACTGCGCTACTCTGGCACTAAATCTACAGTGCCCTGTCTGAGCGGGACGCGGGCTTAGACTATTTCAGCATGGGGAGCAAACGTGGAACCCCCGCATTCAAACACTGAAGGTTAGTGGTTAGAGCCACAACCGGTGTATGCTATCCTAAAAGTGACAGCCGCAGAAGCACCGCACTGTCACTAAGCCCAGATACTCAGGAGCAGTGGTCATACTCACGAGACTGCTGCGGGCGGGATGCTGGACTAGGGGGCAAGCGAGGAACCCCGGATATGAGCCGGTGTCAGCTGTGGTGGGTCATTGAGGAGTCCGACGACTCCATATGTGGGAGCCCCCCTCAGGGTCACCGGAACAGGCTGCAGCAGCCGTGGCAGTGCCCTTCCTGGCGGCTCCCACGTAGCAGACAGGCTGCCGCAGTAAGCAGTAGGACTGTCCTCACTTGTAAAAATAAAGTTAAAAATGATTAACAAAAGGCGGGAGACAACCTAATGTGCACCGGCTCTCTCGGGCACATTTTCTAAACTGGGGCTGATGGGGCATAGAGGCGGAGGAGCCAATCACACTTTTAAATTATTTAAAGCGCCAGGCTCTACTCTACCACCGTCTACACTCCATTGTCTATGCTCCAGTGTCCCCTAGTGGATGATGGAGAAAAATGTATTAATATTTAACAATATACTAATATTGAGTAACGTTTCTACAATGCTACCTCTTCAATTTCATCTTCTACAGAATCAACAGCTTTTACTACTGCCCTTCCTGGTGCATGCTGCAAGCGGAGTCTGCTGGAGCCTGCATTTTTGTTATCACCAGAAAACTGGGCAGGAACTTTCCCTGTTCCACTGATGTTTTGTTCCCAAAGAAGACTATTGCTGGAGTTGTGATTTGTAACTTTGTTGTTGCTTAAATCTAAACTACTTTGGTCATTGACTTTAGGAATGGAAGGTAGTGTAGTGTTGGAACTGTTGCCAAAAAGCTCCTCCATTAAACTGGATTTTTTTTCTTTCTGTATGTCCAGCTTGAAATTGGTTATTATAGGTTCATCAGATACATCTTTCTTTTGACTATAAGCAGCTGATCTTCCACTTCCAAATGATGGAGTATAGCTTCCAAATTTAAAATCCCCAGAGGTTTCTACACCTCTATGACTGGTTAAATCTCTTTCTGACTGGACTGGTAGCCCATTGAACAATTTCTCAGTTTGCTCTGAGAACGTGTATGTTTTTTGCTTTCTATTTGTTGTGTCTACATTAAATGGCATATCAGCACGATGTGTTGGAGAAAGGGGTTTAGATGAATCTGAAAAAAAGGAGTCTTGGTTCTCTTTATCAATTTCAAACATCTTTGCAAGCAAGAGCTTCTTTCTAAGTCTCTCTTCTTCAGTTCTGTTTAGGTTTTCTTCTTTTACAAGATTATCTTGATATAATGAGTCCTCTTTCCTCTTTTTTTCTAATTCTTCCTTTTCCCACTCTGAAAGGATCATAAAAATGTTAAAATCTGATCTCAAATAAGAGAAACCCAGTGATAGTAAAGACCAAAAAACCCACAGGAATGTGGCAATACATTTAATGTATGTTAAGTAGATGTGCTCAAGATTCATATTTTTTAAATTTTTATGCTGTAAAGCTTAAAAACGTCTGGTTTACTTCTGAGACTTTTACCCTTTGTGTTTTAGGCAGGTTAGATTTGGTCTTTGACTATTAATGGTTAGCATTCATAGATGGCTTAATAGCAATGGTCAGCAGTTTTACCATTGATAGGAAGGACTGATGGTAAACATAGGTGGTGGAGGTGTACATGTGTGCATCCATGAGGCCTGATTCGGAGACGTACGCTAACCCGTAAATGTTTATTTTGTTGATCGTTAGAAACCACTGACTATCAATTGCTGTACCTTCAATGGTTAACCCTAATGCAATTTAGGCACCACTTACCCTGGGGGGAGTAATGAGGAACAACATTATCCTTCCTGGTGGGCTCACCCAGCTGAAAATCAGTGCCTATCCAATGCCTATGCTGGTCCCGGAAGGATGCTCCACAGCATCATCAACATAAGCATCAGCGAGGGTAGTAGCAAATGTGGCGCATTCCTGGTGCCAGTGTGGACAGTTTGTATTGCCAAGGCTAGAATGGTCTTCTCTGCCTCCTGGAGGCGGAACAATGCTAACTGACCCTTTCAGTCCTGTGTGCCTTTTCCCAGAGGCAGCATGCGGACTCAGTAAGTGCACAACAAGGCGCTGTCACATGCTGCGCTCCCTTGAACTCTGTTCCCGACCCCTCCACAGAGCATCTTCATCAAATCCTGTTGACCTTTGCTCACTGTCAGTTATTAGCCACATTCATTCCCCCAACCGCCCCCACAAACAAAAGACTTCCGTTTATTATTTGTGTGATTGTCAGTTTCCCAGTCTGCTACCCCCACCATCTTCGTTAATTTGCACTCACCACCTACTGTTCCTGATTCCCTGCACACAAGCCACACCTTTTTTCCACTTTTGCCCTTTAGAGCAAAATAATTAAGTGTTCCTGGTGCTTATCAAACAGTACAATCATATTCCTTTAGATGTGTTTGTTTTAGATAAAATAAATGGTGACCCTCTGTTATACATTGTTAATATCACATCTATAAAAACAAAACAATAAAACATAGGGGGCACGCTAAGAACTATCAAGTAGCTTCGAATACAATATATTGATAAAAATAATTCATAGGTAGAGAGTTAATGTGATATAAGAACTCACTCATATAAAAAATATACAAGTATTGAAACAGAAAAAAAAAACAATTAAATAATAAAACATCTATTGCCCCACAGGTGGCTCCACAAATTTGCAGCCTGGATCTCCCTTTTCCTTTTCTTTGACCCTCCCTCCATCAATATCCCGATTGATAACCCCTTTACCTCTGCTGCCTCCAACGTCTCTCCCTCACACCCTCCTGTTGACTGTAGCAATGGTTATCCTTCCCCACCCACAGCTTTGGTCACTTCCTCAACATTGTTTTCTCCAACATTTCTATCTTCTCAAATTCTTGTTTCCCACATTCTGACCACCACCTTTTCTCCTTCTCCCTATCTTCACCATCTGCTTTTAAATTGATGGGCACTAAGCGCAATTTCAACAATCTTGACCCTGCCTCATTCTCCTGATCGCTCTAATCCTCGCTCCTATCACTCATTAGGCTCATACCCTTAACAACCTATCTCTTGCTTCCGCTCACAACTCATCAGCTCCAGCGACTTCCGTCAGTCTCCGATTGTCCAAATCCCAACCCTAAAGGCAGGTTTCCACTTATAGATATACAAACGAGAGCACGATTACGACATTGCAATCGTGTTCTCGTTTGTATATCTAGCGATGTGCCTAGACTGAACGTTCACTCGTTCAGTCCAGGTACATCCCTCATGCCCGCACATGCTGAACCTGACAAGATCGTCAGGTTGACCAGCATGTACGGGAGATGTCGGAAGCGACCAGCGGGCACACGCATCGCTGGTCGCTTCCGACCAAAACATGCCCAATGCATGCGAGATTTGCAAGCGATTGCATGATAACGGTGTCATTATCGTGCAATCGCTTGGTTAAATCGCTAAGTGGATACCCCCCTTAACACTCCAAACTGACCAAATTCTTCCAAAAATGCTCCCGTATTGCCAAATGTCTGGAGAAAGTTTCACTCTCTCACTGACTTTCCGCACTTCAAACTTATTCTCTCAAATTACCGGGTCAAGTGTTTTTACCAGGTAATTTGCTGATCGACACTGGTATTTTTTCCATCTGAAAGGGTCTTTAACCGTGGTAAAAAGGGTCAAAGCAATTTCGACCTGGGTTGACCCTTTCAGACAGAAAAAATACCAGTCTTTTGATCAGCAAATTACTGGGTAGTGATTGCAAAATACGTGTTATAGCGTGAGGGACTCTTACAGATGCTGGCCCAATAACATACTCAGTGTCTCCCCAAGGCCCCAACCATTCACCACTGGCGGCAGCGTCTCTTCATCCAGTCGCCGCCTGAGACCTCCACCTCCGGGTCAGAAGACGCTGCCGGGCTCTTTCTCCCATGGATCTCTGAGTGTTCAGCTCCATATTGAGACAAGGCTGTGGTCTGACCGAAAGGCTGTGGCCCTGGTAAATAGCATACATACATACTGGATACATGCACACTGCACACATACTGCTATCTACCCTTGCCCCCTCCCTACTCCCACCACTGCTTGCTCCTAGCCCCCTTCTTGCCACACAGCACTGTCGCAACTATTGTCTGCACTTACCCCCAACACTGCTTGCCCTTATTCCCTGCTACAACCAACTTCTCCATGCCTATAACTCCAGCTCCACCCCAACTGCTGCTTGCCCTTAACCTCAACTGTTACCTGCCTCCAGCACTGCCCTCACCCCCCTATAGAATGTGATGGGACCCAGAAACAGTGGTGTAGGACCCCAATTTTTCACATTTTTTTGTTTGGCGTGATCACTGCTGCCACTACTATCACTGGCTACAGGATCCAGTTTAAACTTCTCACCCTAACCTTCAAAGTACTTTCACTCTCCACTCCCTCCTAAATCTCCAACCGCCGCCTTTCCTTTCCACTGATTACCTCCTCTCACTCACGACTCCAAGAGTTCTCCATAATCTTTGGAATGTTCTCCCTCATTTTAATACACTTCTTCAACATCCATTGCTTCAAACGTTTCCTCAAAACCTACTTATTCACCATTGCCTTCCCAATCTCTGCCTAATCCAGTCTTCCCTCTCACATCTTTACCCTTGTTTGCCCCATTACCCCCACTCCTTCACAATGTAAATTCTTGTGACCCTCCGTCCTAGTGTTTCCTACCTCGGCCAACTGGTATATGCCCACATCGGTAATTACATTTATGTGGTATTTGGTTTATCCAGTTTTGTATCTTTGCTATGTATGGCGCTGCGGAAATTTGTGGCACCTTATAAATAAAGGTTAATGATAAAAGTAATACTGAGTTGTATGTATTTATGTGGTCAGTTCACCCCGATGCGTATGCTTGTTTTCATCGCAGTCATCATCTTCCCACTCTAAACATAGCCTATGGTTTGCACGTCCAGTTTCCAACCAGTCAGCACCAAGTGTAAATGCAAAAGGATGGTAGTGGAGCGCCTGTTAAATCAGAACCACACAATTAAATGTAAAAAAGTTTAATAAAATGTATATACCAGATGGAGATAAATACATAGACCACATAAGTAATATAAACCAATGAACATCAATTCAATAAAAATAATGGACCATAAATCAGGTCTCTCACATATAATAATTCATCAGTGTCTTATGAATATTCACTTCTGAATGGCAGTATATCCTATATAATGCTGTTATGTATGTGATAAGTACACACTGTAGCACCCACAGTAGGAAGATGGTTATTTACCTGTAAGCTGTAATTCAGATTTATCACTGTATGACAGAAGAGAGTCCAGTACCTTGTGGAACACCAGGATCCGTTCCCCACGGGTGCCTGGCGTTATACACTTGCCGGGCTGACTTCCGCAGTGGATCGGGGGCCGCACTGAAGATGGTAGCGGCTTTGGATATTTACCGTCAGGTGCACAGCTTGTGTACTCTCCATATGGGGCTGCCTCCTCTCCGATGGAGGGAGAACTGCGGTGCTGTGGCAGGCTCCTTGACATGTTTCTCCGGAAGGTAAGTAATTTCTCTCAGAAGGCAAGCAATCTCCATGATGCTGTGTAGGGTTTATATACTCCCTTAATGAACTCAATTGATCAAATTTGGTTCAATATGGTAATGAAAGGTTTTCTTAATAGAAGGAACAGCGCTTACACATAATTAACACAACATGCCTGTTAGTGCAAAAGCAATACATTTCTATGGCAATGTAGATTGGGTATGAAATAAGTATACAATACTAACATGTTGGAGTGGTGATCAGTTTTATAGATTAATATAAAAATAACTATAATAATGACTATCATACTTTTAAAGAAAAAACTACCCCATAGAATTGTTAGATAATGCCATGAAAGAAACCATAGATTTAGATAGAACATCCCTATTACGGGACAACAAGAAAGATAAATAGGATGATCCCAATAGATTTAACGGATCAAATATATGTGTTTCCAAACAAAATAGTTGGTCACAAAGTTAGGAATATTATTAGAAATTTTTCCATTTTGAAATTTGACCCTGTCCTTAATAGTGAACTTCCCGAAACACCCATAATAGTTTTCAAAAAAGCAGATAATTTAAGACGTAAACTGGCATCGAGTCACTTTAGGTCTACGACAGAACAAAAGAAGACCAATATACTCCCTTGCTTATCTAGACCTACAGGGTGTTTTAAATGCAACCACAGTAAATGCACTACATGGAACATATTGAAAATAGACAAAATAATTCTATGGGGTAGTTTTTTACTTTAAAAGTATCCAGTTCCTTCTTAGTCGACATAGTTGTCCCTTGAGGATGTTATTTAACCAATTTTTTTGGTGGTTACTATCAAAATTTAGAAGGTTATTGCAGTCAACTTCCTTTTGAAAAGTGGATGTCTTAATGTCATTATCAACAATATCTATTTTAACATCTAGAAACGTGATAGTGCAAGGATGGTATGTGTCAGTGAATGACAAATGAAAGTGATTGTGATTCAAGTGATAAACAAATTGAGTAATAGAAGTAATATCCCCCTTCCAAATAAAACATAAATCATCTATATACCTCGTGTACAGGACTAGATTCGCGCCGAATGAACCATTCCATATGTACTCCTCCTTGAATGCGCCCATTTTTTTTAGATTATTAGTCATGTTGGATATGTGATAGTCATTATTATAGTTATTTTTATATTAATCTATATAACTGATCACCACTCCAACATGTTAGTATTATATATTTATTTATCATACCCAATCCACATTGCTTTTGCACTAACAGGCATGTTATGTGTTAATTATGTGTAAGCGCTGTTCCTTCTATTAAGAAAACCTTTCATTACCAGATTGAACCAAATTTGATCAATTGAGTTAATTAAGGGAGTATATAAACCCTACACAGCATCATGGAGATTACTTACCTTCTGAAGAAACTGGGAACATTGTCAGCCCGTAGAAACATGTCAAGGAGTCTTCTGCTAAGACATTTTTATGCTACAGACCACTTACCTTCACCGCTCCTGTACACTGCAGTACGGTAGTCACTCTGCCGCTCATTTCATTGCGGCTATCATCTGCCTCTTACAGCACCCCGGCTTCCCCACTGTCAGGGAGGGCGCAGCTCCACACGGAGATATCAGCAGCTGTTTCTTAGACAGCAATAACCCACAGTCGCAACTTACCACCACCGTGGCGCGATACATTGTGGAACCCAGCCCAGCTAGTATATCACGCTGGGCCTCTGTCGGGAATGGAGCCCGGTGCTTCGAAAGCATTAAGCTACTTTGCCACTCACCATACCACGGCCGCCTCAGCCTGCCACAGCACTGCGGTTCTCCCTCCATCGGAGAGGAGGCAGCCCCATACGGAGAGTACACAAGCTGTGCACCTGACGGTAAAGATCCAAAGCCGCTACCATCTTCAGTGCGGCCTCCAATACACTGTGGAAGTCAGCCTGGCAAGTGTATAATGCCAGGTACCCGTGGGGAATGGATCCTGGTGTTCCACAAGGTACTGGACTCTCTTCTGTCATACAGTGATAAATCTGAATTACAGTTTACAGGTGAATAACCATCTCCCTACTGTGGGTGCTACAGTGTGTAATTATCACATACATTACAGCATTATATAGGATATACTGCCATTCAGAAGTGAATATTTATGATAAGACACTGATGAATTATTATATGAGAGAGACCTGATTTATGGTCCATTATTTTTATTGAATTGATGTTCATTGGTTTATATTACTTATGTGGTCTATGCATTTATCTCCATCTGGTATATAAATTATATTAAAACTTTTTTACATTTAATTGTGTGGTCATCTGATTTAACAAGCGCGCCACTACAATCCTTTTGTTCTTGTTGTACCTGCTGTGTGAGCTGCTCGTTACTTCAGGAATATATCTCTGTCCTGTCAGCGCACCTTTTTAGAATTTATTCCAAGTGTAAATGCAATTTGCATGTGACTCAGTAGTTGTTTACACTTCAGAGATTGCACAGTGTAAAGTGGTTAAGATACATGCACAAAATTGGCTTGCGTTAAACTCTGTATCTGCCCCTTTGTCACATATCATAACTTAAAAATAGCAAGCTTGATCTTTTCATACCGTCACGCAGTTTTTCTGCTTGGTCCTCCAAAATCTTCTGCTTTCTATCTCTGCTTTGCTTCTCTTCTTGATCTCGTTTTCGTTCCGCCTGCTCTTTTTCTTTTCTAAGCTTCTCGGCTTCCTGTTTGAGCTGCCTCTCAAGATTGTCTTGCTCCTTTCAAAAACACGCAACATGTGTGATAAAGTTCTCTCTTAATTAAAATATGTATTTATATATACACAATAGTCAAAGTGAGTAAAAACACAATAGAATATTAGTATGTTTGATAACTGGAGTAAAAGGCATTCATATGATATAGCAATTTTTGTCTTAGAAACATATCCGATTGAATACAAACTTGGTGCAGAATGTAAACACTGAATGTGCATTACTCCACAATTGGATCAATACAAATAAAATACAGGTACTACTCAATTTGTTTTAGGAGCTCATTCATTCACTAAAAGCAAAGTAAAAAGAAAAAAAAAAAAAAAGGCGGAGTAGTAACTTTGCACCCGGGCAAACCAATTGCATTTATAGTGTAAATACTGGCTGCTTTTGTATGTAGCCTACAAATGCTGGACAGCTTTATATTTACACTGTTATTCATATTTGAGTTTGGATACATCCCTGAAAACTAAAACTCTCTGCCCCACCTGCAGTGCAACATTTCTCCTTTTTGTTTGTTGCTTTGCTCCCTACTCTGAATCAGTCCCTTACTGTTACTGTACTGCACCACCCGGTTTGATTTGATCCGAACAAAAGTGTTGGTAATTGTTTTACTGTATGCAAATATGGGGCTTTTACTTTGTTTACTCAACAGTTTGAAGATTTTAAGGATATAGTTTATGAATGCACTTTAACACATTATTGATTAACAAAGTGCGATGCTAATTGTTTAACACCCAATGATCCATTTACTATTTTACACACAAAAACAACTGTGTGCATGAGCATATGTGTATAACTAGATGCTAAACACTTAGTCTTCCACCATGTTACACAATAGTGTGTGTTAAAGTGCATTTATGAGGGTCTGAAATCCCATGCATCATCTAAAAAAGGTGAAATCACTAAAATTCAAGCAAAATCACTGTATAGCAAACTAGCCATTAATATAGGTTGTATAATGAAAGGTTCATTTTATTACAATTCTCAGAACTTTCTGCCGACTCTCCATTTCGTCATCTGGAGGTGGGGGTGGTGGCGGTGAAGAAAATTCCAGCCATGCATAATCGTTAGTTTGAACACCAATGCTGACGCCAAGGTTTGTCCCTGTAACAACAACAGATTTCTATCTACAATACAGACATTTGCATAGGATACTCAAACCTATAACAAGGTACTTGTATGACCTGTGCATTTAAGAAATATCCCGTTTACCTTTTTTCCTAGGAGTAATTTCAGTGTCTCTCTTAGATGAAGGTTTTGAGAAACGGTAAGCAAATATATTTTTGATATCCAGTTCCCTTTCTTTTTCCTGTTTGAAAAATATAGTAATACAGATAGTTAGAACAGCAGATGCAGAACTGGGAAGACTTCAGCTAGTCAGGGGAAGTTGGTGCACTGGTTATTCGGTATAATTAAAAAGCCTGATGAATTTTTGAACTGCTTTGAAATCCACTGTATTTCTCAAGGATTAACTAGGCCTCATACTTTCTTTCATTTCATTGTCATCAGGTCAAACCTAGGCTACCCTACCTACAAGGCCGCTTTATTAGTGATTAGTAATATCTATTACAAAATTGCAGCATAGTAAAAAAAAGTCACAGGCCATTGAGAAAACCAAATTATATATAAATATCATTGCTCGAGAAAAAAATAAATAATAAACTTAAAGTGAGAATTTGGGGTTAAAAATGGCTAATGGTGATGTCTACACTGATAAAAGTCATGCTTGAATGGCGGTTTAAATTACACAGACTTTTGGTGATCATGTCCCTATCAAGAGTTTACAGCCCGATGTGGCCTGGATACATGCATATATTTATCATTCCATATGAATAGCTGTTTATTTGTTAAATTACATGAAGCAATTTGAGACAATTGTGAAAATTAAATATTATAGAAATGAAACATACTTTTAATTTTTGAGTCAAGCGCTGGATCTCCTCTTTCAGCAATTTGTTCTCCTCCAGTGTATCATGGGCTTTCTTTCTCTCAGACATAAGCTGCCTCATGAAACTGCTTTCTGACAGTTCACGGTTCTTCTCCAGCTCCTGTGAGAAACAAAACGGATAACGCCAAGGCAAACATTTACAAAGGAAATCCAGTGTGTTATGTGTAAAGGATTATGATACTCTATTTCCACACAGGCTGTAGCTGGACCAGTACAAAGTCCACACCCTTCCACAATTCAGTTCTTTGTTTTAAACTATTGTTTTGTGTTACAAAGAACTCTCCCATTCACAGTTTCAAGTGGTTCTCTCACAAAACAACCTATAACCATTTTACATTGTTCAAAATAACCACATGGAAACATTCAGCCATTTAGGCTTTGAGTTCCAAACACAGGACTAACTGGTTTGAGTCACACCTTCAGTAGCATCAATATCATACTTCCATACACAGAAACTAGCATGTCACTCTAAACTGAATTCCCATACACAATATATCAAACCTCTCACCTAGACATAGGGAACCAAATCTAATACACTTACACAGATCAATGACAACATCCAACACAAGGTGCCTCCCACAGACATTTATTAAGAAAAGAGGCTAGCTCATCGAGTCTCCTCATATCTACACCATGGACTAAGAAGGAACAAGACATCTCTCCTCTCCCTCTCTTTCCTTTCCCAAACCAGATGGATTTTAACAATGAACATATGGTTAAAGGATTCTATTCATAACTGTGACAAGTCCATATTGTGTTAAGCTTCTGTACACACTGACATATATTGGCCAATCAATTGATCGGCATATATATCTCAGGTGCTCGTCGGCCAGTGTGTACCAGCGATATGTCTGAACGACGTCGTTCACAGACATATCGCATCGGCTGTGCTGCACAGCTGATGGACAGATATATCTAACCATCGGCATGCAGCTGCAGCCGCGGGGAGGGGAGGGGGGGGTCGCTGCGTGACCCCCAGCCAGCAGGACCCACGGCTGCCTGGAAGATGATTGTCTTTCAGTGTATATGAATGACAATCATCTATAGATATATCTGCAGATCATTCGATCTACAGATATATCTTTGCAGTGTGTACCCACCTTTACATTTACACACATGGCCTGTATATACTGAACTCGCATGGACGGCCTGCTGTGAAACATGGTAGCTTGTTGGCTTTATATAGAATATAGATATAGGAATGGGTAGCTTCTGTGGATCTCCAACTTTAAACTCTGTATGTGATAGGTAGGTACCGGAAAAAATAAAAATATATATATTGTGTACACTGTGTTTTAACATGTATAAGATATTAAATGTATAGTATGCTCACCATTTTAAATATTTAAACACGCCTTGGGTAAGCTTGGGACCGGTGGTCACAATATGCGATGTTGTCTCTCCCAAAACTTGATTGTTTAATGGTCATATGGTTTATATCAGGTAATGGGAGAAGGACATCATGTATACTGTTGACAAGGGAGGACCCACCTCAGTGAAACCTTGTTGTTCTGTCTTCATCCATAGCAGATGACCCCCTATCATACTAGTGGGGCAATAATCTACAACATATGTTCTAACACATGCAGAGATCAAGCTTCTCAAATGAATGTCCAAAGTGAATGACAATCAATGAAGGGTGAGTACGAACCAACAAGGTTTCATTGTGGTGGTCCTTCTCCCATTACCTGATATGAACCATTAAAGCCTTCCAGCTCTCATCCTAACTTGCTGCTCCATGTTCCTTCCTACCCATCTGTGTCACACCTATTTGTCTGCCCCTCCCTTTTAGAATGTAAGCTCTTACGAGCAGGGCCCTCTACCCTCTTGTACTGTTCCCTACTTCACTTTCATCTACTTCTTACTCCGCACTAGGGAACCTAACACTTGGTTGCTTATGCTCTGCTGCTTATATGGGTGTTATGGTCGCTAATGTAGCAATGTATATTATCCATGTCCTTGTCCTGCATTGTATTGTATTGTACTGTAAGTCACTGCTCACCTATTTGTTTATGTACTTTGTAAGGCGCTGCGGAGCACTTGTGGCACTATATAAATAAATGATAATAATAAACCATATGACCACTACACAATCATGTTTTGGAGAGACATCACATATTGAGACCAGTGGGTAACAGTGCAAGATTACCCAAGGCATGATTAAATACTTCAGTGGACACAATATTTACATTTTCTTTTTTTGGTACCTACCTTGCACATACAGATTTTAAGGATGGAGAAGCGCACAAGCTACAGATTCCTATATCTGTACCAAGTACAGGACTTTACTGGTTGAAGTTGCCAAGTTCTTAGTTCTTAGTTCACACTCCTAACCTTAGGATGAACCCTTT
The DNA here is from genome assembly GCA_031769625.1 of Taudactylus pleione. Classification (NCBI taxonomy): domain Eukaryota; kingdom Metazoa; phylum Chordata; class Amphibia; order Anura; family Myobatrachidae; genus Taudactylus; species Taudactylus pleione. Next base: position 12,150,177 of record JAUIMM010000014.1, read on the forward strand.
TCAACTGGCGCAGATCATCTTCTCCATTTATATAGAATATTTTGCACTCATAGAAACATATTGGTTTTAGGAGTTTAAATTACTAGGAGTATAAAAAGGCAACGGTTTAGCAGATATTAATACACACTGTGTGATGACAACTGGAGTAATATATTGGTATGAACAATGTGGTGTTTAATATACAAATATTGAGTCAACAGCGATAATAAGTGTTATTGAAGATGGTCATGACAACAAAACACAATTTCTTAAATTAAGCTACATAATGCATAATGTCTTTCTTGATATAAATATAATTGTCTTTGCAGCAATCTACAGATATGGTAAATGGGAAACTGATATGGCACGTGATTAACTAAATGGTTGTGTGTATTTGTTTCAGTATTATACATCACCTATCCTTTATTATGGAGATATGTATACAGTGATATAAGCAAATTAAACTATACTGTGAATGAGCCGCTCTAACATGAGAAGGAACATTTGACTATAGATATCTCTGGAGCCAATATCTCACCCACTGGAAACGAAACACTGCCCCATTAGGGAAAAAGGTATACCTTGACTCTTCTTTCTCGTTCATCAAGTCTACTTTCTGTAAGGTCCAGTTTCTTAGTTAGCTCCTCCCGTTCAGCCAGGTGCCGATTTTCAGAAAGCTGTTTTAACTTCTTTAAAGCACCATTTGCCTTGTACAGTTCATCCTCTGTTTCCTTCAATCTCTTCTCTGCATTTCTCTCTCGTTCCTGGGATTTTCGCAAGAGTTCCTTCAGTGTCCGGATCTCATAATTATACCGAGTTATAAATTGTGACATCTCATTTCCTGTATCTTCAAACTTGTACAAGGCCTTTTCTTGCCTGAACTGTAACGACTTTAGGGTCTTGTTTTCTTTTTGAAACTCTTCTAGTTTCAGTTGAAGTTCAGCTACCTTGTTCCTTAGTTCATTTATTTTTAAGTGTTGAGCAGATAGGACTCTCTTGGTAACACCATCAATGTCCTTCACAGATGACTCTTTATTTACGCTCTGGGAACTAAATCGTGGTCCCCTCTTATTTGACGGATTCTTAGACCTCACCTTCTTTATAGCTAATAAGACATAATTATTAAAGGTAATCTAAAAAAAAAATAAAGATGCAAAAAAGAGAACACTTTATGGTAATTAATCCAACCACATGTCAAGCAAAAGGATTATTTTCCAATTTTGCCATACATGTGATGCCACACAATATTGGATGAGATGTAACTATTTAGCACCTGGGGTCAAGAAGCCATATCACAGAGTAACCTATTAATCTAAAAGGCACATGACAGCAGAAACAGATATAGGGTTGTATCCAATTAGCAGCACTGCTAATGGACCAACACTTTTGAGGTTTTTTCGGGACTTGATGTGTTCCGAAAAATAATCCACAAAGTGCAATTGCGAGAACACATAGGTCCGTGATCTTATCAAGAATCATATGTGTTTTCGCCAGATATATCCAATTTTTGACCAAAATGATAGGATATGGGGAAAAAAAAACAACACATTGTCGAAAAACGGGGATTATAGGCGAAATATCCCCGTTTTTCGCCTCCGACATAATATCTGGGCTAATTGGATACCGGTCATAGACTTGTTGACCAGAATTATGAACACAGACAAAAAGGATTGGTCTTTAATAGATAATTTTGGGGGATGATGATCAATTTAGCCACTTACATCAATATTAGAATGTGACATTTTTTTGATATCAGTGAATGTGTAACTTGTCTAAAGAATTTCTCTTATCTAAATATATTAACATTATATTAGTGGGGAAATAATTTGCTTTTTACTTACACATCTTTTAGTAACTTCTGAAAAAATTATGTTGCTATTTGAATACCTATTGAAAACCTCTATTTTATTTCAAATGATCTAATTTATTCAAATATTATAAATTGTTTATATACATTACTGCATTTTGTGTTATTCTGACAGCCAATGTTGTAATTTTACATCACTGACCTAAGATTTGAAGCAGTCACACAGTCCACTGGATTTTGACTGCTGTTGGGATTCCGGCACCGGCATCCCGACAGCCGGGATAATAACTACATCTCATTTGTATAAAGAACAATTGGCCCGATTCACAGTTGTACGCTTATGCCGCCGCTGTGTATGCAGCTGAGATGTGAAAATATCCAAATGCCACAGACGCAAGTAGATTTATTGAGACGCCTACCTGCGGCTCTGCAAATCCAAGCATCTGCTTATAATACTGCAGCAACTGCGTACAAAGACGGAGCACCATCTGTTGCTCATCATTCGATTATGGCAGTCCTGAGTGAGTCTATGGTCGAGAATGGGAATCGAGATGCCGTAGCCATATTTCTTGCGTACGGGATCACAGACACAGGGTGCGACACGCCCCAGAAATGGTTGCAATAAGCCTGCGTTCTTTGCAGTCACTCCTTGTTATGTCCTACAAACTCTCCCTGACTGTTTATGACACTGGGAGTCAATATACAGTAATGAACCTTGACACATGCACCGTGCGACTTAGACACATGCGCAGATTGCGGAACATCGCTCAACTGTGAAAACATCAGCATAGCGTATAACTCTGAATCAGACCTAATGTGTTCTGTGCCAAATTATCACAAATTCCCTTTATTCAGTTTACATCATGTGTACACAGATGTGTTGCAAAATTAGAAATATATTCTGCCATTCGGCAGCTATGGAGCACAGCCAGATGTGTGGAACTTTAACTGTGTGTCAATAAGTGGCATATACATAAACCCATTACCTGCAAACAAATATAACAAGGCATACTGCATATTTCATACAAAGATCAAGTTAAAGCTAGAGCACACACTTAGTGTTTCCACCTAGCTATAAAATAAGCCACAATTTATTTTAAGCCCACAAAGATGAACAGAAGCTAGCGATGGCAGCTGTGAATTTGAGTGCATGCAGGAAAATGTATATATTAAAACAATATCGAATTTCTATTATGCCAGATTAGCTAAAACTACAAAACTCAATTTAGCAATTATTATCTTCTTTTATTTATATGGTACCACGAGGGGTTTGCAGCGCCTTACAAAGTACATAAAAAGAAAACAGTGCAATAATAACAAGAAAATAGTGCAAAAGACTTACAGTACAAAACATTGCATACAAACTAGAGATGAACAGGTTTTTTTTTTACTCGGTTATGTTCGGATCTCAAAAACGGCATCATATTGGTTATCCGACTCTCAAGTGTTTTGGATAGCCAATAAAATAAATCCAAATTTGCGCTAATTTGGCGAAAAGAACGTAGTCAAAACTAAACTGCTCATCTCTAATACAAACTATATAAACATTGCAGGATATCCAGTCAAAATACCCCCCCAAAAAAGCAGCACTGGCTGAGCCCAAGTGTTTGGTGCTGCTGTTGATAAAGGGGAGGAGATGATGGTTTAGGTCAGGGAATAAAAACAGCTTACAGGGTTCTGCTCAAGAGAGCTTACATTCTATAGGAGTGCGGCAGATAGACGAGTAACAGAAGGGATGGACAGTGAGCGAGAGACATAGAGCAGTAGTTTTGGATGAGAGCCAGAGGGCTTTCTTAAAGAAGTGAGTTTTGAGAGCCAGTTTGAAGCTTTTGAGAGAGGTATAGAGTCTGATAAGGAGAGGAGAGTGTTCCAGTGGTGGGAAGCAGCACAGGCGATGTCTTGGAGGAGGCAATCAGTTGGTAGTAGAGACAGAAGTCATTGACAGAGCGAAGTGGGTGGACAGGAGTGTGGAGGGAGATGTACGGGGGAGAGGAATGGTTGAGGACTTTGTAGGTGAATGTGATCAGTAGTGGAGAATTCCAAGGAATCTCTCTTTAATAGGCTCTCTGTTAATAATTTGGTAAAAGTTTACATGAAAAATCTGAAGTAACTTACAACAAACATAATAAAGAATATAAGCACTGTAGATAGTCATTAAAGTAAGTAATAGTATGTACCATACATTTATAAAGTAAGAAAAACATTGATAGAACACTTACATTGGTTATGAACTGGCGTAATAGAACTAACTTTGTAGTCTGCCTTTTTTTCACGAGGCCACATGGATTTGGAGCTGGGTGTTGGGGATCGGTCAGACCCATATGTTGTGTTGTCCTCATCATCAGAATAATAGGAGTCACTCATCTTGTCAATATCTGGACTATTATCCCGCGTGTTCCTTGTTCTTCCCCTGTCAGCTATAGCCATTTCCTGATCACTCTTCATGTTGCTGCTTATATTTTTCTTTGTGTTATAAGTCTGTTTGCTGGTAGAGTCCTGGCAAGAAGCCACCATTCCTGTAGGTCCGTCAGTCTCATCATATTGGGAGTATGGGCTCCTGCTACTCATGTCAGTGAGCTATACATTTCTGTAAATAAAACAAATGTACATGTAATCACTTTTACTAAAAATTATCAAAAGATAAATATATATTGTGAGTATACTGCATTGTGGAACTATGGCAATAGGATTTCAAACTTAGAAAACTGAACATGGCAAACAACAGAACATGGAATGTTAGTTGATGCATTAGTGCGGTCCAAATTAAGTCTAGCGTTGCAAGATATGCAGAAAAACAAAACTGTATGCTAAAGAATTGCAAGATAACTGATCTATAGTAAGAATTTAAAGAAGTTTTAGTGTTCCTTTTTAAATGTACTTACTGGATGTCCCTACTTGATAGAAAATAACAAACATTTTTAATAATGAATTGTGTACAGAGAGATAGATGGATGTACCTCTTTTACACCAAAGTCCTGGGTCTGACCTGGAATTTGGAACACGTTTCCAACCTGGATCAGACCCGGGACAGACCACTTTTACACCGCGGCGCCGACCCAGACTATGCCAGTCAGCATTGATCCGGCTCTTCCGGCGCAGGTGAGCAGGGCTTCTTCCCCTCCCTCCCTGACCCTCTTACCTCACTCCGTAGTGGTCCAGTAGCAGGGAGGGTGGGGTGCACTGCTCCGTGCTGGTCGGCTCAGTCCTGGTTGCAGTGAACGGTTAGAGATTATGTAATCTCCAAGCGCCACTGAAGCCGGCCAATTGGGCGCCTGTTTACACTGCAGGGTGACACGGGACGACCCGTGGCCATCCCCGCAAACTACCCAAGTTGGATCCCCGGGGCCCTGCACCCAGGTGGATCCATTTACACTGACAAAAATCCCAGGGTGATGCGTGCATCAACCCCGGATTTTTATGTCAGTGTAAAAGGGGTATTATTGGGCAAAAGCAATGCTTCAGGCAAACCTGCCCCTTATTATTATTATCTTGGTTAGCTCACTGGTTCCCAAACTTTTTTGAATCACGGTGCCCTAGAGTATCAGCACTGTTTTCACGGCACCCCTAAATTTAACTTTGTTATTGAGAAATTAAGAAAAAAATGTAGCAAAGTAGTAAAGTGAAGTAAATTGTGCTTACCTGTCATTCTTAGGTTATGTGGTGGTGTTGGACAGGTTTGAGCTTCTGTTTGTCCACATATTTACATTACATGGACCATAAATAATTTGATTTGCTGCTGGACCACCAACCTGAGGCACCCCTGCAAGTGGGGTGCCACGGCGCACAGTTTGGGAACCACTGGGTTAGCTTCATAAAAGGCATAGGACTGCCCAAAACATTACTTCTGTTTAATAAACATTTTGATGTTACAATAATAAAAGTTCATGTGCAAAGATCTTAACACAAATGTATTATGTATACCAGATAGTGCGCATTTCCTAGATCAGGGTAATCTGTATAGCCCAGAAGGTTGCACTAATATAATGAGGCAATGATATACATATAAGTTATACATTTTCACCAGAGAATTGTTAAATTATATATTTTCCACCAAAAGGAGCACATTGATTCACTTCTAGAGATCAATATATGGAGTAATAAAGTACAACTATTTATTGCACACGATAATAGATACACATATACAGGGGCGTAACTAGGTATTTGAAGGTATGTTTATAAGGGCCCCTATACCACCCAATGGTGAAAAATGTATATAAACACATGTAACTTTGACAAGAAAGATGGAACACCCTCAGCTCTGGGCCCCATAGCAGCTGCACCCCTTGCACCTATGGTAGTTAAGCCCCTGCACATATACCATAAAATACAAACAACAATTCTTATAACCAGGTCTTTCTGAAGCTACCTGGAGAGCTATGCAGAATGGATGGGATGTGTTCCATGCTATATTATAGACCAATCGATTCAATTCTTACACAGGAATTTAGTTCCCGGACTGTCAGCCCCATTTCAGCCACATAACACCCATTCTCTACTCCCTTCACTGGCTACCTGTAAGATGGCGAATCTATTTTCAAGAGTGGCTTACTGACTTTCAAAGCCCTACATAACCAGGTTCAAGGTAGTTAAAGCAGCTTCTTATTCCTTACTGCCCTGCTCGCTTACTGTGATCTGTAGATAAAGGACCATTAGCGGTACCTAGAATCTCCTTTAAATTAATTTGTGGGTACAGCTTTTAGCTTTACAGCTCTGACTCTATGGAACTCGCTTCCTCGAAGAGTTCAGACTCTAGGGGGGGAATTCAATCGTATTTTTGGACGCTTTAACTAATGCGTGCCCAACAGAGCAATTCAATTGTTGCTCCATTTGGGTACGAGATCTGCTGGCAATGACGTTTCTGCTTGCAGCCTTCTGAGGTGGCGAGCAGAAATGTGGTAGTTTGGGTGCCCTAATCAGGACTTTGGTCGGTTTAGTGGAATTACGTAGCTAAACCCGATGCTTTTGGGAACCATAATTAATGGGCACCCATAACAATTGAATTGCTCCGTCGTGTGCCCATTAATTATCGCCACAAAATAAAACAATTAAATCCTTTAAAAACCAGACTCTACACTCACCTGTTTAACTAATGCATTTCACTAATGTCCCTTTAGTTTCTAAAAAACAATACAACCCAAATGCTTAGCTCTCTTTTCAAATGAAACTTATTTTGTATATTGTGTTTTTTAAACGCACATGTAAAGCACTTTTGAGCACTATTGGGAAAAAAAGTGCTATATAAATGACATTCTCTTATTATTTAATGAATTCCTGCGATGGCCAATATTTTGCACGAGAATGCACAGGATTATTTGCGCTAAGCATCTTGTCCCATTCTAAGTGCTGGGCACGATGCAGATATGGCATGCCCGGCACTCACGTCCAGCACCGAAGCCCTACTTGAGGGAGCAAACAGAAATCCGCAATAGATGTAGCTTCGGGGCTAGTCGCGGGAATTAATCAAATAATTCCTGCATAAAAATTGAATCGCCCCCCTTTGTTATTAATGAGGGTAGAATATGAGGGAGGGTCTGTGCCCTGGCTTGGAAAAGCAATCACCTAATCTTTTCAGTAACCGCTGATCTGTGTATTTCTCAGAGTAGCTAGTGACTGCATTCATCAACCAACCAAAGAACATATTATATACCCATCCTTGTTATTCTTAGATTTCATGTGCTGTAATAGTTTCATTATTATTACCGTTATTAAGCAATACACTTCAAAAAGGTGACTATGCAAGATAATTGAAACAAAACAGTGGAGTGATCATTCTAAAAATATGAAAACCGTTCATAAGCATTTTTATGACTTTTCAGTACATGGAACTTCAATATAGATGTCAATTTATGAAATGCACGGTAACAACTGATTGTGAGAATTTGCCATAGATGCAAACATTAGCATATCATTTCCAGTGCAATCCAAGTGGACCTTGCTTCACTGCAGTCTTCATAATTACAAATACATTGAAGAAAGTTATCATCTTGAATTGTAAATAATTTACAAACTAGGAGAACAGGTGATAACCCTAATTTATGCATAAGCAAAATTGTTTTGACAGGTGTACGTATAGAAAAAAAACCATTTCCCTCGGACAAATTTTTAAAACCTAATAAATAGGCACAGATGGTAAAGGTGCCCACACACATAGCGATGTGCCGATGTGTACGATTTCCCTTGAAACTCTCCCCGGCAGCTCAGCAAACGATCTGCACACAATTGGGTGTCCAATCTTCATACGATCTCTCCTGCATCCAGACTTTCACAGTGCTTCGGGTCCTAGATTGTCAGAACTGCCCTACTGCACGACAGATCTGACGATGCGATGTGCGACCAGCGTGGACGCGCATCGCATCGTGAGTGGGGACTCACGATTTACTCTCAATTTGGCCATAATTTTACACAATCTGTCGTTAAAATGTGTCAGAATCGGCCAGATCGGGTAAAATATCGCCATGTGTGTGGCCAGCTTAACTCAAAACGTTCTGCACCAAACTCGACCAATATTAAATACATAAGGGCCCCTGTCTCATTACACTATTATATGTAGACAAATCAGTGTATATAGCTGGAGGGTGCTACTGGTGATCTTGAAACAAACTTATGCTGGCCACACACACACCGATATTTTACCCGATCTGGCCGATTCCGACACATTGGAACGACAGATCGTGTAAAATATGGCCAAATCCTCAGTAAATCGTGACTCCCCTCTCACGATGCGCATCCCCGGTGTTCGCACATCGCATCGTCAGATCTGCCGTGCAGTAGGGCAGATCTGACAATCTAGGACACCATGCACTGTTAAAGTCTGGATGCAGGAGAGATCGTTTGAAGATCGGGCACCAGATCACGTGGAGATCGTGTGCAGAGCTGCCAGGGATAGTTTCAAGGGAAGTCGTACACATCGGCTCATTGTGTGCAGATCGCTATGTCTGTGGCCAGCTTTAGAGACAGAAAGAGCAACAAAGTTGTTACAACAAATGGGTGCTTATCTTCACTCAATTCCCTGGTTGTACCAAGGAGGGATTGCAGCAGATATCTCTAATATCTGCAGCAAGCCTCCATTTCCAATCTCAAAAGCAGCACCCACAGATTTCAGATTTAACAAGCTCCGGTAATGTATGGGAGCAAATGACAATCATCCATTTCCTCCTAAACACCGGAAAACGGATGAAAGCTGATGTTCAGACAAGTTGTTTAAATCAAACAGATTTAACCAACTTGCCTGAATTACCTTTTTCGTGTTTTCTGGTGTTTGGGAGAAAATTGCTGATTGTCATTTGCTCCCATACATTACCAGATCTCCATTCCAAGTCCAACCAACTAGCTGGGTGGTTGTAGGAAATTTGGTCTGGTGTATGGCCTGCTTTACAGGCCAGGTTTCAAGGAAAGCCATACTTGAGCACAGGTATCTTAATGAGTACCTCAGTTATTTTGATTTAACCATCTGTGCTCAAGCATGAATATCACTGAAACCTGGACTGTTGGTGTGCCTTGAGGTCTGAGGTCGTGAAACACTGATCTAGACCATGCAGCTAACACCAACTCTGGATCAGTGGTTCTCAAACTCTGTCCTCAGGACAGGGCCGGCGCTAGGCTGTGCTGCGCCCAGCGCCGTCCTCTGTTGCCGCCCCTTCCCTCCTCCTGAGCTTAAATATCTCCTATAGCGCTAGGAGGGAGGTGGGCGTTTCCTGCGCCCTCCGCAAACAGTAGCACTCCGGGCGAGGGACCGGCTTGCCCGTGCCTGGAGCCGCTACTGCCGCAGGACCAGGGCTGTAATTAAGGTAGTGCGACCAGTGCCATGGCACAGGGTGGTGTTTGGGACTGTCAATTTTCTGTTTATTGTCATTCTCACTTGTAGCTTCCTCTTCTTTTATCCCCAGCATCTCCTGGCCTCCCCTATCTCTTCCCGATGAGGCCATGGCTCTTTTTTTGGTGTTTCATCTTATCTTCCTATTTGAAAAGTAGGTGGGGGGGGGCGCCAATGCTCTTTCTGGCACAGGGCACCAAAAAGTCTAGTTACGGCTCTGCTCAGGACCCCACACAGGTCACATTTTCCCGGTCACCCAGCAAGTGCACAGGTGTATTCATTACTCACCAACACATTTTAAAAGATCCACAGATGGAGCCAATTATTTCACTTGTGAGGAGAACTGGAAAACATGCACTGTTTGGGGTCCTGAGAACAGAGTTGGAGAACCTGTGCTCTAGATGATGTTAGTGGTACAGTGACAAACAGCGGTAAGCTAATATTACTGCTGGTTGTTAAATACAGAATGGAGGACATTACCCCTTTAAGGTGCCTACACTATTAGCAATATTTTACACAATTTGCTAGATTCCGACGCATCGTGACGACAAATCGTGTAAAATATGCCCAAATCATGAGTTTCCACTCACGATCACGATGCCAATGCGCGTACCCGGAGGGGGTACATCGCATCTTCAGATCTGCCGTGCTGTAGGGCAGATGACAATCTCAGTCATGATGCACTGGAATAGTTAGGAGGCACAATAGATCGTTTCTCACATTGGACAGTTTTTAACACCAAATCGTGCCCACGACTGCCAGGGAGCTGCTGGGGAGAGTTCAAGGGGAAGTCGGACACAATGTCGTGAGCACATCGCCAAGTGTGTTGGCGCCTTTAAGAAGTGCCAAATGGGTTGTCCTCGTTCTTAAATGTAGCCCATTATGTTTTAATTAGATGCTAAAGCCGGGTCCAGGGTGCACTGCTAATAGACCATCTTTCTACTTGTTCTGTCTCTAAAGGTAATTGTACGCTGCCTATGGTCACTTTTCCGGGTCACACAGAGGAATGGATCTGTATGTCTATTACAGAGCCTCCACCAGGTGATAATATCGGTCACAACATATGAACATAGACATGTGGGCCGCAGGCCAGTCTTACCCCGCTACTAAGCGTGTCAGCAGGCGAGTGATGGGTATCTCCGGCCGCTCCCTGTACAGAGACTGGAGTCGGACTGTGCGTCGCTAAGCGCTAATGTCTGTGTCCCAGCCCGCTGTCAGCTATGTATGTACACACAGCTCCACGGTAACGGAGAGGAGGTTTCTTTATTCATCTAACCCACATCGCTGCGCTCCATCCAGCCCACAGCGCACTGAGCACAGGCACATGACCTGCACCAGGCAACAATCCAAGCAAGGGCCGGCCTCATTGGAGGAAAGTAAGGCCCTGTGTGATTAGCTCATCATCCATGTACAGTGAATTTCACTGGAGTGCTCTATGTGGCGTGCTGGTTGCTCGGTTACCTGCTGTATGCTGTTATTAGTTAATTAGCAATCTCAGAGGCAGTCACCCGGAGTCTCCAAACATAATAGGTTTTTATTTACTCTTTTTAAATTAAAGAGCCTGTATTGATCTATCACCTACCAGTGCTTTGTATTTTTATATACTAGTAAATGTAACATAAGAAATAGTTACATATATATGGATCTGTCAGATACCAATTACACCCAAAAATGTACATACCTGCAGTATATATATTTTTACAAAGTCAGGAATAGTCTTAACATTTTGGCCCCATCCATGCTGATCATCTCCCTCGACACTGTAGTGTGTTAACACAGACAAGTCTGGACATTTGTGAAATTTAGATACACAATAAACAGTGATATATATTAAAATATATTTATAAATTTACTAAGCAGTGGATTTTCAGATCCCTCGATTTTTGCAGATTTTGCCTACCAGATTTAAGAGGGCAATAATATTTAATGCAAAACAATCCTGCTTTTGCATTTACTATTATGCTTAGTAAATACTATACATTTAGATGCAAAAAACAGAACATGCAAGAGAACCACTCAAATTAGGAACTCTCTTTAGGAACTGTTAGGTCACAGGTTTGTTTATATGAAGAAGAAAAAAGCAAAGCTGTATGACCAGGACCATAGAGAACTGTGCCGGGCCCTAGTACTTTGGGGGGGCATAGCCTAATATAAGTAGATGTGGCCTCGCCAACTTACAAAACAAATATGGAAAAACTAGTATTGCACAGAGCACTCCACATGGGGGCGCCGCGTGCCATTCAGCCAGGGGCAAATCTAGGAGGGGGGTGCGATCAATGTGATTGCTCTCCCTTACAACCCCTTCAATCTGGCTTCCACTCCACTGAAACTGCCCTGGCCAAAGTCACCAACGATCTTTTTTCGTGCAAATCCAGGGGCCACCTCTCCCTACTCATCCTCCTGAACTTCTCTGTGGCCTTTGACACTGTAGATCACCCTCTACTTCTACATACCCTTCAGACCATCGGCCTCTCTGGCACCATCTATTCTTGATTCACCTCCTACATTGCTAACTGCTCTGTTTCCATTCCTTCCAGTGGGTGACCCACAGGGTTTGTCCTAGGCCCCCTGCTCTTTTCTGTGTACAACTCCTCCCTGGGTGAACTCTTCAGCTCCTTCGGTCTCCGGTATCAGCAATATGCCGAAGACACTCAACTCTACCTCTCCTCTTCTTATCTCTCCCCTTCCATCCTCTCACGGGTGTCCAGTTGCCTTTCCACCATCTCCTCCTGGATGTCCATGCACTGTCTCAAATTCAACATGGCCAAAACTGAACTCATTGTCTTCCCTCCATCTAGAGTCTCCTCCTCTCCCCTCCTAAACTCTTTATTACTGTCCCCCTTTGAGATACTGTTCGGTAAGCAACCTCATTTGATTGTAAGTCCACAGGATGATTTAAAGGGTAATAACGAGGTTACTGTGAGGTATCTTATAAAAATGAGTAAGCAACTGAAACAACAGCAGAAATTGAAACTTATCTATACACCCTAAATGTCACTATTTAGCGTTATAAGTCGTACAAGAAATAATTGCTTTCCAGACTTTGATTGTGGTTCCAAAGCACATAAAGATATTATTCACCAAAAAGCAGATGGTTACACGCCTTGATCTAAAATACAATTGGCGCAAAAGATTATACATAAACAAGGTACAGTCAATACATTACGCTGGCGCTCTGGATCCAGATTTCCGGCATCAAAGGTGAAGCTTCCTTCAACAGAAAGAATATGATGACTAACTAACAGATCCAGGGTGCTTGCATATAAATCCTTGCAGAGATTAGGCAATACAATAGAAACGAGTTGGCATAATCCTATTGGTTATTCTTCTTGGTTCTTCTATCATAGGTCAGTTGGTACAATGGTAGTTCAGCCCTCCAATGGTTGTTTTGTGTGTGTTTTAACTAATCAATAGACACTACATACAAAGTACATTCTAACACATAATTCTCTATAATCCATAACTTGCAGACGCATGTTGCGATCTCCTTGCCAAAGGAAACAGAGATCTGCAAATAAAATGTGGTTTAGAATAGCACCAAACACGATGTGGCTACTACATACTAAACCTTAGATATGAAATATATGCGTTTTATAACATTATACAATAACGAATAAACCCTCTAATATTAGCCTTTATACTAAGGAACCTTTTAGGAAATTTGTGTAAGTGTAAGACAATATTGCGTAAAGTTGCTAATATGCGTGGTGCGTTTTTGGTAGAGTGCCTATGATAAACAGCGCAACTGTGTGTAATGTGCTGTGTTTATGCATGTAAGTCTATGTGTGTGTGTTATGCAATTCAGTGTATTTATGATGGGTTACTTACTATATATTTTATCCCTTTCTAACATATTTTAAAACTACAGTGCAAGGTGTTACAAGCAGCGAGGTTCTTTTCAAGCAGGGTGGAGACCCCCAGCTGACTGCCGTTGCCACTTCGTCTGATAGCTAATTCAAAGGTTTTCCCCTGCCTATTTAGAATACACTTGTCAGTACTTCTTAAGCAAACCTCTAACAATTGTTTCTAACTCTTCATTCAGACAAATTCAATTGTGCATATCAGTGTCTGGGTTATATTTCAATTGCCACAGCCATACTTGTCTGTATGCGGGGATTCTCAATTTATATGTAAAACACTCACAGTATCCTGGTGTATTTTTTTTCAATTACTTTTCTTAGACATGTATACAGAAGCTGTTTCTCATTACTAACTAAACCCTGCATGAATATTGTGTTTGTCAGTGCGAGAGTGTTGTATATTATTCGCTATTTAGTGTGCGAATGTGTGGATACGTGCGCACACTGGGTGCGTGCGCACGCAATGGTGCGTCCTGGATTGTACCAACATATATCGTACAGCGGACGACCAAATCGTCTGGTAACAGTTGAATTGTGGTCGCATGCAATTATTCGACTTCGACAAGATGGATAAACAATACTGTATTCTAATACACTCTAATAAAAACAGATTTACACTAAAATGCAATCTGGAGGACTGCAACAAGTATATGCAAAATCTTCACTATAGAAAAAAACATTTAGTATACTGGGGTGGTCGTGAAAAAGTACACGCTCTTGACGAAGCTGTCTATAGGCACGGAAACGCGTTGAGCATCAATGCTATCAGTGCACATTGTGGAGGACGAGTGCATCTATTTGGCATTATAGCTAACATAGATCTTTACCGGCCTCCCTCACGCACCAAGTATCTGGTGCCACTATATCCAGAGACACTCACGAGCAGTCTCCACTCTCCAACTGCATATTAGAACAAACCCCAAACACAGACCCGAGGGGATTACCACACGCAGCAAAATGGAGACACAGGGCGAATATACCTCCTCTACAGCGCCGATTGTTGCCTCTACCATAGACTGCTTCTGTGAGGCCGAGAGCGCATCACTACTATCATGGGAAGTTGACTGTCACTAAGATCTGAGATTGCCTCTCCACGCGGCATTACTGATCCACAAACAGATTTACATCACATACCCCCGGGGGCTCTCTGAGAGCAGAGAGAGACTGAGGTCATAAGTAGCCTATATATAAGGCGACTTTTATTTTCTACTATTTATACCGAGACTTTATACAAAAAGCCTGACAAAATAGCCATCTGTGCAAATTACAGGTACTTTTTCACGACCACCCCAGTATACTAAATGTTTTTTTTCTATAGTGAAGATTTTGCATATACTTGTTGCAGTCCTCCAGATTGCATTTTAGTGTAAATCTGTTTTCATTAGAGTGTATTAGGATACAGTATTGTTTATCCATCTAGATACTGTATTATTTCATATTGCATAATTTTTGATAGATGATCATTGATGAGTTGAATGTATAGCATAATTAATTACTGTCCGATTTTTTAAAATAAAATATTAAATTTAATTTCTGTGGGACTACGTGTTTTTGAGCATGCAGTTAATTCTTTCTTTGATATATCATTTTGAAGAATTGTCACTATCTTCTTAATTGGCAGCTGCACTCAATTACTAGGTTAATACATTAATGCCCTGATTCAGAGCCAGACGCTCTGACAGAGCGCTCGCTCTGAATCAGGGCCGGCCTTCTTGTTTTTCAGAGCGGCATCCTGGCCGCTCGCATAGCTGTGGGTGACCACCCACAGCTATAGCAAGCGGCCAGGAAGATGGTTGCGATGGTCAAGACCATCGCGATCATCGGGCTTGCAACGAGACCCTTGTGGTAGGGTTTCGTTGCCGCAAGCCCCAGAGTGCTTTCGGCTCTAACAGAGCTGAAAGCACTCCCACTGACATCACTTGTGATGTCAGTGGGGCCAGCCCCAGACGGTAGGCGTTCCCATGAGAATGCCTCCGTCTGGGCAGCCACGCCCCCGACCCGCCCACCAAAGGGGACATGCTGTCACTCAACATCGACAGCATGCCCCCTTTGGTACGAGACCCGGAGCGACGGATTGCCCGTCGCTATCCAGGTCTCGCGCATGCGCACAATGGAGCCGGCTCCGTTAATGTTGTGTTATGCTTATGTTAATGTTGTGCTTTTACAAATGGGAATATTGGCTTTACATCTAACTTTGCATACTAAGTGAAGTACTGAATCAAAATATCCTTGTTTATCAACTGTAACAGTTCTTTTAGTCAAGTTTTGGAATATTCTTAAAAACTTAACAGGTGATGTGCAGGTCCTAAGTCTTCAACTTAAACAGATGATTGACACTGGCTATGTGTCTTTCTTGACTTGCAGGGGTTATCAGCGGTATTTAGGTGTCTCACCTCAAGAGCTGAGTACTGTGCATCCACACAGTACTGTGAAACTACACAATAAAGATGGTGCCAGCTATACATGAGCCGTAGCCCAGTAGTGACATCATCAGGTTGAAGGTTATGCCTCCCTCTGACTCTGGTCCTAGTACCCACCATGTATAGTAGAGAGAGGAGACCGTGTCGGAGCACACTGCTCTCTAACATGAGGAATCTCAACCATCCTATGTAAATATATATATATGTAAGTGTGTGGTTGTTTGGGTGTTTACTTGGTCTCACTGGCCCATACCAGCAGTTACAAAACTGATATAAATATGAGGTATGAGGAAAGGAATTCAAATACAAGTATGACTGTTTTTGAGTGTGGGAGGATATTGGAGCCAGCCAACACAAACATAGGGGGATGTATAAACTCCACACAAATAAGCTGAAATGCTAACCACTGTGAAAATATGCTGCCCAAAGATGACAGCAAGCCACAGACATTCCATACATAACACATATGCAAACATATATATACCGACATCATAAGTGGAAATTATATATGTTCTGTAAATACAGAATGAGCTGGAGAGACGCAGGGGTGTGAGCTGGAGAGATGCAGGGGTGTAAGCTGGAGAGATGCAGGGCTGTGAACTGGAGAGATGCAGGGCTGTGAACTGGAGAGATGCAGGAGGCTGAGCTGGAAAGACAGAAGAGAAGACTGAGCTGGAAAAACTCATGAATCTGAGCTGGAGTGATGCAGGAGGATGGAGCTGTATTAAAAAATGGAGGATGCTTCCTACTCTCCATCGGGCTTTACTTCATGCTAGACATTGAATCGGCCTAACTTGCTCTTCCAGAATTAACTTTCTTATGGAGCCTATCACCACACACCGGCCACCCGCTCTTAAACTGCTCCCCACTATGAAATTTATTTCCATACTCTGGGATCTCTATTCAAACAAAATGAATCTTACTTCCCCAGCATCTGCTTTAACTCTTATCTGGCATAATTCCCTGTTCCCTCCTGTATCCTCTACTGCAGGGGTTCCCAACCACAGTCTTCAAGGCACACTAACAGTCTAGGTTTTAAAGATAACCATACTTGAGCACAGCTGACTTAATTAGAACCTCAGTTATTTTTATTTAACCATCTGTGCTCAATCATTGATATCACTAAAACCAGGACTGTTAGTGTGCCTTGAGGACCGAGGTTGGGAATCACTGCTCTACTGTGAGGTTCCTTTATTGGACTAATGTAGGCTTAGATTCCCCTCTAATTTTTCTGACCAGGGCCAATGGTTATATCCTTGAAAAAGCTGCCAACAGGCAGTGAAACGCATTGGTGGACCTACACTGTTTGTATTGGCACCTGTCACCTTATAATCAATCACCTTGTGAGCTCTTTGGACTATAATCCGGATTTGGGACATTGCATGCATCTTCAACGACGGCTAACTTCTCACCATAAGGATTGCTTCCATGTTTGCATTGGATTATACCTCATGGTAGGACCATCGCTAATTAAGGACAACCTTGAGACTATACATCAGCCGGTAATTCTATTGTCATCCCCTTGTGGGACATTTATTATTTGAGAACTCAACACTAGTGCTTGGACTCAATCTTCAACACAATTGGTGCATCAGGTTTTATTTATTTACATCTATGCCTTTCCAATATTCATTATATGTTGGTTGAACATTGGACTACTTGTTCTTATGTATTTTAATGTTGTTTTGATTATTTGCACTTAGGCTAATTAAATCCTTTATATACGATTCTCAAGCGTTGCTTTTGTCATTTTCTGCACTTTCTCCCTAGAGACCAACTATCTCTATTGAGCAGCTGCTTGGGGCAGCAACTTATTACAGCTCCCTTCCTTCTATATTTATTTATAGTCCTTTTGCAACCAATGATTATCTCTGTCAGCACTACAAGAGAAAAACCCATCCCAGACACTTAACCCTTTTTAATTCTTTCAAATCTGCAATTTTTTACAATCTGTACCTCCACTCTCTGTTCTCCAAGCCCTTACCCCTTTTGAGAGTCTTTGTAAGCATCATCTCTTATCTAAAGGTTTGATTTCCCAACTTTATGCTCTCCTTTTAGACACTACCCTTCCCTCTCTTAGACCCCATGAAATTGCTTGGAAACAAGATCTTGGACGTCCTCCAGATGATGAGGCCTGGGGCAAAATGAGACTGGGGATACCCAAAAGCTCTATTGCAGCAGTTCTCAAACTGTGGGTTGTGACCCCAAAGTGGGTCGCGGCCATCTCAGCTTGGGGTCGCGACTCACATGGGGTGAGGTTGATGACCCCTCTGAGGAGAGTGAAACCAGTTGAACTGTCTGTTATTTCAGACTCTTCGGATCACTGGCTGAGAGATCCGAGGAGTCATCAGCCAGCCCTGTCCCACCCCAGTGCTCAGCTTCTCTTGTCCTCTTGCCCAGCAGCAAAAACTTACACACAGGCAGCAAGCCTCAGCAGCAGACTCAGAGGAGCCAGCTGCCATACTCTCTCTGCCGTCTGTGCAGATGTTGTTAAGTAAGTGCAGCCTGGGTGACCGCTACTCCCAGGGTGGGAGGACACAGAATGTGTGTTGATTGCTGTTTAGGGAGAAGAAACTTAAGCAGGAGGAGGACTGAGGGGAGTGTTGAGCACAGACCCTATGGGGGAATAGGGGAGCACACAGTGTGGGAACTGGAGGGGGAAAAAAAACACAT
This sequence comes from Taudactylus pleione, assembly GCA_031769625.1. NCBI lineage: Eukaryota > Metazoa > Chordata > Amphibia > Anura > Myobatrachidae > Taudactylus > Taudactylus pleione. Next base: position 12,168,729 of record JAUIMM010000014.1, read on the forward strand.
TTATTAAAAACCCATTTATTAAAAACCCATTGCCTCCCCCGTCATCCACTGCCTCCCCCTTAAAACGCACTGCACCCTCTGTCTTTCTCATCTACTACCTCCCCCTGTCACCCACTGGTTCTCCCTGTTACCCACTGCTTCTCCTTATTACTCACTGCATCCTATGTCACCTATTGCCTCCCCAGTCACTCTCTGCCTTTCCATGCCATGATCTGCCTCCCCCCTAACACCCTGTCTCTACCTGTCATCCAGTCACCCCTTGCCACCCTCTGTCTTTCCCTGTCACCCTCTGCCTCCCCATGTGAGCCACTCGTTCTCCCTGTTACCCACTGCCTCCTATGTCACCCTTTGCCTCCCCAGTCACCCACTGTCTTTCCTGACACCCTATGCTGCTCCTTGCCACCCACTGCTTCTCTCTTTCACCCACTTCCCCCCCCCTCTGTCACCCCTTGCTTCTTGCTGCCACCCACTGCCTCCCCCTCACCCACTGCCATCCTTTGATTCTCCCTGCCACCCACTGCCTCTCCGTCACCCGACACCCTCTGCCTACCCCCTGTCACCCACTGCTTCTCCCCATTACCCACTGCCTCCTATGTCACCTATTGCCTCCCCAGTCACCCTCTGCCTTTTCATGCCACCCTCTGCCACCATCACCCACTGTTTCTCCCTGTCACCCACAGCTTCTTCCTGCTTCCTGTTATCCACTGCCTCCTACGTCACCCTTTGCCTCCCCAGTCACCCACTGTCTCCCCAGTCACTCTCTGCCTCACCTTGCAGGGACTGGGGCTTCGAAAGGAGCTCGTCTCTGCAATGTCTAAATGAAATGATCACATTAGCGCAGTGGCGTAAGTTCATACCAGATGCCAGGAGGCAAGTTATTATTTTTGTGCCCCCCTAAAACAAAAGGGAAAATAAATGTGGTGCATATCTATCTATCTATCTATCTATCTATCTATCTATCTATCTATCTATCTATCTATCACTTATGCACAAGAACACTACTATAGAATAGCCTTAAGTGGGGTAACTATATTGTAGGCAATAGAGGAGGCGCCTCCATTGTCTCCCATAGTTCTGAACCTGCATTAGCAGATACCTCACTTCAGTTTCCATAGTCTACTGCGTCTCCATAGTACTACTGTGCATGAGCGGTCTGCTGACCACGCATGTGTGGCAGTTATTCTGCAGTAACTTGCTGGGGTCCTGTAATAATTTTTATTGTTAGACGGGGTCCCAGAGCAAAAAAGTTTGAGAACCCCTGATCTATTGCAACCAAAATAAAAGAGACTGCATACAAAATTTATTATCATTGGTATTATCCTCCTGAGAGACTTAATATAATGTTCTTGTCTTCTTCATCCGATTGTTGGCAAGGTTGTGGCTGCAGGTTTACTATGATCCATATTTGGTGGACCAGTCCGATTATTGTTCCCTTCTGGGGCTCAGTTCATGGCCCTGTGAATTCCCTCCTTGAGGCTCTGATTCCAATAGATCCCTGGACATTTTTATTGTGCTACTCACCCCCGGATATTGGCAAATTTTCCAAGAAACTGGCTGCACACCTCCTGGCGGCAGCGAAATCCCTTATTGCTCTAAACTGGAAAAACTCCTCCCCACCACTTTTCTCTGTACTTAAGAGTCGAGTCAGATCTGGCATTTTGCAGCCATGGAGGAGATAATTTATTACCTCCATGACCGAAGACATGTTTTTACCCAAGTTTGGGCTCCCTGATTGATTGCTGAGCATAGGGCCTGATTCAGAACCAGACGCTCTGAACGAGCGCCCACTCTGAATCAGGGTGTTTTTTTTTTTTTGGTGCGTCCTCCTGGACGCTCGCATAGCTGTGGGTTACCATCGCGACCATCGTGCTTGCGACGAGACCCTGCGGTAGGGTCTCGGTGACTGCAAGCCCTGGAGTGATTTTGGCTCTATCAGAGCCAAAATCACTCCCACTGACATCACTAGTGATGTCAGTGGGGCCAGACCCAGACGGTAGGCGTTCCCATGGGAACGCCTCCGTCTGGCAGCCACGCCCCCGGCACGCCCACCAAAGGGGGCGTGCTGTCACTCACCATCGACAGCACTCCCCCTTTGGTGCGAGACCCGGAGCGACAGCTTGGCTGTCGCTATCCGGGTCTCGCGCATGCGCACGATGGAGCTCCCTCCGGCATGCACACTAGGGCACCATCGAGCGGGTCTGAATCAGGCCCATAGTCTCCCTCCCCTTTCCACTAACCTCATGTGTGGACCCATGGGTGGCGACTGATGTCTTTGCTCTAATTTTTGTTTTATTTTACCTCTTATGTTGCTGTGTGTTCTTATTTCTAGATGCTTCGTGTGTATCAACCCTTATAATGAAGTGTTGTATTCTCCTCCCCCCATCCCCTCACCATACCCTGTTTATCCCTCTCCCTTCTATCAAACATTTGATTGTTCTTTTCTCTGTTTATTACAATTCTTAAAAATTTTGTCTGTACTGGGCTCTTGTTACCCCTTTTTTTCTTTATTAACTTCCATTTTGGCTGACCATTTAAAATAAAGAATTATAAGAAAAAAGCATGGAGGATGGTGCTGGAGAGATGCAGGGGATAAGCTGGAGAGATGCAAGGGGCATGAGATGGAGAGATGCAGGGAAAAAACAAGAGTGATTACTGGCTGAGCTGGAGAGACACAGGATAAAAGCATGGGGGAAGGTGATGGAGAGATGCAGTGGACTGTTCTGGAAAGATGCAGAGGTGTGAGCTGGAGAGACAGAAGGGGAGCTGGAGAGATGCAGGGGGCTGACCTAGCAAGACAGAAGGGGAGCTGGAGCTGAAGAGATGCAGAGGGCTAAGCTGGAGAGATGTAGGAAGCTTGTGCTAAAGAGAAGCAGTAGGATGGCATTTGATAAAAGCATGGGGATGGTGCTGAAGAGACACAGGGGCTAAGTTGGAGAGGTGCAGGGGTTATGACCTGGAGATGCAGGAGGCTGATCTGGAGAGATGGGTTTGAGCTGGACAGACATGGATGCGAGCTGAAGAGATACAAGGGGCTGAGCTGGAGAGACACAGGTGTGAGCTGGAAAGATGCAGGGGTTGAGCTGGAGAAAGGCAGGGATGTGAGCTGGAGAGACACAGGTGTGAACAGGAGAGACACAAGGGTGTGTAGTTGAGAGATGCAGGGGTGTGAGCTGGAGATATGCAGAGGATGAGTTGGAGAGACACAAGGGTTAGAGCTGGAGAGACACAGGCGTGTGAGATGGAGAGATGCAGGGGGCTGAGCTAGAGAGACAGAAGGGAAGCTGGAGCTGAAGAGACTCAGGGAGCTGAGCTGGACAGGTGCATTAGGAATGTGCTAAAGAGACGAAGGAGGATAGCGCTGGATAAAAGCATGGGAATGGCCCGAGAGACGCAGGGAGCATGAACTGGAGAGATGAAGGGGGTGAACAAGAGTGACACAGCAGGCTGAGCTGGAGAGATGCAGGCATGTGAGCTGGAAACACAGAGGGGGCAGAGCTTGATAGATGCAGGGATGTGAACTGGAGAGACAGGGTTATGAGCTGGGGTGTGAGTTGGAGAGATGCAGGGGGCTGAGCCTGAGAGATGCAGGAGTATGGCACTGGATAAAAGCATGGGGGATGTTGCTGGAGAGTTGCACAGGGCATGAGACGCAGTGGGGGTGGGCTGAAGAGACGCAGAGGGCTGAGCTGAAGAGTATTGGAGAAACGCAGGAGGATGGTGCTGCAGAGATGCAGGAGGATGATGCTGAAGACATGCAGGGGGCTGGTGCTGAAGACATACAACGGGGATGGTATTATAGAGGACACATGGGATGGCGCTCTAGAGATGCAGAGGGGTGGCAGAGACATAACAGACACTGATGGCCATTTCTTTTATTTTACCAATTTTCTCAGATAACACTGCTTGTTGGAACTAGGGCCATAGAAAGCTTGGCTGGGCCCAGGTACTTTTTCAGGAGCATAATCTAACTGCGGGAGTCATGGCCACGTCCCCTTATTTGAATAAATATTTACAGCACCGTCAATGCATACCTCCCAACATTTGTAATTTCAGATTTGGGACTTCCACATTCTGCTGGAGGTGCACACCCCCTGAAAAGGGGGTGTGGCCTTACAGCATAGAGATGTTGGACTGCCCCCAGGCTCTCCCCTCACAAGGAAGCAATGCCGTGCACATGCGCACGGGATCTATTCACCCGCTGCTCTCCTATGCTATGCAGAGCAGCGGTCTGAGTGATCTCCCCCCCCAACTTCCCCCCACCACAGAACACTGCAGCCCATGGGTAGGACAGCAGGACAGTCCCTGAATAGCGGGTCTGTCCTGCCAAAAGCAGGACAGTCAGGAGGCATGCAAATGCGCTGTGAGACCTTTAGCCAGGGGCAAATCCAGGGGGGTGATTAATGTGATATCTCCCCCACACAGGAGAGAGGCTGCTGCTGACGGGTAAGAGAGGGTGGCGGGGGCGACGTTGGACCAGAGCTCCTCCAAACAGCCTGGGCCTGGGTAATTGGTACCCCCTTCCTCTCAGTGGCTTTAGTTAGCGCCTCCTTTATTGTCGAATGCATCTTAATGTTTTAATGATATTGGGCCTGATTCAGGACACAGATAAATCTTTTACACAGATTCCCATGTTACACATGTGAAGTACAGGTCTGCGATGTTGCTCACAGTTCAGCAGCAGACTGTCAGTGATTGACCATATTAGAGCAATTGCAGCTGCTACCATGTAAACAGCTTAGATAGTACCTCTGTCCAGTCACTATGGGGGTGATGCCAAAATGCCGACTCCTCCTCAGTGACAGGAGCCAGGTGCTGCAGTGTCACATTCTCCAGCAGCACTCAGCTCATGTCACAGAGGATGATCCGACAATGCAGGCATGTCCGGGGCAGCCCAGCATCTCTGGGGATGCTGGGCACTCCCCCTGAGTGATGCGAATGGGATTTCCAATGAAGTCACACCCCTTTTTGGATGCGCTCGACTCCACCGCGCGATGGGGATATGAAGTGTGCATCGGGTGTCATCCAGGGACCCCTGTCATACTCCCTCCCCTATCATACTCCCTGTCATGCTCCAGAGTTTTTATATAAAAATGATTAAAATAATACAAAGAAGATAATAATAACTTATAAACATCTTTGTTTATTGTAATCAGTTTCTAGTTTCAGTAGAAAGACCGACAGCGGCTACACAATGCTCAGAATCAGGACAGGGGCTCCGTAAGGATACTAACTCTCCCCCTCTCCCCACTTCACCGCCTAACCCTCCCTTCCTGCAGCCTAATCCTAACCCTCCCCCCTTAGTGCCTAACCCTAGCCATAGTGGTGCCTAAACCTAACAACCCCCGCCCCCGCAGTGTAAACCTATCCTGCCCGTTATACATACGTTCGGGATGGCGGCTGTTGGGATGCCGGCATCGGCATTTCAAGTGATGTCGGGATTCCGGTGCCTGGATTTTGACTGCTGCCATGTTAATTACATTCCTACAGACCCACCCCCATGTGTGCCTCCCCAGCCATTCACCTCACCGCACATCACTGGTGTTACAAGACCCGGTGACGCAGAGCCAGCCCTAATCAGTTTGATGCCCTAGGCAAGATTTTGGGTTGTGCCCCCTTGCACTATTGCTAGTTCCGCCTCTGACCCAGCACCCCTCTCCAAGCACAGCACCAATCAACTAGCAGTACAGATCACAGCAGCAGCCAGCAACATCCATCACCCCTCACCCATTGCAATCCTCTACCACAGAGCTGTAACTAAACATTTTAGTGCCCTGTGCCAGCAAGAGCATTGGCGCTTCCACCCCCCTGTTTGTCTCCCTGCAGACAAGCCCAGGCTACTGGACTCCAAAGGTCCATGGGAGGAGGAGCTGCTGTGGTTTGGCATGCCCTGCAGCCCTCCTCCAGTGGCGACTTTTGTTAGTGCCCGCCAGGGGTGCATTAAGAGCGGAAAGAGCCCGTGTTCACTCACCGTCCGGGGTCCCACTCCCCTCTCCCTGGCTGCTGCCAGCGAACTGACAACAGTAGCAGACTCCGGACACTAGAGTGTGCCTGGAGTCTACTGCGCATGCACAGTTCACAGAGAAAATGGCGCGGCAGCCATTTTGCCCGTGATTTCCTACTACACATGCGCAAACACCGGGAAAATAACCGTATCCATGGGACATCAGAGAGGTAAGTATGAATAAAAAAGTATGGGTGTGCGGTGTGGGCCCCCCCTGGACCCAGGGGCCCGTGTGCACTGCACACCTTGCACCTATTATAAATATGCCCCTAGGGCCCGCTGCCCCCCACTGTCTCTGCTCCCCAGACTCGCCGCTGCCAGCTGTATGAGCTGCAGGCCGATCAGAGCTGAGCTGAGAGCTCCGATTGCATAAGTACAGCAAGAGCAGAGGTGCGTCCGTCTGTCCCGATCCCATCATTGCTCGCTGTCAAGCTGAGTTGGCCCTAGGCTTGGAATGCATGCCCCTAGGCATTTCAAATGCCCTAGGCCAGTGGTGGCCAACCTGTGACTCTTGAGCCACATGTGGCTCTTCCATTGTCCTGATACGGCTCCCCTGACTGACATTGACTGCTGGAGTGACACGAGAGGCTACTGTTGTGACACGTGACACATGGAGGGGCTGCATGTATTATGTAAATCTTTTTTTATTTTATCATTTGTGGATGTGACTTTTTCAGTGTATTTTATGTGGATCTGGCTTGTTTCAGTGTATTTTATGTGGATATGCTTTTTATATTGTTCTGACTTTTTCTTTCCCTGTAATAGTTACCTGTACGGTGATTGTGTGCATGCGCTTTTACATGCTCCAACAAAACGCATAATCTCGGCTCTTTGACATACCTACAAATATTTTTGGGCTCTTTGATTCTGACTGGTTTGCCACCCCTGCCCTAGGCATTTGCCTAATTTGTCTATGCCTAATTAGGCCTCTGCCTCCATCCACTGCTGAATCAGGCTTATTGTTTGTTACTTGCATACATAGATATGCGCTTTCACATTTAAGGAGTGCTATTTTGGTGGAAGAGGTATACCATTGAAAGCATTGTCCTGAGATGTTCATTTTTTTCTAGGGGGGGTGGAACAATTCTATATTTGGATTTAGATATATCAGTGTTCCCTCCTCAAACTGACCTGAAAAACTAGAATTTAATTTACAGTACAGCAGATTGCACATGAGTTATGTATACTAATTGTTTACTATAAAAATCCATGTGCAAAAATATTTGAGAATATGTATCTGCAAAAAAAGTAAACGCAGACTATTGAATGAAGTAACCCGGTGTAATACCGCGTATACACAGAAGGTGGAAGCAGTGCTTTACAGCTTCTACTGTGCTGCAGCCCCATTGTAAAATGATGTATGTACAATACAGCGATCTCCGGCTGTTACAGAGTTAATCACTCATGTTCGGGGTTGGGTGACTGGGGCGCCTCCTTCCCAGTCTGGGCGGTGCGGAGGGAGGTGACTGATAATAACACCTCGGTCGGTGTGTGCAGGAGGTTGCTAGTACTACTGAGGCTACAGTGTGCTGGTGACGTGCACACACCCCTGCCTCCTGCTGATCCTGGTACTGCTGTGTGTAATCTGGGTTATTTATTTCACGTAGGCGGCATCCAGAACTCTAGGGACTTGCTGCTGCTGTCACACATGCTGGAAGGTTAATGATCTGCTGCTGAGCTTGTCTGACTGATAGTCTTCACGTCTTCACAGTGAGGATGGTCAATAGGGTGTACACAGCATCTTCCTCCGGCTCCACGACGGTAAGTATTGTACATATCTTTTCCCCCTTCTTGTATAGTTTTGTTACACATCCGAACGACTTCCTTTATTCTTGCAAAAAGAGTATCCGTGGATAATATATAATTTTATTTTTACTTTATTATTATTCAGGACAGTCATACAGTCATTGCTGGGTTTTCTTAATGGACATTTTTATAGTTAATCTCAATTCTGTCCATATTCGCTTTTTAGCAACTTCCCATACGCATGAGATAACTTGTTAGGGATGAAGCAGTAATGAGGTGAGGTATAGTAATTGAATAAGAAGTGATGGTTCAAGACTGGGAAGTAGTGTATTAGTATGTACAATATATGGGGTATGCTTACTTCAGATTCATTTGTTTTATTTCCAGATTTATAGTACATTTCATGTAAGCGCACATATCTAAAATGTAATTTATTGGTTACTGGTTCTACTGTAGTGTATTCTAGATATGGCTGATTTCTTGCTAGTCTATATATAACTGTCACTTCTACTTCTGGTTGCAAATATTATAGTGCAATTTATGGTGAGGCAAAAGTGAAATGATTACAGTTTGTAATGTATTGTTGAATTGGGTATAGCAGTACATATAGTGTAGCATATGTAGTACTATGGGGTCTGTTCAGCTAGCAAAATTTTACTTAATCATGCGGAGACAGTTTCAGCATGAATTAAGCAGGGAAGTACTGGGGCTTTAGATAACCTCTGGCATTCTGTTCTCATGTGGTTACTGTGAGTAACGGGCCTGGCCTCGTGGCACGCCCCCCGTCTCTCAGTATTCCGGCCGAGCGCCGAGAGGCGGAGTTGCTCGGCCAGGCTTTCGGACCGGACCGGCTCACCAGTTCATTGACCATTCTGGCATTTGGCAGAAGTGCCAGATGGCTAGTCCAGCCCTGGATTTAAGTATGCCAGCTATGCAGGAATGGGTTAACGAAGAGGATAACGCAATTATCTTCTCCGTTAATGGCCGACTCCTACAACATCTAACTGTAAAGAGCAAGTCCTTGCTTTCTACAGCGCTTAACGTTTTCTGCTATTCAGGTAGCAGGAAAACATCAAATAAATCGTTTAAGGCTTACCTTATATAATGCCATCTGAAAATTGAGTTCTACAAAATAAAAAATCCTTATTTCTTCTTCAGGATCCATAGGCTCTGCAGGGAGACCTTGGGGATGTAGGTGATGGGAACCAATCCGTGCACAACCAGTTAAAGCTTTCAGCTCTCAGGATGCATTGGGTCCACTCTCTATACCCCACAATTTTTTATAAATATGCCCGGTAGTTTTTCAGAAATTACTACAATCCCTTAAATAGTTTAGCAGTATTATGAAATATGTTTGCTTTCATTTGTAGAGAGAAAAAAATTAAACATTGCACACAAGTTCCACTAATGTTGCAGTTTCGACAAGCACTCTTCATAGCTTGCAGTTCTACGGAAACGGCAAATGTTTTAACAGGACGACAATGCCACATGTCATGTTTCCAGGGCAACGCTGGACTGGTATACATAAAATTTGGTAACCCGGATGGACTGGACAGCTCAGAGTCCAGATCTTAAGCCCATTGAGAACCTCTGGGATGAATTGGAGCAACAGGTGCTTTCTAGGCCACTCAACCTTCCTCAGTGTCACAATTGGTCTCTGTACTTAAGGCGGAATGGCAAAATATACCGCCTGCTATTGTCCAGGAACTTGTGGACAGTTTGCAAAGAAAGGTGTCTGCAGTAATCACTGCACATGGTGGACCTACTAAGTACTGACATCAATAATATCTCGTTGATCTATTTGCTGTCAGTGTCCAATCACTTTTGTCTACATATTGTTCATGTATGTTACACCATCCAACTGTCCTTCAATTTTAACAAGATGCCCACTCCCCACTGCTTGTTTCCAAAACATATGGCCAGATGCTGTACAGGTGCAACCTTTTCTGTTTGCGCATGTACTGTACACATGTAAGGTAAAGCAGTGTTCTCTTAGAAATTCTCCAACAGAAATCTGCACTGGTTTAGTTGGCCTTTACTGCTGGCACATGCACCTTACAGAGGAAAATAAAGGTAGTATGGCTGTAGGATGGAAGGTAAAATTGCATTGCAGTATAGTTGGTTTTTCACACCATCTCCTGCTGCAGTTCAACTTTGATAAATGGTGCAATCACATTCTGTATCACTGTTATAGGAGGCAATACGGAATGTTCTACCCGTGTTTGCGTGGGTTTTCTTTGGGTGGTCTGTCCCAAGAAGCAAATCTATACAAACTCCATTTGTACCCATAGAAGTGGGAAAATGGGACAAAATAACTTTTAAACTCTTATAATTTACATGATATAATATTCGTAAAAGGAGGGGTAAATGTATCATTAGCTGAGTACCTCAGCACTAAGACACATACTGTATCGCAACTTCTTGCAATGATACAGGATGTGGTAGCAGTGCAATGAACAGTTTAGTCGCCGGAGAGGTTTTGCAGTAACTGACCTCTTCAGCGACCTTTGTACTGCAGCAGCGTATGCCGATGCGATATGTAGTTTTCACAGTGCGAACCTACTGCACATGTGTGAGGTGCAGATGGCGTAATGTTTTAGCAACAACAAAAACCAGAGCCTTTTTCACTCTTAAGTTACCGGCACTGCTTGGTTAAAATCCAGACTGCGGAAGCCCGACAGGAGTAGATCCCGACGATGGAAGGTAAGTACGTAAGTACTCTAACTCTGCCCTCTCCCCCCAACCCTAACCCTCCCTTTTGTGGTGCCTAACATTAACCTTACCCCCCCCCCTTCTCCGGGGATATGGCAATACTTACCCGGCCGTGGACATTCTGGATTCATTGTTCGGGATGCCGACGCCGGTATCCAGATCTCATTCGGGATATCTGTGTGGGCATTATGCCGGCATCCCGTCCACTGGCAATATCACTACATCCCTATATGAAGGCATTCTTGTACAGTTAGGCACCGCTGGAGAAATCTGATTTCTACAATGAATGCCTTTTCTTACATATTGAAAATTGGGAATAACCCCTTTTTCTAGCATAAATACAAAAAAAGGTGTTCTCTCCCCTTAGTACATTGACCACTAGGATCATTAGAATTATTTCAAATATTACATTGTATATTAATATTGCAGTCTAATGTACAAAATTATACAATGACATGCCTGGGCTTCTCGGCACTGTGGACGTAACCAAATGTAATATTTTATCTAAGTTGAGAGACTTAACCATTGCTCTGTTTTGCTCTCGCAGATGAAAAAGCAGCAGCAGGATGTGACGCAGTATCTGGAATCCCACAATATTGATTGTGAAATAGTGGATATCACCATGTCAGAGGAGCAGAGGCAGTGGATGTACAGGAACATTCCCAAAGACAAGTGGCCTGAACATGGCAATCCTCTACCACCTCAGATATTTAATGATGATACCTACTGTGGGGTGAGAGTATTTGTAATCTCTTATCTCATGTAAACCATCCAAACTACAAAATACCACCAAGGTTATTTAAGCAATTGCAGATTACTATTTTATAACACCTAGGACAAAATGTAACGTGACTTATTGTCCATGAAATAGCTAAAAGTAATGATAATAGGAAACATAGAAAGTGTGCAAGCATAGTTCAAAAAGCTATTTTTAAAATAGAAGTCTGTATGTACAGTTTAACTGCTTGACTAATGCACAATAACTTGGGAAACAAATAATATATGCGGCTCTAAAAAGTCTGCCTCTGTACCCATCCATTGGATAGAGTTCCTGCATTGTGAGGTCAGGTGGCACATCATGAAGTTGTCAGCCTTGGGTAATGTGAGCCATATATACGGCAAGGGCAGTGTTGTGGCAAATTCAGCTATGGCAGTATGAGTTTGAGAAGTTCATAGGCAATATAAACTACTTTACTAATATGGTGATCTACCGTACAGTAGATTTCCACCAGGTATTTATGACCGTATTAGAGCTGGTTGAAGATTATTTTTGTTATAGACTGTTCAGAAATTGTTACTCACCTCCTTGAGAGAGACCTGTCACAGCATACCGTCCCAGACAAATCATGCTTCCCAAGGCAGATACTAGGACTGGTATTTCCATGTATGAATGAAAGTGTCTGGAAAGACAACTGTAGTTTATAAGTTTTTTTAATGATGGGTTATTGCACCGAAGAGTTCATTTGCAGATTTATTTAAATATTGTAAAAAGTATATATTAACAGTTGTAATAATAATAATATATGTTTATCTTCCCTGAGAAGCTAAAAATGCAAACATTGGATAAGTTTCCTGTACAATGTGTACATCACAGATAAGGGAAGTGTTTTACTAATCCTAATTGGTGTGAGCTCTCCCACGACTTTACATTCCTTTAAGAAAAAAATGACTGCATATTTTGTGCTATCCGAAAATAGCATTAAAGCCACACTATCATGCTTTTGTGACCTAGCGCATGTAAACATCCTATACTTATACTGACCTATTCTTTGCTCCTGTGCAGTTTAGTTATATGTAGTATAAAACCTTTCACAGCACACACTACCTTTTTTTTTTTTTTTTTTTTTTTTAGCTGGTTTTGTTCAATATAAATATTAAGAGGATAGTGTTTTATAATATTTATATTGCAAGGTATTTTTTTTCATAATATTTTAATACATCTGTCTGCAGAGTTTAGCTTGCATACAGACCTCTTTCTTTGTGCTCCATAATCACGCTTTCTCCCTAAACTCCTCCTGTCCATTTATGGATGTGATGTAATCCTCAGATTATATAGGAGGGATTTTGCAAAACAGGAGACAAAGTTGGGAATAATGTAACAAAAAAAGAGGTAACTTTGAACCTGCAAAAAAATATTGAAATGCAAGGGGTTAATACATTTATTTATGCAGGGTAAATGCTGGCTGCTTTTACATGTAAGCTCACACATGCTGGACAGCTTTATTTCTACACTGCTCTTTAAATTTAAGATAGGCACGTCCCACCCAAATGTAAATCTCTGCATATTTTACTCCTAATTTATTTTTGCTTTATTTCCAACTCAGAATCAGTCCTAAAATAATAAATAACCTCCATATTCGCTAACATATACTGCTAAGTTTAACACTGTAATCTAAATGTCTATTTCCCTTTGCTTTCTGCTACCTCCACTTTTAGAAAATACCTGCATCATAACAGTTTGGGATGTGGGGAAAAGGGTGGGTCAGCCATTGGGGATGGAATGTTATATCATGAGGTGGTGTGGTCAAGAGCTTTTCCAGAACTGTGTGGGCCCCATAGCAAAAGTTTGATGGGGCCCCCTGCCCTAATACTTCTAGAGAGACACCATTCTCCACACCAGTTGTTGTTTATATGCCCCTAGTAATGTGATGCCCTATAGTTAGTTGTTCCTTAGTTCTCTATTATGCCCCATAGTAGTGCCATAGTTGTGACTTCGTTCATTCCATACCCATTGTAGTGCCCTAGTTCACATTATGGGGAAATGTATCAAGCCTTAAAGATGGATACAGTAAAGTACCAACCAGTCAGATTTTGAATGTAATTTTCTAGCAAAGTCTGTAAAATGACAGTTAGAAGCTGATTGGTAATGTATCTCACTCCAAGGCTTGATACATCTCCACTGATCAGCCATGACATTAAACTACTGACAGGTGAAGTGAAACATTGATTATCTCATTACAGTGGCACCTGTCAAGGGATAGGATATATTAAGTAAACACTCCGTTCTTGAAGTTGATCTGTCGGGAGCAGAAAAATGAGCAAATGTAAGGATCTGAGCAACTTTGACAAGAGCCAAATAGTGATGGGTGGTAGACGACTGGGTCAAAGAATCTTCAAAACGGGAGGTCCTGTTCCCGGAACACAGTGGTTATATTGCCAAAAGGAAGGACAACTGGTGAACAGGCGACCGGTTCATGGGCGTTCAATGAGCCGTTCAAGGCTCATTGATGAGCGTGGGGAGCAAAGGCTAGCCTGTCTGGTCCTACCCCACAGAAAAGCTACTATTGCTGAAAAAAGTTAATGCTGGCTATGATAGAAAGGTGTCGGAAAACTCAGCATTGCAGCTTGCTATGTATGGGGCTGCAAAACCTGCAGACCGGTCAGAGTGCCAATGCTGACCCCTGTCGGCTGCCAAAAGCGCCCACAATGGGCCTGGTCTGATGATTCAAGTTTTCTGTTACATCATGTGGACGGCAGGTTGCATGTGCGTCATTTACCTGGGGAAGAGATGGCACAAAGCTGCACTATGGGTAGATGGCAAGCCGAAGGAGGCAGTGTGATGCTCTAGGAAACCGTGGGTCCTGACATTCATGTGGATGTTACTTTGACACCTACCTCCTACCTAAAGATTGTTGCAGACAACCATCATGGCAATGTTATTCCCTGATAGCAATGGCCACTTTCGGCAGAATAATGTGCCCTGCCACGCTGCAATAATTGTTCAGGAATGGTTTAATGAACATAACAAAGAGTTCAAGGTGTTGACTTAGCCTCCAAATTCCTAGTTTTCAATCCAATCGAGCATCTGTGGGATGTGCTGGAAAACAAGTCTGAGACATGGAGGCCCCACCTAGAAACTTACAGGACTTTAAGGTTCTTCTGCTAACATCAGATATCACAGGACACCTTAGGAGGTCTTCTGGAGTCCATGCATCAATGGATCAGAGCTGTTTGAGACCCGAGAGTGACTTACACAATATCAGCCAGGTGGTTTTAAAGTTATGGCTAATAAGTGTATATCACACAGTTCCCCAGCACTTTATGCCACACTGTAGTCCCCACAGTTCATATTATACCATATTACAATGCCCCCAGTACACGCTGTTGCAGTTGCGATCCATGCTGAAGCAGACCCATAGATAATAGTGTTGATTGATCTATTTAGATCTTACATTAATGAGATGGCAAAATTACAGTGGCACCATTATGGAGTAACCCCTCCCAGCAAGGCATTCGGGAACCAGTTAGTTGGTAACTTGGTTAAAAGCACTATATAGCGCTTTTAGGATAATCTACCTCAAGAATACCCACAGGACAAAATCACTTCACACATTCATACAGCTAGAGTGATAGTACATTGTTAAATATCTCACTTGGCTTCCAGTTGCTGCTAGGAATCCTATTATGCAGCCAAAATCCTATGTATGTATTGTAGCTAGGGTTAAATCCAATAAGTATTCTGTTTCATGCAGCATTAACCCTTGCCAGTTTACTTGTTGACCTAACAGAGGAATAGCATAAAATTAAAAATCCTGTAGAAGATCCAATTAAAACTGTGCTGCTACCTAATGAAAGATTGTAGTGGATCTCCCTCTCCCCTAGTCCGAGCCCTTGGAAGAATGGCTGCATATAATACAGAACTGGCAAATCAAGGGTGTGTAAGGGAGAACCAATCGCAAGCAGCAGTCTCCATGCATGCAGTCAGCTATATAAAAACACAAACGGCATCTGTAGCAGGACACAAGCATTATTTAATGTTTTACCCCACTGACCAAGCATAAGAACTGAATTGTGTGCAGGGTATCCTACCTACACCTCTTAAAATAATTCCAATAGTGCATTATCAAGGCATCTGTGAATTCAATTTTGGTAAGATACTTTTATGTGTGAATATTAATATCAAGATCACTTGCTGGAACTGCACAGCCCAGCTATTTACAGCAGGTTCAAAACTTGCTAGTATTTTACACCACCAATTCTTTATTTACGTGTTTATTTTCATTAAAAGGTTTCTCCACACTTTTTTTTTTTTTTACTGAGCTGTACATCTAGAATTTGCTCTCCCCTATCCACTTCTTCCCGCATCACGAGGTGTCCTGCCAATGCAATCTAAGGGGTACGGTCATGATGCCGGACGGGATGCCGAACGTTACAATGCTGACGCCGGCATCTCGAAGGGATCCAGATGCTGACGTCTGCATCCCACCCGCCGGCATCCCGATGTGGCTTAGGGTTAGACCGGGGATGGGGAGGCGTTAGGTTTAGGGATCTCCCGTATGGTAGGGTTAGGCACCGACCAGGGGAGGGCTAGGTTTAGTGTGTGGGAAGGGGGGCTTAGGTTTAGGCACCACCCGGGGGAGGTTAGTGTTAGGCACCAACGAGGGAGGGTTAGGGGGGTGTAGCAGAAGAGGTTAGGTTGCTTGCCTGCCCCTGTCAGGATCTTCACCATCGGGATGCTGCTATCTGTCTAGGGCTAAGGGGGGGGGGGGGGGGGGGTTAGGGTTAGTCACCAACCAGGGGAGGTTGCCTAAACCTAACTGCTGGCATCCCGTCCACCGGTATATCCTACCGATTCCCAAACTAATCCCTGTGGTTTATGCTCCCAGTTTTTTACTGAGCACTAGTATAGAGGGAAAATGACTGACTGCTCTAGATACGCTCTGTGCACTATCTCACATAATTATCTACTCACAAATGTAAAACATTTCAAGACTTGCGAATGCAGTGGGAAGGTGCAGAATAATGCAGGAGACTGGCATTACACCAAGTAGGGTATTCCAGTAGATCTGGAAACAGCCCCATCTCAGTTTAGCTGTTGAACCCAGTGCGTTTAACTGCCATTGCTGATGCCATCTCTGTTCCTCCTTTTGATTCTGTAGCCTTCTTGGTGACAGACAGTAGCTGCTGTAACAACTGCTAAGAACATGGGGAACAAGCGTCCTAATTTGGTGTCAAACAGCCAGCATAATGTCAAGGAACAGTGCCGTGCACCACCGTTCGAATTGGTGATGACTGCAGAAGTATAGCAGTGTGAAAGCCTTTGCTAGAACCAGAATAGGAAGTAAATTGGGTTAATGTAAATGTAGTGCAGTTGAGTTGCCAGCCTCTGTCTAACTTAAGTTTCTACACCGACTAATCCATCTTCATATCTCCAACTGCCGCTGTCTCTCGTCATTCCAGTTGTATGGCACCTGGGGTGGGGAGGCGTAACCACACACTCCTACAATGCTGTGACCACACCAGCCAAGCAATATGTACACCATATGTACTTAGACAACAAGGCCAGCCCCCTAACAACTATCTGGCCTAGACTATCTGAGGCCCTGTATGCAATATGTCAGAACATTATAAATAAACTGTAATAATAGGGTACATTGATTATGTTTAGCATAAAGTGCCACATGTTGTGGGGGAAAAAAACAAACCTTTTTGATGGCGGAACCCAGAATGGGGCACATGATTTTATCCTGGGTTGAGCTTGAAACAGCATTGTGTTACAGGAGGTCTAATCACAGTGCTAACTCTTAATTTGTGTTCATAAAATATTTTTATGTTAAACCAAGTCAGGTTTGTAAAATTTATGAAATTGGTCAGCAAGCTTTAGTAAAGCTGCTAATTTGTTCAAAAGCCAAATGAGAACTCACTGTTCTTTGCAATGGCACCCTCTTCCATGGAAGTCACCCAACTTTCCATCCGATCAGAACACATTCCTAATCATTCACTGTAATCCTTAACGGCATTCTCTTCCCCAGGGCAGGGGAATCCTTAGGGGGGATGATAGGGGGTGCAGAATCCACTCTGGTTGCTGAAAATAATTGTATAACTTCACTGTAATGCAGGAGCGTTGGACTCTGCAACAGTGCAGGAGGAGGCTGTGAGGGGAGATGAGGAACTAGTTCAGGATAGTGAAGACCATTGATGGCTCTGCCATAGATGGTCAATGGTTTTCCACCAGGGTAATTAATCATCCATGGTTAGACTATGCACATGCACAGATGGCGCATGTGCATAGCTGGTCAACGTTCACCATCAGGGATCAGCCACTGATGTTTTACCATCGATGGCATCCCATCGATCGGGGGACACTTGCCATTAGACCATCAATGGTTGCTAACCATCAATGGTCCATGGCCACCCCTAACACCTAGTACAGGAGGCAGCAAAAAAACAAAACAATTGTGTGTGGAGTTTCTCTATTTCATCATTTTCAGGTCATTTTCGTTGCAGCACAGTCAGTGGCATCGACCACATGGTAAATACACACATCTTACTGCATATCTACAGCAGTTCTGAATGTACCTGAAACCTACCCTATGTGGTTAATGCAGCTAACTTCACTACAGGTTAGATGTTATTTTATAGTGGGGGAAAAAAATACCCTTTTTTTTTTTTTTTTTAAATATACTACTAATCTCCCTAGATAAAGACTGTGAATTAGCAACATATTGGGAGATAAATTGTTTCATAAGTAAATACTTAGAGTGTCTGTGTAAAGCTGGGTACACATTAGACAATGTGTACCCAGCACGATCTCGTCAGCGACGGGACCTATACATTGATGCCGGCAGCAGGGATGGTCGGGGCACCATGCTGCATTTGGCAGCATGACATCGCTAAGTACATCCTCAGATCTTTCTGCATGTACAAAAGATCTGAGGATGCGATGGACGACTCGTGGGAGCGCGCATCGGCATCGTGAGTACACTCTGGACAATATGAACGATTTGTCGTTCCGATCCGTCGGAATCGCCCAAATTGCTCAAGATATTGACTAGTCCAGCTCTCATCCTAACCTACCTCATGCTCTTTACTCCCTATCTTCCCCTTCTGTGTCACGCCTGTCTGTCTGCCCCTCCCCTTTAGAATGTAAGCTCTCACGAGCAGGGACCTCTTCCCTCATGTGCTTCTCTTTACATTTTCTTCTACTCTTTTACTTCCCCATTAGGGCACCTAACACGTGACTGTCAACTCCCTGCTGCTTATTGTGAGTTTTTAATCGCTACTGCAGCAATGTATATATATATGTCCTGCACTGTAATGTACTGTAAGTTACTTGTTTACCTATTAGTTCTATGTTCTATGTAAGGTGCTGCGGAACACTTGTGGTGCCATATAAATAAAGGATGATAATAATAATAGTGTGTAGGGGCCTTTAGGCTTATTGAGGCAATTTCCCCTTTAGCTGGGTACACACTTGGACAGCCGAAAGACAGATTTTGTGTGTATTCACATTTCTTGAACGGTATGTCTGTATAGGAATTGGTGGTCAGGGGCACAGTCAGTGGTGGTGGAGCAGGTACTTATTGCCCGGGCTTATTGGATGGGCCCAGGTCCACTGTGCTCCCACACCCCTTCTTACAGCCTCTCTCCTCAGCGGCCACTGAGCACAACAGCAGTCTCCTCTGCCTGCACCTGCATGGTGTACAGGCGACGAACATACTATTTTTTTTTTTTCATTATTTTTTTTATTGGTAGGGTACGTGGCCATATCTACAAGATTAGGCCAAGTACTCGGGGCCGACCTCTCTACACCCCTGACTGTAGTGACATCATTGTTGGCTGTTCCTGCGGCTGGCATATGGGTTGGTCATTCATACGTGCACACAGGCAGATATGCATGATATATGTGAAAGATATATTGCATCTGCCTTGCTGTACGGCCGTCACGATATATCTGTGAACATTGTTGTTCACATATATATATATTGGTTGTACACACTGAGAGATGGCCGGGATGATATGTTGTTTGTCGGCTGAAAGTACGAATAACATATTGGCCAGTGTTATCCCCCCTGTAGAAATTCAGCATTTTCCCCTGCAGGGCATGTTACTTTAGTCTTCAGGGAAATCATTGAGCCAATATATTAACGTGATGACATGTAATCTTCACTTCTAAAGCTGGATACACGCTATACAATGTATCATACGATATATTGCTTCAACGCAGATCGTTCTGCTATATCGTACACATCGTATAGTGTGTACGCCCGATCCGTTGTTCCCAGCCGTTGTTTAGTGTATCGTCCCATCTGCTGTCCTGCACAGCAGATGGGATGATGCAATGAGTGACGCAGTATAGTTACATGCAGCATGTAACGATACATCGTACAGCTGATTGTGCAGTGTGTATGGCGTGCTCAATGTATTGTTACATTGGTCAGTTTATTGCTGGGTCACACCATCGTATGTTGTGTACCCAGCTTAAGTCCTTTATTAGAAACTTGCACTGTAATGGCACACCTATTTTCTCAGATATGTTCCTGTCAATATTAGAAATGTAAATTTGCCACATAGCTGCTGAAACTTGCCATGGTAGCAAGTTTTGTGAATACAGTTGTATATTTGTGACAAAATGTAGTTGTAATTTAAATAGTTCTATAAATCCTGATCTTCTAATTATTTTCCCAAAAAGGGTAACTTTTTTTTTTTTGTCCATTGTTGGTGTACTGTACTAACGTTTTTCACCAGTGCAGGTTTATGTTCGTGTTCTGTACAGGTCTAGATTTGATGGCTTATTATTACAGCAAACAATATGACTGCATCTTCTGTCCTCTACATGAAATGATTGAAGAATAGTTTGTTCCTGGCAAACATTGTGTAGTATAAGTTGGACAGGTCCAGCTTTTTCAACAATAAGGTGTGGTTCTCATTGTGGCTTCTCTTAATTATTAGATGCGAAAGAGTTCTCTGAGACCCGCCCTGCAAACAACTGTCAGGTGTAGAAATGTCCTTGTGTGTGGTTACACTATTGTTCTGATAATAGAGTCCAAAAAACTAGTACTTTGCACAGCTTTTACTATGTGCACTTAACTCTTCCTAAGGTACAATTACTGATTCTACAGTAAGAATTGTTTCTTTAATAACTTTTTGTTTTATTACTGTATTCTGAATTCAGATGTTGACAACTTTGTCCTCTAGGGATTAACACACACTTCATTTGCATAAGACGTGAATGTTTATTTTTCATTATATAAACACACAGCCCTATTTTAGTCTAGCATGCAATTGTAATTGAGGCCAATATCATAATGTTATGTGAACGCAAACTTCCCCCTTGTCCCCTTACTTGTCCATCCAAGTCTTGTCCAGGCTTTGCTGTACAGTATTCAGCAGGATTATTCAACTACAGCTGCTGTGGAACTACACAACCCAGCATGCCCTAATGGCAAAACTGTGGCAGTGCATGCTGGGATGTATTGTTCCACAGCAGCTGGAGGGCCACATGTTAAATACTCTGGGTATACAATTACTTGATTTAAAAATGGGCTTCCACTTTAATAGGGACCATGCTTACTGGAGTGTATCCATAATTGAAGTGCTCTTCAGCATTTGTTTTGAAGAATTTGTACATAACAAAGTAGTTTTTATGGCACTAGCTGCACTTTATAAGAATTTGTTTAGAGTGCCAACCTAGTGGGTCCCCAACGTGTGTGTGTGTGTGTGTGTGTGTAAGTGGTAGGAAATATAGATTGTAAGCTCCACTGGGGCAGGGACTGATGTTCATGACCAAATATTCTCTATAAATCACTGCGGAATATGTGTGCGCTATATAAAATAACTGGTATTAAATAAATGCTATGGTATTATTTGGCTATGCCTTGCACAAGTAATTTACATGCACTACAGACAGATGGCTGACTCATCCATTCTCATCAACCTGAAAGCAAGGCTAATAGTGCTCATTATTTATTTCTAGCAGATCAGTCTGACTTCCTGATTCCAGAGCCACATGTACCACTTAGCTGAAATGTTTATGGATTTTTTTCTTTCGCTTATGGGTATTTGAAGTAGCTGGATGACATGAAAGTGAGGCTGTGTAGCCTTTGTGAAGGAAGCATTATATCTGAATTTTTAGCATTTTTTTTTAGTGCTAGACCCAGCTTTGTGGGGAAAACCATGATGAACGTTTGCTTCATCTAAGAGACCAAACCCATTTTGTTAGGATGGTGGTGTGGGCATAGAGAGAAAAACAAGTATTATGTAAGGTATGCAATCAGATTGTCGCTGGTGGCAATGTCAACACCTAGATGTCAACATAGTAAAATGACAATATTTCTCAGTGTCGATATGGTCAATGTTGACCAGTGATGTGCGGTGAGGTAAATTGCTGAGGAGGCACTGGCTAGTATCAGAGCAGATTTACACATACCTATATGAACCTGAGGGTTCATGTGGGCATTATACAAAGGTGCAGCAGTATATAGTGCTGGAAATTTGTTGAGATTTGATCAGGGAAGTGTGGAAAATATTATCGGGGAGGCAGTGCCTCACCTGCCATAGACTTTTTACTCTTAAGTATGACAGGAAAGGCTTTGCAAACCTGCCTCACCTAACCGCATATCTTGACATGATGAACATGTCAACATGATGAATGTCAACCTAATATACCATACCAAACCCATTATGTAATTTCAATCTGTCAGCCAATCTCAAATTGCAAACCAATTGCATCACTTGGAGTCTCCCAGGGGGAGCATATAATAATTCCATCATTGTAGAAATTTGACTGGTAGCAGCCCGTAACTTTTGAGGTTGTTCTTCTTTTGGATAATCTTGGTGTTGGTGTTTTCTGTTGGGGATTACTGTGTCCGCATTTTTCTCCTGCATTAACATTGAGAGAAACTTGTGGTTCAGTGATCCCCGTGTGCTTACCAGGATAGATTGACTGACTGGAATCCATTCCCTATCATGTTGGTAGAGGGCATAGGATCAGTAAGTATTCGCAAGATCATCCAGTTGTTTGTAACGTTTCCGTCTCCTATCCTGCGAAGCAAGCTTATGTAGGATGAGGTGACAGGACTTGTACTGACGTCATATTTAGGTGATTACATGAACTTTAATTGGTAGAGGGTGCCCTTGGGATACTTAGCCAAATAAATTACTATTTAATGCCTTGTGGTTGTAGTTCTGTTACTGAGATACAATATATTAGTTTAGGCTGTCAGGAGATCCTGGCACAAGATTCACGACCGCCGGCATCCTGAAAGTAAGTATCGGGGGTTAGGGGGAGGGTTAGGCCTAGGCATCAGGCAGGGGAGGTTAGGGTTAGTCACTAAGCAGGCAGAGTTAGGGTTAGGCATCGGCGAGGGGGAGGCTTGGCACCAGGGAGGGGTAGGTGTAAGGGTTAGTCTTACCTTACTTACCTAAGGGTGTCGGGATTCTGACTTTCGGGATGCTGCTGGCTGTATTCTGACCAGCAGCATTTCGACCGCCGGGATCCCATACCCAACTAATATGAGCTTATCTGAAAAATGTGACTTGATTGTAAAGGTGGGTACACACTAGACAAATATATCTGCAGATGATGGTTGTTCGTAAACACTGTTCGTACACACTTAACAACTATCATCTGTGCCTGCCCGCAGGTCCCGGCGACCAGGGGGCGTGTCCCGTCCCACTCCTCGCGGCTGCCGCTCTGTGTGTATGGGCGGTCATATCTGTCCATCGGCTGTGCAGCACAGCCAATGCGATATGTCGGTGAACGCTGATGTTCACCGACATATCGCGGGTACACACTGCCCGACGGGCAGCAGATACATTGACCAATATATCTGTCAGTGTGTACCCAGCTTTAGATGGTTCTGCTAAATATGTCCAGATACACATAATGAAAAACAAAAACTATAGCATAGCACTGTAACACCACTGTGTTTAAAAACACAGCCACGTATGCGTACCAGATTCAAATTAATAACTTGCACATCAATTGCCAATTCAGGTAATAAGCATGCTTAGTCATACTGATTATATCAAGGCACAATCACAGAAGAAGGGCACAGATAAGTGCAGTGTAATAGATATATATCAAGCTGGTGATAAAAAAAGTTGTCATCACAATGACCTATAAAGGCAGTTGGTATGAAGTCAGAGCCTGATTCAGCAAGGATCGCAGTTGCTAAGACGCACGCAATCAGGCGACTCTTTAATACATCACATGTGTATGCATCACAATGTGCGAACCGGCCACTGCGAATGGGACTGTGATCGCAGCGGCTACGCAGTTTGTGGGTGGTGACGAGTTAGGGGGGGGGTTGGCCGAACGCAGGCGTGCCTGTGCGTTTGAACTCTTGAACTCCATTGCATAGATTATCTACTGCAATACCATATGCAGCCTGAGGCCTCATAGCGTGCGCTGTAGTTAGCTATTTCTGAGTGAGGTCTGACCTGCCTTAACTGTTCGTATGGGTCCGATGTTACTCGATGTTACTGATTATTTTGCTATGTTGCCAAAGTATACGGATGTGATTAAGGGGAAGTGGGCGTCCTTATGTTAGGCTGAGATAGCAATGCTAATGCAAACATTTGCATATCACCGCTGATATTAGCAACTGCGTTGCTTGCATATTAGCAGAATAGCGATCCTTGCTTAATCAGGCCCTCAGACCCCTTCCATCTGTGTCGGTGATCTTGCTTCCTGAAAGTTCCAACACAATACACATCTACAGGCTCCAAACCCTTCTGTACTATGCCTTACTTATCAAATACCTCATGATTATTCACATACCTCCTTGAAAATCAACCAATAACAACATCACATTATTCACAAGTATTATATAGAAGAAAGAAAAAAGACACACAGGGATGCACAAGCCACATACAGAGAAGTAAAAACAATCTGTAGAGGAGAATAGGTGAGGACATCCTAAAAGCTTCAATTAAAGTGGTTTTATTCATCATCACTTAATTTTCT
Source organism: Taudactylus pleione (assembly GCA_031769625.1). NCBI lineage: Eukaryota > Metazoa > Chordata > Amphibia > Anura > Myobatrachidae > Taudactylus > Taudactylus pleione. Next base: position 12,192,878 of record JAUIMM010000014.1, read on the forward strand.
CCTGCTTTTGTACAAGAAATTATCAGGGCTATTCATTATGAAGGTAACGCATAGATGTCTCCTGCTTACTTTTTAGCCCCGTTGTGGCTAGAGATGTGCAGGCTCTGATTTTCCCGCCAAATTTTCGGTTCTCCGAAAGTGGCAAAATGTCATCTTTCATTGACATGCCTCATCTTTCATGGACAAAAGTCCATGAAAGATGACGTTTTGCCTCTTTCTGCTACCCGAAATTTGGTGTGACAAATCCGAACTTTGGAGGAAAATCCGACCCGATCTGTGCCTGGACATCTCTAGTTGTGGCCCACCATCCCCATACACTAATATGGGGACCTAAATTCACCAAACACTAAAATAATATATTTTTGGAGTTTGACTGTGGGAACTTACGCCATCTTCAGATGGCGTTTGTTCTTGAACCGCAGCTTCTTCCTATCCATTTGTATCCCTCTGCCCCCATCTGGCTCCTTCTGCTGGAGGTCGCAGTAGACTCTGCAGTGCGGGAAGCAGCAGTTAAGTACATAGCGGAGACAGCTGATTTTCGGATCAGCTATCTACACACTGGAACAATGTTGAATTGCACCAGTGGCTATGTATCTACCGCTACTGCTTGCAGCAAGTTGAATACCTAATTAACATAATGAATGGACCTCTTAGAATATGTAGTGATCTAAATAAAATGAATTACATATTCTGTCTAACTGTAACAGATTGCGTGCCGAGATATCTTAGATCTGTATTGTAATTTAGCATTTGCCGTACGTTAATGGCGATCTGTGACGTTAATTTACCTTCGCTTTATGATATGATTCAAAGTAAATACTGTATTAATAATGCTTGCAATTTATTCAAATTAAATGTTATGCCATTCCCAATAGTTATTGTACCAGTTGATTGTGGACCCCAAAGTTATGGACCAATATCCTGTTATTGGCAGTTATATTGCAGTCATGTGTGACCAGCTTTTAGAAGAAATTATGTTTCATACAAAGTGGATATAATTTACTTTACAGGCCCTAGTCATGCAAGAAGTGAACAACCCCAATCTGCCAGAGGGCTTGTACAGCTGGATCATATCCAATTGACATGATATTCCATGCTATATTGCTAGTATGCTTTATATTTGCTAATTTTACCTGTGTTGTGTGTTTCAACAGGATTATAATGATTTTTTTGAAGCCAAGGAAAGTAATTCAGTGTTTTCGTTCCTACGGATAAAACAGAAGCCAACCACAAAGGTACATTTTCATACTTCTATTTAATTTTTTTTTATTTATTTTTCACTTACATTTTCAAAAGTACAGTAGGCTAGACATAGGATGCAACATGCTGTACAGTATATGAGCTGGCCATCATACAAAACAGAGAAAACAGAATGTCTAAAACCTGGTGGAGTCATGTAGTCATATTGATCAAGGTATCTTTATTTTTTAATTATGTTATTAATCCTTCTACTGACAAGCATCAATTCTCTGCTGTCCAGTCACACAGACACAACATACACATGGGGAAAATACAGGAAAGAGCGGGTGGAATGCTCTGTATAGATCTTTAGGTCTGGTGCATAGCAAATGTGATCCTGGTGAGAGTCTAGTGTTAAAACTTTTTCCACAGTTAATTGAGGATTCTTCCAAAGGGGTTGAGTATGGGATCCCAGCGGTCAGAATCCCAACGCCGCCATGCCGACAGGGTTAGGATACCGACACCTGTCGGTCAGTCCCCTAACTCTCCCCCCTTAGTGTCTAACCCTTCCCATAATCCCAGTATTTACTATCGGAATATAACTACATCCCTTCCAAAGGGCTTGATCCGAGTGACCAAAATATCAGAAAGGGTAGGAATTCTTAAAGCCATAAAACTGACATAATTAAAGTAAGGCACTGAATCTGAAATATGTTTGGATAAGTTTATAGCAGTGCAATGTGGCCAGTAGGAATGTTTGTTTTTCAAATATGTATTCTGTAGAATGTCACTTGATCTAAAAGAGAAAGTAGTATGCAGGACTCAAAACCCCACAGAGCTTTACACACACCCATGAGGCTACCACAGGTCAGTGCGGTTCTGTGCACTCACAACATTGCTGTCTCGTAATGCCCGATTTCATGGCAAGACTAAATGCCCGATTTCATGGCAAGACTAATCCGCCTGAGCTCTGTACAACTCTGTGCGGAGATATGCAGAAATGCGTAAATTCGCACATGCGCTGTTTGCAAAAACAAGCCATTTGCGTTCGTGCACATAGAACTGTCCGTGTCAGAATCGGCCTCCTAATCTCCATAAACTATTCTACCCAATTACCCTCCCTCTCACACTCACACAACCCACTGAGCCCAGGCTAAAGGGGCCCATACATCTGAGACTCATTTCCCACAATCTGTTCATTGATGATCAGCTGTTCTTCTGAGAATCGGGGAAATTCTACAGATTTTGATGTACCCTGACTTACGGGTCATAACTTGTTTTTGTTCCCCCTGCCCCTTTTTTCTTTTGTATCCCTTTGTTCTTATTGTTGTGAAATCAATAAAAATGTAATATTGAAAACAATCCATGATTTGCAGATTCTGACTATTTTGAATATTCCCGATTTCTCCGACCCCGCCGTCTGTAGAACAGGGAATTGCCCCAATCCGTCATAGATGTATGGGGGCCTTTTATACTGCTGTGTGGCTGGATCATACAGCCCACCAAGCATTGTATACCTTCACAAACTGTCTGAAACTATTTTCTATATTCAGCACTTGTCCTCATGCATCAAATTCCTATTTCCCTATAGATTGTTGGCTTGCGAGCTGGGCCCTCTCTCCTCTTTCTCTGTTATTACCCAGTCTCATTTTGTTCCCAATTGTACAGCACAATGGAATATGCTAGCACTACATAAATAAATGTTAATAAATAATGACATCCCTTTGTTTTGTATTTTTATACTAGTTGGTATGTACGTCTACTTCAAGAAAATTTATTTACTCTCTTATTTTATTTCAATTAATTTGTACAGTAAAATGAATGTCTTCATATGGATCAGTTTTATATTTGGTGCTATTGATTCTGTTCTTCCTCCACAGGTTGCAGAAATCTAGAAGTATTTGTTCCAGAGATAATAAGCACACAACAACTGTTCAGTCCTCCATCATTCTGTCATGCATAGTGCAATTTGGAGCCAGTCATCATAATTCTACATACAAGTAGTGCATTACTAACGGATACATTTGTAGATTACATGTTTTGCTGCAGTAGATGTCTGCAGCTAACGGGCCACACTTTATTCAAGCTTGTCTTCCTTCTATAATGTCAGCGACATCCAGTTCAATTCCACTTCCTGCCAACTTTGTTGACGCTTTGCCTAAAGGATTTTTACTGGACGTGGGATACCCTAATGTACACCTATCACCTGATGTGTATGTGACATGAATTTGCCATACTGCAACTTTGTATACTATGTAACTGTGGCTACTAATAAAATACAACCATATAATAGTGTTTAAAATCATTTGCGCTTTCATCTGTTCATTTTTAGATTGTGCAATGTTTTAGGAATTGAACCCAGATCATATATATATTTTTTTATATTCGTTTGAGCCATGTTGGCACAAAAGATGTTTTTTTTCTTTTTTTTAATAAATGCTTGTTTGTAAAACAGGGACCACATGGAGAACTTTCTTGTAGTGTAAAATGTGTATTTACTAATCAAGTACAACTAAGCTTTAAGCCATAGCAATAAATCAATAGTCTAGTCAGACAGTGATAGTAAATGTCTATTGGTCATCGCTCTCAACATATTTGCACGTTCTTAGTAGATAATCCCCAAAGTCATATTATTTATTGTATATAATGTTTTTTATTTCATGTAACCCACCTTTCCAGTGATGGATGAAAGTGGATATTTTAGTTGTGCTGAGTACCATCTCTGCATTACCTTATTTGGATGAGACCCTGCAAATGCAATATGACTGTAAATAATTTTTTCAAATAAACCTTTTCTCGCGTTACACAAATAAAGATGGTGTGGATATGATATGCCCTTATTTATTTTATATTATTTACTTTTGAAATGTAACTAAAAGTTGACTTTAAAGCCGTTTCTCCTTGCTATCCAGCTATATGTTAGTGTGTGTGTAGCTGTCAACCGGAAATCCTACTGCAACTGCTTATAGGAAGACTCAATTGCATGGCATGCAATTCTAATTATTACAGTTTGCTAGGGCTACCTTTTTAGCCTTTTCTTCTTTACCAAGATGGGTGAGTGTTTCTTTCAAATAGTTCTCACCTTATGGTGTGAGTGAGTGCACATGTGGGTGCTGCTGCTATCCGCTATTTTGCAATGGAATATATGAGAAGAGAGAGATGTCTGGGATGAAGATAGGGATCTGTAGAATGCTTGGAGGAAAGGAGGACTGGGAATTGAATGAAGTAGACTAAGCGTGTTTAGTGAAAAAAAATATTCTTTGTTCTAAGTCTCCCTCTTGGATGTAGTAAAATACTTGCAAGTAAGGCCGTAACGTGGGATGTGCAGCCGGTGCCAGGTTGCGTGGCATGGTCATTTCCCCAACCGTATCCTGGAGTGGCAGCCTCCCACTCTTTACCACCTTGCAGGGTGCTTGGAGAAGTGCCACTCTACATAGAAAAGTATAGGGTGTGTCTTTAGGACATGCCCGGCACCCATCTTCCTACTCCCAAAGCTCCCCTGACATTTGTTATGACATCATAATATAACATGTGCACGGGGGTGAGGGGTGCCGTTCTAGGATGCAGATGCACCCTGCTATGGCGTTGTGTGGAACTATGCATATGAAACGGTTTGTGGTAAACTGTGTTTTCTACATCTACATTAATAACATTTTAAAACAAGTTATCATCAACAAGGTTTTTTATACGAAGCCTGTTTTAGGGACATTGAAATAAAAACGGTTTGTTATGTGCTTTTGAAAATGTGATCTGTTTTTGTTTTTTGCTTTACAACGGAATGCCATATGCACAGTATAGTTATTAACAACGGTGCAGCAAGCTAACTGCATTTTTACCCTAATCTGGTACGGCCCTCTCTCCTCAGCAGTACACCTCTGAGTTTCCATGTAACCTAAAGACTGGGCAGTCTCAACATCCAACCAGAATTATGATTGTCTGATATATGAGACTCCCCGAGTGCTATGAGTGTGTTCACAGAGAGGCTCTCATATCTGTACCTGGTCACAGTGGACCCCACTGGAGAAAAAGTAAATGATGGTAGGGGGATGGGATAGCTCTGCCCAGCAAACAGCGGTACAGATGTGTCCACATAAATATATCCTCCGTGCGCTAATAGTCTTGTGTGACTTAGTAGCGCTGAGCATCTCTTCGTGTGCCGTTTTCTCTGAAAATGTGCTTTTCGAATAAGGCACTCAAGCAGCTTCTGCTGATTAAAATATGTGGCATGTCTATGTTCTGTGTGCGACTGGATTTAAACTAAATGTTTTTTTTTTTTTTTTTTTTAAGAAAATCACTCTGGTTTTTTTATTATGCTGTGACTACAGGCACAATGCCATGACTGGTAGTATTCCACATTATTGTTGCTTGTGGTCTTTATCTGAGTAAGCTGAACCAATGCAGTAAATCACACACACTATAAAGATATAGGGAGGAACCAGATAAGAGAAGTGCTAAATCTGCCTTGCATCAAGCTAAAGTGGCCCATACATGGTGCGATTTTTTTATTTTTTGCACGATGTGGACGATTTAGATCAATCATGCACATCTTGCGTTGATTATGTTTACGATGCCGATGCGCGTCCCCGCCATCGTATAGCTGGATTGTAGATCTTATTGCAAAACCGTAAGTTTGCGACCTATTGTGTACAATGTGATACACATTAGCATCCATATTGTATGGTTGTAACTATCAATCGTACACCATTTGAACACATCGTATGGAGAATTTCAAGGGAAATCGTACAGCACATCGTGACGTTTCAATATCGTACCGTGTATGGCCGGCATAAGACTTCTCCCCCATCAATCCCATAGGGCAGGAAAAAAAAACAAAACACAGCTAACATTCTCAATCTTAAAGAGTAAATATAACATAAAACAGGCAGTAAGAGAAACACCTCATGGTTTAATCTCCATGTTTACCTTTTGTATTTCAATTCAAAACCTTCAGTCCTATTGAGATGAGTGGTAGAAAGGAAGACTTAGGGGTATATTTACTGAAGTGAGAGTTTTTTAGAAGTGGATATGTTGCCTATAGCAACCAATCAGATTCTAACTATTATCTTCTAGAATGTACTAGTTAAATGTTAAGTAGAATGTAATTGGTTGCTATGGGCTACATCTCCACTTCTAAAAACTCTCACTTTTGTAAATATACCCCTTAGTCTCTGTGGTGTCACAAGTGTCATCTTATGAATGGTGGACAAGCAAAAAAAAAGCTCAATTGAAAAAAGTTAACCCCAATGTATTTCCCATTATTGAAGAACTTCTGACTGCTCAAGTATCTTCAGCTAGTGTAGAAAGAATTTTTTATTTCGGTTTAGTTCATTCGAAGCTTCGAAACAGACTTGGAGGCTTTTTCAGTTCCCAACTAGTGTTTTTATTCAAAATGTTTAATGCCAGTGACATTTCCAATTCTAATGCTTAACTCCTTTTTTGTGTTTGTGTATGTCTGCAAAAAATGCTTTTGCAGGTGTTAATTATGTTTAGTCTAAAATTGGTTTTATGGAAAGATGTCCAATAAATCATATCAAACCGTAACAACTTTGGATTGTTAATGTTAGAAAGCATTAAAACGTGATTGATCAAGGTTTCTAATACATAGCAAATGATTTACAGTATTTATATAACAAGCAGGATTACAGTTTAATTTAAACTTTAATGCAAAATAACTGGTTTAAACAAAAAAAAAAGGTTTACACAAAAAACCCTTTTTATATATATTTTTTTTTTTAAACCTGTTTTTTTGTTTTTTTCCGATCCTGCAATATAGGCATGCTGCATATCATTTTATTCAGTAGAAGCTGCTTGTGCGCCCTATTCACATCACTTTGCGAATAAGATGCATTATAAGGATAAAAAGTTGTGCAAAAAGACACTGCGCCACTGAGACACGGCATAGCGCAGCTAGAAGGGCTGTTTTACACGCAATGAGGCTAGATGTATGGCAGTACGGTGCAATGTAAATGTTAGGGTCTTTGTGCAAAATGGGATATCTATGAATAGTGATTACTATGAATTTGTGTGCTGTTTCCTTAGTTTTATAATGAGTCTCTTGCTCAGATTTTGCACCAGTAAACCCAGTGATGCCACTGACGAGAAAAAGTGTTAGAAGGCCAGATGACATTTTACACTAAATCAGGGAACTTTTTAACCTTTTGCCCCCAAACATATTTAGATACGCTGACGTTACCCCCTTGATTTGAAAGGAAGGAAATCATATAGTAGTGCCCCTTGTACAAAAAACCCCACTTACCTTAATTCCCACTCCTGCATCTGCTGCCGCCCTCTCCACCTGGCTGCTCCTCGGAACTATGGGAGAGACGTCATGACGACTCTCCCATAGTGCGCATGGAGAGAGGCGGAAGCTGGAGTTCAGAAAAGAACTCCAGCCTCCGGCTGACGCGGCACTGCAGGGAAGGCTTAGAACCTCCTTGCCGCATAGCCGGCCATGCATATGAATCATTCTATATTATAGAATGATTCATATGCATGCCCGGCTGTCCGTCCATTACCCCCAGGAATTCATTTTTACCCCTGTTCCCTGACCACTGCACTACACACTGGAGTGTTGGGATGAGCTTAGACGTATGCAAGATAGTCTAGATAGGGAACAGTCCAGAGAAATAAGGAGGGGGAGGGGGGGTAGAAATTAAGACATGTAATGAAAAGGTTGACAATGCTGAAATTATATCAATGGTTATGATGTTGACATTGTTAAAATGTTGACATGTTCTGTGTCAACATTCTCAGAATGTCGATAGGTGAAATGTCGACATTGTCAGAATATCGCCATTTGGGTTAGGCTGCGCTGTGGGTGGGGGCATTAGGGATAGGGGAGAAATACGGTACGCTGGAAAATCACATCTCTGACCCGGAAGTCACAGTCACATGATGCCGCTGCAGCCATCGGGAGAAGATAAGACCTCACTGGGCCCAGGGACGATATGTCGACATTCTGACGTTTTATCACACATTTGTCTACATGATGAATGTCTACATTATGACCATGGGAGTTTTCCAAACAAAATCTGTAACCTACAAGTAATGATGCTAGAAGAGCTTTATGATATACTGAAAATATTCAAGACTAAGATTAATATTAAGTTGGAAGAAATATATTACAAGGCAGTGAGTTGTAAGAGCTGGAATACTAGGGGGTATGTATACTAACCAGCGGGTCGGGAAGGCTGCCAATCATCAGTGGCTTTGTCCGATGCATTTAAAATGCTTAAACAATTATATGCTAAACAAGTATGAATTATTTATTCCATTTTAAATTCATCGGTCAAAGCCGCTAAAATATGGTGGCTTTGACAATCCACTGGTTAGTAAATATACCCCTGGGTCTCTCTGTAGTGGTAAAAAAGATATCTTAGTGATGTCCTATTTCATACATATAAATATAGCCAAAGAGCAATTATTTACTAAATTAACATTTAGAACCAAGAACCATATAGAGAACAAAGGCACATTAATTGGGAATAGAAAATGGAAGATTTCACCAATAGAATAGATTAGGATTACCGTATATTCTCGAGTATAAGCCGAGTTTTTCAGCACATTTTTTGTGCTGAAAAAGCACCCCCTCGGCTTATACTCGAGTGATGCCGGTTCTCCCGCATGGTACGCAGCTGAGTAGCGTACCATGCGGGCCGCGGTGCAGACTGTGTCTCTGTGACACAGCTGCACCGCGTGTGTAGCGCTGACCGGACGGAGTTCGGTCAGCACTACACACTGCCAAACACACAGCCGGCAGCTGTGTGTTTGTTGTAATCAGCAGCCGATGAGAGTCCCGCAATGGGTAATGAGAGAGACGTCATGACGACGTCTCTCCCATAATGCAAAGCGGCCGGAGGAGCTGATAGCAGCGGCAGGACCAGGAGCGGGGTTTCAGGTAAGTGGTTTTTTTTATTTTTATTAGGACAACTGGGGGCACTACCAGGGGGGGGATTACTTCTGGGGGCACTACCAGGGGGGATTACTACTGTGGGCACTACCAGCTGCTGCATTTCCCACCCTAGGCTTACACTCGAGTCAATAAGTTTCCCAGTTTTTTGGGGTAAAATTAGGTACCTTGGCTTATATTCGGGTTGACTTATATTCGAGTATATACGGTATATAAACTATGCAATTCCAAACCCGCTTTTCCTAAGATATTAGTAAATAGCCAATTATATATATTTCACTATGAAGAGTGGTTCCATTTTTTATTGTAAATTACATTTTACTTTTTTTTGAACACTGTATATTTTGGACAGCAGTCTTAAGCTGGCCACACACATGGCGATTTTTTACCCGATTCGGACAATTTCGACGAATTGTGAGGCCAAATCGTGAAGTTCTACTCCTGATCATGATGCCGATGCGCGTCCCCGCTCGTCGCACCTCGCATCTTGATATCTGGCGTGCTGTAGGCCAGATTTGCCAATCTGGGACACAATTTGATTCAAATCGTGAGATTTTTTACTCACGATGTATCTCACGTTACATCATACTTGGGGAATTTGACTGCAGCATCATGGCTACAAGAAAGAAGCACGACAGAGCCTGCATAGTGAAGTGTGGATTACATCAGTTTGGTGAGTATTGGTACTGTACTATTTAATGCAACCCCACTGTCCACCAATGTGTGCCAGGCACTTCTAAATGCATGACCCAGCCACCGCCCGCCGGAATGTCATGTGACAAAAAAACAAAATATACAAAAAACTTGGAAAATGTCAAAATATACATTAAAACTGCACAAAACAATTCACATTTATAGATTATTAAAATGTCCTAATTTTTTCCTCCTAAGAATGTCTGTGGATAGTGAACGGGAGTTTGTAACCAGATTCCTAGAAATCCTCGAGGAAAAGGAGTGTCTATGGCGGATATCCTGTCGATAGTACCACCACAAGTCGGCAAAATTGGCAGCTTTGGGGGTCTTGCTGGAGTACACAAAAAGGTTCATTGCGGATGCTGACCTTAAAGCAGTACGGCACAAAATACAGAACCTGCGTACCGTGTATATAAAAGAAAAGCGAAAAGTGGATGACTCCAAAACTTCCGGGGCAGGCAGTGACGACGTGTACCAGCCAACACTCTGGTACTATGACCTTATAAGTTTCATAAGTGAACAAGAGCCACAACGCCAGTGAGTGGTCCTGATGGCTGAGCGAGAGGGAGAACAGGAGGCGGCAGAAGTGATTGCACCGTCTGAGGATTTTTTGGTAAGTAGAGACACAGGGCCTGATTCAGAGCCGGATGCTCTTTATCAGGGCATCCCTGTTTTTTTTTTAAAGACGGCCTCCTGGCCACAGCTTTAGCGAGCGGCCAGCTGATGGTCGCGAAGGTAACGACCATCACGACTGTCGGGGCTTGCGACAAGACCCTTGTGGTAGGGTCTCGTTCCCGCAAGCCCCAGTGAGCTTTCGGCTCTAATAGAGCCGGAAGCTCACCCACTGACATCACTCGTGATGTCAGTGGGGCCGCTCCTAAACGGCAGGCGTTCCTTCGGGAACGCCTCCGTTTGGCCAGCCACCCCCCCTGCCCGCCTCCAAAACGGAGCAAGCTGTCAATCACAATCGACAGCTGCCCCGCATTGGTGCGAGACCCGTAGCGACGGAGCGCCCGTCGCTGGCCGGGTCTCGTGCATACTCACGCAGGTCAAGACCATCGCGACCATCGGGGCTTGCAACAAGACCCTTGCGGTAGTGTCTCGGCTGCCGCAAGCCCCAGAGAGCTTTTGGCTTTAATAGAGCCGGAAGCTCTCCCACTAACATCACTGGTGATGTCAGTGGGGCCGCACACAAACGGGGCGTGAAACCACAAAGCTGTAGGTTTGTGAAACCTACAAAACGGGGCGAGCTGTCGATCAACATCGACAGCCGCCCCTTTTGTAGTGAGCCCCGGAGCGAGAGAATATCTCACTCTCTGTGGGGCTTTTGCACGCGCAGTGCGGCCGCTGCGCGTGCTCACAGCCAAACATCGACCTGCTTGCGAGCGCTCAGGCGCTTGCGAGCGGGTCTGAATGAGATCCCTGGTCCGCTGTGTCAAAGTCAAATAATTGGATATGATCGCTGTACATTTATTATCTGACAATATAGTTGTCTATGGTCTGATGACGTGTTACTAGGACGCTACTTTGCGTCGGTGCAATCCAATGCGCTAAAATGTGTATTCACAACACACATACGCTGATGCACATAGTGCACACATATATACACACAGACTCTCATATGCGTATTCACATACTTACACATGGACGATCATCTGTATATATTCACGTACATACACATAGACGCACATTTACTATTTCAATACACAGACGCACATATGTGAACGCATACATATAAAATGGTTCTTACACATTATAGTTAAATAATCAGAGTTATTAAAGGTATTTGTTAGCTAATAATTATGGTGTAAGATGTACTTAAATGAGATCTAAAGTTCAGAATATAGTGGACATGTCATGTTTATTATCATACTAAATCCCTGTTTATTTGCAGACATCCGTTTCTATCAGCAAAGAAGTCGCATCATGCGTCCGCTAGTTATGCATGATAGGGAGTTATTGAATAAAATGTTATAACTTGTATGCAGTGTTGTAGCCAGTTTTAACCAGTTGTTTGGCAGGAAAATACACAATGTGACCGTTGGAGGATTGAGCCATACCCCTGATGACACTGTATGAACTGACCAATGACCAGATTGACCAGAAGCAAGAACCAGTGAGAACCTGTCAATTTGTCCCTTTGTTAACTTTGAAGCCTGTAAGGTATATAAGCTGTGTGCTGACCTCAGTGTACAGGTATCTTCTTGAGACCGCAGACTTCTGGATTGATATACTGGGACTGGACTGTATACTGGGACCAGTGCGCACTCGTATGTATCGTGCTGTACCATTTTCATTTCTTTTTACTCTAATTGTGTAGACCTTTTTACTAATCGTGTTACCCCTTTTTACATAAATAGCTTTTTGTGCTTTGGAACCAGACGATTCGACTGGTGAAGCAATTATTTCTTAAGTGACTTGCAGCACTAAATAGCGACTTATAGGAATCAATAGTTGAAATAGGCCATATACTCCTCTCTCACTTCTTTGGCACGTGCTGTTGATGTTGTTGCATTTGTTGGTGCAGACATTGATGTAAACTGGGCAATGTCCTCCAGAGCTCCTACATCTTCTGGCCTAGCTGGGACTGGTCCTCGTTGGGTAGTTTTCCTTCGCAGAAAGTTATGCAGCACACAACATGCCATCACGAGCCAATCTATCTTCTCCACACGTAGGTTTATGGTGGGGTGGAAAATGTGGAACAGGTTGCTGAGTATTCCAAACGCATTTTCCACAATGCGCCGTGCCCAGGATAGACGGTAGTTGTAGATCCTCTTCTCTCTGGTCAGGCCCCTCCGTGCATATGGCTTCATCACATGTTCATATAATGCAAAAGCCTTGTCTGCGACGAAAACATAATTTAGGCCGTGCTTTGTCTCATCCAGTGATGGCAAGTGTAGGGTTTTGTTGGGGAGTCTCTGGTAGAAAGCATTCTGTTTGAAGGACCCACCGTCTGAAGCACGGTCATTCTTGCCGACATCCACAAACAAAAATTCATAGTTGGCATTCACCACTGCCATGAGAACGATGCTGAAAAAGCCTTTGTAGTTGTAGTAATATGATCTGGTGTTGGCAGGTGGGTTGATGCGGATTTGTTTTCCAAAAACATACAAAAAAGCAAAAGCACACAGAACAGGAGTTGTTGTTCCTTCAAAAAGCCCCTGATGATATTGACAGCTTTACTGCTCACATTAATAGTCAGATGAGAAAAATGGATGTGGCAACTTCCAAAAATTTTCATAGGCTCGTCTATGAGCTTCTCAATCGATCCCTCAATAGTAATTTGCACAACTCTACCTATATTACTGACCCTATGCTTTATTCCCCTGCTCCAAATGCCTATGTCAGGCCCCCCCATCCCTTAAATAATGCTTTGCAAATCTTCTATAAAGGCATTTCCCAACCTGTACAGGGACATAAAAAAAAACATTGGTCCTGATTCAGAGCCGGACGCTCTGACCAGAGCGCTCGCTCTGAATCAGGGCCCACCTCCATTAATATGGAGCATCCTCCTGGATGCTCATATAGCTGTGGGTCACAACCCACAGCATATACGAGCGTGCAGAATGATGGTCGCGATGGTCTTGACCATCGCGACCATCGGAACTGCGAGCAAAAGCCTGCGGTTGGGTTTTTCAACCGCAAGGCCAGGAGTGATTTTGGCTCTATCAGAGCCAAAATCACTCCCACTGACATCACTAGTGATGTCAGTGGGGCCGGCTTCAGACGGTAGGCGTTCCCTTGGGAACGCCTCCGTCTGGCAGGCACGCCCCCGGCATGCCCACCAAAGGGGGCGTGCTGTCAGTCACCATCGACAGCACGCTCCCTTTGATGAGACACTCCGAGCGAAGGAAAGTCCTTCACTCGTCGGGTCTCGTGCATGCGCACGACGGAGCTCCCTCCGTTGTGCGCATGCGCAGTGGGGACCATCGACCCACTTGCGAGCGAATAGCCGCTCGCGAGTGGGTCTGAATGAGGGCCATAGTTAGTTAGTGGACTTCAAACTGCCATTGTTCCCACTGTCCACTTAACCATATGAGATATGTGAACAAGCGGAACAGAGCAGCAAATGCAATATTTCAGATTTAAGGTTTAAGTCTTACGTTGTGTCTTTCTTGGGAATTCTTTCTTGAGCGCCATGCCTGCTTGCTGGGAGTGGATTTGAAGGGGACCAGGATGTGTGCTTTCCAAAAATAAATAAACAATTGACTTAAATAATCCTTTGCAAACCTTCTGTTCTGTAACGGAATTTCCCAATCTGTACAGGGACGTTAAAAAAAACAGAGTTAGTTAGTGGCCTTCAAATTGCCATTGTTCCCACTGTCCACTTATTAGATATGTGAATATGTTAGAATGTAGAAGGTCAAACATTGGGTGGACCACACATGGCTGATTGATCAACCATGGCGACTGGATTAGTGTCATAAGGAAGAGGAGGCTGCAAACTGGGTGTCATGTTATGAGTTGGCCATATGGGGTATGTTGCTGTTAAGGGATCAGGCTGGTTATCAGTGGACACATTATAGTTGTTGTTATTTTGGGTTGCCATTTCCTGAAGGGTGTTTACCAACAGAGACTACCTACCTATCAGCTCAGGCACAGACACTTCCTGAGGAGCAGAGCTCTGTTCTCTGGAGGGAAGCCATATAGGTGGGAGCCCCGTTCCAATATCTGAAGCTCTTATCTCTCCACATCATCTATTATAGATGAAAAAATTTAATCGGGGACATCGAGCTCCTCTTTCTGTACTCTGCTCACCCTTTTTGGACAGGAAGTCCAGGATGGATGGTTTGGAAGAAGAAGGCCTAGCAACAGATGGGGATGGTCAATATCAAGACCTTGTCCCCCCAGTGGGTGTAGTCTGGGAGGTATTGGTTGGCATGCAGGCAGCGGAATAACAAAGGCCTCCATGTTGTCTGTGCTTACTATTCCATATTTCAGTTTGCGATTCAGGTAGGAATAAAGTTGGCTACAGAACACAGTGACAGAAATGTCTTAGTGCATTCAGACCAAATACGATCCATGAATTCCCAGACAGATTCCGGACAGATGAATCCTTTGCTTGTAATAATGTTTGGTAATTCCTGGCAAGGTAGGTGTTATAGCCAGACACTTTTAAGGCTGTAACTTTGAACTGCTTTATGGAAAACATGTGAATGAAACCTTTCCACACTACAGAACATGATGGAGAAATCCCTTGAAGTTAGGCGCCTACAGCATCTTTTTTCATGTTCTCTGAGGCCTCTCCTGACTTTTGTTTACATTTTTGAATAGAACAGTTTTAGAATTTAGGATGTCTACTCTATATAGGTTTGTAAATAAATATAGGCTTTAGTTTTTAGAGCATATAACTTTATAAGCTGTCAGGATAACATTTCTGCTATGTTTAAGATTAAGAAAAAACAACTTTTTGTAACCCAATAACTTAAAAAAAAAAATTGTCATTGCAATATTCATGTAGCCCCTTGACAGACAGCAGCACAGCACCCCTGCGCACCTACGCTGATGACAGTGACAGCCAGGTGTGGCTGACACGCACACAATAAAAATAGTTTATTTATTATTTTGGGCAGCAGCCCCTTGACAGACAGCAGCACAGCACCCCTGCGCACCTACGCCAATGACAGTGACAGCCAGGTGTGGCCGACATGCACACAAAAAATAATTGACAAAAAAAAGACAATATATTTAAAAAAAAATTCAGATCTAGAACTTGGGCCCAGAGCACATATTAATCACGACTGGAGTCGGGTAGCACTAGGTTGCAACTTGCATTGCTGGCTGGATCTTGTGCAGTACTGTGGTTAAGCCTAAAACACGCACACACATAGAGAAAAATATAAAAGACACTTTTATTGATTTTTTTTTTAGCACGTCTGGAGTCGAGCAGCACTAGGTTGCAACTTGCGTTGCTGGCTGGATCTTGTGTGGTACTACGGTTAAGCCTAACACGCACGCACACACACACAGAAAATTATAAATGACACTTTTATTGATTTTTTTTTTTTTAGCACGATTGGAGTCGGGCAGTACTAGGTTGCAACTTGCGTTGCTGGCTGGATCTAAGCCTAAAATGCACACACACAGAAAAATATAAAAGACACTTTGATTTTTTTTTTGGACTATATATATACATATATATATATATATATATATATATATATATATTTTTAGTCCAGAACTTGGGCCCAGATGTATCTGCAGACAGCAAAGCACCAGCCCAGAATGGATCAGCAGCACCAGCCCAGGACACAGCAGACAGCCCAGATGGATCAGCAACAGCCCAGATGGACACAGCAGACAGCACAGTGACAGCAGCAGCACCAGCCCAGAATGGATCAGCACCAGCCCAGGACACAGCAGAAAGCACCAGCACCTCTCCCAGCCCTACACTACCCACCCTCCCTGTTCAGTCTCCACAGCCGGAGTGAAATGGCGTTCATCTCTAGTTACTATAGGTAACACCATCACTTCTCTGATTTAGAGCTTTAGTAAATTTACCCCTTAAAGTTAAACATGAATCAGTGATACATCAGGAAATAGAATCCTTTATGTTTGAGTCACTAAAATATTTATTAACAAAAATGGAACCAGTAAACAAGCACAGAAATGGTAGAATATTATTTATAATAACAAAATTCCCTTTGTAACTTTTATATTTATCTTCTGAATCTAGCGTTAAAAGTAGCCAGTCTTCCAATTTAGAACTGCAACAACACAGATTTAAAAAAAAACGTATACATTTGGCATTGTTTAGCATTGCAAATTAAGTACAAAAATATGTTTGTCAGGTTTTGCATATGTTTAAGTGGTTCTGGGATTTATTTTTATTTTTTGTTTAGCTTTTACATGCAGAATTACCAAGGCAACATACAGATAAAAGTCATATGGAAACATGTTTTAGTAAATACAAGGTTTTTTTTATTTTTGACATCCAGTGTATGAAAAGTGACCCTTACAGCAGCATTACCCGGCTTTGCGTACATCACTGAATGAGGCCCTGTATACACATGCTACTGGATGGACCTCAGTGGTAATTTATGGTATACAGCTTAAAAAAGGAAGCTCTATATTATTACTTGAAGCAGTATGTGACAAGTCTACCTATTTGAGTGATATTACCTGTGTTTTCAGTCAAATTCAAGATAACAATTATTTTAAAAAGAACACTAGTGAAGCCCCTGCACTAGTTAAACTCTGTGTACCATTTACATACAACAGTTCTAACTAAGCAAAATGTGTGCAAACAAAATTCTGCTGGAAACGTTGCCATATGACACCTATGAAAATGCTGGAATTAATTTTAATTTGGCAGTAAAACCAATGTGCTATATTTCATATTGTGAATCACAAAACGTTATCAGCCTCCCTGCAACACCTGGTAGGGAATACATTAGGGTCATCTTTAGAACAAACCACATTTTATACATACAAGGTGACCATAATTAAACTTCCCCTATCCTATTCAGAGCCATCTGTAGCTTGATCTAACAATCAGAATGTCATCAAATTCCCTGCTTGAACCCGGGAAACCAATCTGGGCTACCACTTTCACACTTAGGGTGATGACCTGGGTTATTCCTGGGTCATCATCCTCCACACCAGTCCCTGGTCTTGCAGTGATCCGGGTCTTCTGACATTCAGTGGGCGATTGGAGATGATCTCATTTCCTAGCACCACTGTCCTGGCCAATCAATTTGTTTTAAGCGTGATCCGTGTCATCAAGACCTGGGTTGCACCTTTCACACTTGAGCTGGGTCGCTGACCCGGGTTGCAAGTACCGGGAAAAACCCGGCTAGCGAGCAGGGTCGCGGACCCGGCACTATCAACTCTTTCAGACATAATGCCAGACCTGAGTTGATGCGCATACACGCGCTAACTCCCGGGTTTTAGACTTCAGTATGGAATAATTAGGGTATGGGAAGCAGTATTCAGTGGAAAAAAATGAGTGCAAAAAATTACAATGTGAAAACAGTGCTAAAATAAACAAATGTTTTATTGCTACATTATCATTAGTATAACAGAATAAAGGTAATCCTCTGCCAATTTTACTGTGTTCTCACATTATACAGCGCCATATTCCCCCTATTAGCAACTTCTTGCACTAAAAGTTTTTTCTCTGGGGAATTCTGTGTGCCATGTCCTAATTAGCCGCCCTAGCAAATTTGGTGATATTTTGGTTGTTAGATCAAGCTGCAGATGGCTCTAAATAGGGGAAGTTTAATTATGGCAACTATGTATATATATCGTCTATGAACTCGGCACTCCGTTTCGGTAGGCCCACAACTTTGGGGTGTTCTCCACAATAGAAAAGTCACATATCGTATAATGGTGGCACTCCCACAGAATATGTAAGTAAAGAAGTGGTCTGGAGACTTTAAATTGTTTCAACATTTTAGTTGTTATACTTTTGAAGTGTAACAACTGAGATGAGGAAACAATTTAAAGTCTCCAGACCACTCCTTTACTTACATATTCCGCAGGAGTGCACATTACTCTCTCTCTCTCTCCTCATATATATATATATATATATATATATATATATATATATACACACAAACACACATAGTCAAGTCACATTATTATGACCACCAGCTAACAGCCAGAGTAGACGGCAGCTAGACGGGTTGAGAGTGACTCAGTAAGGTGCTGGTAGGTTGGCACAGGTATCTGGACATTTCTAGCAATGTTACATGTCGCATGTCTTACTGGAAGATCCCATTGGAATGGGTTCGAAATTCCTGCAGTCGGGATGCCTGCTGTCAATATACCTCCCCCTTCTTCCCCCAACCCTAACCCTCTGTTCCTACATCATAACACTAACCCTCCCCATTAGTGCCTAAATCTAACCTTCCCCCCTAGTGCCTAAACCCAACCCTTCCCCCTTGGTGCCTAAACCAAACTCCCCCCAGTGGTGTCTAACCCACCCCTGGGGGTACCTAACCATAACCTCCCCTAGCCTAACCCTAACCCCCCTGTTTGGCATTCAGTTCTCTGAATTCCGATGTCGGCTGGGCACCTACTGTCGGTATTCCGGCGCCAGTCTTCTGGCTGGGTGGTGGCATTCCGGAAGCGGGATTTCGTCAGCCAGGGCACCAGGTGTAGGTATATTAACTACATCCTATCCTGGCCACCTCAGGGAAGACAATCAGCATGTATGGGTGTATGTGCTCTGCAAGGATGGATTCATAACCAATTTGGTTGAGGGTGCCTTCCACATGGATGAGTGGGCCCAGAGAATGCCATAAAAACATTCCCCAGACCATAATGCTGCCACCACCACCAGCTTGTGTTCTTCCAATGGCAATGGTTGCAGGGTGTTTGTTCTCCAATGTTTATCGCCTGACACGCCATTGTCCATCCGTTCGATGAAGCAGAAAACGTGACTCATTGTAGAAAGCAACCCTTTGCCAATCATCGGAGGTCCAATTCAGATACAGGTGTGAAAATTTAAGCCTTTTCCGCCGATGCACCTTCGTTAGCGTAAGTGCGGTGACCATCCGTTTGCTTTGGAGCACCATACGCAGCAGGGTTCACTGAGCTGTCATTTTAGACACACGTCTGGTGGCTCCCAGGTTCATTTTGACGGTGTGCTGCTCCACTGTAGCATGTCGGTCGGCCCTCATGCACCTTCGTAGTCAACGTTCACCTCTCACATCAATGGCATGTGGTGCTCCGCAGTTTCCGCGTCAGTTATTCGCAATGGTGCCATTTGTCCAGTCACGATACACCTTCACCAAAGCAGCAGTATGCGAACAGTTCACAAACTGCGCTGTTTCAGAAATACTGCCACCCTTGGCCCGAAAGCCAATAATCATTCCTTTTTGCAACTCGGATAAATCGCCTCTTGTAACAATGACAGCAACGAGTGAATTGTCTGCAGACGGCCTATCGCATACCTTATATACCCACCAAGCCAGCTCATGGCATGTGACGTACTTCATGGGCTACGCGCTGCCAGCGTCAAATGTAGGAGGTGGGCATTATAATGTGACTCGACTGTATATATATATATATATATATACATATATATAAGCAACGAATAATGGCGGCACTCAACGACTGGTACTCAAATAGTAACAAACGTGTTTAATTCAAAAATCCAATGTTTCGGGCATCAGCCCTTCGTCTGGGATACAAGACGAAGGGCTGATGCCCGAAACATTGGATCTTTGAATTAAACGCGTTTGTTACTATTTGAGTACCAGTCGTGGAGTGCCGCCATTATTCGTTGCTCATATCGGACCCGGTGGTCCATGGATGGCACCCACACGATTTAACATGCTATGTCTAGCGAGTGCCGGAATTGAACTATTGCATATATATATATATATATATATATATATATATATATATAGTAGCAGATAGATGGTACGGCACTCATGGCATAAAGATCACAAAAAGTGGTGATATATGTCAACGTTTCAGTTTCATTAGAAAAACTTTTTTCAAGATTGTCTTGAAAAAAGTTTTTCTAATGAAACTGAAACGTTGACATATATCACCGCTTTTTGTGATCTTTTATGCCATGAGTGCCGCACCATCTATCTGCTACAATTACCTTTTGTGAGGGCACCGGCTGAAGCCAAGTTTTGTTGTTTGGAGTGCCACTCTATACCTATATATATTTATATATATATATATATATATATATTTATATATATATATATATATATATATGCTCTGGTACCTGGCATTGCCCGGGGGCAAGTCTGTGACCAAACGTTCATTAGAATGTGCTCTGCGCAAAGGGGTCTGAGCCATGCATACTAATTGGAATTGGTATACCAGTACCTCCAAAAGTGAATGTGAACAGCAAGCCTGGATGGAAAAATACTGTTTGCCTGCAGCTGCAAGTAATCTGCTAGATGGCAGTGCCAAGGAGCTCAAAGTACCAGGACAGTAACAACAGTTTATTATAAAACAGATCCTAACATCTCTTTAGGAGTTGTAATGTCGAGCCACTTTCAATTTGATTGAGCAAAATGTTGTTTTTTTTGGATGGCAGTAGTCATTGGAATGTAACATTTGGTATGTATTTGTCTTTAATTATATGTGTAGAATTAAATGTGCATTATATTTCAAGTGAGCTATTCTGGGTCGGAAGTGAATGCTTGCGCGACTGGCAGCACTACAGATCTCTATTATGTGCTCTGCATGGCGGGTTCCTTGCCACACATGAGTTTTGAAGTTGGTATGCTAGTACCTAAAAAACTTGAATGTGAGTGGGAGGTATGGGAAACCACATAGTATATGTTCTAACCCAGCCTGTAACTATTCTTATGCAAATTGTCAAGTCAATCGATTGAAAGTTTTTGCTGTGATTGAGCAACAAATGTCAAGTTTAGGGTTTTTGGATCGCAGGCAGGACCCGTGGACTGAGCTGACGAGTCGTAGCGGAATAGTGGTGGCTGAATGAGAGGTCTACTCATGGGTGAGAACAATGTGGTAAATGCCTAGTTCCTTCAAAGAGGTCAGTGACACCTGGAAGGCTCCCAGTCTGTCCCTGGAACCAATTGAGTGGAACTCAACCGCTCACTTTGAATTTTGTGATAAGGGTCCAGAACCAATGTTTGAGAACTCAGGGAACAGAGCACTGAGTAGAACAGGTAATCGGTAGCCCACCTAGAATCTGCTGATAGATGCTGAAAACCGATTGCCAGAGTTTGGTAACTAGAGCATTAACCCTAAAAGAAGAATCCAGATCCAGTCCCCAGCAACCAGAGTAAACACTGAAACAGAGACTCAGCATGAACCCCAACACTCTAAGAGAGGACCCCCAGGGCTACAACCACCACATTGGTACCGATGTTATAATGAGAGTCCTAAAGTAGGTCAGGGGTTGCGATGCTGAGTAAAAGCAATATAATTTCAGAGCAGAAAAGGTAATGTAAAGTACAGTAAAGTATAGTCCACTTGACCCACAGTAAGCAAGAGAGTTGTACTCAAGAGAGTTGCTTATGGTTAGGATCACTGTAGGTAAAAAAACTTTTATCCGGAGACTTGAACTGGACTGGAACCGGAGGCAACACAATGGAACCGGAATGGGACCAGAGAGAACAGCAGCTTAGCCGGAGTGAACCACAGGTTTGAACCGGAATGGGACCGGAAAAACAGCAGCTGGGCCTGAGTGGAACTGGAGGCTTGAAACTGAATGGGAACAGCAGCGTAGCCGGAGTGGAACCACAAACTTGAACTGGAATGGGACCAGAGGTAACAGCAGCATAGCCAAAGTGGAACTGAGTGGAACATGTAATGCTGTTCCTGACAAAGGCACAATAAAGCGATGAAACATTTATATATGCTGCTGTGAGTTTTTTTAATTTAATAATTTGGAGTGCCGCCATCCTTCTCACTTCTCACATTTGTTCGTTCCAGCTTCATGCTGGTAATATGGACGGCATCGGGTAAACAAGTTTACTGCGACCACTGAGTGCCGGACTCTGCCTCTCTCTCTCTCTCTCTCTCTAGAGTTCTTGAAATACTTTTGATCCTCTTTGGAGAATTATTCCAATTTAGTGGTTCACTGAAAGTATATCCCTTTATTTGGATCCTGGAATCAAACCATAAAATCACATAAGCAGTGTAGCCCCAAAGGTGGTGTGATGTAATAAGCCTTTGTCTCACCCTTAGAAGGGTGTGAGCTCTCGACAGGGGATCGGAAGACCGGCACCAGTGAAGATCCCGACAGCAGCTAAGGTAATAAGGTAAGCACTAACTAACCTAACCCCCCCTAACCCTACCTTAGGGGTGCCTACCCTAACCTCCCCCCCAAGTGCCTAACCCTAATCCCCCACCCCCATAAGTGCCTAAACTTAACCCCCCCTGTTTCCCATGGGGGTGCCTAACCCCCCCTTCCCCTAGCCTAAGCCTAACCCTTCCAGGGGAGGTGCCTAACCCTAAGTCCCCCCCAGGAGCCCCTAACCTAACCTTGCCCCTCCCCGCAGCTGTCCGCGCCTGGCGCCCGGCTTACCTTCGAGCGGGATGCCGGGCGTCGGGCTCCCAGCGTAGGTAAAATGACAGGCGTCGGGATTTTGTCATTAGACCCTTGCCAGGATTAGGGAGTCAGAATGCCGACGGTCGGCATTTAGGGGGTAATTCAGACCCGCTCGTGAGCGGCAGTATGCTCGCGAGCGGGTCGATGTTCCCCCACTGCGCATGCGCATGACGGAGGGAGCTCCGTCGTGCCATGCGCGAGACACGGCGAGCGACGGGCTCTCCATCGCTCCGGGTCTCGCACCAAAGGGGGCGTTCTGTCGATGTTGATTGACAGCACGCCCCCTTTAGTGGGCGTACCGGGGGCGTGCCTGCCAGACGGAGGCGTTCCCATGGGAACGCCTACCGTCTCAAGCCGGCCCCACTGACATCACTACTGATGTCAGTGGGAATGATTTTGGCTCTGATAGAGCCAAAATCACTCCAGGCCTTGCGGCAGCAAGACCCTACCACGGGGTCTCCATCGCAAACACGATCGTCGCGATGGTCAAGACCATCGCGACCATCATCATGGACGCTCGCTATAGCTGTAGGTGGTAACCCACAGCTATGTGAGCGTACATGAGGACGCTCCAAAAAAAGGTAGGAGGGCCCTGATTCAGAGCGAGCGCTCTGGTCAGAGCGTTCAGCTCTGAATCAGGCCCTTAGACCATTGGCATCGCGACTGCATACCCTTGACAGTGGCTGCCACCCCAATGGGTATTTCTGCAGCTTCACCCTATTTGTTTCGTCTTGTGATAAGACTTCTTCAGGGGTAAATCAGTATAATAGATGAAAAGGTATCTTACTATCATACAGTAATCTTCAACTTCACTTACCTTTTGCTGTCTGACTTAAAAGAGTTCACATTTCCACATTGACAGTGAAGTTGCAGATTACTTTGTGCATGTTACACAGAGTCAGTTTCCTCTGCTGGCCGGAGGCCGTAAGATCTTTCTCCTGCTTGTAAGCCTACATAGGCTTAAAGCGGTTTACACCATCGAAGTTTGGTACATAGGGGTCAGATCGTAGTCCCCATTAATAATAATAATGGGGACTGTGATCTGCAGCACTAAGTAGCATTCTGCAGGAGATTTCTGTGAATTCTCATGCATTAGGCTATTAGTTCATATCTACAAACAATAAAATTATGCAGAAACTGCAGTTTCTACATAATTGTATTTTTTGTAAAAAAAAAGCTTGATAAATAGGCCCCTTAAGTGAGCTATTCAACTTACATTGCAGCATTAAGTTATATTGTTACAACGTTTAACCATATACAGTACATTAGACTGCTATCCTACCTTACTTTTCCCAGATGCATATAAATTGAAACAGCATAAAAAGCTCTAAAGCAAGACAAGAAAATGTATACTGCAGTTATAGTGAATTAGTCATTTTCGAATTGTAATGAGTCAGCTTCTAAAGCTCCTTATCACTTCATAACCTAGATCAGCACATTTTTAACATTCCTGCCCCATATGTAAATATAGTGTGTGACTGTTTAAAAGACAATCATCACTTTTTTATTTTAATAAATAAAACAGGGTAAAATAGTAATCTCATTAAACATTTGGGTGTTTCTTAACTTAAATCACTGACAGGCTAGAAGTAGAATCTTAATATTTATCATTTTTCCTTTGGTTTTTTATGCTGCCTGCTATTAATGATTTCCCATTCTATGCAGTGTCCCTGCCGTCACATGACACGCTGTGAGCTGTGACCCTGTGGAAGCCATACTAGTTTGCTATATAGAGTAGTATAGAAAACTGAATAGTGATCTGCAGGATCAGATGCATGCTTAAAAGCTACTTAACCTGCAGTTTAAAGAAAAGAGAGAAATCCTATGATTTGTCTTATGCATTGATAGAGATTCAGTGGTCTAAGGGCCTGATTCAGAGCCGCTCGTAAGCGGCCGCTCGTTCGTTCCGAGCGATGTTTGCACAACTGCGCATGCGTACAGATCGTAATACGCATGCGCGAACCAGTCAGTGCGTCCGAAAATCATTTGTTCGCTAAATAGTGAATGCCTGCTATTTTGAGTGACAGGAGGAGGCGTATGTGGGTGGTAACAGGGGAAGGTGCTTGAAAACGGAGAGTGGAGATCCGAACGCAGGCGTGCTTAAAGGTCAAAACGGGCGTTTTATGGGTGTGCATAATTAATACAGCAGCGTCATTGACCACGTCACTGGGTTATTTTATAGTCAGAACTGCTCACATGATTGCGGTAGGAAAAACCAACCACAAGAATAGCGAGCAGTTCATACGCTGGTCGATGTACTTGATTAATCTAATAAATAGCGTACATGACGTAGGATGCGAGCGGCCAGGGGGCGTAGTTTTCCAAAAAACAACCGCATGTTTGGTTCGCTCGTTCAGACCTAGAGGCGTGAACAGACCGCAAAGAGCGAACGGTTCATTTGAATAGCCACCCCTTTTTTCTGAACAAGCGAGCGCAAATAGCGTCCGGCTCCAAATCAGGCCCTATGTACCAAGCCTTGGAGAAAGATAAAGTTGACAGCTTGTAAATTGACAGGAGCTGATTGGTTGGTACTTTATCTCTATCCACTTTATGTCTCTCATAGGATTAGTACATAGGGGTCACAGTTTGTAACAATATAAAGTTATTTTGTATAGGAATGTAACATTTTCTGTAAAGCGCTGGAATGTAAATCTCTGTAAAGCGCTGCGGAATATGTGTGTGCTATATAAATAACTGGTAATGGTAATAATAATTATTCTTTTATATGTATTACAGACAGAGGGGTGCCCAGAGCATGCACATGTTATGCTGCCTGAGTCCCTTCCCCCCTCCCAAAAAGAAATGATAAAACTGAGTTATTACGTGGATTTAACATTCATTTATCACCATG
Organism: Taudactylus pleione; assembly: GCA_031769625.1. Classification (NCBI taxonomy): domain Eukaryota; kingdom Metazoa; phylum Chordata; class Amphibia; order Anura; family Myobatrachidae; genus Taudactylus; species Taudactylus pleione. Next base: position 12,218,507 of record JAUIMM010000014.1, read on the forward strand.
GCAAGATGCAATAGTGAGTCAAGCCTGGTACGTGATTGAACTGGAAACCTGGTTCAAAACAATTTTCCAATTAAATTGCCATTATAATAAGCACAAAATGACATTTTGCTTTGTGTTTTTATCATGTTCTAAACCATTCCACTCAATTCTCCCTGACCTTGTTACATATAAATGGATTTAGCAGTGAGATATTAAAAATATCTTTTAATGCTCTTAGAAAGAAATTACAACAAACAGAAAGTATATCAGCTTCCAATTTGCAAAATTCCCCACTTATTTTAAATAGACCTGCCCTAAAAAACATTTATTTAATCAAATTATTTTTTCAGTGATCTTATTCTGGCAAAAGTACATGATATTTTTTTCCCTATGGTTTACTTTCTGGCATTACCAGAACAGGTACATGTACAGCTGTAATACTTGCTAAAGAGACTCCCTCATGTAGAGCGAGAGCCATCAATATATAAAGCCATACTTGTCTACATTTATTTAAATCCCCTCCAGGAGAGTGCTGGGAGAGGTGATGCAGGTAATTGCTAACGGGGGTGGGTGATTTTCTTCATTAGGCCCTTTCCTTTCATGGCGTAATGATGCAAATCGTGGGTTTATGAAAAGGGGTGGGCTAAAATTAAGCAATTATCATAAAAAATGTCATATTGGCCCAGGCCCCTCCTTATGGAGCAATGATCCGTGCCATTATGCTACCTGTTCCGCGGAAGTTGGAGGGATGCAGGAAAGTCATCTTCTCTTTCGGGAGTCCATGGAACTCCCTGAAAATCCGTGAGTCACCTGGATGCTCTGGAACAGTAAGTAATTATGCATAAACCCAGCAAAATTATCGCCATTATACACTGTATAGGCTAAGCAGAAAAACCCTATTGTCCTTGTATAAATGGCCACTTAGTCACGCTTCAAATCTTCTGAATAACTGCATCAACAGTGCATGAAACCCTGGGGCTAGTAGGGAACTTGCTCACAGGGTTGATGCTTTGAATTTCATTATAACAGATTAAGTTTCGGGTGAAATTATTTAATTATGAGATTAATTAATAGACCCACTTCATATTAATATATCCCCATGAGTCCCCTAATAATATTAATATTCATGACCAGTACCCACATAACATATCCTCACAAATACACAGACACAATATTCCCGACATCACATTAATCCCCCCACACACCAGACTAAATAACTTTAACCCTAAACACACCCCATACAAAACCAAAAAGGCAACCTTTAAGCCAAACAGACCCCCATGCTTCAAACTAAGCATATGTGCTCTGATAGCCTGAGCTGGTTCCTTCTAATGCAGAGGGACAATGAACAGTCTCAGTCAAACAGGATGGCTGGTTCCCTCTATTCATTCGTAGAGATACCTAAGTTACAGTGGAGCCCCAATGTGGTCAGTGAGGAGGTAGAGACTTACCAAATACAACAAACAAGTCCTACTCTGAAAAGAGTAGCCTCTCCCCTGAAGAGCAGGGCAGAGGCATCTTGTGACCATATGTAAGGACATACATGCTTAGACGAGTCCTATGCTCAGGATGAAGTCTCATTGCATGGCCTCTACCCAGATATTACTATAGGGCCAAGAGCTAAACTGCTCCACTCCTGGGTAATAAAGAATATTGTGACCTGCGCAATGACACCATTCAAACCTTAGTGGTATCCAGTGATCCATAGATCATCATTCCATTATACAACAAGATTATAAAATGTAAATAAAACACAGACATGATTGGTAGCTCAGCTCAGAGTTTGCTACAGAATGAAAGAATGATTGACGAGGAGTGTCAATAATTGATCACAAGCGGTTTCCCACATGACTGCTTGGGATTGGTTGGTTGTGAGGGGGAATCTTATAGCCAATTTAATCAGTTTGTTTCATGTAGCTCAGAACCTCATGGGAATGTACCATTGACAAGATTAATTAAACAGCACGTGTTACCCCCAGGTGGATATGTACTGTACACAATGTGCTCCTGTACAGCTCTATGGTCTTTTACAAGTGCATGTTATTCTTTGAACACACTAAGGGGCACATTCAATTATACGCGAAAAGTCCCGTACTTTTCGCATGCCGGATTTTTCGCCGACATCGCTGGTTTTCCATGCGAAAAAGTATTGCGCTCGTCCCCGCTTATCCCCGTATTCAATTAGAAATTGGCGAAAACAGGACCCGCCGAATTTGGACCTGGTGAAAAGTGCTGTCAGATTTGGGGAAATAAGCCTGACATCCCCCAAAAGATGCACTGACATTGAGGATCACTGTAGATACCCCCGAATAGGCCTGCTGAAGGTATTTGGGGTACCTAAATGCTCTCAGTAGCTGCTAATTAGTGTCTTTGCAGAAGTGGTGAAGAATAGCATTTAGCAGGTTTATTTTGCAGAAAATAAGTAGACCAGCAAATTTGGGGTACATGAAAATAGGTGCTAGCATATTTTAAAGTTGCTAAAGTGAAGTTTTAAAAAACATAAAAAATCCACCTGCCGCAACCACCTGCAAACTTAAAAACACCTGGGGCATACTTGGGGACCCCCCTGGAGTCTATTTCGCTAGTTTTTACATTTTTCCCCCAACTTGGACTTTTTCGCCCCCAAAATGAAGGTACTCTTTTTGGGTGATCTAAATTTTTTTAAACTCTTTTTTGACACAGTTTAACTTTGGGGTACTGTTCCAAGGTTGCAGGGGTTTATTCCAAAGTTTGCACCTCAATTCTGCACTTTTTTCATAGGCGAAACTATTTCGCCGGTTCCATTGCATTGAGTTTCCGCGCTGGCGAAAAGTCTCCGGCATTGAATACGGAGGAAACTTTTCGCATGGCGAAATGACGTCACTCTCAAAACTTTATCGCCGAAAACGGCTTTTCGTAACTAATTGAATACGGCCCTATAATGGAAGAAAAAATGTGCTGCAGAGCAATTTCATTTACACAGTAGAAAGTCTGGGTGCAGATGGTTTTAGATATAATGGGGCCTTTTCATCATCACTTAATTCTACAAAAGCAGGTGAAAATGAACTATTTCACCTGCAATTGTAGAGGTCAAGTGTTCGGGCCATTCATTAAGAAGGTAAAGCAGGAGATATCACATATATCTCCTGCTTACCTTCATCTGGCGGAATGACCTGCTGTCTCCATACACTAGTAGTATCACATATATCTCCTGCTTACCTTCCTCTGGCGGAATGGCCCGCTGTCCCCATACACTAGTATCACATATATCTCCTGCTTACCTTCCTCTTGCGGAATGGCCCGCTGCCCCCCTACACTAGTATCACAGATATCTCCTGCTTACCTTCCTCTTGCGGAATGGCCCGCTGTCCCCATACACTATTATCACAGATATCTCCTACTTACCTTCCTCTGGCGGAATGGCCTGCTGTCCCCATACACTAGTATCACAGATATCTCCTGCTTACCTTCCTCTGGCGGAATGGCCTGCTGTCCCCATACACTAGTATCACAGATATCTCCTACTTACGTTCCTTTTGCGGAATGTCCCGCTGTCCCCATACACTAGTATCATAGATATCTCCTACTTACCTTCCTCTGGCGGAATGGCCCGCTGTCCCCATACACTAGTATCACAGATATCTCCTACTTACCTTCCTCTTGCGGAATGTCCCGCTGTCCCCATACACTAGTATCACAGATATCTCCTACTTACCTTCCTCTTGCGGAATGTCCCGCTGTCCCCATACACTAGTATCACAGATATCTCCTACTTACCTTCCTCTGGCGGAATGTCCCGCTGTCCCCATACACTAGTATGAGGACAGAATTCATCAAGCTCCAAAAATACAATATTTTCGGAACATGAGCGCGGGAGCATTCACCATCTTCGTATGCTGGGTGTTCCTCCAACCCCGCTCCTTCTGCCCATACTCCTCTAGCAGCAGCACTGCCGCTGAGTCTTTTCAGTGGATATTTTAGATAGATGGGGGTCAAAGATCACAAGTTAGATTGTATAGGTGCATATGGACTTACCGGCACTGTGGATAGACACTTCCATACGTAAGTGAAATTGAAAGTAAAGTTGCATCAAAAGGGCAATTGTACAGGTGTGTACCCAGCTTTACGTAAAGCTGGCAATACACTAAATTATTATCAATATAATTAGCCAACTATAATCTGCTCCTGTGTGGGAACCAAACAATAATCGTCTGTTTGCTCCCACACACTGGAAAACATACGAAAATCGTTGTTTCAACTAGCAGGACAAATCAACAGGGACATGTAGTCAGGGTAGGCATATCAAATCTCAGGCATATCAAATCTCAGGATACTCCTGAGATTTAATATAAAAATGATTAGAATAATACAAAGAAGATATTTATAACTTATAAACATCTTCTTTGCTTATTGTAATCATTTTTATAATTAACACTCACTAGCTTTGTGGAGCACCCTGGGACTGCAAGAAGACGAGAGGTGAGGCAGCAACAGCTCAGCCTCCCTTCTGTATAGTCAGACACCACTTGCAGAGCTGGGGCTGGGCCACACCACATTCAGTATGCTGCACAGAAAGAGAGCTAATAGAGGCATACCTCTGAGTATGGGGGGTGCGCCTTGAGCACTGATGGATACCAGTGACGTGCGTTGAGGTCAATGGCTGGGGAGGCACACATGGTGTCTGAGTGCTGGGAGCCTGTCTCACCCCCTACTCACTGTAACTCTCCCCTCCTCACTACACTAAGCTTCAGTGTCCATTGATTCTCCTATATGCATCACTGTGTCTTCTCTTGCTGCTGCTGGCTGAGCTCCGATCTCTAAACACTGCAGTACACTTCCTGGTCACATGATACATCCAAGGTGTCCAATCTCATATTGGAAGTAAGCAGCATGCTAAAGGGGTTTCCATTGAAAACCCCTTTAGTATGCTGCTTACTTCCAATATGAGATAAGCAAAATTAAAGGTCTCAGCTGGCCCTGGTGCCAAGGCAACCTTGTATTTGCAGTTCCCCCAGTGCCATATTGCCTTGGCAGACAGACCAAGCTGGCATCAAGTGGCATCAATAGTGGAGTGCAGGGGGTGCTATTGTGTGTCACCGAGTGGCGCGCATGTCCCACACCACACTAGTGATGCCACTGGATCCCAGCATTGTCTGGCTGCCAACACACTGCTACTGTTTTATTGAAAAAAATAAATAAATTTACATTAGAAAGTTTATATATATATATATATATTATATATATATATATATATATATATATATGCAAAAAACTGGCTCCCCAACAGTTCAGGTTTTAGAGATATCCATGGTTGAGCACAGGTGGTTAAATCAAATTGACTAAGGCACTAATTAAGTCACCTGCGCTCAACCATGGATATCTCGAAAACCTGAACTGTCGGCGAGCCTAAACAGCTTTAAATATGCAGAAACAAGCAGGCAGTGTCCACCTACTTCTGTGACATCACAAGTTGGAGAGAGTTGGCTGGTCTGATTAATAAATTGGTTAGGATTATGGAGCACCATTTTAGTTGGACAGACAAGTTGGATGGTTGGATGAAAGTTGGTTTATGGGGACGGAAGGGAGCTGGCACTTAATTTAGACTAGTTGAACTTTAAGGGAGCAGCTCCTCCCCTCTGAACTCCTCCCCACTGCAACCCGTGGTCTTCAGTACAACTTCAAAAGTAGCCCTAAACCAAGGGCAAACCACCTAGTGTACAAAAATCCGAATTTCCCCTTCATCCGATCTGGGGGACACTGGACCATGGGGACGTACAAAAGCCAACCCTAGGTGAGGGTACGCTCAAAAAAGCCTGAACGTAAGACTTTCCGACAAAAACTAGCATTCTTAGATGCGAACTCCGGAAAGCAAGAAAAACATGGTGAACCTGTTGGGGAACAGTTGACGTCACCTTAGTGTATAGCCAGCTAGACACAGCATTTTAATGTCAGTGGTTAACTAGCTTAATACAGTCATTCCCAGGTTTATATCTGGAAATTCAATGCCTGGATATTAGGAACATATGCCATCTAAAAAAAATATTGCACAGCTGGGAAACATAATGCATATGAAAAAGAAAAACATGTCATTATCTGCTGTGAACACCACAGTACAAGGTGATTCTGCAACACAAGTCACATATGAACCCACCATGAGCAAGGCCAATCATGGATAAAGAAATGTAGCCATCTGTGATTCGTCTTTATTTTTTACTTTTGTAAAAATTATTTTTTATTTTTAAATGATGAAATTCTATTTAAATAATGTGCTATTAATTATTTTTTTTTTTACTTTATGCTGTATCAGTTCAGTCCTTACAGAAATACAGTATACTGATGAGAAATGAGGACTTTCTGACTGTATAACAAATAAGGTGACACAAACATGTACGTGTTTGACTTACACTTACCACCCTCCTGTTTTCAGAAGCTTGTCTCATAATGATTACATTTGTCGTATTGTACCCCTTTCCAATAATAACATTTAACAAGCATCTTATGTTGTTAGTATACCCAAGTGCTGCCCAGCTCATTAGTGATTTCGCTTTTGTGCATGTGATTTAGCATGGTGAGTGTCCTGCTGTTTTATTACACTGCCACAAGTTGTTTTACGTGTACACAGCCCACAACAAACTACAGTACTTGTGTCAGGTGTTACAAACACAGCCCCTATTGTTATTGTCCCTGGAGTTAATGAAAGGGTTACTGGTTAGAGAGATATTCATTGTTCGAGACTGTTTACTGTTGGCCTTGACAACAGATGCAACCGTACTAAACTCTGGTATAGGTCCTGCTTTCTTCTAATACTTTACTTTTTTGCATGAGGCAACTTTTTTAATGTTGTGTTGAATAAAAAGGTAGAAATGGACGAGAGACACTGGTGGATCGCAGGCAAAGTGCAACAGACGCTGCACAATGGAGAAGTGGACAGCTCGTCAGCGTTAGAAACTTTTGTTACACAAACTGACAATCTTCAGCTAATCAACAGGTTTCTCCAAGGTTAGTACATCTTACAGCGGGAATGATTTGTAGAGATGGTGATATGGTGATATTCATGTCACTGCAGGTAAAGGGTATAGAGAATATACTACATGACATCATATGCTATTATGTGACTGTTTGGTTGTATTATACCTGCAGAGAAGAACCACATTGTAGCTAAGCTGAGATATGTGTACTATGGAGCAGACCTATTTATGCTATAACTGGTTAAAAATATTCACTTTACTGATTGTTGATTTGTCTCTGAAAATGTACCCATTTTAAATATACTCCTGATGAGTTTTTGCAAAAAGCAAGAAGAACAATGTAATACAGATCTGCCAACTTGAACAGTTTTTATTTTGAGATGGTTGAAAGTAACTTTAGCCAAGAATAACCAGGAATCACTTAGTATCTCCCTACATTACATAGCGTGGCGTTCAAATCACGCTGACAAATGTCTACTATAGCACCGCTTTCTGCAAAGTTAATGTAGTGCTTAAAAGATAGACATTACAGAGACAAATGATACAAAGAGTGCACCACACAGTGTGAAATGCATTCGCTATTGTATGGTACTGTGTTATGATACTATTGCATCACCAGAATTAGCTTGTCATTATATCATAGCAGTTCCTTACTAGCACCAAGCTATATCAATATGATCAAATAAGCAGCTAAGAGGTGTATTCCATGTCCAAGCTCCATGTAGCCTATTATGCCACCAGTCCATATAGCCTCACAGGGCACTGTATAACCAGTATTCCTTAGATGCAACCAACAGTGCCTGATTAACAATGGGGTGGATGGGATTACAGCTCCGGGCCTCCACATAAAAATAAGCCCATCATCATGACAGTATGATGATGACCAGCTGCCAACAGTGCTGGATAACAACAGGGCAGTTGGGGAGCTTGCCCTGGCCCGCCAAATATAGGGGAGCCCCCACTTATGCCCCCCATGTTGGTGATGTAGCTATGTGAACTGGGATTTCCGTGTGGCATAAAGTGAACTGAGGGCACTGCACCACTACATTTGGGGTGCTGGGAGTATTTACATATACTTTCTAATAAAGCAGATCATATTGACAATTTAATTGGTAGGGCTCCTACAAGTTAGTTGCCCTGGGGCCCCCTAAAACCTTAACCTGGCCCGGTAACCAGGTAGCCAGTATGCACATATGTTTTCTTATGTGTACTTGGCAGACTCAAGGTTCCAGCATTACTCCATCTGTCTATGTCATCTCCCTCTGGTCTTGACTCACTTTATTAAAATGTAGATTGTAAATGAAGTTTAGGGACATAGAGGGCTTGACAGCAGTGGGTGAGATTATTACCTAATTCTTCTGTCATTTGTAGATACATTGTATCCTAGCCAACTGGTGTAACATTACTTTGAAGCCATGTCATAGTGAAATACATTTCTAATTGTATAGTTCAATGCAAATCAGTGCATCTTAGTGTATTGAAACATACACAGGTTATTTTTCAACTTCACAGAGATGAAAAGTGATGATTTTATTCATTCATATTAGCAAATTATCACAGATTTTTCCACTGTTTCCATAGTGGTGAAAAAACTGGTAATCACTCAAGGACTGATGCAGAATTAGAATAAGCCGGTTTATTTAGCATAAATTCACTCAGTCCAGAAACTAGGATTTTTGTCATCCAGAGCAAGGCAGTAATTTGGCACCCACCTCCAAAATAAAACAAAAAACGAAGAGGGCGTTCTTCTGTGCGCGCTTCCGAAAAGGGTGTGTGGTTTCGTGACACAGTAATGCCCTTTATTACATTATGCCACACAGTAATTCCCCTTACACATTATGCCACACAGTACTGCCCCTTACACATTATGCCACACAGTAAAAAAAAAAAAATTCAATACAGTCTGTCATACTTTTTTCTCTGATACTCAGACAGACAGACAGACAGACTCTGATGTATGTGACACTGCACTGGCTCCACTGCACATTTCTCTCTCAATGGAACTTTGCATTCCATTGGTCTAACCCAGCAGCCCAGCACTGCTCTGTGGCACTGGTGGTGGCTGTGAATGCTGTGAAAGTGGCTGCTGGCTGCACCTGCACTGTGGATCAGATCCGGTCTGTGTCAGGTGGTGGTGGGCCCTCTAAGACAGGGGGGCCTTGGGTGCTTGCCCCCTGTGCCCCCCTTAATCCAGCCCAGGTGTCGGCACAGCGGCTCCTCAAATCCGGCACTTGGGTTGACCCCTTAGTTGCGGCCCTGCTCAATCTCAGAAAAGTATCCGCATGAACTGACTGCCATATAGTATGTGACATTATCATTTATCTCAGGTATGGTCACTGCATTGGTAGCAGCTTAATAACCACAACTAATTTTACAAATATGAGAAATCTGTTCTGTGTCACAATTTTATTTTACCAGAAAGATGTCAAATGGTTTTATCAAGGAGATCTTGCAGAAAGTACTCCAGTAACTGTACATTATTCTCAGCACTTTGTATGCAATGTAACAGTAGGTAACTAACATAAAATAAATATGGGAATTTAATTATAAAATAGTGGTTTTTCAAAATCAGTAATTTGCGGAGATTTTATTGGAGATTTTTAACATACAAATTTTGTTAATGCAAAACCCAATGGGTATTGCCTTTATTTAAATGCCTGTTTTAAAAAAGCCAGTAAAAATTGCAGAAAATAAACAAATTAGAAAATTAGCTTTTTTCATAAATAAACTTCATGACTTGATACAGTTCAGAGTGGTTCTATAACTACTGCCATGCAAAGGAATCCTAGAACATGAGGAGGGAGGGGGATTACTACAATGTGTTTTCTAGTTCTATGTGTGGGCTTCAATCCGCCATATTAACTAAAACCAAAACCACAAGTAAAACTGCCAGATTCAAAATCACTGTCTTAAAATAAAAAGCCTAACCTTCGGAAACGGCCGTACTACTTTACTTTGTGACGGGATACGTTTAGGAAGCCGGCGGCCGCAATACTGCCCGCCAGCTTCCCAAATCCTCAATCCCGGCTAGGGTTAAATGACAGACGTCTAAAATCTAGACGCCTGTCATTTTCTCGATGCCGGGAGACAGGCGCCCGGCATCCCGATCGAAGGGATGCCGGGCACCACGAGCAGACAGCCGCGGGGGGGAGGGTTAGGTTTAGGGCACCCGGGGGGACTTAGGGTTAGGCACCCCCTCGGGAGGGTTAGGGTTAGGCTAGGGGGAGGGAGGCTTAGGCACCCCTGGGGGGGACTTAGGTTTAGGCAGCGGGGAAGGGGGGGTTAGAGTTAGACACTTAGAGGGGGGAGGTTAGGGTTAGGCACTTGGGGGAAGGTTAGGGTTAGGCACCCCTATGGAGGGTTGGGGTTAGGGGGGTTGGTTAGGTTAGTTTTTACTTACCTTAGGGACGATCAGGATTTCCAGAGCTGTCGGGCTTCCGCTGCCGGGCTCTGCTCTTTTGTCGGGCTGCCGCTGCTGGGAATCGAACTGCCGGCCATGCGGCAGCCGGGATTTCATACTGAATGCCTTTGTGACTCGTCCTTTAGGGAGGGGCCAAAACTAAGGTTTCCTATTATTAAATTAGTTATAAACCTGTTACCAGAAAGCCAGCAGCCAGCAGCCAGTCGGCACAGCCTCTCATTCATAAAAAAAAATGTATCAGTGGTCTTTGTATTGAAATAAAGGCAGAAAACCACATCACAGGACAATGTAAACAGCACTAAAGTTCAGTAGTGTTTAAACAACAAAAAAAATATTTTAGATATTTCTGTAATACAAATGTTTATTTTTATTCCATTCAGCTGACGGACATCAACTCCTCTTTTTTTTAATTGAAGATAATGACAAAGCAAATCCCACATCTTGGCAATTTCATGTCAAATCAGATCTCCAAAGTTTGGAAAATGTAACCTGGAAAACACCTTTCCCCACAGTGCTTTACTTTCTACGCTCAGAGGTAGGCATTAGCAATTGTTGTCACTTCTGTCATCTAAAAAGTAGACTGAATTATGTGTCCGTTAAATCCAAAATACAATGAAAAACCATATATAAAAATCTGTTATTTTATAAGTAGTATTTCTGATAATGTTAGCTAAGTTAAGAGCATATATAGCATACTTAGCGACTTTGTAGTGCTCTAGTTTGGGAAATCCTAGAGGGGAAGGTCGTAGGGGCAACTGTTGGAGGCGTGGCACTGTGAATCGTGCAATCACGGCCCTGCCCAACCAACATCACTACAGGAGTGGATGGGATGCATGAGGTTTGTCTACTCCCCTGGAAATTTTGGAGTCTCCTGGATATTCCAGGAGAATACGCAGTATGATTTATAGGATATGAATACAGACACTATTCTTAATCTATGTATTCTAGGCCATATAGTTATGTGACTATTGCTAACAATGTATTTTTTATTCAGACAAAGCATGATGTTGACGCTGCTCTAATGGAGAGAGAAATATTCTGTGGCGAGATAAAGGAAAACCCAGTGGAGAGTCTTAAATGTTTACTAAATGAACTGTGTATCCCAATTCTCCGTGCTCAGAAAGACTGGGGATCCTGCAGTCAGGAGAGTGTTGCTCATTTTCTCTCAGGTCTGGAAAAATATGTTGTAGCTATTGAAGAAGCAGCTACCTTAGCCAATATAGAAAAGCAGCACACAACCGTAAGTACAAATAGCAGCATAAAGTTATGTTTACTTCATTTTATAGTCTTTTGTTGTATTTACTGAAAATTAAAAGTGACAGGATCTTTCAGATGTGCAGTATACACAACTACACATTGTGTTTAAACAGAGCATGACATAAAGATCTGTCTATGTGAGTTTCTATACTGGCAATGTCTCTGTTACTGTATCATGGACCACCTTCACAGTACCAGTTCTTTGCTTGTAATTGCTGAATCATTTCTCAGGGGTCTATTTACCATACTTTGCAGTGTAGCCCTGAAAAATAGCATTCCTTATTAATGATATCTCAACAATGTAAGATGTGTTTCCAGAGCAATATAGGACCCGGCCCACAACTACACATATGCAGCCATCAAGTCATGCATGTGGCAACCGGAATAACTCCGATGTGCAGTCAGCTTGGGACGGATCCCTTTACAATGCACCTCTACATACCTGTCTCACATCATATAACATACTGTATTATTGAGCTTTTTAGAGAAATTCACTTGAAAACTGATATGTCTTTATTGGCCAAATAATGCTATTTAAGCCCCTCCAAGTGCATGATTATTCATTGGGAGGGGTGTACCAGAGGTTCTGCACTGTGTCCCGACATTTTTTCCTTAAGATAAAGATTTTCCTACATTTTCACCTGCTCAGTTGGCTGCACACAAAAAAACACGAAATTCTTCTTGCGAGTTTGCAATTTAATTGCAACCGAAATTCACAGAGTGAATTCGCTGCGAGAATGACTCGCAGCACTCAATTCACACCTAAGTATTGGGGGCTGCGACCTATGTACTTGGTGCAGCGAAACCAAAACACATGCATACATGCTATTACACTAATTAATATATATATATATATATATATATATATATATAGTGATAAAACTCACTGTGTATGATAATGGTGCTCCACCCAATCAGCTCCCAACTGTCATCTGTTTGAAAAATGACAGTTGGGAGCTGATTGGGTGGAGCACCATATATCATACACAGCGAGTTTTATCACTTGTTTTGAGTGATAAAACTCGTTGATAAATGAAGCCCATATAAGTTTATTTTTCTTTTACCGCCCTTATACTTGCATGGTGTTTACAGTTTTCTTATTTGGTACAGATTTTGAAGAGACCACAGAAAATCATTAGTCCTGACTTTCTACAACAGAGATCTGCCATTCTGGATTCAGAGATTGTCAGTGAAAATGAAGACTTGGTTTCTTCCTGGATAAAAACCATTGATCAAGTTTTGAAGGAAGCTGTGGATGAAAGGTAAGTTCTCTTTATATTAGACAAGGGGCAGCATTAATTCTCTGTAGCTATCTAAGAATACAGTTAAATGTTACAAGTCATTATGGTCCATTATATATTTTACCCAAATAACCTGAATCTCATTGTTTTTAGAGTTTTAGATATTACAACTACTCCCCTGACTGAGCTTGAACGTTGGCACCGAAGACAAAGAATCTTGGGATTGATTACTGAGCAATTAAGAGGAAAAGAGTGCAAGTCTGTCATTGGTATCCTGATTTATGCCAAATCCCGACTGCTGAAGAGATGGAAAGCTGTGGATATCAGGTAAGGCAGTGGTCCCAAACTCTGTCCTCATGGCACCCACACAGTCCTCTGAGGTAAGGGATTTTTGTTTATAATGGGCCACATAAAGTTCCATGAGATAGCTAAAAGAAAGACTACATATGCAATACAGAGACAGTTTCCGTGTATTTTTCAACAGTAATGGCAAGTAGCAGTGAGAAACGAGACTTCAACCAAGAGAGATTTGTGCCTATGAAGTTCAAATAATTACCATAATTAAGATCAGTATTTAACTGTTTTATATTATTGTATACTGCTTAGTATTACAGAGGCAACAAATGCTACCAAGGATCGTGTTAGGTACTTGGAAGCACTGTACCGTCATCTGGATGCTTTGGCCAAAGATAATGACCCATCGAACCTAATTACCACTATTCTACCAGGCTTCTTCAGTGGTATCCAACAAATGGAGAGCATGTCACGTTTCTTCTGGAAGACTGGGTATCTGGGACTTCTGCTCACTAAGGTAAGAGCAGCTCTATCACAATCTGGGTTTGTGCTTTAAAGTAGAGCTTTCACCCCCAAAGTAAAACCACATTGTAATTATTTATGTAGCTTCAACTTACTGATTATCTCAGCTTTGCCACAAGCAGGGGCGTAACTAGGTATTATAAACCCCCCATGTACCACCCAATGGTGAAAAATGTATATAACGCATGTAACTTTGACAAGGAAGATGGGCCCCCCTCAGGTCTGGGCCCCGTAGCAGCTGCACCCCTTGTACCTATGGTAGTTACGCCCATGGTCACAAGCATAGGTTTTTTTTCAGTTTATGTGACCAATGTGTTGCGTACATTCCAAAAGTGCTAGCCACAAGCAGCTTTAGATCTTTAAAGTCTTTACTGACCAGTTAGTAAAACATAATAGAGTTTCAGTAATGGCCTCTACAGGAGGTTATCAGTGAACAAATGAAACCAATAGAAGAGAGAGCAGAGAGTGTCAGGTCTGTCACGTTATTCACACTCTAACTTCATTTTCTAACGCTTAGTAAAATTACATGGAAAATGCATTATATTAAAATGTAATTAGGAAGGTGAAGTGTGTAAGGGGGTTCTGTAACACATCTTAATCAGGTCAAAGTGGGCTACAGTGATACTATTGCACATATAAATATGTCCATGCAAATTGTAGCATTAGACTTGTCATTACTGACTGTACACATTTTATAAACTGTCATGGATCTTCCTTCGCTTCATCCTGGTCAGCTCTTATTGATCATGATACTAGCTGCAGAGTGATGTACAAATGGCCTCTAATTCATCCAGTTATGTCAAAGTCAGTCTTCCTTTAAATTAGTTACTTTCTCACCATCTTCATATTGAAAATTAGACCTTTCCCTAATATCCAACCACATTACCATTCACTCTTCAACCTCTGTTTAGTGATGTTAAATTACCCTTATCTTCTGCTTTACTTTATTCCAAATATTAAGCTGTTTATTATCACACAGTTTCCAACATTCAATGATAGGAAATTGTTTCTGTATAACTCCAATGCTACACCTGTCATCCTCTTGGTTAACACTTCACAAAAACAGCTTAAAACCTGTTCTGTGTTTATAAGCCTTTGCACATGTGTGGCATCCCGGGTGTTGGTGTGGGCACAGATAAGTTAGGTTTAGATTGTACCTTATAGTTGATACGGCAGCTCCAGTGGATCTTCCTTCTTCTGTAGCAACAACTCCATGAGCATATCCACCTCAAGCTGCAGCAGAGAGGCTAGCCCCATACACACAGTACAATGACATAGCATGACAGCCTTGATCAATATAATAATCTAGTCCAGATGGTTACATTAAATTGACTCCAGTACTACTTAAGTTACCTGTGTTCAAGCATGGATATCCTTAAAACGTGGACTGTAATGGCGGAGTTTGGAAACCTCTGATCTAGTAGATTTATTAAAGGGGTTGTAAGAAGATGTGAGTCCAGGGGAGGTCACAAAGGAGAAATTAATGCTCACCATACAAATGATAGTCAATTCAACACAAATTAATTATGACAGATACAAAACAGTAGTTAGCAATGAGGTATAAAATAGTCAATAATCCTCTTTAATAGTTAAATAAGCTTCTTTCTTCTAACTTCTGTCGCACCTCTCTAGCTATAACTATATAAAAAAATGTTTTCCAATTACGAGAGTGAGAGAGAGAGAGAGAGAGAGAGAGAGAGAGAGATATCTCTTGCTGGTATTATAGTTACTCAATATTGCAATACACTTTTAGTAGGGACATCTCCCTTTATCAATTTAGCTCACACAGACTCCAAAGAGCTTTGCTGCGGTTCCCAGCACTGACACACTGCCTCTCCATATCTCTCATACACACTGCCAGCACTTTTGATGTGGTTCCCAGCACTTTATTTGCAGGAATTCAGTGACCCTGGCACTTGGCACCATCTCAGCGTCGTTACTTGCCCAGTTTTGACTCACAGACCTGCAGCACCTCACACCACTCTTCAGCTCTGCTTCTCTGC
This sequence comes from Taudactylus pleione, assembly GCA_031769625.1. Taxonomy (NCBI): domain Eukaryota; kingdom Metazoa; phylum Chordata; class Amphibia; order Anura; family Myobatrachidae; genus Taudactylus; species Taudactylus pleione. The sequence continues at coordinate 12,234,171 of JAUIMM010000014.1, forward strand.
GTCTGCCTCACTGCCCTGCACCATACTTGCCTACCTTTAGGCTGCCTCCTCCTGCTGTGGGCGTAGTGATGCAATTGCGTCATTGTGGCCCGCACCCCACTAGACAATCCTGCGATTACTGGCACTGTAAAGTGGGGACGGGGCCATGATAATGCGATTCAACGCGAATTGCATCATCATCCATCTGTACCACCCACTTCACTCGGGAAGTGGATGGCAATAGCCGTGGTGGTGGACGGCTCAAGGAGACTTGCCCAATCTTCCGGAGAGGTCAGGAGCGACATACAATATTTGGGAGCATGTGCAAAGCTAGGGATGTAATTTTTATTCCGGGTGTGAGAATCTCGGCGACAGCATCCTGACGCTAAATATTGGGGTTAGGTGTTAGGCACTAGGGGGAGGGTTAGACACTAGGGGGAGGATAGGGTTAGGCTGCGGAGAGGGGTTAGGTTTAGGCTGTGGGGGGGCTAGGTTTAGGCTGCAGGGAGGGAGGGTTGGGTTTAGCATTAGGGTTAGGGTACTTACCGACAGGTGTTGGTATCCTAACTCTGTCGGGTTGCCAGCATCAGGATTCTGACTGCCGGGATCCTGAGCCGCGGCATCCTGTACCCAAACCCAAAACCACAAATGCCTCTGTTTGCCAGCTTGTCCCTTTTCTAGTGCTCTGTGGCTGCACATAGTGGCATTCTCTCACATTACAGTGTTCTTTGGCTCTATACTATAAAGCATATTCCATCCCCTTTAGAGAAGAGTAACATCTTCATGGCAAAAAGGTTTGGAGAAAAGTTATGCCAAAATAATATAAAACCAATGTGGAGCAGACTTTATTGCAATTTTGTTTGTACCAGGTATCAAACCAATTGGCTCAGAACTGCAGAACTTTCCTGAAAGACAGCATCAGAGCAGCAGGATCAGAAGACAGGCTCTGGGACATAATAAGACAACACCTTATAACAGATAAAGAAGAACATATTCTTGGTGCAGGGGAAGAAAAGATCCCTAAAAAAGAGAAATACAAAACAAAGATGTCAAAGAGCAACAGTACTTTTTATGAACGGTAAGTAGTGTAGGAGAAACTACCATCCAATGTAAAAACACAAGAACTTAAATGACTCACACATATCCTTGGCTAAAGTCACACCTAGTATTGGGATCTGCGCTATACTAAGTCATTAGTAAATGTGAGAAAGAAAAACTGGTGCGCTAATCACTCAGGTGTTGTCTAATATAGAGTCTTGCTGCTGACACCAGAGGGATACCTGCAAATCACCCTCAAAAAGGAACAAAAAAATACAAATAAGGTGTCTGCGCTAATCACTATATATAAAACATAGGCTGTGAAATTATAAATATATTATTATTTTATTGAAAACATATAAACATTACACATTGAATGAAAAAATAAATTAAATGTTACATTAATAATCTAAACACATACTGTTTCCAATATATCATAGGAAAAAAGATAGATGTTTTAAACTCTATGTAGAGCCTTGATGGTAATCAGCATATGTTGCTATTGGCAACCAGAATGATATCAATCTTTAAAGTAGGTGTAGTCACTCTGTTGAAACCTGACATAGGGTATAGTGACTTCCTAAATTAAGGAGCCGTGGATTTAACAAAAGTCTTGGTCTGGTGAATATAATAGCGGGGGGTCTCCAGACCAAAACCCGCAGTCCAGTATCTCACCTGTACCAGTGGACTCAAAGCTCCAAGGACTCCCAGACAAATAGAAACAAGTAGGTGTGATGTTGGTCCCTGTGACCAGCGCCACTCCGGCGGCTAACTGTGGGACTGTGTGTAGCTCCAATGACTGACAAGCAGGGAAGTCGTGGAGGATAGTGAGCCATTCGCTCCTCAGCGACTCCTGATCAGGACGCAAGGGGTGAAGGCTGGACAGTCTGCCTCTGTGTGGAATCCCCCTGTCCAGCGGAGGCAACAGATAGCAGAAATGATTGTCCGCACAAACAGGCTCATCAATGTCCGTCAGTGTGTCTCAGAAACACTGGTGGGTAATTAATATGCAGGTAATGCAAATCACCAAACAATGGTTCCGCAGATGGAATACAACAGTGTAGTATGGTCAAGAGTTGGAAAAGCAGTCCAGAGAACACCTTGACATGTTTCTCCCCTCTTGCAGGGTTTTTTTCAAAATGTGACACACATTCCTGTTATACACTATACCAAAGACTGTTGCGTGCAAAATAATATGCAGGACGGAATCCTTAGTGCATGCTTTTCTCTGGGTTGGGACCTCCTATGTTTATGGGTCCCATAGCAGTCACATGAATGGATATAGGTACAGATCTGTCCTTGACCTTACATTTTGTAGCAATGTAAATACAATTTGGTTACTGGAAAATTGTAAATCATGTGTTCTTGAATGCACAATAAGCCCAGTGCTGCTATAATTACTGTTTGCACACTGTTGGGCTATGCATAATATACTGTAGTAAGCACGTTTCACATAATTTCTTTGTTGTGTTTATCTGTGGAACTGAGAGGGAAAGACTATGAATATCAAGCTATGTAACTGTATAGTATCTTATGCATCCTTTAGTGACTGAACACATTATGTATGTATAGTGCAAAACCTTACATTGTTTCATGACTTTCTAGAGTAATATTATGCTAGGCCATAGCTCTAAAACCTGTAGTTTTGAGGCAGACCGTGGTTCTGCAGGTACTAGATGGTCAAAAGTTGTAGCCCATGTTGTAGCCACTATATTCTCAATACTGTATTTCCCATCAATGCAGAATACAAGCGTGCCTGGCAGTACACACCTGTTTTCAGGAGGAGTTACGTCATTTACGTGAATGGTTATTAGGAACACATGGACTTCAAAGATATCCATCTCTAAGTTCCATTTCTACTGCCGGTGGGAAATTGTCATCTGTTCAAACTATGAAAACTAATAAGGCTAATCTGAAGATGCCATCATCCATAACATCCAGCTCCGGTATTTATTCTTTCTCATTTCTCGGTATTGTAGTGACATTTCCATTTACAAAATGCAATTGTTTTTAGTGCTGGAAATGCTGCTAAGATATCTCTTCTATTTCTTTCTGTCAATTTTTTTTTTTTAATGTTGACCATGCCTTACCTTGTAATGTAACATAAGAGTGCTCTTTGATGTGTTCCTCTGTGAACCTCCAGTTATCTTTCTGCCTTGTGAGTGTGTGAATCTGAACATCTAATTATGACTCTACATTTACATAGAGCTGGTGTATTATAATAATGACAGACAGCGAATAAAGAGACAAAGGAAATCACACTAATTGCAAGACTAGAATGTGACAGGGAAAATGGTCAAGTTAGTGTGTGTGAATAAAACATGCCAAGTTAAATTCAGAGCTTGATCGCAATGATGTCATTGTTGTACTGGGAGAAACGCCTAAGTAATGGGACCTTGTTCTGGCAGTTAGCCTAGATGTAATGTACAGCATGTCAGCTGTATGTGCATCCTTGCAAGATTGTTTATGTTCCACGTATAGACAGGGCTTTTTTCTCTTTATACATCCCAGCGTATACAATAAAATCCTCTTCAATAGCTTATAAATATTTGTTAATCTTGTGACTCTTCAGTTCATTAAACTACATTTAATATCAGCAGTTGCAGAATAGTTCAGGAATTGAGATTCACACTATAATAATAATAATAATAATAATAATAATAATAATAATAGTAATAATAATACTACTAATAATGTAAAGCCATGTTACTAATTTGCTAATATGTAAATGTATTTATCTGTCACTTCAGTGTTCTTTAGAAAATTAATGTACTATAAGGAATTATACACCAGCTACCATACATTATACAGACCTTTGAAGTCAGATGGCCTACAGTCTCATGCTATTACACACCTCCTTCTTGACATCATATAAATATAATCTATATTAGGGAACAGCTTTCCATCATGGAGGTGTGGTACTCTGGAGTGGAGGGGGTATAATGGGTGTATTGAATACAATTTGGAAGTACCTGGTTCTTGGTTAGCTTCTCACCTGAGACACTCTCTTGCTGCACCACACCCTGGCAGAGAGGTAAGGACAGTACCCAGGACAGACGGAATCGGTATGACATACCGGCGGACCTAAGCCCTGTGGATGAAATACTGACGACGGAAGTCCGACAGATGAAGATCCCGACGGCACCTAGTAGGTATCCTAACCCTCCCCTCTCCCCTCCCTAACCCTCCCTTAGGGGCGCCTTACCCCAACCTCCCCCCCTAGTGCCTAACCCTAACCTCCCCTCATGGGTGCATAAACCTAACACCCCCTACCTGCTCCCTAAACCTAACCCTCCCGGGGGGGGTGCCTAACCCGAACCTCGCCAGGGGGTGTTGACTCTAACCCCCCCTTCCCCATGCCTAATCCTAACCCTCCAGGGAGGGGGGGGGTGCCTAACCCTAAGTCCCTAAACCTAACACACACCCCCCCCGAGGCTAACAGGTCCCGAAGCCCCGCTTATCTATGTACGGTGTGCCGGGCGTCAGGATTTCGGCATGGGGCTGATGATAGGCGTCGTGATTTAGATGCCTATCATTAGTCCCATGCCGGGATTTCACAGTCGAGAAGTCGGCGGTTGGCATTTCGACTACCGGCTTCCTGACTACATAGCGGACAGACACAAAGGAGATTCCGGTGGTATGTGAAAGAACTGTGGTATTTATTCTGCAACCAGGATGTCTGTAAAATCAGCGCAGCTCAACTATTCACGGATAATGATACTATATACAGTACATATGTAATAAAACTTGTAATAATATGCATAAACACACTTTAGTTCAATAGAGATAAATACTCCTAAGATACAAATAACAGATGCGTCCTAATGTATTAAAAATAAATGCAATATCTATCAGTCTCCAATAAACTATAGCACTAATAGCAAATAATATCACTTATTATTAACAGTGAGACTCACAGCGCACACTAACTCTGACAGGAAAGTAGATAGGTCACACATACTCAAAACATGAATAACAATAAACAGGGAGCTTACAGGTAACGGGGTTATAGCTCAGTTATTTTATAAAGACTTTGCAGCTGGTCAGTGCATGATGAGGCCTTTGTACATTGGCTAGCATAGAGATACAGTCCTCCTTCATCACAAAAGGGTTTCTTTCAGTAGCTAATTGTTTCCTATGATTTTTGAGTCTTACTAGTCAGTCACAGCAATAGAACTTGGTGCAAGTCTGACAACATATCTTGCAGGAGTATATAACGCTTTGTGTGTGATTAGCAGACACTGGGGCAGATGTATGAAGCTCTGGAAAGTGATAAAGTGCAGAGTGATAAATGACCAACCCCTCAGCTCTCAACTGTCATGTTACAGGCTGTGTTTGAAAATGACAGTTGGGAGCTGATTGGTTGGTCATTTTATCACTCTCCACTTTATCACTTCCCAGAGCTTCAGACATCTGCCCCACTGTATTTAACAGCTGGAACGTTCTCACCCAAATGATCTGTTTTCTCAGGGTCAGACTCTACCTCCAAATTCAGGTACAGCAGTGATGATGAGTGGAAGTCCTGATCTCTGAACCATGTTTATTTCTATTATCTCAGCTCTGCTTCCCACTGACACCCCAGTGGCTTTTCTGAAAGTCTCTGTCACACTAATCTTAAATTGTCTTTACTCTGCCCTGATGTCTCTGTGAGGTTCTAGTTTGTTGTGGGCCCGGGGTGGTAAAAGGAGCAGACACTGAAGCTGATTTAAAAATAAACGTGGAGTTTTTAAAGAGCGGCAAAACAAAAAGTCTGGGTATAGCACTAAAGTGCACTTGGGGAACTGTAGTGAAGCAATGGGAAAAAGTCCAGGTAGTGATAACAGAAAGTAGTCCAGTAATCCAGGTTTTGTGAGGCAGAAATGATTTGCAGGCTGAAGTGAATTTGCAAGCTGAATTGAATTTGCAGGGAGAAGGCAAGTGGAGGCAGGGTGCAGGGTAACAGCTGATGCAGGTACTCAGGCAAGGGAGAGGCAATGGAGGAGGCAGGAGAATCCAGGGGGCTGGAACAGGCAGGGAGAAGCAGGCTAGGCAATGATCCCAACAGACAGGTGAAAACACAGGAACTCTCTCACTGAGAAACGCGTTGCACTGGCAATGAAAAGAAGCTCTGCACTCCCTTAAATCCCTAGTGCCAGACTGTGACTGGCCAGAGAGAGCATGTGACACACCAGGATAGGGCGACTAGGTCACATGACAGGAGGCAAGATGGCGGCGCCCATGCCAGAGTGGAATGGAAGCACCACCAGGCCTAACCAGACCAGAGTGACAGTGCCCACACAGGACTATGCGCAGCCAAAGCACCCCATCAGAAACCAGTGCCACCACCAGACGCCCCTCGCCATAGCTTCCTCACAGGTAATACCTGCCGGCCGGCATGCCGAGAACCCCTGGTCGTGACAGTCTCCACCTCACAAGATGGCTGCCACAGCAGTTCTAATCCTCACACTTTCCTTAGACCATCTGCCACTCACCTACTGCCACTTCTCTTCTATCAACTGTCTCCAGCTGACTGATGACTGGCTCCCCACTCTGCTGGTGCATCATCCAGTTTCTCTGCTTGGCATGAACAGAAAAATGCAATGCTGTGCGGCAGCCGAATTACCTCAAATATTGGGGATATTACAGAAGTACCCATATAATACTTTTCTGAGCATGGGCATATTTCACTAGGGTGTCAGTACCTTTTGTATTTGTTTTCAGGTCAGTGATGTATTTGTACCTCACATTTAAACTGTGTGTGACCAGGTGTATGTGTTTTTTCATGAGATGAGCACAACTCAATTCCTTGCATGCTGTCCTTTAGTGCATTAAGGGCCTGATTCAGTTTAGTATGTAAAACCCAATGGTTTACATACCAATCCAATTGTTTGGGATCCGCACATGCGCAGCACACTTTCTGCTTGTGTGTAGAACAAGTCCTGCACTCTCACTCGCAGATCCCCAAGCTGCAGAATTATTGGCATGCTGCAGTGTTTGGGGGGGTAAGGGGTGTACATGGTCTGTGTTCCCGAAATGAGGGCTTGACGCCCTGTTTTCCGGGAGTGCAGAGGCCAGGGTCTGCAATGGTGGATGCAGATGTTCTGGTCTCGCAAGCTGCCAGCCTGAGTAAACTGAAGCTTACTCAGACTGGCTGGTGCTGCCGCCATGGCAACCGAAGGTCGCGCAAGTGATCCGATGCAGCATCTATGAACACTGCACTCGGTCGCATTTGCTGTCAGGAGACATTTGCTTCCTATAGATATTTCCTGCAGCTGCTTTATCGTGCCCACAGCTGAATTAAGTCCTGAGAGCAGAACTTCATTATCTTTAATCCTCCTGCCACTGTCTGGCTTCACCAAACAAATATGAGTCTCATTACGTAGCGTTTAAAACAAAAAAGTACCTTAAATGGCACTTAACACTTTAACATTTGCAAAACAGCTGGGATGATAGGTTTGTCATTCATTCTAAACAATACACAAATGAAAAAAAACATTCACAGTGCTAAATTACATTAAAGCCAATCATTGACCACCAAGACCAATCTATTTTTTATTACTTTTTATGGCATTTGATGCATTACAGTGTTCAAGCTCCATACTATTTAATGTTTTAATGCTTTGCCAAATAATACCTTAGATCAACAGCATGATTACCAAAGCAACAGTGTGGCTATAACAGATGATGACACAATTATGTATCACTTGGAAGCACTGAGGGTCAAGCTGAAGCAAACATTGGACATAATGGATAAGCTGCAAGAGGTAAAGAGTCAAATAATTTATTTTTTACCAAAAGTGGTTGCTGGTTATGATGATGGATGTTGTGATAGTGAGACTTTATATGATCAGTTTTTCCTTACATGTTGTTCTTAAGTTATCAAAATAATATCAATAACTTATGATGTTTTGGTGCCCTTTATGTGTGAAAAGTGACATATCACTTTCTACTGATCATAAGCTTGTTGTCCTTTTCTCCAAGTGTGAACCGGGACATTGCCAAATATGTGCGCAGAAAGTTATACACAATGTTTAATGTTCTTTTTATTAAACAGCAAAGTGGGCAGCTTGTTTTAAGGGTAGTTGCCTGTTTGTTGATGGTGCTTATGGCTATAACACTGTGGTTCTGTTTTCCCTTATGCAGGAAACCCAGCAATTTAGCTCTATAGTGAGACGTTACAAGTGATGTTGACATGGAATCAGATGAAATTGTATCAGATATTTTAAGTTTTTAAGATCACTATTTTTTGTTATGACATTTCATAGTCTTATTGTATTGTGATAATTATTTTACTGAACGCCTTAATAGGGTTATCTATCTTAGGACAACTCATATCATCCATATCATTAGTTAACTTAGGTGCCACATTCACCAAGTACCTGTTGTACATCTTATACATCTTACACCAGAAATATTACAGATTACAAGAAATCATTAAGTATAAATAACGGTAAAGATCTCGGACTGGGTCCCACCAAAACTGCTACATAGCCAAGAAGGAAAGGAACGCATGTTATCCTAAAGTGGTCAACTATTTAAATGAAGGGTTTGTCAATAATGGCCAATGGATAATTGTGCTTCATTTTCATAGTACAAAATATTATCCAAGCTGACTGAAGGGCTGAGAAAACCTGCCCAGGAGGACCTCATTGAAGATGATGATAGTGAGCCAGGAAGTTTATGTGATGTCGCTTTGCCTGAAGAATCCAAGCTAACAGGTTTGGATACAGAGAATGTACTGCGAAACTCTTTTACTTTGTGATCCTTTACACTGCAGTCTGCTGTTTCAGCACAGATGATATTTGCCTATATATTTCTATACAGATCTGCTTATTGTTACTATCCCTTTCTAAGTTTACTTACATGTTATGTAGCATTATGAAGTTAGGGTGATAACAGATATGGGTCAAGTCAATTAGGAGCAATGCATGGATGATGCCATCGATGTGCATTTGTGATGGTATTGGAAAACTGGCAGTGGCACGCTATATCGCCCCTAAATTGCCCATATATCACCTCTACATCATGTATTTTAGATCACAGATCCATGGGATTTAATATAAAATGCACCAATTATGCCTACGGTATGTACGGGAATTGTCCACACTACACATTCCTAATTTAATTGCCCTCTTATTGTCATACATATGCAAAGTAACTTACATTTACAAACTGGCTAATGTATTTAGTTGGAGGCTATGTTACGTAGGACACACTGTGTAGGATCTGTTACAAAATTAACCCTATATGGGGATGTAAGATAACCTTGAAAAGGGATCATGGAGAAGATGACAGGCCTCTCTAGATCTTTAGAAAATATTTGAAGGATAGTGGCAAGACCTCCACACCCCAATAAAAGGGAATGAGGAGAAGAAAGTTCCAGAGAAAGACATGTTAGGCAGGAAATTAGTAAGACAATATAATATGTCAGAAATATCCAATATGGAGGCCAAGATAATGGATGGTCTGTAACAGTAGTCTGGTCCAACATGTCACAAGCACGAGAAAGAGTAATGAGAAATAGCCGTAATATGTGGCAATCATAAAGTCAGTGTGACTTTTTTGCAAGTGCAACTGTCTCTGTGGAGTGTAGCGTGTGGAAGCCAGGACAAGTAGGAAGAGAGTGAGGGGTCTATTTATCAAGCAGTGAAAAGTGTGGAGAAGTGGACCAGTGGATAAGTTGCCCATAGCAACCAATCAGCTTTGAAGTAACATTTATCAAGTACAGTCTATAAAAAAATAGGTAGGAGCTGATTGGTTGCTATGGGCAACTTCTCCACTGGTCCACTTCTCCACACTTTTCACTGCTTGATAAATAGACCCCTAAGTATGTTATAGTGTTAAGATCAAGCAGCTTGATTTAAGGAGGGTCATAAAGAGACAAGACAGCAGCTTGGCAGAGAAGTATGTCTTTTTTCTAAGAACCAGGATGTTTATAGATTGTTGTAACAGGATTATTCTAGATTGAGAAAAATAATAATTGTACTAATATCGGGCTTTTGTGACAAAGTGAGTAAGGTAAATTGTTCAAGGACCAAAATAAAGGTAAAGATGGTTTGGTGAACAGTGAACAAATACCCTTGCTTTTGGTTACAGGGTAGATTGTCCCAGGACTTGCCCTACTGAATGAAGCACACATCACTTTCGCTTGCAGCATAAAGAGCTCAGTGTAACGAGGGTATACTTGGCAAGTAACTAGTAGGCATGGTTTCTGTCCAGAGCACTAGTCTCCTCACCCCATTATATGCTTGGGTGTCTCCCATGATCTTGGACAATCACCCGTGTCTGCCCATCTTCCAATGATGCAGGCTACAAGAAAACACTCCACCCACTTGATTCCATAAGTCGGAAACGATAGATGGGTCTCATTATCATTATGTGGCACTTGTGCACTAATTTAGCCTATATATTCTCAGTAACTTAATCACAAAAATTGTTCATAGCTCAGGGTAGCTCAAATAAACGTGCCTGATTTATGTTCATTTATTTATGTATTGACTTAGAATCCATGTTTGTTAGTATACTTTTATTTTTATCAGAGAGCATCTTCTTGTTATTTCTATTGAGATTCTGCCTTGTAATGATCATTATTCATTTCCAACCATTATCCTTCAGACACATCGATCAATGGGCCTGATTCAGAGGCGGACGCTCTGACCAGAGCGCTCGCTCTGAATCAGTGCCCTCCTACATGGAAATGGAGCGGCCTCCTGGCCGCTCGCATAGCTGTGGGTGACCACCCACAGCATATGCGAGCGGCCAAAAAGATGGTCGCGATGGTCAAGACCATCGCGACCATCAGGCTTGCAACGGAGACCCTGCGGTAGGGTCTCGCTGCCGCAAGCCCAGGAGTGATTTTGGCTCTATCAGAGCCAAAATCACTCCCACTGACATCACTACTGATGTCAGTGGGGCCGGACCCAGACGGTAGGCGTTCCCATGGGAACGCCTCCGTCTGGCAGCCACGCCCCCGGCACGCCCACCAAAGCGGGCGTGCTGTCAATTAACATCGACAGCACGCCCCCTTTGGTGCGAGACCCGGAGCGACAGCTTGGCTGACGTTGTCTGTGTCTCGCGTATTCGCACGACGGAGCTCCCTCCGTCGTGCGCATGCGCATTGGAGGAACATCGACCCGCTTGCGAGCAGGTCTGAATGACCCCCAATGTGTACAGGAACCTCCTCTGTCTGCCAGTGAGCAATTTCTTTCTTGTACACAGAAAAGCAATATTTATTACAGACAAGTTACCAGGGGCTGGAGAGATAATACTATATTCTACTCATAAAAAATAAAAACATCTCTATTATTTTCAATATAAATATAGACCACTATGCATATTTGTGGAAATAAATCATCAATATATAAATAAATACATTATTTGGTGGGAATTTATTTGTTCTGTCTAATGGTTTAACATACAAAGTTGATTGCACAGTTAAAACTAGGCTAGCCTCATTTCTTTGGAAACATATTGTTCAGTAGTGCCTAGAATACTATGTATCATTATTTTGTCTTTAAAACATACTTTTTAAAGTTTCCCCATATGTTTATCTAGTGGATATGTAAAAGGCTATATACAAACTTTACTTATATTATTCAAGGTCCATATTATAATTGAGTAGCTTTTTCCGTATAGTCCAATTCTTCCACTTCTATAAAATGGAATTTGGAATTTGTAGTCTGCAGCTTTCCCTTTAAAATGACACGATCTACGCCATCTGGATAATACACTAACATCAAACTAAAGAAAGGAGGCACATCCACGGTTTCTAATTTTGGGAATATTTATTATATAACATGTTTTAAGAATTGTACACTAACCAGAAGTACATAAAGCAGGCCTCTCACAGCAGTGCGCTGCACAATGTAGTTACCTCCCCAATGTTTTGGATCCACAAACAGGAGTAACTGTGTTGCTTTTGGATTTTGTTTCAATGGAGGAACTCACTGAAGACAGTATAGGGGGTAAATTTACTAAAGTGAGAGTTGTTAGAAGTGAGTTTTAAAGGTGATTTTGCCCCTAGCAACCAATCAGATTCTACTTAACATTTAACTAGAACCTTCTAGAAGGTAATAGCTAGAATCTGATTGGTTGCTATAGGCAACCAGGGGCGTAGAGAGCCACGATGGGCCCTGGTAAAGAGGGGGCATGGCCTAATTTCAGAAGGCGTGGCCATGCCCCCCCCAAAAAAAAGTGTTTTGCAGCACCGCGAAGCGGGCGCTGTGAGCTCCTCAGCCTGGCGCAAAACCAGTGGGGGGCGCGATCAGTGTGATCGCTCCCCCCTTCAGGCATAGGAGATTGCTGTGGCTGCTACAGCGTGTGCTGGGCTGCTACAGAGGGAGGGAGGGAGGAAGTGAGGGGGGGGCGGCGCCAGACCCCTCAGGAAGCCCAGGCCCGGGTAAACTGTACCCGCTCCCCCCCCTCTCGGCGCCCCTGTAGGCAACATCACTTTTAGGCACGTGCACTGAGGGCGGAAGTATAGTTTCCTGCCCACACAGTCAGCCAAAAAAAGAAAGTTAACCCCTCGCAGGATGGCTTTGCTCGCCACGCTTCGGGCACGGTGGCTCGCTACATGGTTATATTCCCCCTCTATGCCCACTTGGATGGTAGGGAATGACGTTGGACACTGGCTGATGACGTCATGGTCAATCTACGGAAGGGGATCTAGCTGTTCCATACCCTGAGGTGATTAATACAGGAAACACAAAAGCCGTAGGTACAGTTGAGTACCCAGAGTGTGGGAGTTTGGTAGCATGCAAAAAGGTGCACAAATGCGTTGGCTCTGTTTGTACAGCGCATAGTGGACCTGATTCAGACCCATTCGCACGTAGCCTACCAATGTTTGCAATCTGCGCATGCATACAAGATGCAGTGCGCGTGCGCGAACTAGTCCATGCAATTGGGAAGCGTTCGCACCCTGTACACAGACACCCCGCAAGCATGAGTGACAGGACGAGCTGTTTGTGGGTGGTGACAGGGGGTGGTCGATGGTAATGGGGGGGGTGTTGGTGCGAACGCAGGCGTGTCTGTGCATCTGAACATCGTTTCAGGGGTGTGCATAATTAAGACACATCATCAGCGTACACGTCACATGGCTGAATTACACACTGCAGCACTCGCAGTGCTTGCGGTAGGGTATGGTCAGCCACAAGTGCTGCGTATGGGTCCGATGTTACCGATTGTTTAATACACTTCCTGGAGATGACGTATGTTACTAAGGGAAAGTGGGTGTCTTGTGTCAGGCTGGTGGGTGTCTAAAAACATACCGCGATCGCACGGCAAGACATAGTGGGTGTGCTAATGTCTTGCTAGCGTTCGCGGGATTTGCATACTTTGGCTGCTGATGGCTGCGTGCGAACGGGTCTGAATCAGGCCCAGTGTGCAATCAGAGGCACAGATTGTTACCACTGTTTGTACAGCGTGTAATAAGGTGTTGGAGCTGTTGGAACAGCCGGTGGCATTCAATGAGATACACAAAGGTGTTTCCACTGTTTCAACAGCGCGTAGCGTGCAATGAGAGTCACGGATGTGTTGGGATTGTGGGAACAGCCTGTAGCGTGCAATTAGATACACAAATGTGTTGGCACTGTGGGAACAGAGCATAGCATGCAATGAGAGGCTGTGTAGGAAATGTTTGGAGCAGTGCATAGCGTGCATACTGGCCCTGATTCAGAGCCGGACGCTCTGACAGAGCGCTCACTCTGAATCAGGGCCGACCTTCTTGTTTTTTAGAGCGGCCTCCTGGCCGCTCGCATAGCTGTGTGTGACCACCCACAGCTATAGCGAGCGGCCAGGAAGATGGTCGCGTTGGTCAAGACCACCGCGACCATCGGGCTTGCGACAAGACCCTTGTGGTAGGGTCTCATTGCCGCAAGCCCCAGAGAGATTTTGGCTCAAACAGAGCCGAAATCTCTCCCACTGACATCACTCGTGATGCCCCATGGGAACGCCATTTGGGCAGCCACTCCCCCGGCCAGCCCACCAAAGGGGGCGTGCTGTCACTCAACATCGACAGCATGCCCCCTTTGGTACGAGACCCAGAGCGACTGTTTGCCCGTCGCTATCCGGGTCTCGCGCATGCGCACGACGGAGCCGGCTCCTCCATGCGCATGCGCACTGGGCCACCATCGACCCGCTTGCGAGCGCATAGCACTCGCGAGCTGGTCTGAATCAAGCCCACTGTGCAGTGAGAGGCACGGATATGTTGGTAATGTGGGAACAGCGCATAGCGTGCAATGAAATACACGGAGTAGATGGAGTTCAAAAATAGGCAGCGAGTGTATCAGAGTACACACATGCACATAGATCATCAATGCAAACAGGTGAAATTGGCACAAGCAAATACACTGGTGCGGAGTCTAATGGTGCGGATACACGTATCAATTTAAAAGAGTGATTTGAATAATAACGATATCGTTATCATAACTAGGGGTGTGCACCGGCCACTTTTCGTGTTTTGTGTTTTGGTTTTGGATCTGGATTGGTTTTGCCAAAACCACCCTTCCGTGTTTTGGGTTCTGGGTTTTGCATTTTGGATCTGTATTTAAAAAAAAAAAAAGAATAAAAACAGCTAAAATCACAGAATGTGTTGGTTTTTCTGCTCCTATGCTATTATTAACCTCAATAACCTTAATTTCCACTCATTTCCAGTCTATTCTGAACACCTCACACCTCACAATAGTGTTTTCATGTCTAAAAGGCTATGCTAAGCGACACGAGTGGGCGGCACAAACACGTGGCCCATCTAGGAGTGGCACTGCAGTGGCAGACAGGATGGCAGTTTGAAAAACTAGGCCCCAAACAGTACATAATGCAAAGAAAAAAAAGAGGTGCAAGATGGAATTGTCCTTGGGCCCTCCCACCCACCCTTATGTTGTATAAACAGGACATGCACACTTTAACAAACCAATCATTTCAGCGCCAGGGTCTGCCACATGACTGTGGCTGAAATGATTGGTTCGTTTGGGTCCCCACAAAACAAGCTGGCAATTAATCTGTCCCTGCACAAACTGGTTCTACGGAGGCAAGATGTCATCCTCATCCTCCTCATCCACCGATTCCTCACCCTCTTCAGTGTTGTGTACATCCTCATCCTCACAGACTATTAACTCGTCCCCGCTGGAATGCACCACCACAGGTCCCTCTGTATGTTCTGGAGGCTGGTCTCCCTGGAAGAGTTGGTAATTCATTTTTATGAACATCATCTTCTCCACATTTTGTGGAAGCAGCCTCCTACGTCTTTCGCTGACAAGGTTCCCGGCTGCACTAAACACTCTTTCGGAGTACACACTGGAGGGGGGGCAACTCAGGTAAAATAGAGCCAGTTTGTACAGGGGCCTCCAAATTGCCTCTTTTTCCTGCCAGTACAGGTACGGACTGTCTGACATGCCTACTTGGATGCTGTCACCAATGTAATCCTCCACCATTCTGTCAATGGTGACAGTATCATATGCAGTGACAGTAGACATGTCAGAAATTGTTGCCAGGTCCTTCAGTCCAGACCAGATGTCCAAACTTGGTCCTGCCTGCCCTGCATCACCGCCAGCGGGTTGCTTAGGATACCTACGTTTTTTCCTGGCAGCCCCAGTTGCGGGAGAAAATGAAGAAGGAGCTGTTGACGTGTCACATTCCGCTTCAGCTGACAGTGTTTTCACCAGCAGGTCTTTGCACCTCTGCAGGCTTGTGTTGGCCAGAAAGAGAGACACCACATAGGCTTTAAACCTAGGATCGAGCACGGTGGCCAAAATGTAGTGGTCTGATTTCAACAGATTGACCACCCTGGAATCCTGGCAAAGCGAATGAAGGGCTTCATCCGCAAGTCCCACATGCCGAGCGGAATCGCTCCGTCTTAGCTCCTCCTTCACTTTCTCCAGCTGCTTCTGCAAAAGCCTGATGAGGGGAATGACCTGACTCAAGCTGGCAGAGTCTGAACTGACTTCACGTGTGGCAAGTTCGAAGGGCTGGAGAACCTTGCACAACACGGAAATCATTCTCCATTGCGCTTGAGTCAGGTGCATACCCCCTCCTTTGCCTATGTCATAGGTGGATGTATAGGCTTGAATGGCCTTTTGCTGCTCCTCCATCCTCTGAAGCATATAGAGGGTTGAGTTCCACCGCGTCACAACCTCTTGCTTCAGGTGATGGCGGGGCAGGTTCAAGAGTGTTTGCTGGCGCTCCAGTCTTCGGCACGCAGTCGCTGAATGGCGAAAGTGGGCAGAAATTTTTCAGGCCACCCAAAGTGTCTCCTGCACGCCCCTGTCGCTTTTCAGAAAATTCTGCACCACCAAGTTTATTGTGTGAGCAAAACATGGGATGTGCTGGAATTTGCCCAGATGTAATGCCCGCACAATATTGGTGGCATTGTCAGATATCACAAATCCCCTGGAGAGTCTAAGTGGGGTAAGCCACTGGGCAATGATTTCCCTCAGTTTCTCTAAGAGGTTGTCGGCGATGTGCCTCTTACTGAAACCAGTGATACACAGCGTAGCCTGCCTTGGAACGAGCTGGCGTTTCTGACATGCTGCTACTGGTGACGCTGCTGTTGTTGCTGCGTAAGGTGATACATCTACCCAGTGGGCTGTCACAGTCATATAGTCCTTAGTCTGCCCTGTTCCACTTGTCCACATGTCCGTGGTTAAGTGGACATTGGGTACAACTGCATTTTTCAGGACACTGAGGACACTTTTTCTGACGTTTCTGTACAGTCTAGGTATCGCCTGCCTAGTGAAGTGGAATCTAGACGGGATTTGGAACCGGGGACACACTACCTCCATCAATTGTCTAAATCCCACTGCACTAATGGCGGATACCGGATACACGTCTAACACCAACATAGCAGTCAAGGCCTCAGTTATACGTTTTGCTTCAGGGTGACTGCTGTCGTACTTCATCCTCCTCGCTAAGGACTGTTGGAGGGTCAATTGTTTAGTAAAAGTAGTGGTGTTCCTACTTCCTCTCTGGGATGATGAACGACTCCCAGCAGCAGCAACAGCAGCAGCGGCAGCAGTAGGCGTAGCAATGCAGGATCCTCCGGAGGAATCCCGGATAGGAGAGTCAGTCATGCCAGAGACATGGCCTGCAGGACTACTTCCGATCCTGACTAAGGAGGAAATTGACGAGGAGGGAGTTGACGGTGTGGTTTGCAGGCGCTTGGATACAACAGGACAAAAGGATTTAGGTGTCCCTGGACTGCTTACGGTCTTAGCCAAAGTTTCTGAACTTGACAGTAACTTTTTATGAATGCGCTGCAGGTGCCGTATAAGGGAGGATGTTCCTAGGTGGTTAACGTCCCTACCCCATCTTATTTCACCTTTACATATGGTACATATGGCAAGACAGTTGTTGTCCGGATTTGGATAGAAATATTGCCAGACCAAAGAGGTGGGATGTTTGGTCTTCTGCCCAGGCATGACCGTGATGGGCTTTTTAATCCCACGGACAACAAACCACATCACCATCAGAATCCTCCTCGCCAACTTCCTCCTCAGCGCCAGCTACACCAGTATCCTCATCCTGTTGTACTTCAACAGTGACATCTTCAATTTGCATATCAGCAAGTGGACTGTGGGTGCTCCTTTCAGCACTTGCAGGGGGCGTGCAAATGGTGGAAAGAGCCACCTCTTCCCATCCAGTGCTGGGAAGGTCAGGCATCGCAACCGCCACCACACTTGGACTCTCCTTGGGGATTTGTGATATCTTCTTAGAACGCACAGTTCTTCGCTGTGCTTTTGCCAGCTTAAGTCATTTGATTTTTTTAGCAGGAGGACGGCTTCCATCGTCATGTGAAGCTGAACCACTAGTCATGAACATAGGGAAAGACCTTAGCCGTTCCTTGCCACTCCGTGTCATAAATGGCATATTGGAAAGTTTACGTTTCTCTTCAGATGATTTAAATGTTTTTTTTTAAGGTCATTTTCCTGAACTTTGTCATTTGGGATTGTATGTGCCCTCTACTATGACATTGGGCATCGGCCTTGGCAGACGACGTTAATGGCATGTTATCGTCTATGTCATGACTAGTGGCAGCAGCTTCAGCACTAGGAGGAAGTGGTTCTTGATCTTTCCCTATTTTATTTTTATCGGAGAAAGTTTGGTCCTCCATTTATGTTATATTGATTTGATATATACGTGTGGCTAAGGCGCACACAAACACAGAAAATATTTTTTTATTTTTTCTGGAGATTAGTGCACTTTGTGGGTTACACCACCCTTTAAGAAATGAGCCAGCCGGCTCTTTACTTATGGGACACAGGCGCACGCTTGGCGCTGCTCCTTTGTTGATGCACGTGCAGCCACAGTGCACACAATTCACAAACACAGAATTTTTTTAAAATTTTGTTTGGCATGCACTTTGGGGGTTACAGCACCCTTTAACGGTCAAGCCAGCCGGCCCTTTACTTATGACACAGGCGCACGCTTGGCACTACTTTGTTGATGCACGTGCGGCTACTGCGCACACAATTCACAAACACAGAAAATATATATATTTTTTTGCACTTGGGGGGAGCACCCCTGATGGACAGAGCACCCCCTGGACAACACTACAGCACCCCTTTAGGACTGGGACACTGCACAGGACTTTGGAGTGGACACAGCCCCTATGGACAACTGACTGCACAACACAGTCCAGCCAGCCCCTATGTACTTTGGAGGAGTGGACACAGCCCCTATGGACAACAGCAGCATAGCGCAGCACAGCACAACACAACACAACACAACACAACACAACACAACACAACACTACACTACACTACACTACACTACACAGCCCAGCCAGCCCTAACTCCCACCCTCCCTCTTCACTGTCCACAGCCGAGTGAGAAAATGGCGCCGATGCGGGTTCCTTATATAGAATCCAAAACCCGCGAGACCCGGAAGGCGGGATGATGACGTTTTGCCTCGATTTCAGATCCGAGTCAGGCGGGAAAAGTCGAGCCTGACTCGGATCGGCCTTGGATCGGGGGGGCTCGGGGGGGTTCGGATTTCAGAAATCCGAACCCGCTCACCATTACCATAACCATTATCTTTCAAATCGTTCTTTTAAATGGTCCCTACCAACTTACCGTTGACCAGCGATATTGTCCATATGCCGAGCATGCCGGCTAACTTGCTTGATTTCGAGCAAGTTAATATTATATGGTGGAGCCGGCTCCATGCTTTATATTATGTGGCATTAAAGCCCAATTAATTATATTCATCTGTATTTCCATTATTTGATGTTTTTAATAGTGTTATATGTAATAAAATTACTAATAATTTTTTAAACCAGCAGCCGCTGTCAGCGCTCCCATTTCTTTTCTATATTTCTGATTTTGATTGCTATTACCGGTAAGTGGATTTCCAGATCCACTTGTGGGGGCAGCAGAAGTGGTATATACTTTTTTTTAGCTTAATTGGTGACATACATTGGTAGCGCCCACTTTTTTCTTTCTTTTTGTGATATAGTTAATATAAGGCCCCGCGATCGCGGATCACTATAGTTGTCGGCAAGTTGGTGGTGTGCTGGATGATCGATATTGATCATTCAGCATACTAGTGAGGGTGAGGATATCATATCGCTGGCAGATCGCTACGTGTGTACAGACCACAAGACCCCTACTGGACTTCACCAGGGATCTCTGCAAGAGTTATGGACTTTACTCAGTGAGGACCCAGGTCAAGGCCTAATTTAGTGGGATCCCCCGTGAAAGAACAGAGGGCCTGATTCAGAGGCGCTCGCAAAAAGCGAGCGCTCGCTCTGATACAGGAGCGGCCTCCTGGCTGCTCGCAGAGCTGTGGGTGACCACCCACAGCTATAGTGAGCGGCCATGATGATGCTCATGATGGTCAAGATCATCACGACCATCGGGCTTGCAACGAGACCCTTGTGGTAGGGTCTCGTTCATCGCAAGCCCCAGAGAGCTTTCGGCTCTAACAGAGCCGGAAGCTCTACACTGACATCACTCGTGATGTCAGTGGGGCCGCCCCCAAACGGCAAGCGTTCCCTCGGGAACACCTCCGTTTGGGCAGCCACCCCCCCCGACCCGCCCACCAAACGGGGCGAGCTGTCACTCAACATCGACAGCTCGTCCCCCTTTGGTGCGAGACCCGGAGCGACGGATTGGCCGTCGCTAGCCGGGTCTCACGCATGCGCACGATGGAACCGGCTCCGTCGTGCGCATTCGCTGTAGGCCACCATCGACCCGGTTGCGAGCGCTCAGTGCTTGCGACCGGGTCTGAATCAGGCCCAGAGTACTTAGCTGACATGAGGACCCTGCCTGGAAACACCACAGATGAAAATGCGGGTTAGGATGTGCTGCTGTCGAGGAGACCGGACACCGGAGTTGAAACAATACTAGAAGCAAACTATTATGGAAAATATAGATCTGAAGCAGGAGCATTTATAAAAACACAACTGATACTCAGGCACTGTAAAAATGCACTGAGCAGGTTTATATAGTGGCTGTCAGATGGGAAGGATGGAAGGAGAATGAGAGGGGGAGGGAGAACCATGGCTGCCCTCTCTAGTCATTATAAATAAATGTAGTGACCCCAGCAGAAATGTTATTATCCATCAAAACAGAAACTATGTTCACTTCTTTGTAAGCTACTATAATGACTCCTTTCTTTAGTTGTATACAATGCCATTAACATTACAGAGATGCTACCAGAGAAAGAAGCAAAGCACAGGAACAAAAATATAATTCTGGAGCAAATTCCTAGTATGGTGATTCCTCCTACACCTCCCTCTTCTGTCCATCATGTTCTTCTGTCCTCTAATGACAGTAATCTGCAGTATGGAAGGGGAGTGGTGCAGATCGAGGTGGGAGGTGCCATGAAATGTTAGCACTCACCTGACAAGAGCCTTTTCTGGAAAGAACATGGGTGGTGCTTCAAAATTGTTTATGTAATTGTTTTGTGGCAAAGGGTCCTATAGCAGAGTGTAGAGAGAGCCTTTCTGTACACACTGTTATAGAAATACACAATATATAATTGTATTTCTTTATGGCTCCATTTGATAAATCGTATAGTAAAGCTTTAGAATTGGGTTAGCGTGCATATATCATATTCTAGACAAAACGTTCATTTATAGAGTACTAAGGGCCTAATTTAGAGATGGACGCAAATGCTGTATGCTCTCCGAAAATATGTATATGTCGCAGCAACCTGGATTTGTTTTGAGACGTCCACCGGCAGACTAGCAAATCCAAGCAACTGTGTATAAAGACACAGCAGAGGATGCAGATTAGTCCATTATCAGACTTCTGAGTAACCCTATGGTCACAGAGAATGGCTGCAGGAACTGAGAAGCTAGTGCCATTTTTATTGCATACGAAATCGCAGTAGTAGGCTGAGACATGCCAAAAAAACGGTTGCAACAGGCCTGCATTTGTCTCGCCACCCCCGTTGCCACCCAAAAATGGTCCCTGCCTGTCAATGACTTTGCGAATAAATTCTCACTGCAAACGACAAATAAAAAATGCAACTTGATGCAAGCAAAGTGCGACTCAGATGCATGCGCAGATCACTGATAATCACGCAACTGCATAAACATCTGCATTGCATCCATCTCTGAATTAGGGCCTAAGACATATTTTGGCATGGAGATCTAAGACAGATAACAGGGTGGCACTGTAGCTGCACATCATGCTGAAATCAATGTGAATATATAGAAGGGCAGAACTGAATTAAGGGGGGCCCCTCTCTCAGGAGTGGGTACAGGTCCTTCTGTCTTAAGTGCCCCAGGCCCCTGAAGGCTTGGAGGATACACAGGTTTGGAGGACGGGTCCTTTGACCAGAGAAGGAGGGGAGAATAAGATATAATTAGTGGTTGAATGGGTGGGCTATGAGATCACATTACACTATCAAGGAATGAATGGAGCTTACTAATCACATAGCAGGTAGGCTTCAGGACAGCATTTACCACCCTACGACCCATTTCTAATGAGTTTGGTGTCACAACTCATAACTAGTGTTCTTAGATTTGCTCACAAAGTTTTAGTGTCTATTTATAGTGGCATGTTCTAGTATGTTCCCTGGGGCTCAAACTCATTTCCAAATTGTGATGTGTACCCCATATGGAGTTAATGTTTTATGACTATTGAATAGTGTTGCGTAAGCAACCTTTGTGGTTAGTCTTAAGAACAGTTTGAGCTTGAGTTTATACAGAATAATTCAATATTAAAATGAATAGGTATTTATATTGTTTAGTTGATTGTATTAATAAACTGCTGTTGCAATTGCAGCCTATGTAACTGAATCATGTGTTTTTATTTTGGTGTGATGGTGTCTTAATGGTATCTAGTCATGAAATCTTACATACCTTTTTCTGTCTGTAGATGCTCAGACTGATCCCTCTGCTCACCAATCTCAAATGTTGAGACCAATCACAAGTACACCAGGGAAACTGAAGACTCTTATTGAGGAGGATGAAGTTCAGGTAAGAATGTATTCTTATTAATGGGAAAACAAATATGATTGGGAAATTATCTTCAAATATTGACCAATTGTTGTACTTATGTACTAATTGTCTCTAGCACTGATATCACTAATCCTAAATTGTGGTTGAATGCATCACAATGTACTTTTGACCTATGGCACCAGTTATTGACTCCAGCTTTTTTGTTAAGTTTCTATAGACCCCTATGTGTTTTGGAACCTTAAAGTAAATTTTGGATTGATTCCAGTGGATAACTTTTGTTTCACATGCCCTCTCGCATACAAGAATCACTTATAGATTTCATGTGAGGCAGTGCTTTACTCGTAACACTTGCACTTATGTTTTGGTGTTGGAAGTATATATATATATATATATATATATATATATATATTGTAACATGACCGGATTAGGGGTCCCTCTCCTGGGGTAAATGGACTCCCTCTTCACACACACAGCAGCCGGAAAAACAGTACACCAGTCTGGGGTCTCTTACTAGCTGGTTGGTACCAGTCTTTATTGTTCAACATAAAATTAAAACAAAACATAAAAGTAAACACTAGCCCGTCTGGGCGCTAACTAGACAAGAGGTTCCCTCTCTAAAGAAATAGTGGGGCCTACTGCCTCCACCATCAACACAAGCGTATGCACAAGACTTACAGGTAGTTTTCACCAAGTGTCTCTGAGCCAGCCAGTCTGCTTGCTCTCCCAGGTATGAGACACTATCTTACAATCACACACAGCCTATATCAGCCAGTTCCAGGTGCAGACCCTAATGAGCCTGCTCACAGGCCAAGAAGGCCAAAACCTGGAGTGGCCTGTGGATGGAGCCCTCCCTCTCCTCACATCCACACCCCCAAGACAGAAACCGGCTTTTCAAAAAGCCGACACTCGTATCTGCTTCACTGCAGACTTTTCTCTTGGGGGTTTTTAGAACACTTAGGTCAAAAACCTAGGGCAAATGTACCTACCACTGACCACTTTACCAGTGTTCCTATCACATATCCCCCCCCTTTGTTTCAACCTGTGGGGCAGAACAACTGAAGCCCCCAAGCAATGAACGCGTGACAACGCGTCTGCATTGGCCAGCTGGCTTCCTGGCCAATGCAGACGCCAGGAACCATTTCGTTATTCTTGCGTTACTGTCCTTGTTTTCTGACATCCATTTCAGAGGGGCATGGTCAGTAATCAGTTTGAACTTTCTTCCCACCAAATAGTAC
The DNA here is from genome assembly GCA_031769625.1 of Taudactylus pleione. Classification (NCBI taxonomy): domain Eukaryota; kingdom Metazoa; phylum Chordata; class Amphibia; order Anura; family Myobatrachidae; genus Taudactylus; species Taudactylus pleione. The sequence continues at coordinate 12,257,802 of JAUIMM010000014.1, forward strand.
CTGAGAGTTTCTAATGCCCATTTTATGGCCAAAGCTTCCTTCTCCACTGTGGTATAGTTTCTCTCATCTATATGCAATTTCCTGCTTAGGTCAAAAATAGGGTGTTCCTCACCCTCTTTGCTTTCGGACAGGACCGCTCCGATGCCTACACCGGACGCATCAGTTTGTACCACAAACTCTTTGCCAAAGTCAGGGGTCACCAGAACAGGTTGGGTACATAAGGCTATTTTTAATTCTTGGAAAGCTTTCTCCGCTTTAGGACCACATTCCACCATGATTTTTTGTTTGCCCTTGGTAAGGTCAGTAAGTGGGACCGCAATAGTGGAAAAACTGGGTATGAACCTCCTATAGTATCCAGTGATACCTAAGAAGGCTCTCACCTGCTTCTTATTGAGGGGTTGTGGCCAGTTCTGTATTGCCTCAATCTTATTGAGCTGTGGTTTTATCAAAGCCCTGCCAATGGTGTATCCCAGATATTTTACTTCCTCCATCCCTAGACAACACTTTTTCGGGTTAGCTGTCAAACCTGCCTTAAAGATGGAGTCTAACACTGCTTGTACTCTGGGTAAGTGAGACTGCCAATCAGGACTATGTATGACCACATCATCCAGATAAGCCGCAGCATATCGTCTATGGGGTCTTAGAATCCTATCCATCATTTTTTTAAAGGTAGCAGGTGCCCCATGTAGCCCAAAGGGTAACATCTTGTAATGAAACAACCCTTCTGGTGCAGAAAAAGCTGTTTTTACTTTGGCGTTTTCGGTTAATGGCACTTGCCAATACCCTTTGGCTAGGCCCAGAGTGGTTAAATACCTTGCTGTTCCCAGCCTTTCAAGTAGTTCATCCACCCTTGGCATCGGGTAGGCATCGAATTTTGAAACACTGTTCAGCTTTCGGAAGTCATTACAAAAATGCACACTCCCATCGGGCTTTGGAATCAGCACAATGGGACTTGACCACTCACTATGTGATTCTTCAATTACACCCAGTTCTAAATTTTTTTTTTTTATTTCCCTTGACACAGACTCTCTTTGGGCTTCGGGCAACCTATAGGGCTTTAGGTTAACTTTAACCCCCAGGTCAGTGACTATGTCATGTTTGATGACCGTGGTTTTTCCTGGCAGGTCAGAAAACATTTCTGATCAAAAATTCCTTGACCGCCTGCTGTTGACTGACTGACAGGGTTTTTGCCACTGTCAATTCGGGTACCATGGGACCTGGGTTTACTGGAGGGGCTTGGACTGCTGACAGTGCTGCTCTCTCCTTATAAGGTTCACATGATATATCTGTTCTGGTTTTCTTTTCCCCGGCTGGTAAACTTTATAGTTGACCTGTTCCACTTTTTCTAAGATCTCAAAGGGCCCTTGCCACTTAGCCAACAGTTTACTTTCTACTGTGGGAACCAACACCAACACTCTGTCCCCAGGAGCAAAGTTTCTTAACCGTGCATTGCGGTTATATACCCTCTGCTGTGCTAGTTGGGCCTGTTCCAAGTGCTCCTTAACTATTGGCACTACAGCCGCAATTCTCTCTTGCATCTGGGAAACATGTTCAATCACTGTTTTATAAGGACTGGACTGCCCTTCCCCTCTTGGATGTCTCCCATATAACAAGTCGAAAGGTGAAAACTCGGTGGAGGAGTGGGGAGCCTCTCTTATGGTCAACAGCAGATAAGGCAATAAATAATCCCAATCTTTACCATCTTTATAGGCTACTTTCCTTAACATATGTTTTAAGGTCTTGTTAAACCTCTCGACCAAACCATCGGTTTGGGGGTGATAAACCGAGCTCCTTAACTGGTTAATCTTAAACAGGCGGCTCAATTCCTTCATAACTTTTGACATGAACGGGGTACCCTGGTCAGTTAGTATCTCCTTAGGTATTCCCAACCTGCTAAAAACGGACCAGCTCTCTAGCAATGGTCTTGGTTGACGTATTGCGTAGCGGTATCGCTTCCGGGTATCTGGTAGCGTAGTCCAGAATTACCAGAATATATTGATGTCCCCAGCCAGACTTCAACAAGGGTCCCACCAAGTCCATAGCTATTCTTTCAAATGGTACCTCTATAATTGGTAGTGGGAATAGAGGACTTTTGAAATGTGGTCTGGGAGCATGATACTGACATTCAGGGCAGGAGGCGCAAAAGTCAGATACGTCTTTATGGGCACCGGGCCAAAAAAACCTCTCCATGATTCGCTCAGTGGTTTTCTCTACCCCTAGGTGGCCTGCCGTTATATGACCACGGGCCAGATCTAACACCATTCTCCTGTAAGATTTGGGGACTATTAATTGTTTCATAATCTCCTCCCCTTTCTTAGTCATCTGATAAACAGATCCTGACATATTACCATGTGAGGATACGTCAAGGGACTATCAGGATGTACAGGTTTACCATTGACCACCTTGACATTCTCCCTGGCTTTCACCAGAGTAGAGTCATTTAACTGCTCTATGGCAAAGACCTCTCTTCTGACCTCTAAATCCGGCAGACAATCAATGTGCTCTACAACACTTGGGGAGCCACCATCACGCTCTGCATTCTCTAGTTCGCCAATCATACTAGAAAATGGGAATACCTCTGACTCTGCCACTACATCAGTCACCCTTTCAGACGAGGCAGGGTGATTTACCACTGTGCAAAACCGGCTTTCCCACAACTTCCAGAAGTGAGCAAAGTCTCTTCCCAATATCACATCATACATTAAGCCCTGTGCCAAACCCATAGAGACTACAGCGGAACCACATGGCGTCTCGATGTTCACTTCGGCAGTAATATAATACAGAGTATCCCCATGTATGCATGTCACACCAACAGTTTTTCCCTTATGCTTTAAAGGGTTCACCAACTCAGTTCTCAAAAGTGTAACTAGGCTACCAGAGTCTATCAGAGCCTCTACTCGGTTACCTTCCACAGTAAGTACACACATGTGTTTATCTGTCTCAGCCTGCCGGTCAGCAGTACAGGCTGGCTGTGCAAAGAAAGACCCCCTGCAGTTGTCAGAAGCAGTATCACATTGCATGGGCTCAGAGGTAAGTGAACAATTAGCTGCTATATGGCCGAAGCCACCACATCGGAAACATTGAGTCGCATTAATGTCTAGTCTTTTGCAGGGTAGGAACCTTCCTCGCCTGGCAGGCCTGTCTTCAGGCTCCCCACCCTCAGTCTTAGGCACATTCCACTGCCCAGCACCCATCTCCCCAGGAACAGTCCTACCATTGTTGATGGGAGTTCGTCGGTGCGCCATCAGGGCTCGGTGGGGCAGACTCATCAGCTCCTCAGCCGCCACGTACCTCTCCACCAGTTCGACTAACTGGTCTGCGGACTTAGGGTCGGCATGGCTCACCCACTTGTGCAAGGATGTAGGTAGGGATTGCAGATACTGGTCCATCATGACTCGTTCGATGAATTGTGGTCCTGTCAGCGTCTCAGGCTGTAGCCACTTGGTGGATAGACGGACAAGGTCGTGCATCTGTGAGCGTGGAGGTCTGTCCATTTGAAACTCCCAGCGGTGGACTCATTGGGCACGAACAAAGGTGGTGACTCCCAAGCAAATTAGGATCTCCTGTTTTAATTTCGCAATATAGTCCTTAGCATCAGCCAGGCATAAATCGTAATAGGCCTTTTGTTTCTCCCCAGACAGGAAAGGTGCCACCAGACTTGCCCATTGCTCCTTGGGCCAACTCTCCCTTTCGGCTGTTCTCTCAAATGTGGTGAGATATGCCTCCACATCATCGCCCAAAGTCATCTTTTGTAGGAAGTGACTGGCTCATATGGCGTGAGTGATGGTGGGAGGACCAGTAGTAGCATCTCCAGGGTGGACGACCAGGTGCTGTACCACCTCCTTAATATCCTGGCGGGTTTCCTCGAGGGTGACTTGTTGGTGCCTCTGGGCTGCCTCCAAGGCCATCAGTTGTACCTTGGTAGCTTCCTGCTGTACTTTATTAGTCTCCTGCTGAGCTGCTATAGCCTGAAGCAGGGCTTTTACAACGTCATCCATTTTACCTCCATGTGCTGGTTGGAAGCTAAACCTTGCCTCTGAGCATTGGTAGACGCCACCTTCAGGGATTCAATAATCATGTGTCTGCCCCTTTAAATTTGAAAGGACAGATTTTCCTTGCTGCACTTTTCAGTGTGTGCTTGCCCGCATTCTCCACCAATTGTAACACGACCGGATTAGGGGTCCCTCTCCTGGGGTAGATGGACTCCCTCTTCACACACACAGCAGCCGGAAAAATAGTACACCAGTCTGGGGTCTCGTACTAGCTGGTCGGTACCAGTCTTTATTGTTCAACATTAAAGGAAAACAAAACATAAAAGTAAACACTAGCCCGCCTGGGCGCTAACTAGACAAGAGAAAAAAGAAATAGTGGGACCTACTGCCTCCACCATCAACACAAGCGTATGCACAAGACTTACAGGTAGTTTTCACCAAGTGTCTCTGAGCCAGCCAGTCTGCTTGCTCTCCCAGGTATGAGACACTAGCTTACAATCACACACAGCCTATATCAGCCAGTTCCAGGTGCAGACCCTAATGAGCCTGCTCACAGGCCAAGAAGGCCAAAACCTGGAGTGGCCTGTGGATGGAGCCCTCCCTCTCCTCACATCCACACCCCCAGGACCCAAACCGGCTTTTCAAAAAGCCGACACTCAAATCTGCTTCACTGCAAACTTTTCTCTTGGGAGTTTTTAGAACACATAGGTCAAAAACCTAGGACAAATGTATCCACCACTGACCACTTTACCAGTGTTCCTATCACTATATATATATATATATATATTAGGGATGTGCAGGCTCGGTTCTACTCGGTTCCGTTCGGTTCTTTTTACCGGATCTTATTGGGTTTCAGCTGTCACGAGTTTTGGATAGCCAATAAGATTCGGTAAAAAGAACCGAACGGAACCGAGTAGAACCGAGCCTGCACATCCCTAATATATATACATACATACATAGCCATAACTAGACTTTTTGGTGCCCTGTACCAGAGAGAGCATTGGCGCCCCCCCCATTTTTTAAAAAGGGACATAAGTTAGCGCACCTGAAAAAGGGCCAGGGAAGAGATAGGGGAGGCCAGGAGATGCTGGGGATAAAAGAAGAGGAAGCTACAAGTGAGAATGATATTAAACAGGAAACACTGAAAGGCCCAAACAGCGCCCCCTGCCCTGCCCTAGTTACAGCCCTATATATATATATATATATATATATATATATATATACTGTATATAGATATATATATATATATATATATAATAAAAAATATATCTACTTTGGAGCTAACATTCCCTGTATTCAAAGGAAGAACTACAGTTTTTGAAAAGTAAGTGAGTGCTGAGTTTGTATGATATTTTTTATGTATATGGTGTGGTCACATACCAAGGGCACCCCAAATGGTTGATTGCCATGGATAAAGCCTGTCATATATATCACATAGACCAGAGTAAAATCCAACAGAAGTTTATTTTCTCACCACAGGCAGATATACAGGTCAGTGCAGTGTTCACAGGCAAGATGTTACAGCAGGTACACAATCTTCCCTACCACAACACAGTTCTTTTAGTGGACCCTCAGGTCCAGGATCCCTAACACTACTCACCCTTCGGGCCTATAACCTGGGTGACTAATTCACCGCCCGGATCATTGTGGATTTGCACTGACACAACTTTAAAGACCGATAACAGGTCCTGCTAATTAGCCTTGCTTTGTGGCTTACAATTGATCCCAGGAAAACCTGGACTAGATCTCATTACCATGCTGTTTATTGCTCCATCTCTGCACAAACCTGCTGCTCCTCATTAACCTCATGTGAAAGCATGCTGTCCCTTGTCAGACTATTTCCCCCTTAGCTTCAACCACCTTGATGCAGCTAAAACTTTTTCAGGCGAGCTCTCTGCCTCTCCCACCTCTATTTGCGTCATCTGACCGGGAACACAATCCTCTTCCTCCCCTTGCTTCACCATACGGTTGCTCAAAGGTTCAGGACCCACAGACCTTCTGGAAAGGGTATCAGCATTGAGGTGCTGTTTCATTGGTCTGGGCCGCAACTAGGGGGGGGCTGGAGGTGCACGTGCACCGGGTGCGCCACTGCACCCGACGTCAGTGACCTCCAGCCCGGCGCCGCAGGGAGACTCTAAGGCGGGCGCCCGCTGAGATTTTATTACAGCGGGCGCCCGGCTCTTCTCTGCAGCGCCGCCCTAGCCAGAGGCTGGAGTTCTCTCCTGAACTCCAGCTTCCGGCTCTCCCCACAGGCACTAGGGGAGAGACGTAATGACTTCTCTCCCATAGTTCCGAGGAGCGGCCGGGCAGACCTAACGGCAGCGGTCACAGGAGCGGGGTTTAAGGTAAGTATTTCTTTTTTGTGTGTGTGTGTGTGTGTAAGCGGCACTACTGTGGCATTACCAGGGGGTCTGCAGAAGCATTACCAGGAGGCACTACGGGGGCATTATCAGGGGGCACTATGTGGGCATTATCAGAGGGCACTACGGGAGCATTATCAGGGGGCACTACGGGAGCATTATCAGGGGGCTCTACGGGAGCATTATCAGGGGGCTCTACGGGAGCATTATCAGGGGGCTCTATGGGGGCATTACCAGGGGGCTCTACACGGGAATTTCCAGGGGGCTCTACAGGGGAATTTCCAGGGGGCTGTACATGGGCACTACAGGTGCATTACTAAATGGGCACTACAGGGTCATAGCTAGGGGTGTTACTACATGGGCATTACCAGGAGGCTCTACAGGGGCATTACTAGGGGGCACTACAGGGGCATTACTAAATGGGCACTACAGGGGTATTACTAAATGGGCACTACAGGGGTATTACTAAATGGGCACTACAGGGGTATTACTAAATGGGCACTACAGGGGCATTACTATTTGGGCACTACAGGGACATTACTATGGGGGCACTACAGGGACATTACTATGGGGGCACTACAGGGACATTACTATGGGAACATTACCATATGGCCACTAGTACAGGGCATTACCTCAGCAGGCATTACCATAGGTGCACTACTGAAGGGGCATTACTATGGGGGCACTGCTGCAGGGGAATTACCAGGGGGAGAGGGGCGCCAAATTACTGTCTTGCCCCGGGTGACAAAAACACTAGTTTAGGCCCTGCGTTGGTCCATGCTGTACTTCAAATTTGAATGGCTGTAAAGCCAAAAACCAGCGGTTCACACGGGCATTCAGATAATATTTTAGCGACTCAACTGCCCACTTAATCGTCAAGCACTCCTGTTCCAAATGTCGCCCCCATTTTCTGGGAGGGACGAGGCCAGGTTCTGCGTTGGTGGACACATATTACCTGGCCTTGCGAGCTGGCAGGACCCGGTCAGGCTGCAGTGAGCTTTAGCTGCCGATGGTCTTGATGGTTGCTATGGTGATCCCAGGCTGCAACCTTGGTTGCTGCACTGGGATCGCAGATGCAGCAAGGAGGTGTCTGTTTCCTACAGACACCTCCTTCTGCATTAGCATTTTAGATGGAAATAATTGCACAGCCGCTTGTGTGTGGCTCTGCAATTCCATCCATCTCTGCATAAGGCCCCAGGTGCATTTGTGTACAATTAGTGTAACTTCAGGTGGTTTTGCATGAATTTAGTATGGATCCATCATCCCGGTGTATCCAGTGCTGTTGCAGGGTGCAGATGGGGCCAGGGCCAACACCGTCTTCCTGTAAGCTGGCAAAGTTTGCCATCACGACACTGGCACCAGTCGCACATCCTCAATACAGCTCTAAGTGTGTTTGTGTGAATTTAGTATTGATCTGGGTATGTTGTGTAAATTTAGTGTGGATCTTGCTGGTTTTGTGTGTATTTAGTATGGATCCCGGTGTAATTCTGTGGATTCAGCTCTTTTCTAGACTAAAAAAACAAAAACAAAAAAACAAGAATTAAATTAATAGACTGTGCGGGGTCCAAAAGCAACATGTTTCGCGGATCACAGCCCACTTCCTTTCTTCCCTGTTGTCTGCATATTCTTTCTATAGTTATTTAGGGAGCTCCTATTTTCCACAAAGGAAAATGCAATTTTATTAACCCACAAACCTACTGTTATTACTATTATTATCCTTTATTTATATGGCACCACAAGTGTTCCGCAGCGCCTTACAGAGTACATAAAATAATAAGTGAACAAGAAACGAGTAACTTACAGTACATTACAGTGCAGGACAAGGACATGATTTATATACATAGCTGCAATAGCGATTAAAACACTCACAATAAGCAGCAGGGAGTTAGCAGTCACGTGTTAGGTGCCCTTATGAGGAGCAAGGAGTATAAGAAAGAGTAGGGAGAAGCACATGAGGGAAGAGGTCCCTGCTTGTGAGAGCTTACAGGCTACAGGGAAGGGGCAGAAAGACAGGCGTGACACAGAATGGGAAGATAGGGAGGAAAGAGCATGAACTGGGTTAGGATGAGAGCTGGAAGGCCTTGATGAAGTAGTGGGTCTTGAGAGCCCATTTGATGATTTGTAGAGAGGTGGAGAGTCTGGTAGGGAGAGGGAGAGAATTCCAAAGGCAGGGAGCAGCGCGGGCAAAATCTTGGAGGCGGGAGTGGGAGGAAGTAATCAGTTGGCAAGAGAGGCGGCATGCATTAGTTGAGCGAAGTGGACAGGCAGGAGTGTGAAGGGAGAGAAGGTCAGAAATGTAAGTGGGAGAGGATTGGGTGAGGGCTTTGTAGGCAAGTGTAAGAACCTTGAATTGGCATCTGAAGGGGAAGGGGGGCCAGTGTAGGGCTTGAAGGAGAGGGGTAGCAGATGTAGAATGTCTGGAGAAGAAAATGAGCCGAGTAGCAGCATTGAGAACCGCTTGTAGTGGAGAGAGGTAGGAGAAGGTTACAGTAGTCTAATCTGGAGATGACCAGTGAGTGGATGAGGGTTTTAGTGGCATCCTGGGTGAGGAAGGGTCTAACCCTGGAAATATTTTTTAGGTGGAAACGGCAGGACTGCATGAGGTGCTGAATTTGTGGTTTAAAGGAGAGGGAGGAGTCTAGGATAACTCCAAGACAGCGCACTTTGCCACTAGAGGAGATAGTTGTGCCATCAATAGATAATGAAATTGTGGGAAGTGAGGTAATGGTAGAGGGTGGAAAGATGATCAGCTCAATCTTAGACATGTTAAGTTTAAGAAAGAGCTGGGACATCCATGAAGAGATAGCAGAGAGACAGCTGGAGATATGGGTAAGGATTGAGGGGGAGAGGTCAGGGGTGGAAAGGTAGATCTGAGTATTATCAGCATAGAGATGATATTGGAGGTCAAAAGAATTGATGAGTTCACCTAAAGAGTATGTATATAGGGAGAATAGGAGAGGTCCAAGAACAGAACCTTGAGGAACTCTTACTGTTAGTGGAAGTGGGGGGGAAGAGGAGTCATGAGAGGCGACAGAGAGGGAATAATCAGAGAGGTAGGAGGACAGCCAGGAGAGGGGAGTACCACATAGACCAAGAGAGTGAAGGATTTGCAGGAGGAAAGGGTGGTCTACAGTGTCAAATGCAGCAGAGAGGTCAAGGAGAATGAGCAGAGAGTAGTGGCCCTTGGATTTGGCAATAAGGAGGTCATTGCATACTTTTGTGAGGGCAGTTTCAGTGGAGTGGAGAGAATGGAAGCCAAATTGAAATGAGTCAAGGAGGGAGCGGGAGGAAAGAAATGTGGTAAGGTGGTCGTAAACAATACGCTCAAGGAGTTTGGAAGCAAAAGGGAGGAGAGAGATTGGTCGGTAGTTGGAGAGTATATTAGGATCAAGGGTAGGTTTTTTAAGAATGGGAGAGACAAGGGCATGTTTGAATGCAGAAGGGACAGTGCCAGATGATAGGGAAAAATTGAGGAGGTGGGCAAGATGGGAACAGGCAGAAGGAGACAGGTAATAGATGAGACGGGAAGGGATCGCTGGTCATCTCCAGATTAGACTACTGTAACCTTCTCCTAACTGGCCTCCCTACTGGTGGAAGGAGGGGAGGACCGGATGAGGGTCATGACTTCATCTCCGGAAACAGGAGAGAAGGATGTCATTGTTGGTAAGACAGATGGGTAGGGGTGGTCAAGGAAAGGAGGGGCAGGAGTGCTGGGATTCTGATTGGAAATGACGTCCTTGCGTATGGAGTAAATTTTAGATGTAAAGTTGGTGGCAAAGTCAAGAGCAGAGAGCGAGGAGGGGAGGCGAGGAGGGGAAGGGCAGAGGAGGGAGTTGAAAGTGGCAAAGAGACGCCGGGCGTTTGAGGACTGTGAGGAGATGAGGTTCTTAAAATATAATTGTTTGCAGAAGGACAGGGCAGCACTGTAGGATGAGAGAATACATTTGAAATGGAGGAAGTCTGCCTTAGAGCGTGATTTCCTCCACTGACGCTCAGTAATTCGTGAACACTTTTGCAGGTATCTGGTGTATTTGGAATGCCAGGGTTGTGGTGTGGATCTGCGAGGGTGAATAGTTATTGCTGGAGTAACAGAGTCAAGAGCAGAAGTAAGGGTGGCATTGTACAGGGAAGTGGCTTGTTCAGGACAGGAGAGAGAAAGGATAGGTGAAAGAAAAGAGTCCAGCAGGGAGGAAAAAGCAACAGTGTCAATAGCCTCAATGTTATGCTTAGTAATGGTAGCTTTAGGAGGTAGAGGAGGGTAAGGAGAGAGGGATAAGTTAAAAGAAAGAAGGTGATGGTCAGAGAGGGGGAGATGGGAATTGGAGTAATTCGAAATACCACAATGGTGGGAAAAGACATGGTCAAATGAGTGCCCACTCACATGGGAGGGTGATGAGGCCCATTAGGCGAGACCAAATGAAGAGGTGAGGGTAAGGAGCTTAGCGGCAGAGGATTCTGTGGGAATGTCAATAGGAATGTTAAAATCACCTAGGATAATGGAGGGAAGATCTGAGGAGAAAAAGTGTTACTGTTAAGGCGCCAACCATACATTTCGTGTACACCTGGGACCAGCATAGCCAAATATATATTAAATGCACATACATTTACACAAGGGACATGCAGTCAGGGTAGGCAGAGCCTACCCTGTCATACTCCTGATATTTGATATAAAAATTATTAGAATAATACAAAGAAGATATTTATAACTTATATATATCTTCTTTGTTTATTGTAATAATTTTTATAGTTAACACTCACCAGCTTTGTGGAGCTCCCTGGGACTGCAAGGAGATGAGAGATGAGGCAGAAACAGCACAGCCTCGCTTCTGTTTAGTCAGACATTGCTTGCAGAGCTGGGGGCGGGGCCACACCACAGGCAGTAAGCTGCGCAGAAAGAGCGAATAGAGGCATGCCTCTAAGTATGGGGGGGGCGTGCTTTGAGCACTGATGGACTCCTTGGATATATCTTGTGACCACGAAGTACACTGCAGTGTTTAGAGATCGGTGCTGAGTCAGCAGCAGTTAGAGAAGACACAGTGATTCAGGTAGGATAACCAATGGACACTGAAGCTTAGTGTAATGAGGGGAAAGTTACAGTGAGTAGAGGGTGAGACAGGCTCCCAGCACTCAGATCTATCTCCATGTGTACCTCCCCAGCCGTTGACATCACCGCACATTGCTGCATTTACAAATACAGTAAATACAAATGCAGTTTTGGTGTTGGATGCCTCCACTCTGTTTTCAGCTCAGTGATAAGGTCTGTAAGGGAATCTTTTCTGTGGTTCCAATACACTCCCTAATTTGAACCTACAATTTCACTATTTTAGCTCAAGAATCAGATATGGTGTTGTAAAACAGGTACTCCAAACAGGAGCCATGAGCAAAAGGTGGGAGAGTTTTAAACCCTTCCTGTGCTCCAGTGATTATTCCAGCTGGGTCTGTGTAAATGTGAAAACCTGGAATTCCACACCTCCACTGCTAATGCAGAACGCACAGATTTCACTCCAGTCTTCCTTGGAGGGAGCTGATTCCACCAGAATGTGGGCAATTCAGGTGAGAAACATCCACTCTCACCACTGTGCAGGGGTGGATTGGGACGGAAAACCAGCCCGGGAAATTTATGGAAGCAGCCCTAATGGGGGCGTGGCTGTTGAGGAGGTGGGGGTCCATCGAGGGGGTGGGAAAAATGAAAGTTTGGAGCTGATTGGCTGGGACTTATCTTTCTGCAGTTTATACCTCTCCAAGGATTAGTGAGTAGACCCCTAAGACTTTAGACACCACCATCGATCGCACCATTGGAAACTTCAACAGCCCTATGCTAGGCGCAGATCATCCATCTAAGTATGGCCTTCAATGTGAGCGATTCAGCGTATCTATAGCTAACCCCCTGTGACATTTCTAATACACTAGTGGTGCATGCATCTGTACCTGCACTGCCACTCAGACACATGTGCAGATCAAAAACAATGCAGAAGAAAAACATAAAACACTTTGCCCCCCACAGAAAAAAAACCCCAAATTGAACCCCGACAGGAAAAAAAAAAACATTATCCCCCACAGGAAAATAATAAAAACATATAGGCCCTCACAAAAAAAAGAAACACATTGACCCCCACAGTAAAAAAAAAAAAAAAAAAAACCACACACAGTGACACCCGACAGCAAAAAAAAAACAACAACATAGCCTCCATGGAAAAGAATAAAACACATTGGCCCCCACATGAAAAGAAAAAAAAAAAACACTTTAGCCTCAACAAGAAAAAAATAAAACGCACACCAGCTCCCACAGAAAAAAACAAATACATTGGCCCCTACAGAAAACAGACATTGGCCCCCAGAGGTTAAAATACAAACACATTGTCCTCCACAAGAACAAAAATAGGGTGCGCAGTGTGCGCCCTCACCAGAACTAGCACCAGGAGCACAAATGTCAAACTCTGCCACCACTGGGGTCGGGATGGGAGTAGTAGTGGGAAGCAGGATGGGAATAGTAATAGTAGTGGGACACATGGGACAGAATGGTAGTAGTGGGAAGCAGGGGGTTGAATGGAAGTAGTAGTAATGGCAGAGCAGGTGCAGGCTTGGAGTAGTAGTGTGGGGCAGGCTGGGAGTAGTAGTTCAGAACAGGGGGCGGGACAGGAGTAATAGTGGAAAGCAGGGGGCAGGATGGGAGTAGTGGTGTAGAGCAGGGGGCCGGATGGGAAAGGGGGTGTGGAGAAGGGGGCTGTGGGGGTGTGGAGCAGGGGGCAAGATGGCAGTGGTGGTTTGGGGCAGGGGGCAGGATGGCAGTGGTGGTGTGGGGCAGGGGGCAGGATGGGGGCGGTGGTGTGGAGCAGGGGGCAGGATGGGAGTGGTGGTGTGGAGCAGAGGGCAGGATGGGAGTGGTGGTGTGGAGCAGGGGGCTGTGGTGGTGTGGAGCAGGGGGCAAGATGGCAGTGGTGGTGTGGGGCAGGGGGCAGGATGGCAGTGGTGGGGTGGAGCAGGGGGCAGGATGGGTGTGGTGGTGAAAATAAGCGTGCTGGATAGGAGTGAAAGTTGAACAAGACTCACCTCCACTCCAGGGTCATCTCAGCTCACCGGCGTCGTTTTCTCTCCACGCTGACATTGGGAGTGTGTTGCCATCTGTGTCCCGGGCTGCTCCTCTCAGTCCCAGGAACAGCTGCACACCCCGTTCTCTGCAGCCCCAACAGGATTAGATGGCCCCCCAAAAAAGAGGCCTGACGGCAGGAAACGGAGGCTAAAGGAGGGGGAGTTTGCATCTGTAGATGTGTAAGGAGGCGGGCTGCGGAGGGGCTGGAGGCAGGGCCATCAGTGTTCACGGCCCGGGCTCCGCAAAGGATTATGGGAGGAGCTGCTGCGGCTGGGCATGCGCAGCAGCTCCCCCGTCGGGCAACAGTATCACTGGGCTTCTGCACTTGAAGCTGTGCATAGTGCAGCAGCTACCCAATCGCGGCAGTGGTACTGCCGGCTTAGAGAAGACCGCGGGAAGGGGGGACACACTGCGCAGTTCAGCCGGGAGATCGGAGCTAAGCTCCGATCGCCGCAGCGCTACTGGGGAGGGAGGAGGTCATTCATTGAAGGGTGAGGGGGGTGAGCTGTGCGGCCGCCGGCCACCACGGGGACCGGCCCAGCGGGATCTGGCCCGGCGTCCTGGTGGCCCAATCCGCCCCTGCCACTGTGTATAAATGTAGGCCAGATAAAAGAGTACTACTATTCAGAAGTGCCACTATTGATCCTACTTGTCCTCATGGGTACGGCATGGTCTAGGGACAGCTTGGTGCAAGATATGTCCATCTTTGCGCCTAACAACATGCTATATATTTATTAGCATTAGTGCCTCAACATGACCCAACATATTAGTATAATAATATAAACGACAATTTTATATTATAAATACTTCTGTTAAAAATATATTAACTTACATCATGTAAGCATAAAACCGAAACTAAGAATTGCACCTACAATAAAAAAATACAGAAAGTGGTATTGTGTCATTTGTCAGTCTTCAAAACAGGAACATTATCATGGTTAAAAAAGGTAGCAATATATTAAACAATGTGAGTCTGTCTTTTAATAAGAGGCAGTTAGCAATAATGTTATGACATTTAAGACCTGGTTTGGGAAGCAGCATTGACTAGTCTCTCTGATACCTGAGCTATATAAATTATACCCATATAATACCCATCCTGATATCCTTACTTACAGGGGTATTCAATATGAAACGTTAACCTCGCCGTCGAAAATTTCGCCGCACATCAGAGCTTTTGCCAGCGAAAAAGTATCGCGCGCGCCCCCGCTTATCCCCGTATTCAATATGAAATCGTCAAAAACGGCACCCAGCGATACTTGGATTGGCGAAAACAAAGGGGAATTTTTGGAAATAATTGTAGGACCCCCCTAAACATGTCCAGACTTCGGGGATCACTATGGGTACCCCAGTTTTTGCCTGCAGAAGAACGTCTGGGTTTTTAAATAGCGCGGCAGGTGTTTTTTTTCCCGACTTTGAAGAAGTGATGCAGAAGAGCATTTAGCTTTTTTTTTTCATTTTTAAAAGTGGTCCCATCAAATTTGGGGTACATAAAAATGAGTACTGGCATATTTTTGTGTCCATAAAGTTATTTTTAAAAAATTCTGCAAAAATGCACCTGCCGCTACTTTGCGCAATGAAAAAAACGTGGGCCAGTCACACCACGTGGGAACTGTCAGTAGTCGGAGCCAATCAGCGGCCGCTCTACAGTCAGCGCGGCCGCTGATTGGCTCTCAGGACTGCCAGCTCCGTGGATGTGCCGTCAGCTGGCATTCGGGAGCTATGAGTATGCGTGGGAACACACATATTCATAGCTCGTTCGTTGCTCGTGTATTTGTTTTTTTCTTTTGCTAAGTACATGGATTACTGCGGAGACCAGCGCCAGGATAGAGGTGAGTATGATTTTTTCTTTGCAGGGCCATGTTTTTTGGAAATTCTACTTGGACAAGGGGACCGAACATCTGGTATAGGTAAGTATGTGTGAATGGGTAAGTGTGTGTAATAAACTGGACATGGTGTGTGTGTTTTGTCTTTTTTTAACTATTTATTTTACAGTGAAATTACAGGTGTTGCATGTCTGCTGGCACTTGTAGTTCCACAAGTGCAAAATGGCAGGCATGCTGGCACTTGTAGTTCCACTGTATAGTACAGCGGTGTTACATTATTTGGCCCCAATATTACCCCCATACCCACCAAGCAAGGGGTATGGGGAAGAGCCCCAGGCTTCAGCGTAAGCCTGTGGTGCTCGGGAGAGGGGGGACCCTTTTTTGGGGGGTACCCGACTGCCCCGAGATCATCGGCTTGTGCTGACCGACTTGGGGTGTAATGCTTTGGACCTGGAGCCCCGGTGATTGGGTCTCCCAGCTGCGGCATTACACCCCGGTCGGTTGGGTCTGGTGCTGGTCTTAAATATAGGGGGTACCCCACGTCTTTTTTGCCCCCTATATTTAAAACCAGCACTAGTCCCTGCAGCCTGGTGTTGGTTTCTAAAATACGGTGGAACCCTACACATTTTGTTCCTGTATTTTTAGACACCACCACTGGCTGGCAAGCCTGGGGCTGGTTTGGCTTTTGGGGGCGGACCTTATGTAATTTTTTTTGTACATTTTTTTCAACTTTTTTTTACAGGTTCAACAAAAACGGGAATTTTCGGGAAATATTCTAGGGACCCCCCTAAAGATGTGTAGACATGGGGGATCACTATGGGTACCCCCATTTTTAACTACTGAAGGGAGTCGGGGTTTCTAATAGCCGCGGCAAGTGCATAAATGCGACTTTGAAGAAAGTGATGCAGAAGAGCATTTAGAATTTTATTTTGGGAAAAATAACTATGCCCAGCAAATTTGGGGTACTTGAAAATGGGGTTCAGCATATTTTAAAGTTGCTAAAGTGACTTGAAAAAATCATGAAAAACCCACCTGCCGCAAGCAGCTGCAATGAAAAAAACACCTGGGGTATACTTGGGGACCCCCCCAGTGTCAAGTTCGCTATTTTTTAACTTTGTCCCCCCAAATTTTTTTTTTTGGCCCCCAAATTCAAAGTGCTCTTTTTGGGGTGTCCCGATATTTTTTTTTCTTTTTGACACAGATCGTTTCAAG
The DNA here is from genome assembly GCA_031769625.1 of Taudactylus pleione. Classification (NCBI taxonomy): domain Eukaryota; kingdom Metazoa; phylum Chordata; class Amphibia; order Anura; family Myobatrachidae; genus Taudactylus; species Taudactylus pleione. The sequence goes on from JAUIMM010000014.1 coordinate 12,274,279, forward strand.
GGGTCATTCTGAAGGGTGCAGGCTATTTTTTTTAAGGCTGCACCCCTAAACCCCAATTCTGCACTTTTTTTCGCCACCTATTCAGTGGTGAAAAGTTATCCCCGTTTTTTTTTTTCAAAGACTTTTCGAACCTGAATACGGTTTAAAACCAAAACCAATGAAAATGACGTCATCAGTGCGAAATTATCGCAAAAACTGACTTTTCGCTCCAAATTGAATACCCCTGATAGAGTTGGAGTTGCTGTATGAAAATTTTGTGCAAATTAAAAGTAAAAAAGGGGGCTGCACAGGAGCTTGCATGTCACTAATGAAAAGAATGATATATATCAATAAATTAGGAAATTCATACCTCACAAATATATGATTGGTATGTATGACCGATATCCTATCTGAATTAGATGGGGAAAGGGTGAGGTCCACCCAAGAGTAAAATTAGATACAATAATAAGAAGGACAGAAGAAGAATGCTCTATGGTTGAGGTACACTTCAAAAATGCTAATAAAATATAACTTTTAATAAGATAATGTTAAAAATTAATATATCACTATTGGACTATAGTAGTAGAGGTATCAATATTAGGATAATGTGAAAAATAAAATAAGGACAAATGTGATAATTTTGTGCATAAGCTACGCATTTCTCGCTGCACATTTACATCTAAAGTGTATCTACTACTGTACTAACACTGTCAAGGTGCTTAAATGAGGGGGGCGGTCTGTGCTTCACAATTGTGGTGTGGTGGTGGGGTTAGGGTGGGGGGACTGGGAGGGAGGTGGGATGAGGAAATGGTAGGTGCAGCAGTGTGAAAACAGGAGTACCTGTGCCTGTTGGTTCAAACGGAGGAATATGTGGCACACGTGCGCTCTTAAGGGTGTGTGGGAGAAAGCGAAGGTGAAAAAAGGGGGGAGGGGGAAAAAAGAGGGGGGGTTGTGGGATAGGAAGGGAGTGGAAATGTGGGGCTGTTGGGGAAATGGAAGTGTGGGTATGTGGCTGTTGTATAGATAATGTTTGTGGGTGTACGTGGGTGAATACAAATGAGGCAGACAATGGGCCCCATTTACAAACGAAGGGAAATACCAGCGGGAATTTTCGTTTAGTATCACTTTGATACAAACTCAAATTCCACTGGTATTTACTATTTAGTAATACTTACCCCTCCGGCGAGGTCCAGCGAAGTCCAGCGGCACCCTCGTCCTTGACGAGGTCCTCTGCTGGGCTGCTGGCAGCCTAACGCTGACGGGGCTCCAGGGTCATGCGCATGCGCGCCGGTCCGTCTGCGCATGTGCATGACAGGGAGAACCGACAGTGCCAGCAATGGGGCCCGCATCACTCTCGCCATCTTTTAGATGGCGAGAGCGATGCTGTACAAACAGCGGTAATTTAAGATTACCGCTGTTTACTAAATACAGCAACATGGTATAACCCCTTTAGTGAGCGCTAAAGGGGTTATATTTCGTTTGTAAATGGGGCCCAATAAGTGTAGGAGCCAACCTTTTATTGGGTAAGGCACAATGCTTCCCTAGGTAGTTCCGTTATATGGTGTGGGGATTAGCAGATAAGTATTGTAATCCTCGGTTGGGGAGTGGGTGTACCCTTTCGGGGGCTCCTTTCCGTGCGGTCCTTACTCCTGCACGTTCCCCTGCTGGACCTATGGCCTACAGTCTTACTGAACCGGGATGTGGGGTGTGAATAAAATCCAGTACTTAGTGCAGTAGCGGCGTCCTGCTCTGTCTCTGGGATCTTTGTATCTATCGGTAGGTGTGGATTGTCCTGTGGTTCTTTGCAGCTTTGGCTGTGATCCCAGGTGTTAGCCAAATGTTACGTGACACCTCCGCGAGCCTGCAGGGTGTCTGGCAGCCGTGCGCCTGTCGACGTTCTTTGGTGGTGTGATGCGATGCGGAGAGCCACATGGTGGGGTTGATCCACAGTCCCATGGAGTCAATGGGTGGTATTGGGCACAGTGATGAGGCTGCTGGGGGGGACCCAGGGTTTACCTTGCGGCTAGGTGCTGGATCCTCTGCAGCTTTTCTTTGTGGTGTGCTAATGAGTACAATGGCCAGAGTTCTGGTGGATGGTGGGGGTTGCTGATTCTCCAACGTGTTTCGGCACTGGTGCCTTCTTCAAGGAGGTGTGAGAGGATCAATGCTTCTGAGGTTCTTATGTAGTGCACTACCGTGGGTGGGGTTGTGGTCAGGTGACACACGTGGCCAATGGTGTGTTTGAAAGGTAATGCGGTGCAGGTGTGTGTAGGGACTTGATGTATGGTGATGCGGTGCAGGTGTGTGCAGGGACTAGCTGGAGTGATGAGTGTAATCAGATTAGATCAATGGTGTGTTTGAAAGGTAATGCTGTGCAGGAACTTGCTGAATGGTGATGCGGTGCAGGTGTGTGCAGAGACTTGCTGAATGGTGATGCGTTGCAGGTGTGTGCAGAGGCTTGCTGAATGGTGATGCTGTGCAGGAGCTAGCTGGAGTGATGAATGTAATCAGATTCGGCCAATGGTGTGTTTAAAAGGTGATGCGGAACAGCTGTGTGCAGGGACTAGCTGGAGTGATAAATGTAATCAGATTGGACCAATCGTGTGTTTGAAAGGTAATGCTGTGTAGGGACTTGCTGAATGGTGATGCGGTGCAGGTGTGTGCAGAGACTTGCTGAATGGTGATGCGGTGCAGGTGTGTGCAGAGACGTGCTGAATGGTGATGCGGTGCAGGTGTGTGCAGAGACGTGCTGAATGGTGATGCAGTGCAGGTGTGTGCAGGAGCTAGCTGAAGTGATAAGTGTAATCAGATTGGGCCAATGCTGTGTTTGAAAGGTAATGCTGTGCAGGGACTAGCTGGAGTGATAAATGTAATCAGATTGGGCCAATGGTGTGTTTGAAAGGTAATGCTGTGCAGGGACTTGCTGAATGGTGATGCGGTGCAGGTGTGTGTAGAGACTTGCTGAATGGTGATGCGGTGCAGGTGTGTGCAGAGACTTGCTGAATGGTGATGCGGTGCAGGTGTGTGCAGAGACTTGCTGAATGGTGATGCGGTGCAGGTGTGTGCAGAGACTAGCTGGAGTGATAAGTGTAATCAGATTGGGCCAATGGTGTCTTTAAAAGGTAATGCTGTGCAGGGAGTAGCTGGAGTGATAAATGTAACCAGATTGGGCCAATGGTGTGTTTGAAAGGTAATGTGCTGGGACTTGCTGAATGGTGATGCACTACAGGTGTGTGCAGAGACTTGCTGAATGGTGATGCGGTACAGGTGTGTGCAGGAGCTAGCTGGAGATATAAGTGTAATCAGATTGGGCCAATGGTGTGTGTGAAAGGTAATGCTGTGCAGGGACTAGCTGGAATGATAAATGTAATCAGATTGGGCCAATGGTATGTTTGAAAGGTAATGCTGTGCAGGTGTGTGCAGAGACTTGCTGAATGGTGATGCGGTGCAGGTGAATGCAGGGACTTGCTGAATGGTGATGCGGTGCAGGTGTATGCAGGGACTAGCTGGAGTGACAAGTGTAATCAGGTTAGGCCAATGGTGTGTTTGAAAGGCAATGCGGTGCAGGTGAATGCAGGAACTTGCTGAATGGTGATACGGTGCAGGTGTGTGCAGAGACTTGCTGAATAGTGATGAGGTGCAGGAGCTAGCTGGAGTGATAAGTGTAATCAGATTGGGCCAATGGTGTGTTTGAAAGGTAATGCGGCGCTGGTGTGTGCAGAGACTTGCTGAATGGTGATGCGGTGCAGGTGTGTGCAGGGACTAGCTGGAGTGATAAGTGTAATCAGATTGGCCAATATTGTGTTTGAAAGGTAATGCTGAGGAGGGACTTGCTAAATGGTGATGCAGTGCAGGAGCTAGCTGGAGTGATAAGTGTAATCAGATTGGGCCAATGGTGCGTTTGAAAGGTAATGTTGTGCAGGGACTTGCTGAATGGTGATGCGGTGCAGGTGTGTGCAGAGACTTGCTGAATGGTGATGCGGTGCAGGTGTGTGCAGGAGCTAGCTGGAGTGATAAGTGTAATCAGATTGGGCCAATGGTGCGTTTGAAAGGTAATGTTGTGCAGGGACTTGCTGAATGGTGATGCGGTACAGGTGTGTGCAGGGACTTGCTGAATGGTGATGCGGTGCAGGTGTGTGCAGGAGCTAGCTGGAGTGATAAGTGTAATCAGATTGGGCCAATGGTACGTTTGAAAGGTAATGTTGTGCAGGGACTTGCTGAATGGTGATGCGGTGCAGGTGTGTGCAGAGACTTGCTGAATGGTGATGCGGTGCAGGTGTGTGCAGGAGCTAGCTGGAGTGATAAGTGTAATCAGATTGGGCCAATGGTGCGTTTGAAAGGTAATCTTGTGCAGGGACTTGCTGCATGGTGATGCGGTGCAGGTGTGTGCAGAGACTTGCTGAATGGTGATGCGGTGCAGGTGTGTGCAGGAGCTAGCTGGAGTGATAAGTGTAATCAGATTGGGCCAATGGTGTATTTGAAAGGTAATGCGGTGCAGGTGTGTGCAGAGACTTGCTGAATGGTGATGCGGTGCAGGTGTGTGCAGGGACTAGCTGGAGAGATAAATGTAATCAGATTGGGCCAATGGTGTGTTTGAAAGGTAATGCTGTGCAGGGACTTGCTGAATGGTGATGCGGTGCAGGTGTGTGCAGAGACTTGCTGAATGGTGATGCGGTGCAGGTGTGTGCAGGAGCTAGCTGGAGAGATAAATGTAATCAGATTGGGCCAATGGTGTGTTTGAAAGGTAATGCTGTGCAGGGACTTGCTGAATGGTGATGCGGTGCAGGTGTGTGCAGAGACTTGCTGAATGGTGATGCAGTGCAGGTGTGTGCAGGGACTAGCTGGAGAGATAAATGTAATCAGATTTAGCCAATTGTGTGTTTGAAAGGTAATGTTGTGCAGGGACTTGCTGAATGGTGATGCGGTGCAAGTGTGTGCAGAGACTTGCTGAATGGTGATGCGGTGCAGAGACTTGCTGAATGGTGATGCGGTGCAGCTGTGTGCAGAGACTTGCTAAATGGTGATGCGGTGCAGGGACTAGCTGGAGTGATAAGTGTTCTCAGATTAGGACAATGGTTTGTTTGTAAGGTAATGCTGTGCAGAGACTTGCTGAATGGTGATGCGGTGCAGGTGTGTGCAGAGACTAGCTGGAGTGATAAGTGTAATCAGATTGGGCCAATGGTGTCTTTAAAAGGTAATGCTGTGCAGGGAGTAGCTGGAGTGATAAATGTAATCAGATTGGGCCAATGGTGTGTTTGAAAGGTAATGTGCTGGGACTTGCTGAATGGTGATGCACTGCAGGTGTGTGCAGAGACTTGCTGAATGGTGATGCGGTACAGGTGTGTGCAGGAGCTAGCTGGAGATATAAGTGTAATCAGATTGGGCCAATGGTGTGTGTGAAAGGTAATGCTGTGCAGGGACTAGCTGGAATGATAAATGTAATCAGATTGGGCCAATGGTATGTTTGAAAGGTAATGCTGTGCAGGTGTGTGCAGAGACTTGCTGAATGGTGATGCGGTGCAGGTGAATGCAGGGACTTGCTGAATGGTGATGCGGTGCAGGTGTATGCAGGGACTAGCTGGAGTGACAAGTGTAATCAGGTTAGGCCAATGGTGTGTTTGAAAGGCAATGCGGTGCAGGTGAATGCAGGAACTTGCTGAATGGTGATACGGTGCAGGTGTGTGCAGAGACTTGCTGAATAGTGATGAGGTGCAGGAGCTAGCTGGAGTGATAAGTGTAATCAGATTGGGCCAATGGTGTGTTTGAAAGGTAATGCGGTGCTGGTGTGTGCAGAGACTTGCTGAATGGTGATGCGGTGCAGGTGTGTGCAGGGACTAGCTGGAGTGATAAGTGTAATCAGATTGGCCAATATTGTGTTTGAAAGGTAATGCTGAGGAGGGACTTGCTAAATGGTGATGCAGTGCAGGAGCTAGCTGGAGTGATAAGTGTAATCAGATTGGGCCAATGGTGCGTTTGAAAGGTAATGTTGTGCAGGGACTTGCTGAATGGTGATGCGGTGCAGGTGTGTGCAGAGACTTGCTGAATGGTGATGCGGTGCAGGTGTGTGCAGGAGCTAGCTGGAGTGATAAGTGTAATCAGATTGGGCCAATGGTGCGTTTGAAAGGTAATGTTGTGCAGGGACTTGCGGAATGGTGATGCGGTACAGGTGTGTGCAGGGACTTGCTGAATGGTGATGCGGTGCAGGTGTGTGCAGGAGCTAGCTGGAGTGATAAGTGTAATCAGATTGGGCCAATGGTACGTTTGAAAGGTAATGTTGTGCAGGGACTTGCTGAATGGTGATGCGGTGCAGGTGTGTGCAGAGACTTGCTGAATGGTGATGCGGTGCAGGTGTGTGCAGGAGCTAGCTGGAGTGATAAGTGTAATCAGATTGGGCCAATGGTGCGTTTGAAAGGTAATCTTGTGCAGGGACTTGCTGCATGGTGATGCGGTGCAGGTGTGTGCAGAGACTTGCTGAATGGTGATGCGGTGCAGGTGTGTGCAGGAGCTAGCTGGAGTGATAAGTGTAATCAGATTGGGCCAATGGTGTATTTGAAAGGTAATGCGGTGCAGGTGTGTGCAGAGACTTGCTGAATGGTGATGCGGTGCAGGTGTGTGCAGGGACTAGCTGGAGAGATAAATGTAATCAGATTGGGCCAATGGTGTGTTTGAAAGGTAATGCTGTGCAGGGACTTGCTGAATGGTGATGCGGTGCAGGTGTGTGCAGAGACTTGCTGAATGGTGATGCGGTGCAGGTGTGTGCAGGAGCTAGCTGGAGAGATAAATGTAATCAGATTGGGCCAATGGTGTGTTTGAAAGGTAATGCTGTGCAGGGACTTGCTGAATGGTGATGCGGTGCAGGTGTGTGCAGAGACTTGCTGAATGGTGATGCAGTGCAGGTGTGTGCAGGGACTAGCTGGAGAGATAAATGTAATCAGATTTAGCCAATTGTGTGTTTGAAAGGTAATGTTGTGCAGGGACTTGCTGAATGGTGATGCGGTGCAAGTGTGTGCAGAGACTTGCTGAATGGTGATGCGGTGCAGAGACTTGCTGAATGGTGATGCGGTGCAGCTGTGTGCAGAGACTTGCTAAATGGTGATGCGGTGCAGGGACTAGCTGGAGTGATAAGTGTTCTCAGATTAGGACAATGGTTTGTTTGTAAGGTAATGCTGTGCAGAGACTTGCTGAATGGTGATGCGGTGCAGGTGTGTGCAGAGACTAGCTGGAGTGATAAGTGTAATCAGATTGGGCCAATGGTGTCTTTAAAAGGTAATGCTGTGCAGGGAGTAGCTGGAGTGATAAATGTAATCAGATTGGGCCAATGGTGTGTTTGAAAGGTAATGTGCTGGGACTTGCTGAATGGTGATGCACTGCAGGTGTGTGCAGAGACTTGCTGAATGGTGATGCGGTACAGGTGTGTGCAGGAGCTAGCTGGAGATATAAGTGTAATCAGATTGGGCCAATGGTGTGTGTGAAAGGTAATGCTGTGCAGGGACTAGCTGGAATGATAAATGTAATCAGATTGGGCCAATGGTATGTTTGAAAGGTAATGCTGTGCAGGTGTGTGCAGAGACTTGCTGAATGGTGATGCGGTGCAGGTGAATGCAGGAACTTGCTGAATGGTGATACGGTGCAGGTGTGTGCAGAGACTTGCTGAATAGTGATGAGGTGCAGGAGCTAGCTGGAGTGATAAGTGTAATCAGATTGGGCCAATGGTGTGTCTGAAAGGTAATGCGGTGCTGGTGTGTGCAGAGACTTGCTGAATGGTGATGCGGTGCAGGTGTGTGCAGGGACTAGCTGGAGTGATAAGTGTAATCAGATTGGCCAATAGTGTGTTTGAAAGGTAATGCTGAGGAGGGACTTGCTAAATCGTGATGCAGTGCAGGAGCTAGCTGGAGTGATAAGTGTAATCAGATTGGGCCAATGGTACGTTTGAAAGGTAATGTTGTGCAGGGACTTGCTGAATGGTGATGCGGTGCAGGTGTGTGCAGAGACTTGCTGAATGGTGATGCGGTGCAGGTGTGTGCAGGAGCTAGCTGGAGTGATAAGTGTAATCAGATTGGGCCAATGGTGTATTTGAAAGGTAATGCGGTGCAGGTGTGTGCAGAGACTTGCTGAATGGTGATGCGGTGCAGGTGTGTGCAGGGACTATCTGGAGAGATAAATGTAATCAGATTGGGCCAATGGTGTGTTTGAAAGGTAATGCTGTGCAGGGACTTGCTGAATGGTGATGCGGTGCAAATGTGCAGAGACTTGCTGAATGGTGATGCGGTGCAGGTGTGTGCAGGAGCTAGCTGGAGAGATAAATGTAATCAGATTGGGCCAATGGTGTGTTTGAAAGTAATGCTGTGCAGGGACTTGCTGAATGGTGATGCGGTGCAGGTGTGTGCAGAGACTTGCTGAATGGTGATGCGGTGCAGGTGTGTGCAGGGACTAGCTGGAGAGATAAATGTAATCAGATTTAGCCAATTGTGTGTTTCAAAGGTAATGTTGTGCAGGGACTTGCTGAATGGTGATGCGGTGCAGGTGTGTGCAGAGACTTGCTGAATGGTGATGCGGTGCAGAGACTTGCTGAATGGTGATGCGGTGCAGGTGTGTGCAGAGACTTGCTAAATGGTGATGCGGTGCAGGTGTGTGCAGTGACTAGCTGGAGTGATAAGTTTTCTCAGATTAGGACAATGGTTTGTTTGTAAGGTAATGCTGTGCAGAGACTTGCTGAATGGTGATGCGGTGCTGGTGTGTGCAGAGACTTGCTGAATGGTGATGCGGTGCAGGTGTGTGCAGGAGCTAGCTGGAGTGATAAGTGTAATCAGATTGGGCCAATGGTGTGTTTGAAAGGTAATGCGGTGCAGGTGTGTGCAGAGACTTGCTGAATGGTGATGCGGTGCTGGTGTGTGCAGGGACTAGCTGGAGTGATATGTGTAATCAGGTTAGGCCAATTTTGTGTTTGAAAGGCAATGCGGTGCAGGTGAATGCAGGGACTTGCTGAATGATGATGCGGTGCAGGTGTATGCAGGGACTAGCTGGAGAGATAAGTGTAATCAGATTAGGCCAAGTGTTTGTTTGTAAGGTAATGCTGTGCAGAGACTTGCTGAATGGTGATGCGGTGCAGATGTGTGCAGAGACTTGCTGAATGGTGATGCGGTGCAGGTGTGTGCAGGAGCTAGCTGGAGTGATAAGTGTAATCAGATTGTGCCAATGGTGTGTTTGAAAGGTAATGCTGTGTAGGGACTTGCTGAATGGTGATGCGGTGCAGGTGTGTGCAGAGACTTGCTGAATGGTGATGCGGTGCAGGTATGTGCAGAGACTTGCTGAATGGTGATGCGTTGTAGGTGTGCAGAGACTAGCTGGAGTGATAAGTGTAATCAGATTGGGCCAATGGTGTGTTAAAAAGGTAATGCTGTGCAGGGAGTAGCTGGAGTGATAAATTTAATCAGATTGGGCCAATGGTGTGTTTGAAAGGTAATGTGCAGGGACTTGCTGAATGGTGATGCGCTGCAGGTGTGTGCAGAGACTTGCTGAATGGTGATGCTGTACAAGTGTGTGCAGAGACTTGCTAAATGGTGATGCGGTGCAGGTGTGTGCAGGGACTAGCTGGAGTGACAAGTGTAATCAGGTTAGGCCAATGGTGTGTTTGAAAGGCAATGCGGTGCAGGTGTGTGCAGAGACTTGCTGAATAGTGATGCGGTGCAGGAGCTAGCTGGAGTGATAAGTGTTATCAGATTGGGCCAATGGTGTGTTTGAAAGGTAATGCGGTGCAGGTGTGTGCAGGGACTTGCTGAATGGTGATGCGGTGCAGGTGTGTGCAGGAGCTAGCTGGAGATATAAGTGTAATCAGATTGGGCCAATGGTGTGTTTGAAAGGTAATGCGGTGCAGGGACTAGCTGGAGTGATAAGTGTAATCAGATTGGGCCAATGGTGTGTTTGAAAGGTAATGCTGTGCAGGGACTTGCTGAATGGTGATGCGGTGCAGGTGTGTGCAGAGACTTGCTGAATGGTGATACGGTGCAGAGACTTGCTGAATGGTGATGCGGTGCAGGTGTGTGCAGAGACTTGCTGAATGGTGATGCGGTGCAGGTGTGTGCAGGAGCTAGCTGAAGTGATAAGTGTAATCAGATTGGGCCAATGATGTGTTTGAAAGGTAATGCTGTGCAGGGAGTAGCTGGAGTGATAAATGTAATCAGATTGCGCCAATGGTGTTTTTGAAAGGTAATGTGCAGGGACTTGCTAAATGGTGATGCGGTGCAGGGACTAGCTGAATGGTGATGAGGTGCAGGTGTGTGCATGAACTAGCTGGAGTGATAAGTGTAATCAGATTGGCCAATAGTGTGTTTGAAAGGTAATGCTGAGGAGGGACTTGCTGAATGGTGATGCAGTGCAGGTGTGTGCAGGAGCTAGCTGGAGTGATCAGTGTAATCAGATTGGGCCAATGGTGCGTTTGAAAGGTAATGTTGTGCAGGGACTTGCTGAATGGTGATGCGGTGCAGGTGTGTGCAGAGACTTGCTGAATGGTGATGCAGTGCAGGTGTGTGCAGGAGCTAGCTGGAGTGATAAGTGTAATCAGATTGGGCCAATGGTGCGTTTGAAAGGTAATGTTGTGCAGGGACTTGCTGAATGGTGATGCATTGCAGGTGTGTGCAGGGACTTGCTCAATGGTGATGCGGTGCAGGAGTGTGCAGGAGCTAGCTGGAGTGATAAGTGTAATCAGATTGGGCCAATGGTGCGTTTGAAAGGTAATGTTGTGCAGGGACTTGCTGAATGGTGATGCGGTGCAGGTGTGTGCAGAGACTTGCTGAATGGTGATGCGGTGCAGGTGTGTGCAGGAGCTAGCTGGAGTGATAAGTGTAATCAGATTGGGCCAATGGTGCGTTTGAAAGGTAATGTTGTGCAGGGTCTTGCTGCATGGTGATGCGGTGCAGGCGTGTGCAGAGACTTGCTGAATGGTGATGCGGTGCAGGTGTGTGCAGGAGCTAGCTGGAGTGATAAGTGTAATCAGATTGGGCCAATGGTGTATTTGAAAGGTAATGCGGTGCAGGTGTGTGCAGAGACTTGCTGAATGGTGATGCGGTGCAGGTGTGTGCAGGGACTAGCTGGAGAGATAAATGTAATCAGATTGGGCCAATGGTGTGTTTGAAAGGTAATGCTGTGCAGGGACTTGCTGAATGGTGATGCGGTGCAGGTGTGTGCAGAGACTTGCTGAATGGTGATGCGGTGCAGGTGTGTGCAGGAGCTAGCTGGAGAGATAAATGTAATCAGATTGGGCCAATGGTGTGTTTGAAAGGTAATGCTGTGCAGGGACTTGCTGAATGGTGATGCGGTGCAGGTGTGTGCAGAGACTTGCTGAATGGTGATGCGGTGCAGGTGTGTGCAGGGACTAGCTGGAGAGATAAATGTAATCAGATTGGGCCAATTGTGTGTTTGAAAGGTAATGTTGTGCAGGGACTTGCTGAATGGTGATGCGGTGCAGGTGTCTGCAGAGACTTGCTGAATGGTGATGCGGTGCAGAGACTTGCTGAATGGTGATGCGGTGCAGGTGTGTGCAGAGACTTGCTAAATGGTGATGCGGTGCATGTGTGTGCAGAGACTTGCTGAATGGTGATGCGGTGCAGGTGTGTGCAGGGACTTGCTGAATGGTGCTGCGGTGCAGGTGTGTGCATGAACTAGCTGGAGAGATAAGTGTAATCAGATTGGGCCAATTGTGTGTTTGAAAGGTAATGTTGTGCAGGGACTTGCTGAATGGTGATGCGGTGCAGGTGTGTGCAGAGACTTGCTGAATGGTGATGCGGTGCAGGTGTGTGCAGAGACTTGCTGAATGGTGATGCGGTGCAGGTGTGTGCAGGAGCTAGCTGGAGATATAAGTGTAATCAGATTGGGCCAATGGTGTGTTTGAAAGGTAATGCTGTGCAGGTGTGTGCAGAGACTTGCTGAATGGTGATGCGGTGCAGGTGTGTGCAGGGACTAGCTGGAGAAATAAATGTAATCAGATTGGGCCAATGGTTTGTATGTAAGGTAATGCTGTGCAGAGACTTGCTGAATGGTGATGCGGTGCAGGTGTGTGCAGAGACTTGCTGAATGGTGATGCGGTGCAGGTGTGTGCAGGAGCTAGCTGGAGATATAAGTGTAATCAGATTGGGCCAATGGTGTGTTTGAAAGGTAATGCTGTGAAGGGACTAGATAGAGTGATAAGTGGAATCAGATTGGGCCAATGGTGTGTTTGAAAGGTAATGCTGTGCATGGACTTGCTGAATGGTGATGCGGTGCAGGTGTGTACAGAGACTTGCTGAATTGTGATGCGGTGCAGGTGTGTGCAGAGATTTGCTGAATGGTGATGCGGTGCAGGTGTGTGCAGGGACTAGCTGGAGAGATAAATGTAATCAGATTGGGCCAATGGTGTGTTTGAAATGTAATGCTGTGCAGGGACTTGCTGAATGGTGATGCGGTGCAGGTGTGTGCAGAGACTTGCTGAATGGTGATGCGGTGCAGGTGTGTGTAGGAGCTAGCTGGAGAGATAAATGTAATCAGATTGGGCCAATGGTGTGTTTGAAAGGTAATGCTGTGCAGGGACTTGCTGAATGGTGATGCGGTGCAGGTGTGTGCAGAGACTTGCTGAATGGTGATGCAGTGCAGGTGTGTGCAGGGACTAGCTGGAGAGATAAATGTAATCAGATTGGGCCAATTGTGTGTTTGAAAGGTAATGTTGTGCAGGGACTTGCTGAATGGTGATGCGGTGCAGGTGTGTGCAGAGACTTGCTGAATGGTGATGCGGTGCAGAGACTTGCTGAATGGTGATGCGGTGCAGGTGTGTGCAGGGACTAGCTGGAGTGATAAGTGTACTCAGATTAGGACAATGGTTTGTTTGTAAGGTAATGCTGTGCAGAGACTTGCTGAATGGTGATGCGGTGCAGGTGTGTGCAGAGACTTGCTGAATGGTGATGCGGTGCAGGTGTGTGCAGGAGCTAGTTGGAGTGATAAGTGTAATCAGATTGGGCCAATGGTGTGTTTGAAAGGTAATGCGGTGCAGGTGTGTGCAGAGACTTGCTGAATGGTGATGCGGTGCAGGTGTGTGCAGGGACTAGCTGGAGTGATATGTGTAATCAGGTTAGGCCAATTTTGTGATTGAAAGGCAATGCGGTGCAAGTCAATGCAGGGACTTGCTGAAAGGTGATGCGGTGCAGGTGAATGCAGGGACTTGCTGAATGATGATGCGGTGCAGGTGTGTGCAGGGACTAGCTGGAGAGATAAGTGTAATCAGATTAGGCCAAGTGTTTGTTTGTAAGGTAATGCTGTGCAGAGACTTGCTGAATGGTGATGCGGTGCAGATGTGTGCAGAGACTTGCTGAATGGTGATGCGGTGCAGGTGTGTGCAGGAGCTAGCTGGAGTGATAAGTGTAATCTGATTGGGCCAATGGTGTGTTTGAAAGGTAATGCTGTGCAGGGACTTGCTGAATGGTGATGCGGTGCAGGTGTGTGCAGAGACTTGCTGAATGGTGATGCGGTGCAGGTATGTGCAGAGACTTGCTGAATGGTGATGCGTTGCAGGTGTGCAGAGACTAGCTGGAGTGATAAGTGTAATCAGATTGGGCCAATGGTATGTTTGAAAGGTAATGCTCTGCAGGGACTTGCTGAATGGTGATGCGGTGCAGGTGTGTGTAGAGACTTGCTGACTGGTGATGCGGTATAGGTTGTGTGCAGGAGCTAGCTGGAGATATAAGTGTAATCAGATTGGGCCAATGGTGTGATTGAAAGGTAATGCTGTGCAGGGACTAGTTGGAATGATAAATGTAATCAGATTGGGCCAATGGTATGTTTGAAAGGTAATACTGTGCAGGTGTGTGCAGAGACTTGCTGAATGGTGATGCGGTACAGGTGTGTGCAGAGACTTGCTAAATGGTGATGCAGTGCAGGTGTGTGCAGGGACTAGCTGGAGTGATAAGTGTAATCAGGTTAGGCCAGTGGTGTGTTTGAAAGGCAATGCGGTGCAGGTGAATGCAGGGACTTGCTGAATGGTGATGCGGAGCAGGTGAATGCAGGGACTTGCTGAATGGTGATGCGGTGCAGGTGTGTGCAGGGACTAGCTGGAGTGACAAGTGTAATCAGGTTAGGCCAATGGTGTGTTTGAAAGGCAATGCGGTGCAGGTGTGTGCAGAGACTTGCTGAATAGTGATGCGGTGCAGGAGCTAGCTGGAGTGATAAGTGTTATCAGATTGGGCCAATGGTGTATTTGAAAGGTAATGCGGTGCAGGTGTGTGCAGAGACTTGCTGAATAGTGATGCTGTGCAGGGTCTAGCTGGAGTGATAAGTGTAATCAGATTGGGCCAATGGTGTGTTTGAAAGGTAATGCTGTGCAGGGACTTGCTGAATGGTGATGCGGTGCAGGTGTGTGCAGAGACTTGCTGAATGGTGATACGGTGCAGAGACTTGCTGAATGGTGATGCGGTGCAGGTGTGTGCAGAGACTTGCTGAATGGTGATGCGGTGCAGGTGTGTGCAGGAGCTAGCTGGAGTGATAAGTGTAATCAGATTGGGCCAATGATGTGTTTGACAGGTAATGCTGTGCAGGGAGTAGCTGGAGTGATAAATGTAATCAGATTGCGCCAATGGTGTTTTTGAAAGGTTATGTGCAGGGACTAGTTGAATGGTGATGTGGTGCAGGTGTGTGCAGGAGCTAGCTGGAGTGATAAGTGTAATCAGATTGGGCCAATGGTGCGTTTGAAAGGTAATGTTGTGCAGGGACTTGCTGAATGGTGATGCGGTGCAGGTGTGTGCAGGGACTTGCTGAATGGTGATGCGGTGCAGGTGTGTGCAGGAGCTAGCTGGAGTGATAAGTGTAATCAGATTCGGCCAATGGTGCGTTTGAAAGGTAATGTTGTGCAGGGACTTGCTGAATGGTGATGCGGTGCAGGTGTGTGCAGAGACTTGCTGAATGGTGATGCGGTGCAGGTGTGTGCAGGAGCTAGCTGGAGTGATAAGTGTTATCAGATTGGGCCAATGGTGCGTTTGAAAGGTAATGTTGTGCAGGGTCTTGCTGCATGGTGATGCGGTGCAGGTGTGTGCAGAGACTTGCTGAATGGTGATGCGGTGCAGGTGTGTGCAGGAGCTAGCTGGAGTGATAAGTGTCATCAGATTAGGCCAATGGTGTATTTGAAAGGTAATGCGGTGCAGGTGTGTGCAGAGACTTGCTGAATGGTGATGCGGTGCAGGTGTGTGCAGGGACTAACTGGAGAGATAAATGTAATCAGATTGGGCCAATGGTGTGTTTGAAAGGTAATGCTGTGCAGGGACTTGCTGAATGGTGATGCGGTGCAGGTGTGTGCAGAGACTTGCTGAATGGTGATGCGGTGCAGGTGTGTGCAGGAGCTAGCTGGAGAGATAAATGTAATCAGATTGGGCCAATGGTGTGTTTGAAAGGTAATGCTGTGCAGTGACTTGCTGAATGGTGATGCGGTGCAGGTGTGTGCAGAGACTTGCTGAATGGTGATGCGGTGCAGGTGTGTGCAGGGACTAGCTGGAGAGATAAATGTAATCAGATTGGGCCAATTGTGTGTTTGAAAGGTAATGTTGTGCAGGGACTTGCTGAATGGTGATGCGGTGCAGGTGTGTGCAGAGACTTGCTGAATGGTGATGCGGTGCAGAGACTTGCTGAATGGTGATGCGGTGCAGGTGTGTGCAGAGACTTGCTAAATGGTGATGCGGTGCATGTGTGTGCAGAGACTTGCTGAATGGTGATGCGGTGCAGGTGTGTGCAGAGACTTGCTGAATGGTGATGCGGTGCAGGTGTGTGCAGGAGCTAGCTGGAGATATAAGTGTAATCAGATTGGGCCAATGGTGTGTTTGAAAGGTAATGCGGTGCTGGTGTGTGCAGAGACTTGCTGAATGGTGATGTGGTGCAGGTGTGTGCAGGGACTAGCTGGAGAAATAAATGTAATCAGATTGGGCCAATGGTGTGTTTGAAAGGTAATGCTGTGCAAGGACTTGCTGAATGGTGCTGCGGTGCAGGTGTGTGCATGAACTAGCTGGAGAGATAAGTGTAATCAGATTGGGCCAATTGTGTGTTTGAAAGGTAATGTTGTGCAGGGACTTGCTGAATGGTGATGCGGTGCAGGTGTGTGCAGAGACTTGCTGAATGGTGATGCGGTGCAGGTGTGTGCAGAGACTTGCTGAATGGTGATGCGGTGCAGGTGTGTGCAGGAGCTAGCTGGAGCTATAAGTGTAATCAGATTGGGCCAATGGTGTGTTTGAAAGGTAATGCGGTGCAGGTGTGTGCAGAGACTTGCTGAATGGTGATGCGGTCCAGGTGTGTGCAGGGACTAGCTGGAGAAATAAATGTAATTAGATTGGGCCAATGGTGTGTTTGAAAGGTAATGCTGTGCAGGGACTTGCTGAATGGTTCTGCGGTGCAGGTGTGTGCAGGGACTAGCTGGAGTGATACGTGTAATCAGATTGGGCCAATGGTGTGTTTGAAAGGTAATGCTGTGCAGGGAGTTGCTGAAGTGATAAATGTAATCAGATTGGGCCAATGCTGTGTTTGAAAGTTAATGCTGTGCAGCGACTTGCTGAATGGTGATGCAGTGCAGGTGTGTGCAGAGACTTGCTGAATAGTGATGCAGTGCAGGTGTGTGCAGGAGCTAGCTGCAGTGATAAGTGTAATTAGATTGGGCCAATGGTGTGTTTGAAAGGTAATGCTGTGCAGGCGTGTGCAGGGACTAGCTGGAGTGATAAATGTAATCAGATTGGACCAATGGTGTGTTTGAAAGGTAATATGGTGCAGGTGTGTGCAGGGACTAGCTGGAGTGATAAATGTTATCAGATTGGACCAATGGTGTGTTTGAAAGGTAATACGGTGTAGGTGAATACAGGGACTTGCTGAATGGTGATGCGGTGCAGGTGAATGCTGGGACTTGCTGAATGGTGATGCTGTGTAGATTTGTGTAGGGACTATCTGCAGTGACAAGTGTAATCAGGTTAGGCCAATGGTGTGTTTGAAAGGCAATTCGGTGCAGGTTAATGCAGGGACTTGCTGAATGGTGATGCGGTACAGGTGTGTGCAGGGACTAGCTGGAGTGATGTGTAATTAGATTAGGCCAATGGTTTGTTTGTAATGTAATGCTGTGCAGAGACTTGCTGAATGGTGATGCGGTACAGGTGTGTGCAGAGACTTGCTGAATGGTGATGCGGTGTAGGTGTGTGCAGGGACTAGCTGGAGAGATAAGTGTAATCAGATTGGGCCAATGGTGTGTTTGAAAGGTAATGTGCAGGGACTTGCTGAATGGTGATGCGGTGCAGGTGTGTGCAGGGACTTGCTGAATGGTGATGCGGTGCAGGTGTGTGCAGGGACTTGCTGAATGGTGATGCGGTGCAGGTGTGTGCAGTTTCTAGCTGAATGGTGATGCGGTGCACATGTTAGCATGAACTAGCTGGAGTGATCAGAGTAATCAGATTGGGCCAATGGTGTGTTTGAAAGGTAATGCGGTGCAGGTGTGTGCAGAGACTTGCTGAATGGTGATGCGGTGCAGGTGTGTGAAGGGACTAGCTGGAGAGATAAGTGTAATCAGATTGGGCAAATGGTGTGTTTGAAAGGTAATGCTGTGCAGGGACTTGCTGAATGGTGATGCGGTGCAGGTGTGTGCAGAGACTTGCTGAATGGTGATGTGGTGTAGGTGTGTGCAGGAGCTAGCTGGAGTGATAAGTGTCATCAGATTGGGCCAATGGTGTGTTTGAAAGGTAATGCTGTGCAGGTGTGTGCAGGGTCTAGCTGGAGTGATAAATGTAATCATATTGGGCCAATGGTATGTTTGAAAGGTAATGCGGTGCAGGTGTGTGCAGAGACTTGCTGAATGGTGGTGCGGTGCAGGTGTGTGTAGAGACTTGCTGAATGGTGATGCGGTGCAGGTGTGTGCAGGGAGTAGCTGGAGTGATAAATGTAATCAGATTGGTCCAATGGTGTGTTTGAAAGGTAATGATGTGCAGGGACTTGCTGAATGGGGATGCGGTGCAGGTGTGTGCAGGGACTAGCTGGAGTGATAAATGTAATCAGATTGGGCTAATGGTGTGTTTGAAAAGTAATGCGGTGCAGGTGTGTGCAGAGAGTTGGTGAATGGTGATGCGGTGCAGGTGTGTGTGCAGGTGTGTGCAGGGACTAGCTGGAGTGATCAGTGTAATCAGATTAGGCCAATGGTTTGTTTGTAAGGTACTGCGGTGCAGGTGTGTGCAGAGACTTGCTGAATGGGGATGCGGTGCAGGTGTGTGCAGGGACTAGCTTGAGAGATAAGTGTAATCAGATTGGGCTAATGGCGTGTTTGAAAGGTAATGCTTTGCAGGGACTTGCTGAATGGTGATGCGGTGCTGGTGTGTGCAGAGACTTGCTGAATGGTGATGCGGTGCAGTTATGTGCAGAGACTTGCTGAATGGTGATGCGGTGCAGGTGTGTGCAGGGACTAGCTGGAGTGATAAGTGTAATCAGATTAAGCCAATGGTTT
The DNA here is from genome assembly GCA_031769625.1 of Taudactylus pleione. Lineage (NCBI taxonomy): Eukaryota > Metazoa > Chordata > Amphibia > Anura > Myobatrachidae > Taudactylus > Taudactylus pleione. Next base: position 12,292,730 of record JAUIMM010000014.1, read on the forward strand.
GTTTGTAAGGTAATGCGGTGCAGGTGTGTGCAGGGACTAGTAATGATAAGTGTAATCAGATTCAGTACTTGTGTGGGTCGTTATGGAGTGGGTCAGGTGTGTACCTGTCATTACCCCTCATGACCACCACACCTCGCCTCTACCTGCAAACATCCCCCCCGCACTAACACCCATCTATCCGTCCCACACACACTAAACACATACACTCCATACTGACCCACACAAGTACTTAATCTGATTACACTTATCACTCCTGCTAGTCCCTGCACACACCTGCACCACATCACCATTCAGTAAGTCCCTGCACCGCATTACCTTTCAAACACACCATTGGCCTGACCTGATTACACTTATCACTCCAACTAGTCCCTGCGCACACCTGCACCGCATCACCATTCAGCTAGTCCCTGCACACACCTGCACCTCATTACCTTTCACACACCATTGGCCACGTGAGTCACCTGACCACAACTCCACCCCCGGAAGTGCACTACATAAGAACCTCAGAAGCATTGATCCTCTCACACTTCCTTGAAGAAGGCACCAGTGCCGAAACACGTTGGAGAATCAGCAACCCCCACCATCCACCAGAACTCTGGCCATTGTACTCATTACCACACCACAAAGAATGGCTGCAGAGGATCCAGCACCTAGCCGCAAGGCAGACCCTGGGTACCCCCCACCAGCCTCATCACTGTGCCCAGTACCACCCATTGACTCCACGGGACCATGAATCAACCCCACCACACGGCTCTCCGCATCGCATCACACCACCAAAGAACGTCGACAGGCGCACGGCTGCCAGACACCCTGCAGGCTCGCGGAGGTGTCACGTAACATTTGGCTAACACCTGGGATCACAGCCAAAGCTGCAAAGAACCACAGGACAATCCACACCTACCGGTAGGTACAAAGATCCCAGAGACAGAGCGGGACGCCGCTACTGCACTAAGTACTGGATTTTATTCACACCCCACATCCCGGTTCAGTAAGACTGTAGACCATAGGTACAGCAGGGGAACATACAGGAGTAAGGACCGTATGGAAAGGAGCCCCCTGAAAGGGTACACCCACTCCCCAACCAAGGATCACAATACTTATCTGCTAATCCCCACACCATATAACGGAACTACCTAGGGAAGCATTGTGCCTTACCCAATAAAAGGTTGGCTCCTACACTTATTGTCTGCCTCAGTTGTATTCACCCACGTACACCCACATACATTATCTATACAACAGCCACATACCCACACTTCTATTTCCCCAACAGCCCCTCATTTCCACTCCCTTCTTATCCCACAACCCCCCTTCTTTTTCCCCCCTCCCCCCCCTTTTTTCACCTTCCCTTTCTCCCACACACACTCCCTTAGGAGCGCACGTGTACCACATATTCCTCCATTTGAAACAACAGGCACAAGTACTCCTATTTTCACGCTGCTGCACCTACCATTTCCTCATCCCACCTCCCTCCCAGTCCCCCCACCCTAACCCCACCACCACACCACAATTGTGAAGCGCAGACCGCCCCCCTCATTTAAGCACCTTGACAGTGTTAGTACAGTAGTAGATACTACAGTCGCATTACCTTATTTGTACACAATATAATAATATATAATGAACATAGCTGTATGTAGTGTACATATAAACGAGAATAGTATCTTGACTGTTACAGAGATGCCTGTATACAATATGTAAACATCTACTTCTGCAGACACTTTAGATGTAAATGTGCAGCGAGAAATGCGTAGCTTATGCACAAAATTACCACATTTGTCCTTATTTTATTTTTCACATTATCCTAATGAGTATTGATACCTCTACTACTATAGTCCAATAGTGATATATTAATTTTTAACATTATCTTATTAAAAGTTATATTTTATTAGCATTTTTGAAGTGTACCTCAACCATAGAGCATTCTTCTTCTGTCCTTCTTATTATTGTATCTAATTTTACTCTTGGGTGGACTTCACCCTTTCCCCATCTAATTCAGATAGGATATCGGTCATACATACCAATCATGTATTTCTGAGGTATGAATTTCCTAATCTATTGATATATATATATATATATATATATATATATATATATATATATATATCATTCTTTTCATTAGTGACATGCAAGCTCCTGTGCAACCCCCTTTTTTACTTTTAATTTGCACAAAATGATCATACAGCAACTCCAACTCTAAGGATATCAGGATGGGTATTATATGGGTATAATTTATATAGCTCAGGTATCAGAGACTAGTCAATGCTGCTTCCCAAACCAGGTCTTAAATGTCATAACATAGTTGCTAACTGCCTCTTATTAAAAGACAGACTCACATTGTTTAATATATTGCTACCTTTTGTAACCATGATAATGTTCCTGTTTTGAAGACTGACAAATGACACAATACCACTTTCTGTATTTTTTATTGTAGGTGCAATTCTTAGTTTCGGTTTTATGCTTACATGATGTAAGTTAATATATTTTTAACAGAAGTATTTATAATATAAAATTGTCGTTTATATTATTATACTAATATGTTGAGGCACTAATGCTAATAAATATATAGCATGTTGTTAGGCGCAAAGATGGACATATCTTGCACCAAGCTGTCCCTAGACCATGCCGTACCCATGAGGACAAGTAGGATCAATAGTGGCACTTCTGAATAGTAGTACTCTTTTATCTGGCCTACATTTATACACAGTGGTGACAGTGGTTGTCTCTCACCTGAATTGCCCACATTCTGGTGGAATCAGCTCCCTCCAAGGGAGGCTGGATTGAAACCTGTGCGTTCTGCATTAGCAGTGGAGGTGTGGCATTTCCTATCCCACAACCCCCCCTTTTTTTCACCTTCTTTTTCTCCCATATACACACCCTTAGGAGCGCACGTGTACCACATATTCCTCTGTCAAGGTGCTTCACTACTAGGGACTCCAAAGCCGGGCCCATTTTATATCCTGGGATTCCGTGATTACTGGATTCTAATCCTGTTACTGGATTCCAATTGTGATTCATTTTGATTCATTTTGAGATTTCGCATTGTGATTAAACTTGTATAGCTGACATAGTACAAGCAAGAGCTGTTATTATTTATCTAGTTCTGAGTATGTTTGTGACATATACTTAGCAGTTCAATATACTGCACTATATGAGCTCAGCTAACTACTGTTGCCCTGTGCTGCTTGGTCTTGCAGTATGCTTCTTTGCTGTATTCTATGGCTTCTCTCTCTCACTCCCCTCCCCATTTGTGTATCGCTGTCTGGCCCTTGTTGTCGCCTTTGTAACAGTACTTTGGCTGCAGTCTCTTTCTAGCCTGTGTACTTGATACTGTAATACTGGTGGTCAGATTTACCGTAGAAGTGGGATATAAGGTTCCATGGTCACCTCCTGTTATCAATCTCGGCATCCAGCTGCAGTATCATCACTTCTGCTGTAGTGGCTTCTCCAATTCCTAGCCGCTGGGGCCTTCAAATTGCTGATCCCTGCTGCTTAGCCGGATAGTCCTCTACTCACAATGAGTATGGCGCAGCTGAGAGTCACCCTGCTCCAGCAGGTACACCCACAGCGCACCGCGGATTGCTCCTGAGGGAGCATATACTCTTTGGCTGAGTATCTTTTGCTGGGCCCTCTTCACAGAGAAAGGTCTGCGGTTGGCAGGCTGGCAGGATCTCTTGACTCCTGTGTCTAGCTCTGCATACATCCTGCCACTCAGACGAGGAACTCCACTGAACACGGGCAGCACGTATCATGTAATGGTTAGCATCACTGCCTCACAGCACTGAGGTCTTGGGTTTGATTCCCTCTGCGGCTCTAAAGGTGCCCACACATATACCGATGTGCTCACGATACGATTTTATGGCCAATTTCCTCATGAACTTTCACGGGAGCTCCCTTGCCGTTGTGATCACGATTTGGAGTTAAAAATGTCCAATCTGACTAAAGATCCATCTTGCAGCCAATGCATTGTATCCCAGATTGGCTAACCTGCCCTACAGCACGGCAGATCAGAATATGCGATGTACGACGAGCGGGGACGCACATCGACATCGTGCCCGTTAGTATAAACTCACAATTTGTACCTTTTTTACCAGATTCGTCGTCACGATACGTCGAAATCGGCCAAATCGTGTAAAATGTCGCTATGTGTGTGGGCACCTTAACTGTGTGGAGATTGTATACTCTCTCTGTGCTTGTCTGAGTTTCCTCCCACACTCAAAAAATATAATGGTAGGTTATTGGTTACCAAGAAAAAAATTATAACCCTACTGTGTATGTGTGTGTACATATGGTAGGGAACATAGATTGCAAGTTCCGCTGGGGCAGGGACTGATGTGAATATTCTCTGTAAAGCGTTGCAGAATATGTGTGCACTATATAAATAACTGGTAATAAAAAAATGTATGTATACAGTACACAGTTGTATGCCTGATGTACATCTGGCACAGATTCTACTGTTTTTTAATTGGGCACATCTAACAAAGATTCTGCATATGCTTCCTATGAATACCATACTTCACTATCTTGAAATGAACAGCTGGCTTTGCATCTCCTATCCCGTTTAATTTATTATTGAGCTGTGAGCTCAATGCCACAGTCAGCACACTTCAACATCACTTAGCATATATGTTTGCATAACATATGTTCCTGGACCATTTCTTCCCCAATAGTGGTATGGTAGAGTTTGCATGGTCACCATGTGATCTAGATCACCAATTTGTGGTTCTGCAAAGAATGTCAAGTGCAGATGTGTCCTCATTCACTATTGCTCAAGTCAAGCCAAAAAGCCCCTCTTGGTGCACCAGGTCCCAGCTAGTTTTCACTGATCAATTTGATGTGCAGCTGAGCCTGAATCTGTGTAAGACAGTCTCCAATGCGAGTGGGTGTGGCCAATCCTTACGCCAAGTTCTGTTGTGCTTCATCTGTGACTTACTGTAGTGCATGTTTAAAACTAATTCCTGTGCAGTTAGTCGCAGCCCAGCATTTCTAGTACAGTTAAGTGACTACTTGCTGCATCTGCAATGTGAATAAGACACAAAATGTAAAGAAAACTATAGAACGCAACACCTCTCAGAGGATCTCATTCACGCCAGGCATCATTCGCCATGTGGCGTATAGGCGCTAGGTACTGTATATGGGGACACATCTGTATCATGGCTGAGCGTTATTCAGTAAGGTAACAGATTTGATTTGTACAGATGGAACATAGGGCCTGATTCAGAGTCGGACGCTATTTGCGCTCGCTCGTTCTGAAAAAGGGGCCGGCTATTTAAATTGAGCGCTCGCTCTTTGCGGTCCGTTGACGCCTCTATGTCTGAACGAGCGAACGAAACATGCGCTCGCTATTTTTTTAAAAACGCCCCCTGGCCGCTCGCATCCTACGTCATCTCCGCTATTTATTAGATTAATCGAGTACATCGAAAGGCGTCTGAACTGCTAGCAGTGCTTGTGGTTGGATTTTCCTACCGCAATCATGCAAGCAGTTCAGGCTAAAAGACAACCAAGTGACGTGGTCGATGACGCTGCTTTGTTAATTATGCACACCCTTAAAACGCCCGTTTTGACCGTTTGGCACGCCTGCGTTCGGATCTCCACTCCCCGTTTTCAAGCACCTTCCCCTGTTACCACCCACAAACGCCTCATTCTGTCACTCAAATTAGCAGGCATTCACTATTTTGCGAGCACACAATTTCCGACCGCAATGACTGGTTCGCGTATGCGTATTACAACCCATGCGCATGCGCAGTTGTGCGAACATTGCTCAGAGCGAACAAGCGGCCGCTTACGAGCGGCTCTGAATCCGGCCCATACTTCATTGCATGCAGTTTCTCAATCCTCATTTACTTTAATGGAACATGTTTAATCATGATATTTTAACGGGAAGCAATCGGGAAGCCGACTGCCTAAATACCGGCAGCCGGCTTCCCGACTGTCTTATCCCGGCATGGATGAAATGCCGGGCGTCTAAATGTAGACGCCCGCATTTCCCCGACGCCGGGAGACCGGCGCCCGGCATCACGATCGTAGTGATGCCGGGCGCCGTGAGCGGACAGCCGCGGGGGAGAGGGTTTGGTTTAGGGCTCCCGGGGGGGACTTAGGGTTAGGCACCCCCCCGGGAGGGTTAGGGTTAGGCTAGGGGTAGGGAGGGTTAGGGTTAGGCTAGGGGGAGGGAGGGTTAGGGTTAGGCACCCATGGGGGGGACTTAGGTTTAGGCAGCGGGGAAGGGGGTGGTTAGGGTTAGGCACTTAGAGGGGGGATTAGGGTTAGGCACTTGGGGGGGAAGTTAGGGTTAGGCACCCTAAGGAGGGTTAGGGGGGTTAGGTTAGGTTAGTCTATACTTACCTATCCACGATCAGGATTTCCAGCGCTGTCGGGCTTCCGCTGCTTCGCACTCTGCTCCTGTCGGGCTGCCGCTGACGGGAATCGAACCGCCGGCCATGTGGCCGGCGGTATATCATACCCATTACATTTTAATTACTGTAATTAGGAGCCAAGTGATATCAAAGTCAATATTGGCCAATTGCTTTAATGTACCAGAAGGTATGGCCAGAAAAAAAGCACAATGTCTGATAAGCCAATAATAATCAATGACGTAATTCCTGGGCATGCTGATAAATGTATTCTACATATCCCATCATTTTCCAACCTTGTTAACAGGCCTGAAAAGAAAGAATAGCAACTACAGTAGGCGCTGTGTATATATAAAACTCTAGTATTTAAATGAAAATAACTTAATAGTGCAACTAAGTAGCTGCCATGTTAATGGAAAAACACCTAAAAAAAATCTCCTAACTGCACATATAAATATTTGATTAACCAACGTTATAAAAATAGGTTTGTGGCGCTATAATATGGGGAGAAAACGACACAATGTTAAATATCTATAACATCTTTGAAAAAGAATCTATCCCAGATTGGAAACAGTCTCTTATAGATCATTGTTCATGGTTTGCTGACTTCAATGACTTTGACTGATTCATATATATACAGTTTCAAGTTTAAAGAATTAGTATCTCACACCGAATGCTCAATTTAAGCTTAATTGTTTTAGTAGATCTGTTATTTCCGTTTTTTTTGAATAGTTCATATAATTACAGTGTGCTATAATGTGCAGGCATATCTCACGTAATCACTTTTATCTATGGGAGTGATTCAGAGATGTACGCTAATGCAATCGCAACTTCATTCTCTCACGGATCGCAGTTGCTAAAATATGTTAATGCCTTCCAAAGTCTAGCCGGGCATAGATACGCCTGCTACTGCCTTCTCATATTCATCCAATGACGCGCAACAGCGCAAACATTGGTACCATCAATGCACATCATGCAGTCACGCAGCGTGTAAGTGAAGTCTGACCTGTTGCAAATACTGCGTCTCTCCTGACACACATGTTGTGAAGGCGATCACAATGGCTAATTTAGGCATGCCCATGAACGGTCAGACACGCCTATGTTTTTCTAACCACCCCTCTCAGTTACCACAAACAAATGTCACTCACTTTCTGATCGGTTACTATGTACGAAAGTGAATGCAATGCAATTTCTGTGCGTGCTCAGTGCAGCTTTCGTCCATGCACAATAGCAATCAGTCGCTCCATTATCAGCTTTGCGAAAATCTCTCAATCTGGCCCTATGTCTTTTTCTAGCCAGTTGCGTATAGTACATTAAATGCAATCTGTCGCCCTTCTCCACATCTGGATTTGTGTTCTTTAGTTCTGTACATTCTTCAATATACAACCACATTCTAACAGATTCACTGTGGTACTTCACATTTCATTTTTATAGCTTTAATAAAAATGTTTTTCATGAAATGTTCCTTGGTTTATTGAGTATGTTGTACACATAAAAAGCAGAACATTAAGCATCATTCTTCAGACAGTTCTGTGCCTTGTTAATTTACTGGCCCTGAATCTCCTATGCAATATCTCCTTCCAGATGTTTATGGAAGGCTCCTCCGCACTAACAGTCCCATCTGTGAGATGCACAGACCCAAACGACTTGAAAAATGATGAACCCTCACCATATAAGGAGGAAGATACAGAACCAGTACTTTCAAATGAAGAGAAAATTCTGTTAGGTATGTATGAAGGGCCTGAATATGGAACTGACCTGTACTTTAACCCCTTGATGACCACCAAGAGATGAACATCATGATAGGCTGGGCTTCACAGCATCAGGTTTAAAGTTGTGACACAGGTCCCAATGTAATTAGGCAAATAGTAACAGCCACCGGTCAGAATGAAAAGGCTGCTTATCACTATCATTGGACAGTGATGGTCTGACAAACTAATGTTTGCATTGTCATCAGGGAGCGTAACTATAGCGTGTGCTGTTGCTATGGGGCCTGAAGCCTTTTTAAGCGCCACATCCCCTGCATTCAGGTGTATAACCTAAAAGTTTCTCTAAAAAAAATTGCTATGGGCTGACAAAGTCATAGTTACGCCCCTGATTGTCATTGAGCCCTTTGACAAAAGCATAAAAACATGTATTTTGCGAGTATGCGTTTTGTAAGCCATCTACATTTGTTATGATGTATAAATATTGCGCTGTCAATGTACAGAGCTGGGTATTAACATGTATCCTTGTAAGAGTTGGACTTAGGCACTTACAATTATTCATTTGGAAAATGTGTATAAAGCCTTAAATATGCTCGTCCTCCCTTCACACATTTAGTACATTTATACAATCTGGACTAAGGGTAAATCCCTGTTTCTTTATGTAAGTGTGAATGATCTCTGATTTCTGTCTCCCGCAGCTCATTGTTTTCATGGAGCTGAGAGATAATACTGTTACATATTGAAAACTACTGTATATATTGTTTCTTCTTTTTTACATTTTTTTTCCTAAATCTTTCTTCCTAGGCCGTATCTTTCCAAGGTGCCTGTATCTCTAAAGTTTGTTTTGAGTCGTTTGTTTTGAGTCGTTTGTTTTGAGTCGTTTGTTTTGAGTCGTTTGTTTTGAGTCGTTTGTTTTGTATTTTTATAGTAAAAATAAAATCATGAAATAAAACAGTTATAGATGTGTTTAGTGAATGAAGGGGACATTTATGGAAACAGTTCTCTACATGTAGCTATGAGGGAAAGGTGCTGTGGTTAGATACTTTCTTTCAGTTTTCAAATTGCTCTAGAAAAATTACAGAACATTTTTTTTTTAGCAGAAAAACTAACATGTTAATGGTATAACATATTGTAATAAAAATGTGATAAAAAATCTGTTAAAATGTTGGTCTATTTGTAGTTAACTTGTACAACAGAGAAGATATAGATGATGACATGTGTACATTGTCCTCTGTTCTGTTGGAAAAACTGGAGCAGATGGTTGAACTGCTGGCTCGGTATATAGACACAGACATATTACTGGATACAGAGACAAGGTGAGTCACCCAGACAAGTTACTTGTGTTGATTATACCTACAATATACAGTATGTACTATGGGCCTGATTCAGACCGGTCGCAAGTGCTGAGAGCTCGCAACCGGGTCGATGGTGGCCCAGGGCGCATGCGCACGACGGAGCCAGCTCCGTCGTGCGTATGCGCGAGACCCGGATAGCAACGGGCAAACCGTCACTCCGGGCCTCACACCAAAGGGGGCGTGCTGTCGATGTTGAGTGACAGCACGTCCCCTTTGGTGTGCGGGCCGGGGGGGTGGCTGCCCAAATGGAGGCGTTCCCATGTGAACGCCTACCGTTTGGGGCCGGCCCCACTGACATCGCAAGTGATGTCAGTGGAGAGATTTCGGCTCTGTTAGAGCCGAAATCTCTCTGGGGCTTGCCACAAGGGTCTCGTCGCAAGCCCGATTGTCGCGATGGTCTTGACCATCGCGACCATCTTCCTGGCCGCTCGTTATAGCTGTGGGTGGTCACCCACAGCTATGCGAGCGGCCAGGAGGCCGTTCAAAAAAAAAAAAAAAGACCGGCCCTGATTCAGAGCAAGCAAGTGCTCTGTCAGAGCGTCCGGCTCTGAATCAGGGCCTATGAACCACACTAAAGGATGGGATTACAATATATATGGTTATTTTGACAAATGCTCTGTTCATAACATAACAAATCAATGGTACGTGAATCTGTGGCATTTAAATATAATAAATATAATAATCTAGATATACTGTATTTTGACTCCTATCACTAAGTAACAGATGAAGATCCTCGTACATATAGTGCTGGTAAATGTAACTTGATTTGGTAAAACAAAAAATTATGCAAATTCTCCCACTGGGAGACAGACATTATGGAGTGGTCACTTGAGGACACTCTGATAGGAATAAATGGGCCCTCTCTGATTGGTCAGAGCATGGCTTGTCCTTCAGCTCTGACCAATTAGAAAGGCCCCGTTTATTCCTATGAAATTTTCCACGAGTGACCTCTCATCGGGCTCCTGGAGGGAGAAGTTATGTCAATTTTTTCGTTTCCTATATGAACTGATGAGAAAATACCCCTTAGTATTATATTATGTGAACAAAAAATGGGTAAAAAAGGGATCTAATCGTTTTTTAGTTCAATAAATATGTTATGACATATTATGACATAAGGTGTGTCCATCCTGTTTTTAATATTTCCTTTATATCAGTGTGGCCTACCTGTTAGGGCATGTTGGCATTTTTGGTTTTCCAAGTGCTGGCATGCCTTGACGCCCTACAAATGAGCCATGACAGGTCTTGCTGGGTCCTGTAGAGTGCCAGCAAAGGACTAGGGCTGGTTGTACCCAGGAGTGGAGGGACATGCAAATTTGTTTTCTTGTTCCCACTCCCTTGGGGAAACCATCCCTTGTGCCAACTGGCCACACACTATGGGTCTCCCCTTTATGGTTTTACCAGCCCCCACTGGTCAAGCCTACTGCTGTTAGTGAAAAATCAGGGGGGACCCCATGCTTTGCCCCCCCAATAGTTACACTACCATCATAGGCTTAAAATCCTAGGGTTGGTTACCAATTTGGGACTATTGTTTTCTTTTGTTTGGGCTTTTTTTCTATTCTTTATACAAAGCAGCATTAAATTATGAGAACAAATTGGGTGCTGGGAGAAGAAGTGGCGCTACACTTCCAAGATTTCTGCCCTTTTGCACTATTAAGACCAATCCCTGAAGGTCTAAGTAATGGGTACCAAGTAATACAATATAAAGATGTGTGCAAAGGTGAGGCGATATCTCTTAAATCACAGGTGACAGTTTAAAACCAAGAGAAATACTTATCTTAAACTATCTCATATGTTGCTCATTTGGTTGATATTGTCACCTTTTCACATCAATTCAAGTCGTTCATATAGATATGTAAGAAAAACATATAATCCATTGTGTGTTACCCTTCACAAATCTCTGAAATATACACAGTTGCAAAACAACCTAATCTAACTTGCTATTACTGACCATACACAGTCCTATGGTATTAATTGTTCATACAATCAATCTCTTATAATTTAATGGGAGCAGGCAAACATTGTGTGATTAATCACAATGTCCACACCCCACTGATTGGTAATAGAATCTTGTGAGATGAGTCTTTTACATATATTTCTTCTTGAGGTATGTGCTCTGTGTATGTGCACTGTCACCTGTGATTTAAGAGATATCGCCTCACCTTTGCACACATCTTTATACAGCATTAAATTATGTTTGTATGGCTAATTTTTATCCTCAGATACAGCACCTTTTAAGAAATCATGTGGCTTAGGACCTGATTCAGAGGAGCACACGGTGCCGGTGTTTGCGCAGTTGAGCAATGTTTTGCTGCTGCGCAAAATGTCTAAAAAAACCCTTACTGCACAAGCGAGAAACAATCTGTGTGGTGGCATATGCATTTGTGCATGACATCGCTATGACTTGAGATGGTGTCTGCGAGTAGAGCCGTAATTGGACTTTTTGGTGCCCTGGGCCAGAAAGAGCATTCGTCACTACCCACGATTTTTCAAATAGGGACATAAGACGTGCGCCTGAAAAAGGGAGTGGCCTCATGGGGAAAGGCCATGATGAATCTGATTTGTCCAGTATGATGATGAAGGGGTACTGATCCCTTTGTACCACTGCTATCCAGGTGTCACTGCCAAATACAGTGTGAATCCAATGGCTACAGTGATGACAAACAAAAATTATGCAGTATAACTCACCAGCCCTAGATGTAGGCGAGCGCTGGTGAAGCTGCAACAGGATTTGTCCATCAGAACGGCTGTGCACAAGCCTGGAGCCGGCAGTGTAGATCACTAACTGAAGCTATAGCAAAAGTGCTACTTATAGTGTATATGCAGCAAATATCAGTGGCGGGGAGGTCAATGTATGTACCCTGCTCCGGCAGCTGAACTCACCAGCAAATGTACTCATGTTGTGCTTGTAACACCTAGGTCGGGAATCAGTGGTTGTGTTCAGAGTTGCCATCAGAAATTGTGGGGTAGATAGCTCCATGTGTAAGGTGTCTGACTGCCATGAGAGAGGTGATAGGTTTGAGTCCTGGGTATGACAGTATTTTGAAATGTGTGTGTTAAATAAAAGAGGATATGACTGAAGGTGCTTGGGGAGGTTGCCAGATGGAGTGGGAATCAGCCATGGAGGAGATAGGGGCGGTCAGGAGATGCCGGGGATAAAAGAGAAGGAAGCTAAAAGTTAGAATGATTATAAACAGAAAATGAACAGGCCCTGAATAGTACCCCCTGCCCTGTAGTGCCCTGTGCAGTGGCACATGTCGCACCATCCTAGTTACGGCCCTGTCTGCGATCCATGGTATTCTCAGGGTGGAGACTGGGAGGTGACCTAAAGTGTCTTGGGCGTGTTTCAGTATGCGGTTGCATTCTCTTTGGCAGCACTGCAGCCACAAAAACCATATTTTGAGAAAGTAACAAGGGAGGCTGTGCACTAGACAGGGGCTGCTCAAGGAGTCGATGTTGTGACCAATGGTGTGTCCATGGTGGAGTAATAGGATCCACCAGTGCAATTGAGCATTGTACACATATGCAAGGTGGGCATTGCAGGGTTAGCTCAGTCCACCGCACACAAGAGGATTGCTCAGGCTGACATTTGTATATTTTCGCACTTGCGAATGCATAAGAGATCGCAGTCACGCATGAACTGGGTGCACTTCTCAATCAGACCATAATCATCAGTCAAAATAAAGTGACGTATATCCTGTACTGACCTTTTCTGGATGTCAATTAGCCACTGATACTCTGGTCCTAGGCTATGCATAACACAACCTTTACTGCTTCATATAGAGATTCAGGTAGCAGATTCCCTTCAAAACCAGTTAACATTGATAACCAGTGCCTTAACTAGCCAGCACTGTGCCCTGTGCTGGCCACACCCTCTGATAGGATGACACCATGACATCACGCCGAGAGGGCAGGGCTGCCAGCTTGGGAAGTACTGCACTGCACGGAGCATCGGCCCAGAGGCTGTACAGACTGCAGGGTGCCTGCCTGTAACATCCAAAGGATGGTCTGGGCGGCACTGCAGCGATCCTGGCTGCAGGGTGCCGTTACTAGCACCCAGATAACCAGAAGCAAGGGCTGTGGGACCGCGATGGTGCTGCCCAAAGAGCCTTGCGCTCTGTGCGACGGCAGCACTTGCACCAAACATTTCTTTAGAGTAAGCTGTTAGGTGGCCGTATAGTTTCACAAAGTATTTCTGAAAAAAAAGCCTCCTGGTTGTTCCCGATCTTACCACTCTCTGTTTATTGGTGCTAATGAATCAGTAACAAAAACCACTGTTACTAAGGGGTCTATGTACTAAGCCTTGGAGAGAGAGAGAAAATGCCAACCATTCAGCTCCTCACTGACACTTTACAGGCTGTGTTTGAAAAAAGACAATTAGGAGCTGATTGGTTGGTACTTTCCATCAACTGTATCTCTCTCCATGGCTTAGTTCATAGACCCATAAGCGGCAGCTACTATACATTACAGTTACTGACAGTTGGTCTGAACTCTGACCCCTCCCTCTAGTGTCAGTCATGTCAGGCAGAGATCAGACACCTACTGAGCAAGTACGTCCGTACATTCCATTCTAACTTCTTATACAGTATACTAGTAAAATGGACCTGGCATATGCCGGGTCCCCTCATATATACATATACACCCTTTGGCAAATATAGAAATGTGCAGTTTTCTAACAATACATTATTCTGATCTAATACAGTCCCTATGGAGGTATATACAATGTGAATTTATGTTGGAGGCTGCTTCCCACCACATCTGTCGACCACATTGTTATCTACATTTGAAGAAAATTTGCTCCATTACTTTTTATTCTGCTATTTATTCAGCTATATTGTTATATATTACATTTAAAGCATAATCAAATTAAAATTTTAAAGGTCATAATTTCAATATCATGTTATATTGTTGCAGATCAATGTTTAATTTATAATGTTACTGAACATATGTTCAGGTTCAGTTAAGGTTGTTGCTCAGCAAATGTTCTTCAATGCTGGAAGAAAATAAAAATTTAATTTTTAATTGTTACTTTATGGCAATTTGTTTTGTCTCTAATCCCGTAGGGATCACAACCCCTATGAAGAGGGGTACTCAGAATTCTTAGTGATGAACCAGCAGACAGAAAAGTACATCTCTGTATACATGCAGGCTTTGTTCCTTAGACGAATGCCTTGCAAAGAGGCCCTCTCCATTCTTCAAAGGTAACACATTTTGCAAACACAGGAAAGCCTTTGTGTGTTGGATATTTGGAGTTATGTACAGTAAAAGTAATACATTTATGTCACATAAAATTTTCAAAAATGTAGATATGAAATATTGGTACATATGACTGTAGGTGGAGATACCTCCTTTTAATGTCTTAGTATATGACATCATCATTAAGCTGCAGCAATGATTTAGTGCTTATTTTTCCTTATTATTTTAAACTTTCTGATTAACAGAAATGAAAGATCAAGTAGTTGCAAAATGTTCTTTAATTATATATAGCACCTCCCTATTTCTTAGTTTTAGGTGTCCGTCAAAGCAAGACCATTTTGCCTAGTCCTTGCTTGTGTTTTCAAGTTTTTTTCAAATGTTTTCATGGTCTATTTTATGTATTTTATTTTTGGATTGACTATGGGGGTAATTCAGAGGTGGACACAGTAGCTGCTACTGCATCTGTATGGTAATGCCACGGCCAATGGGCATCCTTTTGAGATGCTTACCAGATGCGTCCGAGTTCAGAATATGTACACTCAAAGGCGCCCCATCAATTGGACATCGGACTTTCGAGCACATGATCCACATGTGTCAGTGAAACTGCGTCTTCCGAAGCAGTCCCTGTCACCGACACCCCCCCACCGATATGCCCACCGCTGTTAGCCACCGATTAATTTACATATGCATTAATATTGTCCATACTTGTACAAATTAGGCTCCAGAGAATGTGCAGTGCGTAAACGTTACATTCACAAAACTGACATGTGTTCAACTCTGCTTAAGCCACGTAGTCAAAGAGGGGTATTCAATATGAAATGTAAACTTCGCTGTCGAAGTTTACGTTTCATATCGGAGTTTTTACCTGCGTTAAAGTATCGGGCGTGCGCCCGCTTATCCCCGTATTCAATATGAAATTAACAAAAACGGGAGACTCCAAAGTTGGATTTGCATAAAGTTACAAATTTTTCCTTAAAAAAATTGTAGGACCCCCCTAAGGTTGTAAAAACATGGGGGATCACTATGGGTACCCCCGTTTTAGCCTGTAATTGAAAGTCGGGG
The DNA here is from genome assembly GCA_031769625.1 of Taudactylus pleione. Taxonomy (NCBI): domain Eukaryota; kingdom Metazoa; phylum Chordata; class Amphibia; order Anura; family Myobatrachidae; genus Taudactylus; species Taudactylus pleione. The sequence goes on from JAUIMM010000014.1 coordinate 12,308,390, forward strand.
ATTTAAATAGCCACAGCAGGTGTTTTTTCCCGACATTGAAGAAGTGATGCAGATGAGCACTTAGGTTATTTTTTTCGTTTTTTTAAGTGGTCCCATCAAATTTTTGGTACATGAAAATGGGTACTAGCATATTTTGATGTCCCTAAAGTAAGTTTTTAAAAATTCTGCAATTGTGCACCTGCCGCTATAAATCTATTCTAGAAAACATCTACCGCATACATGCAGAATAGCCCTGAACCTATTTCCCTATTGTTAAACAATTTTTTCCCATTTTTTTTTTTTCACCCCAATTTTTAAATAAATTTTTTTGGGGTGTCCCTATTTTTTTTTTAAACTTTTTTTGACACAGTTCTTTTTTAAATGTCATTCCCAGGGGTGCAGGCTATTTTTTTTAAGCCTGCAACCCTAAACCCCAATTCTGCACTTTTTTCGACACCTATTCAATGGTGAAAACTTATCCCCATTTTTTTTCAAAGACTTTTCGAACCTGAATACGGTGTAAAACCAAAACCAGCGAAAATGGCTTCATCAGTGCGAAATTATCGCAAAAACGGACTTTTCGCTCCAAATTGTTTTTTATCAAAGACTTTTCGAACCTGCGATAAGTCTTTGAAATTGAATACGGTGTAAAAGTCAAAACCTGCGATAATGACATCAAAAGTGCGATATTAACGCAAAAACTATGTTTTCGCTCCCATATTGAATACCCCTATTAGAGTAGGAAATGTTCACCATGTTAGTAATACAAAGTTCTAGTTCTCTGTCCATAAGCATTATGATACTGCTGTTGCACATTATATCTTTGTGCATAAAGCACTAGTATATTATGTTATACAGAGCTGCACATTCATGGGTATACATACAATGACACTGAAGTAGAAGGTAAATGTTGCTGTGACCCAGAAAGTTTATAATCTAATAAACTTCAGAAATTGAAAACATTACATGATTTACTAATGGAGTTTGTTTGGCTTTGCTAGTTTTCGAATATAAAAAATAATGAACTTATATTGTTTATGTGCTTTTTATCTGTATGTGGCATATAAACATTGGTCCTATCTAATTTATGTTTTTCTTGTCTGTCAGGTTTTCTATTGTGAGCCATAGACAAGGGATACAACACATTATCAATGAGTACTATGTTGAGGTATTTGATTGGTTCTATGATGAATTGAAGGAGATTCAACAAGAATATGAAACATTTAAGGTATATATAGTATTATTTTGTTTTTAAAAACAAATACATATAATATATTCTACTGTAAAGAAATGAATGAAACTTGTCCTCTAGCAATGACCAAGCAAATTATCAGGGATATATATTCCATTACATCCCTATCTGTATGTACACTCTTACACAATATGTCGGGCACTGGCTCCATTCACCTGCCCGGCATCGGCAGCTGGGTTGTTACATCAGCCCTACATGTAGGCTGTCTGAACGACCCTGATGGAAGACCTGCGGGAGCATGCATGGTCATCCATAGTGGGTACACATTTGCCGATGTGGCCGATATGTCAGTCCAATCCGCCGGATATGGTAACATTTTGTCTATTAAGGTCCTGTATTAGATTGATATCTGTTGATTGTGGAGGCCATTGAAGTACACTGAACTCCGTCATGCTTTGGAACCAGTTTTTGATGATGTGTGCTTTGTGACATGGCGAATTATACAGCTGAATGCAACCATTAGACAAGGAGTAGACTGGACCATAAATGGATGCACATGGTCATCAACAAAATTTAGGAAGGCTGTGGAATTTAAACAATGCTCAATTAGTGTTAAAGGGACTCATGTATGGCAAGAAAACATTGAACATCCTATTACACCACCAGCCTGAACTGTTTACACAAGTCAAGATGGATTCCATGGATTTATGCTTACAAATTGTGGTCCAACCCCTTCTCAGCAGAAATTGAGATCAGGAGTACATTTTTCCAGTCTTCATATGTTCAGTTTTGGTGAACCTGTGCCCATAGTAGGTTTAGTTTCCTCTTCTGAACTGGCAGTAGAAGAGCCCCGGTAGTCTCCTGCTGCAGTAGACCATCCTCTTCATAGTTCCATGTGTTGTGTTGTGCAAGATGCTCTTCTGCATTCTACCGTAACCAGTTTGGCCATTATCCTCAGAATTTTCTGATTAACAAAGTTTTCCACCAAAGAATTGCAATTGCAAGAGTGGTATAACCACGTTAAATTAAAAAAGGCTTAAGATCCTTTGTACTCTCCTAAGACATAATTATATCCCCATTCTATCACTAAATCGAATGTATTATTATTATGCAGTGACTACAATCTCTCTCTTGCAGGATGAGCCGGACTTACCAAGAAACATGCCACCTGCAGTAGGAGCAATTATCTGGTCACGGAAGTTGCTGTCAAAGATAGAAAATACAATGAAGGTAAAAATATGTTTATTTTAAATATTGTCTTGTTCTGTAAATTACTACAACATGTTATAAAGGGTTGTGTATGAAATACTGACGGCTTAAAAGCCGTCGGTTCAAATCCCGACCCTGGAAGCCCGACACATCATAAGCCCGACACCGGCTGGTAAGTATATTTAACCCTGCCCTCCTCTCTCCCTCCCCTAACCCTAACCCTCCCTTTGGAGTGCCTAACCCTAACCTCCCCCCGGTGGTGCCTATCACCTCCCCTAGCCTAAACCTAACCCTCCCGGGGTGGATGCCTAACCCTAAGTCCCCCCGGGGGGTGCCTAAACCTAATCCCCACCCCCACCCCAGTGTCTAACAGGTCACGACGCCCGGCTAACCTACGTTCAGTATGCCGGGAGTCGAGATTTTGGCGTGGTGTCGGTACTTAGACGCCTATCTTTAGTCCAATGCCGGGCTTTCAGTGTTGGGATTCTGGCAGTCTGCATTTCGACCGCCGGCATCCTAACTACATCCCGTTATAAATACAGAATAATAATTTGTGCTGAAGTCACGTCTAATTATTTTATTTTATTTTTAAGGCCTTTAAAAATGTGAGAATTGTAGCTACATGCCTCACGTACTCACATACTGTAAAGCTGTACAATCGAATAGCTTCTGCCTTGGTCTTGTATGAAGACTTGTGGTATCAGAGGTGGAAGTCACAGGTAGACAAAGGTCTGAGTGGACTTAATTTTACATTACTCGTCCGAGAACCTTTTACACAGGAACTGACAGTCAACACAGATGTGAGGTAAGTGGCAGTTTCCTGCACCTTTATCTTTACAAGATACAAGCTCTACATTGCAGTACGCTGGTTAGAAAAATATTATTTTTATTTTTTAATGCATTATTAAACAGTCCCCATGAACATCTATTACAAATTAAATCTTCAGCGATTTAATTTGTAATTTACTGTATGTCGCTCACTATCTAAAATGTATTCAGATGTTTTTACCAGTTGCTGAAACATATTTTTATCCAATTAAACTAGAATACTCCATCTCATTGAAGAGACAAAATGGATGTTGAGGCTTGGGATCAATGTTCCAGAATCGGCTCTGGTGGCATTTCAGCAGGTATATACTGTATTTAACACTGGAGAACCTCACATTTACTACTTTTGATCAGGACTTAGTGAGAAGACCCTACGTGCAAATCCATACACTTTACTGGTGTTTAGCTCACACAAGTCAGAGTTGGGTCTTAAAGGTGGCAGGCTATGGCAGCTATCAGGCAGCTTTCTGAGGGTGAAAGTGGTAACAATGTCTGTGGAACTAATTAAAAAAAAAAAACCAAAATGGAAATTAGTTTGCACCTTGAAATAGTGCTGATTAATGTGATAACAATTATATTTTATACAGTACACAACACTAATACAAATGTTACTTTGGTAATTTATATAAGATAAGAACTCCCACCAACAGAATGGGTTAGGCACAGTAGTCTCTTTATAGTACTAAGGGCCTGATTCAGACTTGTACGCAAACCCTATAGTTTGCATACAAGTCCGATGGCGGGGGAACTTAGCTGCGCATGACCCGTTCTGCATCTTGCAAGATCACCTGCAGTGCTCCCTAAGCCAAAGCATGATTGACATGCTGTAGCCATTTGGGGGTGGAGATGATGACCTATTTACAAAACTGGGGCGTGTACACCAATAACATAGGTTTTAGTGATTAACTTCTCGAGTAACATATAAATTGGCATCATCAGGAAGGCTGGCCATTGGGCCAGGTGCAGAGAAGCACGCTATTGCAGTCTGTTTTATATGCAGAGGATAAAGTGGATATGCGAAAATATGCAGATGCTGGGATTTGTACTGACACACTCACAGGTGCCATCGCAAATCCACGAAACTGCATACTGATACGCAGCCACATACGCAGATCCTGTGATAATTGCCCATCCCGAGTAACCCTATAATTGGCTGCATGAACTGAGAGACTGGAGCCATGTGAGTACTGAATCGCAGATGCATGCAGCGACATGCCAGTGTTTTTGCCTCATACCTCTGTTACTTTCCCAAAATGGCCCTTAAGTGTCATTCATGCTGTGAGTAAAGGTCTCTGCTTGTGACTATGGTAATGGATTTTGATGCATGTGCAATACGACTCAGATGCATGCGTAGATAGCCGATAATCGCTCAACTGCGAAAACATTGGAATAGTGTACTACTCTGAATAAGACCATTGACCATTAAAGATTAACAACCATTGATAGTTTGCCACCGATGAACAATGGTTCTGCCATAGATGGCAGAAGTCCGATGGGTCCGGTTCTCTGGCAGAGAGAGCAGCAATGATATTTTTTTAATATGTTTTCATTTTCCTGGCGCAGCGAGGGGGGGGGGGGGGGGGATGGGAAAAAGCTGTACCTTTTGGCTTTTCCTTGATTGGCCCGCCACAAACCCTGTTAGAGCTGCGGTACCGATGTTGGCGCAAACCATTAATTGATGGTTTCCCACAATCCATATATACCACTAATGACACCAGCGATTGAGACCATCAATGGTAGACCCATTTATGGCCATGCATAATCATCAGTAAAGATCCCAGATGTGAAGTTTGTGTTGCCGTCCCACTTCTTCGCTACCCATTCTTAAAATTCCATCTATGCGGTCATAGATTCCATCCGTCTATCCAGAACTAAAGATGCTGCAACAATTGGATGTCATTTCTGCTTTTTCAATGATACTTGATCTGTTGACACTTTCTGCAGAAAACCTTTGTGTGCTTTTTTGGGGACACCTTCCAAACACTCCCAGGATCACGTTGGTTGTTTGTGTTGTATCAGCTGATGTAAATGGATGACCATTTCTCAATTGGTCTGTATCACTTCCAGTCTCCTTGAAATTCTAAATAAGTTTGCAACAGTGTCATGTGTGATGTTTTTGCCATGTTACATTTTAAAGTCCATTGCAACCTTGCAACAGCTTCTTAATCCTGCCATCAGAATGATTTCTATATATTCGTCTTTTGACAAAGGCATTAAATGTTATCTGTGTTTTGTGAATAAAGTATTTTATGACTAGACAGTCTAATACATGTAGCCCTAAGTCTCAAAGCATGTTTAATAGGACACAATTTCCCACTTAAAGCTAAAACTTTAATTAAAAGCATTAGGGCTCTTACACAAGAGACACTGCACTGAATCTTTCATACAAAGATTGCCTGAGCAGAGCCCAAGCTGGATGGTAGATGTCCTGGCTATGTCAGTGCTAGAACTTTGCAAAATAAAGCAAATAGTGTGGTCCCAGGCAGGTGTCTCAGCCAGAAAACTGTTATTGAGAAGACAGAGGATATAGCAAAATTTGTATTTCATGTGAAAAACCCCTTTAAGGTGTCATTAAGAAAGAATGTGATTTGTCTAAGTGAGACTACAACATAGAGATTAAGGTATCATACAGTATTTCTCCTAAAAGTTAAGTATGAAACTTAAGTTGCTTAAATTTTAGAATGGCAAATTATAAATACGTACAATAAAATGGATTTATAATAGGCTAAAAGTACCAACCACAACAAGGTAAGATGAGTAGATCCTCTAAAAAGCATAATTTAGAATCTGTCATTTGAATCACATTGGAAATGTTTTTATACCCAAGGCAGAAAAATTCAAGATGTACAGAAGCAATTTAGAAGATGTAGTTAAGGAGTATGGGAAAATTCAACAGACGATCCCTGGGAACTTTGCTATATTGTTCACCTCCCATCTGGAGCGAGTCAACCGCCAGTTCCAACCAGGATTGTCTACCTTATCATGGAGCAGTGTCAACATAGAAGGCCTCCTTCATCAAACAAGTGCTGCTGTGAAAAGGTGAATAACCAAGATCAGGGTCATGCTAAATAATGGTGCATGATTCAAATCGACAGTTACATTCTAGGTTATTGTGAATATTGTATTTTAGCATTTAAAAGTTATCAGAAAATGTAATTTTATTTTGTAGCCTACAGTTTTCACTATGAGGTCTATTCACCATCACTTAATTTATACAAAATCAGACAAAAATTAACATTTTCACCTACATTTGTAGTATTATTATTATTATTATCTTTTATTTATATGGTGTCAAAAGTGTTCTGCAGTGCCTTACAAAGTATATAAATAAATAAGGGAACAAGAAACCAGTTATTTACAGTACAACACAATGCAGGCCATGGACATGGCTTATACCCCTTTCAGATATACAACCCGGGAAAATTCCTGCTCAGACCCGGGAATTTCTCCTGTGCAAATTCCCGGGTATTTGGTCGAGACCCCCCTTTCACACTACAGTGTCTTCCCAGGAAATTCCCAAGTAGACCCCTTTCAGATATAAACCGGGATTTTTAGATTACCTGCCTCTCCTCTGCCGTCTGCCGCTCCTAGCCTATCCCCTCTCCAGCTGCCGCTGATTAAGTCATCAAAATGCGGTAGGCAGCCGGCCAATCCCAATCCAGCCATTTTTTAAAATGTTATTTTATTAATAAATTATTTGTTTTATTCCCTATTTGCACCCCCCCCCCACCTCCAATGGGGAAGAGATAGAAACCTTTCCATAAATGTACTGCCCTGGTGGTTCAGCGGGAGTGCGGGCGGCTGTGGCAGAGACCTGTCAGTGGTCTCCAGCGCTGGCGGGTGTCCCTGGCATCTGGCTGGGGTCTTCTGTGTCGCGATCTACAGCGACACAGCCACTGGCACGGGGGGTGGTGAGCAGCGCTCTGGGCTGCCCACTCAATGTAAAAGCTGCTTGGTGCAGCCCGGGAGGAGTAAATTCCCAGGTAGCACCATTCAGACATAAGCAGGGTAATTTCCCGGGAAATTCCCTGGTCGATTGAAGGGTCGGCTACAACGTGTTCCCGGGTAGGTACCTTTCAGACATATGCGGCAACCCAGGAATTTGGCTGAGGCAGGCCAAATTCCAGGGATTCTCGGTATGTCTGAAAGGGTCATTATACACATTGCTGCATTAGCAATTATAACACTCAAACTAAGCAGCAGGGAGTCAGCAGGGAGAGAACATGTAGTAGTGGGTTAGGATAAGAGCTGATAGGCCTTGATGAAGTAGTGGGAATGAGAGACCGTTTGAAGATTTGTAGAGAGGTGGAAAGTCTGATTGGGAGAGGGAGAGAGTTCCAGAGGTAGGGAGCAACACGGGCAAAATCTTGGAGGCCGGAGTGGCCCGATACTATAAATTAATTTAATTTTCGGGGTCCATTATTAAGGTAATGCAGGAGATATCATGGATATATCCTTCTTACCTTTCACTCTAAATCTGGCCTGCTCTCCCCATACACCAGTATTTATATAGAAAATACAAACCTTTCGGAGCTTGACTGCAGGAACCTTTGCCATTTTCAGATGTCGCTTGATCCCGCACCCCTGCTGGTTCCATATGGGAAGGAGTCCCGGTTGCGAAGAGGGGTCCATTAATCCCTCTGCCACTGCTCAACTCTTTCTGTCGGAAGTCACGTATGTGTGAACCCAATTTTACGCATGCGCAGTAACACTGCCGAGTCAGACTTGTTAGTGCTTCACAGGGGGCAGCTGATCTTCAAATCAGCTGTCTCCACGCCGGAGCTTGTGGGAAGTTCAATACTTAATTATCGGGGGCCATCTTGCCCCCAATAATTGACATAATGAATAGGCCATATATATGGAGCAGTTTAAGCATTGACTACATATTTTCAATAGTTAGCAGTCATATCTGCAAGATCTATAAGCTAGAAAAAGAAAGTATACACTCTCTAATACCCTAACCTTGTTCCTGATAATGAAAGATTATCTCAAGCAATGTTTGTTCAGTTAAAGGATCATTAACATTTTCTAAAATAGACTTTTACGTAGGGCTTTTTTTTTAAATACTCATACTCAGAAAAAAGATATACTTTCTTCTTTGTATGGGTTCCACTGTTCAAGCAGGAAGTAATCCAATAGGTTCTCCTATTTAGATTTCAGGGGGCTGGTTCAATCCACAATTCCTACAGTTTTAGATTTCTGTGGGCAGCACCTATCGATATATGTTGATTTATAGTATGCCACAGGCAGGAGTATACAGTTGTTTCCATTTCAAGGCAATCACGTTTTTATCATAGAACAAGAGAGATATCAAGAGTGTGTGGCTGGCACAAAATGGGGTCAGATTGCCCACCCAGGCCTACATTGGATCTAGATTCAGAGGGCAAACAAGGCTGATCAAAGTTAAGGCCATAATATCCGTCCAGAAGGTTACTACTATGTAACATGACCTTAACCCCCATGGGAAATACCATAACTCCTATACATGATAGCATGAGTGTGACATAGGATGAGAGGGAACAATAAAGCAATATGTTAATGCAACAGTGTGAATATGCATCCTGTGTATGAATCCAATTGAGGTGACTGTGTGTTCTAGGTTATCTTACATTGAGGGAATATCTGCTTGTTGTATATCAAAACATTTTGACTTGAGATATGAGTGCTTTTTACTCATATGGATTGCACAATGTATTGACAAGAACAACTTCTCAAAGTGGTACTGAGTCACACCTGGAACAGTTGCCAAACAGCAGCATGTTGTAAATGGAAAATATTATAATAAGGATGACAGTTATGGTCTTTCAAGAGTTGAAAAGAGAATGTTCAGAGTAAATATGGACAGATATACAGTATATTCAAACCAAGGTAAGCACTCCATGCCCAGATGTACCTCAGTATCATTTCAGCGCAACATTAAACATTTAAGCACTAAGAGGGCACTGACAGGACTTCATTAACCATTAGAAGTAGCTAAATAGGAGCCCCCGATAACATATATCTGTGTAAATCTGTATCTCAAATGTTTTGTTTTCTTTTAGTATGGTTGTGCTAAATAATAAAGAGAAAAATTTAAATGCACCTTTTTATCTTTATCATATAGGTTACAAAACATCGTCGATAAAGTTACAGAAATTAAGGAGCAGGTGATTGAAAACACACTTGAAGCAGTCGCATATTGTGACTTACTTTCTGTTGACGCGATCACAAATGCACCAAAGGTACAATATTGTGACTATTGCTAATTTAACCAATAATGGGTAACTCCAGCCAAAAATAAAATATTACTCACTATTTCTCCTTTCCCTCAATCAAGAAGAATTTATAGGTGATCCAATGCTGGGGACCGATTCACAGGTTTTTCATTTTATTTCCCTTAATAGCCGTTGTCTTCTACCCTTATTACACTAGATTAAACAAGCATTTACCACTGGTGTGTCTCATACTTCGGATTATTTCTTATGCACACTTTCTGTTTTCATCCAAAATAGAGTTCCTCAGTTGGGCATTTTATGAACATTAAAATGTTTTGATGAGGCCTAAAAAATAATAGTTGTGTGTTTTGTATATGTGACTTATACATAGGGTATCTGTGCAGACCTCACACTTGTGTTGCCACAGGACAATGTGAATGTTTATGTTGGTTTTTATAGCACGCTTCTGACATCCAAGATCCTTCAATTGGGAGATTTTTTAAAACAATATAAGGATCAAATCTGGCAATATCTCCTTTAAGGGTAAATGTACCAAACCTTTTAAAGAGGATAAGTGGAGACATTTTGCCTGATTCAGCAGCGATCGCAACTGCGATTACGCACGTAATCGGCCGATTGATGCATTCGTGCATGTGTATGCTTGGCAGTGCGCGTGTACGAACACTCCACTGTAATCGGGACTGCGACAGTGACTACGCAGAGTGATTGACAGGAAGTACCATTTGGGGGTGGTGACGGGGGGATGGTCGGCGAAACGCAGGCGTCCCAGTGCGTTTGAACGCCGTTGCAGGGGCGTGCATAAATTATCCAATGCGATGCCGTACGCAGCTTGAGCTTGCACTGCGTGTGATGAGGTTCGCAATTCCTGACTAAGGTCAAACCTTGTGCAAGTTTGCGTGAGGCTGCGATGGTACACGATGTTACCGATGGTTTTGCAGTCTTGCTAAGTATTACGGATGTGTGTAAGGTAAAGGGGGCGTCCTTATGTTAGGGTGCTTATGGCATAGCAATCGCAGACATTAGCATATCTTCACAGTGAGACTGTGTGCGTAATCACTATTGCGATCACAATTGTGATCCTTTAAGAATCAGGCCCATTGTCCATAGCAACCAATCAGCTACTAGCTATCATGTATCAAATACATTATATAAAATGATTGGTTGCTACATCCAACTTCGCTAGTATCTGATTGGTTGCTACATCCAACTTCGCCCACTGTCTTCCTTAGAAGGCGTGATACATGTCCCCCTTAATCTGTTGTTGTTTGTGGCATAGGTTGCAGGTTTACGTATATATTGCTTAGAAAACCCAGGTGTAGATTTAAAACAAAATGAATCAGTGCTGAGGTTATTTACTCTTTATCTCTGCTATAAATTACATTGTACTTTCAGAGACCTGCAGAGTTTGTACAACTCCTGCAGTTGTATTTGCTGGAAAAGAGAAATGAGTTAGAAGTCATGGCACGTCTCATTAGAAGTGGATTTGAAGATATCGTAAAAACACTAAAGTCTTTCCAGGTAATGTAAAACATTATACATACAATGGTGTAATTATTTAGCTAATATGGTATATTAAAATAAATATTTGTGTTTGTTACAGTTTAGTATCTAAGGAAGGAGAGTCAGAATGTCGAGCAGAGAATCCCAACACAGTACTAATGTTATTTACAGCATTTCAACCTTGTCGGCATTATAACTTTAAATATGGTGCTTTAACATTGTGTTTAATGTTATAATGTCATAAGAGTCAAAATGGACAGATCATAGTGATAAGGTGTGCTTGTCTTCCTGCAAGTGGTATCCCAGATCTAAAAAACAGATCTCGCGATTTCAAGTGACAAAATTGGTCAACATTGACTGGAAATCAATGTTATGGATGGTAATAATACCATAGGAACTAAAAAAGGTACAACTTACATGATTTTAGCTGTTTTTATACATTTAAAAAAAAAAAACACTTGGAGGTCCGTGCACCTCTCTAACAGATCATACCAGACTCTAAGGGAGAAGCTCCTAACTGAGCCACCTCCTGTGATATACATGGAGCTACTTACTGAGCCGCATCCTGTGATATACATGGAGCTACTTACTGAGCCACCTCTTGTGATATACATGGAGCTATTAACTGAGCCACCTCCTGTGATATACATGGAGCTACTTACTGAGCCGCATCCTGTGATATACATGGAGCCACTTACTGAGCCACCTCTTGTGATATACATGGAGCTATTAACTGAGCCGCCTCCTGTGATATACATGGAGCTACTAAGTGAGCCGTCTCCTGTGTTATACATGGAGCTACTTACTGAGCCATTTCCTGTGATATACATGGAGCTACTAATTGAGGGCTATGTTTTGATATATATGGCGCGTTTATCTGAGCCCCCCAATGCACTATATATGAAGCTTCTAACTGAGTGGGTTCACAAAGAAACTTTGTAGAAAACAAGCTTTGCTGGGGAACAGCCATTTTTGCAGAAGTGCGATTGGCAATATAATCTTTGGGCCTGATTCTGAGTTGCACGCTATTCAGAATGCAGATAAATCTCACATTTTTTAGCAAACTGTGCAAGTGAACTGCATACGCCACTTACAACAATAATGAATGCTTCTGTAGGGCTGAATGGGGGTCACTGGGGCATTCACACGTAGAAGATGCATTCCATGGGCATGTTGTGGGTGTATAGATAGAGTTGCTGGCTATTCTGAGATGAGCATATGCTCCGATTTCAGTATGATGTCCTGTATCAATGGTGGTTTTGGTGCAAATGCTGATGATAGTTATGACAGCTGCTCTCGTAAACGAGGTCTGGGGGGCAGTATGGTCACATACATATATCCCACTCAGAATACAGGTGGATGTACACATGGAATTTCCAATTCCTGGGAGTTCTGCTTTTTCTTCTCCCTCAGCACTGTTGACCTGATGCTTGGACTAATGACTGTTGGAGTAATGTAAAATCTGCACATTGGCTCTGTGCATGCACACAAAACTGGCCACACTGCTTGTTACAGGATAGGTGAGATGGGGGAGGGAAAGTCTAACATAAGCCGAGTGCAGTAATGAGTACGTATGTGCAAACAGACTCTGACTGCACAGAGATCCATATACACTTGTAAAAACCACATCAAGTGCCTGACCACAGTCGTAAAAACACACTGATGATGACATCACCAACCTTAGCTAACCGAAAAAGTAAAAATATAAAAATTGCAATATTTTGTGAGAAAAATACAATTTTAGTAATATATAAGTTAAGTTGACCCTGTGGTATATTTTGAGATGTAGTCATGGTGGGCTGGGTACACTTATTGTTAAAACCTAACGGAGCAATGTTGAAAATGTTGCTTCTAAGTGCTGGAAAAGGTATATTTCCGGTCTGCAAAATTTCACTCAGGAAAAGCCTTAACTAAAGGTTGCCCAAGGTGCAGTGCCATGGAGTTAGCACTGTCACTGCCCCACGACCTCTGCATCTGGCTATATATATTCCAGAATAACCTTTATACTACGCTGGTTGTTACTATAAAAATTCAATACAAATGCTAAAAACTTGGCAGTTCATCAAGGATGATCCTTTTTCAGCAAATGATCTAAAAACAAAACACATAAAATACAAACACCAAAAGGGCTGTTTTTTATAACGTGGTCAAGCGTACATATTAAATACTTGAAACTATTACTTATCTGAGCTCTTTACCAGTTCAACTCCCTTCTTTGGGTCAATTGGAAAGATTAACGGAGGACCCCTTCACTCAATGGATCTTATAACGATACCCTTGTATCTAATGCACCTGAAAAAAATGGCCACAGGCCATTCATTGTGTAGTGTTCACTCCTGCACAGAAGTGACCACAGCTAGGAGCTACAACTTTTTAGAGCTCACAATCTGTACTGGGGTGTGACATCAAGTTGTTACCATCTTATCCTCGAGTATACTACAGTGTGAGCTGGTGCACACCATGCTAGGTGTAATGTGCACGAGCCACAGCCACAATTAGGTCATCATGCAGACATGCATGATTACATATTCTATATCAGGGTCCAATTTTATAACAAAATAATGAGATACAGCTTCAATATCCAATATCCAAAAAGCTTGGATCCAGAAGTATTTTGGATATTAGCTTTTTCTGTATTTTGGAATATTTCCATACCATAATGAGATATCTTGGGAATGGGACCCACATCTAAACACAGAATGCATTTATGTACTGTGGGCCTGATTCAGACAGCGCTCGCAAGCGGTTCGATGGTCCCCCACTGCGCATGAGCCGCCTGTGGCGTGCACATGCTCGAGACCCATCCTGCGACTGCAGTTCAGTCACTACGGGTCTCGCTACAAGACGGGACGGCTGTCGATGGTGAGTGACAGCTCGCCCCGTTTTGTAGGCGGGGAGGGGGGGTGGCTGCAAAAACGCAGGCATTCCCTTAGGAACGCCTGGCATTTGTGGGTGGCCCTACTGACATCACTAGTGATGTCAGTAGTGGACTTCCTGCTCTATTAGAGCAGGAAGTCCACTCGGTCTTGCAGGAGCCAAGACCCTACCACAGGGACTCTTCGCAAGCCCGATGGTCGCGATAATCGCGACGGACTCCAGGCCGCTCGCACAAGCTGTGGGTGGTCACCCACAGCTTTGCAAGTGGGCTGGAGAAAAAAAAAACACAGCCCTGATTCAGAGCGAGCGGCTCTGAATCAGGCCCTGTAGACACATTATACACACAGACTGAATGCAATTTTATACAATATATGTAATAATTTTGTGCATCAAACAAAGTTTGTGTACATAAACAAAATTCCTTTATGTTTCATATACACAGAGCCTGAAGATGTTAGACAATATTTTTAATAATTTGTGCATTAAACAAAGTTTGTTTACATTGAACCATCAAAAAGTAACGGTGTCACTATCTCAGTCATGCTAAAAAAATTCTGTATTTGAAAATATTCTATTTTTCTGAATATTTGGATATGGGAGACTCAACCTGTAGATAGATAGATAGATAGATAGATAGATAGATAGATAGATAGATAGATCTCAATACAATCACTGAAAATAGTCAAGTGAATTAAAACCTAAACTCTGTCCCTTACTGCTTATTTTTGTTTCAGGAATCCATCCCAGAATATAGCAGGACATCTGTCTCTGTGAGGAATATTGCTTCTAATTCCTGGCTGAAAAAAACTTCACGTAAACCCCAGACAGTGTTTCTATCCTCAGATAACTCCAGCATGGATTACCCTGAAGAAATCGTCAGTCAGGTCCTGGGTGCGTTGCTCAGACAGTGATTGTTCAGTTCATATTAAGGATTGTTACTGAATAAATCATATTGACTGATAAGATTAGTCACAATATTGTCTGAAAGCTGAGTGTATAAATTCTAATCCATTGTATTTAATGTCAAATAATATATCCTTACTTGATATTTTTTAAAATGTGATGAAGTTTTTTTGGAATGCTAAATATTTAGGGAGGTATGTATACATTAAAACAGTATTACAAATACAAGTCAAACTGGATCTGTCACCATGAAATAGTTTTCATAATTTTTCATATGCTATTATCCAAAAACAAATCATCCTACTCCCTTGTATAAATTCATAGTACATGGGGAGTTTGTATTCTAAGAGAATGTAAAACAGCAAGAAAAGGATCCGCAGGGCTTTTCTCTCAGCTGGTATACAAACTATATAGGGATGGGCAGATAACAGCAAGTATTGTTATGAAACTCAAGGTTAATAGTAATCTGTTAGGGACAATAGTGTTAGGCAGATCGTTTCACTAGGAAAGTACGGCACTGCACAGAGTGTCCTCAGGACACTCCAAGCGGCTTTACAGATTGTAGGGTGCGTGCCCAGTGTCCAAATGTGCCCCACCTGCAGTGCAACATCATTATGCCAATACAGTATAAGTACAGAAGAGCCCAAATACTACTTTGCAGTTGATTAGTTAATAAACAAAACAAAGGTCATTTTATATGAAGCAAGTTTCCTGGGACAACAATTTGCTATTTTTATTACTAAGAGTTATATATGTGTGTGTGTATGTGTATATATACTGTCTCTCTCTCTCTCTCTCTCATATATATATATATATATATATATATATATATATATCTTCTTAGATATTTCTCTCTAGTTATTCAGCTTTGTTTAGTTTCATTTGTGGTAGAGATTAAATGCATGAGTAATGTTTACTTTGCTAGACATTGCTCTGAAAACTAACAGTATGATTACCACATCTTACTGGCAGAGCCAATATGTATAATTGTTTTATTATTTTGGTTTTGTTTGTTTCAGCATTATTATATTTCTGTAGCAACTTGTGCAGTGGTTGCTGAGCTCATCTTCCAAACTTAAATTGTGACATTGTCATTCTTGGGTTTTAAGACAGGGAAAACATTTTATTAACAATCCAAATAAAGTAAACTGCATTATTTTTCAGTTAATTTTATAAAATAATTTTATAATTTCTTTTACAGAGTCACTTAGTAATCAGTTTTACCAGGCGGTTTACACCTGTATCTTGCGTTCCTTACTCATCCTAGCACAGTTAACAGGATGTGATATGCAATGTATCACAAGTGGCCTTTTCCATTTATTTAATGAAACATCAGGAACTGGATCACAGAAGAACAAACCTCCGGTTAATACATGCACTCTTAAAGATCTGCTTTTGAGTTCAAAACTTCAGGCACAGAGTTTACGGTAAGATTTCACTATGCTGTCTCAAAAAATAGCATTAACCTAAAACAGAATCGGAAATAAAATCAACCTACCCAGTGGGCTAATCACTAGCAATCTTGGGGCTCCTATATCCATCCATGGTTCATCACACAGCTCTGAAGGAAAACGGGGACAATGTGGCACATGTGGAGATGGGTCTGAGTGCTGGGAGTCTGTCTCACCCCCTACCCACTGTAACTCTCTCCTCACTACACTAAGCTTCAGTGTCCATTGAGTCTCCTACCTGCATCACTGTATTCTCTTGCTGCTGTTGGCCGTAACTAGGGTGTGCAAGCAGTGCTCTTGCCCAGGGCCTTTGGAGTGGCACCTTCATTGCCCCACGACACTTGCATTTGGCTTGCAGGATGCCAGGAATGGCACCCTGCAGTTTGTTGCACTGCTACAATGCTGCCTAGGGGGTCCTTTGCCAACTTTGGCATGCACCATGCAGCCTGTACAGCTGCCTGGTGCTGTTTTCTCATGATGTCATGGTAGGGACGGCACAGGGCGCAACATTGCCTTGCTCTGACACTGTTTGGGAGTGACTAAAACATACTGATTCTATAACCCATTGGCTTGGGGTAGGCAAACAGAAAGATCATTGACAATGATCATGATTGAACAAGAGGGAGGAGGGTCCTGATCGGTAGACCTTACGGACTAAGGTAGATGGGATATAATCTGAGGTGAACTGAGAAGAAAGAGGGAGGTGGGCAGATGAGAGATAAGCAGATGAAGAGAACTTATAGGCATTGATGAACAGGTGCGTTTTCAGAGAGTGTGTGAAGCAGTGTAGGCTTGTAGATAGTCTGATTAGGCAGGGGAGTGAGTTTCAGAGTGGAGAAGCTACATGGGAAAAATTTTGGATGCTGGAGTTGGAGGAGATATCAGCGCAGAGGCAAGATGACAGTCAGATCGAAAGCGGAGAGAGGAAGGGGCGGTGTGGATCAAGATGAGGTCAGAGATGTCGGAATGGAAGGAGAGGAGCGATGAAGTGCTTTAGGGGGAGGAATTTAAACAATATGTTCTTTAAGGGAAGAGAAGCCAGAGAAAAAGTTGAAAGAGAGGAGAGGTTGGCCCAAAGAGACAGGATAGGAAGAGTAGGTGAGCTGCAGCATAAGAGGGGAGAGGCGGGGATGGTATAGAGGAAAACCAAAGAGTAGGTGATTATAATAGTCCAAGCAAAAGATAACAAGGGCAGTACACCTACATGTAAACTATAAGGGAAGTGTGGTAGACAACAGACAGTAGATTTACTGACCATCATATTCATCATATGTCAGTAAAAAACTATAATTTAAACCCTGTTTTCCAGTGCTTGTACTTTTGATTCTTGTGGATGCTTTTTCCTCTGTATAAAAACTATTATGCATAAGTCTTGCTTTTCTCCTCCAGGTTTAAGCTGTCCCTAATGTTCCAGATACCGCACATTCTGATAGATCCCCCTATAGAAGAAGCAGAAGATGCTTTGGCGCAGGCTGTTCTTTCAATTATAAGTATAAGTGATTCTTCAAACTGGTGGTCAGGGGAGAAGAAAGGCCAATCCTTCCATGTGTGTATGGCTGCAGATGAGCTCCTGCAACACATTGCAGCTAAAATTATGAAATCTGTAGGAGGTAATTGCTCTGATCTATATTGTTTATTTGACCCCGGTATTAGTACTTAAAAAATAATTGAGAAAATATGTACATAAAGGACGCACTCTAAGGGGTGAACTTA
Source organism: Taudactylus pleione (assembly GCA_031769625.1). NCBI lineage: Eukaryota > Metazoa > Chordata > Amphibia > Anura > Myobatrachidae > Taudactylus > Taudactylus pleione. Next base: position 12,326,257 of record JAUIMM010000014.1, read on the forward strand.
CGAAAGGTTGATTTAGATCGATTTAAAATCTATTTAAATTGATCAACATCTATGGGCTTCTGACTGCAATATCTGCATATTTATTATCCGTAGGGTTTCAACTTCAATTGAATTTGAAACCCTACAGATATATATATATATATGTGGATTTTGTGTTTGGAAAGCTCATCGATGTTGATCGACTTAAATCAATTTAAAATCAATCTTTAGTAAATGTACTCCTAAGAATTACTCAAAGAGAACAGAACCCAAGCGCTGTCCCAAGGTGTGCTGCACACCTACTCTTATAATATCAGTCATTAAGAGATGCCTCTTATTATACATATATATTTTTTATTTTTTTCCCAGGACTGTGAGTATATGGAATTCCATTGATACACTGAATATACGCATATATGCATTTTTAAATCCATTTTATTGGAACTTTAAATATCTCTGCATTAGCACTACTGCAACATTATATTGTAGTTCTTTGTGTGGCATATTTTTGGTTTATTTTCTTGTACACATTTATTAGAATGTAGACACATTAGTGTCTAATTTTGGGCCAATGTAATACATTATTTGAGTCATAGAGAGGACTTTCTTTCCTCTTTTATATGTTTATGTCCTATATCATTTTTAGATTGTATTTTATTTATTGTGATATTGTGTTTAAAATAGGATATTTTATTATCTGAATGTGTTGTGTCGTTTAGCGCCACCGTATAAATTTTTGGTTGTTCCTTTCTTTGTGAGAAGCTTGGCGAAGCCTCTTGTATAGGTGTGCAGGAAATTTTGACACTTTATCCATATACACCACTGTTAGCGCCGGGTACCTTTTGCTTTTATGCTGTCAGACAGCTGTTGGAAATAAGGGGATGTCAGCCCCCAAAAAACACATAAACAAGAAACAAAAGATTCCAGCGCTACTAATGTATAGAAAAAAGGATTAACAATGGACAGTTGGAATGATAATTCTCATACAAAATTTAATGCAATAATACACTAAAAACACATATAAAGAAATTGTACACAAAAGAATATAAAAATAATAAAAAGTAAATAAACTAATGTAAAAAAGCCACATAAAAGTATAGGTGAACCATATCTGATAATTCCTAAATGGATCCTCCTTCCATATAGAACACAGTCATGTACTGGCTGATGAAAGAAATGTGGATAAAGTATTCCTTAGGTGAGAAGAATTACCGGTATTGGATGAATGATTTTTCCACAGTCCTTGGCAACATTCAGTGGCCGATGCATAAAATAAATAAATAAATAAATAATAAATAAATGTTGAATGGTATTTTAGTTTGTTTTTTTGCTTGAGTGTATGTAGGATCATGTTTTGACTTTTTTTGTAGACTTGAAGCCTGTGGTGAAGAAGCATGTTTTCAGTGTAAGTTGTTATGCCTTTTTGTGGACGGACAACATGTATATACAGAGTCAGGAGCTATTAAATGGCAGCCCAGACCTTACTGTCATTCATAAGGAAGTAAAACGATTTCTCAACATTGAAGAACAAATCAAGAAATATCCTGAGGTAAAAATATTTTTAGTAACAATTTTCTTTCCCATCTTTCTGTAAATTATTTTTACATCAGAATTTATTCACCTCAACTAATGAACATCATTTGGCTTAACTAGATATGGCAGAGATAATTTGCCTGGATATAAAATATCATGTTCTACTGATGCCTAGTAAGAAAACACCTTCAGAAATGTAAAAATAATGAAGTAAAAAACATCATATTATAGGGAAACAGTTCTAACTTCTATTATCTGTAATATGTAAAATGGCTTGTTAGCTGCTTCTGCTTTGAGTACATAGCGTACACAGAATATTCCCACATGATGGTTTATTACCTAATAGACAAACAAATGTACTGTACACCTTATTCTCCATATTCTTTCTTTTTAAATGGCTTTGATACCTCGTACAGATCTCTGTTACTAATGTTGTACTTTGCTTATAGATTCTACAAATAGGCTGTATTTGTCTTGATTACTCTCTGATAAAGGACACATTAAAAGGATTTGCAGGAAGTTGGAAGTGTCATTATGCTACAATCATACATGAGCGCGTTAAGGTAAATAATCCTCACTCTCTGCTTTAATACCTAAAATATATTGGAGATCATGTATGAAGCGTAATATTTCTACTGCGTAATGCAAAATCACTATGAACACAACATGTACAGTACTTTGATCTGTGCATATGTGCCTAGATTTCTCCCAGAGCACATGGGTTTGTATAACAGAACATGGTGGAGTAGCAGTAGTTTGCATAGGCTTGCGGAGGTGCTTGGCAGGGTTGAAGATGTTCCTTAGTAATTATACTCAGTGGTGCTTCTAGTTTTGTGGAACAGTGCAGTAAAGAGATTTCCTTTGCTGGGTTACTGTAATGCAAAGCCAAGGCAATCCAGGTACTCTGGTTTCCTCCCACAATCCAAAAATATAATGGTAGGTTAATTGGCTTCTGATCAAAAAATTAACCCTAATGTGTATATGTGCAGTATGTGTGTGTGCATGTTGTAGAAAATATAGGGGCCTATGTACTAAGCCTTGTAAAGAGATAAAGTGGATGGAGATAATGTACCAACCAGTCAGCTCCTAACTGTAAAGTGACAGGAGCTGATCGGTTGGTACAATATCTCCATCGACTTTATCTCTCTACAAGGCTGAGTACATAGACCCCTTTAGATTGTAAGCTCCACTGGGACAGGGACTGATGTGAATGACCAATTATTCTCTGTAAAAGGGCTGCGCTATATAAATGTTAATAAATAAATAAATTACCTTTCAGGAAGATCTTGGAAGTGTTTTACAATACAGAGAGAAAGTGTGGCAGGAACTCACAGTCCCAGTTGAAAGCCTGGAGCAGTTAAACTCCATTTTAACTTTACTAGAAGAATTGCAAAACATGGAAAATAATATTGATGAAGTATATCTACCTATAGAAACGACGTATGAGCAGTTAAGGTAAACTCAATGTAGGGCATGTCGTATACCTAAATATCATGTTTTTTGAATAGTGTAAGTCATGTATTCATTGCTTTTTTTTGCATTCAAAAGGGTACTGGTACCAGAAGCGTCATTTTGGTGGTGACACCAGCGCAGCATTTAAGGACTATTCGCATGTGCGCAAAATTGGGGAGTGGTCTCATGCCTAATATGTGACGCTTTGGGAGAGTTACCGTGTGTCACAACCTGTTATCACAATGCTGGGGGCTTGCCTAGCACTCCTGGAGCTACTGGGCAGCCACCAGCCTCTCACATGCAATGCATCATCCATCAAAGTTGCAGCGCTACTCAGATGACACCATCCAAGGGGGTTTTGCCAAAATAGCAGAGCAGCTCTGCTATTTCGGTGTCACCCCCTCGGATGGTGTCATCTGATGCAGCCCGCACCACCCTAGTGACGCTACTGGCTGGAACTCACCTAATATTGCAAATTTATGCAAGATTTGTAGTAGTTACCATACCCTGGTAAAGTCTTCAGACACTTATTTTCATTCATTTCTAAATTATTTAACTGATGTCTTCCTGTGCCCAGAACTAGGATTTATACCAAAATTTTATTTTTTAGAAAAACACAAATAAATTCTTGGTATCCTTGTTTCAGCAATAATCTATTTTCCAAAATAGCAAAAAGCCAGATATCACGTATGGGTTCTCATAACCAAATCTGCACTTGCAAGTGATTTTTTTTTTCTTTAATAATCATCACCATCTTGTATTAAATGCTTGTAATGTGTAGCAATAATATGGTAGCCCGTAAGGCCTAACATTTTTTTAAACTAGAAAACCTACTGCATTAAATGAAGGGACCACTTTTTTATTTGGCTCATGAGAGATCTGGGCATTAGATGCCTCCATCTGTGGAAAGTAATTTGATTTTGTGTAATGTTTCAGACATTGGGCCTGATTGGATTTATTTGCAAAGTTTGTGGGTGGCAACTGTGGCTGCGATCCTGCACGCAGTAAAAATGGCTCATGCGTCTCAGTTACGTCGGCCATGCTGTATGACCATTAGGGTTACTCAGAAGTCTGATAATCGACTGATCGGCAACTGATACTGCGTCTTTGTATGCAGACACCTGGATTTGCGAGGGAGCTTCAATATAATTCTAGGCTAATGCAACATTTGCATTTTTTGCACAGCTGCTACGTACAAATGTGCACCTGTGGTGGCATTAGCGTCCATCACTGAATCAGACCCATTGTCTGGTGATCACCAGAAATTAACTACTGAAGGGCATATTGTTTGCAAGTGGGGTCTCCCCTCTTTCTAACAAGGGGTGTTAGATGTTACATGTTTGGGGTCAGTATGAGGAAGATAGGACACAATGGGGGAGATGTATTATAGCGACACTTATCGTGCCGCTAAAACGCTTCCTGCTTCGACTCTTTACCGAGGCGAAGCAAGCAGCACTAACAATGAGATGTATTACCATCTCATCGGCCGGAGCGGGGGACTGAAAACTCCCCCCTCCGGTGATCCCTGCCTGAGTACACAGCGCATCAGCCTAGTGCTGATGTGCTGTGTCTCAGTCCTGGCTAAATCCACTGAGCATGCACGGGATATTGCAAGTATCGCAAGATCCCACGCACAGCCCTGGAGCCGGCAGCCCCCGCAGCAGGGACAGCGCTGTCCCGGCTGTGGGGATAGGGCATCGCCAAGCTGCAGCTGTTGATATTGATAGCTGCAGCTGGCGGAACTGTCAGATGAACTGACCGTTCATACATTGCCTTGTCCATCGGCGCTGCTATCTTGTCATTTACTGCCCAGCCCCCAATCATACATGGGGGAGAAGCTTTATCAGCGTACATAATGTGCGCAGAATGCCGCTCCGGTGTTTAATACATCTGCCCCAATGTGCCCTCCTACTATCTAGGGATAACTTGTCAACTTGGATAAAGTGTTGACATCATAAATGTGGAAAATGTCAACATTGACATAATGTCGAAATATGGATTGTCGACATTGTCAAAATCTTGACATTTGCACTACACTTAGGGTTAGTGTTACGCATACATGCCCACTCTCCCGGAAGTCGCGGCAGGCTCTCAATTTTTCGGGTAACCTCCCGCACCCCACATAAAGTAAGCATTTCTCCTGCATTCTGCCCACTTCCGCAGTGATTGCGGGTCCCCATGTAGGGGGGTGGGCTTAATGATGCGATTATTAATGAATCGCAGCGTTTAACCCCACCCCCTATTTAAATTTGCACAAATCACAACAATTTATCACAAAGGGGCAGAGCTTAATGATGCAAACCATCAGGCCCCGCCCCCATTGCAACCCACCTGCTTCTCTTCCCCGGGCTTTTCCCGGGAGGAGAAAAAAAAGTAGGCAAGTATGGCGTTACGGTTACCATTATGATTATGCTTAATGTTACCATGAAAAAGACAGCGTCTACATTTTGTTCATGTCGACATGCTGAATGTCGGCATTTTCAAAGTCAACATAATGACCATGTCCATATTCTCATATGGACATTATGGATATCGACATGGGTGGAGACATACAGATGTGTCCTCAATTACTGTCCGTTCATATGCCATACATAACAAGACTTCTGGCGTGACTGAAATATAAAATTTAGCGATTAAGGCCTATTTCACACCTGCCGGTTTTGCCCGGCCGGCAAGAAACCAGGTAGAAGCTGCCCGTTTCTTTCAGGCACTCAGTGCCTTTCACATGCAGCGGCTTTGAGTCGTTTCCAAAGTTTTTTTTTTTTTTTTTAATTTATCGCTTCAGAGGCCAGCGTTCACAGTTACAATGGGGAGAGCCGCATCACATAATCTAAAGAGCCGCGGGTTGGCCACTGCTGCTACAGAGCATTCGACGAGGAAGGTTTAGGTGTATGATACATTAATGTATGACAAAGGGGAGCAGAGCAGTGACGATTTTAATGAAGCAAGTCAAAGAAAAAGCAGACATCTGAATGCTTTCCTGACTTACACTGCCTAAACCGTTAAAGATATATCACAACGATGGACTTTACTTTATACCATGTAGATATTGCTATGTATTATCCAGTTTCTAAAGTAAAAGTGATGTAAGCCCTGTTTACTGATACAACCTTTAAGTTTTTCCCTTTTTTCAAAAATGATTCTTTAATTTCAAACGAGTTTAATTTCAGTTAATGACCATAAATAAAGTACAAGGACTGTTTTGCTCATGGACAACTTTACGTGGCCCTTTTGCGTATCACGTCAAAACTAAGGGGGTATTCAAATACTGTAGGTCTGAGAATAGTAACAATCCCGCACCTGTGGAATTTTTCCTGCAGGTGCCGGATTTTTGCTATTCATTTAAGTGCAGGGTTTTTTATTTTTTCAGCACCGGGAGGTTTTTTTTGCACACCACCAGAGCACAACCAATTTATCCTAATCCATATTTTTACTAAAAATGGTCAGGAAATGCTCTGGGACCCCAGCAAAACCTCTCCTAATGAGTAATTAAGCAATTGGAAGTTTCCAATTAGCTTAATTAGTCAGTAATTACTCACATTCAGAAGCAGTTCCTTCTTCCTCCAGCATCGGGACCCGGTCTTCTGTAGCAGTGGTGTGTGTAAGTATGTTGTGCCAGAATTGGGCGCAAGATCTGCGTGATTTTTCGCAGAGAAAACCTCGTTCCCAGTTGAATTCCCCATAAATCTTTTCATATTGACGTCAAGAGGATAAACGACTAATGGCAATCTTATAAGATCTCGGTTAAAAAAGACTATCGCCGTAAATTCAAAATTGCTTACCAATCAAGTAATTACAGGTGATCACCAGAAAATAGTTGCTAATTTTAAGGTAAATGCAGACAACAAGGCCATCTCATAATCCACAGTGGAGGGGTTAAAGACTATGGGGGCATTTAGAGATGCGGCTCTGGTTTTTAGCGTGAAATAAGCATTTTTTGTATAGTGTGGGCTTGATTTAATCGCACGCTAGGCCAATATGGCTGATGTTTGAAGTACTAAGCATGCATCTGAGTCGCACTGTGCATGCACCCCCGATTGTTAATGCACGGAGACGCAGTACGAATTTTACGCATGAAGTGTGGTTTGTAATGGACTTTCCTGGAAGATAACAGGTGAGTGGATATGCAGAGGTGGGAATTTTGCAAGCGTGTTGCTGATAGCGGCTGCATCTAAAGACGCACCACCACTTACACAGGACTCCATACAGACTGAGAAACTGCTTCTTCCATAGGGGTGGTGAAAATTTTCATGGTGCATATAAAGACACACCGAGGTGGATTTCTATCAGCCTCTGTGTGTCTTTAGATATCAAGCACAAGACGCTGCTAGTGGGCCAGTTCTATCTTTTTGTGAAATTTGACATTTCAATGCGAGCGCATGGAACCACCCTGTCTTGTGGGAGTATCGTGAGTCAGGCGTACAGAGAAGGAAGACCTGTTTCTGAGGGATCTCTTGCTGTTTGCATGGGACTGATGCAAGTGCTGATACTAATGATGATAGTTGTGGCATCTGGGTGGCATGGGTTTTTGCTTGCAGGAGCATGAACCTCCACATTAGCCCTACGTGTCAAGGCTGGTAACTCTGGTTTGTCCGGGAGAGAGCTAGGTACCTCCTCACTGGTGGTTAGGGAGGTTTGGAGTACAGATGGTCTTATATAACTCTTCTTCATAGATGTTAGAATAATAGAATATGCAGATGGACAGTATATACAGAGAGATATGTTAAAAATAGTGAATGCAGTCAGCCCTATATTAACAGTGGACCCGGACTGGGACCGTACTTGGTACACACAATGGAATATGCAATGGAGCCAGAGTGGGACCGGAGCACAGACTGGACCCAAAGTAGGACCAGACTTGGAGTTTACACTGGAACCAGACTTAGAGCATAGACTGGAGCCAGAATGGGACCGGACTTGGAGTTCACACTGGAACCAGAATGGAATCCGACTTGGAGCATAGACTGGAGCAAGAGTAGGATTCGTCAGAGCGTCTGAATGTTGTCAGGACTAGGAATATCCAATCCCTGTGATGCACATGGATTGGATGATGCGATCAGGTTATCACTTGAGACTTAGCAGTCAGTTGACCAGGACTAATATGGTGGCACCCAGTGTCCAGAGGCAGCAGGAATGCTGTCGGAGCCCCAAGCCCACTGAGACCACCACCATACTGGGAATCCATCAGCAACGCACTCGACTGGTCAGGAGCCGCCATGGCTGCGCCCAGTGTCTGGAGCCAGAGGAAATGCCACCAGAGCTCTGGTCCCCTGGGACCACCACCACACTGGGAATCTGTTGACAGCGCACTCTAAGAGCCCCAGGCCAGGACCCCCACCAAGACAGCGCAGCACGACCCCGAGGGTAAGCACTGTTCCTGACACTATGGAATCTCGTATTAGCATAAGGTAGTAAATCCGCAACTACAGTAACTGCATCTTTCTGAGATGTAGATCTTATGGTCTCAAGGATAAACCACGAGATTCCCTGTTATTGCTCCAACTCATGGGTACTCAGAATTGCAAGGTTTAAGAATTATTTTACTCATTGTTCTTATATGGATTATCTTTTGGTTATCTTCACCCTTCTAAAGAGAGTCTTGAAGAAAGTAAGACAGACAGGCATTCTAGTGATTCTGCTAACAGACTGATTACAGTTGGGTTGGTACACAGAAAATGTGTCCATGATAGTGAACTACAGTGGTGCTTGAAAGTTTGTGAACCCTTCAGAATTTTCTACATATCTGCTGAAATTTGGCCTAAAATGACCTCAGATTTTCACACAAGTCCTAAAAGTAGATAAAAAGAACCAAATCTAACAAATGAGACAAAAAATTAGACATGTTATTATTTTTTTTTTTTTAAGGAAAATGATCCAATATCGCTTATCTGTGAGTGTCAAAAGTATGTGAACCTTTAGGCTAAGCAGATAAGGTGAAATTAGAGTCAGGTATTTTCAATCTATGGGATGACAATCAGGTGTGAGTGGACAACCTGTCTCTTTAAAAGAACAGATCCATCAAGTCTGATGTTCACAACACATTTGTGGAAGTGTATCATGCCACAAACAAATGAAGAGTTGTTGATGCTCATCAGGCTGGAAAAGGTTACAAAATCATCTTTAAAGAGTTTGAACTCCACCAATCAACAGTCAGACAGATTGTGTACAAATGGAGGAAGTTCTAGATCATTAGTACCCACCCCAGGAGTGGTCGACCAACAAGGATCATGCCAAGAGCAAGGCGTCTAATAGTTCGCAAGGTCACAAAGGAACCCAAGGTAACCTCTAAGCAACTGAAGGCTTTTCTCACATTAGCTAATATTACTGTTCTTGAATGCGCCAGCAGGAGGACACTGAACAACAATGGTGTGCATGGCAGGATTGCAAGGAGAAAGCCACTGCTCTCCAATAAGAACATTGTTGCCTGTCTACAGTTTGCTAAAGATCACCTGGACAAGCCATAAGACCATTGGAACAATGTTTTGTGGAAAGATGAGTCCAAAACAGAGATTTTTGGTTTAAATGAGAAGCATTATGTTTGGAGAAAGGAGAACACTGCATTCCAGCATAAAACCCCCATACCATCTGTGAAACATGGTGGTGGTGGTATCATGGTTTGGGCCTGTTTTGCTGCATCTGGTCCAGGATGATTTGCCATCTTTGATGGGACAATGAATTCTGAATTATACCAGAATATTCTAAAGGAAAATGTCAGGACATCTGTCCATGAGCTGCATCTCAAGAGAACGTGGATCATGCAGCAAGGCAACGACCCAAAGCACACAGGTCATTCGACCAAAGAATGGATAAAGAAGAATACATTTAAAGTTTTGGAATGGCCAAGTCAAAGTCCTGTCCCTGTAGCGCTGCCGTAGCCGGAGGCTGGAGTTCTCTCCTGAACTCCAGCTTCCGGCTCTCCCCACAGGCACTATGGGAGAGACGTCATGACTTATCTCCCATAGTTCCGAGGAGCAGCTGGGTGGACCGGATGGCTGGGGGTGTAGGAGCGGTGTTTAAGGTAAGTAATGTTTTTTTTTTGTGTTTTAAGTGGTACTACAGGGCCATTACTATGGGGGTATTACCATATGGGCACTACTACAGGGGCATTACTATGTGGGCATTACCATATGGGCACTATTACAGGGGCATTACAATGGAGGCATTACTATGTGGGCACCACTACAGGGGAATTACAATGGGGGCATTACCATATGGGCACTACTATAGGTGCATTACTATATGGACACTACTACAGGGGCATTACTATGGGGGCATTACTATATGGGCACTACTACAGGGGCATTACCTCATGGGGAATTACTATAGATGCACCACTGAAGGAGTCATTACTATAGGGGCCCTGCTGCAGGGGGCATTACTATGGAGGAATTACCAGGGGGGTCACCAAATTACTGTCTTGCCCCGGGTGACAAAAATCCTAGTTTCAGCCCTGGACTTGGCCAACCATTAGAGAGGACATGCAAAGAACAGGGACCATTTATAAAGGAGGAGACAGGGATGTGTCAGGACCACCTACGTTGATTGGCATCAGGGCTAATATTGGTGTAGTTTCCATAGAAACAAACTAAGCACTTGAGTTCTTCCATGATCCTGCTCCACCATGTTACTAACCCATACAGGAGGGGCCCCTCAGGCAGTGGGTCCCACTGGGGATATCCCCTGTACACCTGTGGGCCAGTCCGACCCTGAACCTGTGGCTTTTCTACAAAGCAGCCATGACAGATATTTGTCTAAATGTGTAGTTCTTCTCACTGTCTTCCAGAAGTCGTCGTCTTACATCTGCCTGCTATTTTATTACTCAGTTCTGTTGTCAATCTGGTCCTTTCCTTTTTGTAAATGGAATTATTTGAGCACGTAATGGAGATCCACCTTAAGATGCTTTCCTTTAAGTTGGCCTTTTTCCAGGTTATATGATCCAACCACGGTCTGATTTAGTGATACTATATTCAGTTCCAAAGTTCATTATTTTGTTTTGTATGAGGGTTGTTTTTTGTATCTTATTTATGTCTCATGCTTATTCAAAAACTAAGCTCTCTGGCTGGGTGTTAATCATCTTTAACTGACTTATAACTTATAGGACTATGGCTACATCTTGTCACTATTTTCAGTGCTAGAACTATCATTAATTTGCAAATCACAAGGTAAAAATCTAAGACAAGTTCAATAACTACTTGTGTCTTATTTTATGCCACTGTAATATAGATATCTGAATTTCAGGTCCTATCAGCTGCGTATACCAAGAGAAGAAGTGATTGATGTAACAAACTTGAGATATAAATGGACAGAATTAATGGATCTTACTAATATTGTAAGCAAAACATTTTCTCTTTGCTTTTTTGTTCATTTTCTCTTTGACAATTTGCATGCTTGGCATCCAACTTATGTCATGTTATAAATAGCAACTTAATGTTTATTTAAATAATTGATAACTTCTTTATTAAGGGACTATATAACCTTTTGACATATAGCAGGAGTTATACAAAGGTGAGCAACTGCTTTCAAAGTAAAGAATGGTAACAAACTGTATCATTTTATCAAAGTAAATTATCAGAAACTATTTCCAAAATGCAGTGAGTGTGACTATCGGTGCTATCAAATTAGCCCCATTGTCAGCTCGGCTGCAGCTATTATCTGGGATTTCTTTACAGAACTTTAGCAGGCTCTAAAAAAAATCCAAGATAAATAGTCCATTTTCGCAGTCCAGGCAAGGAAAACACATAGGTCCGTGAACTTATCATGGATTCTATGGACCAAATGTAATAGGGCGAGAGTTTAGAAAATGTGAACGTTTACTACTAAACTCTCACATTTTCTATACTCTCACCCTATTACATTTGGCCCTATGTGTTTTCGTGCGATCATAGATAATGTTTTGCATGGAAAAAACAGGCTGTAATTGAATTGTGTGAAAAAAAAATTGTGATAAAAATTGGGAAAAAGCCCTGGTTGTAACGTGCAAAATATTATAAGGCCTAATTGAATGCCCCCCTCTTTCTAGCTGGTAAAATAGTTTGATTGATTTATGCTGATTTAACTTATATCAGTGCAGTTGATTGACCCAGCTTCCACACCAGCACCAGCCCACACACCAAAGCTCCATGGATGTACTAATGTGCCCTATTACTTATCCCATGGTCTGCTACATACATCAGTTTTTCCTGGAGTTAATCTGATACTCTTATGGTCATAAATGAAAAATAGGGGAATAATCTTTTAGGTCCCCCTGCTGACACACTCCTTCACTGCTATTCAAAAATGGTGAACCTAATTGATTTTAAAGATCTGTATTGCAGAGTCCGGGAAATATGACTGCATACACAATTCCCTGAGGCTCTGGCTAGGCCGGCTGGGCACATTAGTAACATCTTTTGCATAGATTGTAGTTAGTGCAGCTTTAACATTTTTACAAGTCTATTTTGATACAGTATGTGTTATATTTAAGATGTGATCACTATTTACTTCTATAGTCCAAATCTTTTCTCAGCTATATTAATAGTTAACTTAATAATGTAATAAAAAATAATAATAATTTACTACAAAATTGTTATAGGTTAAAGAGAACTTACTGAAAGAGAAACAGGACATCTTTAAGCAGGAACTTGACAAGCAAGTTAAAGTAAGAGTACATACTATGCCTTTTAAATATTATGTCACACCTAGGGGCATATGTATCAAAACTTGATGTGAGATAAATTTGTGAGATACCTGTATATATGACCAACCAATCAGCTTCTAACTTGCATTTTGCAGGCTGTGTTTAAAAATGATAGTTAGGAGCTGATTGGTTGATGATATATATTTCACAATTTTATCTCACATCAAGCTTTGATACATATGCTCCTAAGCCATATAAAAAAACTGAACATTTCAGCAATTCACAGAAATGATGTTATGGCATCTTCCAAAAAGTGATCATTTGACTCCAATATTTGTTCACACTCAAAAAATGTTGCATGTATGACCACTGTTTTGTGATGTGGTGAGACAAGAGATACACAGCATGATTGTGCAGCTGACAAATCTGATGCTCTCATGTCAACACGGACCAGTAAGGAATGTTTTCCAGCACCTGGTAGCATCCATACCACAAAGAATTCAGAGTGTCCGTAGGGCAAAGTACCCAATATAGTGCCCACTAAGTGTTTGTTCCAGTATTGTGAAACAATTGCTGTTTTATTTCGCATTTTACTTACTAATTGTAAACCTAAATGTCTAAACTTGCAAAAGACCTTTATTCTATATTAACCACTTAAACATTTGGTTTTTATTAGAAAATTATGTAAATAGTATATATTTAAAACTTGATTCAGTATAATTTTACTAACACATATAACGTTTGTTAATATAATTATAGTGAATCGGGTTTAGTTAGGTAATATTTACATGATTTAATTAAAAAAACAACCAGACAATATTGGGGACATTTAAAATAAAAAATAGCTTTACACAGTTTAAATATTTTTTTTTTCTGTGTTAACTATACTATATCTAAATATAATGCTAACCCAGGAAAGCAGGAAAATGTTATTTATTTAACTGAATGGCACCACAGTTGTGTCCTCCTACACCTCACGTCTATATGGCGCAAGACGCCTGGCACAACTGAGACACTCCTAGAGGTAGGATACCGTCTTTTCCTTTACATTTTGTGTATTATTTGCATCACAGCAATATGAAACACCACCCAAAGTGTACAGCCAGTTAAAACCACAGCCCAGCGTCTCTAGTACAGTACTAGAGATGCTGGGCTGTGGTTTTAACTGCACAGGAATTAGTTTTAAACACGTACAAAGTCACAGATAAAGCACAGCAGAACTTGGCATGAGAAAAAGCTGCAGCTGCAGCTGCTGCATCGTAGCATTTCATATACAGATTCAGACTCAGTCACACACACATGTACAAATGTCACACATCAGATTGATCAGTGCAGTCTAGCTGAGTAGTTCTGTCACTTCCACTAGTTTTATTTATGAGAATAAGATGCACATTTTGCGCGAGAAAGATGCCCTGCACGTTGAAATCGCACTGACCTGACGCACTGAGAGAGGCTGTTTAGTGCAACTGAAGCAATAGCGTATGAGGACACATCTGTATGTCTCTCTATAGTTACACTTCTCACAGGAATTCACAGTCCTGCAAGAAGGGCAACCAGCAGCAGAGGATGGGTGTTCCCAAGGACTGCCCATCACTGCTGTCTGGGGATGGGGTTGGGGAGAGACTGCTGGGGGGAGATACAGCTGCAGAGAGCCTAGACTGCAGGGAGATTCTGTTCCTACAGCCATGGGAAGGCAATCCTCTTTGGATCACTGTGGCCGTAGGAAGGCGTGGGGAGCAAGGGTTGCAGTTATCCATAAAACTTTGGGCTGCAGGAAGAGATTCTCTTCCTGCAGCCATGGCTGGGGGAGAAGACTGGGAGTCAGGGCCACGGGTCAAGAGGGAGAGACCAGGTACTGTGAGCCCGGTGACTGCCAGAAGATTACTTCCCAGCAGCCACCGGTGGGCGTTTCTGACACTGATGCATCAGAAGTGACCACGCCAGGCAAGAGGTTAAAGGAATTTCATCTTCTAAACAATTACTATTAATTTGTTTGTAGACCATAATGCAGGGCAAACCTTAAAAATGAGGTGAAGAGAGTGAAAGGGAGAGGTGGTGTAATAATATAAAAAGCATATAATTTTACTAATTTACTGTAGTAAATCTTGATGTTATGCAAATACCTACCTAGATGCTGCACAGCATGTACATAGCTCTCAAATGTCCCAAATTAGTAGTGACAGTCCTGATTAGAGGGCTCTGTCATGCTATATTGATCGAGACAGGTTTGTCCCAGAATGTTGGGAGGTATGTCTTGTTCACTGCTGTCTGTATAGCAAAGCATTATGAAAGGGAGTAGCGTGCCCTTGCCACTCTTGCGCACAGCTTTGAAGGATGTGCTAGGAGATGGGAAGGGAGCTGGAGGTGTCCTATTTAGATGGACCCCCTGGACTTGCCCCCAGGGATATAGCCCCTCTCCATGACATGCAACCACCCTCTCCTGATGTGCAAGTTGTCGCAATTCCACAATTTATGTTGAGAGGTTGGTATGTACATATTTGATTTACTACTTCACCCATTTTATACTAATAAGAAAGTCAAAATTCCAATGTGGCATGCACTGGCAAGTTATGTATTTAGGTTTATATATTCCTTATTTGGAAAACAGAACTATGATGGACTAGTAATGGAAATATTAAAATTTATGTTAAACTGCGCTTATAATCCTGCTTATAAAAGTGATAGAGAAAGCATAAATGCCACGAAATGTGGAATGTTACAATGGATGCACATATACTAATCATTTCTCACAGAGCTTTGTAGTAGAGGTGATCCAGTTTCGTAATCGATTTGATACACAAGGTCCAGCAGCTCCCGGTGTGAAGCCAGAGGAAGCTGTATCTCGACTGCATGATTTCAATGAGAAGTAAGTATCTAATATGCTAATATATATATATTTTAAAAGTCTGATTGCTGCTGTAGAATATAGTAGGTCTATTTAAATCCTTACAGAACATGTCTAATGTAGAACAAAAAGTTTAAATTTTTTTTGTGTTACTCACAATCATGCAAAAACAAGTGTATGTCCTTTAGAATGAACCTGGGATCTCACCATAGTGCCAAATTCGGAAATCCCCCTATCCCCCTAAAATGCCACAGTAAAGCCCATGGCAGATTTGAGAAGGTAAATGGAGGGGACTGAAGCTGGTGCACAAGAGAGGCCATTGGGTCAAACACTGCATCAGGAGCATTGTATTATGCTTATATACAAATACGATAAACAGGCAAAGTAGCCCCTTACTTTGTGGTATGAAGCTATAAAAGAGGAGGAAAGGAATGCATGCATTGTGGGAGAGGGAAAGTGAGTTCAGAGATCACATTAACCTGACATGTGTGATAGGAACCAGACCTGTTAGAGTTATTATGTAAAATCAGAACTTCCAACTGTGGACTCTTCTTTCTCTTTGTATATCTCTGCTTCACTCTTCTTGTTTGTGTGCATTCATTTCTAGCAATGTCATCATGTTATGCATAGACACACAGACCACTGTTTTATTTCAGATACCAGATATTTAATGCTAAGAGGAATACGCTAAACTCAGTGCAGAAACTTTTCAACATAGTTCCAAAGACATTCCATGAGTTGGATAGAACTAGAAAGGTACAGTAAATGTAAATAAATAAATAAAAATAGTGTAACATAAACCACACTGTATAAATGTACAGTATGTATACATTTAATTATATTTGGATATACAGCCGCTTTTTAATTAGATGTTGTTTGTATAATTAACTTAATTATTTTGTCTATACCATAGTTTTTATTTTTCCCAACACTACAAAAATATTGTAATTAAACATTTTATAAATATATTTTCATATTATGTAAAGCTTGTACGTATATGTTTAGGATCTGCAGCTACTGGGAACACTTTACATCCTGTTCCAGAAGTTTATTGACTTTGACCAGAAATTTCGGAACACACTATGGGCAGATGTAGACCTCGCATTAAGTAATCAGGAGGTACGCTTATGTTTTGTAATATTATTATTACTGCATTTTTCATTTTATCTAAATTTATGATTCCAAAGGAAGAGAGGGTACTGTGTTCTCGGAGGCTGAAAGGAACATTTTATTATTATTTTTTTAAGATACAGTACATTTTCCATTAAAGTGAACATATAAGCAGGTAGATAGTTACATGATGTTAACTGATAGTGGGATGGAGTGCATAGTTATACAATTGTATCTTTTCATTTTTACTAAGATATAAGAAGAGATTCTAGATGTAATTCTTTACTCCCGTCACTCCCTAGCTAAAGCCAATAGTGAGGCACAATTTCCTAATTATAAGTAAATGTAGTAGACATGCCTTACACATGCCGCACGGAGGAGGAAGTGTAATGTGCGGTGTTTCAACGTAAAGACAGCACATTACACCTCCTCCTCTTCCATACAGTGCAGGGACTGTGCAGCCTATTACTATAAAGCTGCACAGCCCTGACAGTCCGCACCGCTGCTCCTTTGAAATGTTTTGAGGGGCAAGCCGCCCCCTTACAGTCCTCGTTCCGACACCCATGGCTCTATTACATTAATTATCTCCTGTGTTGCTCCTAACCCTCCTACCTGCTCAAATCTATATCTATCATTCATTAATACATCTTAAAACTATATCAAATTCCATGGAAACATAGTAAAATTTACGGCTGGACAAGTACCTTATTACTAAATGGACTAAGTCAATGTCTGGGGACCACAGTGTTTTTAATTAGGTACCTTTTACCAGCTTTAATTTTGGTACTGCAATGTATTGTAATGTAATGTGATTTTGTATTTATTTAATACTGACACACTATAGATAACATAAATATTTTATATGGTATTTCAAATTAGCAGCAATGTTCAATGCCCTTATTGTTTTAATTATATTCTTATCTATTGTAAAGCACTATCATCTCCAATATTAAAGCACGCTATCTCTCTTTTACTATTTTAAAAGAAAGGTTTAATGCTATGGTGATGTTTGAAAAACTTACAGCTACCATGACCAATACTAAATAGGCATACAACCTCCTATAGCAGGGATAGGGAACCTCGCGGAATCATTTGGTCTGGCCCTTGGAGATTTTTTCTGCTAGTCTCATCTGGCTAGCAGGGTGCCTAAAATGGCAACCTGCAGCCAGCATCTATGCCCCCTGGAGCGACCTTCTGAGGATTCAGATGGTCACACCACTGCCCTTACAGCTCCCCAAAGCATTGCTGTACTCACCAACAATTGTGACCCTGCCCCCATGTGACATCACACGAAAGGGGCGTGGCCCGTATCGGGCCTGCGAATAATGTTATATGTATCAAAATGGCCCATGGCAGAAAAAAGGTTCCCCACCCCTGTCCTATAGGAACCTAGGCTGAACTCAAAAAGCTATATCTTTATCCATATGTGGATAGTTTACCACAGCAACTGAACATTGTGAAATAATGGACTATGGCCCTCATTCAGAGCCGGACGCTCTGAGCAGAGCGCTCGCTCTGAATGAGGGCCGTCCTCCATAAAAATGCAGCGTCCTCCTGGACGCTCGTATAGCTGTGGGTCACCACCCACAGCACATACGAGCGTGTAGGATGATGGTCGCGATGGTCTTGACCATCGCGACCATCGCCAGTGCGACCAGAAGCCTGTGGTCGGGGTTTTCGACCACAAGCCCTGGAGTGATTTTGGCTCTATCAGAGCCAAAATCACTCCCACTGACATCACTAGTGATGTCAGTGGGGCCGGCTTCTGACGGTAGGTGTTCCCTTGGGAACGTCTCCGTCTGGCAGGCACGCCCGCGGCACGCCCACCAAAGGGGGCGTGCTGTCAATCAACATCGACAGCACGCCCTCTTTGATCAGACACAACGAGCGAAGGAAAGTCCTTCGCTCGTCGCGTCTGGCGCATGCGCACGACGGAGCTCCCTCCGTCGTGCGCATGCGCAGTGCACACCATCGACCCACTTGCGAGCGGACAGCCGCTTGCGAGTGGGTCTGAATGAGGCCCTATGACTACATCTTAAACCTCTGCAATGGAGACCTCTCTGGGTCCTTATGTTCTCTCTATTTCCAGTATCACTATACTTATCCTTGTAACCCTGCTTGTTTGCTCACCTCCTCCTTAGCTGTATTACTTGGTACTGTAAATCAATTAACATTGGAAGTAAGAAGGCATATTGCTCAATTTAAGCAATATTATAGATTTTTTTATTTTTCCATGATTCATAATTATTGTATTTTAATCAAACTTATTTGAAACCTATTTTGTATATGTTTGTCCTCCCTTCTCCTGCACTGTTTATGGTCTCTCTCTCTCTCTCTCTCTCTCTCTCTCTCTGAAGATTGCACAGTATTGGTCTGAGTGTCAGATTTGGAATGATAAACTGAAGGACTGGGATGCATACAATGAAATGGCTCGAGAGATCAAATTCTATGAAGACATCTTTCCTCTTCTGCATGAACTGAAGTCTAAGGTATCATACTTGAAGCACACATCAAGTACTTTAACCCCTTATTGAGCCTTTATAAATGTAGACACATCATACATTGTGTAGACCCCCATTGATACCAACATTTTCTTTTCACTGTGTGATCCTGATTGTTCTAATTATTTTTCATTTACAATAACCTAGCAAAATTAGTAAATTTCTGTTTAAATGTCTTTTATTCACAATACTTATTTATCCATCATTTAAACTTTTGATGAATCCAAAAAAACAAGATGATAGTAATAAGAGGTTCCTGTAATGCTTGTACCTGATTTTAAACCTAAGAGTAATCATTGTCTGAAAAAAAATCACGTCACCTGGGTATCTGAGCTATTCATTTTTTATATACAGCCATGGCCAAAAGTTTTGAGAATGACACAAGTATTGGTTTTCAGTTTCACAAAGTTTGCTGCTTAGTGTTTTTAGACCTTTTTTTCAGATGTTACTATGGTATACTGAAGTAAAAATTACAAGTATTTCATAAGTGTCAAAGGCTTTTATTGACAATTACATTAAGTTTATGCAAAGAGTCAATATTTGCAGTGTTGACCCTTCTTTTTCAAGACCTCTGCAATTCGCCCTGTCATGCTGTCAAACAACTTCTGGGCCACATACTGACAGCCACCCATTCTTGCCTAATCAATGCTTGGAGTTTGTCAGAATTTGTGGGTTTTTGTTTGTCCACCCGCCTCTTGAGGATTGACCACAAGTTCTCCATTGGGATTAAGGTCTGGGGAGTTTCCTGGCCATGGATCCAAAATGTTGATGTTTTGTTCCCCGAGCCACTTAGTTCTCACTTTTGCCTTATGGCAAGGTGCTCCATCATGCTGGAAAAGGCATTGTTTATCACCAAACTGTTATTGGATGGTTGGGAGAAGTTGCTCTTGGAGGTTGTTTTGGTACCATTCTTTATTCAAGGCTGTGTTCTTTACCAAAATTGTGAGTGAGCCCACTGCCTTGACTGAGAAGCAACCCGACACATGAATGATCTCAGGATGCTTTACTGTTAGCATGACACAGGACTGATGGTAGCGCTCACCTTTTCTTCTCCAGACAAGCGTTTTTCCAGATGCCTCAAACAATCTGAAAGGGGATTCGTCAGAGAAAATAACTTTGCCCCAGTCCTCAGTAGTCCAATCCCTGTACCTTTTGCAGAATATCAGTCTGTCCCTGATGTTTTTCCTGGAGAGAAGTGGCTTCTTTGCTGCCCTTCTTGACACCAGGCCATCCTCCTAAAATCTTTGCCTCACTGTGCATGAAGATGCACTCACACCTGCCTGCTGCCATTCCTGAGCAAGCTCTGCACTGGTGGTGCCCCGATCCCACAGTTGAATCATCTTTAGGAACCGGTCCTGGCACTCGCTGTACATTCTTGGGCACCCTAAAGACTTCTTCACAACTATTGAATCTCTCTCCTTGAAGTTCTTGATGATCCGATAAATGGTTGATTTAGGTGCATTCTTACTAGCAGCAATATCCTTACCTGTGAAGCCCTTTTTGTGCAAAGCAATCATGACTGCACATGTTTCCTTGCAGGTAACCTTGGTTAACAGAGGAAGAACAATGATTTCAAACTCCACCCTCCTTTTAAAGCTTCCAGTCTGTTATTCTAACTCAATCAGCATGGCAGAGTGATCTCCAGCCTTATCCTTATCATCACTCTCACCTGTGTTAATGAGCGAATCACTGACATGATATCAGCTGGTCCTTTTGTGTCAGTGGAAATGTTTTTGGGATTAAGTTCATTGTCATGGCAAAGAGGGACTTTGCAATTAATTGCAATTCATCTGATCACTATTCATTATATTCTGGAGTATATGCAAATTGCCATCATAAAAACGGAAGCAGCAGACTTTGTGAAAACCAATACTTGTGTCTTTCTCAAAACTTTTGGCCATGGCTGTACTATAGGATGATTATGAGAGAAGAATGAGAAGAATGAGTGTTGCCACTGGTTGTAGGCAATGTTATAAAGATAGGGAAGTGATTGGTCCTGTAATACTGTTTGTGTCCACAATCAGAGTTTGGTTTCTGCTATAGTACTTTGCTTTAGTATGTAGATGACGACTGTAGCTTGGCATGGGATGTCGATATTGTAAATGTTGACAAATATGATGTCAAGGGTTAGGTTTAGGCTATGGGAGGAAAGGGTTAGTATTAGGCAAAATAAGGAGATAGTTGGGCTATGGGATGGGAGGGTTAGGCAGTAGGGGGAGGGTTAGGGATGAAGAGTTAGGATTACTCATACCACCAAAGCTGCACAGGATCCATCAAGAAAGTCATCCTGACATCTCTGCTGGAACCACCATCTTGGGTAAGTCACCACTGCCTGTTGACATTACAACCATGTCTGCACTCCCTTGTTGACATTATGAATGTCAACAAAATATACCACACCCACTTGGGATATATATAGGGATGCCATTAGAAATGGTGAGCCCCGAAACTACGGGGGACAAGGCTAAGCATGTTTGGGTAATACCCAGGGCTGCCCATAAAAATAATGGGCCCTTTGACAAATTTTGTTCCTGCTCTTTGAGAGAGAAGTTTGTAATCTGTTATATTTCACAACCTAATTGTACGTTGATTTTCTTTATTATTATTATGTGGCTGTGATAATTAAATGACTACTAACTTAGTTTTGTTTGGAAATCCCCTCATATTTTATAAAAGAGCAATTTGTATGAATCATATATACCTACTATGGGCAGCCCTGGTGACACTACTGCCCATTGGGAATATTGTGACCCTTCTGAAAATAATGTGCCACCATTAAGTTTGGTGGCAATCCTTCACTTATGGCAGACTTGGGGCCCAGTCAGGTACAAGCCTGGGCACTTCATAATATCCGCTCTCAGCGCCCATGTTAATGCATTGAGCTTATGGAGAGGTAGTATATTTGGTCACAGTAGATTATACTACTGTAGGGATGGGGTTAATAATATTAAGCAGAATATTTGCCTATAGCATTATTTTTCTTCTACTATTACTGAAGTAAGAATGTATCTTTATTTGCTTAGGAAATCCGGAACCGTCATTGGCTGCAAGTAATGTCTGTAACTGGAAGCTCGTTTCCCCTTGAAGCTAACGTCTTTAAAGTGTCCCATCTTCTCGATATTGGACTATTAAAGTATGCTGTACTTTAAGACACTTTTGTAGTACTTAAGTGTTATTCATCTATCTAGAACTCCCAACTAATCAAATATTTAGAATATTCACACATCCTCTTCTTAGGCGATCCACATATACAGTATGTAGCTGGAAAGACTGTATGCATTTTTTACCATTGAAGTTCTCTTTCCTCTTACATCATGTATTCTTTGGTTAGGCCCTTCTGTAATCTACAATTCAAAATCTACTGATATTTAGTTCATTATTTAATTAATTAAATTTAATCCACCAGTAAACATTTAGGCCCTGATTCAGAGCCGGACGCTCTGACCAGAGCGTTCGCTCTGAATCAGGGCCCACCTCCATAATTATGGAGCGTCCTCCTGGACGCTCGTATAGCGCCCAGCATATACGAGCGTGCAGGATGATGCCACTGCGAGCCGAAGCCTGCGGTTGAGTTTCTCAACCGCAAGGCCCGGAGTGATTTTGGCTCTATCAGAGCCAAAATCACTCCCACTGACATCACTAGTGATGTCAGTGGGGCCGGCTTCTGACGGTAGGCGTTCCCTTGGGAACGCCCCCATCTGGGAGGCATGCCCCCGACACGCCCACCAAAGGGGGCGTGCTGTCAATCAACATCGACAGCACGACCCCTTTGATCAGACACAACGAGCGAAGGAAAGTCCTTCGCTCATCGCGTCTCGCGCATGCGCACGACGGAGCTCCCTCCGTCATGCGCATGCGCAGTGCAGACCATCGACCCACTTGCGAGCGGACAGCCCCTCGCGAGTGGGTCTGAATCAGGCCCTTAGTTCAAAGAACACTAGAAAGAAATTACAATATACAAATAGGGAAGAAAACATCACCAACAATTACCTATTGTTAAATTACTTAAATAATGTTTTTGTTACACTTTGTATGCAATGTATCATCTAAATAGTATTTGATTAATAGGAGCAATATAAAACTTGCAGCAATTGTTTAACAAGACATTCAAAACCTACTTTCCTAGTTGGTTTCTAATAAATCTTCTACAATAGACCATCTTGTAGGCACATATTCATAATCTGAAACTTGGATACAGAGTTTTATTTTTTATCTAATACTGTGTCCACATGATGAATGTGTCTTTCTGGAATAAAAAGATGATAGTATATAAAGGATTAATCAAGTAACTGAACATAAAGTTGGAATCATAAAGTGATTGTTGATTTACCCTACTGTGACTGTATGGTATATATCTACATTATCTTCTTTATATAGATTTCAGGATCAGTTAATCTCCATAGCAAAAGCAGCAAAGAAGGAAATGGATCTAGAGATTAAAATGAGGAAGGTAGAAGAAGAATGGAGTGAGCAGGTACAGTGTGAAAGTACAAATACTGTCCTTTGGTGGCAGAATGAGCCTGGTCCAAATGACACCACATACCACTGACATACACTAATACTGTACTGCTCTTTAGGCATATTTGCTGAGAACTATGGCTAGATACTCTTGACTCCAACAGGTATAGAGCACTTCATAGTAGGGATGTGCAGGCTCGGATAGGTTCGAGTTTGCACGTGGAGTTCGGATTTTTCCCTCCAAAAAAACGGAACTCAGAACGAGGCAAAACGTCATCTTACATGGACGAACATCATCATTCCTGGTCTTTTGTCCAGGAATGATGATGTTCGTCCATGTAAGATGACGTTTTGCCTCGTTCTGAGTTCCGTTTTTTTGGAGGGAAAAATCCGAACTCCACGTGCAAACTCGAACCTATCCGAGCCTGCACATCCCTACTTCATAGATAATGACATTTTATTATATTAATTTCTAATTTCAACCAGACTCAGACAGTGCCCCTGGTGCTGGATTTAGAACATAATTGGTCTGTGAATTCAATGTGTTCCTCTTCACTTTTCTATATATTGCCTTCTGCTTATATTTGCAAACTCACTTCTTTGGGAAAACTTTCACTTGGCATGATCAAACTGTTTGGTGTAATCGTATCACTTTTAGCACTTACCCAGACAGGTCTTTGGGCATTGAAGGGTTTAGACATTTTATCATATTGTCAAATGTACAGGTGCTGAGCTTTAAGCCCTACAAAAACAAGGTTTTACTGGTGAAGGAGGATTCACTTCTGTTACTGGAAGAGCTAGAAGATGCCCAAGTGCTTCTTGCACAGATGTTGAGCTCCAAGGAAATTGATCCTCTAAGAGAGGAAGCTACAACCTGGGCAGAGAAGCTGAAACGTGTGGGTAATGTGCTGGAGCTGTGGATTGATGTGCAGGAGCTCTGGCGGCATTTGGAGGATATCTATAATAATCCCACTATCATCCAGGTAATATATGCTTGTACTTAGTATGCCTAATTATAATGGGTTGTTTGACCAGATGGCATCAGTCTAGAGATTCAGGGGTATATTTACTAAAGTGCGGGTTTATAAAAGTCGAGTTGTTGCCCATAGTAACCAATCAGATTCTACTTATCATATATCTAGCACTTTCTAGAAGATAATAGCTAGAATTTGATTGGTTGCTATTGGCAAACATCTCCACTTCTATAAACCCGCATTTTAGTAAATATACCCCTTAATCTTCAGAGTCAACATGGATTAATCATGAAATATATGGATGCATATGAAAGAAAAACATTGAAATGCCATTTTCACAAGTGTGTAAAGGTACATCTGCTGCAAGGGTGCAAATGTTACTCCCTATGAGCTAGGTGGATCTGGGCTTTGTTTTCCAAATGTGAGCTAGGAGCTGGAATTGCAAACATTATGGTTGACTTTGCAGAGCAACAGGAGAGAGATTACACATTTAGGTGTAGCATTCTCTGTTTAAAGATTAGCTGCAGAGCCTGTAAAGTAATCTGATATTTACAATTTCTTCAAAGCAACCAGATGCAGCGTCAGACACTAATTACAATGGGACTCTTGTTGACCATCTAGGTGCACTTGGTATAGAAATGCACACTTTTATGTGCAAAAATAGTAATTTTACAAATATATTAAAATATACAGATGTTGCAAAAGCAGTTGTGATGTCTCATTACTGGCATGATTTATTTAAGATATATATAAACTTCAAATGAGCAGTATTTTAGAAGAAAAAGGAATTTAGAGTATGTGCATTAGTGATGATCATTCCAGGCTTATCCTGAAAGCACGTATAGATGATTTCTCATATTTTATCAGTGATCTTAGAAGACTATTTTCTGATATGAATTATAAATAAAGTATTTATACTATTGCATACATTTTTTCTTTTAATTCCAATCAGGAACTACCCCAGGATGCAAGAAGGTTTGCAAAAGTTCACAGACGATGGACTTTGATGATGATCTCTGCATACAAAACCAAAAACGTTCTGCAGGTAAATGGTGAAAATAAAAGTATTCCAATAAAAATCATAGAAATGATTGTCTGTATTGGCATATAAACAGTAGATGATCATCACAAATTGACATCATCGCAAACTGAACTTAAGTAAACATGCTTATTTTTAAATAAAAACAGGAAATAATCTGTGTAGAACAAGTGACAAATCAATATGATTTGCACCAATATTTCAACATAATGCATCAAGATGTTGAAATTTCATCTAAGATTAACACTAAAACTGTAGGTGAAACTTTATATACATATATATATATATATATATATATATATATATAGCACAAGATCCTTCTGGCATGGGTGTATACCCAGCACACAATAAAGGAAGGCGGCACTCCAATAGAACATGTAATTCAATGTGTATTAATAATCAAAACGGCATATTAACATCCATGTGTCAACGTTTCAAGGCTGAACGCCTTTTCATCAGGACATGTGAAGGAAACAGAAAAGGTGAAACTGTCCTACCTTAAGTAGAGAAAGGAAAAGTGCTGAAAAGAGACTCCTCTCCATGTGTGGAGCCACGCGATGCAAGCGTCTACCGGAAGTGGGGAACTCTTCAGACGCGACACCGCCGTGTGGTTACCCGGCAACTGAAGACGCAGCCTCCTGTGGAACTCTCGGGCAGACTGCACTTACCCGAAATAGCCACTATGGAATCTGCGCCAGAGATGCCGGGATTCCTCAGACGCGACGTGTTACTGTGGTTACCTAGCAACCGGCAGTGCGCTGCATCATCGGCTCCTGAAAAAAAATATAGAATAGAATGAATAGAAATAAAAATGTGATTAAAGAAAGGAGATAAAGCAAATGCCTAAAACCATGATAAGAAGGAAAAAAACACAGAAAAAGTGATAGAGATGTGAACATAAAACAATATGTGTATAGGAACATATGCATATAAAATTCACATAAAAAAATCTGACTATGTGAAAAAGAATATCTATTACCAACTAATACATAATATACAAATATAAAGAATATCAATATTAATGACATGCTATCTCAATAAATAGACATGATGAGTAAGCTAATGCTGAACACAACAGAACAGCAGTAGATAAACTGGAAAAAAGAAACAAGAGAGCTATCAATAGAAAAATAGGATCTAAATATCCCAGCAGCGACTAGAATTATAGAAACACATTGAGCATATTTTTTTCATTCAGTCCCTTCGGAGCAATGGTATTGAGATGGTGAATCCAACGGGCCTCACACCGATTAAGTCGTCCAGCCCTATCCCCACCTCTAACATCAACAGGTACATGATCCACGATTTTGTATTTGAGGCTGGCTAAAGTATGATTAGCCAACCGAAAATGACGGGCTACTGGTTGCTCTATCTCTTTGCCACCCAGGGCCGCTCTGATGGATGATCGATGTAAAGCTGCTCGTTCTCTAAATGTACGGGTGGTTTGGCCAACGTAATAAAGCCCACAGGGGCAAATAATAATGTAAATAATAAACGTGGATGTACATGTGAGAACGTGTCGTATAGGAAATTTGCGACCACTGTGTGGATGCTTGAAATATTGTCCTGGTTCCCAAATATCTACAAGTGGTGCAAGAAATGCACCTGTAACATCCTGGTTTCTTCTTCTGAATTGTGATGTCTAGAGCAGAAGGTGGAGAAACAATGTACGTTCTCATGAGAAGATCTTTAAGGTTTTTACCTCTTGAATACGCAGGCATGAGAGTAGTCTGTTTAAATGTGGAAAGGTCATTGTCACTTGTCACCATCGGCCATAGCTTCTTAGAGGACTGCTTAATGACAGAGCTGGTAGTTGAAAATTCAGAAATAAATGGAATTTTGTTGGCCGCTTTATGTTTAGGAGCAGATTTTAACAACTCTGTTCTAGGCATTTGCAGAACTTCCTGTTTGCTGGCCAATAATTCTTTCTTTGGATAGCCACGGCTTGTGAACTTATTCACTAGCTCATTAAGACAGCCATCTAATGCTGAAGACTCACTGGTAATTCTAGCGGCCCGCATAAATTGGGAACGAGGCAGAGACTTCTTCAAGGATGAGGGATGACAGCTACTATGGTGCAGAATCGTATTCCGATCCGTGGGTTTGTTGTACAGATTAGTAGTGATGGTGCCATTGAACACTGACACTGCAACATCAAGATAATGTATCTCTCTCTTGCTGTATTCAAGAGTAAACTTGATAGGGCCGTCTAGTGAATTAATAGATGACACAAAACTGCATAAGTCATTCTCGGTTCCTGACCATCACTACTAATCTGTACAACAAACCCACGGATCGGAATACGATTCTGCACCATAGTAGCTGTCATCCCTCATCCTTGAAGAAGTCTCTGCCTCGTTCCCAATTTATGCGGGCCGCTAGAATTACCAGTGAGTCTTCAGCATTAGATGGCTGTCTTAATGAGCTAGTGAATAAGTTCACAAGCCGTGGCTATCCAAAGAAAGAATTATTGGCCAGCAAACAGGAAGTTCTGCAAATGCCTAGAACAGAGTTGTTAAAATCTGCTCCTAAACATAAAGCGGCCAACAAAATTCCATTTATTTCTGAATTTTCAACTACCAGCTCTGTCATTAAGCAGTCCTCTAAGAAGCTATGGCTGATGGTGACAAGTGACAATGACCTTTCCACATTTAAACAGACTACTCTCATGCCTGCGTATTCAAGAGGTAAAAACCTTAAAGATCTTCTCATGAGAACGTACATTGTTTCTCCACCTTCTGCTCTAGACATCACAATTCAGAAGAAGAAACCAGGATGTTACAGGTGCATTTCTTGCACCATTTGTAGATATTTGGAACCAGGACAATATTTCAAGCATCCACACAGTGGTCGCAAATTTCCTATACGACACGTTCTCACATGTACATCCACGTTTATTATTTACATTATTATTAGCCCCTGTGGGCTTTATTACGTTGGCCAAACCACCCGTACATTTAGAGAACGAGCAGCTTTACATCGATCATCCATCAGAGCGGCCCTGGGTGGCAAAGAGATAGAGCAACCAGTAGCCCGTCATTTTCGGTTGGCTAATCATACTTTAGCCAGCCTCAAATACAAAATCGTGGATCATGTACCTGTTGATGTTAGAGGTGGGGATAGGGCTGGACGACTTAATCGGTGTGAGGCCCGTTGGATTCACCATCTCGATACCATTGCTCCGAAGGGACTGAATGAAAAAAATATGCTCAATGTGTTTCTATAATTCTAGTCGCTGCTGGGATATTTAGATCCTATTTTTCTATTGATAGCTCTCTTGTTTCTTTTTTCCAGTTTATCTACTGCTGTTCTGTTGTGTTCAGCATTAGCTTACTCATCATGTCTATTTATTGAGATAGCATGTCATTAATATTGATATTCTTTATATTTGTATATTATGTATTAGTTGGTAATAGATATTCTTTTTCACATAGTCAGATTTTTTTATGTGAATTTTATATGCATATGTTCCTATACACATATTGTTTTATGTTCACATCTCTATCACTTTTTCTGTGTTTTTTTCCTTCTTATCATGGTTTTAGGCATTTGCTTTATCTCCTTTCTTTAATCACATTTTTATTTCTATTCATTCTATTCTATATTTTTTTTCAGGAGCCGATGATGCAGCGCACTGCCGGTTGCTAGGTAACCACAGTAACACGTCGCGTCTGAGGAATCCCGGCATCTCTGGCGCAGATTCCATAGTGGCTATTTCGGGTAAGTGCAGTCTGCCCGAGAGTTCCACAGGAGGCTGCGTCTTCAGTTGCCGGGTAACCACACGGCGGTGTCGCGTCTGAAGAGTTCCCCACTTCCGGTAGACGCTTGCATCGCGTGGCTCCACACATGGAGAGGAGTCTCTTTTCAGCACTTTTCCTTTCTCTACTTAAGGTAGGACAGTTTCACCTTTTCTGTTTCCTTCACATGTCCTGATGAAAAGGCGTTCAGCCTTGAAACGTTGACACATGGATGTTAATATGCCGTTTTGATTATTAATACACATTGAATTACATGTTCTATTGGAGTGCCGCCTTCCTTTATTGTGTGCTGGGTATACACCCATGCCAGAAGGATCTTGTGCTATATTTTTTTAGGAGGGCACCCATACTGGTTTTCTTATTGTCCTGAGTGCCGGGCTCACTCTTTATATATATATATATATATATATATATATATATATATATATATATAATGTTGTAGGGTTTATTGGTTTCACTACACTCAGAGTGCCTCCTTTTTGTCTGTCTACATATTGAGGATGCCGACCCTCTAGGATGGCAACTGAGCATAGTAATCGATTTTCGACTAGGAATGCCTGGACTTTGGATATATAAAAATATATATATATATATTTTTATATCTATCACTAGTATAAACTTACCTCCTAACTGATATATAAATAATAATTCACAAGAAACATTATAAGCATAAATGTAAATAGTATTTGTATAAACGCTTATTGGTTATATAAACGCTTATTGGTTATGAACTGTGAGTAATTTATCATGACTTTATCTGTTGATATAACACCTCAGTAACTAGCAATATTCTTATCATTTACATAAGAAGACCGTGCAATGCAGAGTTTTTAGAGATATGAATCTTTACTCACTGTACATGGTTTTATTATTTTTGTGGCTGGTAGGATATACTTTAATATAAGGCCACAAGAATCAGGTCTGGCACTCTGCATTTGGCAGAACAAATATTGTCTATGCATACACATGGCAGAGTAAGGATACTGCCTTTGAACCTCTATATACCCCTGTCTATACCTTCTAATATCCTGCCTATAAACCTCTAAGGATGATGCTATTTTGCATTCGCAGGCATACAGAAAATAAAGACTCCAGACCTAGAACCTGTGGTTCCAAAGCACAAAGTATTATTCAAGTAAAAGTACAGCAGTTACACGCTATGATCCTCATATAATCTTAGGGCAAAGAAATTATACAGACCCAAGTACAGTTATACATACGCAGCGCTTTCTGGACCAGATGTAGGCATCAGCAAGAAACCCCCGACAATCAGCATTCAGCACGACAACTAGAAACCCAGGGTCAGAGCACACATATTTATACCCCCCCAGAGATATACAACACAATAGTGAAGTTTGTTGCTAATACCATTGGTCCTAAAGGAGAGGGCATATGTTACAAGGCATCTAACATGTTGGTTCAAATAGACACAGTCCATCCTCTAACAACTGGTGGTCTCTGGTTTCCTGCCTCATGCAAATCCTAACAGTTGGTCATATAATGTACATTTTGTTGCTTGAAGTCTCTGCGGTCCATAAGTTGAGAACGCATGTTGCGATCTCTACATCGATGTTACTGGAAGAGAGAGTTGAGAGAGTACGCATCAGTACAATACCAAACATGGCTTATTTATCACGTATAAAACCTTAGTTACAAAATAATCTTTATTTCATAGCAATTATAGTAAATGTGCATACTTGAATCTTATACCTTAAAGCTTATGAAACCTTGTATGTGAATATGTAATGTGTGAGTATGTGGGGTTTGATGTAAAGACGCTAGTTAACTTGGGGCAGATGCGTGTGCATGAAGCTAATATTCGAAGTTTTTCATACAGGATCTTATGCATTCGCTAATATGCGACTAGGTAACTGCGCAATTGTGCGTATTAATGTGTGTATGAGAAATGGTGTAAGATGCAATCGCATGATGCTAATAGTAATATCGCCACATGTACTAAAGTGTGAGTTTATCTAAAATGGCGCTTGGGTGCCCAGTCGCAAAATGGCGTCTTGCGATCTCATTTCCAAGATGGCGTCTTGCGGCCAATCGCAAGATGGCGTCGCTGCGATCCAATTTTAAACTGATCTTGTCTCAGCCAATAATCCCCAGCTTCGACAAGAGATGTGGGACCTCCCAATCTCCAGATGATGTGGTACATAATGCAATACTAACACAGCCATAGCTACACTGAGCAGGCATGGTGAGATTAGGGCAGACGGTAATACTCACCAGTGCTGCATCTGTATGTTAACAGCTTTCATCAACTAAGAAAAATTAAATGATGGAATAAAAAACATCAACTGCTATTGGTCTAATTGAAATGAGGCAGTGTTAATTGGAATATACACCTTTTGTACAACACTAATTACATAGAACCACCCTTGGCCACTACTACTGTAATGCAGCCATAGGCCTTGTAGCATTGACAATCAGAGAAGTAACCTGCCAGTACTACAGGACTCAGTCCATCCTGAGGCCCTGATTCAGAGCTGGAAGCAGTGTCGAAGTCGCATGCAGTTAGCCCATGTTGTAAATCTGAGTGTGCCTGAGTCGCACTGTACATGGGTCCCAATGTTACCGCATGGCGATGCAGAACGATTTTGGATGCAAAAGCTGGGGATTTCAGTGTGTGTTCCTGGGAGGTAACATTGCAGTAGCGGCTACATCTTTATGGTAATGCTATGGCCAATAGAGATCCTATTGAGATGCCCACTAGCTGCGGCGTGATTCCACCGGACCATTGGACACTGACTGGCTGACCATGGCCGCCAGTGTCAGTGCAACGTCACAGACACCAACACACACGTGACATGTAGCCACCCCCCTCCCACACTTACCACCCAGAAACACCCATCAAAATTGCATGGATCTTTATGCAATTTCAATCTGCGTCTGAGCAGTAACCATCGCCAGTGCGGCCTGGACACTTGCGAAGACGGAAACCATCGTACACTTAGGGCCAAATGTAATACGGTGAGAGTGTAGAAAATGGTAAAACTCGACCAATGTGAGAATTTTATCTTCAAAATGGGAAAACATCTGTATAACAGTTTAAATTGTGAGATTTATTTTTTAAGTCTAAAAAAATGTGAGTTTGCATGTTCTTAGACTCTATTACATTGGCGGAGTTTATAAAGTGTGAGAGGTTACTGCTAAACGCTCACATTATCTATACTCTCACCCTATTACATTTGATCCTTAGCCTCAATGGTTTACGTACGTCCAGCTCAGATCACCCCCTGGATGCTATGTTCAGACAGAGGTCTGGTGCAAGTTTTCATGGTGCACCAGCCCAGATTAGTGCCGCTGCAAATGTGCATCTCAGTATGCTCAGAATCACATCTGTGTCCACCTCAGAATTACCCTATTGCAGAAGCTGCTGTTCCAGCTGCCTACCTTATAAACAGCAGCAATGTACATTCTACCCTGGTTGGTGGTTGTATTACGTTGAGGTGTTTTTGTGTCTATGAAATCAGGAAATGCTCCCATCTGCACTAATCTTACATGTTATGTCTTTGGGAATGGTTACAGCACTTTGCAATTTGTGACACAAAAGATATCGTGTCACTTGATAAATGATCACTGATAAACTCACATCTTGAAGGGCAATTTAAATGTTTGTATAAACTGAAATATGTCCCTGAAAATCTATTTACAAAGATATTAAAATATTGATACTCCTAGAAAATCAATAAAATGTGTGACATTAAAATGTGTCTTTGAAAACTAGTGCTGCTGCACAGGAGATGTACCCAAAGAGGTTCTTCTGAGGCATTTCTACCAGGAGCTGGAGACTTGTTCCTGCGCTCTAACTTCTCACCTTGGCAGAATGAGACAGACGTTTTCTCGCTTCTACTTCCTGTCAGACATGGCTCTTGCATCTGTGCTCAGCTGCCCCCACGACATTAAATGTCTTCAACATCATTTGAGGTACCGTATGACAATTGGTACTGTAACATCACTGTAATATCACTGTACATCATGTCAAATTGTGCCCTCGGGCCCCGGCGGCCCGAGGGCACAATGTAACATCACTGTAATATCATGTAACATCACTGTAATATCATGTCAAATTACATAGAAAATGAACATTGGGAGAAAGGGAATACATTAATAAAGAATTATTACTATTATTGTTATTATGTTTTGCATATTTAGTAACATTGTTTTTGTCTTTTTTGATAAATATGTGAGATTTAAATGTTCTAGTTACTTACAGTTACAGTTCTCTATCTAAGGTATATACTGTATGTTACAACTAATTTCTTGGCAGAAATGCACAATATAAGAACAGTACAGTGATTTGAATGGATACACTAAATGCATGTTGTGGCTACTTTCACAGTGACATCTGTTTTTAGTATGTGATGGGCGTGTGAGCATGGGGGAGTGTGACAAATGATGCAAACGTCTCTCTTCATACTCTCATTTGTTCCTGTAATACCTACAAAGTCTGTGTGTGGGTCTATCCTAAAGTGTGGTGATTGGGAATGGTGACTCTTACTGTATTTGTTAAATGAGGGCAATTCTGAATCTGGGACAATATAGAAAACATTTGACAGAAACAGCATGTAGGCAGAAGCATGTGCAACAAATCTGCATTATACACATGCTTTTGCCTACATGCTGTTTCTGTCAAATGTTTTCTATATTTGTATAACCTGGGTTGTTATGTAATTGAATTGTTTCTGTCTCTCAAGTTCGTCATTAGGATCATAGAGATTTTCCTTGTTATCCCCTTAATCTAACTAAATCATGGTTGTCCAGATGGCGGTACAATGGTCATGTGGAGTTTTTAAATTGCAACTGGTGCTTCATTTCTTGTTTTTTTGTTTAATGCTATTTAAGCCAGGAACTTACATCTATATAACATATGTATATATGGCATTTATGCTCTCATATTGGGAGAGATAGGCGAGAGATAAAGTGGACAGAAATAAAATACCAACCGATCAGCTTCTAAACTGGGTACACACTGACAGATGCATTGGCCGATCAATTGATCATCTAATATATCTGCTGCCCGTCGGCCAGTGTGTACCACATCGCCGTTCACCGACATATCGCATTTTCTGTGCTGCACAGCCGATGGACAGATATGTCTGTAGACATATCTGTCCATCAGCAAGTGTGTACGGGCGGTCTGCGGACTACCCGTACACACACAGCCGCAGCCGCGAGGAGGGGAGTGGTACACGCCCCCAACATACCCACCGGCTGCTGGGTCCCGCCCCCCGGCCGCCGGGGCCCGAGGGCACAAGCAGATGATGCAAGGGAGGATGGGTATACGTGCGCTCCTAAGTGAGAGAGAATGATCGTAGGTGCAGAATGTGTGATGGAGGGATGTGTGTGTGTGGGGGGGGTTGTGGGGGAGTGTGGAGAGGATGTGGTAATTGTGTAGGTGGGTGGATGGAATAAAAACTGACAAATGATGTTGGATCCAAACCTATTTATTGGGTAGACACAATGCTCCCTAGGTGGTTCCTTATGTTGACATACATATAATGAATGATATTGATAGCAGTGTGTGTGAATGACCATCATCTGCAGATATATCTGTCAGGTGTGTACCCACCTTTAGTGTAATTTTACATGAAAGTAAGAAGCTGATTAGTTGGTACTTTCAGGGCCGTAACTAGACATTACACATTATGCCCACAGTATTAATGCTCCTTACACATTATGCCCACAGTAGTAATGCTCCTTACACGTTATACCCACAGTATTAATGCCCCTTACACATTATGCCCACAGTAGTAATGCTCCTTACACATTATGCCCACAGTAGTAATGCTCCTTACACATTATGCCCACAGTAGTAATGCCCCTTACACATTATGCCCACAGTAGAAATGCTCCTTACACATTATGCCCACAGTAGAAATGCTCCTTACACATTATGCCCACAGTATTAATGCCCCTTACACATTATGCCCACAGTATTAATGCCCCTTACACATTATACCCACAGTAGTGATGCCCCTTACACATTATGCCCACAGTAGTGATGTCCCTTACACATTATGCCCACAGTAGTAATGCTCCTTACACTTTGTCAACAATAGTAATGCTCAATACACATTATGACGCACAGTGCAAATCTCCCCAAACCCCTCCCCTTACACATTGCAAATCTTCCCTGTCCCCTTCCCTTACACATTATGCCAGCCAGTACAAATCCCCCCTGCCCCCTCCCCTTACACATTATGCCAGCCAGTACAAATCCCCCCTGCCCCCTCCCCTTACACATTATGCCAGCCAGTACAAATCCCCCCTGCCCCTCCCCTTACACATTATTCCAGCCAGTACAAATCCCCCCTGCCCCTCCCCTTACACATTATTCCAGCCAGTACAAATCCACCCTGCCCCCTCCCCTTACACATTATTCCAGCCAGTACAAATCCCCCCTGCCTCCCCCTTTCACATTATTCCAGCCAGTACAAACCCACCATGCCCCTCCCCTTACACATTATGCCGGACAGGAAAAATCCCCCCTGCCTCCCCTTACACATTATGCCGGACAGGAAAAATCCCCCCTGCCTCCCCTTACACATTATGCCAGGCAGTACAAATCCTCCCTGCCCCCTCCCCTTACACATTATGCGAGCCAGTACAAATCCCCCCAGCCCCCTCCCCTTACACATTATGTCAGCCAGTACAAATCCCCCCCTGCCCCCCCTTACACATTATTCCAGCCAGTACAAATCCCTCCTGCCCCCCCTTTCACATTATTCCAGCCAGTACAAATACCCCCTGCCCCTCCCCTTACACATTATGCCGGCCAGTACAAATCCCCCTGCCCCCTCCCCTTACACATTATTCCAGCCAGTACAAATCCTCCCTGCCCCCTCCCTTGCACATTATTCCAGCCAGTACAAATCCTCCCTGCCCCCCCTTTCATATTATTCCAGCCAGTACAAATCCCCCCTGCCCCTCCCCTTACACATTATTCCAGCCAGTACAAATCCCCCCTGCCCCTCCCCTTACACATTATTCCAGCCAGTACAAATCCACCCTGCCCCCTCCCCTTACACATTATTCCAGCCAGTACAAATCCCCCCTGCCCCTCCCCTTACACATTATTCCAGCCAGTACAAATCCCCCATGCAGGGCTGTCTTAACAGCAGTGTGGGCCCTGGGCAAAGCGATGCTTTGGCGCCCCTACCCACCTACACACACAGTATACACATAACATACACAGTATACACATAACATACACACACAGTATACACATAACATACACACTATACACATAACACACACATAACACACACAGTATACACATAACACACACACAGTATACACATAACACACACACAGTATACACATAACACCCCCCCTCCTCCCCCCCCCTCTCCCCGCCAACACCGGAACAAGTTCCTTCTGCATGATTCACTTACTGAGGAGATTCGGCGTCCTGTTGATTGCGCGCTGCTCCGGCTCCTCCGCTCTTCTTCATGGGCAGTGGGCACTCGGTCATACACAGCGTGACATCGTCATGTCACCTGCGCCGCGTAGACTGCGTGTCATCTGCAGAAGGACCATTGATTTGAGGAAGCGGGCAGGGGAGGTGGAGCGGGGGTTGGGAGGGTGCAGCTTTCATAGCCAACTTAGTAAGCGCTCCCGGAAGGTCGGGGGGGGGGGGGGGTTTGGGGGTCTGGCGGATCGGAACACAGTGATAATAAAAAAAAAAACATTTAACAACTGACTGCGGCTGCAGGGGGGATGGCGGGCACCTTGGAGCTTCGGGCCCTTGGGCAGCTGCCCAAAAAGCCCAATGGAAGAGACGGCCCTGCCCCCATGCCCCCCCTTTCACATTATTCCAGCCAGTACAAATCCCCCATGCCCCCCCTTTCACATTATTCCAGCCAGTACAAATGCCCCCTGCCCCCCCCTTTCACAGTATTCCAGCCAGTACAAATGCCCCTGCCCCCCCTTTCACATTATTCCAGCCAGTACAAATCCCCCCTGCCCCCTCCCCTTACACATTATGCCAGCCAGTACAAATCCCACCTGCCCCCTTTGCTTACACATTATGCCAGCCAGTACAAATCCCCCTTTCCCCCTCCCCTTACACATTATGCCAGCCAGTACAAATCCCCCCTGCCCCTCCCCTTACACATTATGCCAGCCAGTAGAAATGCCCCCTGCCTCCCCTTTCACATTATTACAGCCAGTACAAATCCCCCCAGCCCCCTCCCCTTACACATTATGTCAGCCAGTACAAATCCCCCCTGCCCCTCCCCTTACACATTATGCCAGCCAGTAGAAATGCCCCCTGCCTCCCCTTTCACATTATTACAGCCAGTACAAATCCCCCCTGCTCCTCTCCTTTCACATTATTCCAGCCAGTACAGATCCCCCCTGCTCCTCTCCTTACACAATATGCCAGCCAATACAATTCCCCCCTGCCCCCTTTGCTTACACATTATTCCAGCCAGTACAAATCCCCCCTTCCCCCTTTGCTTACACATTATTCCAGCCAGTACAAATCCCCCCTTCCCCCTTTGCTTACACATTATTCCAGCCAGTACAAATCCCCCCTGCCCCCTTTGCTTACACATTATTCCAGCCAGTACAAATCCCCCTGCCCCTCCCCTTACACAATATGCCAGCCAGTACAAATGCCCCCTGCCCCCTCCCCTTTCACATTATTCCAGCCAGTACAAATCCCCCCAGCGTCCTCCCCTTACACATTATGCCAGCCAGTACAAATCCCCCCTGCCCCTCCCCTTACACATTATGCCAGCCAGTACAAATCCCCCCTGCCCCCTTACACATTATTCCAGCCAGTACAAATCCCCCCTGCCTCCTCCCCTTACACATTATTCCAGCCAGTACAAATCCCCCCTGCCCCTCCCCTTTCACATTATTCCAGCCAGTACAAATCCCCCCTGCCCCTCCCCTTACATAATATGCCAGCCAGTACAAATCCCCCCTGCCCCCTCCCCTTACACATTATGCCAGCCAGTACAAATCCCCACTGCCCCCTTTGCTTACACATTATTCCAGCCAGTACAAATCCCCCCTGCCCCCTCCCCTTACACATTATGCCAGCCAGTACAAATCCCTCCTGCCCCCTTTGCTTACACCTTATGCCAGCCAGTACAAATCCCCCCTGCCCCCTTTGCTTACACATTATTCCAGCCAGTACAAATCCCCCCTGCCCCCTCCCCTTACACATTATGCCAGCCAGTACAAATCCCCCCTGCCCCCTTTGCTTACACATTATGCCAGCCAGTACAAATCCCCCCTGCCCCCTTTGCTTACACATTATTCCAGCCAGTACAAATCCCCCCTGCCCCCTCCTCTTACACAATATGCCAGCCAGTACAAATGTCCCCCGCACCCCTCCCCTTTCACCTTATTCCAGCCAGTACAAATCCACCCTGCCCCCTCCCCTTACACATTTTTCCTGCCAGTACAAATCCCCCCTGCCCCTCCCCTTACACAATATGCTAGCCAGTACAAATCCCCCCTGCCCCCTCCCCTTTCACATTATTCCAGCCAGTACAAATCCCCCCAGCCTCCTCCCCTTACACATTATGCCAGCCAGTACAAATCCCCCCTGCCCCTCCCCTTACACAATATGCCAGCCAGTAGAAATGCCCCCTACCTCCCTCTTTCACATTATTCCAGCCAGTACAAATCCCCCCTGCCCCCTCCCCTTACACATTATGCCAGCCAGTACAAATCCCCCCAGCCCCTCCCCTTACCCATTATGCCATCCAGTACAAATCCCCCTGCCCCCTCCCCTTGCACATTATTCCAGCCAGTACAAATCCCCCCTGCCCCCTCCCCTTACACATTATGCCAGCCAGTACAAATCCCCCCAGCCCCTCCCCTTACCCATTATGTCATCCAGTACAAATCCCCCTGCCCCCTCCCCTTGCACATTATGCCAGCTGGTACAAATTCAGTACAATACAGCACACTTACCTGTATTGCTAAGTTCCTCAGAGCATCACTATGGGAGCCGCGGGGAAGCCACAGTCTGTGTCCGACACTGGCAGTTGCTGGCATGACCCCAGCACGAGGGGAAAGGCTACTCAACGGCTCAGCCGGCGCAGGGCACTCTGGGACTGGATTAGGTCTCTCCTGACCCAGCCCCTTCCAGTAGACACTCACTAGCACTGACTACAGCAGATGGGGAGGGGACGGATCACAGGGGAAAGGCTGCTGCAGCGCTGCCTGCTGAAATGTGTATTAGTAGCAGTGCGTCCGGCAGATCAGGAGCCGGGCACACCGCTACTACTACACATTGTAGCAGGCATTACATTGCTGTTATTGCGGGTGGAGGTGGATGGTTCCGCCCACAGGGCATGTGTGCTCTGTGCAGGCGCACCGGCCGCACCAC
The DNA here is from genome assembly GCA_031769625.1 of Taudactylus pleione. Lineage (NCBI taxonomy): Eukaryota > Metazoa > Chordata > Amphibia > Anura > Myobatrachidae > Taudactylus > Taudactylus pleione. The sequence continues at coordinate 12,365,882 of JAUIMM010000014.1, forward strand.
ACTAGTTACGGCCCTGGTTACTTTATCTCTCTCCACTTTATTTCTCTGCAAGGTTTAATACATCTCTCCGAGGTTTTATTCATCTCCCCCATTGTGTCACATAATAGGACTTGATTGATTTTTGCATATTTTTTATATATTCTTCTATTACAAGATGCAAATACAGAGAAGACAGTGAAAATAGAAAATCAGCAACTGCATGTATAGTTTTAAAAAATAATAAACCAACAATTACAAAGACAATACAAACACAATCAGTGAGGGGGAAGGGGGCACCCTACAAACTATACAAATCCCATACTGAGTCAATATGGGGCAGCACTAAATTAGATCAGACCATTAACATTACAAGTCTAGCCAATAGAACCATGTTGTATTAAATGTAGAAAGGTGATACCTTGCAGATAACGCAATCTCTTCCATAGTCATGTACATGAACCATTCTTTGATAGTAGAAGGTAACGTTGATCTCCATTTAATTGGTATAACCGCCTTAGCTGCAATGTTCATATGGCTCAAGAGGAACATTTTTTATTTATTTTTGCGTATGTTTTAATCACAAATTAATTTAGTTGTTAGTGACTAACGTCTAATATTTTTAAAATCATAAATTATAAAAAATAGTTTATTGCAATAATTAATGATAATCTTTAATCTTACTTTCTTGTCAGAAATTGTGATGACAAATGAGTTTTCTTCCCATCATAGTGATTTATGTGTTTGCATTTGCAAAATCATCTCTATGCAGACCTTTGTTTAGTGGCATTTCCTCTATAGAGGTGGAGGAAGTCGAGGAGGAGGAAAATGTAAGCTCTGATGACGAGGTAGCTGAGCCTACGGGTCCTGTACTGGATTTCTTGAGCGTCCGATCTGGAAATGAAGGATGGCTATCTACAGGACAAAGAAGTACAACACATGTCACAGACACTGAAAGCATATTCCAAAGATCTCTTAAATCTGTAAGTAGGTAAAACAAAAAAATTGCCTTTGCCAACTGTTGCACGAATAAATCACAACGCTCTACAATCACTATGGGAAATGTCTCTGACTTGTAGAAAAGTGTTTCAATTGATCTACTGTAGTTTAGGGATGTGCAGGCTCGGATAGGTTCGAGTTTGCACGTTGAGTTCGGATTTTTCCCTCCAAAAAAACGGAACTCAGAAAGAGGCTAAACGTCATCTTACATGGACGAACATCATCATTCCTGGAGGAATGATGATGTTCGTCCATATAAGATGACGTTTAGCCTCTTTCTGAGTTCCGTTTTTTTGGAGGGAAAAATCCGAACTCAACGTGCAAACTCGAACCTATCCGAGCCTGCACATCCCTACTGTAGTTATATCAGACTCTATACTCATCCAGTGGTCTGGGGATCATAAATGTCCGATCCTGTAAATTAGATATAAAACACATTACAACCAAGGAAAAAGTAACACATACTGTAATCGTCATAATTATCTTAGGCAATGGTTTGTCTCAAGGGGGTTCCTATAAAGTTCTAAACAGGATACAGGTTTTCATATACATATTGAAATGTGTGGTGATAATACAAATCAGGAACACTAGGAAGCTAGAGTCAAACTAGATTACAATTGCAAATTTATTGCAGCGTGTGAATGCCCTGCAATTGACTCAAGGGTATAACTAAACTATAGCTGTAAGCACATGAGCAACTGATCAGTACTTGCAACATAGGGGCCCCCAACCGAGTAGGAAAAAAGTGCATACATGGGCTGTTTGGATGTATGTTTATTTAGGCAGTAAAACAAACATATATGTAGTTCCAGTATCTGTCTTGTATTGGTAGTGATTTCTTATAGTTAGTAATATACGTAGACAGATTTTAATGGGTGGGAGTGACTAGTGATAGATCTGAGAAGGGCAGGGACACCTAGGGGTAAATTTATTAAGATGAGAGTTCTATTTAAGAAGTGATGTTGCCCATAGCAACCAATCAGAATCTACTTCTCATTTATCTAGCACCTTCTAGAACATAATAACTTCTCATTTATCTAGCACCTTCTAGAACATAATACCTGGAATCTGATTGGTTGCTATGGATAACTTCACTTCTTAATAGAATTCCCATCTTAGTAAATTAACCCCCTACTGTATAAAATGTTGCTATGGGACCCAGTCATGTCTAGTTATGTCACTGCAGATGTTGATACTTATATAGTCTGGATTTATTGAAGGAATAAAGCAAATTGATATCTGTAACATACAGGCCTATTCATCAACACTATAATAATAGTTTTAAGGACATTTTCCTTAATTACCATTATTTTAGTATTCATGAAGACACTTAACACAGGAGATATCACTGATATCTCCTTGTTAAGTCCGCCTGCGTTAATTTTCACACTCCCCATACATTATTATGGGGATATGGAAATTAGGCTATTCATCAAATTCCAAAAATTATGTATTTACTCTCAGGTGGCGTATAGCGGGTTACACTTACCTGCTTTCAGCTGGGCAGAGCCTCCGCCGGCTCCCTCCGTCGCTCTGGTCCCTTCCTAGGCTCCGGCTGCTGCTCTGTGTTCTCACAGCATTGCGGCTATGAGAACAAAATAAAGTTTAAAAAAATCTTCAGCCCCCTCTGCCTGGCCGTGCTGTCTGCTACAGATGGGGCCGGGCGGGAGGTCAAGATCCGTGGCTACAGCCGGCCAGGTAAGTGAATAAGGGGAGAGGGGGGGTGGACACAGAATTAACGCAGATGTAATCTGTGCTGCGCATGCGCCGCTTTTGTGAACGGAACAGCGCATGCGCAGCACTGATTACAGCTGCGATAAGGTAGGTATAGGCAGTGAAAAGTATCTATTTCCCGAATAGCTGTCATCGCAAAAATGACAACTTTTCAGAATAGATACTGATGGAGAGGAGGAATGATGAATTCCACTGGTAATTAGGTAGAACTCCATGCGATTTCTAAACCTATTTACCTCCAGAGAATTTTTAGTTATAATGAATAGGCCCCACAGGGTCTGTACATGATTGTAAGAAGCTGAATATGTACCAAAATAACCATGATCATATAAACACTTTTATATTACATAAGGCAAAAACACAGGCTTGTGCCTAATTATTTATTATTTCAGAGATCCTGTTTATGTGATTAGTTAACTTTATTCTTTATTAGTTAAATTTTTTTCTTTTATTGTAATTTCAATGACTGAGTAAAAGTAAATTGTAGTATATATTATATGTAACATTTCTTACTAGGTAGATGATTGTAGAAATCTGTCTGTGCTGAATTTATGTAATCATAGCACTTGGGAAGGCCAATCCTGGCTCTTTATTTCAATCCTGGGATTCCCCGGATACCGGGATTGAGGTAATCAATGACGGCCACCTATAGCACTCCAGTTCAGATGAGCGCGGCTGTACAAGGGGGCGGGCTGGTGTGTGGCTGCACAGCATGACCTTTATGATGTCACATGCAGCCGCACAGCCATAGGGAGGGCTGGGGGCAGTGTCTGAACTAATGGAGCTAGTGCTCAGCGCTGCCCCCATGCTGAAGACGAGCCGCACATTTTAATCCCGAACAATCTCCGGGTCGGAGGCATCAATCCTGGGATTAAAATCCTGCCATTTTTACCCTAAATCCCAGAATCCCAACTATCCTGATTCTGGGATTGACTTCCCTAATACCAGTACTCATAATTATCATTTGCAGATTTAAAGTGCCAATAATATTAAAGTTGCACATCAGCTAGCTGTGAATTCATAATTTTTCACCATTTTTAAAATGACTGGTGAGACAGGTGTGAATGGGAGGAGCAATACTTTGCAGCCACACCCCTCCTCCCCATCATACAGCCCCAGTTTACAGATGGAGTAGCCCTGGGTCTCCAGTGAGGAGGTTTTTAGTCATTGCATAGAGATGTTACTTGTCTGTCTTTCAGTACTTGTAAGGACAGGAAGGGTCATTTATGAAGTTGCAAAACTGCAGCCCACAGTGCACAGGCCATTTTCCCTTCTTTTGTCATATGTTTATTTTTTTGCAATTTATTGGAAATGAATGCTTTGCCCCTTAATATAGGATTGCCTGTAGGGATAAAAACATTTGCTCCTTCTCAGGGGATGACCCTTATGCTGGCTATACTGCGATATTGCAGCTGATGTCAGACGATAGTATGTATGGCCCAAAAACACTCACGATGCTGAACAGTAACCTAATCAATATCAATTTAATCATTATTAGGATGTAAATGTGGTCAGAAAATCGTCCTGTGGGCGCAAATATCATCCAAATGTACTAAAAGGCTCAATTCAATCCAGACTTGTTATGGCTGCGAAAGACACAACACTGAAAATACTTTTTTTATACTCCTGCAAATAAACAAATATGCTGGAACCTACAATAATCAATCACATATTACTACAAATTAGGGGTGTGCACCGGCCACTTTTCGTGTTTTGGATCTGGATCTTTCTTTATGTTTTGAATCTGGATTAGTTTTGCCAAAACCACCCTTCCATGTTTTGGTTTCTGGGTTTTGTATTTTGGATCTGTATTTTTTTTTAAAAAAGCATAAAAACAGCTAAAATCACAGAATTTGTGGGTTTTTCTGTTCCTATGCTATTATTAACCTCAACAATATTAATTTCCACTCATTTCCAGTCTATTCTTAACACCTCACACCTCACAATATTGTTTTTAGGCCAAAAGGTTGCATCGAGGTAGCTGGATGACTATTCTAAGTGGGCACAAACACAAGTGGGCGGCACAAACACGTGGCCCATCTAGTAGTGACACTGCAGTGGCAGACAAGATGGCAGTTTGTAAAACTAGGCCCAAACAGTACATAATGCAAAGAAAAAATTTGTCCTTTGGCCCTCCCACCCGCCCTTATGTTGTATAAACAGGACATACACACTTTAACAAACCAATCATTTCAGCGCCACTGTGGCTGAAATGATTGGTTCATTTGGGCCCCCACAAAACAAGCTTGCAATTCATTTGCCCCTGCACAAACTGGCTCTATGGAGGAAAGATGTCGTCCTCATCCTCCTATCCACCGATTCCTCACCCTCTTCAGTGTTGTATACATCCTCATCCTCACAGAGTATTAATTTGTCCCCGCTGGAATCCACCACCACAGGTCCCCCTGTACTTTCTGGAGGCTGGTCTCCCTGGAAGAATTGATAATTAATTTTGATGAACATCATCCTCTCCACATTTTGTGGAAGCAACCTCCTACGCCTTTCGCTGACAAGGTTCCCGGCTGCACTAAACACTCTTTTGGAGTACACACTGGAGGGGAATAACTTAGGTAAAATAGAGCCAGTTTGTACAGGGGCCTCCAAATTGCCTCTTTTTCCTGCCAGTACAGGTACAGACTGTCTGACATGCCTACTTGGATGCTGTCACCAATGTAATCCTCCACCATTCTGTCAATGGTGACAGTATCATATTCAGTGACAGTAGACATGTCATAAATTGTTGGGAGGTCCTTCAGTCCGGACCAGATGTCCAAACTTGGTCCTGTCTGCCCTGCATCACCGCTAGCGTGTTGCTAAGTTGTTTCCTGGCAGCCCCAGTTGCGGGAAAAAATTAAGAAGGAGCTGACATTGTTTTCACCAGCAGGTCTTTGCACCTCTGCAGGCTTGTGTTCACCGGAAAGAGAGATACCACGTAGACTTTAAACCTAGGATTGAGCATGGTGGCCAAAATGTAGTGGTCTGATTTCAACAGGTTAACCACCCTCAAATCCTGGCAAAGTGAATGAAGGGCTTCATCCACAAGTCCCACATACCGAGTGGAATTACTCTGTCTTAGCTCCTCCTTCACTTTCTCCAGCTGCTTCTTGAAAAGCCTGATGAGGGGAATGACCTGACTCAAGCTGGCAGTATCTGAACTGACTTCATGTGTGGCAAGTTCGAAGGGCTGGAGAACCTTGCAAAACACAAAAATCATTCTCCACTGCGCTTGAGTCAGGTGCATACCCCCTCCTTTGCCTATGTCATAGGTGGATGTATAGGCTTGAATGGCCTTTTGCTGCTCCTCCATCCTCTGAAGCATATAGAGGGTTGAGTTCCATCGTGTCACAACCTCTTGCTTCAGGTGATGGCAGGGCAGGTTCAAGAGTGTTTGCTGGCGCTGCAGTCTTCGGCACGCAGTCGCTGAATGGCAAAAGTGGCCCGAAATTTTTTCAGGCCACCCAAAGTGTCTCCTGCACGCCCCTGTCGTTTTTCAGAAAATTCTGCACCACCAAATTTATTGTGTGAGCAAAACATGGGACATGCTGGAATTTGCCCAGATGTAATGCCCGCACAATATTGGTAGCATTGTCAAATATCACAAATCCCCAGGAGAGTCTAAGTGGGGTAAGCCATTGGGCGATGATTTCCCTCAGTTTCTCTTAGAGGTTGTCGGCGGTGTGCCTCTTACTGAAACCGGTGATACACAGCGTAGCCTGCCTTGGAATGCGCTGGCATTTCTGAGATGCTGCTACTGGTGAAGCTGCTGTTGCTGCATAAGGCGATACATCTACCCAGTGGGTTGTCACAGCCATATAGTCCTTAGTCTGCCCTGTTCCACTTGTCTACATGTCTGTGGTTAAGTGGACATTGGGTACAACCGCATTTTTTAGGACACTGAGGACACTTTCTGACGTCTCTGTACATTCTCGGTTTCGCACTACCTCCATCAATTGTCTAAATTCCACTGCACTAATGGCGGATACCGGACGCACGTCTAACACCAAAATAGCAGTCAAGGCCTCAGTTATCCGCTTTGCTTCAGGATGACTGCTGTCGTACTTCATCCTCCTCACTAATGACTGTTGGAAGGTCAATTGCTTAGTAAAAGAAGTAGTGGAGTTTCTACTTCCTCTCTGGGATGATGAACGATTATCAGCAGCAACAGCAGCAACAGTAGGGGTGGCAATGCAGGACCCTCCCGAGGAATCCCGGATAGGAGAGTCAGTCATACTTTTTATGAACGTGCTGCAGGTGATGTATAAGGGAGGATGTTCCTAGGTGGTTAACGTCCCTACCCCTACTTATTCCACCTTTACATATGGTACATATGGCAAGACAGTTGTTGTCCGGATTTGGATAGAAATATTTCCAGACCAAAGAGGTAGAATGTTTGGTCTTCTGCCCAGGCATGACCGTGATGGGATTTTTCATCCCACGGACAACAACTGTCTCCCCCGGTGCATGATTTAAACAAACCACATCACCATCAGAATCCTCCTCATCAACTTCCTCCTCAGTGCCAGTTACACCAATAGCTTAACTCGTTTCATTTTTCTAGCGGGAGGATGGCTTCCATCGTCATGTGAAGCTGAACCACTAGTCATGAACATAGGGGAGGACCTTAGCCGTCCCTTGCCACTCCGTGTCGTAAATGGCATATTGGCAAGTTTACGTTTCTCCTCAGACGATTGAAATATTTTTTTTAAGGTCATTTTCCTGAACTTTGCCATTTGGGATTTTATATGCTCTCTACTATGACATTGGGCATCGGCCTTGGCAGACGACGTTGATGCCATTTCATCATCTATGTCATGACTAGTGGCAGCAGCTTCAGCACTAGCAAGAAGTGGTTCTTGATCTTTCCCTATTTTATTTTTATCGGACAAATTTTTGTCCTCCATTTATGTGATATTGATATATTGGCGGCTAAGGCGCACATAAACACAGAAAAATATTTATTTTTTATTTTTTGGAGCACGTTGGGGGTTACACCACCCTTCAACAAACGAGCCAGCCGGCCCTTTACTTATGACACAGGCGCACGCTTGGCGCTACTTTGTTGATGCATGTGCGGCTACAGCGCACACAAGTCACAAACACAGAAAGAAAAAAAATATATATATTTTCAGTAGGGATGTGCGCCGGACCATTTTTGCCGGATTTGGTTCTAATTCGTCGTCCGGCTTTGGATTTGGATTTGCCAAACTGCGGTGACTGGCTTTGGATTTGGATTTACAAAACTTTACAAAAAAAGCTAAAATCACATAAATTTGTTTTTTTTTTCTTCCTAGAGTATTATTAACCTCAATAACCTTAATTTCCAGTCATTTACAGTCAATTTAGACCACCTCACAGTTTAAATGATAGTTTTCATCATTATTGGCCAAAGGTTGCAGTGACCTGATTACCAAGCGACAAAGCAGCGTCACAGACACCACAGTTTAAAGCACATCAATGACACATTGCCACACAGCAGTGGCAGAAGTTAAAAGTAGTGCACCAACCCAGTGGGGTTCGGCCAGCAGAATCGCAGTACTTGTTTATAAAGTGAGCTACCGCCCTAGGAGTCACAGTGCAGGGCCGTAGCTAGGGTAGTGCGGCCGGTGCATCACACAGGGCACCACAGGGCAGGGGGTGCTATTTGAGCCTGTCAAATTTCTGTTTATTATCATTATCACTTGTAGCTTACTCTAATTTCATCCCCAGCATCTACTGGCCTACCCTATCTGTTCCCCGGCCCTTTCCCATGAGGCCATTCCCCTTTTTTGGGTGCATTATGTCCCTTTGAAAAATAGGGGGGGACCCAATGCTCTTTCTGACACAGGGCACCAAAAAGTCTAGCTACGGCTCTGTCACAGTGCACAATCTTATTCACATTACACCGCACATTGGGCCTGATTCAGACCCGGTCGCAAGCGCTGAGCACTCGCAACAGGGTCGATGGTGGCCCAGAGCGCATGCGCACGACAGAGCCGGCTCCGTCGTGCGCATGCGCGAGACCCGGATAGCGACGGGCAATCCGTCGCTCCGGGTCTCGCACCAAAGTGGGTGTGCTGTCGATGTTGAGTGATAGCACACCCCCTTTGGTGGGCGGGCCGGGGGGTGGCTGCCCAGACGGAGGCGTGATGTCAGTGGGAGAGCTTTTGGCTCTGTTTGAGCCGAAAGCTCTCTGGGGCTTGCGGCCACGAGACCCTACCACAAGGGTCTCGTCGCAAGCCCGATGGTCGCGATGGTCTTGACTATTGCGACCATCATCCTGGCCGCTCGCATTAGCTGGCCGCTCCATAAAAAAAAAAAAGATGCCCTGATTCAGAGCGAGCATCATAGTGTCCCTGATTCACATTACACCATAAAGTAGTGTCTCTTATTTATGTTACGACACAGTAGTGCCCCTTTTACACAATGCCCACAGTAGTGCCCCTTTTACACAATGCCCACAATAGTGACCCTTATACACAAAGCCCACAGTAGTAATGCCCCTTATACAATGCCCACAGTAGTAGTGCCACTTATACAATGCCCACAGTAGTAGTGCCACTTATACAATGCCCCCAGTAGTGGTGCCCCTATGCAGTCCCCTTAGTAGTAGGGCCCCCTATGCAGTGCCCCCAGTAGTATGCCCCCCAGTAGCAGTGCCCACATTAGTAGGCCCCCCGTAGCAGGCCCCCAGTAGCAGTGCCCCCCAGAAGTATGCCCCCAGTAGTAGTGCCCCCCAGTAGTAGTGCCCCCCACTAGTATGCCCCCCACTAGCAGTGCCCCCATTAGCATGTCTCCAGTAGTATGCCCCCCAGTAGCAGTGCCCTCATTAGCATGCCCCCATTAGCATGCCCCCCAGTAGCAGTGCCCCCTTTAGCATGCCCCCGAGCAGCAGTGCCCCCATTCGCATGCCCCCAGTAGCGCCCCCTTAAAAACACACAAATAAAAAATGGGAAAAAAAATTACCTGAATCCTCCTGCCGCTGTCCGTCCTGCTCTGCTGCTCTATTACGCGCAGAGGGAGCTGGAAGACGGAGCTCATGAGTGAGCTCCAACTGGCTCCCTCCGTGCAGCAGCCAATGAGAGTCTGTCTGACTCTCATTGGCTGCTATTACAAACACACAGCTGCCGCTGGCGGCTGTGTGTTTGTGTCTATGTAGGGCAGACCGCTATCACAGCGGTCTGCCCTACACTAGAGGAGCCCTGATGTCGGATTCTCTCGCGAGAATCCGACATCAGGAGGCCGCCGAACAATCTCCGGGTCGGAGGCATCAATCCTGGGATTAAAATCCTGCCATTTTTACCCTAAATCCCAGAATCCCAACTATCCTGATTCTGGGATTGACTTCCCTAATACCAGTACTCATAATTATCATTTGCAGATTTAAAGTGCCAATAATATTAAAGTTGCACATCAGCTAGCTGTGAATTCATAATTTTTCACCATTTTTAAAATGACTGGTGAGACAGGTATGAATGGGAGGAGCAATACTTTGCAGCCACACCCCTCCTCCCCATCATACAGCCCCAGTTTACAGATGGAGTAGCCCTGGGTCTCCAGTGAGGAGGTTTTTAGTCATTGCATAGAGATGTTACTTGTCTGTCTTTCAGTACTTGTAAGGACAGGAAGGGTCATTTATGAAGTTGCAAAACTGCAGCCCACAGTGCACAGGCCATTTTCCCTTCTTTTGTCATATGTTTATTTTTTTGCAATTTATTGGAAATGAATGCTTAGCCCCTTAATATAGGATTGCCTGTAGGGATAAAAACATTTGCTCCTTCTCAGGGGATGACCCTTATGCTGGCTATACTGCGATATTGCAGCTGATGTCAGACGATAGTATGTATGGCCCAAAAACACTCACGATGCTGAACAGTAACCTAATCAATATCAATTTAATCATTATTAGGATGTAAATGTGGTCAGAAAATCGTCCTGTGGGCGCAAATATCATCCAAATGTACTAAAAGGCTCAATTCAATCCAGACTTGTTATGGCTGCTTGGCATGGAGGGCAGAACACACAAATCTCATTTGGCAAATTGGATATTTGTCTGCTGCTCACCACTAACATTTCATTTCCAGGGAAAGACACAACACTGAAAATACTTTTTTTATACTCCTGCAAATAAACAAATATGCTGGAACCTACAATAATCAATCACATATTACTACAAATTAGGGGTGTGCACCGGCCACTTTTCGTGTTTTGGATCTGGATCTTTCTTTATGTTTTGAATCTGGATTAGTTTTGCCAAAACCACCCTTCCATGTTTTGGTTTCTGGGTTTTGTATTTTGGATCTGTATTTTTTTTTAAAAAAGCATAAAAACAGCTAAAATCACAGAATTTGTGGGTTTTTCTGTTCCTATGCTATTATTAACCTCAACAATATTAATTTCCACTCATTTCCAGTCTATTCTTAACACCTCACACCTCACAATATTGTTTTTAGGCCAAAAGGTTGCATCGAGGTAGCTGGATGACTATTCTAAGTGGGCACAAACACAAGTGGGCGGCACAAACACGTGGCCCATCTAGTAGTGACACTGCAGTGGCAGACAAGATGGCAGTTTGTAAAACTAGGCCCAAACAGTACATAATGCAAAGAAAAAATTTGTCCTTTGGCCCTCCCACCCGCCCTTATGTTGTATAAACAGGACATACACACTTTAACAAACCAATCATTTCAGCGCCACTGTGGCTGAAATGATTGGTTCATTTGGGCCCCCACAAAACAAGCTTGCAATTCATTTGCCCCTGCACAAACTGGCTCTATGGAGGAAAGATGTCGTCCTCATCCTCCTATCCACCGATTCCTCACCCTCTTCAGTGTTGTATACATCCTCATCCTCACAGAGTATTAATTTGTCCCCGCTGGAATCCACCACCACAGGTCCCTCTGTACTTTCTGGAGGCTGGTCTCCCTGGAAGAATTGATAATTAATTTTGATGAACATCATCCTCTCCACATTTTGTGGAAGCAACCTACTACGCCTTTCGCTGACAAGGTTCCCGGCTGCACTAAACACTCTTTCGGAGTACACACTGGAGGGGGAATAACTTAGGTAAAATAGAGCCAGTTTGTACAGGGGCCTCCAAATTGCCTCTTTTTCCTGCCAGTACAGGTACAGACTGTCTGACATGCCTTCTTGGATGCTGTCACCAATGTAATCCTCCACCATTCTGTCAATGGTGACAGTATCATATTCAGTGACAGTAGACATGTCATAAATTGTTGGGAGGTCCTTCAGTCCGGACCAGATGTCCAAACTTGGTCCTGTCTGCCCTGCATCACCGCTAGCGTGTTGCTAAGTTGTTTCCTGGCAGCCCCAGTTGCGGGAAAAAATTAAGAAGGAGCTGACATTGTTTTCACCAGCAGGTCTTTGCACCTCTGCAGGCTTGTGTTCACCGGAAAGAGAGATACCACGTAGGCTTTAAACCTAGGATTGAGCATGGTGGCCAAAATGTAGTGGTCTGATTTCAACAGGTTAACCACCCTCAAATCCTGGCAAAGTGAATGAAGGGCTTCATCCACAAGTCCCACATACCGAGTGGAATTACTCTGTCTTAGCTCCTCCTTCACTTTCTCCAGCTGCTTCTTGAAAAGCCTGATGAGGGGAATGACCTGACTCAAGCTGGCAGTGTCTGAACTGACTTCATGTGTGGCAAGTTCGAAGGGCTGGAGAACCTTGCAAAACACAAAAATCATTCTCCACTGCGCTTGAGTCAGGTGCATACCCCCTCCTTTGCCTATGTCATAGGTGGATGTATAGGCTTGAATGGCCTTTTGCTGCTCCTCCATCCTCTGAAGCATATAGAGGGTTGAGTTCCATCGTGTCACAACCTCTTGCTTCAGGTGATGGCAGGGCAGGTTCAAGAGTGTTTGCTGGCGCTGCAGTCTTCGGCACACAGTCGCTGAATGGCAAAAGTGGCCCGAAATTTTTTCAGGCCACCCAAAGCGTCTCCTGCACGCCCCTGTCGTTTTTCAGAAAATTCTGCACCACCAAATTTATTGTGTGAGCAAAACATGGGACATGCTGGAATTTGCCCAGATGTAATGCCCGCACAATATTGGTAGCATTGTCAAATATCACAAATCCCCAGGAGAGTCTAAGTGGGGTAAGCCATTGGGCGATGATTTCCCTCAGTTTCTCTTAGAGGTTGTCGGCGGTGTGCCTCTTACTGAAACCGGTGATACACAGCGTAGCCTGCCTTGGAATGCGCTGGCATTTCTGAGATGCTGCTACTGGTGAAGCTGCTGTTGTTGCTGCATAAGGCGATACATCTACCCAGTGGGTTGTCACAGCCATATAGTCCTTAGTCTGCCCTGTTCCACTTGTCTACATGTCTGTGGTTAAGTGGACATTGGGTACAACCGCATTTTTTAGGACACTGAGGACACTTTCTGACGTCTCTGTACATTCTCGGTTTCGCACTACCTCCATCAATTGTCTAAATTCCACTGCACTAATGGCGGATACCGGACGCACGTCTAACACCAACATAGCAGTCAAGGCCTCAGTTATCCGCTTTGCTTCAGGATGACTGCTGTCGTACTTCATCCTCCTCACTAATGACTGTTGGAAGGTCAATTGCTTAGTAAAAGAAGTAGTGGAGTTTCTACTTCCTCTCTGGGATGATGAACGATTATCAGCAGCAACAGCAGCAACAGTAGGGGTGGCAATGCAGGACCCTCCCGAGGAATCCCGGATAGGAGAGTCAGTCATGCCAGTGACATGGCCTGCAGGACTACTTCCGATCCTGATTGAGGATGAAATTGATGAGGAGGGAGTTGACAGTGTGGTTTGCAGGCGATAGGATACAACAGGACAAAGGGATTTAGGTGTCCCTGGACTGCTTACGGTCTTAGCCACAGTTTCTGAACTTGACAGTTACTTTTTATGAACGTGCTGCAGGTGATGTATAAGGGAGGATGTTCCTAGGTGGTTAACGTCCCTACCCCTACTTATTCCACCTTTACATATGGTACATATGGCAAGACAGTTGTTGTCCGGATTTGGATAGAAATATTTCCAGACCAAAGAGGTAGAATGTTTGGTCTTCTGCCCAGGCATGACCGTGATGGGATTTTTCATCCCACGGACAACAACTGTCTCCCCCGGTGCATGATTTAAACAAACCACATCACCATCAGAATCCTCCTCATCAACTTCCTCCTCAGTGCCAGTTACACCAATAGCTTAACTCGTTTCATTTTTCTAGCGGGAGGATGGCTTCCATCGTCATGTGAAGCTGAACCACTAGTCATGAACATAGGGGAGGACCTTAGCCGTCCCTTGCCACTCCGTGTCGTAAATGGCATATTGGCAAGTTTACGTTTCTCCTCAGACGATTGAAATATTTTTTTTAAGGTCATTTTCCTGAACTTTGCCATTTGGGATTTTATATGCTCTCTACTATGACATTGGGCATCGGCCTTGGCAGACGACGTTGATGCCATTTCATCATCTATGTCATGACTAGTGGCAGCAGCTTCAGCACTAGCAAGAAGTGGTTCTTGATCTTTCCCTATTTTATTTTTATCGGACAAATTTTTGTCCTCCATTTATGTGATATTGATATATTGGCGGCTAAGGCGCACATAAACACAGAAAAATATTTATTTTTTATTTTTTGGAGCACGTTGGGGGTTACACCACCCTTCAACAAACGAGCCAGCCGGCCCTTTACTTATGACACAGGCGCACGCTTGGCGCTACTTTGTTGATGCATGTGCGGCTACAGCGCACACAAGTCACAAACACAGAAAGAAAAAAAAATTTTTTATTTTCAGTAGGGATGTGCGCCGGACCATTTTTGCCGGATTTGGTTCTAATTCGTCGTCCGGCTTTGGATTTGGATTTGGATTTGCCAAACTGCGGTGACTGGCTTTGGATTTGGATTTACAAAACTTTACAAAAAAAGCTAAAATCACATAAATTTGTTTTTTTTTTCTTCCTAGAGTATTATTAACCTCAATAACCTTAATTTCCAGTCATTTACAGTCAATTTAGACCACCTCACAGTTTAAATGATAGTTTTCATCATTATTGGCCAAAGGTTGCAGTGACCTGATTACCAAGCGACAAAGCAGCGTCACAGACACCACAGTTTAAAGCACATCAATGACACATTGCCACACAGCAGTGGCAGAAGTTAAAAGTAGTGCACCAACCCAGTGGGGTTCGGCCAGCAGAATCACAGTACTTGTTTATAAAGTGAGCTACCGCCCTAGGAGTCACAGTGCAGGGCCGTAGCTAGGGTAGTGCGGCCGGTGCCATCACACAGGGCACCACAGGGCAGGGGGTGCTATTTGAGCCTGTCAAATTTCTGTTTATTATCATTATCACTTGTAGCTTACTCTAATTTCATCCCCAGCATCTACTGGCCTACCCTATCTGTTCCCCGGCCCTTTCCCATGAGGCCATTCCCCTTTTTTGGGTGCATTATGTCCCTTTGAAAAATGAGGGGGGCGCCAATGCTCTTTCTGACACAGGGCACCAAAAAGTCTAGCTACGGCTCTGTCACAGTGCACAATCTTATTCACATTACACCGCACATTGGGCCTGATTCAGACCCGGTCGCAAGCGCTGAGCACTCGCAACAGGGTCGAAGGTGGCCCAGAGCGCATGCGCACGACAGAGCCGGCTCCGTCGTGCGCATGCGCGAGACCCGGATAGCGACGGGCAATCCGTCGCTCCGGGTCTCGCACCAAAGTGGGTGTGCTGTCGATGTTGAGTGATAGCACACCCCCTTTGGTGGGCGGGCCGGGGGGTGGCTGCCCAGACGGAGGCGTGATGTCAGTGGGAGAGCTTTTGGCTCTGTTTGAGCCGAAAGCTCTCTGGGGCTTGCGGCCACGAGACCCTACCACAAGGGTCTCGTCGCAAGCCCGATGGTCGCGATGGTCTTGACTATTGCGACCATCATCCTGGCCGCTCGCATTAGCTGGCCGCTCCATAAAAAAAAAAAAGATGCCCTGATTCAGAGCGAGCATCATAGTGTCCCTGATTCACATTACACCATAAAGTAGTGTCTCTTATTTATGTTACGACACAGTAGTGCCCCTTTTACACAATGCCCACAGTAGTGCCCCTTTTACACAATGCCCACAATAGTGACCCTTATACACAAAGCCCACAGTAGTAGTGCCCCTTATACAATGCCCACAGTAGTAGTGCCACTTATACAATGCCCACAGTAGTAGTGCCACTTATACAATGCCCCCAGTAGTGGGGCCCCTATGCAGTCCCCTTAGTAGTAGGGCCCCCTATGCAGTGCCCCCGAGTAGCAGTGCCCCCAGTAGTATGCCCCCCAGTAGCAGTGCCCACATTAGTAGGCCCCCCGTAGCAGGCCCCCAGTAGCAGTGCCCCCCAGAAGTATGCCCCCAGTAGTAGTGCCCCCCACTAGTATGCCCCCCACTAGCAGTGCCCCCATTAGCATGTCTCCAGTAGTATGCCCCCCAGTAGCAGTGCCCTCATTAGCATGCCCCCATTAGCATGCCCCCCAGTAGCAGTGCCCCCTTTAGCATGCCCCCGAGCAGCAGTGCCCCCATTCGCATGCCCCCAGTAGCGCCCCCTTAAAAACACACAAATAAAAAATGGGAAAAAAAAATTACCTGAATCCTCCTGCCGCTGTCCGTCCTGCTCTGCTGCTCTATTACGCGCAGAGGGAGCCGGAAGACGGAGCTCATGAGTGAGCTCCAACTGGCTCCCTCCGTGCAGCAGCCAATGAGAGTCTGTCTGACTCTCATTGGCTGCTATTACAAACACACAGCTGCCGCTGGCGGCTGTGTGTTTGTGTCTATGTAGGGCAGACCGCTATCACAGCGGTCTGCCCTACACTAGAGGAGCCCTGATGTCGGATTCTCTCGCGAGAATCCGACATCAGGAGGCCGCCGTTCGTCCCTGAACGGGGATCCGAATCAGGCGGGGAACACCCGAACATGGTTCGGGTGGAGTCGGATCCCCTATCTTCGGAGTGGTTCGGATTCCACAGAATCCGAACCGCTCATCTTGGGGGTTACACCACCCGTCAACAGACGAGCCAGCCGACCCTTTAATTATGACAGAGGCGCACGCTTGGCAATGCTACTTTGTTGATGCGTGCGGCTACAGCGCACACAAACAGAAAAAAAAGAATCGTTTTTTTTGCTCTTGGGGGGGAGCACCCCTGATGGACAGAGCACCCCTGGACAACACTACAGCACCCCTTTAGGACTACAGCCTTAATGGGACACTGCACACAAGTCACAAACACAGAAAAAAATATTTTTTAATTTTTTTTCAGGCACTTTGGGGGCTATACCACCCTTCAACAGACGAGCCAGCCGGCCCTTTACTTATGACACAGGCGCACGCTTCTTTGTTGATGTACATGCGACTAATGCGCACACAAACAGAAAAAAAAATATTATATTTTTTGCACTTGGGGGGATGGACAGAGCACCCCCTGGACAACACTACAGCACACCTTTAGAACTACAGCCTTTATGGGACACTGCACAACACAACCCAGCCAGAGCCTATAGACTTTGGAGTGAACAAAGCCCCTATGGACAACAGACTGCACAACACAGCCCAGCCAGCCCCTATGGACTTTGGAGTGGACACAGCCCCTATGGACAACAGCAGCACCAGCACAGCAAACTCCCACCCTCCCTCTTCACTGTTCACAGCCGGGATGAAAAATGGCGCTGACGCGGGGACCTCTTATAGGATCCAAAACCTGCGAGAATCCGACAGCGGGATGATGACGTTTTGCCTCGATTTCAGATCCGAGCCAGGCGGGAAAACTCGAACCTGACTCGGATCCGGCTCGGATCGGGGGGTTCGGATTTCAGAAATCCAAATCCGCTCATCCCTACTACAAATCAGTGTAATCCAAAATATACCAGTGAAAGCAAATGTCTGGGATATGACACATTTGTGTTATTAGCATGACACAAATGCGATCCTTGCAATCATGCAAATGCAGCAGATGGTGTTTGACACCCCCCTGCTGCATTTGCGATCCCAGTCGCAATGCTGGGATCACCATTGCGACCATCGGTGGTCGATGGTCGAGATGGTGGACGCTGCCGGGCGGGCGGCCAGCTGAGTAAGCCTCGACTTACTCAGGCTGGCCGACTTGCGAGCCCAGCGGACTGCGTATGTTCCCGTTTACAGGCCTCGTCCCCGCACCGCCCCTTAAATGCCTCTGCCTGTCAATCAGGCAGAGGCATTCAAGGGCTAGCGTGCCTGTTAGCAGGACCAATTCTGCACACTCGCAGAATGGGTCCTGCGCATGTGCAGATCCCTGATAATCGGGAATCTGCTGAATAAGCCCTACTGTCCATAAATTACTGAGTTAAAAGATAACATAATTTATCTATTTTATTGATTATATCACAAAAACAGGTTCTAGGATTCTTTATAAGGGTAAACTCCAAAAACTGTAAATGTACTCCAAGTCCTAAACATTCTATTATGGTCCAAGTCCAATAGAGCCAGCTTTAGGAAGTCTGCTATACATACAGAAAAAGGTTGTCCACATTCACAGCTTTAATTAAAATATCTTCAATTCTGATATGCTATTAAAACTAGGGATGTGCAGGCTTTGATTCGTTCGGATTTGCAAGCCGGGTTCGGATTTTTCCCTCCAAAAATCGGGTCTCAGAAAGAGGCAAAACGTCAACTTTCATGGACAAACATCATCATTCCTGGACTTTTGATGTTTGTCCATGAAAGATGACGTTTTGCCTCTTTCTGAGACCGGATTTTTGGAGGGAAAAATCCGAACCCGCCTTGCAAATCCGAACTAATCCGAGGCTGCACATCCCTAATTAAAACATTTACAAGCCGTATATATATATGTTTAGATTACGCTCTTCGATATTTGACAATGCCTATATTTAACTTATTGTCATCAATAATACATTTAGGCACCATACAATAACCCTCAATAGATTTACAGACAAATTTTGGTTACTGCTTTTTTTAAAATATCTTTCTTTTTTGATTAGCCCGGTCCTAAAGGCACAATAACGGTCCAGGTTTTAAGTATATCTGTGATTGAGCACAGATGGTTATATCAAAAGACAGAGGTACTAATAAAGTCACCTGTACCCAAGCATATACTTGGACCGCTGGTGCCTTGAAGACCGAGTTAGGAAACCTCTGTATTAAAATTACCCTTTCACTTATAACATTCATATTAGTAGAAGCTTTATTTTTTATTAACTTTAGATTTTTAAATCTAAGTCAATGACTGTTAGGCTATATTCCATTTTTTTTTTGCAGGCCCGTTTATCTCATGAAAGGAATGAAGCTGTTGTGCATAAGGAATCTTGCAAGAAAATAAATGCGGTGTCTGTCACAGCATTTGCAGGTGAACATTTACAACTGGATGAACAGGTAACTATTACATAACTTTAGCAATCTGTTTTTCCTCCCTCTTACTAGTGCGCTGTGTCTGAAACAAGTTTTTCTGCATTATTCATGACTGAGCCATTGTATGCTGTATAGGCAAACGCAGGGGTTTTTTCAGTTGCCTGGAAACCCCCTCCCCAGCAAACACCATGACCACAATAGAAATTGTAATGTAATAGAATTTTACTAGTGTTGTATGTTCTTCTCAGTATCACAAATTAAATAATTAGCACCATCTGTGCATATTTTAACATGTGTCATCCTATAGTAATTACACCTGTGTACCGACTAGGAGATCTGGAAAACAAGCACTGTTAGGGATGCACTGCTATAGGCCATCAGTAGGATTAATTATTAATACTGTATAAAAATACACTATCCAGTACATATATGTCCAGAGTAGTGCTAGGTTATTCTACTGCTCCCTAAGACTCCCGGACTTGCTCCAATGCCCTGTAATGGTGCCCATATCTGAAATAAAAACATTAATCTTAGACAGGGTGGCCCTACTACCGCATCTAATGGCTTACTGTGATCGCTGGCCCTGTATATGCTGGAATTACAACACATAATACACTTTGTATGACGCATTTTAAAGCTGGATAAGGGCTAATTATGTCCACTTCATGGACTGGCCATTCTCTAAAATCAAGCACTTGGAAACCCCCTTCTAGAATTCCTGCGTTTGCCACTGTGCATGCTATATTTAAATTCAACCTGAACCTGCATTCTCTATTGTAATTGTTCCGTGGTTAAAATCACATAATAAATTGCTGACCACCTTTTTTCTGTTCTCATCTATAGGTAGCCATTACTACGGATTTAGGAGCCTGGCTCAGTAAACTTCACAGTAACATACGTAGTTCATTGAACAACAAAATATACGAAGTAATTGAAGACATTAATCAAGGAATGTCTATAGATGAATGGACACAAAAGGTATTAGATATGAATGATTTATGTCAGGGTGGGTCTAATAAAATGTTCCATATTTTCAAATAGTAGTAAAAGGTATGTTGGTGTTGTGCTACAATTTAGAATGTTTAATTGCATACTGTAATAGGCTTGTTACACATTATATACAATTACCATTATTATTTTAAAGTAATACTCAATGATATTTGACTGTGATGTCACATCACTCTCTCTTTCATTGTGAAATCAGTGCTGTAGGTAGTAAATGTATACAAAGCTGATAAAACATTCTAGCAATAAGGCAATAGATAATATTAACCCTGAAGAGTCATTTTACTAAGATAAATACATCTTGATCTACCTACAGTAAACTTTAATAACAATACATAAAGGAAGTAGGGAATTGTCACAAGATTTTAATGTTTTCAAATTAGGTATTTTTTTCAAAAATGTGTCAAGTGGTAAAATATAAATATTGGGCCTAATGCAGAGTGAGTACTAATTTAGTTGGTGTAGCGTAACTTGCGTGAATTTGTTATGTGGATAGCATGGGTGGACAATTTATATTACTGCAGTGTTAAATAAATACCTGTCTGGATGTATGACACACATAATTTATTATCATAGCAGCTTGCACACTTTAGCGAGAAGGTTTGTACAGTAAGAGATAAAGAAGCATAAGCTTTCTCAATGGGTTTGGGTATGATATGTTGACAGTCTAACCCCCCCCCCTTCCCACACTCCCCCGTAGCCTAACTCTAACACTCCCGTCCGCAGCCTAACCCTAATATCGACACTCGGACAATGTTGACATTTCACTTGTTGATATTATGTATGTCAACAGTAATTGTCATGTTCAGCCTTTTGACTACCTCTTTTTTATACTTCAATTACGTTGGTCATTCATTGTTAATGCTTGTTTCAGTATCCTTCCCAGGTTTCGGTGCTTGGTCTGCTTTACCTTTGGACAAGAGACTTTGAAAGTTCTATCTTTGAAATAAGACAGGATCGCAAGGCTCAGTCCCGAGCTCTCAAGAAATATTTTACAATGGCCATCAAGCTGTCCTCAATCACTGCCAAAGGACACTGGAAAAATATGGAAGAACCAATCTCCCAATCACAGAGGCTGAAGCTGGAACATATGATCATGGTAAAATATATGTACACTTTATTTACTAATAGGTTGTGCGTGCTCTCATAAAAAGCTACATCCATCTAAAAGGAAAATCCCTAAAACCAGATTTTAAAAAAATATTTAGAATTTGTTACTTTGAATTCTTACTTGCTGCCCTAAACACATCGCATAGAGAGCTGACACATGCCTATAGCCTCCTGTCTGTCAGGTCTCCATTAGTAACTATAGGGCTTATGCAAAGCTGGAAGCATTTGCTCTGGGAACCAAGGCTCCACACTATACATGTGCATTATCTGGGCCGTTGGGGATCCCTGCATGTTTTATGTGTACTGTATTAGTAGTAAATGTGACAGTTCATTGCTCTAGTAGTCCACAATGAATTGTTATATAACGCCTACTAGTGCAATACATATGGAATCTTCCACGTGATGATTAAATTAATTAAAGTGCACACATACCGTGTAAAAAGACAAAAAGTTTTCATTTTTGCCAACATAAACTTTTGGTGTATTTCTCTCCCACCGCAGATTCTTGAACTCGTGTTTTTCAATAAGGACCATACAAATAGATGATAAATAATTTTAGAAGATATACAGACACAATTTATTAATTAAGCGTATATCCACACATACATTTCAGTAAAAGAAGTCAAGCTTATCTGGACAGTAGAGAAAAGCCCTCAGACCTGGAACAGTCCAACAGGAGGAATATATATATATATATATATATATATATATATATACACAACCATAAATATTTATTACTCTGGGCCTCATTTATCAACAAGTGATATTCTTGTCTCAAACCAATCAGCTTCTAACTGTCATATTTTTAAACACATGACAGTTAGGAGCTGATTGGTTAGAGCACCATTTAAGACAACTAACGAGTGATAACAAGAATGTAATGAAATACAAATTAAATGTATTTAAATAAACATTTGTTGCGTTTCCCTTTTAATATGGAATTGGTGTTTTCAGTGACTCCCGGAGGCAAGTTATAATTTGGTGCCCCCCGTCACAGCCGCTGACACTGTAAGCAGTGAGGCGGGCGCCGGATTTGCCACATTGACAAAAGAAGCTGCTGAGGAGCAGCAACACCAATGAGTAGGGGCAGGCTATAGATAGATGGAGGCAGCAGATGATGGTCTGACACGGAGCTCTCCACTAGTGTATGGTGGCTTCTCAGGTGCCGGGAAGGGGTGATAAGTATTGGGCGGCCATAACGGAACACTCCGGAGACATAGTTACAGCCCTAAGTGGGGTGACTATATTGTGGGCAATGGAGGAGGTGCCCCTTCAGTGCTGGAGCCCGGCGGCAGGCGCCTTCATTGTCTCCCAAAGTTCTGCCCCTGGGTGTCTTCTTTTCATCTACAGTCAAATATCAATTAGTAATGCAAAAAAACAGTCATGACTTCATATAACAGCCACTAATAAGTACTATCAGTTAGAGAGGGCTCAATCTGCAAGAGCTACACCTTCTAACATGTGTATATGAGTCTTTGTCCAAGTCTACTTCAGTTGTAATTACATGAGCTCTCTTACTGTACTTGGCCTATACTAAAACACCTCTCTCCTACCTTACCAGTGGTAAGGCATCATAAGTCTAAGAAAAAAATAAAGACGGCGCATATAGGTCTAACCGGACCCATAAGACACACCAAATGTAAAAAGAAATAAATTGTTTAATTAAACATACAAATGTCAAATAAAATAGATGGTCAGTAATAATGATGGATTAAATGGTCAATAACAACAATAGATTTGCTGCAGTGAATTTGATATGAATTAGGATTAGAGCACCAGCTGTAAACTCCAATCACATAAATAATCAGACTAATGAAGCTGTTAATATACACCTCTATTTAATTGAATAAAATCCTCCTCAGGAATAAATAAATAGCCTATTATTTGCATCAATCTTTCTATTTAATCATAAGTCTAAGTTGCACCAAAATCTACGTACAGTGTTTTTGTTGGGCATGTGCAATACAGGATTGTGTATTTTACTCAGATTAAACAGACGTATGCAGGGGCATTTCAAAAGACTAGTAGGCCTGTGTGCAATGCCCACTAGCACTATCTATCCTTTCCCCCCACACCATTGTGCAGTGACTGTCAACCCTTGGTACCAGCCTATATATTTCTTCTGGCTGGTGGCAGATGGTGAGCGTAGGGTTGGCAGCATGGTGACCCCTGACTTGGAGGTCAATGTGCACTGTACACTCTGCACCCATTGTTAATTTGGCACTGTCCAAATTTACATGGACCCCTATTTGATCAGCTCACATCTCCACATACTTCTTTAACTCATTTGTGACATTTAGGGGGATATATGAAATACTGCAAAGTTTTCACATGATATATAACGGATCATTGCTAAAAAGCAGGTGATTCAATATAACCCTCTCATTGATTAGCTTACGTTTCACTTAATTAAAAGTTTTTTATTTTTTTTAAATAAAATAAAACTTGTATCTATGTCACAATTAAACTGTCACTGCTAATGCAGTCAATCTGACCAGTTTAAATCCTGAGTGGTCAATGAGCACTTTGGGCCTGATTCAGCAGCGATCCCAACTGCAGTTACGCACGAAGTCTCACTGCGAAGATATGGTAATGATTGCAATCGCAATGCTATATGCAGCCTAACATAAGGATGCCCCCTTTACCTTGCACACATCCGTAATACTTACCAAGACTGCAAAACCATCATTAACATCGAGTACAATTGCATTCTCACGCACACTTGCACATGGTCTGATCTTACTCAGGAATAGCTAACCTCATCACACTCCAAGCTGTGTATGGCAACGCAGTGGCTAAGTTATGCATGCCCCTGCAACGGCGTTCAAATGTACTGGCGCGCCTGCATTTCTCTGACCACCCCTAAACGTCACTTCCTGTCAATCACTCCGTGATGGGTCTGCGTAGTCACTGCGATTGCAATCCTGATTGCAGTGGAGTGTTCGCGCACTTGCACTGCGATGCATACGCTGCGCAGAATGCAACAATTGGCCGATTGCGTGCGTAATCGCAGTTGCGATTCGAAGCTGAATCAGGCCCTAAGTCTGCTATTGAAATGTAATGTGTTGTTGACTGAAAGTATTTTATACTGCAGCTGTATCTAGCAGTTACCTACAGACATCTTTTAAAAAATAAAAATAGTTTTGAGATCTATAAAATGAGGAGAGTCATTTGGTTTAACAGATGCTGATCCTGTAGACATCTTTCACAATCCCTGCTGCAAGTGATATACTATAGAAATCTCCTGGTGAATATGAACCATCTGTTTATCTACTGTACATTACACGTTGTCAGACTTATCTCTGATATAGGTTTCATTAACATTTACAGATTGTGTTGAGAAAATACTGTATGTTGTATTTGTTTTTGGAGCTGTGTGGCTGACTGTGTATATACTGTACACATCAGTCTGTGTACACGTGTTTTGGGAACATCAGATCAAGCTTTTATGAGCAAAAATGAAGACTTGGCCATTAGAAATATTTATGGCCTGGAAAGGCAGCAGAGTATGTGGCATCACTGCTCAGTAATTCCAAATAGGCCACTGCCAAGAAACTTTTACTTTCAGAATTTTACCTTGCTTTTCACGTATATAGGAAAAATTGTGTTTGACCTGTAATTTTTCATCCTTGTCACTTTGAAATGGGCAGACCAGACCATCTAATCTCCCTTACATTGCCTTTTCTCCAGCAAGTGCTTTATCTCCGCGATGTCATGGACATCATTTTCTCCCACAAAGTACGAGAGGTTGCTGATTTTGATTGGAAAAGAACTACACGGTTTTATCTTAAGCAAAAAGGTAAATGACATGTTCCCACTGGAATATTTTTATTATGGTAAATCAATACAAATGTAACTACTATAACAATCCATCACGGGTCATAGGGGTCCATGCAGAGTGGAGCATGCGCTCATTACTGTGTGTGTTTAGCACTGCACGTGCTCTGGGACTACATGTACAGAAGATGGGTACAGCTCTGCATCAACAAACAACTCTATGCAGCACTATGGGGTATATTTACTAAAGTGCGTGTTTTTAGAAGTGGGGTTGTCGCCCATAGTTACCAATCAGATTCTACTTATTTATCTAGTAGCTACTAAAAGATAATAGCTAGAATCTGATTGGTTGCTATGGGCAACATCTCCACTTCTAAAAACCTACACTTTAGTAAATATACCCCTATGAGTAATTATCCCTGGCTTGTATGAAACTCTGCATTAGCCCCATAGAGCCCATTGCATTAACTTAAAAACAAATGTGTATAATTAATGTACGTAAAATAAAAAGATAGCTATAGACCTGCGTTTCCCATTATATAACTTTGGCAGACATACCTATATGCCTTAGAGAATTTTTTTACTACGCAGGATCACTGTCTCGTACTTAGCTGAGATGTATGCTGGCCAGCTCTTGTACTGCTCCAGTAGTGCCAGAATAGTATAGGGTCCTATGCAGGTACCTGGTGATTGAAGGAGCGCAAAGAGACCTTCACAGGTTCAGTCATCATCAGTACTCACTATAGAGCAACAGTTATGTATTCAGTGGTACAATTTAATGGGTCTACTTACACCCACTACAATACTCACAACCTCTTGGAGCATACATTCACTGGTGTTCATGTTTGTGCCAGTTAGGGCATTCCACTTTATAAAAATGTTCACTTTGTCATAAATACAAATATACATGTATACTTAGCAACTTGTGAACATAAAAGATTTTAATAAACCATTTTTAATTAACAAAATAACTTTCTTGTTGCAGATGGAACACTCAGACACGAGCTACATATACTAGATGTACAATATGTTTATGGCTGTGAATTCTATGGTGCAAAGATTCCTTTAATCATGAATCCTATAACTGAGAAATGTTTCCTTAAAATAACACAGGTAAATACCCAGGCTGCCTACATAAAACCAGCTTCCTTAATGGCTACAACAAGATTTAGTATAACGTTTTGCATTAGAATAGTTTGCCCCAGACTGAATTGAACCATAAGTATATCCACTACCTGAAAATGTGTTATCTGGTCTAATTCAATAAGGCTTGTTCCCTGAAAATGTGTATTAATCAGAAGGATAATAACTTTCTTGACAAATTAGTACTTTTTAACACTGGAAATAGAGGGTTTTGTATTAAAAGCAAACTACTATTTGAAAATAAAAGAGATGCTTTTGCTGACATACCACAACTGCATGCATTAGTAGAACATTGTCTATGTTTATGTGTTTTTGCTGCTCTATTAATTGATATGCAAATGAATGCAAGTTGAGTCATGTAGTGACTGCCTTGCTGCAAAGACATTGATAAATGACGCCTATTGTCAGCTCACTTGTAGTTTTGTTTTCTATACTGGAATGAAACATGTGGTTTTTGTAACTCATAAGAGATTTATGATGTCAGCTACATGTTTGTGTTATTTAGAAGTGTTAAATATTAACTGTCATTATTACCTCCTCTTATTATAGACAAACATATTATACATATTTGATGTGAAAAACAATAATGTAAAATGTCTCTGCAGATGACACAAAGGTATTATCTATGTATTCTGATTACTCGTCATAGTAAATTGCTGTTCTTCTGTTTGTGCTACCTTGCTCACTACCAGACCCTATTACTCATCGCTATGACCCATAGCAATTACATCGCTATGACCCAGAAACTTTGCACACTCCAAGGGATATATTTACTAAAGTGCAACCAATCAAATTCTACTTATCATTTATCTAGCACTTTCTAGAAGATAATAGCTAATATCTGATTGGTTGCTATGGACAACAATTCCACTTTTAAAAACACACACTTTTGTAAATACACCCCCAAGTCTTGACATTCAGTGGAATACATCTTACCTGACTCTTCTCATTCTTAAGTCAATGCCATAATGCTTATGTGATTAATTTTATTGTCTGCTATAGATACTGCAGCAGAGAAGTGGTGTGATTGTCCAAGGAGAACATGGAGTTGGTAAAACTGATACAATAAAGGTACATACAGTATTATAATAAACATAGCATAAGGAGCTTGGCTTATAAGCCCATTGGACCTTTGGCGTCTATTTACTAAGCCTTGGATGGAGATAAAGTGAACAGAGATGAAGTACCAGCCAATCAGCTCCTAACTGTAATTTTTCAACATGGCAGTTAGGAGCTGATTGGGCCGGGACTTCATCTCTGTTCACTTAATCTCCACCCAAGGCTTAATAAATAGACCTCTGTATCCCATTTGCTGTGGAGAATTAAATGACATCTGCATATGAATTCGTTGACCTTTTGACACCATGGATCCCTCTCAGGGTCTTAATTAAAATTCTTCATTCTTACTTGCAGTTATGCAACTCACTATACATGTTCAGTCTTTAGTCTCAAATGACTTCTACAAATATTTTACATACTGGTCAACCAAGGATGGTTCAGATGCTCACTGGTTGATAATTAAATGATCCATTATTCTCTGTTAATGTTCTCATTTTTCATTTTATTTGATTTTATTTGATTTTTCTCATTATGTCACCAGGGGCTGTCATATTTACTGGGAAAGTTCCTTTTTCTCTTCACCTGTTCTTCAATAACAAACATATCTGCTGTTAGTAGAGTACTGAGTGGGACAGCTCTTGTAAGTAGCCCAAATCTTGTACTGTCATTAAATGAATTATTAGTAGACTACTACTACTACTATAGCCGCATACACACTAGACCAGGGGTGGGGAACCTGTTTTCTGCTGGAGGCCATTTTGATATATATAACATTATTTGTGGCCCCGGTGCACACCATGCTCCCTCCACGTAACATCACACGGGGGCAGAGCCACAATCACCAGAGATTAGAGCAATGCCCATAGCATCCAGTGGATGATCTGGGGAGCTGTAAGGGCAGCCATGTAACCATCTGAAGCGTCCTAAGGACGCTCCAGGCGGCACTGCTGCATAGATTCTGGCTGCAGGTACCATCCTATGCACCCTGCTAGCCAGATGAGGCTAGCAGGTAAAAGCTCCAAGGGCCAGACCAAATGATTCTGAGGGCCTTATACGGCCCCCGGGCTGAAGGTTCTCCATCTCTGCACTAGACAATTTTTATGAATGATATGGACAATAACAATATATTGTTCATATTGTCAAGTGTGTATGCAGTGAACGACTAATGATGCGCGCTCCTGCGGGTCGTTAACAATGTCCTTTTGTCGTCCATACATGTAGGCCAATCTGACGATATTGCCAAGAATTGCCTGTTCAGAGATGTGGCAGGATGACTTTTACTGAAAGATATCTTTAAAGATATCTTTCAGTGTGTACACCCAATATCGTTTTTCCTGCACTACAGAAAGTTCAAGGGAAATTTTTTACCAATATCGTGCCCACCCCTAATCTAGTGTGTATGAGCCTATAGCTTACTGGTGGAATAGAGACGTACAGTATGCAGGTTTGATTGCCTAGCCAAATCTGACCATTTATGGCCTCTCCAACCATTCAGATTTATGGTACCGGGCAATAATCTAAAATGACCTTGTTCCTTTCATGCAATACATTTAACTCACTGAACTGACTACCCCCTGCTATTAATAATACAATAAGTACATAGGTAACTTGGCAATAGATATCAGTTCATAAGTGAGTACAGCCAAGGAAAATTAGGCTAGCTTCCAAATTCTGCTCACCTAGTAATTGGTTTGATTTAGGTATCTCATGGGATCATAGACTCAACATGTTACATAGGTAAATCATACATTGATAATTATGTAATAACATATTGCAACTAGCACAAATGTTCTGTAGCAGCAGCAAACAATTAGGTGTTCATTTTGTAAACTGTGCTAGAAAAGTAACAGTTATAATCTGATTAGTTGCTGTGGGCTACATAGTACTTCCCCATGTTGTGAAATAAGAAAGTACCATTGTGTGACTAATCAGAGCAGTTGTGAAATGAAGTGATCACTAACCTCCATAACAATAAGGTGTGGCCTTTCTGAGGGTTCAAATGTCTGGTACAAGAAATGCTGTCTGGCAGATGGGATACACATGTCTATTTAATAACTATATTTATCAAATAAACACTATATTGCATTTTCTACAACATATGTCACTGTTCACACAGCCAATGCTGGCAAAAGTGAACGATATCTTGTCAGCATGTGTCCATTTTTACATAAAAGTAAAAATGTATAATGTGCAGAGCTTGGCCAAGGTAGCTAACGCTATACTTAGATGGAGTTAACCTTTGTAACCTATGGGCCACTTACCGCAGAACTTACCAGAAGAGGAATCTGTAGCAACCTTCTCCTGTAATGGCCACTCACACATGCGTTGTCTGCTGACCGGTCATGTCATGCTCAGTAGAGCAGCTGGCACCCGAACAAGCGATCACATTACTTTTACACATCAGGGATTGGTCCCTTTCAGAGCCCCTGTCCCTGAATGTATTCCAATATACATTTAGGCAATCTTTAGGTTCTAATTCCAGAGATAAGAAAGTATAGTTGCTGGGTCTAAAGTTATACCCTATAATTAATAAATATATCCCAATGTAGTGTCATTTTAGTCTTAGCCAAAAGATTCAATATGAAAACTATGCTGGATTTAATGTATCAGATGACTTGCTGTATGTCACTAATTGACGAAATCAGCACAAATATTTTCTGGTTTTCATGTAAAAATAACACTTTACTGCCTTGTCACAGAAAATCACTAATATATATATATATATATATATATATATATATATATATATATATATTAGTGTGTGCACAAGTGACAAACAATAATCCTACAGACAGAAAATATGTGTATGTTTTTATAAAGTACTCCTAGCTCATATGAGTGGCTGCTAGGATATATTAGTCATATACAGTGATAAACCATATATAAATCAATTAAATAGTGAAAAAATCCCAAGCGCCAGAAGGTGAACTGATCATAAAGATAAAGTGAAAAATACGTGAGAACAAATGGAAAAGCAACTTATCTTTAATAGAAAATCTTCGGTCACCTGACCAACATGATTCACATATAAAAGGAAAAAGGAAGGCAAAACATTGTGTGTAACGTCTTAATACTGAGTCAATCAAACAGCCATCACTGTGTAAATTAGAAGTTGATGGAACTATAATCAGTCCTCAATATGTAATAATACTCCAAATATTTATACAAAAAACAGTTTAATTTATAAAATAAGGTCCACGATTAAATGCAGGTCAACAACGTACAAGAGCAAAAAATTGTAAAAGCTTATCTGTCCATCATAAGAGAGTCCAGGATAGCAGGGTCCCTGACCGAAGATTCTCTATTAAAGATAAGTTGCTTTTCCATTTGTAATCACGTATTTTTCACTTTATCTGTATGATCAGTTCACCTTCTGGTGCTTGGGATTTTTTCACTATTTAATATATATATATATATATATATATCTATCTATCTATCTATATCAACCAGGGCCGGCTCTAGGGGTGTTCAACCAGTGCGGCCGCACAGGGGCGCCACCCATAGAGGGGCGGAACCCCTCCCCAGCATCCCGATTTCAGCGGAACAGTACTGTCCCGCTGTTCCACCCGCGGGCCGAAGTGGTCAAATTGGGAGGTTGGGGACCCCACCGACGCGGCGGTGCCGGACCCCCGGAGTGTGAATGGATGCCGCGTGCGCAACCATTCACTGATTGCAGAGGGCTGGGGGAAGCCCAGCCAGTGATGGAGTGCTGGGCTTTACCCCCAGCCTGACGTTATTTGGAGGCATGCCATGTGGGTACGCCTCAAAATAACGTCACACAGGGGGCCGTGGCCTATGGTAATTAGGCCACGCCCAAAATTCGATCCGCGCGCAATGTTAAGGCGCCTTCTCAAGGGCTGGCACAGGGTGCTCCGAACCCTGGAGCCGGCCCTGATATATATATATATATATATATATATCTATATCCATGGAATGGAACAGGATAAAACAGATGCATTTATGAAAAAATAAAAAAAATACATTGTATAAAACTACTGTGCAAAAACAGATTTATGGAAAGTAGATAACAATGCCCAAACTATAGAAATACTATACTGACAATGTGCAGCAAATGGCGCCATGTACCAGATCCACACCAGGTGTAACCTGTATACTTCTTACACATCCTGCTTCATAAGTATGGTACTTTTCTGACTGTTAACAGGGTCTCCGAGACATCAGATGGGCCCTGGTGCTAGATAGGGGGTGTGGTCAATCATGGGGGCATGGTCATGCCCTGCTCAGCATATTGTGCATTGTTAAGAATGTGCATGCAGAAATAGGGGCATTGCTCCAGAACTCTGGCTGATCCAGGCCCCTGTTGGGCTTCCCAGACAAGCATGGGTCTAGGGAAACTGTACCCACTACCACCTCCTTCTTGACGCCCCTGAGTGTTATTCCTGCTAAATAAGGTTTTCAGAGTTGACTTTAATAATAAATGTCCTTAACTTAAATACCTGAACAGAAGCAACTGGTCCATCAGTGACAGCAATGCTGTGCCAATGTATTAAGCAAAGAACATAGGTTAGACAATCATTCGTAGGAAAACACAGACCTTATTGTGGGATTACTTTCTACCATTGCAGTAGACAGCCACATAAGTAGGTCATTCTATAAAGGGCTCAGCTATACACATTAGCTGAAAACTTAACTGTCATGTGAGGGAAACTGGTCAAGGAGCAGCGCTGATATCAGGAACCGATGACACTAAGTAGGCCGGAGCAGAGGTCAGGAAGGTGCAGTACAGTATGTGAAGAAGAACTGTGCTCCCTCTGTGAAAATATAATGGCGGCACACTGCTTCTTTATGGCAGTAGGCTATGCACAGTAGCTGAGGCGCTTCCCCCATCATCTCAGCAATGTTAGGCCATCTAAGGTTTACAATCCAGGCAGCCAGTCACTTCAGTAAAATAAAATCATGGGAAGTGTGCTCCTTGTGGTGCCCTGTGTCTGGCAGTGCCCGGAGCGCACGTTCCACCTGCCCTAGCTGTATGTATTCACCAATGGTCTTGAATATTATATCATTCCCAATTATGTAGGACCACCAAACATGTATATTAAAACTTATCATTTTAGGATAATATATAACACTCAATTTTGGAGCATTTTATAAAGTCTCCAGTTTATCATCAATCGTCACCTATCCCTTAGTACTCCCAGATATTTGTATTTGTGACATTGCTTCCAACACGCTTATAGATGAATCCTGCTAGCAAGCAACCTGTTCTGTCAATACTTACTAGAATTACAGTTGCTGATCCTACTGGTTACTGCAGGATAAGCAGCTTTAGCTGTAGTGAACCATCAAAGTGCAGTGTGCCGGCTATTGGTTTAAAATCAGCTGAAAACATTTTGGGAAATAATTTGCCTTCAAATAGATCATATAACCTCAACATCATTAGATAATATTATCTGTAACATTGATAATAATCTGTGTTGTTCCTGTGGCACTGGAGCCATTCCAATTCCGTGCAATCTTCCATTGGCGCACACAAAGATGTGTAACAAGCCTACTCTGTCTGCTCCTAATTAGGCAATGTCTGCATGGATCTGCAATGTCAGATTGCAATTACTCTGTATCAATGTGCTAATTAATCTGACCTTACTCACAATATCTGATTTCATGTGTTTTACCATATGCTGCGAATGTCTGATTCCATAAGAATGACTTTGTATTTAGTGCAAATATGGTACAAAATTCTTTGCACTTAATGAACAGAAATATGCTTATTCAATATGTAAGCACCATATAAAAACTAGCACTGCACTTTTTCGAACAAATAAAATCACGGTTATTAAGAAACTGAAAATGTGACTTAACAGCTTTAGAAAATCACATTGCAGTTGATCATGCAAGAAATGAAAATTAAATCACAGATTTCATGTTTACTTTTACTTTATAGGATGGATGTTGGAGCTGCTTTGACGACTTCCACCTCCTACCTGATCATGCAGTCCCTGTATTCATGCACAGCGCAAGGTCCCTTTATGAGTCATTAAAAGCCAAACTACCCAAGATCACTTTACAAGATGGATGCAAGGTCAGGAAGTATTTATAGTGGATTATAGTAAATTGTCTCACCTGAAACTATGCTCTGGACATTTTTTTGCCTCTCTTGTTTCTCTGAGGCCTAAAACGAAATTGCTTATCCCTTTTTGTACTGCTGACTGTTTTGAGCGAAATTCTTTCAGTCATATCTTTCACTGGAATCAAGTCTGACCAGTGCTTCTTGTTCTACTGCTATCGCAGAGTAATTGTTTACATTGCTAGGCTTGTTTCAGGAAGAATATACAACCATATAGCTTATAAAATACTATTCTGGGCATACTTGCCTACTTTTGTAAAAGCATCTCAGGGAGATGTGAAATCAGCACCTATGAGCGTGCGGTAAAGTGGGCGTGTACTGATAAATCTGAGAGGCGTGTCATAAAACTGACTTACATCCAAATGTATACGAGACCCAAAACAGTTAGTAAGATCTACTTGTTGATGAAAACACCCTGATTCTTTTCAGAAAACGCATGTAGCTATAGGGATAATTGTGCCCTATAACCAATGCAGGGAAATTATACCAATGATCACATTTGAATGTATATATATTTAAAAAAAATTATATATATATATATATATATATATATATATATATATATAAATAACAACTTCATGATGGGGGTAAGGTGCAACCAAGGACATTGCTAGACTCTTCAGGGAGTCCGGAAGATTGCTACGATTTTAGGGAGTCTCCCTGACAATCAGGGAGAGTTGGCAAGTATTATCCTGTGTTAGCCAAATATATCGTCTCTTCTTGTGCTCCATTATATTTATAAGAATAATTTCTAATTTAAAAAAATATTTAAGGTGGAAATTAATGTGTAAATATTTATCTATGTGAAAATTCACAAGATACGTAATCTTTTCCTGACATGTCCCAGTGATCATTGGTGTTGTTTGGTAAATCATGAAAGGTCCTATTGCACCATCTAGTGGACAGTTTGTACCTAAAAGACTAAAACAAACTAGCTAAAAAAGTATATTTACAAATATATTAATTTGTTAATGTTTTTCTATTTTAATGTGATACATTAGCATCAAGTAGTTCATCTATGCCAAAAAAGGAACATGGTTTACAGTATGGCTTACTATATGGCAGGACCAGTGCAAGGTTTCTTGGCATTCTAGGCAAAGCTTCAGCCTATCGCTCCTCCTTCCCCAAGACCCACTTTCCAGCATCTCACACACGACTTCTGTAAATAAAATAATAACTCTCACCTTCTGCTGGCTGGCTGACAAGGCTGCAGTCCTGAAGCACTGATGTCTGATGCTGATTTCAATTGATGCATTAGCTGGTAAAAATAAACTTTTTTGGTGATGTTTGAGTTCCTAGTCTTTGTATTATGCACTTATTCATGGCAGTGTGAAATGCCAGTGTACTTGCAGAATACATAGAGTGTCTAAATCTAAGTTTCATGCAAGTCCAAATACGGCAGCATCTTGTAGTTTTTTTTAGAAACTGCACATTCATCGCTGCCAGCATACGCAACTTGGAGCAGCTGAAGGGAATTACTGGGTGGCAAGTTGCAACTGGGCAGCCATGGAACGTTTGCATGTAGAGAAGCTGCATGTGGGTGTGGAGTCATTGTTGCATCTTATTCTGAGTTGTGCATATACAGAGTGCACTCCATTTTCTGTCATACCTTCTGCACCAAGCGCGGGGTAGGAGTAAGTGCCATTACTAGTGACAACAGCTGTTGTCGGAGGTCTGCAAGCAGTGCTGTCACAAAAATGCATATGAATCATAATAGTCACATAATATGCTGGAGGTGTTCAAAGTTGTGACTATGGCCCTCATTCAGAGCCACTCGCTATTTGCGGTCGTTCGTTCTAAAACAAGGGGTGGCTATTCAAATGAACCGTTCGCTGTTTGCGGTCTGTTCACGCCTCTATGTCTGAACGAGCGAACAAAACTTGCGTTCGTTTTTTGGAAAAATACGCCCCCTGGCCGCTCGCATCCTACGTCATGTCCGCTATTTATTAGATTAATCGAGTACATCGACATGGGTATGAACTGCTCGCTATTCTTGGGGTTGGTGTTTGCTACCACAATTTTGCGAGCAGTTCTGACTATAAAATAACCCAGTGACGTGGTCAATGACGCTGCTGTTTTAAATATGCACACCCATAAAACGCCCGTTTTGACCTTTAAGCACGCCTGCGTTCTGATTTCCACTCCCCATTTTCAAGCACTTTCCCCTGTTACCACCCACATACGTCTCTTTCTGTCACCCAAAATAGCAGGCATTCGCTATTTTGCGAGCACATGAATTTCGTCCGCACTGACTGGTTAGCGCATGCGTATAACGATCCGTACGCATGCGCAGTTGGCCAAACATCGCTCGGAGCGAACGAACTGCCGCTTACGAGTGGCTCTGAATCAGGCCCTATATTACATGCAACACAGAAATAGGCACAAAGGGCCAAATGTAATAGGTAGTCTGTTTCAGTAACAGTACAAACTCTCACTTTTAAAAAGTGCGAGTTTGTACTGAAACTCGCGAATTCAATAGCCTACAAACTTTTCAGCTCGAGGCTACTGCATTTGCGAGTGCAGGCGAGTTTAGGACTATGTAAACTGACACCTTTTAATGCGAGTAGCATTAAAAGGTGCGAGTTTTAGAGAAGCCATCACAGATCAGTGAGATCCGTGATGGCTTCTGTGTGTGTTTTAAAAAAAACAAAACGTGCACCCCCTCCCCAAAAGCATAACCAGCCCCGGGATTTATAAAGCCTGTTCTGGTTCTAAAAATACAAGGGCCAAAATGCGTAGGGGGCCCCTGTATATTAAGAACCAGCACAGGGCTTTGTTGAGCTGGTTCTGGAAAATCAGGGGGCAAAACGAGTAGGGATCCCCTGAAAATTCCAGAACCAGCACCGAACTCTTTCTAGCGGGGGGATAATGCCACAGCCAGGGAAAACCTTTCACCGGTTTCCCCGGCCAAAGCATTATCCCTGTCCGCTAGTCAGTCCAGGCCGGGGATCCCTGGGGAATTGGGTACCCCCCCAATAAAGGGGTACCCCTCTCCAGGGCACCCCAGGCCTAGACTGATAGCCCGGGGCTATCCCCGGCACCCTATGGCCGTGGGTGGTAGGATGATAGTGTTAGTGTAAAGTGTAAAAATAAAGTGGTTCTCCAAATACCAGCATGCAGGGAAGGCTTGCTGGTACTTGTTGTTCTACAACTAAAGACAATATGCAAACTTTATTTTTACACTTTACACTAACACTATCAACCCGCCACCCACGGCCATAGGGTGCCGGGGATAGCCCCGGGCTATCAGTCTAGGCCTGGGGTGCCCTGGAGAGGGGTACCCCTTTATTGGGGGGGTACCCAACTCCCCAGGGATTCCCGGCCTGGACTGACTAGCTAGAAAGAGTTTGGTGCTGGTTCTGGAATTTTCAGGGGACCCCTACTCGTTTTGTCCCCTGATTTTCCAGAACCAGGACCAGCTCAACAAAGCCCTGTGCTGGTTCTTAATATACAAGGGTCCCCTACGCATTTTGGCCCCTGTATTTTTAGAACCAGAACAGGCTTTATAAAGCCCGGGGCTGGTTATGCTTTTGGGGAGGGGGTGCACGTCATTTTTTTTAATATTTAAAAACATTTAACATAAGTACACACAGAAACATGCATGTATCTCATGGATATGTGCATGTTTCAGTGTTAATCTGACCTGCTCAGGATGTACTCGCTAGCCTGAAGCAGGTCTATTATTTGGGGACTTTTGGTAATCTTTTTTTTGCGAGTCTGAAACAGACACCCTATTACATTGGGTGAGTTGATTGTTTTCAATGTGAAAACATCTGGATGCGAGTTTGAGAATGGAGAGTTTTAGTAACTCTGAAAAATGCGAGTTTTAGTGAACAGACACCCTATTACATTGGAGAGTTGTGAAAAATTGCGAGTTTAGCACCAAACTCGCAATTTACCAAAACAGACTACTTATTACATTTGGCCCAAAGTGCGTATTCTAATGCAGAGAAAAAATAATTAATCTGTCCATCAGCTTTTTTTCTCACATTCCCCTCTGCCCAGCAGTTTTTTTCCTGACATGCACTTCTGCTCACCATATTTTTCCTCATATGGTCCTGTACAAGCAGATTTTACCTCACATGATCCTCTGCCCACCAGCTTCTTCCTCATATGCCCCTTGCCCACCAGCTTTCCCTCACATGCACATCTGTCTATCAGCTTTTCTCTCAAATGTCCCCCAGACTTTTTCTCACATGTTCCATGCTTTGCATCAGCATTTTTCTCATATGCCCCTCTGCCAGTCAGCTTTACCTTCACACATCCCTCTGCCCAAAAGTGTTTTTCACATGCCACAGCAGGTTTTGCCTAACATGTCCTGCAGCCAATTAGCCTTTCTCTTAGATGTCCACCTACTCACTAGATTTTCTCTCTCATTCCACCCCTGCCTACCTGTGTGCCACACAATGCCTCTTCTAATTGCCTAAGTTTCCCTGTCTCTACTATGTATCATGTGTCTGCAGCAGTCTGGATTTCCATTAAGTCCTCAGGTGCACTTTCCGGCACCATGATCCTGCTGCAAACCACAGCAAGGAGGAAAAAGGATGAGCCCCCCAGTTCCTGGTTACATTGCTAGATTCTGCATTGCATCTTCCTTTTACATGTTGGAGACCGTTTTGATCTGGATTGTGATCTTTCTTTGAAACTAAATTGTTTCTTTTTGGGCTTAATATATTGCATGTTCCTCCATAAGCCAGTTCCCAAATGGTCTGCTTGTCTCCTAAAATTATACTAGTATCTGTGTTGTTAGATGTTCAAGTGCTTATTAAAGGTATTACAAAGTAACTTCTGCCTCCCCCCAGAGACCACTATATTACACAGCGACCATCCCAATGAAATTAATAAAAATCACTAACCTCATTCCCGCTTTCAAGATAATGAATACCTTGCTAATCATTAACTCCCTCATCCCCACTACTAATTAACGCCCATATAGTTAATTTAATTCATATCAGTAACCCCCTAAATATCCCCTTCAGTCTAATCAAATGAACCCTTCATCAGAATTGACACCTTCAATAACATTGACCCCTTCACCCCCACATTCATAATGAATCACTTATTCTAAATTTTCCCTTCCCTCTACTAATTCCCCCCTCAATCCCCTGTTACCTGTTGATGATCGGATCTCCTTCTCTTTGTAGCTGCCACAGGAGCAGTGCAGGTAGGAAGTGGGTCCTCCGATCACGGCTGTGCATGGGAGAGGGCATCATGTTGGGGCTGTGTTGCCTGTTGCTCCAACACACAACCCCTGAGGTATAAGGAACTTTAACAGGTTGGCCGGATGGGAAGTCTGTCACCACCCGCTCCCTTGCATAAAACAAAAAACATCATTGTTGCCTCAGGACTTCTCCCGCCCCTGACCATATGGACTGAGGCTCTAGAGTAGACTGTGATTCCTAATGTGGGCTGGAGCTGACTACAAACCTGCTACAGCTCTGGGTTTGATTTCTTCACTCCATGTGACAGGGAGGTGAGACAGCCAGAGAACTGGTGATGGTTCAGAAACACACTGATGGGTCAGAAAAAAGCTGATTGGTTGCTATGTGAAACTTCTCCACTTTACCTCCTCATGAAGGTTTGATCCATCTTCCCTGGAGTCTGGGTCGGGAGTTGAGACCAACACTGAAGTTCTATAATAGTGGCTGGCCCAGAGTAGACCAGCCACACCTCTAAAAAAAAATGCAAGTCTCACCTAGACTTGGCGTTGCTCCACAGCCTGCGTCCTATGCGGTTGCCTATCCCGCACTTCTCTCGTTATGGCCCTGCACATAGTGATTAGGCTGGTTTTCTATTGCTGCTGTGCATCACAAGATTACAATTTCTGCTTCATTGGGCCAGTCATAGGGAAATGTACATGCATCAAATGGCTAGTGGCGAATTTAACATAAGGTGGGTGGCCTGCCAGCCAGTCCCAAAGTGAGGAGAGGTTGTCTCTCCTAGAAACTTTGGGTTCTTATTTTAACACTGCTAGAAAGCTCCTGATTCTGTCTCCCTCCTTCTATTTGCATTCAAAAACAACTAGACTTACACAGGAAAATTTGAAAACATACAGACAAAAATGTAAAGATGATTAAAAATAAAAAAACAAATCTGTATGTGAAAATAGTAAACTTGATATATTCAGAGTATAGTTTTATTTCAGGGGCTAAACATGAATGCAGCTAGTTAGAATGTTTAATCTGTAGACTTAATGCATACACTGTTAATTTATTTACTGTATGTATTTGTTCTGTTTGTTTATTTTTGTAGATTGCAGCACATCCAGATTGCTGCCTGTTTCTGACTGTTTCCAGATCAGGGTTCCAGCGTCTACCTAATGATATACAGGCGATCTTTCGGGCTATCTCCCTGGTTGTTCCAGATCACACTGTACTTCTGAAAGCCAAACTTACCAGCCTAGGATTCAAAAGCCCAAAAGCTCTCGCTACCAGACTACAACTGATCTCCGAGCTGCTCAAGGATCAACTGTTAGTTTTCTGAATTGTTGGACTTTCATGTATTTTGTATGAAAAAACTTCTTACACACTTTGGAATTTCGTCAATAAATTTACTGCTACATGTGTCGGGATAAACATACTTTATACATACTTAGGGAATGAATTTACGCCACTGCAGTCATCAGCACACTAGTTATCTGCTACTGAATGACTGATTGCAGTCTCACCCCCTGAAGCTTATAAGCACTTGTTTGCATTGCTCATAAATATTTTATATTCATTTGTACTTTTTTAAAAAAAATTCATACACGAGAATAAGAGTTCTGCCTGCTGTGTTAGAGAAGGTGTGTTTTATAGGATTAGACATCGAAAGCCCGGCATCAAATGGTTACTGGACATCCTGCATTAAATCACACAGTGGGATGGCTAGTTGCCATTGCATTCAAACCATTGATGGTTATACTGTGTGCATGGGGAGAAGCAGGCGGAGCTTCGTGCATGTGCTGTAAGCTGTGCTGCCGACACCACTTCCTGGAGTCCCCAGCTACATACAAGCAGTCAGCCATCAGATGGGCATCAGAAAGCAGCATCTGATAGCTGGCGGCCAGGGGCGTATTATAATGGATGCAGGGTGTCCACACCGCACACCCTGCACCCATATTTCTAATACTTACCTCTCCGGAGGCCCACATCAGCGCTCCCAGTGCTGTTAGATTCCCTGGGAAAATGGCCACCGCAGCCATTTTCCCGGCATTTTGCGCATGCGTAGTAGGGAAATCGCTGGGAAAATGGCTGCCACGCCATTTTCCCGGTGACCTGCGCATGTGCAGTAGACTCTTGGCACAGACTAGTGCCCAGAGTCTACTGCTGTGGTACTACACTTAGGGCCTCATTTACTGACGAGTTTTATCTCCAAATGAGTGATAAATGTCACTGTGTGTGATAAATGGTGCTCCAGCCAATCAGCTCCCAACTGTCAACTGATAGAAAAATGACAGTTGGGAGCTGATTGGCTGGAGCACCATTTATCATACACAGTGACATTTGTCACTGGTTTTGGTGATAAAACTTGTTTGTAAATGAGGCCCCAAATGTTTTAAAACATGTGTGTAAGTGTATCTGATATATGCGCAAAAACCTAACACACATACTACTGATGTAGAGCTGCAGGTATGTGCATGTGAATGCGTGTTTTAGTGAAAGCATTTTATCTCTGCAAATTTGACTGTCAATGGGCGGAATTCAATTGTTTTCGCGGCCCGGATCTCCCGTCTAAAGTGACGGGAGATTGCGGGCCGCTATTCAATTGTTCCAGCTTTTTGTGCTGATCGCGCCCAAAGTGGTAGGGTTTATCCGCGTAAATCGGCTAACCCCGACCAAAGTGCTGGGTGCGATCGCTAAAAGTGCTGTTTGGGAGCCCAAACAGGTCACTTTTCGCCAATTTCAGCTCGCACCCCTCTGAGGCTGCTAGCTGAAATGGAGCGCTGGCAGCTGATCGTGCCCGACAGGAGCAACAATTGAATAGCTCAGTCGGGCGTGATGCGGGCTGGAAACAATTGAATTCCGCCCAATGTGTTCAAGCACAGTAGTCTTTTACTCTGTCTCTGAGCTCGAAAGTAAAGGAAATACAAATATACACATAAGAAAGATCCGCATTCAGTGATACATGTGATGGCTTTAGTTATCCTTTTTAGCATTTTATATAGTAACATGTATATGCTTTATGTATTCTCCTGCCCTCTTAGCTCAGAGGAATATCACCGTCACTTCAGTTTCCAGTCTATGGTGGAAGTTATATACTGGGCATGTCAGAAGCGGGAGATGGATAAGATGGTTAATGGTCGCATAGAGCTAGAAGACGGCAGAATTTCCCGCTCTAGCAGTATAATGTCTTATCAGAAGCTCACAGCATATGCAGCAAGTATGATGTATTATAAGAAATGGTTTGTTATAACTGATGCTCACAGCAAATAAAAAGTATAAAAATATGCATATAAATAATTTTGTATCATATTAAAAGATGCAAAATTATTGTCAAGGATATATTTTGAGAAGCTAAGGGAAAGTTGTAGTTAGAAATCAAACAAATGACTAAGTAATTTATAATATAGGTGTAACCCTTTGCTTGCCTGGTGGATGGTGTAGGGTCATTCCGTCAGCATGTTTTTTCAATTGTATTTATATTCATTGCCCCAATAATTTCTTTTTGCCGTGGGATAAATTGTGAAAATAGAAATATATGCCCTAAAAGAATAGATAAAATCTTTAGAGTTATATCCTACTACATGAGAGGGTTAATAGCATTCCATTTCCATTACAACTAATCCACTACCACCGCCAGCTTTTCAAGATTAACATACATTGCCCATTTGTTTCCTGGGCAACAATTCTTTTTTAATATTCAATAAAGCTCATTAATGAACAACTAAAAGCAAAAATGATTTCACTAGTTTGGAGCCCATTATTATTACATGGATTTGTGGGGTATGATGGTGGCACATGAGGGCATACCTGCTGATTTTGGTTGGGCTGTCCCAATATGAGAAAACTGTCTTAGCTTGGCATGTTTGTTCCAACTCATGGGAAGTTGGGAGGCATTTCCATGAGTTGCAGCAGAGGCAGAGGACTCCGGAGAAAGCAGCAAGTCCAGTGTATTCTAGGAAGTGGGAGGGAAGTTTGGGGCATTATAGCATTTTAGAAGTGCTAAGCACACACTGAGGGCATAGTCACAGCCCTAGTGTGTCATGGCCAAGTCCCTGAGTCCTAATTCTGTAAGTCATAATGTTGGGAGGAATGCTATGTGGCTGAGAATGTCTACATCAGCCAATGGGAGTAGTTTGGTAGATCCACATGCTAAGTGCAGATAGGCCCATGTGTGCTTAAAACAAGTTTTAGTTTTCTTATATAGGAATTTTTAAATGAGTTGAGGAGTGGAGAAGGCACATCTGCATAAATATTCCCTGCTTTTTTAAGGCCTTGCTAGGGACACTTAGGGGTAAATGTACTAAAGTAAGAGTTTTTAGAAGTGGAGATGTTGCCCATAGCATCCAATCAGATTCTAGCTATTATATTCTAGAAGGTGCTATTTAATTGTTAAAGAGAATCTGATTGGTTGCTATGGGCAATATGTTCACTTCTAAAAACTCTCTCACTTTA
The DNA here is from genome assembly GCA_031769625.1 of Taudactylus pleione. NCBI lineage: Eukaryota > Metazoa > Chordata > Amphibia > Anura > Myobatrachidae > Taudactylus > Taudactylus pleione. Next base: position 12,408,710 of record JAUIMM010000014.1, read on the forward strand.
GTAAATTTACCCCTTACTATCTCCCACATGCACACTCAGCTGGAAGCCCAGATTCATTAAAAATGAAAAAATGAAGCCAGGAACAAATTAAATAATTAAAAGAAAGGAAAAATGTGTTCCTTTAAAAATAAATATTTTTTTTTCTGTAGGTGCTCTTGCACCACAGAATGCCTCAGTTTAAAACAGCCAACAATGGCCTGCAGGGGGCTTTGATAAATAGACCCTAATGTATTTTGCCTGTATATAGATTGCAGTTCTCATTAAATGTAGCTTTATCGTATTCTATTCTAGTGAATGGAACTGACATCTGCCGGGTGACTACAGCTGTCCCTGTTTTCCCCCCTCCCCACCCATCTTGTTATATTTAGCACCTGCTCCTGCTGGTCTGTCTCATTGCTGCAGTGTGATCCTGCGGTGCGCTCCCCGGCTCTCACTGCGCATGTCGGAGACGAGACAGACCTTAGCCGATTTGATATAGACATTACAGCATGTGCACCCGCTGTGCGCAATAGGCGTGATATGCACATGAATGCAAAAGTGATGACATCATTTTGATCAGCAGTCAGTTTTATTATACAGATTAAAGGCAAATGCATTATATAAGTTGTTTAGTTCAGCAGGCTCCATGAAGTGTGCTATATGAGCATTTGTACAACATATATTTGACAAAGTTTTACTTATTTTGATGTCTTTCAACTAATTATCCGCTAAATGTTCTCAGCTTATGTTGTTTATGTTATGGACAGTGGTGACATTGTATGGCATATTATGGGGTATTTTCATGCTAAAATTATAAAGTGGCCCTTACATCAACACTGAGGGCCTGATTCAGACCCGTTTGCTAGCAAGCGATCGCTTGGAGCGGGCAATGTTTTGCAAAGTGCACATGCGTATGAATCGCAGTGCGTGTGTGCGAACTAGTCCAAGCGATCGGGAAGCAATCGCTCGCCCAGCAGACAGCCCAGCTGTATGAGTGACAGGTCAAGCCGTTTCTGGGTGGTAACAGGGGCAGTCCACTGGAAACGGGGGAGTGGAGGTGCAAACGCAGGCGTGCCTGAGCATCTTAACGCCGTTTTAGAGGCGTGCATAATTAACAGGCAGCGTCATAGTACACGTCACCTGGTTGAATTATACACTGAAGTGCTCGCGGTAGGGTAGGTCAACCGCAAGCGCTGCGGTCAGCTCCGATGGAACCCAATGTACCAATGGTTGTATACACTTCCTGGAGATGACGTTCGCTAGTGGGCGGCTAAAGACAGGCTGGTGGGCGTCTTCATACACAAAGTGATCGCACGCCAAGACATAGTGGGCGTGTTTATGCCTTGCCGTGCGATCGCCTGCCTTAACGTCTCTTAGCTGAATTTGCATACGCTGGGAGTGAGCTTCCGCATCTAGCGACCGGGTCTGAATCAAGCCCTGAGTTTCCCCGTTCTGCAGATCTGATCCTTATATCGCCGTCCATCAGTGATCAGTGAACCTTTGGTGGATCGGGGAAAAAATGCGTTGTAAAAATCCCCAACTGGCGAATTCCAACCATTTTTTGGTTGGGATCGCCAAATCAGGGGATACCAACATTTTGGATTCCCCCGATCTCCTGAGCCAACCATCGGCAGAACGAGGAATTGTCCAAATCTGTCATAAATGTATGGGGTCCTTAAAACATGCACTAATACTCAAAAGCTGCCCCATAACAATGCACCTCTACCTGTTTGTTTTTTTTTTTAAATGCTAGTGCAACATACGTTAGTGCAATTCATATGTGCAGTACCATAACTGACATAATCGTATTTGAGGAAATGCAGAAAATGCAATGTCCTATTAATTGAGCACATTTATTAAACATTTTCATCTTGCTTTGCTCAAATTCAGGTCCAGAGACCAGCATAAAAGCTGATAACAGTGCAAAGAAAAATAAGAAACTCATCTCCTCTAACCCTATTCTCGTTGCTGCAAAGGAAAGTCATGCATTGGTAGCAGATGCACTACAAGACGTCATAGGCCCAAGGATGACTGGTGATGTAAGTAGCAGGATGCTGTAAGACTGCATATTGCCGATTGATACTATTTCCTCTGAAATTACTTTGTCGTGAAAATCTCTCATTAGTGACCACTTGTTAGTTTCACAAGAGTAGCTGAAACCTGTATACAGTGCAGGTATGTACAGCTGCCAAATTAGCTATTTAAAACTGAACAAATGACTTGAGTCAAGGCATGTGTATTTCCTGTTTAAATGATGGACCTGGCAGTGAAGAAGCCACAGGGCTAGCAGCCACAATTATCTGGTGGTCCATCCATGACTCCTAAATGCTGCACAGGCTCAAGGCAGTATCAGTAAAGTCTGTTCAACAGCTAGGCTGATGTTACACTGGGCTACATAACACACGCTTCTCCATGTGACTTTCTACATTAAGCTGTTATAGCTCATAGATTATACAGAATATAATAAAGGCAAATGTAGTGATACCGAGTTCAACAAATGCCTTTTTGCGGAGTGTATCTTACATGTTTTCGCTCCGTGCAAGGTGAGCATTTGTGAGTATGGGCGAAGCATTTCATACAGTTTCGATTGCATCTATACTTAGGGCTGAAGAGGCAAAACTGGGCTGTAACAGGACATTCTCACATAGACAATGTAACAGCAGAACTGCAGGGTATGCAGAATTGACAACAGCGTGTATAGGCGTATTTACAGCAGCTAGTATAGGGCTGGTACAAGTATGCACTGATGATGATGATTAGTAGCAAACCAAGCATATGAACAACTCGGCATACAGGGTCAGATTAAGGCTTGTGGGGGTCTTAGGGCAACTAAATTGCGTTGAATATCTGTGTACTATTTAACAATGGTATAAACAGAGTAATAGTATACACCAGTGGATCCAATGCAACCATGCAGCCCAGTACTTAATCAGCAGTATGGTTTACTGAGCAGTAGTATGTTTGATCGATTTAAAATCAATGAAAATTGATCGACATCGGTGTTGTATTTCTAGGGCTAAATTACACATTTACTAACAGAAAATATTAGATTGTTTTTTAAGTATTGATTCAGCGTCAGAAACACAACATTGATGTTGATTGATTTTAAATTGATCAAAATCAATTAAAATCGACTTTTAGTAAATATACCCTTCAGTATCTGGAAGATGGAGCTTGAGCATACAGAGCACCCAGCCGATGATGTATGTGGATAGTGGTGCATATGCAAGTGATAGTGGTATGCAGCAGTAGCAGGTATCCCATCATATCGCAGGGGAGCTAAGTGGAACATGTCCATTTCTCACTGTGGTACTCTAATACTGTGAAGATATGGCACTGTGCATGCACAGAAGACCAAATGGTGGCCATCTTGGTAAAGGATTTGATGCCTTCCTACTGGAGGATCATGGAGATTGTACAGTAGTGCTTTCCATGTCTCAACACTCCTCGATACAAGTTACTCCATGTTGTTAAACAAACAGTTTTTACTTTCAGCATTGTTGTAGCAACCTGTAAAAAAAATTTGGGGGTTAGTCCAGCAGAACTATATCAACATTTTAAATATTTCTAGTCCACATTTTTGGTAAGGACATCGGTAAGATCCTTCTCACTGACTGTGTGAACCATATTAACAGTCTCTTTCTCTACAAACTCACGACTATTGTCACTCTCAATGTAGATTGTGTCTTCTTTGCTTATGAGATTCAACTCACTCAAAGTCTCTGAGTATTTTGGATTTCCACGCACACCAATCATTCCTTGACTTTATCTCTTGGATATCTTGCATATCCAGTGACACATACTTGTTCTGCATTTCCAACTCCAGCTTTTCTTTATCCACCTAAGTGGCTAATTTTTTTTTCTGAATAGCTCACCAAAATTGTCTTTTTTTTATTTATTATAAAATTATGTAAATAATAACTATTTAAACCTGATTCAATATAACTTTTTTTTAAAAAAATAAGGAAAATCAAGTTTAAATTGCCATTATTTCCATGATGTGATACTAAAAAAAAAATAGTAAATTTTTGGGGACATGTATTAAAAAAAAAATAGTGGTATAGGTTAAAAAGGTACTGTATTAGCTTTAATATATTTACACACACATACAGATGGATATATATATATATATATATATACTTGTTTCTTTCATGACTTCACAGTCCTGCAAGAGAAACCAGTGCAGCTGCAGCAGCAGTTGGTGTGCGTTCCTGAGGATCGCCCCCCACTGTTGTGACGATGCCTGGTGGAGGGGCCAGGTTGGGGGTGACAATGAGGGGCTGCCGTATCACTGTGGCCAGCAGTGATTGGGAGACTGGGGGAGGAGCCGTGAATAAAGTGAGCAGTGGCGCACAGCAGCTTCCAGGTTATGCTAGGTATCCAAATCACTGTGCGGTCACTCGGAGCTGCAGTCAACATCAGGTGGGGGGAGTATCTTCCAACTGTCCAATCACTGTGGCCACAGTGATCAGACACACTCTGGGCTACTGTGAGGTGAGCTGCGGCTGCACTGTGCTTGGGTGGGGAGTGCCGCGAGCTAAAATGGGGGGTGGAGCCGTGGATGCAGGGGGACCGAGAGGTCCCTCTAAGACTGGCAGCTGCGGGAAGATTATTATTCTGCAGGTTCCAAGTGGGCTTTGCTGACTGGTCGCATCAGATGCAACCATGTCAGGGAATATCTACCCTGGTGTGGTCGCATCTGATGCGACCATGCTAGGCAAGTGGTTAAGTGGCGCTATTCCTTGGACTATAACTTCTAGTTACTTGAAACGCTTTCTAGTATTTGGATTTTTTAGATTTCTTGTTAGTATCCAAGCATGATACTCTTCATGGACTTTGAATCTAGCTTGTTTCTACTTTCTTTTGGTATGTGTACATGGGCAGCACACTCAAAAACTCTGAGATGTTTGACACTTGGTTTTCTTCCAGACTACGCTTCAATTGTTTTTTTCATCCTTTAAGGCAATTGTGGGTGCATGATTCTTTAGATCAGTGTTTCCCATACTCATTCCTCAGGGAGCACTAACAGTGCATGGTTTCCATTTTTCCTAGTTGGTGTTTTCATTACTGGCTGACACATTTTAAAAGATCCACAGGTGGAGCTAATTATTTCACTTGTGATTCTGTGAGGAGACCTCGAAAACATGCACTGTTAGTGCTCCCCGAAGAATAAGTTTGGGAAACCCTGTGGACACTGCTTCTGGCCAAAATGCTTGTTTAGCCCTGCATCTTTCAGCATAGTATACATTTGGCTCTCTCCACTAATGTACAATTTTCACACTCACACCATTAGCATGTACCCTTTAGAATGTACGCGATGGTCAATTTAAACATTCTCCTCTTTCAGTCTATGGGGGGTATTCAATTAGGCTGCAAAAAGTCGGATGACGTAATTTTCGACTATTTCAATTATCCCCGTATTCAATTTCAAATACTTTTTGCAGTTTCGAAACGGGGATAACTTTTCACCATGTTTTACATGGTGAAAAAAAGTGCAGAATTGGTGTTTAGGGGTGCAGGCTTAATAAAAAATAGCCTGCACCCCTGGGAATGTCATTTATAAATAAACTGTGTAAAAAAAAAAATAGGGACACCCCAAAAAAATTTACTAAAAATTTGGGGTGAAAAAAAGGGGAAACAGTGTTTAAAAATAGGGAAATAGGTTCAGTGGTATTCTGTAAGTATGCGGCAGGTGTTTTCTAGAATAGGCTATTAGTGGCAGGTGCATTATTGCAGAATTTTTTAAATATGACTTTAGGGACTTAAAAATATGCTAGTACCCATTTTCATGTACCCCAAATTTGATGGGACCACTTAAATAAACGAAAAGAAAACCTAAGTGCTCTTCTGCATCACTTCTTCAATGTCGGGAAAAAAACACCTGCCACGGCTATTTAAAAACCCAACTTTCTTCTGCAGGCAAAAAAGGGGGTACCCATAGTGATCCCCCATGTCTGGACATCTTTAGGGGGGGGTCCTACAATTATTTCCCGAAAATTCCCATTTTTTTCAGAGATCCCAATTCGCCGGGTCCTATTTTCGCTCATTTGAAATTGAATACGGGGATAAAGCGGGCACGCGCCTGATACTTTATCCCCAGAAAAGCTCCGATGTGGAGCAAAAAGTCCAGCATGGACTTTTCGCTCCCCAATTGAATACGGGCCTATCAAAGCTTGATGAGAGATAACACTGTGAGAGAAAAAGTATTAACCAATCAGCTCCTAATTGTCATTTTTCAAACACAGCTTATAAAATGTAAGTTAGAAGCTGATTGGTTGGTGATTTATATCTCACAATTTTCTATCTTATCAAGCTTTGATACATAGGGGTCTATTTACTAAGCAGTGTTAGGAGACACAGTGAAAAGTGATAAGGTATCAGCCAATCATCTCCTATCTGTCATATTTCAAACACAGCCTGTGAGATGGCATTTAGGAGCTGATTGGCTGGCACCTTATCACTTTTCACACTGTCTCCTAACACTGCTTAATAAATAGACCCCATAGGCCCCTATGAGCGGTTTGAGTTTCCACTATTCTCTTGTAGTCTGCAAATTTCTTCATCACGTCTCTCTTTTCTTTGATTAAATAAATGTCATTCTTGTGAAATCATCAATTAAGGTTATGAAGTATCTGTATCCACTTATCGATTTAACTTCCATCGGACCACACATGTCTTTTTTCAATTTACATTCAGATGCCTTGTGCCCTATTTTGTGACCTGTATAACACTAGGGGCTAAAGTGAGAGTTTTTAGAAGTGAGTTTTAGAAGAGATGTTGCCCATAGCAACCAATCAGATTCTACTTAACATTTAAGGTGCGTACACACGTAACATTTTTTTGAACGCTTTAACTATAACAACATCGTTATCGTTCAAAAAATCGTTCAGTTTCTGAGTTATAACGATGAACGAAAATCGTTCAAGCGCGCTCCCGTTTGTAGTTCATTTCAGACTGTCCAACAAAATGATTTTCATTAAGGGAAGGAACATTTTTCGTTCATCGTTGTAAAAATCGTTCATTACATTTCAAAAAATCGGTCACTTTTCAAGGGACAATCTGACAGAAAATCGTTGGTTACAAAATCGTTACGTGTGTATGCACCTTTATCTAGCACCTTCTAGAAGATAATAGCTAGAATCTGATTCGTTGCTATGGGCAACATCTCTTCTAAAACTCACTTCTAAAAACTCTCACTGCAGTAAATTTACACCTAGTACTTGAATTTTCTGGACTTCTCACTTTTAGGGCCAAATGTAATAGGGTGAGAGTTTAGAAAATGTGAGAGTTTAGCAGTAAAACTCTCACACTAATACTTTGATGGAGTTGTATTTTCAAAACAGGAAACACCTGGATGAGAGTTTAAAAATCTTGAGAGTTTTGTAAGTCTGGAAAACATGCGTTTGCATGTTCTGTTTCTTTATTACATTGGCTGAGTTTAAAAATGTGGCAGTTTTCTCTCACATTTTCTAAACTCTCACCTTGTTACACACCTGGCCCCAGGTGTGTAATCTCAGCATTTAACTCAACTGGCACAGGTTCTTGGAATTGTAGCAATTTTATACTGACAATTTCAGTAGTTAGTTTGGCTGTAGTGACTTCTAAAGGTGCATACACACGTAACAATTTTTTGAACGATTTGTTGATAACGACGTCGTTATCGTTAAATCGTTCAAAAAATCGTTCAGTTTGAGTTATAACGATGAACGATAATCACAAATGCGCATATTTCCATTTGTAGTTTGTAGTTATCGTTCATCGTCCATTTCAGACTGTCCAACATGATGATTTTCATTAAGGGAAGGAACATTATTCATTCATCGTTCAAAAAATCGTTCATTACACTTCAAAAAATCGTTCAACTATTTTCTGTCAGATTTTCCCTTGAAAAAGTGGTTACCAAATCGTTACGTGTGTATGTACCTTAACACTACTACCAGTAAATCAAATTCAGGAGCTAAGTTCTGTAGCATCGCCATGGTGATCATCTACTTGGACCTACAGATGTTAACTGTCGGGATATGGACATAATTTTGTCAATGTAGTCTGACTATGGCCTCCTATGCTTGTGGCAGTGCATCTGTGAACACAGCCATTTGCATTGACACGCCATGGCCCATTTTTGCATGTGCAGCGAGCCACCACCCAGTCATCAGCCTGGAATGCCCATCACTTTGCCACGCATTTCTAATACCATCTGTCCCAATCACAACAGCACCTTTGTGTGTACACTCTGGGCCTGATTCAGAGCCGCTTGTAAGCGGCCGCTCGTTCGCTCCGAGCTATGTTCGCACATCTGCGCATGCGTATGGGACATAATGCGCATGCGCCAACCAGTCATTGCGGTCAGAAATCAAGCGCTCGCAAAATAGCGAGTGCCTGCTAATTGGAGTGACAGGATGAGGCGTTTGTGGGTGGTAACAGGGGAAGGTGTTTGAAAACGGGGAGTGGAGATCCGAACGCAGGCGTGCCAAAAGGTCAAAACGGGCGTTTTAAGGGTGTGCATAATTAACAAAGCAGCGTCATCGACCACGTCACTTGGTTGTTTCTTAGCCTGAACTGTTCGCATGATTGCGGTAGGAAAATCCTACCACAAGCACTGCGAGCAGTTCAGATGCCTTTCGATGTACTCGATTAATCCAATAAATAGCAGAGATGACGTAGGATGCGAGAGGCCAGGGGGCGTCTTTACAAAATAGTGAGCGTATGTTTCGTTCGCTCGCTCAGACATAGAGGCGTCAACAGACCGCAAAGAGCGAGCGCTCAATTTAAATAGCCGGCCCCTTTTTCTGAACGAGCGAGCGCAAATAGCGTCCGGCTCTGAATCAGACCCTCTGTGTAATGCATGCGTCATAGGGGGTTTTCAGAACTTTTCACACATGTACAGGTGCAAATTATCGCTCAAGTACATGAACATGCACATTGCATTCGGATTGCGTGCGACTTAAAATCAGGCCCTCTGTGTGACATTCAGTAAGAGATTTTCTTATTTTGGGTTCCCCAAGGAAGGAATGCTCTACGTGTGATAGGTGTTATTAAAAAGTAGTGTGTGTCGTGGTGACCTATGGTTGTATATTGTATTATACCTTGTTTGTATCAACTTTTTTATGCATTTTAAATTTGTTGTTTTGTCTTAAGAAACAAAAATCAAAACTGAGTTTACTTTTTATAGAGTTATGTGCTGTTCAAGCATATTGTTGGAGATGTGTTTATGGGAATGTATGACACGAACGACTACAGACAATCCTTTCAGAAGGAGCTGGAAAAAGCCATTTTAATGAAAGCAGATGAAAATAAATTGTTTCATCACTCTCCATGGTTGAACAAAGTAAAACAGCTCTTCAATTTATCTATTGTAAATTCCGGTAAGCATGGTTTTTGTTTTAGAAAAACATCTATTTTAACAATATTTGCCAGACTTTGAGCCTGTTTCAGAGACGGACGCTAACTGGATCGCAGCTGTGATATGCTAATTGCTAACGGTTGCAAATCTTATCAAAGAATAAGGACGCCCACTGCTGCCTTCTCATATGCGTATGACATCGCTTATGTGTAAATATTGATAACATCGATGCACATGGAGCAGCCATCTTGCCCTTGCGGAAGGTATGACATGCCACGGCCATGGGAGCTCTCCTGACATGCAGAGCTGCGTAAAAGATCACATGGGCTAATTTATGCATGCCAATAAAACAGCGTTCATACGGACACACACCTGCGTTTTTCAGATCACACCCCATCACAAACCCCAAATACTGACAGCATGTCATTCACTTTGAGATGGGTTCCTCTCTGCATCTGTAGTCACAGTGAAGCTTATACGCATGCGTGATGGCAAACAATCGGTCAATCGGTGTCCGTAATCGCCATTGCGTCCAGCTCTGAATCATGCACTTTGTGTAGTGTAAATAAATTTGAAAGAAAAATTTTTGAAAATTTTATTTCCGTGTTTTATATCATTTGGCAATATTAAAATATATTCCTAAGCGTCTAAAGCTCTGAAATACAGATGTGTCCACATACATGTATCCTCCATGTGCTACAAATTCCGTTACACATAACGCGTGAACGCTGTGTGACTCGGTAGCGCCCCACATCTTTTCTTATGACTTTTTTTTCAAATGTGTGTTATTCGCACAGCGTTGCGAACAGGGGATGCGGTCACTATCCCGCTCAGAATGCCGGCACTGGAATCCTGACACCTGCAAGAATGGCTGTGTGAATAAGATGCATTCGAATGGAAACAGTTGCATGAAAAGACACTCAGCGCTATCGAGTCATTCTATGGCATGGCGCGACGAGAAGTGCTGTTTAAGGCGCAAGGAGGCTAGATGTATGTGGACACATCTGTATTTAGTATTGATAAAGACACTACAGTCTGGCCGTTTTGTCAATTGAACCAATATTCATGAGAATGTCACCTATCGGTTATATGATTTAGGGGCATATTTATTACAGAGTGTTAGTGGCATATCCCCCAAAACAGTCATTTTGAGGAGTACCCACAAATATTAAGAATCCCCAGCTTTTAAGATGGAGGGACTGCAGCAGATATCCCAATAACAGCTTATGCCATCTACAGATGATAAGTGGCGATAAGAAATTATAATTATCGGGTCTAAAATTCTATAGTTGATAAATATGGCCCTCTGTGATGTAATTGGTTTAGGGATGCTATATGCCCTGGATTTACCAGGAACGTCCCAGATTAAGACGTGCATCCTAGCGTCCCAAACATTGTGTTTGGGATAACTTAGTGTCACTGTTTCGGAGGGGCATGGGCCAGCAGTGGACCTGGATCCTGAAGGATCCAGTCCCTGTCAGCCATTAATGCAGTGCCGGCCTGCAGTGGCCGTAGGGCAGTGGTAGTGACATGGAGATGCATAGCCCATTTAAAAAATGGCACAGCAAGCTGTAATTAGCTCGCTCACGGCGCCATCTTTGAAATACAACATGGCCAAGGTGAACCAATCGTGGCTCACTGCAGCATTGCCCCCTTGGACTGGCTTATGTTCACCAGCACAAGGCGGGGGCAGGCAGTCCGGCGGAGGTGGAAAAGCTGAGAAGAGTTCCTGAAGATAGAGATGCCAAGAAAGTCCTGGTGGGTGGTGGCCAAAAGAGTTTACAGGTCGCCCACCAGGTGAAGAAAGAAGACCCTGGAAGACCTTGTGGTGGCAGCTGCGCAAAAGAACTTTAAGGCCGTTGCCCACCAGGTGAAGCTGGCTGCGAAAACCCGTTATCTTCGCCTGTTTTCGTTATCCCCGTATTCAATTTCAAAGACTTTTCGCCGGAGCGCAAAGTCTTTGTAAAAAAACGGCGATATCTTTTCACCACACAATAGGTGGCGAAAAAAAGTGCAGAATTGGGGTTTAGGGGTGTAGGCTTAAAAAAAATAGCCTGCACCCCTGGGAATGGCCCCTAAAATTAATGTGTGTCAGAAAAAATAAATCGGGACACCCCAAAAACTTAACTTGAATTTTGAGGTTAAAAATAAATAAATTGGGGAACAAAGTTTTAAACTAGCGCAATTAATTCAGGGGGGTTTTACCAAGTATGCGCCAGGTGTTTCAAAGAATGCAGGTGGTAGCGGCAGGTGCATTTTTGAAGAATTTTCAAAATGCACATTAGGGACTTAAAAATATGCTTGCACCCATTTTCATGTACCCCAAATTTGATGGGCATAGTTTTTTCCCCCCCCAAAAAAACCTAAGTGCTATTCTTTGTCACTTCTTCACAGGCGCAAAAAAACCCTACTTACCTTCCGCAGGCTAAAACGGGGGTACCCATAGTGATCCCCCATGTCAGGACATCATTAGGATACTTACCTATCCACAGGGTCCCATTTTCGCCGGCTCCAAATTGAATGCGAGGATAAAGCGGGCGCATGACCCGATACTTTATCCCTGCAAAACCTCCGATGTGGAGCGAAAAGTCCAGCACGGACTTTTCGCTCCCAAATTGAATATGGCCCTTGGTCTCTGTGTTCTGTTTTTATTGTAATATTTTCTTTGCAGGTGCACTACAGGTGCTAGCTGGTCCTTAATGTCCAAGCATGCTGGCACTTGCCGACATGCTGGGGCAGACGTGCTGGGACCTGTAGGCCTGTAAAGAACAATATTAACTATTTCCATTAACACACCACCCACTACCACCAGGTGTGCGGTCAGTAGCCCTGGACTAAAAGCCCAGGGCTGGTTGTTGCTCTGGAGGGGGGGCCCTATTTTATTTTTCCCACTTTCCGAGGAATTCCAGGCCTGGGCTAACCAGTATGGGGCTAGGTAATGTGATGGCAGGGGGACACTATGCTGTGTGTCCCTCTGCTATGGCATTATCACCCCAGCTGGTTCAGCCTGGTGCTAGTAATTGGAAAATAGGGGGAATCCCACCCTATTTTCCAGTACCAGCCTAGGCTGAGAGGTTTGGAACTAGTTGCTTAGGCAGATGGACAGAAGACAGTAGGTGGTCTGGTCAGATGAAGAGTCGGCATACCCATGGACCATGCTGGTCACCAACTATGACGTTGTGAGGTAAACTACGGCCGACTCTTATTGTCTTCCCACCTGCCACACCGCCGCAGACATTCTGACTTAATCAGCAGAAGTGGAAGGATCCCTGCTTCTCAGTTCCCTGCACTCAGTCTAGCTGCTCTAGCAGCAGCAACGAAAGGGGGATGACACTCCTTCTCATCTTCCAGAGAACCAGCAGCAAAAGGGGGATCACACATCACACTGCTCTTATACAGTGCCCGGTTTGTGTGGGTTGCTAAAACATATCCAGTGCCCTGTGTGTGTGAACTCTTAAAGAAAACAATCCAGTGCTCTGTATGGGCTGTTAAAACAACTTAATCCAGTGCCCTGTGTGTGGGGGCAGAACAATCTACATCATAGTAATGTGAGTGTTTAAAAAAAATTTTTTTAATTTTTCAGTGGACACATTTTTTAATGAACATGAATACAGTCAGGGTAAATTGTGACCTGTAAATGTGCCTTAAATATCTGAATATGACCAAAATATATGTGCAGCCTTCATGGCATTGTAAATGCCATATTATGGGGTTTATGTAATAGGGTGCAGTGCGGGTTAACTTTGTCGGTGGAATCCCCAAATGTGTCCCGTTTATTTTTTTAAATATAGCAACCCTACAATCGTTCCTGGTAAATGTATTCTTGTGCATACATTGTTGATCCCTTAAATGTTGACTTTATTCTCTGTAGACAAAGGTGCATTTAAAAGTGTATTTTTTTCTTCTTTTTGTATTTTTAATGTATATAAAAATGCCTTTTCCATATTATATTTTTATTTAAGGTTTTTTTTTTCATCACAGCTGTAATCGTAGCAGGACCACCAGCATCTGGAAAAAGTGCATGCATTAGTACACTTGTGCAGGCCCTTAATCATCTCCAGGTCTCTAGCGAGGAGCCAGCCCATAAAATTGTAAAGATCAATCCTTTGAGTGTGGATAATGGAACTTTGATGTTCGGTGGTCAGAATTTTTCACATACATGGCAGGATGGAATTATCACTTATGTTTGGAAGAAAGCAATCCGGGTAATTGGATATATCATATGCGATGACCGTTATTAAACAAATTGGAATGTATTTTCTAAGACAAACACCCCAGCAGAGTCCACACACTCCCCATCCCACTTCTAACACCCCAGCAGCAGCACCCAAACACACACTCCTTCCCCAATTAACTACCAACACACATACACTACTTGTTGCTGATTGAGGTCTTCTGTTCTTGCTATTTGCAGCTCGTACAGGGGGGGGAGAGTTTGGAAGAGGGAGGAAACAACAAAGGAGGGATGGGCCATGCACTCCAGGCTCTGCCCTATCCATTCTATGTTTATTGGTGATGTTTCCTTGCTGGATATCCATTCCTTGATGGGGGCCATGCCCCCTGGGCTCCCTGCTTATTCCTGCTCTGTGGAGCATTAAGCAGAACCTAGAACAATGGAGGAGGGTCAGTGTGTCGTCTTGAGGGCTGGCACCCGGAGGCATCCCCCTTCCGTTGTCTCCTGTATTTCCATCCCTGTTTGTAGGCAAATAAACGTCCCCACTAAATGCTCCTGATGTAACTGAATGAACCAGCCAATGACTGATGTTCTTCCTCGCTGTGATCCAGTATTTCCATCCATTCTCCTCTCTCATTTAGAGTAATCCATTTCACATGACGGGATTAAAATAAGTGTTTATTTTCCTTTCAGTTTATCTTATCTTAATTAACTATGTATTCATGTACTTCATATGCTCACTAATATGTACAGGAGGGCATAAATAACTGAATGTAAAAGTTGCTTATTTCTGCATGTGCACTTGCATTTCCCTGTCTGTATTTTCACTGTCAATTATGTGTCAATTATCTTCAATTGGAAATCAGTACCTGTTTTGTGTAGACTTTTCACTTGACAAGGGGATGCGGTCAGCATGTCAACAGTACAATGTTGACAGTTAAGATGTCGATACTGTTGAAATGTCGACATCTGCAACCTGTCGACATGTTCACAATGTCGACATCATAAATGTTGTCAAGTGAAATGCCAAAATTTGGTGAAATGCCGAGGGTTAGGGCTAGGATTTGGGATCGCGACATACTTACCACTGCAAATTCCTTGTCCAGGTTGACACAGGAGTAGGCACTAAAAGATTAGGAAAACTAGCTCCGTCCCCTCCAATGGCTCCCACCTCCACTGGACCTCACTGGACTGAGCCACAGAGAGAAATTTCGAGGCAAATTGCCACCATTGTGTCCGCCTTTGCGGCCTTCTCTGCCGAAAGAAATGATGAGGTGCAATTTTCCACAATGGAGAAGGTCCATTGTGACTCGAGGTGCCATTTTCTGGGGCTGGGCTAATATAGCTCTCTCTGCTTCTATATGATTTATAATTTTGTATATGTGGGGATTATAACTTGTGATAGTTAGTTTGCTAATCCTACACGCTAATTATATGTATCTTAAGGCTACAAAGATATAGTTTATAGTATTTTTAAATACTGCTGCGGCACGGAGACAGCTGATCCGAAAATCAGCAGTGCTAGTGCACCTGCATGAACTAGAGTTCACGCAGGTGCACAAAGCTCTGTGTCCGGCGGAAGGAGCCGGACAGGGACGGAGGGATCCTAAAGGATCCCTCTTTGCAACCCGGGAGTGGGGTGAGCACCGAGTGTGGGAGCAAACACCATCTGAATATTGCATATGCTCCCGCAGTCAAGCTTGATGAATTTCTGTCCCCATACTAGTGTATGGGGATAGCGGGCCACATCGCAAGTGAAAGGTAAGCAGGAAAAATATCTGTGATATCTCCTATTTTACCTTTTTGATGATTGGCCCAAAAACTTAATTTCTACAAAAGCAGATGAAAATGTTCATTTTCACCTGCTTTTGTAGAAAAGTGATAATGAATAGACCCCTAAGGCAGGCTTTTTCTTTAGTTTTTACAACTTAAAAATGAATAGAGGCGCCTGTGACCAGCTGCTGATTTAAAATGTTTACGCAATTCAAAAAAATCACAATAATATACAATCATAAATACACATAAAAATTGCCAATTCTTCTAAATTATATTAATGACAATAACAATAGCATATGCTTATTCTAAAATAATAATTTAAAGTTCCTGGTCTTCAACTGGAAATAATCCCAATAACATGACCCTTTTTGAATAATGGAACCTGATAAAATTGAAATTTATAGCAGCATTGAAGTTTGTTAATATAAGCAGGTTAGTGTCAGGAAGTATATTGCAGCAGATGGTTAGTAAGCCGAGGGATTGCAGAAACCAGCAACTGGTTATGGAGAAAGTTCATGCATTTGTTAGTTTGAATCCTCTACCTTTATTAAAGGGAGGGTATCTCCGGACAATCCGTATTTAGTGTATCGTAAGAAATGTGCCAAAGTAATAATCTTGGCATTCAAAAGCCCACGTGGTTGTGAGTGGTACGTTAGATACCTGATATGTCCCGCTGGTATATGTCTGGCGGCCGCTCACCCTATCTCCGGTGGCGCCGAGTCCCAATGCAAAGTTACCTCTTCTCCTGTGACGCGGCCCCTCCACAGGCCTGGAACGGGAGTGATGTGGATATAATCCACCGCTTCCTTGTGCTACTAAATTCCGGATGCTGCTGTACAAACTTCCTGTATCTGCGTTCCACCTGCGTGTCAACGACAGCCAATCACCTGAAGCGTTTCTCCGCCCACGAGACCGGCGGTTTCTTCAGAGTAATCCATTTCACATGACGGGATTAAAATAAGTGTTTATTTTCCTTTCAGTTTATCTTATCTTAATTAACTATGTATTCATGTACTTCATATGCTCACTAATATGTACAGGAGGGCATAAAGAACTGAATGTAAAAGTTGCTTATTTCTGCATGTGCACTTGCATTTCCCTGTCTGTATTTTCACTGTCAATTATGTGTCAATTATCTTCAATTGGAAATCAGTACCTGTTTTGTGTAGACTTTTCACTTGACAAGGGGATGCGGTCAGCATGTCAACAGTACAATGTTGACAGTTAAGATGTCGATACTGTTGAAATGTCGACATCTGCAACCTGTCGACATGTTCACAATGTCGACATCATAAATGTTGTCAAGTGAAATGCCGAAATTTGGTGAAATGCCGAGGGTTAGGGCTAGGATTTGGGATCGCGACATACTTACCACTGCAAATTCCTTGTCCAGGTTGACACAGGAGTAGGCACTAAAAGATTAGGAAAACTAGCTCCGTCCCCTCCAATGGCTCCCACCTCCACTGGACCTCACTGGACTGAGCCACAGAGAGAAATTTCGAGGCAAATTGCCACCATTGTGTCCGCCTTTGCGGCCTTCTCTGCCGAAAGAAATGATGAGGTGCAATTTTCCACAATGGAGAAGGTCCATTGTGAGCAGGGGCGCCAAGAGGAGGGGGGGGGCGGGTACAATTTACCCGGGCCCGGGCTTCCAGAGGGGCCCAGCGGGGGCCCGGGTCCGGCGCCGCCCCCCTCCCTCCTCACTATCTCCCAGCACACAGCGTGTGCTGAGATGCAGTGGGAGATTGCTGTGGCTGCTGCCTAGCAGCCGCGAGCAATCTCCTATGCCTGAGGGGGGAGCGATCACACTGATCGCGCCCCCTGGCTTTGCGCCGGGCTGAGGGTCTCGGGGCACTGCAAATGTACACATTTTTTACTTTTTTATTTGAGGGGGCGTGGCCACGCCTCCCGCAATTAGGCCATGCCCCCTCTTTACCGGGGCCCGGCAGCACTCTCAACGGCCCTGATTGTGAGGTGCCATTTTCTGGGGCTGGGCTAATATAGCTAGAGTTAATATAGCTCTCTCTGCTTCTATATGATTTATAATTTTGTGATAGTTAGTTTGCTAATCCTACACGCTAATTATATGTATCTTAAGGCTACAAAGATATAGTTTATACTTTATAGTATTTTGAAATACTGCTGCGGCACGGAGACAGCTGATCCGAAAATCAGCAGTGCTAGTGCACCTGCATGAACTAGAGTTCACGCAGGTGCACAAAGCTCTGTGTCCGGCGGAAGGAGCCGGACAGGGACGGAGGGATCCTAAAGGATCCCTCTTTGCAACCCGGGAGTGGGGTGAGCACCGAGTGTGGGAGCAAACACCATCTGAATATTGCATATGCTCCCGCAGTCAAGCTTGATGAATTTCTGTCCCCATACTAGTGTATGGGGATAGCGGGCCACATCGCAAGTGAAAGGTAAGCAGGAAAAATATCTGTGATATCTCCTATTTTACCTTTTGATGAATGGCCCAAAAACTTAATTTCTACAAAAGCAGATGAAAATGTTCATTTTCACCTGCTTTTGTAGAAATTAAGTGATAATGAATAGACCCCTAAGGCAGGCTTTTTCTTTAGTTACTAATACTATACTCTCTTGGTCTGTCATTCTCATAACAGCATGACAGGAGGGGCAGAAAAATCTTCCAAAGCTGGTTCTTTTTATGCATTATTTTTTGCATGTTCCAGTTCTGGAACAAAATTATCAAAAAGTCGCTCGGAGCCAGGGACCCTTTGTGCATTCTGATGCGGAGGTCCTGGGCCAGCTTTTGAGAGGTACAATGGACGAGTCCGTGATCCCAGACTGGGCTAAGTCCATGGCTCAAGCTATTGCAGAACTTACAAGGCGGTTACATCACCAAAGGTGAGTGACTACTCTTTCCCCTATGGGTCCATAACATTGGAAAGTGCCTTTTGAGAGTCTCTGCATGTGTGGATTAGATTCTGGTATCCACAGGGTCTGCAGCAGCCAAAAAAC
The DNA here is from genome assembly GCA_031769625.1 of Taudactylus pleione. Lineage (NCBI taxonomy): Eukaryota > Metazoa > Chordata > Amphibia > Anura > Myobatrachidae > Taudactylus > Taudactylus pleione. Next base: position 12,426,961 of record JAUIMM010000014.1, read on the forward strand.
GGTCTTTGCGGTCTCTGGATGTTTTTTCCTGGGGATTCATATTCCGCTGGGTGAACTTGTAGACCCTGACTTAGATGATACATCAGCTGGGAAGATGATGCACCTGCCATCATTGGTGTACATGATTTAATTTGTCCAGTCTGTCAGACCTTATATATTTAGGAAGTGGAGGTTTCCCAGGCTAGTTCTTCTTGCTTGTTCCACTGTAAAAATAAGTAGATGTCTACTTTTACATCCTTTTTGCATTTTCTGATATCTTGAAGGCTTGGCTTAAACCTGATAAGAAGTTTCAGGTCCCTAGTTGGTTCAGATACTCCTATCCCTTTGCAGATGATGACACCATGGTTTGGGAGGTTTCACCCACTGTAGATTCCCCATTTGCCAGATTAACCAAGGCCACAGTCATTCCTATAGTGCAGGCAGTCACCTTAAAGGATCAGACATATAGAAGAAATGTTTGCTGATGCTTCTCTTTGGCCCATTTTAGCTATTGCCTGGGTCAATAAGGCAATAGAATCTTGGACAGAACAACTGGTGTCCGATCTTCAGGCAGACTGAGATATTTCAGAACTCCTTACCTTGGTTGAACAGATCCATGAAGCTTCTGTTTATATTGGGGATGTCTCTCTGGACAAGGCTTCTCTACAGCTATGTATATCCACCTTGGCAGTTTCTGTCAGAAGATCAATTTGGCTTAGATCTTGGGATGCTGACCCAGAGTGAAAGCATACTTTAGAGGCTGTTCCCTTTGTATGGGAATTCCTCTTCGGTCCTGAACTTACCATAATTATAACACAGGCTACTGAGGGCAAGAGCCATTATATTCCAGTTTAGACTCCCAAGGTGAAAACTCCTCGTTTTTGTTCCTTTCGGTTTACTGGCAGGGACAGATCCCAATCCTTTAGTGGTATGTCCAGTTACTCCCGCAGGGGAGCCTTTTTAGCTGTGGTTCAACAAGTTCTTGCCGACAAGCCTGCAGAGAAGCAGACCATCTGAAATTCAGGGGGCCCAATTCCATTCCAATTCCAGGTGGTAGGGACCTGCTTACTCATGTTCCAGGATGTCTGGCTCCAGTTTGTACCAGATCTCTGGGTGAGTAGATTTTTGTCCTCTGGACCTGGCAGGTCCCCATGTCCGGGAGACTTTTCATCACTCCCCATCATCAGCATGCAATCATGTGGGCGCCCCTCTTTGGTGCCATCCATTTTCTTTTAGATTCTGGAGTTATTACTCTGGTTCCTTTGCACCAGCAATGGCTCAGGGTTTACTCAAATCTCTTCCTGGTAAGAAAGCCAGATGGATCCTTATGACCAATATTGAACTTAAAAAAAGCTAAATCCTCATCTTTCACTGGTATGGTTCAAGATGGAGTCTCTGAACTTGGTCATCAGTGCAATGGAAGGAATTTCTAGCGAAGATCCAGGCTCCCCAATCACTGTCAAGGTTGCTTCTTCAATTGCCTCAGGTGCCCATTCTCAGGTGTATGCAACTTCTGGGGAAGATGGTGGCTTCCTTCAAAGTGGTACTACCATAGTAGTAGACAGAGTCAGATCCTTCAACGTCTGTACAGGATGGGATCCCACTTGGACAGACAACCGTTCAGACTGTCACATCGGACGCTCCATTCCCTTCTGTAGTAGCTCCATACCCCAAACCTATCCAATGGGTCTCCCTTTTTGGTTTAGTATGGGTACTTATCACAACATGTGGGCCTACATCTTCAGGGTCTTTGGTCCAACACAGAGTACACCCTCCCAATCTACATTTTAGAGCTGAGGGTGCTCAGGAATGCCCTGGTCCAGGCTCAGCATATTCTGCAGGGAAAACCTGTTTGCATACAGTCAGACAATGCCACTGTGGTGGCTTACATAAACATACTGAGCAAAACAAGGCGTCATCAGGTGATGATGGAAGTGTCGCACATCTTAGTTTGGCTGGAGCTGTGGGTGCCAGCCATTTCAGCTATTCACATTCCTGGGGTGGATAAATGGGAGGTCGACTACCTCTGTCACCACACTGTCCATCCCAAGGAATGGGAACTACACCAGGAGGTCTTTCAGATGATTGTGGACCATTAGGGGATGCCTCACATATATCTCATGACTTCCTGGCTGAACAAGAAGCTTTTCTTGTACAGAGAATGCTTGAGAAATCTTCAGGTGGCCTTCATGGACACGATGACGGTGACTTTGTCTTTCCAATTAGGGTATCTGTTTCAATCTCTGTCCATGCTGGCCAGGGTAATTCAACAAATTCGACAGGAGGGTCTCCTAGTCCTACTCATTGCTCCAGACTGGCCTCATCAGCCGTGGTATGCCACTATTCAGAAGATGTTAGCTGAGGTTCCTTGCCGCCTTCGTCTTCGACAGGCCCTCTTGCATCAAGGTCTGTATCTGCACCCAAATTTGTCTCATCTAGCTTTGATGGCTTGGTTCTTGAGACCCAAATCCTCATGGTTCATCAGTTTTCTAGACATGTCATATGTAGGCTTTACATTTTATTGTGCAAACGTCAGGGTCTCTCGGTGAGCTTCTTTCGACTTACGCAAATTTAATCCTTCCTTTAGGATGGAGTGAACAAGAGCCTTCGCATTTCTTCTCTAAGTCCGTGTCTGCTCTGTTGATCCTCTTTCAGAAAAGATTAGCCATTATTCTGGAGGTACAGAACTTTCTTCAAGGAGTACTTTGCATTCAGCCTCCGTATATACTTCCTATTCCTCGGGTGGGATTTAAATTTGGTTTTGGTGGCTCTACAGAAGGCCCCCTTCGTGCCTCTTGAACTAGTGGAGTTACGTTCTATTATGTTGAAAGTGTTGTTTCTTCTAGCCATTGCTTCTGCTAAATGTTTGTCGAAATTGGTTGCCTTATCCTGTTGACCTCCCTTCGTCATTGTCATTCCAACAGGGTGGTCCTCCATACTAAACTGTCATTTGTACCTAAAGTGGTTTTGAAGTTCCATCTGAACCAGGATATTGTTCTCCCTGCTTTCCAAGGGTCTTCTTCATCTCAGGGGTCTTCGACCTTAGGTGTTTTGGATTTTGTACATGCCTTGAGGATTTATATCGACTGTACATCTACCATTTGAAAGACAGATACTCTTTTGGTCCTTGTGGATGCGTCAAAACTCCATTGCTAAATGGATTAATGCTACCATTTGCTAGGCTTACAGTACCTATCTTCTGATAAACCAGTTCTGACTTCCCTCTGGGCTCATTCTATGTGTACAACCAGGGCTTCTTTGGTGGTTCACCAAGGTGCCTTGGAGGAACAGCTGTGCAGAGTGGAGACCTGGTCCTCTGTGCATACCATTAACAGATTTTATCAGTCCCATGGGCAGAGCTAGTTTTCTTAACCTTTTAGTGCCTATTCCTGTGCTAGCCTCTCTAACCCCACAGTCAATACTGCAGTGTCCCCCAGATGGTATATGAGGAAGGGATTTTATGGTGAGTACAAAAATCCAGTTTTTGCAAAATTTGCCACAACCTGTGACTAAAGCCAGACCATTAGCCACAGCCACCAGGTTTAGTGGTGAGGGTTAGGCTTAGGATACTTACATCCACAACTGCTGGAACAGCCAAATTGCCAATTATCAACATTGTTAGCATATCGATTTGATGAAGGTCGACATTCTAACCCCTTGGTAAGGAATGTTTAAATTGTACGTATATTCCAAAATTAAATAGGCACTTATACCATACTGCACTTGCACATGAATGCCCCAATCCTCCTTTCAAAGTGCAAAAGACCAGTGTTGATATCAGTGATGTGCAGTGAGGTCAATGGCTGGGGAGGCACACATGGAGATGGGTCTGAGTTCTCTGAGCCTGTCTCACCCACTACTCACTGTAAATCTCCCCTCACTACACTAAGCTTCAGTGTCCATTGGTTCTCCTACCTGCATCACTGTGCATTCTCTTGCTGCTTCTGACTGAGCTTCAATCTATAAACACTGTAGTGCACTTCCTGGTCACATGACACATCCAAGGTGTCCCTCAGTGCTCAAGATACGCCCCCCCTGCATAGGCATGCCTCTATTAGCACTCTTTCTGTGCAGCTCACTGCCTGTGGTGTGGCCCTGCCCCCACCTCTGCAAGCAGTGTTTGATTATACAGAAGGGAGGCAGAGCTGTTGCTGCCATATCTGTCATCTCCCTGCAGTTCCAGGGAGCTCCACAAAGCAGGTGAGTGTTAACTATAAAAATGATTACAATGAATAAACAAAGATGTTTATTAGTTATAAATATCTTCTTTATATTATTCTAATAATTTTTATATCAAATCTCAGGAGTATGACAGGGGAGGCTCTGTCCCTGGTTGATATGTGCAGTCTAAAATACTGATGCAAATTAGTATATTCTAGTTTCTTGAAAATAATTTTCAGTAAAATAAAAATTATATATGATAAAGCTATTATTTCTAAATGATTTCCTTGTAGAACCACTGCAATACATGGTTGTGGTTTGATGGCCTACTGACCTGCAGCTGGGCTGACAACTTCAACAATGTCCTAGGAGCAGAGAAGGTAATTGCTTTTACATTTTGATTTTTTTTAAAGTATAACACTGTTTTTTTTCCCACCACAGTAATGATCAAACAAATGTTAGATGTCTTGAGTCTTATGTAGAAAGGTTCCATGGAAAGGTGTAAATTCTAAATATGGGTTTTATGGAGTTACTATTGGACAACATAAATGGCTGATTTCCTTTTTTCATTTAATCAGTATTTTATCCTAGGCATTTCCCACCTATATGAATGTTTTACTGCTATTTCTGATATGCTTAAAAAAAACTTGTACTGTAAGCTTGAGAATTGGTATACATTGTATGAGACAAAAAGTTCTATGTTTCATGTTGTTTGGGTATTGTTATCACTATAAATTGAAAATGCACTAGAAGAGATAGGACATACCCTAGATTTGGTGCAAGTTTTGTAATCCTTTAGGGCCCTATTTATCACAATCCGCATCTCAGATGCTGATGTGATATGATAAAAACACCAGGATTCGCAATGCAACATTGGAATACATTGCAAGGAGGTATCAAATATCACATGCAGTGACAGAGCTTGCTAGAAAGCTCTGTCCCTGCAAATCCTCTTTGCACACTTTTCAGGGTATTTTTCTCAAAAAATACCCTCACAGTGTGATTGCACATTCACCACCGGCTCCCCCCCCCCGCACGCCATCGCCCTCCCCCCAGCTGCTCACCCGCTCTTCTTACACTTGCCTCTGTTCATGTGAGCGATGAGCTCCTCTGAATGCCATCTTCAGGTGGCATTGTCATCGTGGGGCTCCCTCCTGGCATTTTTTTAACAATTTCTTTTGGTACATTTGCAGCGGATCACATTTTTCATTACAAGTATGGGAAATGCGATCTGCTTATGATAATTAGGGCTTGGAGTAGAATTTTGTGAATTCTACTCCAATTGCCCTTTAGTACTAAAATAATGTGAGAAGGGGTGAAAACACCCATGTTCACACAAAAAAAGCTTGATAAATCGGCCCTTAGTGAGAAAGTAAGTGGCTAATCTCAAAACTTTGTGATTACAGATAGATACAGTATATACTTTGTGATTACAGATAGATACAGTATATGCACGGTGTAAATATACTTTGTGAATATCTGTGAACATTCTCAAATGAAAAATTGGGACAGTAAGGCAACTGCCCCATTCTTCTCAAACCTTGCCCAGATCCACCCAAACAACAAACATTTGATGAAGCATGATAACTTTTTTTTGTCCAAAAATTATGACTGGTCATAATTGGAATGGTTGGCAGGTATAATATATGTATTTGTTTTCCATTTCCTATATGTACATATGGAGCTATTTCTAGTCTGGCAGCACAAGAACACTTTAAAAGATCTGACGTACAGTATGCTTTCCATTTCCTGCATTCATTAATGGCACTAGTGCTAGTTTGCAGCATACATATAATAAGCTGCAATATATGTATTACATCCTTTCTCCTGAATGTTTGGGTGCATTGGGCACCAGGTTTATGGATGCTGTGGGTGCTTGAACAGAACAACATCAAAGTTGGTGCTGCCACTAGCCATGTACATGGCGTTTTTCAGTCTTATGACCATTTCATTGAAAACTGAACACTGTACAATGCAAAAGTATCAGAGTGCTTCTGTATTAGCACAGAATGTATTCTACTATTCATATTATCTTGTGAAAAGTATGTGTTTATAATTTTTTGTATCTTTTTTGTTATTGTAGTTTTATTGTCTGTTTAGATTATATAGCATGTCATTACATATCAGCTTATTAACACGTGTTTCTTCTAGGCGTTGCAGCTCAGTAACGGTGACCACCTGGACCTTCCAGAAAATCTGAAATTGTTGTTTGAAACAACTGATTTACAAACTGCTTCACCTGCAACTCTGACAAAAGCGGTACATACAGTATAGACATTTATCATTGCATTTTACCAGAACTTAGATACAGTGTATCTTATAGTTATAGTTTTTGTACTTGTAAATGATGTCTACCGCCATTACATTTCCCGCAGAGTCTGTCCACCGCAATTCTAGCAGGACAATGTGGCCCCCATGTTTCAGTCCCATTCCCTAGCATTCTGGTGTTCTAATGGATGGCCCAGTTGTAATGTAATCATTTTTGGGATGTAGTTACCAGTCCGGCAGATGGCATGCTGCCAGTCTAAATCTTGACGGTGGAAGCACGACACAGATTTTAATCCCAATGCCGGAATACAGACAAGGCGCCAGCCTGAATGAGTTAAGACAGGGGCGTCTTAGCTGTCAGCCTGCCCTGGGGGGGGGAGGGGGGGTTGGTGGGTAGTGTTAGTTTTAGGTAGCATAGCGGGGTTAGCATTAGGTTTTTGGAGGGTTAGGCACCATTGGGGGGGTAAGCTTTAGGCACTAAGGGGGGAAGATTAGGTTTAGGCACGAAGGTGAGAGACTTAGGATAAGGTACTAACGGGGAGGATTAGCGTGTTGGGTGGTTAGGGTTAGGCTACAAGAAGGTAGCATTAGTATACTTACCCGACCCCTGTCGGGATACCAAACATCGGGATGTCATTGTCAGTATTTTGACAGGAGGCATCCCGACTGCCGGCATTACATACTAATTCCTTATCTTTAATAGAGTTCTCCACAATGTTACTAGTTGTGTAGTTTCTATGAAAGAACCAACAATCATCCATTACTCACATATAGCATCCCATAACTTAATGTGTTCACTATGAATTCCACTGCACTTCTAACCAGAGATGCTTTCTTGCACCCTTCTTAAGGCCTTCCCACATTGAAAAACCTTTGGCTTTCAAGCTGATGGTGAATGTGTGGGAGGATTAGTAATGTCACAGTTGTTGGGATTCTGTGAAAAGGACGACGACGTTACAAGATAGATGCATGCTAGGGTTTGGGATTGTACACCAATACCTTATAAAAGATTATAAAAAGTCACATGAAAATAATGTGCCTTTCATATTGTCCCTGCTAGCATGTGCATTTATTTGATCATTTCTGATATCTCTATATTTTATATTATTTATATTAAACAAAATTAAATATATTCAATTATTGTATAATAGGGAATATTATACATAGAAGGTGAAGCTCTTGGCTGGAGACCTCTGTCTAAGATTTGGCTGGATGGTAGAAACCAACAGGAAAATACAGTAAGTGTAATAAAAACATACTTCCTTCTTCTGTATAAGCATGATAATATCTTTCTTTTAAAGCGCAACTAAATCTAAAATATGTTTATTAATTTGAGTATTGGATATTTTTCAAAGACATGTAAAAGAGATCATATATTCACATAATTGCAGAAGTTTGATTATGTATTTACATCATATTTATTATTTCTTGAGATGCATAATATGATATATTTAGTTAACAGCTAAGTATTAAACAGGGAGAGTAATAGGTGGATTAATGGTGAAGGGGGTTAAGGGAGGAGACAGTCATCTTCTTTAAAATATAACATACCGCACAATAAAAGATTTTGGTATAAAATACGTTCAGTGGAAGCAGGATATTGCAGTCTCCAGGTGTCTGCTCCGATACTCCGTCAGATAAGTAAATGAGAACTAAATCATAGACGGAAAGTGTTTGCTTCATCACAGGTCTGTCTCCTGAGATAGTGAATCATTTCACATCCCATCATGGTTAGAGTCATAATGATTAACAAGCATAGCTAAAGCAAGGTACTTCAGTGACTTTAAGAGAGAGATTTCATATGGCATATACTAGCTTCCACCAGTTGTATTCTTATTATTATTACCAGTACTTTGTAAAGAGCCACAGTGCAGTAATAAAGAGGTGGATTAAAGATATGAAGGCTATGATAGGTGCATGATGGGGGGGTTTTGGGCTGCCCCACAATGCATGTAATGATCCCCGCTGCCTGCGTTATTTTTCTGTTGGTTTTCTTGTGTCCCTTTCCATATTTAAAAAGTGATATGAAAAAAGTTAAACACAAAGGGATACACGTTTACAATCTATAGACATAATGAAACTGATGGTAATAAATTACTCAAAAAAATATACTCAATACAAATTTTGAGTGTAAAAATTGTAAAAATAATCTAGAGCTGCCTTTTGATATGCGTGCAGGTGTGCAATCATGCATATGCATGCGTTCGCTTTCTTAGAATAGGCAGAGTGAAGTTACACAACAAATGCTGCACAGAATTGCGTAGTCCTCACTATGCATCAGTCCCAATAAGTATTTAAAGAATAGTTATACAGGAGATATTTGGTAAGTGATTTTCTGAGAGCTACAGTAATTCAGTAGAGAACATGCTACCATTCCCTAAAAGGGAATATTTTATATTCCTGTGGTGCAGTAATCACGTTTTAGTATTGTGAGTTAGGTGCAAGTCCATGTTTAAATGATCAGTAAAACAACATTTTCTGCAACAAAATAATTTTCCCTGTACTATACTAATTTTAGCTAGCTGGGATACCCGGCATTGCCCGGGTTGAACACTGGACCCTGAAGTACACCTGCAGCCTTTATTTGTTTAAAATGTCCTCGCCTATAACCCCATTCCATTGATCCTGAAAAGGACCCCACTATTTGCTAACATGCATGCAAACAGTGGCGTAACTACCGTGGGTGCAAGGGGTGCGGCTGCTATGGTGCCCGAGCTGCATCTGTGGCCAGCACTCCCCCTGCACCCAGTCACACACACAAGGTGGGCTGGTCCATTCAGGGCCGTCATGGGGGCCCATATTTAAAAGTTGATTTGATGCTGGCCCTCCTACTTATTACAGCTGGGACAATGGCAGGCAGCACTGCCAGCCACGAGGCATTCAGAGCTTGCGGACCGGCACCAGATTCAAATTGCGCTGCCTCTATATGTCCATTTCTGCCACTGCCTGCTGGTGCACCAGCTGTAATTAGCTGGTGGCCCGGCCCCAAATCTACACATGCTGGCTGCTGATGGCACCAAGGAGGAGCTGAGAGGGTGCTGGAGGGACATGTGGAGATGAGTTGCTGGGGGGGCATAATGTGTAAGAGGCACTACTATTGTGTGGAATAATGTGTTATACAGGGCACTACTACTATGTGGCATAATCTGTAAATGGCATTACTATGTGGTATAATGTCTTAGGAGCATTACTGTGTGGCATAATGTATAAGGGGCACTACTGCTGCGCTGCATAATGTGTATAAACGGTACTACTGTGTGGCATCGCCTGAATGGGCCCTGTGTGGCATAATCTGAATGGGATCTGTGTGGCATAACACAAATGGACTCTGTGTTGGGGCAAATCTATGCTTCTTTTTACCTCTGGGTGGGCTATTTAAAAGATTTTGCTATATGGCTCACAAAGTTCTAGTTACACCCTTGCATGTAAAGACAGAGGCTCTGGATTTAATGTCAACTTTAAGTCATCAAGTTTGCTCAGACTGAGGTAAAAGGATACTTTTGTAGCTTTCTCACAGGTTTTTGGTAGACTGCCAATTTCCACTGGAGCCAGCTCCGAAACCTATGTAACTTAAGGGTGTCCCCATTTTGGTGGTTTGTGTGAGAATGTGTGGCCCAAACCTAGGCAAAAACCTACCCTGGTCACACTACACAACCATGCCAAATTTGGTGGAGCTAGGTTCAAAACTCTGGCTGTGCATAAAGGACAAACAGACAGACAGACAGACAGACACGCTTTTTCACTTATTATATAGATTTTACTCACTCTAGCATCTTGTTTATTACTTCCCATATAATTTATATATACATGTCATTATTGTATTTATGCTTTTTTTTTAAGGTTCTTTCAAAAGCTTTCTACAGGACTTTGGATCCCGTCTTCAATCTTATTCTTCATGATACCAAGTAATACACTTATCTTTTTTTTCTTTCATTATCTATGAGTCAATATTCATCTTGTATAAAGCTTATGTCCTAATAATTGAATTCCACAATATCTATTTCAGTGCTGAAGCAAAGGTTATAAATATGTTATATACATATGCAAGTAGATCAGATCTTGTTACAATACAGGCAATAAGAAAAACTAGAAAGAGGGCATTATAATAATATTTGTAACTATATAATCTAACATAGGTTTATAAAAGAAACATGAAAATCAAAATGTAACCATATGGTCCTTCTGATCTCTGGTGCTATTAAGTTGTTGCTTAGTTAACACATATAAGTATTCTGCCATTTTTGTTAGTAATTATTTGGCACTGCTCCAGGACATCACTGTTACCAGTATGTATCAAGAGCTCTTGCATTAAAATACTCAACAGAAAAAGTGGTTAATAAGTGTTAACAATTATAGCAATTAAATTTAAAGAACTACTTTAGTGTAATAAGCTCTACAGTATGATGTGATAGTATGATAAGGTCATTTCTTGCTAAGAAAGAATAATCTATTTATGATATCTTCATACACTTTACCTTTGTAGCAATACATTTTTCTTTCAGGCCACTTGTTCCAGTTACAGAGGTTGGTCTGTTCCGTTCTTGTACACACCTCCTGACAGTCATGTTGAATGATAAGGCTCAGAGTATTGGAGGACAGCTGCATATTGAGCGGCTTTTCATCTTCTGCCTTATCTGGTCAGTAGGAGCACTCATTGAGAGTTCAGAAAGGCCCAAATTCAGCGAGCTGTTGAAGGTCTACACTTCAGTGTAAGTGGCCGAGGTCCTCTGTGTTATGTGTGCTATCAACATTATCTTCCTGTTATTAAACTTTAACATTGCAAGACTATAATACATATTCACCTCTTTAGCATGATCCACATTCTCTTTTCTTATACAAAGGAATCAATATGGATTTATTTCAGAATACTTACCAACGGACAACACAAAATATTCTGTAATGTTAAATAAAAACTCTAAAACATATTTTTAAATATAAATACAAACAAACTTGCTTCTCATCAATCACTCGATTTGAAATTGCTGCTCATCGTTCACTTAAGTAATATTACTTCTTTATAAAAATCCATCCATTAATTTAAAAACAAAAAAACAAGAGTTTAGGAGAGGCCAAGTAGCAAAACCCCCATGTTAAAAAATTAGTAAAGAAAAAAGTAAATACAATTTAAGTTAAATCAAAGTGTATGTTGTCCCCTGACTAGTGCACCTAGGGCTGTACTTAGTTTGCCTATATTTTAACTAGAGATGAGCCCATCTGAACTTACCTTTTCCAAGTAGATCCGGGTCCCGGTTTGAATCTTCTCGCCAGCTCCAGATCCAAAAACAGGACAAAACACCATTCTCGCAGTGTCGGATCTCCTGTGTTCTGGATCCGGAATGCAGATTGTCGGATCCAACTAGCAGCCGCTACCATGGTAACATGCCGCTGGTTTGCTAAGAATGGCTGTCTCTCAGCCAATAAACACGTCCCCATAGACTTCAATAGGCCCATTGAAGTCTTTTGGGAAGTGCTGCTGCGTGACAGCCATTCTCAGCCAACCAGCGGCCTGTCATCATGACAGCGGTCGCGTTGGGATCAGACACACAAGCCTGCACATATCAGTTAGCTTCGTGCAGACTTTTGTGGGTGTAAAAAAAAAAAAAAACATTTTGGGGTCCTTCCCCCAAAGCTCAACCAGCACCGGCCTTTTTTGAGTCGGTTCAGGTTGTGAAAATACATGGAAAAAAAACTTACACAGCCAGCAGCTGGTTCCTGATCCGGTCCTGGTTGTGAAAATACAGGAGAAAAACTACGTAGGGGTCCCCCGTATTTTACACAACCAGCACCAGGCTCTTTCTAGTAGGGTTGTAATGCCCCAACAGGGGGACACACTTTCCTGGGTCCTCCTGCCAAAGCATTCAACACCCCCTAAAATACAATAGTATTTTTTCTATCTTTTACACCATGATCTCGGCACCCAACACCACCGGGGTGATGAGCATAGCCCCAGACTATCAACCTTGGCCTGGGAGTTCCCACTTACCAAGGAATCCCCGACCTTGGCTGACAAATAGGGGGGGTGCTGAATGTTTTGGTAGGGGGACCGAGTGAAGCATGTCCCCCTGCTTTGGCATTACATCCCTGCTAGCAAGAGCCCGGTGCTGGTTGTGCAAAATATGGGGGACCCTTACATTATTTTTCCCTCGTATTTTCATAACCATGACTGGCTCAAAAAAGCTTGGTGCTGTTTGAGCTTTGTGTTGAGGAGCCCACACATTTTGTTTTCAAATTTTAAACCTATTATTTACTTTTACACTCAGAAGCACTGATCTGTGCAAGCTTTTACAAGCATGCTGTGAGGTGGTCAAAACTTACTGAAAATGACTGGAAATTAAAGTTATTGAGGTTAATAATACTGTAGGAACAAAAACAGGCCCAATTTATGTGATTTTAGTTATTTATATTAAATTATTTTGGCAAAACGAAAACCGACGATGACTTAGAACCAAAACATGGGGGACAGCGCACATCTCTAAGTCTGCCATAGTTGCCGGGGTGCTGCTGCTATGGGACGGACACTTGGTGGGCCCAATTTCTCTGTTCCATTTGTCTATGTATTTTTTTTTCACATGTGCACTAATCCTTTTAATAATGCTGCTACGGTGCCTACAAATGTCTAGTTATCATACTGCAGCAAACATGAACATTTTTATTAATTAATCTTTACAGTATTCTTACATTATGCAAATACGCATGAGTCAGAGTAACTTAAACTGAGAAGATTACTGTTATTAATAAAGAAAATGAAATATTGATAATGATGAATAATATAAATATAACACATGCATTTTGTGCTGGAACTGGCCCCCGTTACAGTTGCGGGCAAAGGCCTCCTCTGTTTTACCCTTAAACCATGACCATGAGCTGGCTGGCTCATGCTTTTATCTTTGGAGCACAGTTTGCCGGATGATGAGCAGGAGATCTCTGTCTTTGACTATTACCTTGACGAGTCAGGAGAGTGGGACACGTGGCAGTCTCGCTTACCAGACATCTCATATGTTGGGAACGCAGACATGATGGGAGAAGCGTTTATAGAAACACAAGACACGGTGGGTATTTATTTCTGTCTGTAGAGAAAACTGTTAAGCATCCTACATGACTGACAGATATGTGAATATAACAATATATGAGGAGACAATAAGTCAAAGGAAACTAAAACTAACATTTGTGTTTGTAAGTTATGGTACTGTATCCACTATTATCTCTTTACATCCCTCTTACCTTTATGAGCTGTATCTGGCTAGTAGCTTCATTGGTTTTTCCATTTATAGCTCCAACCTTAGACATAATAGAACAAATCTGCTACAGTGTTTGCTCTCAAACTGTATAGCAGAGTGAGGTAACAATTTGGGGCTTATTAGATTAGATGGATGTCTGTTCTGTTGCATATGTAGACTTTTGCATGTCCTTTGGAGAGACAGAACAGGGATGGGTAAGCTTTGGGGAGGTACATCATATCCATGTCATTTAGTACCTGATTTAGAGTTGTACTCTATTCCGATGTTTACGGAGTCGAGCCATTATCATTAAACCATGCATGTGTCTCAATGCGCATGCGTCAAGGACCATTACTGTAAACGCTACCAGCGACCATTTATTTGCAGCCTGAGAGACAGTCGGGGAACATTTGGGAGAAGTAAAGGAGAGTGGCAGCAAGGAACGCAGGTGAGTCACGGCTACTTCGGGGCATGTTTCACTCTGCAACTGCGATCCATGTATGCAAGGAATATGGCTCCGATGTCTCAATTGCCACAGTCATTCTGCATGATCATAGCCTCACTCAGGCTGACTGCAACAATCGAATGATCTGCAACCGATGCTATGTCTCTGTACGCAGATGCTTTGACATGTTACGCATGCTTAGAGCTGCAAAGCTGCAGCCGGACTTCTCAATACATCCTCTGGTGGCTGCGACGCTTGCATATTTCTGCATAGCGGCTGCTTTGGCATTAGCGTACAACTCTGAATCAGGCCCTTAAGCTTGGTACACACTATGTGATATGTCATTCGTACAGCTGACGAATTACATATAGCTAAGTTCATCTGTCCATATGTAGTTATGTACAGAGAATATGTTTGTGAACAACGTTGTTCACACACATAGCTGGGTCAGCCTTGAAGCACCATTGATGCCGATATATTTTGCAGATGTATCGGTATATCTGTTTGTATGGGCAACCCTCCGACCACCCATACACTGACCGCAGGAATTTATGATATTGACATCACGACTGGGCAGGTAAATTTAAAGGCCCATCCAGTTGTGATGTCTGGCCAAACATACCGAAAAGCCAATTGGTAAGTGTGTATAGCCGCTGGATCGGCCAAGTGTGTACCCAGCATTAGACACAATTAGTCGTGGATGCATCTGCAGATATGCTTGTTAGGTGGTGTTGGTTCTAGAGGGCTGCTGCGATGATGATAATGATGATGACTATTAGCAGAACTATGAACCTGCTTTTGATTGACAGAATGTGTATTAAACCCTCCAGGTCATAGTAAAACATGCCTATAATTAAAGTTTCCCTATTCAGAGCTGTTTGCTCCTCTAACTAAGATGGAATGCCATCAAATTTAGTAAATATACTATTCAAAGCACAGGGAAAAGGATTCATTCAGTAAAAAAAATTACGTTCCGGAATATGCCAATTTGGGAAAATATGGCACCATCCAACTCATTGAAGTTAAGGAGTGAACTGTGAATGAGTTTGCAGCTTTGAAAACAATTCATCTGGCATTTTAGCTCAGTTTCAGTTTTTACAAAGAAGAAATATAAAAAAAAAGTAATATTTAATTTTAGGTTTCTCTTATATTTGAATTTTTTGGTACATTTACATCAGAAAATTTTGAGTAAAATTGCGCAATAAAATAGTAAACAGCAGCCAAATAGACACTTAGATTTTTTTTATGAGAATTCTTTTAACAAATAAAGTGAATAATAAGAAAATGTCACCAAAGGTGCTAATACTATATATATGTTCAAATGGATAACAATATTAAATGGAAAGTAATCACCCTAATAAAGGTGGATTTTCTGCCCAGGTAATTCCCAAATAGTGTGTGTCCCGAGAATCGTAGTTCCACAACCAATGGATGAAATATACTTCAGTGATTGAATTTCCAATCTGGAAAACAAAAAATGTATCTCCCTATTTCCATACCATAAGGAAAGGATTAGGTACAATACATTAAACAAAGTGCTAGTGCAGAGACCTTTATGCAAAGGGTTTATTAAATGTAAACAATGCACTCACAATGTAACAAAAATATCAACGCATATAGTATACGCTTTCTCCAGTAAAGCAGTCAGGGATCATCTCCTGGATAAAGACGCACTGTTCCCGTAGCTTATGTGATCTTGGTCCAATTGTGAGCTGGACTCTGGGTAGGTGAACCCACGTACCCTGACTATATATAACTTTATTATTTGCATTACCATTAGGACCACTGTAGGAAAGTTCTTCATTTCATCTTTAAAGGGGAAAACAACAGCTTTTTGTTTTAAATTTAATTTGTATTTCTATTTAGTTACATTTGGGAACATGTGACTTTCTCATGTATTAATAGCACTATCAAGATACTATTTTCTCTTGTGTATATAACACTTCATTATATTATTTATACATAGGGCAAAGGGACTTTAGCATTTAGAACTAAATCTCTCTCTACATTATTATGGGGTGTATTATACACACTTGTTATGTCTGACATACCCAGTTGTAAAGCACAATGGAGAATGCTGGCACTATGTTCATAACTTTTAATAAATATATAAATAAATACAGTATATAAATAAATAAATAAAATGCTGTTTTCGAGTTGGATGCGTCTTATAGTGCATTAGACTTAACATATTCATCTAAGTATACTTTTTTTTTTATATCCATCTCTTCCCAAACTGCATTCTTACCACATATTCGTCCACCCCTAATGCATATCTCCCAAATGTCCTGATTTCAGCTAGACAGGGGACTGTTCTGCAGTCCTACAATAAGGACTTTCCCACTAGCAGTCGGTGGGAGTTGGTAGGTAGTCCCATGCATATTGCAGACATTACCACGCCTGCCAGGGGCATAGGCTGCCACACCTACCATGGTCACACTCCCAATTCTGGACTCTCTAATGTTAGGACATACATTCTAATGAGAGAAGATCTGTGTTTCTGTATTACTTTTCATGTATGTTGTTTATTATATTCTGGTCCATAGTATTTAGTTCTATATATTTATAGTATATGTCGGCATTACTTATATGCTGACCATGCTATCACTTGATAATCTGCTACATTTTGTGATTTATTTCTGCATAATCTTCCTTATTGGCTACACTGATGTTATTTGGTTTATATTTGAGGTATATTTAAGTGTAAAGCCAGTAAGAGGATATTTAATTTTCTCTAACTTGCAAAATGATTGCTCGGTTTTATAATGTATTTTTTTATTGTATATTGTAACATGATCTGAAAACAAGTTTCTTCTATCACCTTTGCACTACATCTCTTTATTGTATCAAGAATTGCATCACCAGTTAATAGATGTGAATGACTTCAGAAGGGTGAAATCCATTCTCAACAACACATGTTTCTATGGAACCATAAATACGGCTTACGGTTATTAGGCCACACTGCATTTATTTTGAATACAGCAATTAAATATAGAATTGTATCACTATTTATTGGGTGCTTTTTGTTAGATAATCTGTTATTTTTGTATTTGATAGATTATAGTTCGCACTTTCTTAGAATATGCCAGCATGGGATCCCAACACATCTTATTAACTGGACCTCCTGGATGTGGGAAGACATCACTAATGAATGACTTTATCTCAACCCAAGGTATGTCAAAGATCTAGTAGTAAAACGGTTCTCTTCTCCTTGATAAGAGGCGCTGGGAGTGTATTATAGCTTTCTCACTCTGGTTTTTTAGACCGGGCACGGACCGTGCTTAAAAGATTGGTGTTTTCAGGATCCTCAAAAGCCAAAGAACTACAGGATCTCCTTCAGCAAAATATAGCCCACAGACATGGTAATGGTTTACAGTGCTCTTCTCACACACTAAATTCAATCCTTAAGGGACCTATTTGTTGAGCTGTTTCCGTATGATTTTCAGAACTTTAAGGTTCGAGTGTCTAAAAAATATATAGCAGCAGCTGTCCCCATAGTCATTTATGGGAACAGCAACATGTTTTCATTTAACAAGATAGATGGTGATGGCTAATGGAGAGGGACGTGAGAGGCACCTCGCCCTGAAAGCTTCATCTCTTATCACATATTTGTGATTCTCAATAAATATGCCCCTAAATGTATCTACAATCACCAAATTATGATCTGGGCTTGTTATATAATTAGCGAAACTGAAAGGTTCTCTTTGGGCTGCAGAGTTTGGGTTATATTTCAGGATTAAGGGGTCTATTCAGTAATGATTTTTTTTTTACTTAAAAAATGCGGAAACTATTGTTTCCGCATTTTTTAAGTATGTCCACTATTCAGCAATGGGTTAATAGAGAAGATAACATAATTATCTTCTCCATTAATTCCCATATCACATAGTATCGCACAGAGGCATCCCTCCCTGCGCTGTCACCTGGTGCAGGGAGGGATGCTGCACCGAAAATGGGGCGTGGCATCACAGGAAGGAGGTGTGGCCTCATGGGAAGAGGTGTGGCCTCACGGCCCAAACCCCGTTGTCCCGTGCTTTTTACCAGGGGGTCCGAGCGGGGTGTGCAGGAGGTGCGGACTGCCCTGTCCTGTGAGCAGTGGCGGCTCCCTGACAGTGTCGGGAGCCGAGTGCTGCACTTAATACTACAGTGCAGCACCCGGCTCCTATCACTGAGGGGGAGTATGCACCTTGGTATCACCCCTCGACAGGTGACACCCGGGTGCGGCCCGCACCCCCCTTGTGACGCCACTGATATCGCACTGTAAGGAGCAAACCATTGTTCTCTACAGTGCTTTAACGCTTTTTGCTATTCAGCAAAGCAAAAAGTGTTAAATTACTTGAAAAACTGCAGGGACAGAGGGAAATTTTCCCTGCTGGATAGTGAAACTCCGCCCCAGCCTCCTTCTATGCCGTGTGGTGACCACCGAGTGTAAGTCCAGCTGCAGCCTGCCAAAACTGTCTAAATTGATGTGTTCATACTCTTTATATTAGTCTGTATATATTTATATTTATGTGCTTTTATTTATGACATTTATATACACATTTTAAATATAAAAGCACATAAATATAAATGTACTGTATACAGACTAGTATAAAGACTATGGGCCTGATTCATCATGGATCGCAATTGCAACAGCTTATGCAGATTTGGCCGATGGTGAGTACTGCGCATGTGTATGCATCGCGGTGTGCGTACGCAGGTCAGCATTGCGATTGTACTGCAATCACGTATGCAGATACAAAGCTATCGCGGTCAGTGATGGGATTTCAGCATTTGGGAGTGATGATGGGGGAGTGGTAGGAAAAAGCAGACATGTCTGTCCATTTGAACACCATTTCCTGGGCATAAATTAGCCACTGTGACTGCATTCGCACTGCGTGCGACGAGACTTACAATTTCTGAGACAGGTCAGACTTGCTGTAATTCTGCATGAGGGACAGATGTTACTTGATTTTAGCGATGTATACACAGGACTGCGAGGTCATACAAATGTGAGAGCGGTAGAGGGCATCTCTGTGCTGGCTGAGCAGTTGCAGACATTAGTATATTTTCATAGCAGAACTGCGTGCGTAATCGCAGCTGTGATCGCAATAGCGATCCATAATGAATCAGGCCCTATATACACATTTCAATCAGTTTACAACGTTTTAGCAGGCTGGATCTGGACTGCACGGAAGGAGCAGAAAACAATACCTTCTGCAAGTTTGCAGGGACTACGTGTTAATGCAACTGCTTGTCCTGCTTCAAAATGCTGAATAGCTGACAAAAAAAATTATTATTGATAAAAATTTGTGACACATTGTATTTCAGGTTTCCTATATGGTGCAAGAGATGGAAAAACACTACAATTGTTCATTGATGATCTCAATCTTCCTACACCTGATGAGAATGGGGTGCAGTGCTGTAACGAGGTAAAATGTTTGTTGCAAATAAATAAAATCGTTATTTTATTTATAATTCAAGTAGGTTAATATTTTTTAATCTAATTTGAACTATTATTAGAACCCAAACAAAACAATATTAATGATAACGAACCCTCAAAATATATATTTTTTTAATATTTATTTTCTAAATTCTGTGAATAAATTTAGGAAAAAAAAAATCTAATTTTGAAAAAACAAAACGTAATTTAGTTTCCCCAGTATCTTATTTCAGCCACTTGCCCAAAGGTTATTGCCCATGACATTCCTTACATGTTTTCTTTAACTCTAGTGTCTTTGTTTAAATTTTTATTGACTATTCACTTTAACTAGTTCCAAACTAAAGACTTAAGGTGCCCACACACATACCGACTTTTCATCCAATTTGGCCGATTTCGACAAATTGTGACGACAGTTCATGTAAAAAATGGCCAAATCATGAGCTTCTTCTCTTGATCACGATGCCGATGCACGTCCCCGCTCGTCGTACCTCGCATCTTCAGATCTGCCGTGCTGTAGGGCAGATTAGCCAATCTGGGATACAATGCACTGGCTGCAAGATAGATCTTAAGTCAGATTGGACATTTTTAACTCCAAATCGTGACCACGACTGCCTGGGAAGAGTTCAGGGAAAATCGTGTACATCGGCTGATTGGGAGCAAGTCGGTATGTGTGTGGGCACCTTAACACAACAAATGACACTTCCTGAGCTTTGTGCAGAACAGGCTATTGCACAGGGTAGGGAAGCTCTGGCGATTGACAACTGAATTTGCAAATTCACTTTCTGCAGAAAGACTTCAGTGAATAGTGCTGGGACAGCATTGGTCTATTCGCTGTCTGATCCATTGGGGTATGACAGGAAATACTTTAGGCTAAAATTTGTTGGTAAAATGTTTTTTACTTTGCTGCCAAATATGGAATAATATGAGTATTCCACAGAACAGCTTCCACTCATCTAAACTCCTTTCCGTATCACTGGTCCCTACGTGAACATTCGGTCTAAGAGTTATATTTTTTTTATATGTATTTATTTAAAGTTTTTCACAATTAAAATAAAAAGTACAGATCTACAGTATGTGCATAGGCAAGTAAAACAGATAGAACATAAAACTTAATACATGAGATTGCATAGAAACATGGATAAGTAAAGAGCTAGTCTGAGGCAGTTGCAGGGAGAACAACTATAAATAACGTTACAAGGCGAAGAATGGAAATAGAAGAGAAACGTAAGAGCATGGGTGAGAAAAAGAGAGAAAGTGAAGGAGGGGAAGAAGAAGAAAGAGGGGAAGGGGAAACGGGCGCTGAGAGCCGCACCAAGCCCTGGGGAAGGGGGCATGACCCAATAGTGGGAGGCATGGTCACGCCCCCTTAGGATAAATAAAATAATTTTTGCAGCACCATGTATCGGCACTGCATGTTGAGGAGGGGGGTGCTGTGAGCTCCTCAGCCCGGCGCAAAGCCGGGGGGGGCGCAATCAGTGTGATCGCTCCCCCCCACAGGCATAGAAGACTGCTTCTCAACAGACACAAGCAATCTCCTACTGTAGCCCTGCACACAGCAGCGTGTGCTGGGCTGCTGTGAGGTAAGAGGGAGGGGGGGCATCACCGGGCCCCTTCAGCAAGCCCGGGTAATTAGTATCCGCTCCACAGATCATAGATCAAATGGGAAGTCCAGGACCAGAGCATTTTGTACCTGGTGGAATGGGTCATGTTGGAGGGTCAGTGATCGTGGATGGTAATACCCACTTACCTTTGGACACCAGAAATATGCAAGCTGACCTCGGAAGGAATTACTTGAATGGTATTTTTCCCGATAGTGATCCGATATCTTATAGAGACCTTCTGTGAAGGTAGAGTATGGGTGGCCACCACCACTCATACGTATAGCATCGGTCACATGCATGAACATTTCCTAAGAGCCGTAGGCAGCCACAGGTAGTTAATGGGACATTACAAACTTCACTCCTCTGTTCATATAGGGCACAGCGTCTCTCTGCTTCACCGCCACATTTAACAGTCTGTGTCTACTGTTGTGCGATTGTAGGTTTGCTTAGAAACGCTCACGATGGAAAGTGTAAAAATGGTATTTTAAGGTCCAGCCTTCCAATGCTTTAGAAGCACCCCCCTTCGCTAGCTACAACTTTCCTGTTTTTCCATTATAATACCGTTTGTATGAGCCTCATGTGTTTGATACATTTGTGTAGGGACATCAGAACTGTCTTTATTACTGGTATTTTTGAATATTATCATATTGATGGAAATGCGACTACAAACTTAATTTGTGCTGTAGACACACAGATTTGCACATTCATAATTGTTCCTTAATATTAATTATTTAATAAGGGTCAATTATGAATGGACTCATTATTTGCACCAATATACCTCTAACTCAATTTCCTGGTGGGTCCTTCATTTTATTGTCCAGCACTAATAAAGCCTCTATTTATGTACTGACTCTGCTGTTATAATTTGATATTTAACTCTTGGCAACTAACTCTGTGTTAAATGTGGTCTAATAATCTCCTCTAGCTACTAAGAATGCTTCTTGATGATAATGTTCTGGTGAGACTAAACAAACCATTTGAGTGGCAGACACTGGAAGGACTCCTGGTGAAAGCAGCAATGAGCCTACCCAAATATGGCAACAGCACAGAGAGAATGGCAGCTCAACGGCTATTGGTGAGTGTAATAAAATGTCTGGGAAGAAGAATGGGTTCAACACAAAGAGCCTGCAGCTATTCTGGTTAGAGGCAATTCAACAACTTCAATTATATACAGTGGAGGAATGAGCCAGGAATCAGTTATTATATCGTTCAGTGTTACCCCAGCATTACACTGTAGCTCTCTTAATTATGTTTAATTACCTCCCCAATATATTATGTTCAGTCACTTTCCAAATTATATGACTTATTTGGACCCAAAACTGATCAGAAAGCTGACATTTTAGCTGAGACCCTACCTCACCCTGTGCTGTCTACATACTAATCTATACACACAACTTCTGCCAGTCTCTCACTCACACGCTGCTGGCTCTGACTGAGTCCAACAGTATTATTCTTTTATTGAGTAACAGTTTTAAGTGGCCCATACACGGTGCGTTCTTTTGCACAATGTGGACGATTTAGCTCAATCATGCACATCTTGTGTTGATTCTGTATGTTTACGATGCCGATGCACATCCCCGCCCTCGTATAGCTGGATCGTAGATATTACGTAAAAACTATAAGATTGCGATCTATTGTGTACAATGTGATATACATTAGCATCCTTATCGTATGATCATAACGATCAATCCTACACCATTTAAACTCATCATATGGAGAATTTTAAGGGAAGAATCTCAAGGTAAATCGTACAACACATTGTGATGTTTCAATATCGCACCATGTATGGCTGGCATAAAACATAATATCAGCACCTAATCAGCATCAATGGTAACTTAATAAAATAAAAACACTGGTATATAAAAACACCGATCAAAAAGTAACAAAGTAATATTCAAACAAATACACCAGTTCATAGAAGAGTCACGATATTCGATGGATCGAATGTGGATTATGTATGAAATGTAGTCCATAGATTCAAACAAGTAAAACCCACTAGGTGACACAGTGTATTGTTGATGCAAACAATAAGTTATTGTAGCCTGCTGACAGTCTCAAATGTATCCAAATAGACCACTGGAGTTTAACTCCTTCCAGAGAATGTTGATAAAAACAAATAGCAGAGCTGTAACTTGACTTTTTGGTGCCCTGAGCTAGAAAGAGCATTGGCGCCCCCATTTTTAAGATAGGAACATAAGACGTGCATCCAAAAAGGGACGTGGCCTCATGGGGAAGGGCCATGACCAATCTAATTTGTCCTGTACGATGATGAAGGGGTACCGATCCCTTTGTACCATTGTTATCCAAGTGTCACTGACAAATACAGTGTGAATCAAATGGATTACATTGATCATACACAATAATTATGCAGTATAACTCTCTAGATGTAGGTGAGCACTGGTGAAGCTGCTCCTTCAGCAGGGTTTGTGCAAGAGAACAGCCATGCACCAGCCTGGAGCTGGCAGTGTAGATCGCAGATTGAATTCCATAATTAGACATTTTGGTGCACTGTGCCAGAAAGAGCATTGGTGCCTCCCCATATCATAAAGAGGGACAGTGCGTGCCTCAGGCGGTGGGCCAAAAAAATGGTGTGGTCCGTCTCAGAGGGAAAGGGTGTGGCCACATTATAGTACCCCTAATTCAGTAGCGCATGCAGGGGGGTTTTCTAAGTACCCAGAACCCCCCCCTGACAGACTTGAGAGCAGTCATCATGCTCTTAAGCCCCGCCCCATCATGGCAAAATGCCGCTATTCGCGGGCCAATGGGAAGGAAACGGAATCAATATGACGCGATCCCATTAAAATCGCGTCATATGGCTCTGCCCCACCTCCTGATTGACCCGCGAATCACGGCAGTTTCACACTAGGGAGTGGGGCCTTATGACATGGTGCCAGCCTGCCAGGTCTGCAAGGTACGGGTGTCTGTGTGTGTGTATATATGTATGTGTGTTTAATGTTTGTGTTACATATGTATGTGTATGTGTATGTGTGTATATACAGAATGTGTGTGCATATCTAGTGCGTGTATGTAATATATATATAATTCACATTACTCCACACAGTAGTGCCCCTTAATCAAATTACACTACAAAGTAGCGTCCCTTATACACATTACGCTACACAGTATTTTTGCCCCTTACACATTTACGCCACACAGTAGTAATTCCCCTTACACATTATCTTGTGCCACACAGTATAAATCTACCCCTTACACACTATTCCATACAGTACAAATCCCCCCTTACACATTTTGCCACACAGTACAAATCCCTTCCCCCTCCCCATTACACATTTTTCCACACAGTACAGATCCCCTCCCCCTCCCCCTTACACATTATGCCACACAGTACGGTGCTCAGGTTCCCGGTAGTGAGAATCCCAATGCCAGTATCCCGACTGGGTTAGATTACCAACACCTGTCCTTAAGTACCCGTACCCTAAACCTAACCCTACCTCCCCACAGCCTGAACCTAACCCCCCTCTCCGCAGCCTAAAGCTAACTTCCCCCCCTTCCCCCACAGCCTAACCCTAACCTTTCCCCTCTCGTTGGGATGTCAGCAGTCGGGATGCCGGTGCCAGGAATCTGACTGGGTTCAGGATTCAAGAGCTGGCATTCTGAGCACCGGCATCCCGATCACCGGGGTGTCAACTACATCCCAAAATTTAATAATATATAAATAAAGCAGGATAAATCATTAAATTATGTAAAGCTGACGTAAAAGTATTCTAAACATTGGTATAAATCTTACTATGTGGAACTTTCATTTATTGCTCTCACAACATAGTTGTGCTGTATTGCTGAATTTGTATTAACCTGTGGCTGTTATATCCTCAGCGCCATTTTTCCATATTTCATCTTCCGGATCTAGAGGGTCCCCAGCTGCAACAAGTCATTTTCTCTGTACTAGAAGTAAGTGTGAACACCGATATGGCTCATTCAGGTATACATTTACAACAATAGACTGTAAGAAAAACAAAATCTTTTTTTAATGCATCATAGGGTCTTATTTTACCTAATATCTAAAGAATAGGATGAGTCAAAAAATATTTAATGGTCACTATTGTCTGTAAGTAAGCGGTCAGTTTTGATGGTGAGTTTGGTCATTATGGACTCTCTTGGCCTGAATTGTCAGGACCCAAATATGTAGGCAGCTTAATATATAATTTACATAATGTAGTACATGCTTTGGTACTGGAATGTGTAATGCACATCGATCAAAATACTCACAGTTGTTGTTTTTCAATGTAGGCAACCATGGGTGACAAGGATGGCCTCTCACTGCAAGAAGAACTTCAAATGTCTCTGGTCAAAGCATCATGCCATGTTTTGGAATGTGTTAAGAAAGTGTTAGTTCCATCTTCAACACCAGGCAGACAGCACTATATCTTCTCATTAAGAGAGATCAGTAGCGTTTTCCAGGTAATGCTCAGGAACATGCAATATATGGCTTTGAATTGCATGTGATATGCGGCTTTGAAATGCATGTAATATGTGTCTTTGGAAAGTTCTACTCTACAGAAACACCTACAATATGTTGCATACTAGCTGACTTTGGTTCTCTCAATCCAGGAGAGGAGGAGGTAGATGGGTGGGATGGGAGTGGAGCACCGCTATATGCGTCATCTTGAAGTTTTGCTGGTATTCCAAGCTTTGTGTGAACGGGACAGGGTGGTGGAACATCATGAATCGTCTCATTGTGGCCTTACCCCCTGTGATGGTTTGACTGCATAACCATCTTTTGGAATCTGGTGGCAGGGTGTTGATTACACAATTCATAGCGTATTGCATCATTAACACCCGTATACCCACAACTGTTGGCTGGTTGGATGCTGAGGACTTGCCCACTTTACCGCGAGACGGGAGACTTCCTCCCAAATTTGGGAGTCTTCTGCAACTTCCAGGAGAGTAGGCAAGTATGTTATTAGGGCAAGTTACATCTTGGGGATAACTGTGTTTGAGAACTATCTCAACCCCCATCGTTTGTCCATTTAACTTCCATCTGACACTTTACATGTAATAGTTTAGATTTAAACTGCATGGGTCCGACGCATGGTGACCCTGCTATTCTACAGCAATGGGCATAAGGAATGAATATAATAGATATATATGACAAAATCAACAAATGCTGATTATATAATTACACAGTACTTATTAGAATCATGCCCATTGAGAGCTGAATGGGGCCTGGGTACTGGGGGGAGAGGGTTGTGGCCAGATCTGGGAGGCATGGCTACACCTCCACAAGCTATGGCCCTCACTGGATGCCTCCAACAATTCTGGGCCTGAGTAATCAGTACCAGCCACTCCTCTCACTCTCAGAGCCAATGATAAGAATGTGTGAAATGGGCTGAAGCTATATATATATATATATAAGAGTTTAGTTTCTGATTTGTCTGAAATAACAGATACTGTGGAAGAGTTACTTGGTGTTTTAAAGAAACATGAAACTGACAGTAACATATGGAGAAGAGGAGAGGGGGTGCCTGCATACACTTTCCCATGTCATGTCCAACCTCACTGGGGAAACTAGCCCTGGTGCCAACTAGCCTGGGGATGGTTTGTAAGCATTGAGGTGCCCCCTCTATGGTTTCACAAGTCAAAGCTGGCAAAAACCTAATTCAGGTAACCCTGAAAGCAGGGGGAGGGACCATGCTTGGTTTCTCCCTGAGTTTGGGGTAACCAACAATTCTTTATGTTTAATATGCAAAAGTAGGTGGACAGTGTCCACCTACTTCTGACCTCAAAATTGTAAAATTGTGGGGATAGCTTTCAACTTTTGACCACACTGAACGATAATTGGCTGGTTGAGTTGGTTAAATCAAGCAAGTTTGATTTAACAAACTTGTTGGAATGACGACATTTTCGCTCATTTATGTTTATGAGCATTTTTCGACAACCAGACAAATATTGTTTGCCCTCATACACTGCATGGTAAACGGTAATCGTGTACTGTATAGCTAGCGTATGGAGATCAAAACATGAATTGTTCATTATCTTAAAATGGGGTAGATTTACTAAGCCTTGGAGAGAGATAAAGTACCAACCAATCAGCTCCTAACTGTCATTTTTCAAACACTGCCTGTAAACTGAAAGTTAGAATCTGATTGTTTGGTACTTTGGGGGAGATGTATGAAGAGGCGATATGGGGAAGAAGTGGTATCAGCTCACATTATGTGCGCTGATACCACTTCTCCTCCATGTATTATTGAGATGTCCAGTGTTAAATGACAGGGGCACTGTGCACTCCTGTTCTTATCAGCATTACTATCTTGCAGGACAATGTATAAATGGTCAGTGGCACTGACCATTCCGACAGCTGCAGCTGTTGATGTCTTTGCCCTTTTACCATAGCAGGGTCAGCACTGTCCCTGCTGCGGCAGCTGCCGGCGCCTGGCTGCACGTGAGATCTCGCGATGCTTGCAAGATCCTGCACATGCTCATTGGAGGAGGCCGGAAAGGGAGACACTAGGCTGATGCACTATGTGCTCAGGCAGGGATCGCCGAAGGGGGGAGTCTTCACTCCCCCACTCCGGCAGATGAGCAGGGGCGCTAAGAGGGGGGGAGCGGGTACAATTTGCCCGGGCTTCCAGAGGGGCCCGGCGGGGGCCCGGGTCCAGCGCCGCACCCCCTCCCTCCTCACTATCTCCCAGCACACAGCGTGTGTTGAGATGCAGTGGGAGATTGCTGTGGCTTCTGCTTAGCAGCCGCGAGCAATCTCCTATGCCTGAGGGGGGGAGCGATCACACTGATCGCGCCCCCCTGGCTTTGCACCGGGCTGAGGGGCTCGCAGGGCCCCCCTCCACGGCGCGCAGCTGCAAACGTTTACTTTTTTGTACTTTTTTATTCGAGGGGGCGTGGCCACGCCTCCCGCGATTAGGCCATGCCCCCTCTTTACCGGGGCCCGGCAGGGCTCTCAACGGCCCTGCAGATGAGATGTTCATACATAAAGAGACAAAGCAGGAAGAGTTATAGCGGCATGATAATACATCTACCCCTACTGAGATAATTAATTTCTATGGGAATCACCTATAAAATTGAGTAGTCTTTTCCCACTTGCCAGAAACAGAGCATTATAACTACTTTGCAGCATCTAATTTGTATCAACAGTGAATTATGACATGCATTTATCATGCCCAAAATACTCAGGCATGAAACGTGGCCCTTTTGTCACTGTAGGTCTGTCTTGTATACTGTACAGTTCTTAGTTACATAGAAATCGCATTAGAAAACACAAATATAGGGTATAAAACAGGAGTTCACCTTTTAGCTTTTGTTATTTTACAGTCTCTTCGGAAACTATCAAATGAAGATCGTGAAGACCGTAGCACTGTTGTATCGTACTGGCAACATGAAATCCATTGTGTTATACTTGACAGGCTGTGTCGACATGCTGACATCAACTGGTTCAACTCAGAATTGACCAAAACAATCGAAGAGGTATAAATTGGCATTTTTTTTGTTTAAGCATAGGCATCACAGACATCATGGTAAACTTATAGCAGTAATTGTAATTTAAAGCTGTATTATCACCTACATGTTAAGTGTTACTAACCTACTTCTTCCCCTCCCTGGACATCTGAGGTCTGTCCAATGCAGTCATTTTTCTGGGGCTCCTTCATATTTGTAAAGTATAAATGGCAAAACATTAAAATTGGCTGCCAGTAGGGTGTGTGAGTTGGGGATCAATTGGAAGACATAATCTCAGGGGTCACAGGCATCTTGTGATTGCTCCTCCTGCTCATACAATTGAAAGCATGACCAGTACAGTTGATGTAATGATTGGCATTACTTCCTCACAGCACTGAGGTTTCCAGTTCGTCAACCACCAAGGCCCTATCTGTGTATCTGTGTTGAGTTTGTATGTTCTCCCAATAATTGTATGGGTTTTTTCTGGGTGCTCCGGTTTCCCAACACAATCCAAAAACAAAATGGTAGGTTATTTTTTTCTGCCCCCGCCCCCCCCCCCCCAAAAAAGAAACCTACTGTATATGTGTGTGTACATGTGGTAGTGAATATAGATTGCAAGCCTCATGGGGACTGGGAGTGATGGTAAACATTTCCCAAATTACCTTCACATGGGGGGAGGGGTATGAAAAAAGAAAGGTTGAGGAATTATGCTATAACAGGATAGGAAGTATTAAAGCAATGTTTCAACTATAAATACTATCGAATGATAAAAACAAATGACCTTATTCAATACACATTGTAGTTCCTCTTTTTTCTGTGATCAGTATTTTCCAGACATAGAAACTTCTTCCCTCCAAAGAATATTTACAACATTTCCCCTGGAAATGAAGTTTTCTCATCAACCCAACACAGATGCAAAAATTATCAAGGTAACAATAACAACCCATATTCTTCTATGTACTTTTCTATGTATTTTGTGTCATTTTAGTTCAAATGATACATTAGATTACCTACACGTCCCCTAGGTCTTGCTACAATCTCTTGACAAATTGGATGATGTGCGCAATTTCCTGAAGACCATTCTGCAGCATTACAACGAGGAGCTTGGGCACCAAAAGCTCCATATTGAATTATCAGAGAATGTTGTAATGCAAATAATCCGTATACACAGAGTCCTGTCTTGTGAGAACGGGTAATGTATGAGTTTGTCATACTTTTTTTTTTCTCTTCCCCATATAGGGCCTGAGTGTATAGCGTTAGATGTAAGTCTAAGTGCAGGGAGCAAAAAAACAAAAACAAAACAATTTGTTTTGCTGTGCATGCTCAGTACAATCTGGTTAGATATCATGTTAAACATGCACTTGTGACATGTATCCCTGGAGAGAAAGATTAGGGCGTGCTAGTAAGTACTGTCAGCATGTGCACACCTAGGTTTAGCACATATGTGTTGTTCTTGAGTGTTCAGATTTACATGGTATCTCGTGTTTTTTTATCCAATGTGTATTTTAGTCAGTATGTGCAGTTTTGATAATTCGGGGCATTTACAGCAACAGTTTCACAGAACAAAATCGCTGTAACCCACAGCAACTAATAATAATCTATTATTCTGTCTACAGCTTATAAAATTAAAGAAAATGTCTGAGTGGTTGCTAAGAGATAGACAGTTGTTTCTTTGTTTACTCCCCTTTTCATAAGTGTCCCTCATTGCAACTTATATTAATGTTCTTTGTGGTTGTAGTGGCAATGCTTTGTTGGCTGGATGTGTAGGATCTCACCTCTCAACGCTAGTGAAGCTAGCCCTCTACGTGGCTAACATACCCCTACATGCGGTGGATACATCTGGGCACAATCATTTTATGAACAGTCTTAAATCAGCTCTGCAGATCTCAGCTGTTGATGGAAGACCAACAGCCATTCTCTTAACTGTAAGTTTACAGTGTTCCAACTGGGTCTCTAGGGCTGAGTAGTATACGTTGATAACGACTTCAGGTAAATTATACTTGATGAGGACATAGAACAGGAAAGCATTGTCTATTTCATCCACTCAATTGAAATGTTATCTTATGATGTTGTCAGACAAGGGTTTAATTACAATTACCCTTAATTATCTTAGTTATCATCCTTATTGCAGCCACTGTGACTCTTTGAAAGGAACAATTGGTTGACTTGTTTTTGGAAAGGAGTGTGCTCTGTTACCATAGCATATCTCAGTGCCTGCTATGAGCAATCCTGGTATGATTACAGTCTGGATAAAAGGCCAACTCACTTGTCTGCTATTAGGTTATTAGTCACAAATACAGAATACATTAATCGGTGTTGAAACAAAAAGTCATTGTTTCCAGTCTTTTTATGTTAATATCTGAATCACCAGTTATAGACCAGGCCATGATCCAAACCTATTAATGCTGTGATACATTTCAATGGCACTTTTTTTCTTTACTAAGAATAATACTAACAAATACTTTTCAAATGGTCAAAATACTTTACTTCTGAACGATCATGTAGTGTAGCATTTACAGTATCTAACTTATTATCCTGTTTTTTTTTATTTTCCAAATTTCCTCTATTAACATGGTGTAACGGTTGCTAAAACACTATTCATAACGCACAATGTGGAAGAAAAATCTCTATAGAATTATTGAGACGTTTTTACATAGCTCACTTTACGTTTTTACTAAGGGATCCACATATATTGCCCCTGCGTTAAGAACCATTATGTATTGCTATATATCACAACGATATATAATGTCCATACGCTGCAATGTAT
Source organism: Taudactylus pleione (assembly GCA_031769625.1). NCBI lineage: Eukaryota > Metazoa > Chordata > Amphibia > Anura > Myobatrachidae > Taudactylus > Taudactylus pleione. The sequence goes on from JAUIMM010000014.1 coordinate 12,458,225, forward strand.
GTATAACTGAAGGATTGCCATGAGGCTGAGGAGACTTATATCTTGAGGCTGTGGGCAGAGTTGGGTGCAGGTCATGTGTACCCGGTAGCCAGTTAGGTTATGGTGGGTGCGTCTTGTGGTAGTTTGTATAAGGCTTTGGCTGCTGGACCTCTTTGATTTGTGAGACTTCCCCACCTTTCCTTCTCAATTTTTTGGTAGTGTGTTAGTTCTTTTTAACGTTGGCTATTTTCAGAAAAGCAGATCACCAGGTGCCATAGTTCAGTTTTGAGTGCACTCATCCTACTGTTAGTTGACTGTACCACCCAAATGGGAGCAGCGTCATCACCCTTATAGATGGGTAGTCTAGTTAAATGGTTGAGTTGGATACACTTTGTGTTGTGTTTGTTTTTGCTGTATGGCACCCTTGGCGGTATCTGCCTGTATTGCATTGCAACTTCAGGACCTGCACTTCTGAACAGCAGATGTAGTATATGCAGCTGGCAAGGGTAGGACTGAGCTCTACAGAGCATGCAATTTAATACACGGAACAAGCTTTCTATATATCTCTATATTATCCCTCATAATAAATTGTCCTGAATTAATATGTTTTCCAGTGTTAGATTAAATATGAAAAAATGCAAATAAAAAAAAAATAAAAAATTTTGTGGCATCAAAATGAGCTTTCTGTATACTGAGCGTTGGATTCAGCCCCATAGATTTGATACCTCCCTTCAAATGTTTCTACCTAAAAGCCTTTTACATGGCATTTCCATAAACCTTTCAACCATACCACTCTATTTATTGTAAAATAAAAAAACTATATATTTTTTATCTTTTTTATTTTTTTATTCAAGTCTGGTAAGAGTAACGGCAGCCACCATGATGGTGTTCTTTCCTCTTTCCCTTTGCCTCCTGACACACTCATTTAGTAGGTGGCTCTGCTGTGTGTAGCTGCAGCTAAGATGCTGAACAACTGATAACAGAAAAGGCAGCTTCATGATGTGTTTGTAGCTTAACTGCACCTGGAATGCTAGCAGTGTAATGGCTCGGCCTCCTACCCATAACAACCAAAGTGGTGATAATTTCTCCAATTGCCTATGTTATTACCCACCTGTCACACAGTGGAGCCGGTGGTATGGTACTCTTTGAAAGCAAGAGTACCATAGACAAATAAGAGTGAGAGGGAGAAACAAAATGCTGGACCAATAGGAAAGAGTAATATTGGGCCCTCGATGCCAACAAGCCCTAGTCAGGGAGACTTTGATGCATAGTGGGGGATCCGGATCTGTGTACACTATATCCTTTCTCCTAATAATTTTAGTGAATTTATACATAAAACTGTAGTGGCCAGTCATGAATTACTTTGCTATTTAAAATTTGCCATTTCCACCTTAGAATTCAGCACAAAAGTAAAACATAATTAAGACTTCCATAATTTTTAAAGAAATGATAAACTACAATCGGTATATTTACTAAAGTGAGGGTTTATAGAAGTGGAGATGTTGCCCATAGCAACCAATAAGATTGTAGCTATTATCTTCTAGAAGCTGCTCGATGAATGTTAAGTAGAATCTGATTGGTTGCTATGGGCAACAGCTCTACTTCTTAAAATCCACACTTTAGTAAATATACCCACAAAACTTAAAACTAAAAATTACTTCAGTCCATAAAATCCAACCTACACTATCTTGTTCATTTGGGTATATCAGTAGAGACGTATGAAATCACAGCTACATTTTGTGCTGAACTTAGTTTTGTGACTGAACAGGTCATTCCCCACAGGAGCACAGTTACAGCAATTTAATCTATGAGGTATGCTTTTGCCTTGCCATTACAAACATATACAGTATGCCCAAGAAATGTTTGATCAGCTATCAAATATATATATATATATATATATATATATATATATATATATATATATATATATATTCCTTATATTATAATGTATATGTATATTTTAAAAGCTAATCAAATCTTTCTTGGGCAGTGTAATTTCTAATGTGTGCAGCAGAGGTCACTACAGGCTTGGTTTTTAAATTCCCTTCTAGGATTTACTAATGACACTTCTCTGTGAAATACTTAAGCTGCATGTCTGTTTTGAAAAAATAGCTCATACACACACACATGTATATATATAGTAAATCCAAACACAATGTTACAAAACCTCTCTATTCAATATTCCTCTTACATCTCATTTGAGTCTCATTCATTGTCCCATATGGATACCAGTATTACAGAATATCTTCCTTACTAGAAAATGTATTTGAAAGATGACCTCTGTTAGCCTTTTTGCATATAGATATAGTGTAATCCAGATCCAGTTTGGCTAGTCACCATTGAGAAAGGAACTGCCCAATCCACTCAGTAACCTACATTAACAGGAGCAAAATGTTATACACCGTAGCAAATGAACATTTATAAATAAACTTAAGCCGCGTATCCGCTAGCAGATACCGGCACGACAGTACGATTACGGCATTGTAATCGTATCATCATTCCCCTCCCCCCTGCAGTGCCACTGTACGACTGATCGTTCAGTGTAGGCACATCAGTCATTTCTGAACATGGGCAATCTGTCATTATCGGCAGACTGACCGGCATGTTCAGTAGATAATTGATGTCGGAAACGACCAGCGGGAGCGCGCATTGCTGGTCGTTTCCGACATAATAGTGCGCGATTTGTGCACGATTACTGAGCGATTGCACGATTACGATGTCGTAATCGTGCAATGCTCAATAACATCACATTTTTTTTTCCATTTCATATGTTGCACTCATTTTGAGTGTTATAAAGCAAATTGTGTTTTAGAAGGATTTTTTTCTTTTAAATGAAACTATATTTTTTCAAAATGAATGAAAGTTTGTATATATATTTTTACATCCTGTTAATATTCTGCTGCATATTGTTGGCAAAAGAAATCTACAGCCGTTTGTAGATATTTTATGGCTGACTCTTGGTATTGCGAGATAATAATCATAGAAATGTAAAAAAAAAACACACACGGTTTTCCAGAGAGCTTTTTAGTAAATTTAATACAAAGCATCTGGATTAGGTTACAGTTTCTCTGTTCCCCCAGACACAGCTCAAAGCAGGAGCTTATAAAGAAGCTTATAGACCTCTAGCCATATGTTATATGGCAGCTTTGCTGCATATGTCACACATTCTGCTCACTGAAAAGCAGGCAAAACAAAACTGGATGCTAAACGGATTTAGTATTAATGCTGACTGATCCATGTGTCAGCTATAGGGTGTTAGAGTAAACGGTTAGCAGCTATGGAATGTACCATTTTTTTAGTGCGTGCAGACTGTTGTATCCATATTTTACCATCTGTCTCTCATTTCCAGGGACAGTCCCAGGTTTTAAAGATTTGTTCCTGGAAATCTTGGTCCCTGCAAATGTCCCTGTTTTCATTTCTTCTGACAAACTGTATAGTGCAGTTCCTCTAGTTCTGTATATAATACATTCTTACTGCCTGTTCTTATTCTCAGGGCAACTGAGCTAATTTTCTTAACAAGCTACCATTTAATGAAGTGGACTATATATAATGTCAAATACATGCATTATAAAGATGTTTAATAAACACACTGACATTAAATCAGAATTGGTTCTGTTTAGAACTGTTTTATTGCTTTTCAAGCTGCCTATATTTTGTTGAGCATGTAATCTACTGCTCGCCGTTCTTACAGAAGGTTAATTTTGTACTGTATTATACTAATGCAAATGGTGTCTTATTTAATTACAATACATGACAGGCAGAAGAACTGGCTACTGACAGCTGCCTAGATGCCATTAACAGCCTGCTGATCTGTGGGGAATATACATCATTGTTCAGTACTGAGGAGATGAATGATCTCCTGCAGGTAGGTGTTAGAGCAGATACTGGCTGCTATCTTGGCCTCTGTAAATATTAGATTTAATTTAGCATATCATGATCTATCCTGATACCAGTGTCTTCTGTTACACGTTTATTTCTTTTATTCATGTACAGTATGACTCAGTCTGTATGCACAGCACAAAGCATGAATAATTTATACAGACAGTGACAGAGACTGACGTTTCTAGCATCAGATTACGTATGTCAGCAGGAAGGTCTAAAACCAATGTGAATTCATTAAGCATGTTAGTAAGTAGTACACGTAATTACTGTTGTAAAGGTCTTTGACGTGTGATCTCTGCAGGATGCAAATGTATGTTGTAACTTGATATGATGTTTATAAAGAAAACAATAAATTACAAACAATTTAACCTGTATTTCAAACCATTTGTTCACTAAAACTATTTAACCACTGGGATGTTTTGGAGATGAAACCTATCTAATGCACTACATGTGAGTTCTCTAAGTAAGTTATACTTTGCACTTGTTCTTATGCGCAGGCATCTAAGACCTGCTGTGCATGCTGCCCGAAGCTTGTAGGGGCCCACCAACCCGCCCCCCTGCAGCCCGGCAAGTTGGTAAATTTGTGATATTTTTATAAGCCAGCCGCCGGTGCACTGTATTCTGATCTTACCTCCCCCACCCCATCCCCCCCCGTTGACGAGTACTCACCTCAGTCCCAGTTTCACTTCATCCACCGGCTTCAGACAGAGGCCCTGATTCAGAGCTGGACGCTCTGAAAGAGCGCTCGCTCTGAATCAGGGCGTTTTTTTTTTTTTTTTTTTGTGCGGCCTCCTGGCCGCTTGCATAGCTGTGGGTGACCACCCACAGCTATAGTGAGCGGCCATGATGATGGTCGTGATTGTCAAGACCATCGCGACCATCGGGTTTGCGACGAGACCCTTGTGGTAGGGTCTCGTGGCCGCAAGCCCCAGAGAGATTTCGGCTCTAACAGAGCCGGAATCTCTCCACTGACATCACTCATGATGTCGGTGGGGCCGCCCCCAAACGGGATGCATTCTCATGGGAACGCCTCGCTTTGGGCAGCCACCCCCCCGGCCCGCCCACCAAAGGGGGCGAGCTGTCTCTCAACATCGACAGCTCGCCCCTTTGGTGCGAGACCCGGAGCGATGGATTGCCCGTCGCTAGCCGGGTCTCGCGCATTCGCACGACGGAGCCGGCTCCATCGTGCACATGCACTGTGGGCCACCATCGACCCGGTTGCGAGCGCTCAGCGCTTGCGACCGGGTCTGAATCAGACACAGAGTCTCTCTGCATGTGTGGGAGGTCTGATGGTCATGCAGGAGGGTTTAATTTTATTGACCATTTTATTTTTTTTCCCGTGAATGGATGGGTAGGGGCCCCAGTACATTGCTTTGCCCAGGGCCCACACTGCTGTTAAGACAACCCTGCCCTACTCCCTCCAATTCATAATATGCCACGCTTCAGTGTCCCCAGTTTATAATATGCCACACAGCTGTGCCACAAATTCATTATGTCACTCAGTTGTAAATTATGCCATACAATGCCTCCAATACATGTGCCACAAATTCTTATATGCCATACACTGTGCCCCTAATACATTATGCCACATATCAGTGCCCCAATACATATGTATTCTACACATCTGTGCCCCAATATATCATTCAAAAGGAATTGTGCACACTAGTGAGTTGAAAAAGAATTGCAGTGTATGGTAATAGACCAATAAACAGACATGTCACTTCCAAATAAATGCTGGACCATATTAGTGGTGCTCCCAGACGTTTTGTAGACATGAACTACAGAGATTAGCTAAGGCAGAAAGAAAAAAAAACTCTTTCTGGGACACTCTCTGACAATAATATCAATAAACAATGAATACAATTTAACATTTAATATTATACTCTTAAAAATTACAATCCTATGTGTACTGGCAGAATGTGCACTGACCCTCGTGTTTTGGTTTGGATCTGGATCTCCCCTGATTTTGGATCTGGATTGGTTTTGCCAAAACCTCACCTCCGTGTTTTGTTTTCCGGTTTTGGTTTTTTATCTGGATTTTTTCTTTAAAAATCATAAAAACAGCTAAAATCACATTAAATTGGCCTTTTTTTGTTCCTACACTATTATTAACTTCAATAACATTTATTTCCACTCGTTTCCAGTGAATTTTGACCACCTCACAGCTTCACAATATTGATTTTTTCATCTAGTTTAGGACCAAAATTTACACCAAGATAGCTAGCTAGCTGACTAAGCTAAGCTGCAGCAGTGGGAGGCACAAACACATGACTGTTCAACTTCAAACATGGCACATTAGGAAACACTTTTATATTATTCAAGAGAGGCCTGAGGAAGTTGGAGTATGTGTGTAGTTGAAGGCAGGGCAGGGACAGGAAGGGTTGATTGGTAGTAAATTTAATTTCGTTTTTTGATTCTGAAGAAAATTTATGAGGGAGAAGTGGAGGGGAGGAGGCATTTACAAAAAATGTGATACCTTCACATCAGTCCTTGCCACAGAAGAATCCTTGAGCATGGCTGCTGCTACTGGGAGTTGATTTTCTCATCCCAGAAGGGGACCAGTGAGAGTGCTTTCCAAAAAAAATAAACAATTGACTTAAATAATCCTTTGCAAACCTTCTATAAAGGCATTTCCCAACTTTTACAGGGGCATAAAAAAAAAAACATAGTGGCCTCAAAGTGCCACTTAACCAGCACAGATATGTGGACAGGCATAAGAGCTATGATTTAAGCCAATTCTGGTCCTCGAGAGCTACCAACAGTGCATGTTTTCCAGGTCTCCTCACAGAATCACAACTATAATAATTAACTCCACCTGTGGATCTTTCTAAATGTTTTGGTGAGTAATGAACACACCTTTGTACCAGCTAGATCATCTGGAAAACATGAGCTCTCGAGGACCGAGGTTGGCTACCCCTGATTTAAGGCCTTACATTGTGTCTTTCTTGAGAATCCTGTGCCTGCTTCTGCGGCAAGAAGTGGATTTTCATCCCAGAAGGGGACCATGAAGAGTGCTTCCAAAAAACAATTGACTTAAATAATCCTTTGCAAACCTTCTGTAAAGGCATTTTCCAACCTGTACAGGGACATTAAAAAAAAAAAAAAAACAGATTTAGTTAGTGGCCTTCAAACTGCTGTTGTTCCCACTGTCCACTTAACCATATCAGATATGTGAACAAGCGGAACAGAGCATTAAATGCAACATTTCAGATTTAAGGTTTAAGTCTTATGTTGTGTCTTTCTTGGGAATTCTTTCTTGAGCACCATGCCTGCTTGCTGGAAGTTGATCTTTTTCATCCCAGAAGGGGACCAGGAAGTGTGCTTTCCAAAAATAGATAAACGATTGCCTTAAATAATCCTTTGCAAACCTTCTGTACTGTAAAGGAATTTCCCAACCTGTACAGGGACATTAAAACAAACAGAGTTTGTTAGTGGCCTTCAAATTGCCATTGTTCCCATTGTCCACTTCTTAGGTATGTGAACAAGTGGAACAGAGCATTAAATGCAACATTTCAGTTTAAGGTTTAAGTTTTACGTTGTGTCTGGAGATCATTTAGAAAGCAGAAAAAGAGCTCCAGCACAAGTGGCAGATGACTAAACTCACACACAAAGGTTTAATAGAAATAGATACAACACCAGATCAGATGTTTACCCTGGAGGATCTGTCTGATTCATCATGGTGCCCCCAAGACCAAGATTGTACAAATTCTAAAATAGAGACTGACACCACGGCTAAACATAAGAGTCACCTTCTGGATGTGAATTGTCTTATTTGCATGGGGAAAACCCAACCCTCAGATGAGATGGATCTGAGCCAGTGGATAACATTGAAATCACCATTAAAATGTCACAATGGAAGACTACACTGTGGAGAATCTTTCTTCACAGTCAGGAGAGGCCTCAGAGAACATGAAAAAATATGCTCTAGGTGCTGAATTTCTAGGGATTTCTAATCCAGTCACCATGGTTGATCAATCAGCCATGTGTGGTCCACCTACTTTTTGGCCTTATACATTCTAACATCAGAATAACACACTATAACACACTACACTTATAATCTTTACTTTTGTTTACGTTTTTGAATAGAACAGTTTTAGAATTTAGTATGTCCACTCTATATAGGTTTGTAAATAAATATAGGTTTGTAGTTTTTTAGAGCATATAACTTCATAAGCTGTTAGGATAACATTTCTGCTATGTTTAAGATTAAAAAAAAACTTTTTGTAACCCAATAACTTAAAAAAAAGATTTTATTGCAATATTTATGCAGCCCCTCGACAGACAGGAGCACAGCACCCCTGCTTAGCTACGCCGATGACAGTGACAGTCAGGTGTGGCTGACACGCACACAAAAAAATAGTTTCTTTATTATTTTGGGCAGTAGCCCCTCGACAGACAGGAGCACAGCACCCCTGCGCAGCTACGCCGATGACAGTGACAGTCAGGTCTGGCTGACACCGTGCCCAAATCGACCGAAATAAGTACCTTTATTAATATCATGTGCAAAAAATGCACTCAATTAGGTGAAAATATTTCAGTTAGTGTTAGTTGGTTTACCTTATTTCATATTAGTTGGCATATGTGGGTTCTAAATACCCACGAACATTCAGAAGAAAATGTGCACTGTCACAGAGGCTGTAGTGCCTTACTTATAATCATGTGCTCTTAACAGTCTGGTTTGGTGGCCATTCTGATCCCATATGTATTCAGATACAATTGGTCAACATACTGTAGATAATCAGCAAGTGTCAAGGGCATGAACATGGGTTAGTAAATACACTCACCCTGCCAGGTCTCCTTAGTCCACACACACACTCCCCCTGAAAACACATACACACACTTACTGTCACTAACCTGTCAGCCACTCATACATACACATACTCATACACACACTAACCCTGTTAGCAAGTACACACACACACATTCACTAACCTGTCAACACTCATGCACACACTGTCACTAACCTGTCAGCACTCCTACACACACACTGTCACTAACCTGTCAGCACTCCTACACACACACTGTCACTAACCTGTCAGCACTCATACACACACACTGTCACTAACATGTCAGCACTCATACACACACACTGTTACTAAACTGTCACACATTGTCACTAACCTGTCAGCACTCATACACAGTTACACACACACACTGTCACTAACCTGTCAACACTCATACACGCACACTGTCACTAACCTGTCAGCACTCATACACAGTTACACACACACACTGTCACTAACCTGTCAACACTCATACACACACTGTCACTAACCTGTCAGCACTCATACACACACACTGTCACTAACCTGTCAGCACTCATACACACACACTGTCACTAACCTGTCAGCACTCATACACAGTTACACACACACTGTCACTAACCTGTCAGCACTCATACACACTCACACTGTCACTAACCTGTCAGCACTCATACACAGTTACACACACACACTGTCACTAACCTGTCAACACTCATACACACACACTGTCACTAACCTGTCAGCACTCATACACAGTTACACACACACTGTCACTAACCTGTCAACACTCATACACACACACTGTCACTAACCTGTCAGCACTCATACACACACACACTGTCACTAACTTGTCAACACTCATACACACACACTGTCACTAACCTGTCAGCACTCCTACACACACACTGTCACTAACCTGTCAGCACTCCTACACACACACTGTCACTAACCTGTCAGCACTCCTACACACACACTGTCACTAACATGTCAGCACTCATACACACACACTGTTACTAAACTGTCACACATTGTCACTAACCTGTCAGCACTCATACACAGTTACACACACACACTGTCACTAACCTGTCAACACTCATACACGCACACTGTCACTAACCTGTCAGCACTCATACACAGTTACACACACACACTGTCACTAACCTGTCAACACTCATACACACACTGTCACTAACCTGTCAGCACTCATACACACACACTGTCACTAACCTGTCAGCACTCATACACACACACTGTCACTAACCTGTCAGCACTCATACACAGTTACACACACACTGTCACTAACCTGTCAGCACTCATACACACTCACACTGTCACTAACCTGTCAGCACTCATACACAGTTACACACACACACTGTCACTAACCTGTCAACACTCATACACACACACTGTCACTAACCTGTCAGCACTCATACACAGTTACACACACACTGTCACTAACCTGTCAACACTCATACACACACACTGTCACTAACCTGTCAGCACTCATACACACACACACACACTGTCACTAACTTGTCAACACTCATACACACACACTGTCACTAACCTGTCAGCACTCATACACAGTTACACACACACACTGTCACTAACCTGTCAGCACTCTTACACACACACTGTCACTAACCTGTGAACACTCGTACACACACACTGTCACTAACCTGTCAGCACTCATACACACACACTGTCACTAACCTGTCAACACTCATACACACACACTGTCACTAACCTGTCAGCACTCATACACAGTTACACACACACACACTGTCATTAACCTGTCAACACTCATACACACACACTGTCACTAACCTGTCAGCACTCATACACAGTTACACACACACACTGTCACTAACCTGCCAGCACTCATACACACACACTGTCACTAACCTGTCAACACTCATACACACACACACACACACACTGTCACTAACCTGTCAGCACTCATACACACACTATCACTAACCTGTCAGCACTCATACACACTCACCCACCCATTTCTCAACAAAAAGTCATAACATTTGAGTGACAGGGTGGCAGCATCTGAGGGAAGGAGGGGAATACAGGAGAGAGAAATGGCTGCCACCACTGCCCTTGAGAGGGAGCTGACTCTACCGCACTGACAGGTGAAACTGCAGTGCCGGGGGCTGGGGGAGATCCGGAGGCTTGCGTGGACTGAAAGAGGCATCACTTTCTTCTTTTTTTTTTTTGGGGTGGACTCAGTGGCGCCCTCTAGTGGCCGCAACCCTTAGGCAGCTGCCTAATGGTAGCGCCAACCCTGGGTAGCAGAAATGTAAGGGGCGTTCTTGGACAGTGACTGTGAGGTAATGGGGGTGGCTAAAAAGATGCAGGTATGCTGTGGCCATGCTGCTGAAACCGATTGTGTACAGATAAGCTGAACTGCTCACATACGAGGTCATACTCATATGGAGAAACTGCACATAGGGCTGGTGCAAGTTTTGATGGAGCTACCAATAGTGGTGTCTAAAGACGCACCAAGCAGTATTTCAGCATCTACTGACACTGACAGTGGGCATCACAGTCCTTACACATTTGGACACACGGATGTACATCAGGGAAGGACAAAATACACGCGCATCTGCATCCGACTCCGAATCGGCCATATTAACACCTATTAACTTGTTATCAAGATGTGTTATTTATCTCAACAACCAGCCTAACCTTGGCCTCCCGTACATAAACTGTGAAGTTATTTATATACAGGTTGTTTCGTTCTTGAAGTGGGAACTTATACGGAGATGTGCCACTTTACCCAATATATATATATATATATATATATATATATATGTGTGTGTGTGTGTGTCGGTGTATATATATATATATATATATATATATATATTTCTCTGAAAGAAGGTACACATAGTGTAATACGGCAAAACACTATATAATTACCTTTCTCATAGCTAATACACGTATATATCAGATGTATAAAATCAAGCTTATCAAGTATACTCATGGGTCCACACAGTCTCTCAGTGCAGTGTAGTCATCTCCATAGGGACCGACAAATTATTTATAACCCATACAGGCGTGCCATACCATATTACTATTTTTAATGCTTTATTAAAAAATAGCAATTTAAAATAAGCCGCTCACAATTGAATAAAATAAGTTTTCTTCTGCAGAATACATAAGTACAATTGCTATTCCCACTGACTGTTGTTGAGCTGATTTAGTTGGTTGGATTCCACCTTAGTGGACGTCTTTGGCAGGCGTCCAATGAAGGCAGCATGCGAGGGAGCATTTTTAAATGTCAAGGTGCATAAAGAAATTACAGCACCCTTAATTCTACATTACATATTAGTTTAGAGGATTTGCTCAAAACATTTACACACAGTATGATGGAATTGAAATAAAACCCCCTTCACCCCTGGTTACTACTCTTACGGGCAGATTGAATTAGCTGCAGTGCTTACCTCGGACACATAGCCTTGAGCTTTAACACCCAGACCTATTCGATTATAATCCCATTTTTCTGCGATAGACCCATGGCGAATTCGATTAACATATTGATTCCAGGTTAGTTACCCAGAGCTATGGGTTAACACTAGGGGTGTGCACCGGCCACTTTTCGTGTTTTGTGTTTTGGTTTTGGATCTGGATCTTTCTTCGTGTTTTGGATCTGGATTGGTTTTGCCAAAACCACCCTTCCGTGTTTTGGGTTCTGGGTTTTGTGTTTTGGATCTGTATTTTTTTGAAAAAAAGCATAAAAACAGCTAAAATCACAGAATTTGTAGGTTTTTCTGCTCCTATGCTATTATTAACCTCAATAACCTTAATTTCCACTCATTTCCAGTCTATTCTGAACACCTCACACCTCACAATAGTGTTTTTATGTCCAAAAGGTTGCACCGAGGTAGCTGGATGACTATGCTAAGCGACACGAGTGGGCGGCACAAACACGTGACCCATCTAGGAGTGACACTGCAGTGGCAGGCAGGATGGCAGTTAGAAAAACTAGGCCCCAAACTGTACATAATGCAAAGAAAAAAAGAGGTGCAAGATGGAATTGTCCTTGGGCCCTCCCACCCACCCTTATGTTGTATAAACAGGACATGCACACTTTAACAAATCAATCATTTCAGCGCCAGAGTCTGCCACACAACTGTGGCTGAAATGATTGGTTCGTTTGGGCCCCCACAAAACAAGCTGGCAATTAATGTGTCCCTGCACAAACTGGCTCTACGGAGGCAAGATGTCATCCTCATCCTCCTCATCCACCGATTCCTCACCCTCTTCAGTGTGTACATCCTCATCCTCACAAAGTATTAACTCGTCCCCACTTGAATCCACCACCACAGGTCCCTCTGTACCTTCTGGAGGCTGGTCTCCCTGGAAGAGCTGATAATTCATTTTGATGAACATCATCTTCTCCACATTCTGTGGAAGCAACCTCCTACGCCTTTCGCTGACAAGGTTCCCGGCTGCACTAAACACTCTTTCGGAGTACACACTGGAGGGGGGGCAACTCAGGTAAAATAGAGCCAGTTTGTACAGGGGCCTCCAAATTGCCTCTTTTTCCTGCCAGTACAGGTATGGACTGTCTGACATGCCTACTTGGATGCTGTCACCGATGTAATCCTCCACCATTCTGTCAATGGTGACAGTATCATATGCAGTGACAGTAGACATGTCAGAAATTGTTGCCAGGTCCTTCAGTCCGGACCAGATGTCCAAACTTGGTCCTGCCTGCCCTGCATCACCGCCAGCGGGTTGCTTAGGATACCTAAGTTTTTTCCTGGCAGCCCCAGTTGCGGGAGAAAATGAAGAAGGAGCCGTTGACGTGTCACGTTCCGCTTCAGCTGACAGTGTGTTCACCAGCAGGTCTTTGCACCTCTGCAGGCTTGTGTCGGCCGGAAAGAGAGACACCACATAGGCTTTAAACCTAGGATCGAGCACGGTGGCCAAAATGTAGTGGTCTGATTTCAACAGATTGACCACCCTGGAATCCTGGCAAAGCGAATGAAGGGCTTCATCCACAAGTCCCACATGCCGAGCGGAATCGCTCCGTCTTAGCTCCTCCTTCACTTTCTCCAGCTGCTTCTGCAAAAGCCTGATGAGGGGAATGACCTGACTCAAGCTGGCAGTGTCTGAACTGACTTCACGTGTGGCAAGTTCGAAGGGCTGAAGAACCTTGCACAACACGGAAATCATTCTCCACTGCGCTTGAGTCAGGTGCATACCCCCTCCTTTGCCTATGTCATAGGTGGATGTATAGGCTTGTATGGCCTTTTGCTGCTCCTCCATCCTCTGAAGCATATAGAGGGTTGAGTTCCACCGCGTCACAACCTCTTGCTTCAGGTGATGGCGGGGCAGGTTCAAGAGTGTTTGCTGGCGCTCCAGTCTTCGGCACGCAGTCGCTGAATGGCGAAAGTGGCCAGAAATTTTTCGGGCCACCCAAAGCGTCTCCTGCACGCCCCTGTCGCTTTTCAGAAAATTCTGCACCACCAAGTTTATTGTGTGAGCAAAACATGGGACGTGCTGGAATTTGCCCAGATGTAATGCCCGCACAATATTGGTGGCGTTGTCAGATATCACAAATCCCCAGGAGAGTCTAAGTGGGGTAAGCCACTGGGCGATGATTTCCCTCAGTTTCTCTAAGAGGTTGTCGGCGGTGTGCCTCTTACTGAAACCGGTGATACACAGCGTAGCCTGCCTTGTAACGAGCTGGCGTTTCTGAGATGCTGCTACTGGTGACGCTGCTGCTGTTGCTGCGTAAGGTGATACATCTACCCAGTGGGCTGTCACAGTCATATAGTCCTTAGTCTGCCCTGTTCCACTTGTCCACATGTCCGTGGTTAAGTGGACATTGTGTACAACGGCATTTTTCAGGACACTGAGGACACTTTTTCTGACGTTTCTGTACAGTCTCGGTATCGCCTGCCTAGTGAAGTGGAATCTAGACGGGATTTGGAACCGGGGACACACTACCTCCATCAATTGTCTAAATCCCACTGCACTAATGGCGGATACCGGACGCACGTCTAACACCAACATAGCAGTCAAGGCCTCAGTTATACGTTTTGCTTCAGGATGACTGCTGTCGTACTTCATCCTCCTCGCTAAGGACTGTTGGAGGGTCAATTGTTTAGTAAAAGTAGTGGTGTTCCTACTTCCTCTCTGGGATGATGAACGACTCCCAGCAGCAGCAGCAACAGCAGCAGCGGCAGCAGTAGGCGTAGCAATGCAGGATCCTCCGGAGGAATCCCGGATAGGAGAGTCAGTCATGCCAGTGATATGGCCTGCAGGACTACTTCCGATCCTGACTAAGGAGGAAATTGACGAGGAGGGAGTTGACGGTGTGGTTTGCAGGCGCTTGGATACAACAGGACAACGGGATTTAGGTGTCCCTGGACTGCTTACGGTCTGAGCCAAAGTTTCTGAACTTGACAGTAACTTTTTATGAACGCGCTGCAGGTGCCGTATAAGGGAGGATGTTCCTAGGTGGTTGACGTCCCTACCCCTACTTATTTCACCTTTACATATGGTACATATGGCAAGACAGTTGTTGTCCGGATTTGGATAGAAATATTGCCAGACCAAAGAGGTGGAATGTTTGGTCTTCTGCCCAGGCATGACCGTGATGGGCTTTTTCATCCCACGGACAACAACTGTCTCCCCCGGAGCCTGATTTAAACAAACCACATCACCATCAGAATCCTCCTCGCCAACTTCCTCCTCAGCGCCAGCTACACCAGTATCCTCATCCTGTTGTACTTCAACAGTGACATCTTCAATTTGCATATCAGCAAGTGGACTGTGGGTGCTCCTTTCAGCACTTGCAGGGGGCGTGCAAATGGTGGAAAGAGCCACCTCTTCCCGTCCAGTGCTGGGAAGGTCAGGCATCGCAACCACCACCACACTTGGACTCTCTTTGGGGATTTGTGATATCTTCTTAGAAAGCACAGTTCTTCGCTGTGCTTTTGCCAGCTTAACTCTTTTGATTTTTTTAGTGGGAGGAGTGCTTCCATCGTCATGTGAAGCTGAACCACTAGTCATGAACATACTAGGGATCGACCTTAGCCGTTCCTTGCCACTCCGTGTCGTAAATGGCATATTGGCAAGTTTACGTTTCTCTTCAGCTGATTTAAATGTCTTTTTCAAGGTCATTTTCCTGAACTTTGCCATTTGGGATTGTATGTGCCCTCTACTATGACATTGGGCATCGGCCTTGGCAGACGACGTTGATGGCATGTTATCGTCTATGTCATGACTAGTGGCAGCAGCTTCAGCACTAGGAGGAAGTGGTTCTTGATCTTTCTCTATTTTATTTTTATCGGAGAAAGTTTGGTACTCCATTTATGTTATATCGATTTGATATATACGTGCGGCTAAACACAGAAAATAAATTTTTTTTTGGTTCGGACTGGAGTGTACTTTGTGGGTTACAGCACCCTTTAACGGTCAAGCCAGCCGGCCCTTTACTTATGACACAGGCGCACTCTTGGCACTACTTTGTTGATGCACGTGCGGCTACTGCGCACACAATTCACAAACACAGAAAATAATTTTTTTTTGGTTTGGACTGGAGTGTACTTTGGGGGTTACAGCACCCTTTAACGGTCAAGCCAGCCGGCCCTTTACTTATGACACAGGCGCACGCTTGGCACTACTTTGTTGATGCACGTGCGGCTACTGCGCACACAATTCACAAACACAGAAAATAATTTTTTTTTGGTTTGGACTGGAGTGTACTTTCGGGGGTTACAGCACCCTTTAACGGTCAAGCCAGCCGGCCCTTTACTTATGACACAGGCGCACGCTTGGCACTACTTTGTTGATGCACGTGCGGCTACTGCGCACACAATTCACAAACACAGAAAATAATTTTTTTTTAGGTTTGGACTGGAGTGTACTTTCGGGGGTTACAGCACCCTTAACGGTCAAGCCAGCCGGCCCTTTACTTATGACACAGGCGCACGCTTGGCACTACTTTGTTGATGCACGTGCGGCTACTGCGCACACAATTCACAAACACAGAAAATAATTTTTTTTTGGTTTGGACTGGAGTGTACTTTCGGGGGTTACAGCACCCTTAACGGTCAAGCCAGCCGGCCCTTTACTTATGACACAGGCGCACGCTTGGCACTACTTTGTTGATGCACGTGCGGCTACTGCGCACACAATTCACAAACACAGAAAATATATTATTTTTTTAGCACTTGGGGGGAGCACCCCTGATGGACAGAGCACCCCCTGGACAACACTACAGCACCCCTTTAGGACTGGGACACTGCACAGGACTTTGGAACTGACTGCACAACACAGTCCAGCCAGCCCCTATGGACTTTGAAGTAGTGGACACAGCCCCTATTAACAACAGCAGCACAGCACAACACAGCCAGCCCCTATGGACTTTGAAGTAGTGGACAACAGCAGCACTACACTACACTACACTACACAGCACTAACTCCCACCCTCCCTCTTCACTGTCCACAGCCGAGTGAGAAAATGGCGCCGACGCGGGTACCTTATATAGGATCCAAAACCCGCGAGACTCGGAAGGCGGGATGATGACGTTTTGCCTCGATGTCAGATCCGAGTCAGGCGGGAAAAGTCGAGCCTGACTCGGATCGGACTCGGATCGGGGGGGCTCGGGGGGGTTCGGATTTCAGAAATCCGAACCCGCTCACCCCTAGTTAACACACTTGCGGGCTTACCGTGGGATGCAGCTGAATAGCCTAGGGGACTTCTGCAAGCCCGCAGTTACTGTTTCTAATTGAATCTGCCCCCTATAGTTCTTTGACTTTCTGGAGTGTTTAATGCATACTTGCCTACTTTTGAAAAAGCATTTCAGGGAGATTGTGAAAGCAACACCTATGAGCGCAGCGGTACAGTGGGCGTGTACTGCTACATCTGTGAGGCGTGTCCTATAATTGACTTACATCCAAATGTAAATGAGCCCAAATGCAGTCAGTAAGATCTACCTGTAGATGAAAACATACTGATACTTTTCAGAAAATGCATGTAGCCATAGGGATCATTGTGACTTACAACCAATGCAGGGAAATTATACTAATTATCCTATTTGAATGTATATCTCTGTTTATTTTAATATAACAGCTACATAATGGGGGTAAGCAGGGCAGTTTCTAGCCAATCTGGCTCCCAGTGCGAGCATTCAAAATGCGCCCCCCCCCCCCTTATAATATTTGCTTTTCTGAGCCATGCAATCATTGACATCACTAATAATGCCATCATAATTTAACTATATTAAATACTTCCTGTAAGGTACTTTGTATTACCAAATAATAAGTTATAAAATGTGGTTTTTAATAATAACATAGAAAACCATATTTCATGACAATCTGGCATCTTCTAAATTGCAGTGTTCTATAAGCTTCCTGTGGATTGGGACTCGAGGTGGGGTCACAGAAAATGTGTTATATTAACACATAATGTACATACTGAATCTTGCCCCTTTCATTTTTCTATTTGAGGAACTGGAAGCCTCTCTCTGCTGCCTGCGTGCCGTGCTCCGGCGTCTGTCATCACCACTGCAGTCCAGCCAGGCAGTCAAACACATTGTCCCGATGGGCTGGCGTCCCCTCACGAAATGGCGCCCATAGTCTTACATTTGGGTCTTTCTGTTAGGTAAAGCTGGCTCTTCATTGGGCTAGGTCACACATATAGAAAAGGAAAGGAATTTTCCCAATTGGACAAGCCCCAGCTTAGCAGTTGTAGAGGATTAGATAGTGTTCACTGTAGGAATTTTTTAGGGCAGGGAGTGTTGAACGCAGAGAATAACACATCTGTGCATACCAAAGCAGAGCTGTAACTACACATTTTGGTGCCCTGTGTGCATAAAGAGCATTGGTGTCCCATCCGTATTAGAAGCAGGTGGAGCGCACCGAAATAAAACAGTTGTGGTTTCCCTGTGAAGGTGCGTGACCACACAATAGTACCCCCAATTTGAATTATGCCACACAGTAATGTCCCTTCTTCACATTACACTGCACCGTAGTGTCCCTTAGTCACATTACACCACCCAGTAGTGCCCATTCACCTTAAACCACAGAGCCCATTCACGTTATGCCACACAAAGCCCATTAACATTAATAATGCCACACAGTAATAAAATGTATACACAATAAGCCACACAGTAGCAGAGCCTTTCATGTAAAAATGACAAAAAAAAAAAACATTAATGGCCAGTCAATGTTCCTATCATAAATCTTCATTTATATTTGTAATTTCTTAAAAAATCAAAGTAATTAAACTCAGCACTGCCAGCCCTGTCACACAACCTGTGTGTAGTAATCAGGCTGAGGGTGGTCTCTTCCAGTACACAACCTGTGTGTGGTCTGCTCCAGTACACAACCTGTGTGTAGTGATCATGTTGAGGGCCGCCAGCACTGTCTCACAACCTGTGTGTAGTGATCATGCTGAGCGCCGCCAACCCATTCACACAACCGGTCTGTAGTGATCATGCTGAGGGATGCCAGCCCTGTCACACAACCTGTGTGTAGTATATACATGGTTTTCCCTGACACATGTAGTCTTTCCAAAGAGAATACTATGTGCTCATGGGTGACTGCAGGCAGCTCTGGTATGTTGCACAAACAGTACAGTAATAGTGTGTACTGACTCATAGGAGTAGCCTACTTCCCACCAGTGTGCCACAGTGTAAGGATTATCCCTGGAGAAGAGGCAGAATGACTCACCCCTCCCATACATGTTGTTACATACTGTAATATGGTACTAACTCCACATCACCTAACTCAGCCATCACATATCACAGCATACAGTGCGGCTCGGAAAGTTATGTCTACAGCAGTGGTCGAAGTGGAAATTTTGAAGTGTGGGTATGGAAATATCAGTGGGGCTTTAATTAAGCAGGCCGAAATCCTGAGCCACCCTGTTATTTACATACCCCCAATTGAAAATTAGGACAGTGACTTGGGCCTAATGCCTAGAATCACTTACCAGTGGCACGGGCTCTTTGCCCGCTTACCAATCACCACAAGCCAGAGAACTGACTGGTCCCACGGGCCTAGTGTCCAACAATACTGGTGGTCTAGGGAGGGTTAAATAAGTGAAGGTGGCCGAAGCCGCTTACCATGGCTCTTGGAGAGGCTCTCATCATGGCCAGCGGTGCATACGATTCTTCTGTGGCCGGCTCTTCCATCTTCTTTTCTTCAGGAGGTCTTCTTTCCTCCCTCTTCTCCTCTTCCTTCGCAGCAGCACACATCTCCTTACTTCAGCACTCTCCTCTCCTCTCCTCACCTACCTGCAGAACTCACCCATTCTCACATCTAACTGCAGCACTCACTTCTCCTCACACCTCCCTTCCCCTCACAGTAGCACTCCTCTCCTCACACCTACCTTACCTCACCTCTCCTTACACCTACCTCCCCTCAATGCAGCACTCACCTCTCCTCACACCTACCTCCCCTCAATACAGCACTCACCTCTCCTCACACCTACCTCCCCTCAATGCAGCACTCGCCTCTCCTCACACCTACCTCCCCTCAATGCAGCACTCACCTCTCCTCACACCTACCTTACCTCACTGCAGCACTCGCCTCTCCTCACACCTACCTTACCTCCCTGCAGCACTCACCTCTCCTCACACCTACCTCCCCTCACAGCGGCACTCCTCTCCTCACACCTACCTTACCTCACTGCAGCACTCACCTCTCCTTACACCTACCTTACCTCACTGCAGCACTCCTCTCCTCACACCTACCTCCCCTCACTGCAGCACTCACCTCTCCTCACACCTACCTCCCCTCACTGCAGCACTCACCTCTCCTTACACCTACCTCCCCTCACTGCAGCACTCACTTCTCCTTACACCTACCTTACCTCACTGCAGCACTCACTTCTCCTCACACCTACCTTACCCCACTGCAGCACTCACCTCTCCTCACACCTACCTCCCCTCACAAGACCACTCACCTCTCCTGACACCACTCATGTCTCACTGTAGCACTCACCTAGAGCTCCTCATCCCCCCCCTCACTGTAGCACTAACCCCCATTCACTATCTGTACACACACAGCCCCTTCACCACCTGTTCACACACAGCCCCCCCTTCACCATCTGTACAGTTACACACCCAGCCCCCCTTCACCACCTGTACACACACAGCCCCCCCTCATCACTCGTTTAGCATCACAGCAGCACGCTGAGCAGTGCTCCCTTCCCAACTGGGTCCCCGGCAGTATTTTGAATATGGTGCCGGCCACGCGGACCGACAGCCATTTAGAGGCGGCCACGCGGCTGCCCCTGATTGGCTGCCAGTCCGCGAGCTGTTATTGGCTCACGTGACCAGTGCCAGTGGACAAATTTAAAAAGAACTTGCCTCGGGGAGGACTGGGACTGTATTAGATAGTCCCAGCGCCAGCTGCCAGGTGCCCGCACGCAGAGATCACTCACCCCCTGTCACCCGGCTGGTCTGGCTGCTGTCCCTGCTGCTCCGCCTGCCGCTGCTGAGGGTGCCGGTGTGTGCCCTGATTGGAGACCACTGTCAGACTGTGTGAAGGGGTCAGGGTGGAGCGCCCCATGCAATTGCACGGGTCGCCCGCCCCTAGAAATGGCCCTGGGGGTAAGATGCAATCAGGGAGATTGCTAGACTCTTCAGGGATACAGGGAGATTGCTACTCTTTCAGGGAGTCTCCCTGACAATGAGGGAGAGTTGGCAAGTATGGCTTAATGGCCACAAACAGCACCATTTTCCATCTGTATAACATACACAGATATATCCTACAATAGTTACAATGATTTATCTTTTTTATGTTGGCAAGCAATAGGGCCATAGTTGCAGGAAAACTCTGTCCAAATACTAGCCTCAGATCTTTGTGACCTTGGACAAGCTGACTTGGTTTCCCAGGCACACAAGGAATAAAAAAACTGCCTGAAAAATTCAGTACTGCATTCATGAAAACAATATATAAATAAGTCTGTGTGTGTGTATATATATATATATATATATATATATATATAAATGTCTGTCTGTCTGTACGTGTCGAGGCATATGTTTCTCGTAAATAAGATTTCTCAGTCCAGATTCGGTCCCAAGGGATGAGTAGATCACAGGAAGTTATTTAATGGTTGACTGATAACAGCACAAAACATTTATACATATCTCTTTAGGTTCTAGGACCAGCACTACGGAGGAAACATCCGCATCATAGTTTTGACCCAGCCAAGTATCTTGTTTCTCAAGTGAAATCATATCTGCGAATAATGGTATGCATTCCCCCGCACCATGACCTTCTGAAGACTGCTGCAAAGTAAGTTTGTCAAATGACTAGGAACATGTTCAAGTTTTTATTTTTTAATCTTTCAACACTTGGATCTTCACTTGAGTGTTCATTTATTTACTTGTGGTATGGCTGTTGTAGTTTAGTACCTCTGTGAGTTTGGAATATTTAGTTTCAGCCATTTAGGCTAATGTCTCAACCAGCCACTAAGAGATCAGGCACATTTCATCAATTATGCATTCTCTCAGTTTATCCCCGATACCAGGGGCTGGCTGGCAACTTTTAGCCTGGGGGGCAAATGCATGCAGGCGGCCCTGGCAGAGGAGTAGCGTGTAGCCAGGGTGCCCGGAGCACGGGGTGCTACGGCGCCCCCCCCCTCACGTGTTCCAGGTAGGAGGCAGGTCCATATGGGATTAATAGTAAAAATAAAGATTAGGGGCAGCCCCCTGTAGTGGTGCCCATATGCAGTGCCCCCCTGTGCTCCAGGAGAGAACCTCCTTATGCATGCCTCCAGCAGTGCCCCCAGTAGTGATCCCCCCTATGAAGTGACCCTTATACAGTGCCCCCAGTAGTGGTCCCCCCTGTGCAGTGCCCCTCATACAGTGCCCCCAGTAGTGGTCCCCCCTGTGCAGTGCCCCTTGTGCCCCCAGTAGTAAGCCCCTTATATAGTGCCCCCAGTAGTGGTCCCCCCTGTGCAGTGCCCCTTGTGCCCCCAGTAGTAAGTGCCTTATATAGTTCCCCCAGTAGTGGTACCCCCTATGCAGTGCCCCCAGTAGTGGTACCCCCTATGCAGTGCCTCTTATATAGTGCCCCCAGTAGCAGTCCCCCTCATGCAGTGCCCCCAATAGTGGTAACCCTTATGCAGTGCCCCTTAAATAGTGGCCCTAGTTGTAGTCTCCCCCCCTATGCAGTACCCCCAGTATTGCCCTTTATATAGAGCCCCCAGCAGTGGTCCCCCTATGCAGTGCCCCTAGTAGTAGTCCCCTCTCCTTGTAGTGCCCCTAGTAGTAGTCCCCCCATTGTAGTGGCTCTAGTAGTAGTCCCCCCTTGTAGTTCCCCCAGTAGTAGTAGTCCCCCACTTGTAGTTACCCCAGTAGTAGTCCCCCCCTTGTAGTTCCCCCCCTTGTAGTGCCCCCAGTAGTGATCTCCTCCTTGTAGTGCCCCCAGTAGTAGTCCCCCCACCCTTGTAGTGCCCCCAGTAGTAATCTCCCCCTTGTAGTGCCCCCAGTAGTAGTCCCCCATCTTGTAGTGCCCCTAGTAGTGGTCTCCCCTCTTGTAGGGCCCCCAGTAGTGGTCTCCCTCCTTGTAGTGTCCCCCCCCCAGTAGACACGCGTAATAAAAAAATAAAATAAACACCTGAATCCCCACTCCCGCCGCCGCCATCCGCTCCTCCGTCTGTCCTCCCAGGCCAGCCCGCTCTGCATTATGGGAGAGACGTCATGACGTCTCTCCCATTACCCACTGCACGAGCCGGAAGATGGAGCGGCTCCGGCAGTGGGTACAGCAGCAGTCTGTATGAGTCTGACAGACTCTCATTTTCTGCTACTTAAAACAAACACACAGCTGCCAGCGCCGGCGGCTGTGTATTTGCCAGTCACTGTGTAGCGCTGACACGCGCGGTGCAGGCAGCTGTGTCACAGAGACACAGACTGTCCGCGGCTCGCAGCTCACATGGTGCTGCGGCCTGGGGGGCACATGGCACCCTGTCCCCCAGCCCAGCCCGCCTCTGCCCGATACTGTACATTTGATCAGAAACAGTAGTTTTTTTTATGACTGAAATAGGTCAATAACATCTATTTATAATGTATCCAACATGATTTTTGTTAAAAAAAATATATAATTTTTTTTAAACACTTAACATCAATATCAGTTTTAATATGGAACAGCGATATATTGGACCATCGCTAATCGTAACATCACAACACTGCACATTTTCATTTCCCCAGCAACTGCACCTCTCTGCAGCCACCTTGTGGAGGGTACTGCCAGGCTGTCTGATCAGCAGTTATTGGCTGCAAGGCAGACACTGGGGAAGGGTATAAGGATACAGAGGAGCTGGATGGTCCTTCTACAATAAACAACTGCTGGAAGATTATCTTCCAGCAGTCGCCCAGTGGGCGTTTCTGACTGGTCATATCGCTTGCGACCTTGTCAGGGAATGCAGAGCCTAACATGGTCATGAACGATGCAACTACGCCAGACAAGTGGTTAATTATGTACAGTATATTGTGGAGATGACTATACTATAGACGCTGCCCATTAAACTGCTCATGTGGACCCTTCCCTCTTGTTCTTGCTACATTGGCACTGCTACTTTTACTTTATATAACACATGTAACTATTTACAGAGTCCCACAAGATTTTAGGAGAGGAAATGGTACAGTCTAGATCAGGCCTGGCCAACCTGTGGCTCTCCAGCTGTTGTGAAACTACACATCCCAGCATGCCCTGCCACAGTTTTAGCATTCCCTAATAGCAAAACTGAAGCAGTGCATGCTGGGACTTGTAGTTTTCCAACAGCTGGAGAGCCACAGGTTGGCCATTCCTGGTCTAGATCATCCAGCTCATTGGCAGTTGCTACCTCTACGTGTAGACATTGGAATATCTATTTGTAAAACCTGCAGCTTCGCTGGGAACTTGGGAAGAATGTTTTACTCAGGCACACACACCTGAAATGGCAATGAGAGCCACATGATATATTTCCATATGTTTTAATGTACGTATTTTTATTTCAGAAAATATCCTGGATTTTTAAGTGGTTGCCAGCTAATTTGGATTGACAGCTGGTCACAAAATGCTATTAACAGGGAAGCCAAACACTACATAATGCAACATAGGATTATGGAGGTCCACACAGAGGAAACGCGGTATGACGACTGCTTGTGTGTTATTCTAAATAAATCAGTATTCATGGAAAATTCACTGCATTATTCATATACTTTTGTATAGCACAGTATTTGTTTCAGTAGCAATACATTTTTAATGATCGGAAATGAAGCTCAGTAAAAACAAACATGTTTACCTCTGACTTTTCATTGTGTTTTCCAGAGATAAAGTTGCATTGGCTATTACTTTGATTCATAATTATATGCTCCAAGAAAATAACCAGGTTCCATGGGCTGGCGACTGCAACCCTAACATGATTTGTAACACTGGACAGGACACCTGTGGAATGGGGGATGTATGTCCTACTCATCTTCCCTACTGCAAAGACATTATTCAGGTATACAGCACAAGCATGTGCTTCTACTCTGCTACTTCCCCCGGGACCCTCACCTAAATGAGCAGCCAATAAAAAAACAGATGGATTGTATGAACTACTTATCAGTATGGATATAGTAAATGTTTAAAGCCTTTGAGTGCGGAGCTACAGCCAATTCAGTCAACTGCATTTTTTACCCCATACCTCTATGTACTGTATGTTACTTGCATTGGGTCCAAGTGTACGGTCGACTGTCTTATCATTATCATGTGAAAATTTGAATTATAAACAAAAAATTGTGCGAGCTTCGACTTATGTAAGTTACAGCACAAGCCAATCAAAATTCTGAATTAAATATAGCTAATAAGACTAATAATGAGTCAAACCAGATAAAAGTTAAAGCAATATTTCAAAGAGAGTTACAGTAGGAAACAGATTTGTCTGAACTGTATTTATTCGTACTTGAAATGAACACATAGGGGCCTGATTGAGAGTGGTACGCAGTTCTATGTTCGGTTGGATCTTGTGTTTTTCGCACACTGCGCATACTTCGGATCCTGCATATGCAACTTACAGCGATTCTGAGTCGTACAGCTCTTAGGTGTATCTTTACTAGTGACATGGTGGGTCTTACTGGGGTGCAAGGGTGCATTTGCACAGGTTAGGTATGAAATCTCGGCTGTCGGGATGCCGCTGGTTAGAATACCGACAACGGCATCCCGACAGCCAGACTCCCGACACCCATAGCAAGTGACGGTGAGTACTTTTCTAAGCCCTGCCCTAATCACCCTCCCCGGTGCCTAACCCTAACCCCCACCCCCTAGTGCCTAAGTCTAACCTCCCCTTACCGCACCCTAATCCTAACACTCCCTACTCAGTCCCTAACCCTCCCCCCTAATAACTAACCCTAACCCCGCTACCTAACCCTAACCTCACCCTAACATCCTGATACTTATCTACGGGATGCCGGCGGTCGGGATACTAACCTGTTGGGACTTCGGCACCGGTATTCAGACCGTCTGCATCCAGCACGCTGGGATGCTGACTACATCCCCATTTGCACATAGGATAAGTGTGTCATTGACCTGTTCAACTTCAGGCAAATCTCCTGCACCAGCTTATAGGGTTGGTGGAAATGTGTGCTGATGAAGATGTTGGTGGAAATGTGTGCTGATGAAGATGACTGCTGATTTCACCAGCGGCTGGATAGGGGCGGTGAGATTGCATAGATGCAGCCAACTCTGAATATGGGCAGAGATCTGCATTTATCTCTAAACGTGGAAAGCGTCTGCAATTGTGTCTGATATAAATGCAACTCTGATTTATACCCATAATATATATTTATATGACGTATTATGCGGTAGAATGGTGTGTTGAATTAAGCTATCAAAGCGGTAAAAATCCTAGTTTTACGTAAAATATGTAATAATATATATTTGTAGACTAGATCCAATTATGTTATACAATAGGATTAGGGGAGGATCTCATCAAGAGGCCGGCAAAGGTTGTATTTATCTAATCAGATCTTACACAAGTCCGAAATCAATTAGAAGTGATGCCTTCTTTAGCTGCCATACTGTTGAATACATATTTACAAATATTTAAACTTTTTTAACCCAGGAAAGAATTAAGCTTCTGATGTCAAAGGAAACGACAACAGCAACTGATAAAGTTTTTGTTGGCCCCAGCACATTACAAATATTTTTGCATAACTTTAAGGATACATTCATAAAGAGAATGGAAGAACATCACTTTAATAATAATCAGTTAACGTAAGTATTTGGTTTCAGTTTGTAACATAAACTTGTATGAACCAACAACCTATAAATGCAAATCTTCTTTTAACCGATGTAGTGTACCCAAAACGGCTGCCTCACCTGGTACCTTTCGTGGGTGGCTTATGTAACTTGTGGAATTTATTGCCCAAAATGGCTGCCTCACCTGGTACCTTTCGTGGGTGGCTTATGTAACTTGTGGAATTTATTACCCAAAACGGCTGCCTCACCTGGTACCTTTCGTGGGTGGCTTATGTAACTTGTGGAATTTATTACCCAAAATGGCTGCCTCACCTGGTACCTTTCGTGGGTGGCTTATGTAACTTGTGGAATTTATTACCCAAAATGGCTGCAGAAACCCTGGATTAAGCTCATTGTCCTCATTATGTTCACTATGGGCCTGATTCAGCAAGGAACGCAGTTGCTAATACGCACGCACTTGGTGATTGTTGTGTACTGCACATGCGTATCCATCATAGTGTGTGTGCGTGAACTAGTCATTGCGATCGGGACTGCAATTGCAATGGCTACACAGACCCATCGCAGAGTGATTGACAGGAAGTGCCATTTGTGGGGGGTGGTCAGGGCTTGTGCAAGTGTGTGTGAGGCTGCGATGGTACTCGATTGTACCGATGTTTTCGCAGTCCTGCTAAACATTACGAATGTGTGTAAGGTAAAGTGCGGCGTCCTTATGTTGTGCTGACAATGCATGGATTAGCATACTATCGCAGTGAGACTGCATGCGGAATCGCTATTGCATTCACATCTGCATTCCTTGCTGAATCAGGCCCTATGTTCATTGCTTTTCAGTTTGTTTGCTTCTTGCTGTAATACTACACCGCTGTGCTATGCCTTTGATGCTTGTGACTGTGAGTCCTGCTAGAGAAAAGTGCTGTATAAATAAAATTATTATTATTCAGTTTCTTATCAACACTCAATAGGGCAGTGGTTCCCAAACTGTGTGCCACGGCACCCTGAGGTGCCTCGTGACACTTGCAGGGGTGCCTCAGGATGGTGGTTCTGCACCAAATCAAACTCTTTGTGGTCAATGTAATGTAAATATGTGTACAAACAGAAGCACAAACCTGTCCACTACCACATAACTGACCCTAAGGATCAGCACAATATACTTCAAGTTACTACTTCACTACATTTTTTTCTGAATTTCTCAATAACAAATTTTGGCTTAGGGGTGCCGTGAAAATAATTCTGATACTCAAGGGTGCCATAATTCAAAAAAGTTTGGGAACCACTGCAATAAGGAATTATTCTGAATGTTATATTGCTGTGTAATACAAAGGTACATTTCTGTCTTGTAGTCATTGTTGTAATTCTGGAAATGGATGGACTCTAGCAATGCCCAGGGCCTGGGCCCATAATCAAGCTTACAATTATGTACATCATGTATAGTGCTATTGTGTGTATTTGCACAATGTAACTTTGCAACTCATGACACTCTCTCAAATCCAATGTATACTGTTATTACTGGTACTAGGGGTATATTAATGTATGCAATGGTTTGGAAAATTCTGACTGGCAATAGTTTAAATTAATATATATTTTAGTAGACTTAATCTTCATAAACTAGAGACCTATTTCCTGATTCTGAGTCACAGGCAGGTCAGAATGTGGCTGCACACGTCCTGATGTGATCACACCACCCCAATTTTTCTGTATGCATGTGCAACTATAATCACATGATCGTCACTTTCATCTACCCTATGCTCTGTGCAAGAGATACAGTACGACTGAAATAGGCATAAGCTCAGCATACGCACAATTCGAGAATATGGTGTATTTCTGGCTGCACCGTTTTCTTCCATGCACACATCCAGTTGTTGCCATAGTGACAGGGGCGTATCTATAATGGGTGCAGGGTGTGCGGGGAACACGGGCCCCTGGGTCCAGGGGGGCCCCGCACCGCACACCCTGCACCCACGATATTACTTACCTCTCCAGAGTCCCACATCGGCGCGGGGTTCCGGTGCTGTAAAACAACTGGAAAATGGCCGTGGCGGCCATTTTCCCGTCGCATGCGCAGTGCAGGGAAAATGGCCGCAGCAGCCATTTTCCCGGCGACCTGTGCATACACTATAGACTCTAGGCACACTCTAGTGCCCAGAGTGTATAACTCCGGCGCTGGCTGCGCACAGCTCAGTGCACTGCCAGCCGCCGGGCGGAGAGGAGGAGGCCCGTGTCGGAGACTGCACACGGGCCCCCTCCTCTGTAGAAACGCCCCTGCCTGGTGACACCTAGAAAAGGCCATTTCATGGATGGAGAGAAAGTCCGAGATGCATTTGTAGAATCACCAGCTTGCCAAACCTACTGTAGCTAGATGCGGCTGCATTTGAACCTATGTGTGACTCAGTCAGACCATTTGTTTTTTTTTTATCTCCTTTGCAATCAGTGTACTTAAGTTTTGTTTTGTTTAAACAGACATGTACTTGAGACACTTTGTAACACCAGGAGGGATGCAACAAAAACTCAAGAAAGCATTGATATTCTTGGAGAAAAACACAAGGAAGCTCAAATTATAGTTTCAGATATTTTAAATAAGCTTATCACAAAGACTTCAATCTTGGAGTGGCTGAAAGCTGTGTTGGGTGAGCAACTGTATGAATTGTATCCTTAATAAATGTGTTTTCTTAAATGTCCTTGGTACAGAGGAAACCATATGCTAGACAAGTATTGTGCTTGCCACCTATTTTCTGCTCAGTGACACTCTCCTACTGTTCACCCCTTCTGTTAATATGTACAGGCAGGGCCCTGCTTCCTCTTGCTCCTCCCCAGCACTATCAGGGATCCTTGTCTTTTGTCTCCTAGTCCCTTTCAGTGACTGTGTGCTCGTCCTTCTTGGGTACAGGCTTACTGAGTGCTGAATTCACTGAAAATTGCTGAAACCAGTCACTCCAATCCTCTTGCTTGTCAAGATGCGTATAGTGAATTACCCAACTCTCCCCTCCAGTCTGCATTCTACTTAATTTGTCAGCTTATTGCAGAAACTTTGTGGCAACTTAAAAATTATATTATACCCATACACTACCACTAGTACATACCCCCCAATGCATTATTGTTAGCAGGATAATCTGTGACAACACTCTGGCCACATAACCTATTGGCAGTATATAGATTTAACACAATGCTGGAGATCTGAGCACTGAGCCTATGACCTGTCAGTGGAATGTGAAGTGCGAGCAGACATGCAGGTTACAGTAGTCCTCCAGACAGATTTCTATACCAGGATGCAATATATTTCCCAAAGTACATGTGGTGTTGAATATGTAATGCAGTTGTTGGTGCATGTGGTGGTTAGTCCACACATGGTATAGCTTAACCAGTTCTTAAATTTTTTGAATCAGGTAGAACAACAAGTAGCAGAGGACACAGGATGTCACAGGTGTAGCAGCGGTATGAAGATATATATATATATATATATATATATATACAGTCAGGTGCATAAATATTGGGACATTGACAGAATTTTCATATTTTGGCCTCTATTCACCACCACAATGGCTTTGAAATGAAACAAACAAGATGTGCTTTAACTGCAGACTTTCAGATTTAATTTGAGGGTAATTACATCCAAATCAGGTGAACTGTGTAGGAATTACAACGGTTTCTATATGTGCCTCTCACTTTTTAAGGGGCCAAAAGTAATGGGACAAACTAAACAATCCTAAATCTAACTTTCACTTTTTAATACTTTGTTGCAAATCCTTTGCACGCAATTACAGCCTGAAGTCTGGAACGCATAGACAGCACCAGACGCTGGGTTTCATCCCTGGTGATGCTCTGCCAGGCCTCTACTGCAAATGTCTTCAGTTCCTGCTTGTTCTTGGGGCATTTTCCCTTCAGTTTTGTCTTCATCAAGTGAAATGCATGCTCAATCGGATTCAGATCAGGGCATTGACTTGGCCATTGCATAACATTCCACTTTTTAGCCTTAAAAAACTCTTTGGTTGCTTTTGCAGTATGCTTCGGGTCATTGTCCATCTGCACTGTGAAGCGCCGTCTGAGTTCTGAAGCATTTGACTGAATATGAGCATATAATATTGCCCGAAACACTTCAGAATTCATTCTGCTGCTTTTGTCAGCAGTCACATCATCAATAAATACAAGGGAACCAGTTCCATTGGCAGCCATACATGCCCACACCATGACACTACCACCACCATGCTTCACTGCTGAGGTGGTATGTTTTGGACCATGAGCAGTTCCTTTCCTTCTCCATACTCTTCTCTTCCCATCACTCTGGTACAAGTTGATCTTCGTCTCATCTGTCCATAGGATGTTGTTCCAGAACTGTAATAGCTTTTTTAGATGTTGTTTGGCAAACTCTAATCTGGTCTTCCTGTTTTTGTGGCTCACCAATGGTTTACATCTTGTGGTGAACCCTCTATATTCACTCTTGTGAAGTCTTCTCTTGATTGTTGACTTTGACACATATACACCTACCTCCTGGAGAGTGTTCTTGATTTGGCCAACTGTTGTGAAGGGGTTTTTCTTCACCAGGGAAATAATTCTTCTGTCATCCACCACAGTTGTTTTCCATGGTCTTCCGGGTCTTTTGGTGTTGCTGAGCTCTCCGGTGCGTTCTTTCTTTTTAAGAATGTTCCAAACAGTTGATTTGGCCACACCTAATGTTTTTGCTATCTCTCTGATGGGTTTGTTTTGTTTTTTCAGCCTAATGATGGCTTGCTTCACTGATAGTGACAGCTCTTTGGATCTCATATTGAGAGTCAACAGCAACTGATTCCAAATGCAAATGTCACACCTAGAATCAACTCCAGACCTTTTACCTGCTTAATTGATAATGAAATAACGAGGGAATAGCTCACACCTGTCCATGAAATAGCTTTTGAGTTGATAGTCCCATTACTTTTGGCCCCTTAAAAAGTGGGAGGCACATATAGAAACCGTTGTAATTCCTATACCGTTCACCTGATTTGGATATAATTACCCTCAAATTAAATCTGAAAGTCTGCAGTTAAATCACATCTTGTTTGTTTCATTTCAAAGCCATTGTGGTGGTGAATAGAGGCCAAAATATGAAAATTCTGTCAATGTCCCAATATTTATGCACCTGACTGTGTGTATATATATATATATATATATATGAGCAGCCTGGAGCTTACTGTGTTACTGGGCATTGTAGCATTGTAGA
Organism: Taudactylus pleione; assembly: GCA_031769625.1. NCBI lineage: Eukaryota > Metazoa > Chordata > Amphibia > Anura > Myobatrachidae > Taudactylus > Taudactylus pleione. The sequence goes on from JAUIMM010000014.1 coordinate 12,490,237, forward strand.
GCGCCAGGTGTAATAGCTGTAAATACACTGGCAGATGGTATCACTATTGCCCACCACTATAGCAATGGTGATGCAGTGTACTTGCAGTATCTAGTAAGGGCTCTGCGGCTATGAGTTTCCTGGGTCCGTTCGTACTCATAGAACGCCCGGAAGGAAAGACGAGCAGAGACACCGCAAATGTGCAGTAGCGCATGTCAGAGGGCGGGCCAGTCTGGCTAAGCTCCGGTAGGTCCTAGTGACTGCTAAATCAGCTTGCCTTGCAGGGCACTGTATAGGAGACAATGTAAGAGCGTACTCCTTGCAAAACTTATGCTGACAGAAAAAGGCAGTGGGAAGAGATTAGGTGATAAGACAGTTGTTTACTATCGTTTATAGATGGTAAATAAAGCTAAAAGCAACCAATCGGCACTCAACTTTTCTCTTTCTAGTTTAACTCATATAATGAAAGTCAATTTCTAATTGGTTGCTATATCCATATCGGCGAACCATTTGACAGTCGAAATCTCGGTTCCTCCGTCACAACTGGAACTGTATTGTCTTGATCTGCTCAGCAGTTGTGAGGTGTGCCGTATAAATCTGCCATTAGTGCACACTGCAATGAAAGTGTGTTTGGAGGGAATCGGAAACTGGGTTAAGGCACAGCCTAGTGCTTTTAACCTCTTGGCATGTGTAGGGGGTGTATGCTATAAATTCAGTGCACATTTACACTGTTGAGCTCAGCTCAACTCAGCTAGATACATTTAATTTAGATACTGTAGCACTGAGTATAGTTCTCTCATTATAGAGCTACATTACACAATATTATCTGTCTAGTATGTTGTGAATTCTATTTTTTTGGGTGAAATTAATCATCTCCATAATAAAATCAACTGATCAGTTCATGTTTAGAAAGCTTATTGTCATGCTGACTATTGTCAGTAGTGAGAGTTGCAACCGCAGACAGGAGATATTTTTGCTCTGTGTGAGCAGCACTCTATCATGTTCTGTGAGTTTGTGCTCTACCTCTTCTCCTAGAGGCTTCCACCTCACAATAACAGCACTCACACTTGATCAGGGCAGCTATAGCAGGTCAGAAATGTTACAAACTGACCTGTTGGAAAGGTGGCATCCAATGAAAGTCACTGAGCTCTTCAGTTTGATCTACTGTTTATGTTTGACCATGAAGATTGCATGGCTGCATGTTTGTTTTTATGCATCTGTTAGCAATGGATGTGGCTGAAATGGCTAAGAAGAAGGGGTGCACACATACTTATGGCCATGTAGTGTTTTGTGAGGCTCAATGTAGTACTCCTTACATGACTAATCAGACTACACCAGCCTACAGACTCAACTCTCAAACACACTCGATTCTCGTCAGTTCTGCTACTTTCTCTCTAGAATGTAAACTAATAAGCGGGTTGCTCCTACAGTGTGTTCACATCTGCTTTTAATGTGTCTACCTTCTATGTCCCTGTTTTATGTATGTTATTACCCCCCACTCTATGGAACTGTAGAGCACTGTAGACCCTTACAAATGAACAGTGATGATAATAATAGTAATGTGAGGTCTACTGCAAACTAGATTACCAGATTCTAATCCAGCATACTGGGCAGCAAAAATGTGTGCGCACCCACAGTAAAAGTTGTTACCTGTATATGGTAGAGAGTCTTTCACGTGTGAAATCATGGAATAGTTCTTTTCTGCATTTGCCAAACAAAATGCTATTGCCCTACTTCCCTATGGCTATTGCCATACTTCCCTAGTCTCCCTGAATGTCTGGGAGACTCCCGAATCTTGTGTGACTTTCCCAGGTTTCCTGCAGACCGCTCATTGCTATCCTGTTCCGCCCAATTCCCAAGTGAAGTAAGTAGCCCAGGTGGCTTGATTATGCAATTTGTGTTGAATTTAATCATTGATGACAAGCATGGCTATTATATTCACTACACCTGCTTCTTTCATTTCCTCAGGTATTGGAGATGAGACTCTACAAATTTTCCTGTCGCAAAAGGAAAATGAATTAGAAAATTCTGAAGAAGATTATAACTTATTGAAAGATGGTATGGTCTAGTTTTATCTGTCTAGTTATTTATAGATTATTACATTAGTCTGAGTAATTGTAGCAATTTGAAATTAAATATTCAATTATGTGCATTTCTATTTCTAATGAATGAGATGTCAATTAGGGGTTGGATATGAAATCCCAGCTGGATGCCGCTGGTCAGAATACCGACAGTGGCATCCCGACAGTCAGAATCCTGACACCCATAGGAATGCATGGTAAGTATTTTCCTAACCCCTACCCTAACCCTCCCTCCCCGGTGCCTAACCTCCCCCCTTGTGCCTAAGCCTAACCTCCCCCTCCCCGCACCCTAAACCTAACACCACCTCCCCGATGCCTAAACCTAACCTCCCCCCCATGCCTAAACCTAACCTCCCCCTCCCCGCACCCTAATCCTAACACTCCCCCCTAATGCCTAACCCTAACCCCGCTACCTAACCCTAACCTCCCCCTAATACCCCGATACTTACCTTCAGGATGCCGATGGTCGGGATACTGGTGCCGGGATCCCGACCTGTTGGGATTTCAGCGCCGGGATTTAGACCATCGGCATCCCGCACAATGCCGGTGTTTAGACCAGCCGGAATGCTGACTACATCCTGTCAATTAGTATGTCAATAGTTTTTGTTCTTTTTTTATACTTGTCAGCCGTATTTTGGTAAAATTGTATAATAAATTTATAGGTGATTTAAGCAATAAAATATTTTGTACTCCAGAATAATATGAAATGTATGGCCTGTTAGCAGCTTACCACAAGTGCCTAGAACTAAACCTAGATTTGTTTAAATCATAGGCTTAGTATGTTTGGTAATGGATTTTTTTTATGTATAGTATTATTAAAGCTTATTAATAACTATCTGTGGCATTAAAACAAAATTCCAAATGTGATCATTTATTAAAAATATATAAAAATAAACAGCCAAGGCAGCATATTAAGTTGGAATCAACTTACCAATTTTCAGTACTGAATAGCTCTGAGCTAAATCTGAGTAAACTGTAAGTTATAACTTTCCTGAAGAGCTGAAGATATAGAACGTGGCACAGAATGTCATCATGAATACATTATATTCTACTGATCCATTAGCTATAGAGCTTGTCTGCCAAGTGCTAAATACAAGTTATCCCTTTGGTGGCATCATTTCATTTTTGGAATGTCTTTTTCCTCAGAATCTGTGATATTCTCTTTAACTTTCGATTCGGTCATCTTAGATTGTAACATTTCATATAATAGGGATATCTAGAAACTGTTTTAAAAGCCATTATGTAGAAGCCATTTTTAAACAAATTATTACAATCTTCACTTTATTCAAGGTCTTTTATATAATCACACTTTAAAAAGAAACTGCAGCAGGGGGCACATAATCAAATCCAGGATCTCATACTTTTAGCCACTTAACTGGTAATTTTTTTCACTATAAGATTCACATCATTTGTCCATTCTTTAAAAAAATATATAATTAAATTTAATACATATTTAAAAAGGTTTTAAAAAATTTGAATTCTAAAAATATGGCTAGGGGGTATCTAGCATCCCCCTCTCCCTCTCCGGTATCCATAATCCCCTCTTATAACCAGAGCCTTACCTAGACATTTTGGTGCCCTGTGCCAGAAAAAGCTTCGGTGCCCCCCCCCCCCCATGGTAAACAGGGAAAGTGTGTGCAGCAGGCGCGCGGGCCAACAAAATGGCATGGTCTCCTAGGGAAAGGGTGTGGCTGCATTATAGTACCCCCAATTCACATTACGCCACACAGTAGTGCCCCTTATTTACTTTACACTCCATACCTGTAGTAGTGTCCCCTATACACATTACACTAAATTGTAGTGCCTAACCCTGTAGTGGTGCCCCTTACACATTATGCCACCCAGTAGTAATGCCCCTTACACATTATGCCCACACAGTACAAATTTCCCCCTTTACACATTATGCCACACAGTTCAAATTCCTCCCCCACTACACATTATGCCACACAGTACAACTCCCCCCCCCTCTCCCATGCAAATTACGCCACACATTACAAGTTCCCCCCATTACACATTACATCACACCATACAAATGTATCCTCCACTACACATTATGCCACACAGTACAACTCCCCACTCCTCTCCCTTACACATTATGCCACACAATACAATTCCACCCCTCTCCCTTACACATTATGCAACACAATACAACTCCCCCCCTCTCCCTTACACATTATGCCACACAGTACAACTCCCCGCCTCTCCCTTACACATTATGCCACACAGTACAACTCCCCCCCTCTCCCTTACACATTATGCCACACAGTACAACTCCCCCCTCTCCCTTACACATTATGCCACACAGTACAACTCCCCCCTCTCCCTTACACATTATGCCACACAGTACAACCCGCCCCCCCTCTCCCTTACACATTATGCCATACAGTACAACCCGCCCCCCAACTCCCTTACACATTATGCCATACATTGGAACAACCCCCCCCCCACATTATGCCACACAGAGCTTTTACACATTATGCCAAGGGAAGCCGCAGTCCCCGCCTGTACCGCCTTCTCTGCACTGACTGGGCTGCAGCCCAGCCCCAACGCCAAAGGAATGGCTCCTTGGCGCAGGGCACTGTGGGACTGGACTGAGAGAGATGTAATGACGTCTCTCCCAATCAGTGAAGACACTTCCACAGACGGGGAGGGGGCGGAGCTCAGGGGTCAGGCAGCAGCAGCGCTGCCCGCCGTAATGTGTAGTAGTAGCGATGCGCCTGGCAGTGAAGAAGCCAGACACACAGTAACTATTATACATTGCAGCGGGTGGCTGCTGTTGAGGAAAGGCACATTAGATGGGGTGATCGCGGGTGGAGGCGGCCGGTTCTGCCCACAAGGCATGTGCACTCTGTGCGGGCGCATCACCCTAGTTACGACCCTGCTTATAACACTACCTCCTACCCCCAGTGGCAATATTGTAGATCCACCACTGGCAAAGATACCCACCACTGGCAAAGAGCCCCAGGAGCATTACCACCACCCCCCAGGTGGCATAAGTACCCATAGTGTCCCCCAGAACCCCCAGGGGAACTACCCCCCCCCCAGATGGCACTTGCCTCCCCCACATGCAGAACGGAGCAGAATGTGTGTCAGGGTGGACTGATGAGTAGTCCCTTCTGCTGAAGCTAATCTCTGCTCTCTTGGGAATCAGCATATTAGTGCCCAGGGGAGGGGTAACTTCTCCTTGCACCTTTAGAATGTCATACGCACAACTTTCATGGGTGCAAATTCGGCGGTGACCGCTACATTATTGCCGTGGGGAAACCATTCTGCACATGCTAAGGTGTTAAGTGACTATTAATAAACTGAAAGGTGATGCAGAGTGTTTAAGAAATACTTTTTCTACTTCTGCTTGCATTCCTTCTTGTATACTAGAGAGTTGTGATGAATATGATGAGGCATTTAAAAGCATGAAAGAAGCCAGCAAGAAGTCATACCTACATGATATCCTGCAGAAGACAGAGAAAGCAGCTGATGAACTAGATGAACTCAAGAAACATTTAAGAACCATAAAAAATGAGGTACTGTACACGCTCACTTACAACTGGCTCAGTATCAGACACAAATTACCTGCTTTACTCATTTTCATCAACTATCCAAGTTTGCACAAAATATATGTTTCTTAACTAAAGCAAGTAGAGAGCATTCTACATATATACACATTACTAAAATGTAATACTTTGAATATGGCAGACAACAGCTACTATCCTATTTAACTAAATCCTTATCTTACGACTTACAAAAATAGTAATACCATGGGTGTGTAATGCATTATCCAAATGTTGTTAAAAAAGGTAAACTTTTTAAAAATGTTAAACCCTGAAAGTTTAGTGGTTTCTAATGCTGTATAGATATAATGGCCTATTCAGCAATCATTTATTTCTAAAATCAGTGGTCGAAGTGGGAATTTTGCAGTGGGGGTATGGAAAACTAAGGACCTCATTCAGAGTCGATCGCTTGCTGCAAGCGATCACTCTGAATGAGGGCGGCCACTTACTTTTTTAAGTGCAGCCTTCTGGTCGATCGCTAGCCCACAGCTCTAGCGACCGACAAGGGTGATGGTCGCGATGGTCGTCACCATCACGACCATCGGGGCTTACGACCAGACCCTAAGGTTGGGTTTGGGCTCTCGTAAGCCCCAGGGAACTTCCTGCTCTGTTTGAGCAGGAAGTTCCCCACTTACATCATCAATGATGTCAGTGGGGCCGCCCCCAAATGGCAAGCATTCCGACTGGAACGCCTCCGTTTGGCCGGGCACGCCCCTGGCCCGCCCAGCAAACGGGGCGAGTTATCACTCAACATCGACAGCTTGCCCCGTCTGCTACGAGACTCCTAGCAACGGAGTGCCTGTCGCTAGCCGGGTCTCGCGCATGCGCACGACGGAGCCGGCTCCGTCGCGCGCATGCTCTGTGGGGACCATCGACCCGGTTGCGAGTGAATTGGCACTTGCGACCGGGTCTGAATGAGACCCAAAGTCTCCACTAATGCCCGTCCGTAAAGGGGGAGTGGCCACTCACAAGGGGGTGTGTTCTTCATACATGCCCCCTTTTCATCAGTGTAGTGTACCACACCGTAGTACCCCTTATATACATTATGCCACACAATAGTAGTGCCCTTTATAACACATTATGCCATGCAGTAGTAGCGCCCTTCAGGGGCGAATTGGGATGGAAAATCATGTGGCGAGCGTAGAGAGCCACCGAGCCTGAAGTGTCTCGAGCACAGCGAGCCCGCATGGGGACAACTTTCTTGTTTAAGTGGGGACAACTTACTTGTTTAGCTGGCCTTCATGGGCATAAACTGCACTTCCGCCCTCACTCACGTCACTTCCAGGTCCCCAGCAAGAAGGGGAAATAAGCTCTACCACTAAAAACCCCTTCCCTGGTGTGCATATATGTGTAAGAATGTGCAATATAGAAATCTCAGACCAGAGACTGACTATAGCTGTGATAAATAACAGGGACAGCTCTGGTCACTGCTAGGCCTTTCTTCCTGGGCTGAACCTCATTATTCCCCTGCCTAGTGAGTGCTGGCTCTGGGAAGTGGGCTGGATTGGGAGGTCTCATCACATCTACAGACCGCCTTCTATAGTATCACTACTGATGGAGGGTGAGAGCCTGGTTACCTGCCTGTGTGTGTCCCTTGGTCGAGCTGGGGAGTGTGTAATCTGCATCTATGGGCATTGGGCAGGACCTCCCTTCCCTGGGCCGGGCTAGAAGCTGTGTGTCCTCCTCTGCTTATTCCCCTGTTACTAACTGCCACTACCACCTATCTTCCCAGTTTCCCAGCAAGGAGACCCGGCATGTTAGGAGAGCCAAACCAGGTACTTGCAGAGCGCGCCGGCCGCCGGGATCATTGTGGGTTAGCTGCAGAGCTGCTCCAGGATAACGGCATGTGGAAGTGCCTGCTAGCTGTAGCCTGTAACAACTTCTTGTTTTGCAATCCACTATGTGGATCGCAAATCCCGGAGGTACACCAACCGGCCAGGGACAGTCAGAAGTATAAATCATCAGCCCGGGTTGGTAGGAAGAGTGGCCCAGCCCGGCAAGCGGGATAAGTCAGCCTGGCAGAGGGGGCAATGGGACCGGCCCAGCGGGAAATTTCCCGGTGGCCCAATCCGCCCCTGGCGCCCTTTATAACACATTATTCCACACAGTAATGCCTCTTATACAAATTATGCCAGACACAGTAATGCCCTTTACAAGAGATGCCACACAGTAATGCCCTCTACAAAATTTGTAGTACAAATTATGCCACCCAGTATTAATGCCCCTTACACATTATGCCACATAGTAATACCCATTATAACATTATGCCCCACAGTAAAGTCCCCCCTGCAACCTCTCACCTCCCCATTGTGTCCCTTCAGCAGCCTCAGTCTCATGATAAGAGATGAGATGATGAGAGGAGCACATCTTTTAGTGCCCTGCCTGGCAGACATTCATGCAGAGACAGCGACACCACGCTGCCATTTAAAATCTGATGATGTCTGCGAACCAATCAGGAGCCACCACATCACTAACAACCCCCCACTACTCCCAGCATCACTACTAATCTCCCCACTACTCCCAGCATCACTAACAACCCCCACTACTCCAAGCATCACTAGCAAACCCCCCTCCACTGCTCCCTGCACCACTAACAACCCCCCCTCCACTACTCCCAGTATCACTAACAGCCACCACCCCCACTACTTCCTGCATCACTTACAAAATCCCCCCCCACACCCTGCGTCACTAACAACCCTCCCTCCCCACCCAATATTCCTAGCTTGAAACAACCAGCCTCTGACGCTCTGTTTATTTGAGCAGGAGGCAGGATCCGAGGAGGGCAGTGAAACAAACAAGGGATGCAAATGCACCAAGTCTCCAGGTTCCTTTTCTCGCCAGGTCTGTTGGAGCATGATCTGGCATCATGAAGTTCCCTACACGTTCCTAGCAGTGCTTGCCCTGCCCCGTGGAACAACTGTAGGAGCGGAGGTGCTGTCACACCACCAAGCAATTCCATGCTACTTGGCAGTGTGACAGCACCTCCACTTCTAGTGCAGTCTGGTTGTTGCAAGTAATGACCGCTTTATGGCGGCCATAAAGTAAACGGCCGCTATGCTGCACAGCCATAACTAGACTTTTTGGTGCCCTGTGCCAGAAAGAGCATTGGCGCCCCCCTCATTTTTCAAAAGGACATAGTGCACCCAAAAAGGGCCATGGCTTCATGGGGAAGGGCCAGGGAAGAGATAGGAGAGGCCAGGAGATGCTGGGGATGAAATAAGAGGAAGCTACAAGCAAGAATGATAATAGACAGAAATTTGACAGGCCCAAACAGAGCCCCCTGACCTGTGGTGCCCTGTGCGATGGCACCGGCCGCACTACCCTAGCTACGGCCCTGGTATTGTGTACCGGCAGCCAAATTCCTATTAGTACGCCGTACCTGAGCCACTGCACTGCTTGTGGGAAAAAAAAGTCTAGTGCTTGAAATGCTAGTATGCCATATCGTGGCATACCGGCATACTTCGAGCAATTACTAAAATAATGTAAAAACTGATGTTTTCACACCCTTTTCACATTATTTTAGCATTATGTGACAAAGGGTTTTTTGAGAAGCTTTTGTAAAAAAAACTGCTCAAAGCCCTTAAATTTGCACTCTTTTAGCAAGCAGATCACATTTCCTATACTTGCAATGAGAAATGCGATCTGTTTCAGATTTACTAAAAGATATTATAAAAATACTGGGAGGGAGCTCTGTGATAATACCACTATCTGGAGATGCCGTTAAGCAGGGTTCACCAACCCGTTTGACCTACTCCATCTCAGCCTTCCTTGTCTGCTGACATGGAGAGCAGAGCCCGGAGTAGGCTTCTGTGATCAGCCTGTGTGTCTGATAAACCACAAGCTGATCACAGTAAAAAAAAAAAAAAAAAAGTAGTCATCTTGTAAACTTAGATGCAGTGAAGTTCCAGCCGACATCTCAGTTTACTACACAAATCAAATGTCCGGGTCACAGAGCAGGCACCTAGAGATCAGCTGACCTGGTCACTGAGGAGCTCACCAGAATGGAGGTTAATTAAGCTGAACGGGAAAGAGGGAGGGTAGGGTATCTCCTGGGAAATGCGGGAAGGGAATTCGTAGGGACTTAGGGCTTCATTCAGAGGCGGCCGTACGGTCTACGACCGCACGGCCGCCTCAATGTTTTTCCAGTGCGCATGCGCACGAGGGAGCCGGCTCCTTCGTGCGCATGCGTGAGACCCGCTACGACCAACAGCGCCGGTCGTAGCGGGTCTCTTTTCAAAGGGGGTGAGCTATCGATGTTGATTGACAGCTCGACCCGTTTGGAAGGTGGGCCGGGGGGTGGCAGCCCAAACGGAGGCGTTCCCATGGGAACGCCTGCCGTTTAGGGGAGGCCCCACTGACATCACTAGTGATGTCAGTGGAGAGCTTCCGGCTCTGACAGAGCCAGAAGCTCTCCGGGGCTTACGATAAGTGAGACCCTACCCTAGGGTCTTGTCGTAAGCCCCGATGGTCGCGATGGTCTATGACCATCGCGACCATCACCCTAGCGATCGTTAGAGCTGTGGGTGTAGACCCACAGCCTAATGACCGAAACAGAGGCGGCCGGTCAGGATGCAAGCGGCCGCCCAGTTTCTGAGCGACCGCTTGCATCCTCCGACCGTCTCTGAATGAGGGCCTTAGTTTTCTCGCAATTTTTGTCCATGCGTGCAAATTTTAATGTAATATTTCCTAAATTCACAATGCGAATTTAGGCGAAAATACCACACAACAAGCGCATTTTAAATGCAGATTGTGGTAAATAGGCCCTTTAGTGTTTAATAGACAGTGATAACAATAGCAGCTTCTACAAGTTCCAAGGAACTATTGTAGTTTATTTTAAATCATACTGTGGTTGATTTAAAGATTTAAAAAATAAACATATTATGATAGGTTTTCCATTAATGAATTAAAAAGTTCCTTATATGTAATTATACAACATTGTCATGTAAACCTTGTAATAATTAGTAATATTGCAGTAATTCTGTAAGGGATCGGTATGAAATACCACCGGACGTATGTCCGGCGGTTCAAATCCCGACACCGGAAGACCGGCAACAGAAGATCCGGACAGGTAAGTTTTTTTTTTACTATTACTAAGCCTCTCCCCCCCTAACCCTAACACTCCCTTACGGGTGCCTAACCCTAACCTCCCTCCCAAGTGCCTAACCCTAACTCCCACTGTAAGTGCCTAAACCTAAACCCCCCCTTCCCCGCAGCCTAAACCTAACCCTCCCTAGGGGGTGCCTAACTTTAATCCCCCTTCCCCTAGCCTGACCCTAAGCCTCCCGGGGGAGTGCCTATCCCTAAGTCCCCACTGGGAGCCCCTAACCTAACCCCCCTCCCCCCGCGCAGCTGTCCTTTGTTCGGTATCCCGGGCGTCGGGCTCCCGGCGTAGGGATAATGATAGGCATCGGGATTTCGACGCCTATCATTAGACCCCTGCCGGGATTAGACAGTCGGGAAGCCGGTGGTCGGCATTTCAACCGTTGGCTTCCTGACTGCATCCCATTCTGTAAGATGGTAATGTTTGTTTTTTTTTTTTGTTTTTTTTTTTGGAGCCTCTGTGATAAATTTACTACTTAGCGTTCTGGTTTTTTTTTGTGTGTTGGGGGGAAGGGAGTAGGGGATGCAACCGGGAAGCCGGCTGACGTAAGCCCGACAGCCGGCTTCCCAACTGCATTATCCCGGCAAGGGTTAAATGACAGGCATCTAAATCTAGACGCCTGTCATTTTTCCGCCGCCGGGAGAACGGCACCCGGCATCCCTTCGACAGCAGACAGCTGTGGGGCTGGAGGGTTAGGTTTAGGGCTCCCGGGGGGTACTTAGGGTTGAGCACACCCCCGGGAGGGTTAGGGTTAGGCTAGGGGGAGGGAGTGTTAGGGTTAGGTACCCCCGGAGGGAGGTTAGAGTTAGGCACCCCCCCGGGGGACTTAGGTTTAGGCAGCGGGGAAGGGGGGGTTAGGGTTAGTCACAGGGGGGGAGGTTAGGGTTAGGCACCCCTAAGGAGGGTTAGGGGGGTTAGGTTGGTAAATACTTACCTTAGGACGATCTGGATTTCCAGTGCTATCGGGCTTCCGCTGCCAGGCTCTGCTGTTTTGTCGGGGTGCCGCTGCTGGGATTCGAACTCATACTGATTCCAGGAGTAGTGTTGCCTTTTTGTTTACTAGCCCTTCCTATTTCATTTAGGTGATGCACTGGTGCATTAAAGTGGACAAACCATGTGTTGAAAGACTTGTTCGATGCCAGAATCCCCCATATCTGGTTGCTCAGGTAAGGCCCTACAAAATCTAGGTAAAGAAACTTGTCAGTAACTTTGTCAAAAACAGCTGCAGAACTTTTTAATAGAGTATCTTCCAAAGAGAAATGCAGTTGCCCGGAAAACCCGCACCCCAGAGAGGAGCTCAAATCATGACCATAATAGCAGTAGTATATAGATTTTAATAGAGCTGCGATCACAGTATGCAGTATAGGTGAAAGAACAGAGCTGCAACACATGCCCAATGGCAGCAGCTTCTCCTATAAAGTCTGATGTGTGTGTTTAAATCTCAGCGCTCAATCCGTGCAATGGACCAGAGAGCACCTGCCAGATAGAGTCAAATGTCTTAACATGAGTTGGGAGAATGTGTATTTTGGCAGCTCAGTTCTGTCCCCTACTGGCTATATTGTGTATGTATTTATAATCCGGTGGTTAACCTTTTCCAGACCACTTATGCGAAATACCACACAGTAAGTATTTGAGAAAAACATATTTGGTATAGAAAGCTTTATTTTTACGAAAATCATAGACTCTCTGCCCTACAGTCTACACCCCCCACACACACATTCTCAGAGGCATGTCTCTATTAGCTCTCTTTCTGTGTAGCTTACTGCCTGTGGTGTGGCCCTGCCCCCAGCTCTGCAAGCAGTGTCTGATTTACAGAAGCAAGGCTGAGCTGTTGCTGCCTCATCTCTGGTCTCCCTGTAGTCCCAGGGAGCTCCACAAAGCTGGTGAGTGTTAACTATAAAAATGATTATAATAAACAAAGAGGATGTTTATAAGTTATAAATATCTTCTTTGTATTATTCTAATAATTTCTATATCAAATCTCAGGAGTATGACAGGGAATGCTATGCCTCCCCTGCCTACCCTGACTGCACGTCCCTGCTGGCTGGCAACTTTCAGCCTGGGAGGCAAACACCAGCAGGAGGCCCAGCTCTTCTAGCAGCGCACTACAATGGAAAAAAGGTTATTACAAAAAATCATACCCCAGATTCGGAATGGGCATGAAGTCCCGACAGGGCAAGTAAGTACCCTATCCCTACCCCTCTCCCCCACCCTAACCCTCCTTTAGTGGTGCCTAACCCTAAACTCCCCCCCTAGTGCCTAACCCTAACCTCCACCCCACGGGAGCCTAACCCTAACTCCCCCCCTTTATTGCACCCTAAACCTAACCGTCCCGGAGGGGGGGGGGTTTAACCCTAACCTCCCCCCTAAGGTGCCTAACCCTAACCGGTGACATTACCCAGCATTAGGGGCGTAGCAGGGGGCGAGACCACTCATTTGCATTCTCATGGCCCTGCCCCTGCTACACAATGAAAAGATTACCGACATTGTGAAGCAGGGAGCGGGGGCACGAGGATGCAATTCAGGGCAAATTGTGTCTCCCACTCTGAATGAGGCAGACTATAGATTGTTATCTGCTAATTATCCCTCCTGCATGGGCTGGCCACACTCACTCTAACACCAAACATTTAAAATCCCCCTCCAGCAGAAATCCTGCATTTGCCCCTGTCGCCTACAGAGTTACTGTACTTAATGTAATTTTACTATGCTTCAACAGGTATACTATACATTTATTAGGAGAAAGCATGTTTGACATTTTATAAAACTTTTTAGATGTGCTGGTTTTACAGTATACATGATCTTTGATATTCTAATTATCTCTATATAACAACTATGAAAAATCATTTGATGGAACAGTTGTTATCACAAATAGGCAATGTACGATTAATATTAATACTAAAATAGTAAGTTATTATTTGCAGAAACAAATTTGTATATGATATAGTTATATTGCTTATGCTGCTGTAGCAACAGTCATATTCTTTTTAAGTTTACTTAAAAATGACTTATGCTCCATATAATCTATATGCCTAGCATGTTAGTAACTTTTGTATTACATATTATATAACACCTTGCACAGTCTGCTTGTCATTCAGTAAGTTAGTGGGTGGTTCATTGACTTACATTGCACATCTTTACAGTTTGATATGTGGGTTTGTTGTTCCTCTTAGATATTAGAAATGTCTTTGGTCATGATCGGTTGCCTCCCAAAAGTTGAAAACCTGAAAGATATTCAAAAAACTCCACCTTCCTTAAATGAAAAGTCAGACAGTAGAGCTAGTAACCGATTCCAGCCTTCACCTTTAGGCAAGTCAACAACATCAAAGAGAGGTAAGAAAACACGTCAATACTTTGCTCCAATATACTCTATTTGAATATTCCCAGCTGGCTATGTGTGAATTAAGATTCACAATGGTTTACAGATCTTAAACTAATCAGACATTGCACAAGATACGCATCCTGCAAGGTATGTGCTCAATGGTGGTGTTAGGGAACCCTTGTGATTTACTCAGTATTTTCAGTTAGCTTATGAGAGCATACTGTATCCGCAGTGTACACCACTTTATCTTTAAATGGTCATTTTTTTCTCTTTTGCATGCTGCCATTACTCATATAAAAAATACACTAGGGGCAGATGTATCAAACCTTTGAGATAAATAAATTGGAGAAGTTGCCCATAGCAACTAATCAGCTTCTGTCATTTATCTAGCACAGTCTATAAAATGACATTTACAAGCTGATTGGTTGCTATAGGCAACTTATTCACTTTATCTCTCTCAGGAACATATTTATTAATTCTCAGGTCCTAGACCAGTTAATTATAATTTCTTATTGCCAATAATCACGGCAATAAGAAATTATAGGTCACCAAATGTATTAATAATCACCCGCAGGGATAGGGACTCTTCTTCGGGAGCAGTAAGTGGAGAGTGCCAGGGAGTTATTCTATGTATCTCTCTCCCGGTCCTTTTTACAAAGTGTAGCCCATAGGCTGCAATGGCTAATGCCATCTGGCGATAGAGTTAGCTGCCGGGGCCAGAGCTTGGTAAATTCGGCAAAAAGCAGCCCACGCCTTTGAGAGCATAAACGGGTGACTGCAGCAGATATGTACATAAATGCTGGGGATACTTAATATTTGTGGGTGCCCCTCGAAAAGAGGTGTTTTCGGAGGATATGCCGCAAATACTATGATAAATAGGCCCCTCAGAGGTTTGATACATCTCCCCTACTGTGTTTATGTGCACTATGTTTAGTTGTAGGTATATCATAGTTAATAACTGCTCCTAATTTCCCTGGGCAATTTCAGATTTTAGTAAGTTGTCCTATTAAATATCATTATTTTTTTTTTTATTGAACAACTACACAATGATTCTTCTTTTTCTGCCTCCATGGTAAAAATGTTATTATATATAATATTTATTGAAGAGACATATTTAAAATACAAAAAGTTTTTATGGTGTTATAATGATTTCTTTTTAATAATGGAACAATTGATGGATGTACTGAAATGGGTACAGTATAAGAATTACTGCAGTTTTTATTTAAAAAAAAAGTGAAAATTGCTTACGATCTGTACCTACTATTAGGCATGAGAGATCCTGCTGACAAGGTTGATAAAGCAAGATGGAAGAACATACAATTTCACATTGGCGAGAGCAGCAAATTTGTTGAAATTATACATCAGTAAGTAACTGTTCCCTATAAGTGTGAATGATGTGCAGCGTGGTAATGGCGGTCTAATACGGAATATGACACAAATGACAGGGGCGTTTTTGAATTCCCCATAGCAAAAGGGCCCCTATGTACCATCCAATGGTGAAAAATGTGCAGTATATAACACATGTAACTTTGACAAGGAAGATGGGTCCCCTCAGCTCTGGGCCCCATAGCAGCTGTAGCCCTTGTACCTATGGTAGCTACGCGCATGATAATTTACATTCTAAATAATTTGCAGAAGTTGACTAACTTATTCTTATATTATATTGTCTATTTCCTCACTATGTCACCCCGTCTGTATGTTCTTATCCTGTATTGTTTTGTACTGTAAGTTGCTGTTTTCGTGGTTGCTCATTTGTTTATGTAATTTGTGAGTCGCTGGGGGACCCTAGTGGCGCCATATAAATAAAGGATATTGAAAGTGCTTTAAAGTGCTTTTGAGTTATTGTGTTTTTTTTGTTTTTTTTAAATGGAGACACAAAAACAAGCAAAAGTAATTATTAACAAAAACAGCTATAATATAATATTATTCCAAAGTTATTCTAGGTCTCTCAAGTGTTATTAAAGCTTGTTTATGGTATTTAACCTAGCAGCGTGAAGCTCCTTGTGTTGAACATCATTAATCCATGCCTGTAAATCATGTCTTTGCAGTCTGTCTCGATTTACATGATCCTCTTGCCAGGGCCGAAACTAGGATATCTGTCACCTGGTGTAAGGCAGCCCCCTCCCTTCCCGTACCTGGATTTTATCCTTGCTCCTCCATAAGGCAGTGCACTAGTCAAACATCCCTGGTATAGTGACTTACATCATTCCACACACCATAATGCCCATTACACATTATGCCACACACTGTAATGCCTATTACCAAAGTGCCACTTACATATTTGCCCGACACCATTTTATGCCCCAGAGTAAGGCTTCTAATTACTTTAAAATTACCTACTCGTTGTCAGGGGTTCTATGCTCATTACCAGGGGTTCCATGCTTGTTGCCAGGGGGTTTCATGCTTGTTGCCAGGGGGTTTCATGCTTGTTGCCAGGGGGTTTCATGCTTGTTGCCAGGGGGTTTCATGCTTGTTGCCAGGGGGTTTCATGCTCCTTGCCAGGGGGTTTCATGTTCCTTGCCAGGGGGTTTCATGTTCCTTGCCAGGGGGTTTCATGCTCGTTGGTGTGGGGTTTATGCTCGTTGGTGTGGGGTTTATGCTCATTGCCAGGGGTTACATGCTTGTTGCAATGGGGTTTATGCTCGTTGCAATGGGGTTTATGCTCGTTGCCATGGGGTTACATGCTTGTTGCCATGGGGTTACATGCTTGTTGCCATGGGGTTTATGCTCGTTGCCAGGGGGTTACATGCTCGTTGCCAGGGGGGTTTCATGCTCATTGCTATGGGGTTTATGCTCGTTGCCAGGGGGTTTCACGGGAGAAGATGCAGCTTTCAGCATCTTCTCCCGGCACTTGCGCTGGCCTAACAGACACTAGAGGTCCAGTAGGACCTCTAGTGTCTGTCTCCTCCTTGGTAGTGGCCATTTTTGGATGGCCATTTTCAGCAGAGTCCATACGGACGGCTAGTCCGTATGGAATCTGCTGAAAATGGCCATCCAAAAATGTCCGCCGCCAAGGAGGAGACAGACACTAGAGGTCTAGTAAGCATCTGTCTCCTCCTTGTTGGTGGCTATTTTTGGATGGCCATTTTCTGAATCTGCAGCCCCAAGCCACCGTGAGTCAGCACTTTTTCACCCCCTGCATTCCTTCACCTGGTGCATGTGCACCTCTAGCCCCCCCTAGTTGCGGCCCTGCTCTTGCTATACTCTTACCATGGCTGCCTTAACAACATTGCAGGCCCTGGAAAACACAATGCACTCAGGCTCCTATGATCGGACACCCACTGCTACCGCCCCCATTAATAAAATCATGATCATAGCAGACGCCCATTAACCACTCTCCCTAATTAATAAAAGCAGACCCCAGATCTGATAAACCCCGCTAACAATTTTTTTCTCAACTTGTCTCCCAAGTGGCTCCAGAGGCACCAGCCCAGGGGGCAAATTCCCCCAGCCCCGCCCACCCCTGTTTGAAGGCCCCCTAGAATTGTAGGTCCCTGTGCACCTGCCCAATGTGCCCATTCATTAAGGCAGTACTGCCCTTAGCCATGATATATAATTTAGGAAAAATACAATACCAGCGCTCAGTACTAACCAGAGGCAGATGTGTTTGAATCAACAGACAGCTGCCTGCATGATATAAAGGTATCCCAAAACCTTATAATTGATCAATACATATATATACACATGCGGCGCTCATCTGGACTCTATGTTGATATTGTATATAGTATATAGATTATAGATAAGTAAATATCTATGGGTATATAATTTTATGTGAATCGGAAAGTAAATAATTAGATGGTTAGTCCTGTGGAAATCCTGTAATGAAATTCAGTCTCATGCACCAAATTAATCCATTGACTCTAATCCTATAATGAGTCCCGCAGTAATCCAATTCAAAAAAAGTCTCGTACAATAAAAAAATACCAGAAGTTACTGTAGCTATTCAATGACCTTATGTAAATCCCAAGAATGTAATTCTCATGCCACACTGTTCCTTCAAAGTATTGTCCACACGGTCCACCTTATATACTCCTCCACAGATCCACTCCAAAATTCAGCACCTTCAGTAACAAGGATGGGAACAGTATCACTTTCTTAGAGACACTATGTGTGCAGAGAGGTGATAAGAATAAACTTACCCATGACGTCCTTCTCTGCTGGTCTCTTCTGTCCAAATCAGCTGGTGAGTGAATGGGGGTATGTGGAGCTCTGTGTATGCATGCGTTGTATTGAATATGCCAAATAAAATATTGCTAGCTCAATAAAATCAATTTAATTATATAGAAATAAATAAAAATACATAAATTCAAGGTCAAAAACAAAAAACACAATATGCTGTATAAAATGTCCAATGTTCCCAACGCGTTTCATCCCGTTTGCGGGACTTTTTCAAGGGTGTTACCAGACTGTAGTTCATATGCCCTTTAAATACCTTGTTCCATCAGTCTCTGAACGCCGTTTGTTGTTACTTCCGAGTTCCGTCTTTCGCGCCTGCGCATTGGAGTCAGTTCACTATCTGGAGATATTGCGCTTGCACGGGCTTGTATTCCACGTGTAGTCTTGATGCTGCAAAGCGTCCTCTAACTTTTGCTGCATATCCGAACCTCTGCGCATGCGTCAAGACTCTTCTGGGGACAATGGAATTCCTTATAAATCATGTCTGTTAGTTCCGCTTTCCCTTGCTTTAATCCTGCATATTATGTAGTTTTTGTCTCTTGTAAGCCGGCGGCCATTTTGTTGTGGTCATTTGGTCATTGTGGTAATGGTTATTGCTATTTGCTTACAATTCTTGGCTCATTGTTTCATTAATAATAGCAATCACCTCATTTAACTTGCCACTACATTCAGATGTTAAATCGCATACCTTGTTAATACTTTAGGATTAATTATATTGTCATGAATACTCACTTAATTGGAAATCTAGTATATTACATAAATCATCATATCCTGTATTCATTATATACCCCATAATTGAAGAATACTCATATACCATCATATTCGATCAGTCTTATATTAGGACATTGTATAGCTACAGTGACTTCTGGTATTTTTTATTGTACGAGACTTTTTTTTAATTGGATTAACGCGGGACTCATTATAGGATTAGAGTCAATGGATTAATTTGGTGCATGAGACTGAATTTCATTACAGGATTTCCACAGGACTAACCATCTAATTATTTACTTTCCGATTCACAGAAAATTATATACCCATAGATATTTATTTACTTATCTATAATCTATATACTATATACAATATCAACATAGAGTCCAGATGAGCGCCGCATGTGTATATATATGATATATAATTTGCCAGCAAATACTTATCCTCTAAATGTTTGCTATAGTCTGCTGCTTTATCTGAGTTTTCTACCAGTCAGCTTGTGTGACTGTTTATATGGAAGATCTCCTAAATAAACCAAAGCTATAGAAAGTTCCTTTGAATAAGGATTTGGAGATCTTATTGTGAAGCAATGTAACTGCTGCTGAAATCGGTATGTAATGCTGGCTGTCGGGATGCCTCCTGTCAAAATACAGACAGTGGCATCCCGATGGTTAGTTTCCCGACAGAGGTCGGGTAAGTATACTTACCCTCCCCCTTTCTCCTTCTAACCCTCTCTTCTTGTAGCCTGACCCTAACCGTCCCCGTTAGTGCTCCAAATGGTAAGTCCTCCAAATGGTACAGGTCCACACAATGTGACAGAGCAGGTATATCTGGATTGCCTGGATGCAGTCTGTGGGCACTATTATCCTTTTGTCGACCGGTTTCGTCATTCAGGGAGCTTTATCAAGATTAAAGACTGATAAAGCTCCCTGAAAGATATACCTGCTCTGTCACATTGTGTGGACCTGTACCATTTGTAAGACTTAGTTTTACCAAGGTCCATCAGCATGCATCCAGTATCAAGTGGCTATTACTGGCTGTAACCAGAGGCAAGTGATCCCCACGGGGAGGACCCGGTGTGATCAGCGCTGGGATACTGCACCAGCCGCTGTAAACAGAGACACTGTTGTTCCCGAGACTTGGGAGGAGAGCCATACAGCGGAGACGCACTGCCGCCATCCTCCACAAGTTATACGGGGGGGGCAGACACTAATATTGAGTGAAAGCTTTTCCTCTGGATCCCGTACACTTAAGCTAAAGGAATTCCAGTTTGTGCTTTTCAACTTGCCGGTGAGCATTGCACACTATATGTACACAACTAAACTATACAGGAGACTGTGACTAATTGCATTTCATTAGTGTTGATTTATACTCAAATCACCTGGTTTCATATTTCACATCGTTTTAAAGAAGGACCGATTTAAGTCCAAGTGACACTATTTTATACATATATGTTTTATTATGTGGTAGATTTTTTATATCTCATGTGTCTCAAAATTGCTAATTTTGATTATGTATATTAAATTTATTATATTTTACTAAGAGAAGCCTTGTCTAAATATTTTGTTTCAAAATCAAGTGGTTATTACATTGTAGTAAATTTT
Organism: Taudactylus pleione; assembly: GCA_031769625.1. Taxonomy (NCBI): domain Eukaryota; kingdom Metazoa; phylum Chordata; class Amphibia; order Anura; family Myobatrachidae; genus Taudactylus; species Taudactylus pleione. The sequence goes on from JAUIMM010000014.1 coordinate 12,510,753, forward strand.
ATTAAGCTGCACTCTGTAGCGCAACCCAACAATCTTTTGGGTCTATTTGACTTTCAACAAAAACAAAGTTTAAATAAAAAAACATGATGTAAAACGAAACTACATAAAATAGGTATTGCCAACAGAATTATTTTTTAATGTCCATAATCTCTGTACCTAGGATCGCTAAACTTGAAGACGGGCTTCCAGAATACACATTGAAAGATGTTGAAGCATACCTTGGTAGAGCCAGTGAAGGGTTTCATGGAGTTACCGGTGAAGGTTCCTTGCTGGAAAATGCTGCTCCTCGTATGTAGAACGGAAACTGATAATTTGCTGCAACCTTACCATGTTGATAATAATTAGATGGATAGAGTACTATTTAGCACAAATTGTCAGAATTTTGCTAGTGGTAATGTAATTACTCTTTCAGAACCAGCTGAGACCCCTTTCAAACTGGCGGCCCGACCTGGCCATCGCTGCTGAGCCGGCGCCAAGCGCCGGTCTTCTATTATGCAGTGAACGGGACCTGTGTCGCCTCGACCCAGGTTACCCGTTCACACTGCACTGCGAGCCGAGTTGAACTTGTGTTTAACCCTCCTCGTTACCCGAGTTGAAATGCCTGGTCGCTCGACCCGGTTATTTCAACTGGGCGATTTGACACTGCTCAGTAACCCGGGTTGCTGCGTGTTCATGTGCAATAACCCGGGTTATTTGATGTCAGTGTGAAAGGGGTATAACTGTATTTGCTTGGAAAAACAAATATATCCAGCTGCATGGAAATCCTAACAGGAGGACAGTAACAATATACATGTAGTGTAGGAAGATGACCCTCCGCTATTCTCATAGGAGAGATTGCTAATCATATCATGCTAATAAATAGATATGTTACTCATAGTTTTATATTTTGCACATCCATGAATATAAATGCTTCTGCATTTTTATCATTATGTCTAGCAATAAAGTCTATTTGGACTTATGATTGGAGAACTAGCTCTAGGTAATATACTGTATATAAAGACTAGTTAGCAGCTCTTCAAAATAATGGGGCATTGTCGCGCCCGCAAAAAAGTCCCGTTTGAGCTATGAAACGGGTTGCTTTTCGGTCATTTCTGCTCAGCAGTTCGGGGGGCTGTGAGTAGAAATGTCAGTGCTCGCGTTTGTGTGCGCCTGAATGGTGCAACAATTGAATTGCTTCATTGGGTGCTATCTAGTGGCCGCCGGTGTGCAACACACATGAATCGCCCCGATAGAGGTGACGAGTAGCCTTTTATTATAATACTTGTAAAAAATGTATATATCAATACAGTAAGCGCAGATCTTTATTGAAATGGTCTGACAAATATGGGAAAGCAACGTTATACTTTGCTGGCAGTACTATATATCTTTATTGCATTTGGCTATAGAGCTTTCACAGACCCCATCTGTCCTTTCCTCCACTTCTTACTGATCTAGAGCACTGATGTAACAAAGAGGATAGTTTATGATCACCTTACAAGCCAAATTTTCTTTAATGCTAAATGTCCAATTAAACGAGTCTCTCCAATGCCAATATTTATCCCCTAAAGCTAGGTGCACACTATGCAATAATCGGGTGGATCAGCTGTTCGGTCCATTAGCCTCAGAATGTGAACAGAGCACAGAGGGCTGATTATTGCTCCAAAAGCAGTCAGATAGGATGACTGGATCTGACCCACTGCCTGTTACACGGACATCTGTCAAACATTTCTGCCCATAATTCTTTTGAAAACATCAACTTTAAGTCGAGCTTTAGGACAGATAAATGTTTAGCTGTGAACAATAAATCAATAGTGTGTCGTGTGTGTACTATAAATCGAATGTTCTCAAGATCGTTTTATCACTGATGAAATCATGAAGTTGGTTGGATTGTGAGTGAAATTGCTCATGTGTGTACCTATCCTTGGGCTTTGAATACCTAGCTAAACAGTTTAGTAAAATTTTGAATATTGCCATTAAATAATTAAATACAAAAAAAAATCTAATTCAGTGTTATATACTAATGATAATATTTATTATTATTATTATTGTTCATAAATAATATTGCTGTGCAAGACACATTTATACCAAACTTTCGAAAATTATTAAAACATGAAATAGAAATTAATAAAATAATAGTACCAAGTAATAACATAAGAGTAAATTAAAAAACTTAGTAAATATATGTGATAGGTAACAAAGATCTGATGACAGTTTATTCATATTTGTTGTATAACATTCGTTTATAGTGTTTTTCTAGGGAGATATTGTATTTCATTGCACATTCTTCACTTGTTGCAGATGCTACACCCCAGTCCATCACTCCTGCCAAGAAATATTCACACACTGACTATAATAAAAGTAAAGATGCAAAAAGAGGAGGTATCACGATTGCCGCAGCCCGGTACAGCTCTGAGGACGCAGCATCCCTGGTGGCATTTGTTGTTGCTATTGTAGAGTACACTCGGCTTTGTGTACCATTAAAGGAATGCCAGAAAAAGTTGTCCGATTTAGAAAGAGAGAAAGAGGATCTAATTTTAAAAGAGGAGCAGTCTAGAATGGTGAGTTTTCAGCTATACCGTATATGTCTTTGTAGAGAGAATTCTGCAATCGTTTAGAATATAGCATGAATTCACATATTAATGTTGGGATATTTTTGTGGCGTTTCATACATATAGACTAGAGATATACACCGACCACCTGTTTTGGTTTTGGATGTGGATACATCTTTGTGTTTTGGTTTTGGTTTTGCAAAACCACCATCACATGTTTTGATTTTGGATCTGTATTTAAAAAAAAAAAATATGCTAAAATTATATAATTTTGACCTGTTAGCATGCAATCCAAAATCAGAGTTTAGTATTTAAATCCGAAATCCGAACCGGGACTTGGTACGACTCGGTAACCCAAAGTGATTCCAAACTCGTACTCTGGGCCTGATTCAGACTCGGACGCTAAGAAGCGTTCGCTCGTAGCTGCCGATGGTTCACATTATGCGCATGCGTATACATCGCAGTGCGCGAGCCAGTCACTGCGATCGGGAATTGTGCGCTCGTAGCACAAAGACTGAACGTTACCTTGAGTGACAGATAGTGTCGTTTGTATGTGGTAACAGGGGAAGGTGCTTGTGAACGGAGGAGTGGATGTGCGAACGCAGGCGTGTCTGGGCATCTAAATAGTGTATTAGGGGTGTGCTTAATTAGCAAAGGAGCATCATTGTACACGTCACTTGGTTGGTTTTTAGACAGCACTGATAGCAGTGCTTGTGGCGGGGTAGGGTCTACCTCAAGCGCTACGTGCAGTTCTGATGGCTCTCGATGTTACCGATTAATCATACACTTCCTGGAGATGACATGTGTTAAGAAAGGAAAGTGGGCGTCTTTATACACCTGCATCTTCTCACTGCCATCACTCTCTAAGACAAAGAAGACATAGAGGGCGTCCTTACGCCACACAATGCGATCGCAGAATTTGCATACCCAGCCCCTTTTGGCAGCGAGCGATCGCTGCTTAGCGTCCGGGTCTGAATCGGGCCCTCAGTTCCCCTAAATTCGATTGTTGTCGGTTCTCTAATATAGACTGACAGAAATATCCAGTTCAGTTTATATTGTACATACAGGGCCAGATTATCAATGGGGCGGAAAGGACTATAGGCCTGATTCAGAGCCGCTCATAAGCACATGTTCGCACATCTGCGCATGCGTATGGGTCGTAATGCGCATGCTCCAACCAGTCATTGCGGTCGGAAATCGAGCGCTCGCAAATCAGCAAGTGCCTGCTAGTTTGAGTGACAGGATGAGGCGTTTGTGGGTGGTAACAGGGGAAGGTGCTTGAAAGCGGGGAGTGGTGATCCGAACGCAGGCGTGCCAAATGGTCAAAACGGGCGTTTTAAGGGTGTGCATAATTAACAAAGCAGCGTCATCGACCATGTCACTTGGTTGTTTCTTAGCCTGAACTGTTCGCATGATTGCGGTAGGAAAATCCAACCACAAGCACTGCGAGCAGTTCAGACGCCTTTCGATGTACTCGATTATTCTAATAAATAGCGGAAATGACGTAGGATGCGAGCAGCCAGGGGGCGTCTTTACAAAATAGCGAGCGCATGTTTCGTTCACTCGCTCAGACATAGAGGCGTCAACAGACCACAAAGAGCGAGCGCTCAATTTAAATATCCGGCCCCTTTTTCTGAACGAGCGAGCGCAAATAGCGTCCGGCTCTGAATCAGGCCCTATGGCTCCAGGCCCCACATAAAAATATTCCCATCATCATGACAACATGATGATGACCAGCAGTTCAGCTGGTCACACGGTCATCCATAAATCATAAGTATTTAAATTGGTATTTCTATTTTCCTCACAAAATGATGCAATTTTTTTGCTTTCATGTATTTAAGGAGACTTTGGGGCTGATAGTATACGTGGAGTACTTGCCCACATGGCTTTGTCCACATCCACACATCACTGGTCACAGCTCTTCCTCTTCTAACAATAGGCTCTTGATCATTTTCAGCCCCAGGTCCATGTAGATCCTAATCCAGCCAAGAGTGCACAGTCACACCACATGAAATTATGTTTTCTGGATGAAGGGAACAGTGTTACGCATTTCCACCATAACGTCGACACGTACACAATGTCAACAGCCAAATGTCTACAAATACAATGTCGGCTTGCTAAATGTCGACACTGACAAAATGTCAACATGTCCACAATATCGGCAGCCGTAATGTTGACTGGCACATAATGTACCACGTTAACTGTAATGATATTTCATGTGTTGACATTTTATACAGTAGGTGTCGAGATTTTAACTATGTTGATATTAAACATTAAGGTGTCGATCTTTTGACTGTCGACATTGTGTTTGTAAACATGATGACCCTCACAGATTATGTTCAATGAAAGATTTAGAGGGGCCTATTCATCAACCGATAAATAGCTCGGTAACCATACAGAAACGCTAGTTCCGCATATTTAAGTTACTGGGCTACTAATCATCGGGGGTCCCAAATAGCACCACCTGATATTCAGCAAACTCTGAAAAGTTTTCAGAGTTTGCTTCCGAGAACAAGCGCCATCTTCAGACGGCGCTTGCTCTTGTAGCCCCGCTTCTTCCTATGGGAAGGAGATCCGGGGATGTGTGCATGCGTGACCTGAGGTCACGTATGCGTAGCCGGGACAACGGGGAGGAGGTAAGTAGCGCAGCTACATATGCTTCTCGGAGCAGCTGTCCCCACACTGCAATGATGAATTGCTCCAGTGTCACATTTCCCCCGCTGCGAGTTGGATACTTAAGTATCCCTTGCAGCAAGATCATTCCTTAATCATCAGTGGCCATTCAGCCTCCGATGATGAATAGGCCCCAGAGTCATTGTAAAGAAAGGGTGACTGTTATCTTTTGACAGCTCTAGATACATAAATAAGGGCTGAACTAACCATACTATCATCAAAATGTGGTATTTTTATGTTCAAATAAAGCTTATAACAATAGTGATCATAATCAATAATGTGTGTAATATTTTGCCCCAAAATCTATATTTTTAAAGTATTATTTTAGCTGGGCTACTAGTAACTATAACATTTCTCCTTCAAATTCCATGGTTTATCTCTTTTTCATTGTGTGGAAAAAAATAAACAGTAATATTGGTTATAATAATCTGATAATTTTATTAATGAGCATGTTAGTAACTGTGGTTGGAAGATAACTACTCAGCCTGCGTGTGTGGTCCTCTTCCAGTTTCCCTGTAGCCTGATCATGCATTTAGAAGAGATCTGGATCATTGGCATGTGTCCTCCTAAGTGACTAATTTGGCCTACATATGTAAGACACCGATTCTCACTCTATGGGCCGTATTCAATTTGGAGCGAAAAGTCAGTTTCGATGATACTTTTTCAGCGATGACGTCATTTTCGCTGATTTCATTTATCCCCGTATTCAATTACAGCGTCTTTTTGCTGACGCGATAACTCAATGCAATGTAATAGGAGAAAATGTTTCTCCTATGGATACCCAGCGGAAAAAGTGCCGAATTGGGGTTTTGGGGTGCAAAATTGTGGCAACCCCCTAAACCCTTTTTATACCCCCCTTGACGCTAATTGCGTCAAAAATGCAAAAAACCCCACAAAAGATACCTCAAAAAAGCACTTTGGGGTACAAATTAAAAAACTAGCAAAATAGCCTCTGGGGGGGGGTCTGGAAGTATGGGGGAGGGTTTTTTTTATTGAAGGTGCTTGCTGAAGGAGCGCTTACTTTTTTGGTGCACTTTACAGCTTTATTATAGAGATTTAGAACTATGCTTGCACCCATTTTCATGTACCCCAAATTTGATGGGACTACTTAATTTACCCCCAAAAAGTTGCAAAATGCTCTTCACCACTTAAGACGCAAAATAGCGCCTATTGAGATTATTTAAAAACCCCAAATACCTTCAGCAGGGCTATTTGGGGGTACCCATAGTGATCCCCCATGTCAGAGTATCTTTTGGGGGGTGTCAGGTTGATTTCCCCAAAGACGACAGGACTTTTCGCCTGTTTGAGTTTCGCCGCGTCCTGTTTTAGCCGATTTAGAATTGGATACACGGGGATGCGCGCGATACTGGTTCGAGCAGCAAATCGGCGAAGTCGGCAAAAAGTCCAGCAACACACTTTTCGCTCCTAATTGAATATGGGCCAATGGACCATATTTATCCCAATCCGCATCAGGGGCCAAGCTTACAATAAATTAGGTAAATAAGTGGAGAAAGCACATACATGCAGGAGGAGTGGTTAGAGATTAGCAGTCTCCTCCTACTTTCCCAACACCCTTTTATAAGGAATTGTAGAGAAACACATTTATGAGTGCACTTCAAAAAATTAAATGGATTTATATATTGTGCTGAGGTAGGTTTGACACTACAATCATCCAATGTGACAGGAGCTTTGCATCACTGCTCTGTACTATTGGAGACCTTGCTCTTTCCCCTATTCAACTCCGTCCCTGATTCAGAGCCGGACGCTCTGACAGAGCGCTCGCTCTGAATCAGGGCCGGCCCTCTTACTATTTGGAGCAGCCTCCTGCCCGCTCGCATAGCTATAGAGTGCCGCCAAAATGATGGTCGCGATGGTCAAGACCATCGGGCTTGTGACGAGACCCTGCAGTAGGGTCTAGCTGCCGCAACCCCTGGAGTGCTTTTGGCTCTATCAGGGCCAAATGCACTCCCCCTGACATCACTAGTGCTGAGCGCTCGCAAGCGGGTCGATGTTGCCACCCGTAAGCGGGTCACTAGTGATGTCAGTGGAGCCGGCCCCAGACGGTAGGCGTTCCCATGGGAACGCCTCTGTCTGGGCAGCCACGCCCCCGGCATGCCCACCAAAGGGGGCGTGCTGTCAATCAACATTGACAGCATGCCCCCTTTGGCGCGAGACCCATAACGACGGCTTGGCCGTCGTTATTCGGGTCTCGCGCATGCGCACGACGGAGCCGCCTCCATCGTGCGCATGCGCACTTGGGCAACATCGACCCGCTTGCGAGCGCTCAGCGCTCGCGAGCGGGTCTGAATCAGGCCCTCTGTCTATAGCAAATTGCTTGCATCCATTGCCTTTCTCACAGGCAGCCCTGTCATTACTAACATAATTTCGCAAGTGGACTAACATAATTTCGCAAGTGGCTGCCTCTCACCCACATCTGCTGCCACAAACATACGGCTAATAAACAGGGTACACGTGGATGCTAAACTGTGCAATATATCAGGAGAAAAAAAACGATGTTGAAGTTGAAATAAGAAAAAGGAGGGGCACCTAATGTATTGGTTGATAATGTAATTACAAGCCTGGTAAGCTATGTTCTGATTTCAAGGTTCGGGAAGTGATCATGTGCCTTGAAATACAGAAGGCAGGCTAGTAGGCAAATTTGCGTAAATAAACATCAGTATGGGTCAACATGGTCTGCAATAAAACTGAGAAGCAAAAAATGCATTTGTGCAACAGTGAACATAAGAAACTGTGCTGTGCCTTATGTATGTACTCTATGTTCTGCTTAGATACCGGAAAGTTTGGAAGAAGAGCCAGCAGTATTTTATCATCAGACACACACTGAAGACGATATTCCCTTTCTCCAGGATGAGGTAACAATGCTACATAGCTCATTGCAAGTCTCATAATTCCACTATATTAATAAAATGGTGCCATAATGATAAGCCCAAGTTTGTGTAGTATTTGAAATTATTCCTTATCTGATAAATATACTTTTGATATGTACATTAATAAAAGGTAAAAAATATTTAATAATATTTCAGGGTATTCTTGTTGTACGTTAGGATTGGAAACATACACAGTCGAGTCACATTATTATGACCACCAGCAGTGGCGTAACTAGGGTATTTGGAGCCCAGGGCATATTTGAAAAGGGAGCCCCCCCATGTGCGTGCCACTTAAAATGGGGCGTGGTGACTTAAAAATGGGGCGTGTCAACATGACACACCCCTTTATTTTCACACTGAACATTCCTATCCATATGCACCTTAACCCCAGTAGTGCCCCTTATACAGTACCCCCAGTATGCAGTTGTGGTCCCTCTTATGCAGGCCCATAGTAGTGCCCCTAATACAGTATCCCCAGTAGTGGTCCCCCTTATACAGCCCCCAATTAGTTCCCCTTACTCAGTACCCCCAGTAGTGGCCCCCCCAAATGCAGTGCCCCATGTAGTGTTCCCCCTTATGCAGTGCCCCCAGTAGCAGTCCCCACAATACAGTGCGCCCAGTAGTGGTATCCCCTTATACAGAGCCCTTTGTATGGTGCCCCCAGTAGTGATCCCCCCTATCCAGTGCCCCCTGTAGTGGCACTTCCTATTATTGCCCCCAGTAGTGGTCCCCCGAGTGCAGTGCCTCTAGTAGTAGGCCCCTTTTATAATGCCCCCAGTGGTAGTTCCACCCCCCCAAGTAGTAGTCCCCAGTAGAGGTTCCCCCTCCCGATTAAGTGCCCCCAGTAGTAGCCCCCCCCAGTAGAGGTCCTCCCAATAATGGTGCCCCCAGTAGTAGCCACCTCTCCTCCGTTGTGCCCCCACCCCCAGTAGAGGTCCCCCCAGTAGTAGCCACCCCCCTCCCCCGTTGTGCCCCCTGTAGTGCAGATAGGTTAAAAATATATATATATATATAAAAATATACTTACCTGAATCCACACTGCTGCTGCTCCCGCCACCGCCGCCCGCCAGTCCTCCTGGGCTGGCGCGCTCAGCATTATGGGACAGACGTCATGACGTCTGTCCCATTACCCACTGCAGGAGCCGGACGGAAGCCCAGCTCTTGCAGTAGGTGCTGCAGCAGTCAATGAGAGTCTATCTGGCTCTCATTGGCTGCTGTTTAACACACGCATCGCCGCCAGCAGCGATGCATGTGTTATGCACAGCCTGAGCCTGCCTCCTAGCGCTATTGGGCAAGCACTCAGGGGGAGGGAATGGGCTCAGGTGTGCAGCACAGGACCGGTGCTGGAAGCCTAGCGCTGGTCCTGTGTAAATGTGTAGTGCTGACCGCACTCATTGCGGTCGGCGCTACACTGGCTAACTAGGGCGGGCGGGCCGGTACCGTGGCCGGCGGCGCCCCCCCATGCCACCGGTCCAACGGCGCCCAGGGCACGCACCCCGCTCGCCCTGCCCTAGTTACGCCACTGACCACCAGCTAATAGCCAGAGTAACCGCTGTGTGCAGCACGGACAGCAGCTAGACAGGCTGGGAGTGACTCAATAAGGTGCTGATAGCTTGGCACAGGTATCTGGAGCCATGCTGACTGCAGTGCATCCCACAGCTGCTGGAGGGTGCATGGTGGAGTATCCATAGAGGGAACACAATGATCGAGGTGGTCCGACAGGTGCTCACTTGGGTTCAAGTCCGGGGAATTAGGGGGCTAGGGAAGTGCTTGGAAGTTTTGGTCATGCTTGTCCAACCACTGTCTGACTTTTCTAGTCATGTGACATGTCACATTTTCTTGCTGGAAGATCCCATCCGCCTCAGGGAAGACAATCAGCATGTATGGGTGTATGTGCTCTGCAAGGATGGATTCATAACCAAATCAGTTGAGGGTTCCTTCCACATGAATGAGTGGGCCCAGAGAATGCCATGAAAACATCCCCAGACTATAACGCTGCCACCACCAGCTTGTGTTCTTCCAGCAATGGTTGCAGGGTGTTTGTTCTCCAATGTTTCTCGCTTGACACGCCAACGTTCATCCGTTTGATGAAGCAGAAAACGTGACTCGTCAGAGAAGGCAAGCCTTTGCCAATCAGCAATGGTCCAATTCCGATACAGGTGTGAAAATGTAAGCCTTTTCCGCCGATGCACCTTCGTTAGCATAAGTTCAGTGACCATCCATTTGCTTCGGAGCCCCATATGCAGCAGGGTTCGCTGAACTGTCATTTTAGACACACGTCTGGTGGCCCCCAGGTTCATTTTGACGGTGAGCTGCTCCACTGTAGTGTGTCGGTCAGTCCTGTTCACCTCTCCATCAATGGCATGTGGTGCTCCGCAGTTTCCACGTCGGCTATTTGTAATGGTGCCATTTGTCCAGTCAAGATACAGTTCACCTTCACCGCAGCAGAACGCGAACAGTTCACAAACGGCGCTGTTTCAGAAGCACTGCCACCCTTGGCCCAAAAGCCAATAATCATCCCTTTTTGCAACTCGGGTAAATCGCCCCTTTTACTCGTGTCAGCAACGAGTGATATGTTTGCAGATGGCCTATAGCATACCTTATATACCCACCAAGCCAGCACATGGCATGTGACGTACTTCATGGGAAACGCGCTACCGATGCCAAATGTAGGAGGTGGTCATAATAATGTGACTTGACTGTGTATAATCCACTGCACAGCTTATATGTAGCAGAAGTTAGCATCTAGTTAGCAATCCTACTAAATCGGTTATTCATGAACATATGAAATAAACAGAGGTAAATGGTTAATAGCTGATATTGAACAGACTCTTCAATTTTGATAGATTTAAAATCGTTCAACATTGAAGTAGTATTTCTGGAGCTAAATCACATATTCACTAGTATACAATGTTTTAAACATTTTTTTAAGTATTAGCAAATGTGTGCAGTGGTGTATCTAGGATATTTCGACACGAGGGCACGTTAATAAATGGAGACCCCCCCAATATGTGCGCACATTGAAAAAGTGGGCATGGCCATATGCCACAAGGGGCGTGGTCACTGAAAAATGGGGGCATGTCAACATGATACACCACCATTTCTTGTCACTCTGGGAACATTCCTTTCAATTCCATATACACCTTAATGCCCCCAGTAGTAGTGCCCCTCTTGCAATTCCCACTGTAGTAGTGCCTTTATGCAGTGCTCTCAGTAGTGCCCCTTATTCAGTGCCCCAGTAGTGCACCCTTATACAGTGCCCCCAGTAGTGCCCCTTATACAGTACCCCTTATACAGTGCCCCCAGTAGTGGTCCCCCCTATGCAGTGCACCTTATACAGGGCCCCCAGTAGTGGTTCTCCCTTTGCAGTGCCCCCAGTACTGGTCCCCCCTCTGCAGTGACTCTTATGCAATGTCCTCAGTAGCAGTGCCCCCTGTAGTAGTGCCCCCAGTAGTGCCCTTTATACAGTGCACCCGGTAGTGGTCCCCCCTATACAGTGCCCCCAGTAGTGCCCCTTATACAGTGCCCCCAGTAGTGGTCCCCCTATGCAGTGCCCCAGAAGTTCTTGTTATACAGTGCTCCCAGTAGTGGTCCCCCTATGCAGTGCCCCTTATACAGGGCCCCCAGTAGTGCCCCTTATACAGGACTCCAGTAGTGGTCCCCCCTATGCAGTGCCCCCAGTAGTGGTCCCCCCTATGCAGTGCCCATGTAGTGCCCCTTATACAGTGCCCCAGTAGTGGGCCCCCCTATGCAGTGCTTTTTATACAGTGCTCTCAGTAGTGCCCCTTATTCAGTATCCACAGTAGTGACCCTTATACAGTGCTCCCAGTAGTGCACTCTTATACAGTGTCCCCACTAGTGCCAGTTATTCAGTGCCCCCAGTAGTGCCAGCTATACAGTGCCCACGGTAGCGCCCCTTATGCAGTGTCCCCTGTAGTGGTCCCCCTATTCAGTGCCCCTTAGTGCTCCCAGTAGTGGTCCCCCTATGCAATGCCCCCAGTAGTGCCCCTTATACAGGTCCCCCAGTAGTGGTCCCCCTTATGCAGTGCCCCCAGAAGTGCCCCTTATACAGTGCCCCAGTAGTGGTCCCCCCTATGCAGTGCCCCTTATACAGTGCTCCCGGTAGTGACCCTTATTCAGTGCCCCCAGTAGGTGCACCCTTATACAGTCCCCCAGTAGTGCCACTTATACAGTGCCCCCAGTAGTGCCAGTTATACAGTGCACCCAGCAGGGCCGAAACTAGGATATCTGTCACCCGGTGCAAGGCAGTAATTTTGCGCTCCCTCCCTTCCTGTACCTGAAGTTTGTTCTTGCTCCTCCATAAGGCAGTGCACTACTCAGACGTCCCTGGTATAGTGACTTACATTATTCCACACTATAATGCCTATTACCAAAGTGCCACTTACCCCACAGTAAGGCTTCTAATTACTTTAAAATTATCTATTTGTTGTCAGGGGTTACATGCTCGTTGCCAGGGGGTTTCATGCTCGTTGCCAGGGGGTTTCTGCTCATTGCCAGGGGGTTTCTGCTCATTGCCAGGGGGTTTCTGCTCATTGCCAGGGGGTTTCTGCTCATTGCCAGGGGGTTTCTGTTTCTTGCCATGGGGTTTTATGCTCGTTGCCAGGGAGTTTATGCTTGTTGCCAGGGGATTTCACGGGAGAAGATGCAGCTTTCAGCATCTGCTCCCGGCTGCACCAGCGTTCCCAGTGCCGGGAATGCTGTGTGCATTGCGTTGGACTAACAGACACTAGAGGTCAAGTAGGACCTCTAGCATCTGTCTCCTCCTAGACGGCGGCCATTTTTTCCATGCTAGTCCGCATGGAATTTGCTGAAAACAGCCATCCAAAAATGGCCACCGCCGAGGAGGAGACAGACACTAGAGGGCCAGTAAGGACCTCTAGCATTTGTCTCCTCTTTGGCGGCGGCCATTTTTGGATGGCCGTTTTCTGAGTCTGCAGCCCCCAAGCCACCTCGAGTCAGCTTTTTTCACCCCCTGCAATCCGGCACCCGGTGCACGTGCACCTCTAGCCCCCCCTAGTTGCGGCCCTGCACCCAGTAGTGCCAGTTATACAGTGCCCCTAGTAGTGGTCCCCATATGCAGTGCCCCCAGTAGTGTTCCCCCCTATGCAGTGCCCCCAGTTGTGCCCCTTATACACTGCCCCTAGTAGTGGTCCCCCCTATGCAGTGCCCCTTACACAGTGCCCTCAGTAGAGGACCCCCTATGCAATGCCCCCTATACAGTGCCCCTAATAGTGGTCCCCCCCTATGCAGTGACCCTTATACAGTGCCCCCAGTAGTGGTCCCCCCATTGCAGTGCCCCTTATACAGTGCCCCCAGTAGTGGTCCCCCCTATGCAGTGCCCCTTACATATATAGAACAGGCACAGAAAAAAACACAACACTTACCTCAATTCCCGCTCCTGCGCCCGCTGCCGTCCGCTCCTCCGTCCTCCCGCTCGGCACTATGGGAGAGACGTCATCACCCACTGAAGAAGCTGGAAGGCGAAGCTCATGAGTGAGCTCCAGTCCGGCTACGGCTGTTGGTGCAGCAGCCAATGAGAGTCTGTCTGACTCTCATTGGCTGTTAAAACAAACACACCACCGCTGGGTAGTACGAATGTTCTACCCGGCACCAGCGGCGATGTGTTTGTTGTTGTGTAGTGCGGCCCACACTACACTGACTTGAAACCAATGTCCTGGACTCCGGTCGGTCGTAGGCAAACGCAGGGGGGGTTCCCAGTTGTCTGGAAACCCCCTCCCCAGCCCACACCATGACGACCACAATAGAAATAGCATATAATACTAGTTGCATGTTTTTAAGATCCCCATCAGTGTCACAAATTATATAATTAGCACCACCTGTTGATTTTTTAAAATGTGTGAGCCAGTAATGAATACATTTGTGCACCAACTAGGAGATCTGGAAACCGTGCACTGTTAGAGGTCCACTGATATAGACCATCTATAGGGTGAATTATTAATACTCTATAATAATACAGTGTATAAGGAGACCAATCTGTACTTATGTCTGGAGCAGTGCAAGGTTCTTTAATGCTCCCCCAGACTCCTGAACTTGCTCAAATGCTCTGGAATGGTGCCCACATCTGAAATACAAACATTCAGCTCAGGCAGGATGGTCCTACTGCCGCATATAATGGCTTGGTGTGATCACTGGTCTTGTATATGCTGGAATTATTACTTACAGTATATATCGTATGATGTATATTATGGCTGGTTAAGTGCTGATTATGCCCTCATGGACTAACCACACTTGCTTTAAAATCAAGCACTTGGAAACCCCCTTCTAGAAATCCTGCGTTTGCCAGTGTCTGTGGCGTTCCCCCCAAACACCACCCTAAAAAAACTGGTGCCCAGGGCACGTGCCGTACTCGACCCCCCCTAGTTACTCCACTGAATGTGTGATTTAACCCCACAAACACAACATAGTTGTTGATACATTTTTATTGATTTTGATTTATTTGAAATTGATCAAAATCGATTAAATGGACTTTTAGTAAATATATACCCCTAACTGCTGAGAACAGTTCTCCCCTATCGGTTCAGGTTATCCTAGTGGGTAAATTAAGAGTGCCCCAAAAAGAGTTTTTTTTTGTCTTTTGCTTCTGTGCAAACTAACATTCCTTCCCTGGTCACTCTGCCAATAGGTCACGGGCCCAGACGCACTCCGCTATATATAGTTTGTCACTTCCTATCCTCAATTTATCTTTATCTTGTCCACCATTGTTGCTACAAATATTTTCAAAAGTATCGGCCTGATTCCGAGAATTGCACTAATGCAATTGCAGCTGCAATATCTCGTGGAACGCTATTGCAAAAATATGCTAAAAGCTGACCCGAGCATAGGTACGCCCACTGCTGTCTTCTCATAACTGTCTGACAACGTGCAACAGAGTAAACATCAGTAAAAACAACTCACATCGGGCAGCCATGCAGCATCTAAGTCAAGTCTGAACTGTCAAACACTGCCCCTTTCCTGGCACACTGAGGACCTCATTCAGAGTCGGTCGAAGCGGCCACGCGGTCGTACGGAAAAAGGGGCCGGATATGCAAATGATTCCCTCGCAAGTTGCGTCCTTAAGTTCGGATCGGTAGTTGGCCGACCAAGGGGAGGAAGCGGTCGGAAGAAAAAAAAATACGCCCCCTTCTCATACGCATTGCACGTCATCTCCGGGCATATAAGGATTAATCGAGACCATCGGGAACCATCGGAACGGGTCGTAGAGCTTAAGGTTGACCATACCCTCTCTTAAGCTCTACGATCATGTCAGTGTAAAAACCGCCCATGTCACATGTGCCATGACGCTACTTTGTTAATTATGCACTCCCATAAACCGTATGCACTCCCATAATCCGTATGCACTCCCATAAAACGCCGTTCGCATAATGAGGCACACCTGCGTTCGGATCTCCACTCCCCGTTTTCAAGCACCTTCCCCTGTTACCACCCACAAACGCCTCTATCTGTCACTCGAACTACCATCCTGGCTGTGTTCAAGGAGAGAGAAATTTCTGATCGTAGCGGCTAGTTTGCGCACGCGCATTGCGAACTTTACGCATGCGCAGTATAGCGAACATCGGTGGCGTACGACCGTGCGGCCGCAACGACCGACTCTGAATGAGGTCCTGAGAGCTCTCATGCCTGTTTTTTTTATAAACAACCTCCCCCTCCCCCTTGTTGTCTCCTTCAAATGCTGACTACTTGTCATTCAACTTGCGAGTGAATCCTCTCAGCAAGCGTAATTGCTATTCAGTCGCTGTGCATGCGCTTTTCGTGCATGTGCAATGGCTAACAATCGTTCAATCTCTATAAATATCATATTGTATAAAGCTATAAATCATTCCCTATATAACTAAGATTTACTATAACAGGTGACACATCTCCATGAAGAGTATGATGCTGCTGTTAATCTTAAATATCAATTGGAGGAAGAGTTGCAGTCACATGAGGAGAAGCTACAAGCAGCTATAGACATGCTGGAGAGGTTGGTTCACCATTTCCATCTATTTATTATTACAAACATTTATTTGTATTGCAGAGTCATTGTGATATTATGGGTCATGTAAGGGGCTGATAAAACAATTGCCTTTCTTAGGGGTCTATTCATGTAAATGTGCGGATGTCATTTGTTATTTTTCACTATATATTGCATCAGTTCAATGCGATATATACTGTAGCTGTGTTCAGTAGAAATTCATGTACACTTATCTTTCCAGCAAAGCGATGGGAAAATGAGGGCTCTGGTGATCCTGTCTTCAACTATAGTCCTCAGAGTTACCGTGGAGTTGGAAAGTAGGTCCTGTGTGCTCATGTGCCAGCGGCATCTGAGCTCATGAGAGGGCCGACTTTAATACATACTTATACAGTATGTGTATATATATATATATATATATATATATATATCAGTATTATATAGATAAAAATGTATGTATACTATATGTATATTTACAACACAGACCGTGTAATAGTTAGCATTACTGCCTCACAGCACTGAGGTCATGGGTTTGATACCCATTACGGCCCTAACTGTGTGGAGTTTGTATATTCTCCCTTTGCTTATGTGGGTTTCTCCCAGGTACTCCAGTTTCCTCCCACACCCTAAAAATATACCGGTAGATTGATTAGCTCCCAACAGAAAATTAACCCTAGTGTGTATGTATGTGAGTATGTGGTTGGGAATATGGGTCCTCATTCAGACCCGGTCGCAAGCGCTGAGCACTTGCAACCGGGTTGATGTTTAGGCCCTGCACATGCGCAGTGGCCGCACTGCGCGTGCGCAAGCCCTGGAGCGAGAGAGAAACTCTCTCGCTCTGGAGCTCACTACAAAGGGACAGCTTTCGTTGTTGATCGACAGCTCGGCCTGTTTTGTAGGCATGGCGGGGGTGGTTTCACAAATGGAGGCGTTCCTTAAGGAACGCCTGCTGTTTTGTGGGCGGCCACACTGACATCAGCAGTGATGTCAGTGGGGAACTTCCTGCTCAATCAGAGCAGGAAGCTCCCTGGGGCTTGCGGTTGCCGAGACCCAACCTTAGGGGCTCATCGCAAGCCTCAATGGTCGCGACGGTCTTAACCATCGTGACCATCAACCTGGTCGGTCGCTAAAGCTGTGGGTGGTAATCCACAGCTTAGCTAGCGACCAGGAGGCCGCACTTAAAAATACAAACGGCCGCCCTCATTCAGAACGAGCTCTCGCTTCTTGCGAGCGCCTCTGAATGAGGGCCATAGATTGTAAGCCCTACTGGGGCAGGGACTGATGTGGATGGACAAATACTCTTTGAAAAGTTAGGCAAAATATGTGTGCGATATATAAGTAACTGGTAGTGAATAATCATTTTGTGTATATATGTATATATATATATATATATATATATATATATATATATGTGTTTGTCTTTACATTCCACAGACAAAAAAAACCTACCAGTTTCACATGTCCCATTAAGGCTTAAGACATTATTTCAAATTTCACAAATTCTACTGAAATTCTGACACTCAAACTTAAAAAGGCTATGAAATATTGATCATTAATGGACGTGTTCCTTGTGCAATACAGATATGGTATGCCTTCACACCCTGTGGTTAACTGCAGATTCAGCACTCTCACAGAATGAGATTGCTGTCACTCACAAAATGGTGGAGCTACAAATTCACAGAATTGTGTGCTCATTGGAATACACACATGCAGTCTATGCAGCTGAGGTCTGAGCAGTTAAGTGGCACACACATCCCACTCAATGCCCAGAATCTTCCCATTCAATCACCACAACAATCCCACTGGGTTCCAACATCCTTTTCATTCCATACATCCATCTTATTCAGAATACACATTCAGCTCCCTAATTGATAAAACTATCATACTCTGTCTATGCATGTACACTATCTTCGCCTCCATGCTGCTATAACTTCCCCAATCCCTACAGCTGTGTGGTCTCCTAACTGTGCTAGTTCTTTATTCCCTCATCTGCACCAATCTGTCTTTCCCCATATGTGCCATCCTGTCTTCCTGCATCTGTGCCACTGTCTTCCCCCAAGCCACACCACTTTGTCTTCCCCTCATCTATGCCACTCTTTCTTCCTCTATCTGCACCACTCTGTCCCTGCCCACCGCTCCACTCTGTCTCTCCCCCCACCTGCACCACTCTGTCTTCCCCCATCCGTACCAATCTGTCTTTCCAAATCCCTACTGATGTGTGTTTTTACATTGTGCTAGTCTGTATTCCCTCATCTGTACCAATCTGACTTTACCCATCTGCGCTGGTCTGTCTTTCCGCATCCATGCCAGTCTGTCTCCCCCACATCAGCACCACTGTTTCTCACCCATCTGCATCATTTTGTCACCCCCATCGGCACAAGTGCATCACTTTGGCTCCCCCCCATCTGCATCACTTTGGCTCCCCCCATCTGTGCTGCTTAATCTTCCCCCCTCTCTACACCTTTCTGTATCCACATCCACACCGCTCTGTCTCTTCCCCCATCCACCCCACTCTTAGACATTTCATAGACAAAAAAACATTTTAGACATAGACATTTTTTATTAACCATCAGGGTTTGGAGGAGCAAACTGGGTCATCTGCAGGGGAGAAGGGCAACAAAATGGTACACTAGGATGGGTGGAGGAGGGGACAGCGCACATGAGGTGTTTTGGGGGTGCAGAGGGAGAGACAGCTGCAGGGACAAGCTGCAGGTGTGCAGGGCAGTGGCAGCAGCTGGGGTCTGGGGCAGTGCTGGACAGGGGCATTAGCGGGTGACAGAGGGTCTCACTAGTGCAGGGCATGCACCTGAGAAAATCAAATCAATAAGACACAGATGTATGGACGTATCAGTGAGAACCATCCATGCATCTGTTAAAAGTTGAATATGTGTAATATAGAAAAAAATGACATACCCCCAAAGCACAACTAGCCCCCGGGCTTTTCACTGCCGGTCCTGGTTGTAAAAAACAGGGAACAAACAACATAGGGGTCCCTCGTATTTAGCACAACCAGCACCGGGCTATTCAGAACCAGTCCTGGTTGCCAAAATACAGGGGACACAGGGGTCCGCTGTGTTTAGCACAACCAGCACTGGGCTCTGATCTGATGTTGGTTCTGGAAATACAGGGGAAACAATTAGTAGGGTTCCCCTGTAAATTCCAAACCAGCACTGGACCCGTTCTAGTAGGGGGGTAATGCCGCAGCCAGGGTAGCCCTTTCAACAGGACCACCAGCCAAAGCATTACCCGTGACCTCTAGTAAGCCCAGGCCAATGATCCCTGGGGAAAAATATGAGTAGGGTTCCCCTGTATTTACTAGAACCAGCACCAAACTTTTTCTAGTGGGGGGGCTAATGCCACAGCCAGGGGAGCCTTTTTAACAGATCCCCAAGCTGAAGCATTAACTCTGACCACTAGTCAGCCCAGGCCAGGATCCCTGAGGAGCTGAGGACCCCCCCAATAAAGGGGTCCCTCTAGTGCACCCCAGGCCTAGGCTGATAGCCTGGAGCTATCCAGGCGCCCCTGGGCGGTGGGTGCCGGGTTGTTTGTGTAGTTGGGTGCATTTGAAAGAACATTGTCCTTTGCAGGTAAACTACAGGTCCCAGCATGCCTCTCCTGCATGCTTGTACTTGGAGAATCACAAGTACCAGCAAGCGTGGCATTAGCGGCCCACTGGTTCCTGTAGTACACTTGTAAAATAAATATTAAAATAAACACACTAATACATCCATCCATTCAGCTACTCCAGGGTCCGGCACCGCCACGTCGGTGGGGGTGCTCAACCTCCCCACCAGACCACCCGCGGGACACTTCTGCCTACGGGTGGAACAGCGGGACAGTGCTGTCTCGCTGAAATCGGGATGTTGAGAGCAGTGCGCCCTCTATGGGGTGGCGCCCCTGTTCGACCACAGTGGTGGATGGAACATGCCTCGAGCCGGCCCTGGTTCCAATCAGGTAAGATCACCTACACCTTCTCAGGTTTGCAGTCTGATCTCAATGCTATACATTTTGTGCTCTTTCTTTTGGTCTAGCAACTGCACCAAGAGCTTTATAAAGAGCATGGCAGATCTTTTGAGAGCCAGAGGTGTGACAGTCATTACTTACTTTGATGACCTTCTAATCAAGACTGGATAACCTTCACTTCTGTGGGTGAATACAAAGATGACAACCCTGGGTTTTAGAGTCTCATCTGTGACTCATCAATTATGGAAAATCCATTCTAGTTCCTGCATAGTGGATTATTTTCCTATGGCTCTTTTCAACACGGCACAAAATCATGTTCTTACTGAGAAGATTCTTGTATTGCAGAAACTTGCCATGTCTCTACTGGCTCTCAAATGGATCTCTGTCAATTTAGCAATAAAAGTCTTATAAAAAGTAGTTTCAACCTTCAGGGTGGTTCAGGCCCTCATTCAGAGCCGCACGTTAACAACAGTACGCTCGTTGCGTTCCGATGTTGACTAACCGCGCATGCGTCGGTGTTACACCGCGCATGTGCGTACGGCAGATTGCGAGCTTTTTTTCTCTCGTTCCTAAAATAGCGTACAGGAAGTGACATGTCAAATGTGATTGACAGAACAGGGCGTTTTTGGGTGTTGACGGGGGTGGAGATGAAAAAACGCAGGCGTGGCGAGGCGTTTTTGGGGCGTACATACATTAGCAGATGCGAACGTCAAATGTGTTCGGACCGTCTCATACGTCACTGAAACATCCGCTTTCCCTTCAAAATGCTCGCACAGCTTAGGGTCAGGATTACTCGACCACATTGGCGATGGCCTTCTCCTCCGTCCCGGGACTCCACGATGGTGCAGCGATTAATCGTGGCTGGTCAGTAAAGTAATTAGTGTTGGATTGAAATCCGGCTTGGTATGTGTTTGGAAAGCAGTTTATTGGGATAGCACAAAAGCGTACGCAGGTGGAAATCAGAGCTGCTAATGTCATGATTACATAATCAATTAGCGTACATTTTTGGGCTTTTATTTTGGCCACAATTTGGTGGTTATGGCCTATTGTAACAATAATGTCATCATCTTTTAATTAGCTCCCCTTTTTTTTGGTTTACTGTGGAATTTGCATCGCTATGTGTTTTTTTAAACGTTCCTTAAAGAGGCCTTTTTTTTTAAAAAAGAGGGTCAGTTTTTGCGTTTAAGGCCAGGATTAAATGTAACCCATTTGTACAATAATGTCACAATACAATGTCAGTGTTTTGTTTTTAATTTATTGTTTACACACAAACAAATTGGCATAATATTGTATTGCCTTTTTTTGTGGCCAAGATATTTGATCAAAAAAAAAAAAAAACATAACTACTAACATAAGCGTAAATACAAAATTTAAAAACATTTCACAAGAAAGGAGAGGGAAGTTTTGACCAGAAAGGAATATGAGCCAAGCACAGAAGGAAAGTGGGAAAAGTCGCCATTGCTGTCACCGTTTTCTCGCCCGTTTGGCTGGGTGAGGGTGGGCGCCAGACCGGGTCCGGGATGCCATCGGGCTGGCCTGTCCAGAGGCAGATGTTGTGGCCTCTGGACTAGGCACAGGGCTAGGCACATTTGGAGGATTGCCTGATGTTGTGCCAGAGGTAGAGGATCTGGATGTTCCGGCAGGAAGGGAGGTCGGCTCCACCATGTGCTGGCGAACGAGCTGCTCCAGGGCATCGGCGATGCGGATGTTGGCCCTGGTATTTTCCGCCAGGGCCTGAGCAATGGTCACGTTGGCCGCAGCATTTTGCTCCAGGGCCTCAGCCACCCGTATCAGACTGGCGTCCATCCTCTGCAGAATCTCCGTATGGCAATCCGATTTAAAATTGAGTTCTGTGAGGAGGCCCACTGCCTGCGAGGGGGCACGCCCTGGACTGGCTTCTGCAGGGTCCTCAGCCGGATGTACTGGTTCCTCCCCTGCAGAGTCAGCAGAAATTCTGCGGCCAAGGCTCCCCTCTGGAGCAGACTCATCCGCCTCTGTCTCTGTTAGGAAATTGGAGAAAAGACTCACATTAGAATCTACATATTGGCACAATAGCATTTCTGAGTTGGTGACATCACAAGACTTACCTTGGCCAACATGAGGAGCCGCAAAGTCTGGCATGTCCGTATCCATGTTGGACACGCCAAACACCTCCACAGCCTGCACACACCCCTGTGCCATCTCTTCTAAGTCTGTCAACTCCAATGACACAGGGGTGGGACCCCCACCTGTCCCCCTTGCATGCCTAGCCCTGTCGGCAAGTTTTTGTTTTAGACGATATTTGAAGTCTGCCCATCTGTGGAATGAATTTGGAACCATTATCCTTTTTTTTACAATGGGGTTTGTTTATAGGATGGGAAAGTGTTTACTTACCGCCGTTTGACATCCCGGGCTAGACGGACATAATCACCCACCCTATTGACAGCAACGGCGACCTCCTCCCACATTCTCCACTTCTGGCTTTGGCTCATATTCCTGGCTGCCTGGGGCAGGATGTCAACGCACTTCTGGATCAAAACCTCCATCTCCTTGCTTGTGAAATGTGGCTGCCTTTTTTTTTTTGCAGCTTTGGCGGGTTGACTGGGGCCAGCAGTCTCTTCCATGTCATCCTCCTCACCTATTTGGGTAAATATGCAGATTTAGCCACTTCACAACTTGCACAATATTATGTTTTAAAATACTCATTGACACAAAATGCATGAAGGCCTTACCGCCGCAATTTTGACCATTGTTTCCCTGGTTTGAAGCCATGTCTCTGCTTCCAGCATGAAATCATCCAGAAATTCTATGTGATTTCGTGACGTATTTATACATGCGTCGTTAGTTTGCGGCCGCATCATTGATTGTGCGTCCCTATGATTCATCCTTAATTTGTGCGGGAAAATAAACACTATTTATGGCTTGGTGTGTGTGGATTCGAGGTGGGGTTGTTGGAGTGTTGTCAGTTAAGTGGTTTGGATTTGGTTGGTTGGTTGCGTTTGGAGGATTTTGGAGAGTTGTTTTTGTTGTTTGTTTTTGCTACATTTCTTTGGTTTTTCCGTTCGCATTTTTTTCATTTTTTCAACATCCTTTCCTGATTTGGTAAGTTTTGTGCATTCAAATTTGTGGCCAATTGGTGTATTCTTCTGTTTTGTGGTTAGTTAATTTGTTTAACACTCATTTCATCTTTTTTAGTTTTGTTTTTGTTTTCGGACCCAAAGAAGTTTTTTGAGGACATCTTATATATTCGAGTTGGGTAAGTCCATTTTTTGTCTTGCATTTGCGAATGAATTACGGCATTTTTGACTGTTGGTGTAGCGCCTTGCATTTGCGAATGAATTACTGCATTTTTGACTGTTGGTGTAGTGACTTGCATTTGCGAATAATTTACCGCATTTTTGACTGTTGGTGTAGTGACTTGCATTTGCGAATAATTTACCGCATTTTTGACTGTTGGTGTAGTGACTTGCATTTGCGAATAATTTACCGCATTTTTGACTGTTGGTGTAGTGACTTGCATTTGCGAATAATTTACCGCATTTTTGACTGTTGGTGTAGTGACTTGCATTTGCGAATAATTTACCGCATTTTTGACTGTTGGTGTAGTGACTTGCATTTGCGAATAATTTACCGCATTTTTGACTGTTGGTGTAGTGACTTGCATTTGCGAATAATTTACCGCATTTTTGACTGTTGGTGTAGTGACTTGCATTTGCGAATAATTTACCGCATTTTTGACTGTTGGTGTAGTGACTTGCATTTGCGAATAATTTACCGCATTTTTGACTGTTGGTGTAGTGACTTGCATTTGCGAATAATTTACCGCATTTTTGACTGTTGGTGTAGTGACTTGCATTTGCGAATAATTTACCGCATTTTTGACTGTTGGTGTAGTGACTTGCATTAGCGAATAATTTACCGCATTTTTGACGGCTTATTCATCATATAATCCAGTTTTGCTTTTCCCTTTTCCATTTTTTGGGTCCATTTGAACCCTATTTGACGTACGGTGTGCAATGTAGTTTTCATCGATGGCCAAATGTGTTTTTCCGCTATTTTCTGTGTTGGCTTGCAACAATTTTTAAACAAAAAAAACACCCTCTAAATTTTTGAAGTCTCATTGTTGCCTTTTTTACAGTTTATACGTATCATGACAATACCCCGGCATGTAAGCAGCTATGGATGGTATCAGAAAGCTAAGTTGTTTTTTCTTACTTTTGGGGTGGGTCAAAAGCCTTACATTGTAAACTTTGAATTTCAGGTAGATCTGGGGCGAATTGTTCTGGCCCTGCTCCCGGAAGACGACCAACCTCAAACTCGTCCCAGGCGTAGGCATCGTAGGCATGCAAGGCCCCAGATATTTCGAACACGTGTCACCCTTTTTGGAATGCCTGATGATGAGGTTTTAAGACGCTACCGTCTACCTCCCAAAATCATCATAGACACTCTCTCATTAATAGAAAGTGATCTTGAGCGGCAAATTGACAGTCCAACAGCAATACCACCACTGACGCAATTTATGGCGGTGTTACATTTCTGTGCCTCAGGATCGTTTCAAACAACGGTGGGAATAGTGGCGGGCATCTCCCAATCCTCCTTTTCCCGGATCCTGAGGGCAGTGATGGAGGCACTTTTCAAGCACCTCCATCATTTTATTAAAATGCCTTTGGATATGGGTGCCCTTAGTGTGGCCAAGGCCAATTTTTACCAAATAGCTGGCTTCCCACACATCATAGGGGTTGTGGATGGTACTCACATACCACTTCAGCCTCCAGCACGGCTGGAGGCAATATTTAGAAACAGGAAACACTATCACTCCCTGAATGTAATGGTGGTATGTGATGCCTCCCTCCAGATCCTGTCCCTGAATGCTAAATTACCCGGAAGTGCTCATGACTCCTTCGTCATCCGGCAATCAGGGATATGGCAGAAATTAACCAACCTACAAGCTGGTGATGTGTGGCTTCTGGGTAAGTGGAGACCTTTAGTACATAACAATGTTAAGCTTGATACACAGTGTTCCTGATGTGGTCTATTTTTGTTCACAGGAGACAGTGGATACCCTTGCATGTCCTGGCTGCTCACTCCTTATTTGGCTCCCACACCAGGGCCACAAAGTGCGTATAATTCTGCACTTACAGCCACCAGGCAAGTGGTGGAGCGCTGTATCGGCCTTTTAAAAGGCCGATTCAGATGCCTCCACCGCTCTGGTGGCGAGCTCATGTATGTGCCGGATATGGTGTCTAAAATTGTGGTCCTGTGTGGGATATTTCACAACATTGCCATAAGGAGTGGTGTCCCAATGCAGCCAGAGGATGCCTTACCTGAGGATGGCCCCCCCGAGGTTGGTCGAAGGTCAGTATGTGGGGGGGCCATACGCGATGATGTGGTGGCCAGATTTTTTAGGTAAGTTTGTTCAAAACTCCAGTGTTTATACCTAATGTGTTTGTTTTTTTTGGCAAACATCTAATTTATTTTTAATTTTCTCACCATCTTCTGTTTGTTCACATAATCTTTGGCACTCCAACGCTCACTACTTCCTGCTACCCTTACCAAACCTGGATCTGGTCCTTTTGGGCATATATTCTGGAACCCATATCGCAACGCCATGTTTGTGGAATCATGTTGGCATGGTCCTTCGTCAACCAGTTCTTGATTTTGTGTTTTTATTTATTTTTTTCTTGGTATGTGTTGTATTTGAATTTATCACTGTGTATTTTTTTTGGGAGTGACCACTTTGTTTTCTCTGTTATGTGGTGAATAAATGTTTGAAGAGTGAAATGGTCTTCCTTTTTTGGGACGTTAACAGCAAGTGTAACCAGGTTAACACAAGTTACATTTGACTAAGGGGTAAACCAGTACTGACGCCAGTTGAGCAAAACTGAAATATGTTTTCAGCTTTCCAATCCACACCAAAAGGAAGCCTGGCCCAACCTTGGGATTTGTAAGATTGGCCTAAGCAGCTTGCGCACCAAGTAGGAACCTGGAAAATGTAGAAATCTGAAATTGACACTACACCCAAAAAGGGAAATTACATTGTTACTGTTATGTGTTTCTGGTGTCTGTTTGACATACAAAGACAAAACACAATCTAACTTTTAAAAAAGGGAAATCCTTGCAGGAACTTATGTCAGGCTAAACTATCTTGGTTTTGGTTTTTAAAAATGAGCCACAACGTATATTTGTCTTTAAAAATTTATTGGGCAAATACAACAAAACAAAAAAAAACTAATGCCGAAGGAGGCCAGACAGCCGGTCGAGGGCCACCAGAAGGCCGATTACATGGTGGCGCATCTGCCCCACAACATCCGCCACCTCTTGCCGACGCCTCTGTTCCTCTGTGGGTGAGAAAAGTGTGTGGGTTAATACCACAATAGGGACTCCACAGAAAAACATAAAAAAAAAAACAAATCACTCCTAAACCCAAAAACATAAATAAAAAGGGTGGGCTGGCAAAAATACAAGGCCTAGGTACAAATTCCCACAGGTATGATATGTGTATGCTTAAATCACCAGGAAGAGGTAAAGGCAAACCTTCACAATCAACAAAAGTCAAGCCACAAAAACACGAAGAAAGGCACGACACATGATTACATACAAACAGTTTGTGCTTTAAAAAAAAATAATAAAAAACATACCGGGAAACAAATCGGGAGCTCCGGCAAAACCTCCATGATCCTCCTCGGAGGATCCGTCATTCCCCAAAGAATGGGGCGGAGTTATGCTGGACTCCGGGGAGGGGGTAATTGGAAGAGGGGTGGGTGGAGGAGAGGGGGAAGTGGGACGGAGGGGAAGGAGGCCCGACATTTCCGGGAGAGGGTCTGGGAAGGATGGGGAGGAGTGGGGAATAGGCGAAAGATTTGGGGTGGAGTGTTGGCTGGGGGTTGGGGAGAGTGGGCGGGAACGCCGACGTTGACGGCGGAGTCTTGGCTGTCCCCCTAAAATATGTCAAATAAATTGCGTTTAGTTTATGGACAAATCCGGGCAAACAAACAAAAAAAAAAAAAGAAAAAATAAATAAAACAAAAAAAAATAGCAGTAGAATTAAAAAATCATAAAAAGAGGGAAAACATGCAGACGCATATATGAGTACAAATAATAAATAGAACAGACAGGAAAACATGCACACGCAGATATGAGTACAAATAATAAATAGAACAGACAGGAAAACATGCACACGCAGATATGAGTACAAATAATAAATAGAACAGACAGGAAAACATGCACACGCAGATATGAGTACAAATAATAAATAGAACAGACAGGAAAACATGCAGACGCAGATATGAGTACAAATAATAAATAGAACAGACAGGAAAACATGCAGACGCAGATATGAGTACAAATAAAAAATAGAACAGACAGGAAAACATGCACACGCAGATATGAGTACAAATAATAAATAGAACAGACAGGAAAACATGCAGACGCAGATATGAGTACAAATAATAAATATAACAGACAGGAAAACATGCACACGCAGATATGAGTACAAATAATAAATAGAACAGACAGGAAAACATGCAGACGCAGATATGAGTACAAATAATAAATAGAACAGACAGGAAAACATGCACACGCAGATATGAGTACAAATAATAAATAGAACAGACAGGAAAACATGCACACGCAGTTTGCCCCACAAACACAAACATTAAAACCACAATACATAACACTTACTTGCCAGGATCTGCATGCGAAAGCATGCCAGCAAGCGGGGCGTTCGCCGTTGCAGGTCGGACCACCTGCGCTCCAGCTGCCCGATGTTGCGGCGTGATCCGAAGGACCGCAGGCGGGACCGTACCTCCGCATACGCGGAGCGCTTCTGCCGGTTGGTCATGGGTTCTGGCTGGCTGGTGATCCGGCGATCCATGACCTCCGTAAGCACCAGCAGCTCACGCCTGGTGAATGCGGAGGCTCTCATGATGGCAATGGTGTTTTTCTTAAAAATCATTTTTGATAAAGTGTGTAAAAATTTTCTGATTGGCTAATGTATTTTGGAAATTAACAGGAGCAATTTTATTGGTTAGTGTATGAGTCATGTGTTCGACAGGGCCAGAAATCTCTGGAGAGTTAGGATAGGCTTGATGCAGTGACATGCGTAAGCAAATTTAAATAAAGAAATGAACCCAGGGAAATATGCGGGGATACACAGCAATAGTACAATTGTTTAATTGTGGTTCACATGTTTTTTAAACAATAAAAGCGAATGTTTCATCCGTACGTATTCTGCGGGTAAACACAAACACAGACAAGAGTAAAGTTTCTTGCATTGTGTTGAAAAAAAACAAACAATTAAGCTAATTGATACATTGATTGGCATGATACGATTGATGGAGGTAGGCAGAATAAAGGAGCAGGTAATCGACATCTGACAAGGCCACTTCCTGTTTATACTTGTGCGTGCGTTCCTTTCAAGCCATTTCGGGGATGTACGCTCGCTATTTCGTACGCTCGTTAGTTAGAGGAGGGGTCATCAGAGTTTAGGGAGGAATTTTAGATGCGAACGAAAATACGAGCGAGCCATTGAATTTAAATATTTTTGTACGTACGCCTAACGTACGTGCGCCCGCTTGCGTGCGGCTCTGAATGAGGGCCTTAATTCAATGTTACAGGTATCACTGTATTTTATTTGGATGTAGAAAATGGAAGTAGAGTTTTTCAGCAGTACTCTACATAATAATTGTGTAAGGTCTATAGGTCTATACCTTTTCCAACATATTTATGTAGTGGGAGCTGGGACACACACCTCAAGGGATCCAACTACTTGGTTAGATTGTACAGACCAAGCCCAGGTAAATGATCCAGAGTAAGTATGGGAGCGTTGTGGTACCGAGCAGGGGGAGGCATGGGCAAAACAGAGTGGCAGAGAGGGGGCAGAGTAGTGGATAGAAAGGGGTGGACAGAGCGAGGGCTGGGGGAAGACTAAGGAGAATCAGTGGGTTCCTTTCCTAGTACTCTATAACCTGTAGAAAATTCTATTCATCTGGACATACGGTATTTCTATAGATTTTCGATAAGTGAGGACAAGCAGATGTCAAAATGATGGCATCTCATTTAAACCGCAAAGAAGACCAAGCATTTTTGTTATACTCCATGTTAGTTTCTCTTTCATCCATATTGGTGGACACTGCTGTACCTTGGAATAGGACACAACTACACTACAGACGTTTTGGTCTCTGACTCCCCCCCTCTCCACTATGCCCCCTGGAAAGACTTCCGTTTTTAATTTTGTGTCCAAGGAGTACAGTTTGTCTTCTGTGTAGGATTTTTATTTAATTCACTATATTAGAGTGTAAAGGTGTTTACCCGAGGGCTCCAGCACTCACTCTGGGTGCCATGGCAGAGATGATATTATTCACAACTGTCCCAGTGCCTCCAAACATGGTAGGAACTTGTAAGCGGTCCTTTCAGAGAGGTGGTCATTTCCCTTTGTGAAATGGAGAGCCCATATTGAAAAGATAACTGCCCTTACAGTAATACAATATAAGTGCTGCTGTTCCACTTAAGGAACGTGTGAGTCAATACAAGACACATTGGGTCACCCCAGTCACGCTCTGATGACCATGGGGATGGGACTGACAGACCATCCATGCTTAACATGACTGGGGAGAACCTCTGAGAGGGAGACAATTGTAAAGCGCAACGGAATATGCTGCGCTATATAAGAAACTGTTAATAAATAATAAATATAACACAGATAGATAATGTACTATAAATACAGTAATTAGATATATATGTATACATAATTTAATGTATACTTTAAATATATTTAGTTTCTAAAATATGTCCGACGAAGTGACTTCATAGTCCAGTGTGCCAGGGGAAAATTTGTCCAGAATGCATAAGTTATTTAATGGATGCTCAGAACAAGACTTCTATGTGTAACATGCGAGGCTGGGATCCAGGTCTGCCACTTAATGATGTAGCTGACTGGGTTATGCTTTGGCACGTTTTATTGCGAAACTGACTAAGAAGCCAGTCTACCCATTGGTAGGTGAACAACATTCAAATATATGGGCTTAGGGGCGATCCCAGACACAACTAGTCCAAGAGCCTTTCTGGGTCTGCAACCTGTTACAGGAACCAAGATATATCCTGCTTCGAGAAAATGCTGAAATCTGCTTCCAGCAGACCCTGTAGAAATCAGAGTTCCTCTCAGGTTCATCTTTTGTGTGATTTAAGCTGGGTACAGACTAGATGATATGTTGCAAGATCCGACACACTATGAGCGAGCATGCACGCTCCTGCTGGGTCTCTCATCGCATCGACAGGTTGATCCTACATGCTACATAATTTGTTAATTTGATGAATGACCCCATGCTTGTGGAGGCGGCTGGTGAACAACATATTGTGCGGTCATCCACCAGATCATGTGGTATCAAATGACAGCACGATATGTCGTTCATCGTATTGTGCGTCGGCTGGCTACACAGATTGTCTAGTGTGTATCCGGCATAAGACTGTCCCCTCCTATCATGAGATGTGTGAGACCCTAGGAAGACTATAAGGGGTATTCAATATGAAAGGTTAACTTCTCTGGCAAAGTTAACATTTCATATCAGAGTTTTTTTCTGCGTAAAGGTATGGTGCGCGCTCCCGCTTATCCCCGTATTCAAAATAAAATTAACGAAAACGGGAAACTCCGAAGTTGGATTTGCTTAAAGTTACGAATTTTTCCTTAAAATAATTGTAAGACCCCCCTAAAGTTGTAAAAACATGGGGGAACACTATGGGTACCCCCGTTTTAGCCTTTAATTGAAAGTCGGGGATTTAAATAGCCGCAGCAGGTGTTTTTTTCCCGACATTGAAGAAGTGATGCAGAAGAGCACTTAGGTTATTTTTTTCATTTTTTTAAGTGATCCCATCAAATTTGTGGTACATGAAAATGGGTACTAGCATATTTTGATGTCCCTAAAGTAATTTTTTTTAAATTCTGCATTTGTGCACCTGCCGCTATAATTTTATTCTAGAAAACATCTGCCGCATACTTGCAGAATAGCCCTGAACCTATTTCCCTATTGTTTAACAATTTTTTCCCTTTTTTTTTTTTTTTGCACCCCAATTTTTAAATTAATATTTTGGGGTGTCCCTATTTTTTTTTTGAAACTTTTTTTGACACAGTTCTTTTTTAAATGTCAATCTCGGGTGCAGGCTATTTTTTTTAAGCCTGCACCCCCAAACCCCAATTCTGCACTTTCTTTTGCGACACCTATTCAATGGTGAAAAGTTATCACCGTTTTTTATCAAAGACTTTTCAAAACTGCAATAAGTCTTTGAAATTGAATACGGTGTAAAACTAAAACAAGTGATATTAACGCAAAAACATTAAAAAGTGCGATATTAATGCAAAAAACGATGTTATCGCACCCATATTGAATACCCCTACATGAATTTGAACATTTAATTTTGTTCAGTTAAGCAAGTTTTAAGCTTACAGGAAACTCTACAAAGTTCCATGTTAAAAAAAAAATAATATTTTTAACTACAGCTCACAAAATTGCTTGGGCAATACTGATAGCACTTTGTTTTATTCAGCGCACCTTTCACGTCAACTTGACCATGCTTGAAGTGGACATGGTACACTGGAAACTCCCCTAAAGTGGATGTTTCCATTGTCCTCCTCTAAAAAGCAAAACAATAAAATTATTTTTCAGTGCCAAATGCCACTTCTATTAATAATAGTACAGACAGAAAATACAGCAATTATCTATGAGCGTTACAGCTCAGTGAAGGCTTGGAGGCAAGGTTATTAAAGTGTTGGAATATTTGGGTGACGCTGTTGATCTGGGCCTGGGTCTTTCCATGTAATCCACAGAAGCAGACCCTGGTAATCTTACCATTTGTTGGCTTATTGTTTTTTTGTACCGACACTGAACAAAGTTTCTCACAAGTCATGGGGGAGAAAGTTAATTAATTCCTGCTAGTACAACCAAACACTGAGGCTGAAGACTTTTGGAAATCAGGCAGACAAAGGTGCTCTGGTAGAGGAAACCAGGCATGGTTAGGCAAGCGACAAGGATGTAACCCTGTAGATTAATCAACTACCCAGTCTTCTCTGCGAAGGGAGCCTGTCTGCTATGCTTCAGAGACCATTGCATCGTCTTCTGCAGATGCTCAGTCAATGGTATAGTGGTAAGGGCCCTTCCCCTCAAAAAAACAGAAACATCTTAGACACTCTGGTTTAAAGAGACCTGTTCAACAATTAAGCCCTATTGGGGGGTCATGAAATCTCATGAAAATACCGGGCGATCATTGTCCCTCTTACAAGAGTAGAAAGAGTCCTAGGAGATTATTCACACTGTTTCCTTGTTCGGAACCAGTACAGGATTTTCAGACCCATCCTAAATCTATACCTGCATCTGTGAATGGACAAATTATGGATGGGATCTATTGGTTCAGTCATAAAACCTATGTAACAGAGAGAGTTCCTGGCTTCTCTAGATATAGAAGACTATTGTTTCCATATTCCCATAGCCTCCTCAGGTTTGTGGGGTTACAATTCATTTTCAGTTCCAAGCACTTCTTTTTGACTTGGCCACAGCATTAAGAATATTTACTGTGGTGATGGCTGTCATGGCGGCTTTCTTACAATCCAAGGGGGTGACCGTAATTCCATACCTAGATGATATCCTAGACAAACAAACCTAGGCCAATTTTCTTTTAAATTACTTAGTTGACCTTGGAGAATACCCAGTTTCCATTGTGAAGTTACTGGAGAAAACGGTTCCA
Source organism: Taudactylus pleione (assembly GCA_031769625.1). Taxonomy (NCBI): domain Eukaryota; kingdom Metazoa; phylum Chordata; class Amphibia; order Anura; family Myobatrachidae; genus Taudactylus; species Taudactylus pleione. The sequence goes on from JAUIMM010000014.1 coordinate 12,543,506, forward strand.
TGTTTCAAAATAGAATAGTTGCTTTTTTTCATTCAAAACCTTTACAGCTGGAGATCTTGGCCAGATGATACAGCACTGACCCTCTCCTGGCATCCTAGAACATTTATCTGCCTTCCCACACGTGTCCTCATATACTTGGTATCTAAAGACACTGGCCTGCAACTTTAACCGCACAGGAATTCGTTTTAAACACACACAAATCATAGATGAAAATGCAGAGGCAACTGCGTTGTAGCCCTTCTTACACAGATTCAGACTTAATCACACACAGATATACAAATGTCGCACATCAAATTGATCAGTGCAAGCTAGTAAAGTAGTCGCAAATAAGATGCACAATTTGAGTGAGAAAGACACTCAGCTCAGCCAAGTCTCCTAGGCCCTGGTGCTAAGAGAGGCTAATTGATGTGACTTGAGCTGCAGTGTATGAGGACACATCTGTAGACGCGACACTTGCTGCTTGTGACTGAGGGCCTGAATTAGAGGTGCACGCAAAGCTGATGTTTGCGGGTCTGAGCGATTTATTTATGCTGCGCATATGTATGAGTGGCACTGCATATGGGCCATGTTAGATTACCAATGACGGTCACAGTGATGACTTGGACACAGTGTGATTGACAGTTGAAGCATTAGTGGGAATTTACGGTAAGTGGTGAGGCAAACGGAGGGCATGTCTCAGCCTGTGAATGTGAATCCACGTGCAGTGGTAAAGGCTCCGGTTGCTCACTTAGGACGGACAATCTGAGCGACCCTAGGGTTGCTCAGAAGATACATGGTGCGACCAATGGTGCGTACGCAAGCGTCAGATTTGAGACTGCACTAGTGGACTTCTCCTGCGGCTGCGATATTTGCATCTTTTCGCACAATTGCTGCATATGCAGCCATGATGGGATTTGTGTGCACCTCTGAATCAGGTCCTGAAAGACAAGACCATCGACAGAGACAGTTTTTCTCCATATGGGATTGGACTGTGGTGACCTTAGTTGCCAGCTGACGAGGTTTGCACGCACCATTGGTCCCATATCGGTTGTACCATCTAACATTGCACCAGCCCTATGGAGGCACAGAACATGGCCACTGAAAACTGTGCAACTGCGTAAAAAGCTGCAGTCGCTGACTGTGACACGACCGCGTCTGGCTAACCACGTCCCTGTTACCACCCAGGAACGCCAACTGAAATTGCCTCTCTCTGCACCCAAATTTGTTCTCCCTCCTCTAGCAGTAACGGGACACATGCGCAGTGCGACACAGACTTATTCGCAGACTAAAAAAATTGTCCACTTGCATCCAGCATCGACACTGTGTCCACCTTAAATTTTGTAGATCCTACATTTTTTACTACAAAAGTTTCTTTACAGTGGGGTACAGGTGCCAGCGGCGGTGCGGGGAAGAGCCCTGGTTGATCCTCATTAGGGGAACCCTATTTTATTTTGGGGTCTCCCGCTTTCTGAGGATTGCCAGCCCTGGGCTGACCAGATGGGGACTGGATTACATTATGGCAGGGAGACCCCGCACTGTGTATCTCCCCGCTATAGTATAAATCCCCCGGTGCTGCTTACTGGAAATAAGGGGGAACACCACTCCATTTTCCTTCCGAATTTCAGTACAAAATGGGCTCAGAGGCCTGGGGCTGGATATGACTTTGGGGGTTGACCCCCACATTTTTTTTTCAGATTTTTAACCCTTTATTTACACTAACACACACAGAAGTACTGCACAGATCAGTCAGCTTCGGAACAACATGCTGGTCACAGTCAGGTCTATGCATTTCCTCTATTCTGCTCTGTGTTCTATCATGTTTTTAAACACAATTCTTAGTAAATCTGTGAGTTGTATTTCTGTCTATGGAGAGTATTTAAGTGTTTGTTTGATGGTCTAATGACTTATATTTGTGTGTTTGTTCCTCCATTTCTGTGTGAGATTGTGTATTTGCACTAGTGTTTGCCTTTAGTAAGCTCTAAGTTGCAGAATCAGGGAAAACTGCAACCTCGGCCAGACACAATTCTTAGTAAATATAGCCCCTGGTGTTTTAAGACTGATTTGCTGTTTATATTGCAAGAATAGGTACATATGAGAAAATTAGTACAGTTTGTATCACGGATCAAAAAGAAAGACTTTGTGGATTCATACCGTAGACAAGCAAGAAAATCAGACATTACAAATGATATAATGCCCAAATGTATCAAAGCTCAAACACAGGGACAGGTGCTGTGTAAGGAGCCAGTCCCTGTGATGGGTTCTGAGTGAAGTGATTGCATCAACAGTCACTTCACTCCTCTATTGGGACCCCCGCAGCGCTTCTGCACTCGCGTGGTCTACTAAGCACACATGTGCGACAGCCATTGCTGGGGAGGGTTCTGGAGGAACCCTCTCCAAGTAAGTTTTGCATAATGTAGCCCGTAGGCTACAGTGGATTCGCCATCTTCAGATGATGTAGTTGCCGGGACCAAACTCTAATCAGAACTTGGTAAATCTAGTAGCTTCACAACCCCCATAGAAACCCATGGTGGCTGCGGCTGCTGTCGGAAATGGAAGGACCGTGGCGGATATGGAGATATCTGCTTCAGTCTCTCCATTGTACATTGGGGTGATGCTTAATAATTGGGGGTAATCCTTGAAAACGGGTCACACAGTCCACATGAGATTCTATGGCCTAGATTTATCAACGAGTGATTAGTTAGGAGCCGATTGGTTGTAGCACCATTTAAGATTAGTAATGAGTGATAACAAGAATATCACTCGTTGATAATATTACATTTGTGTTTTTCACTCATATGATTTGCTGAATTCCTCAAATTGTCTCAAGGTTGAAAGTGCAAGAAGAAGAATGGAGAGAAAAAGTTACCCAGAGCCGTACTGAGGACCTACTGACGAACTGTGTGCTGGCCGCAGCCTGTCTCACATACTGCCCTGCACTCAGCGCGGATGGGAGGTATGTACACTAAGATTATCATAAGCTGTTAAAGATGTCATGTTACCTTATATAAGTCTTTTATTTCCTAACTCTGTATAATAGAAAAACTATCTTGTAAACAAATATATATATTTTCTAAATGATTAAAATCTATGTTTATGCTGTTTCCCCTGTAGGATGAAAGTCACTGATCTGCTTTTCAGAGTATGTGAGACCTGCTGTGTTCCTCTCCCGCAGAGAATGCTCCTGAAGCACCTTCCTCTCATGCAGTTCATGCACACCCCGGTATGACCTCTAGCTAACATGGCTTCCAGTGTACAAATGAATTAGGCTGTACCCAGCTTTCTCACCTGTTCCTCGGTTATTTTAATATACAGAGGGTACAAAAATGGAAACAGATACTTCTGTGGACAGTGAAAGACATGTTAATTGTCATTATGCCATACTATCCCCTTATACCGGGACACACAGGTTCTGTGGCTGATTAAAAGCAGGTGAAATGCAGGCATGAAGTCAGCCAGCCACAGAACCTGTGTAAAGCTAGGTACACTCTATAAAATAATCTGTCCAATTTGGCTGGTTGGAATGACAATCTGGTAATCTATGGGAGCAAATGACAATTGAACAACAAATAAAAATGGTCGTTCAGACAAATGTGGTTAAGTTAAATGGATTTAACCAATTTATTTGAATGACAATTTTTGATGTCTTGCACTATTTGGGAACAAATGGTTGATTGGATTTTTCTCCCATACATTACCAGATTTTCTTTCCAACATGCCAGATTGGACAAATAATCTTATAGTGTGTACCTAGTTTTACTCATGAGTGTCCCGAATTAAAGGAATAGTATGGTAAGCCTAATTATGATCTATATTTAAGAAACAAATCTGTCTTGTGAGAACAATAAACAGTGCAAGTGATTGCTGAAATTATACTGCAAGTACAGAAAGGGGTCGGGGCCGAGCTTCTATGCTACGGGTGGGCAATAAGCGGCCCCCAGATGTTGTAAAACTACACATCCCAGCATGCCCTGCCACAGTTTTGCTATTTGGCCTTGCTAAAAATGTTGCATGCTGGGATTAGTAGTTCACCAACAGCTGGAGGGCCGCTTTATGCTTCTTAGATGCTTCCCCAACCATCAATACTTCTCCACTCCCTTAAAAAGACCAAAACATTGTTGCACCTACCACTGACAGATTCATGAGGTTCCCTCTCACCATGCTGAGCAGAACATACCTTACAAAGTTCCTGACAGTCAGGTGAAAATCCTGTCGGTCTGGAAGAAAAGGCAGTACTGAAGTTTATGAGCTACTACAGCAGGGGTGGCCAACCCGCGGGTCTCGAGCCGCATGCAGCTTTCTTTGTTGTGCTGCGACTCATAACAATGCCCCCCGCAGACTCCGCTGGTGGCTTGGGGGCACAGGGGCTGTTGCTACACCACTGCAACGGTGAATGCAGGCCTCTGAAGCAAACAGAGGCTAAAGAAGCCAGCGTTCCCAGTGATGCAGTGCGCGAGTGATATCATGACGTCACCTGCGATGTGAGGAGCCTGCACGTCTGCTGGATCCAGTTAGATCCAGCAGTCGGTGACAGCAGGAGCGGTGCCCAGAGTGAAGCCCAGCATGAAGTCAGGTGAGTATTCGGGGCCCTGCATAAGGGGCACTACTTTAGGGGGCAATGCATAAGGGGCACACCTACAGGAGGCACAACTACAAGGGGCACAACTACAGGGGGCACTGCGTATGGAGCATCAGGTTTGTAGTGGAAAATAATGCTAATGACTTCAATACATTTTTTTATAATCCATTACAAACTAATCAGATGCTTATTACCTCCTCTATTTTATTAAATAATGTTGTATGTGTATATTACTGATACCAAGTGTTACCCCTGTAATGCTAGGGGTTAGGTGTATTAAACTGCAATATGTAATATAAATATTTGTTATGATATATTATTTTACCACAAATATATATATATTAGATATCTGTGATTATACATAATGGGTGAAATGGCAATTTGCCCCCTATGTGGGTCATTTGATTGACCCCATAGATACATTAACTGTAATTCAGTTTACTCATCCTTAGTGATATACTTTCGCCTTCCTATTAAATTTAACAAAACTACTAAACTAGACCATCATTGGCTATAAACATACTGCTGCAGACTTCTGGGCTCCTACATGTGCACCAACGATATTATATGGTATCACATTGATGGTTTATATACTGTATACGATTGTTAAGTAGCATAATCTATTATTGAATGAAATTAATCTATTTATATGAAATATAGAAAGAAACCTTTTTATTTACAACTAGTTTCAGATAATATATATTGTAATAATCTTGTATTTAAGTAAAATGACAATGATAATTAGGGTTTTCCCAAGCAAGCCCTAGTTATCTTTTAAGAGAGGTATAGCTTGGGTAGAGGCACTAGTTATTGCATAATACCACCAGTATAGAGAGCGAAGTGGGATTACACAAGCAAGTTTTATAGGTCTTATAAGCAATTGGCGAAGAAGGTTTTATGCCTCTAGCAGTCTGAGTGCTCTGTTAGCTATTGCTCACTTCATACCATATTTATTATTAACAGTTACTTATATAGCGCAGAATATTCCGTTGTGCTTTACCATTGGAAACAACATTAAACTGGGTAGTAACAGATAGACATAAAGGTAACAGAGCCCAGCTCGCAAGTTTACAATCTTGTAGTATTAATAAATGGTGTCCGAACTCTGTTTGTCATTTACTACATAAGCTGCGTACACATGCAATGATTTTTTGGACAATGGAACAATAACGATATCTTTCAGTCATCCAAAAAATCGTTCATTTTCAGCCCCAAAACGATGAACGATAACTACCAATGCGCGCTCCCGTTTGTAGTTGGTAGTTATTGTTTATTGCCCGAACCTCCCGTCCAACCTTACGATATTGTCAGGTTGAACATGTTTGGGGATGAGAGAGGGAGCCCGGCACTGAATGAAATCGTTCTTGATTTAATTCAATGTTTCTGCTCAGTGTCATTAACGTCACTGAGCACACCCCTCCCGGGAACACACGGAACAATGTTGCTCATGGAGCGACTCGTCCCGTCTGTATGCACCTTTAGTGTCACTACACTGTAGGGAGCAGTGTTTCTCCTATAGTTCATCTAATAGACTGCTACATCATTTGCAGTGCTAAGCTTTACTATGGTATCTGCAAAATGGCTTTTATAATAGCATTTTGTATGCATAATGTTGGATGCGGATAATAATTCCCTCTGTATTATGTTTTGGAGTTTACTATTTGTAAATAACATTTATTGTCATCTAGATTGAAATCAAGATGCTGGAGAACAAGGGTCTTCCTACAAACCCCCTTGCATTGAATAATTCCTGCATGTTTACTACTAGTATGACCAACAGCTCTTGGGTCTTAGTGAGTGATCCCACAGGACATGCTATTGACTGGATTAAAGGACACTTACCGGAAGACACAGTAGAAGTAATGTACCATGTAAGCAAACAATTTAATGTATATATTGTGCTCATGCAATACTGAATAGGTAGTTGAAGAAAAACAGTTGAAAACCACAGATCATTATTAATGAGCTGTGAACATTTACAATATATATACACTTTGTAAAGCTTATTGCTCATTTCCAGTATAGATTATTGCATGACATTCATTTTACTTAAATGAGCTGTATGATATCTGAGTTTTACTGAATTATGTCTATATGCGGATCTCGTGATTTTTAGCAGACAGCACATGTGTTGGGGCCTACATATGCAACTTAGAGCAGTTACAGGTGTTTCAGGGCCATAGGTTGCAGCCACAACTCCAGGTGCGACTGATTTAGTGTTACTGGATGACAACGGGGCATTCCCCCATGGGGAAAGCGTTCTGTGAGCTATTCAGAGATGAGTAGAGATCCGCCTTCTTTCATTTGCAATTCCTGCACCTAGGATAAGGAAGGTACAAATGCTGCTGCTGCTGCTGCTGGTGCTGCCTACTTTCTCCAGTGGATGCATAGTGGAGATGTGGTCATATAGATGGAGCCAACTCTGAATTCAGGTGGAAATCTGCATTCATTTCTGAACGTGTAAACCGATTGCAGCCGCTTTGCATGCTACTCTGAATCAGGCCCGATATGTTAAATCCCTCTGTGAAAAGTTTGTTGTACTAAAGTGATGAAATCATTTCTAGGATCTTGTGTCTGAGATGGATACATGCCTGACAGTTGGACATTCCCTTTTGCTGACTTACTGTGATGTCCAGACCCTTTCCCAGGATGTCCGATTTACACAGATTCTGCGTTCTAAAAGAGAGTTTCAGGAGCACAAAGTTCCATTCAAAATGATGGTATGTGTGCCTACACCACTGTCCATATACAATAGGCCATGTTAAACCAATGAATGGCAGGGCAATTTGTAATGTCAGATTATTCATACTTAATTAGATGTATTTACATACACACATACTTTCAGATGTGAGTTATGATGCTGAAATAAATCTGCCAGCATAAAATAATACCACATCTGTGTTGATCTTCTAATCCTGTATGTTTGTTTAAAGATTGGAGCACATGAAGTAGAGTGCAACCCTGGTTTCCGTATATACCTGCACACCAGCTGCTTGCCCCAGGACATAGCGCCAGAGGTAGCCTCTCACTGCACCATACTGTACTTCTACCAGGACAGAGAGGGATTGGTAGAGCAACTTCTGGATAGATTTGTACAAACTGAGAAACCTAGATTAAAAGAGGAGCTCTTCCTTCTGAAACAGGTAAATGTTACATTATTCTATTCATTTATTGATACATAATTCTGTGTGTAGTATTGTTTACTGCAAAGTATGTTAAGAGTACTAGTAGTTAAACTTATTGTTTTCACATTAATGTTAAAAAAAAATAGTATTACTGACTGGACCAAGATGTCCTTCAAACACTTGTTTCTTCCATAAATGCACAGATTTGTATATACATTCCTGATAAATGAATAAGATAGATGGATACTGTCATTTTATCTTTTGCAGGAGTGCCTTAATAGCATGATAATACTTTCAGCCTTGGAAGAGAAAATAATAGCAACCCTACAAAGTCATGAGTCACTGCTGCTCAGTCTCTCTGTTACTAAGAAGCTGGGAGATCTAACACTGCAGCATGAAGAAGCCACAGAAACGTATGTGGACAGTTAGTAGCCTTAAGCTGGCCACACACTAGACCAACTTTCATCCAATCATCCAACTAGTTGATTGCTTGGAATGAAAATCTGGTAGGAATGGGAGTAAATGATGATCAGCATTTGCTCCTAAATGCCAGAAAACAGATGAAAATGGTCGTTCAGACAAGTTTGAACAAATTGTTTAGATCAAACATTTAACAAACAACAGTTTTTGTCCATTTTCTGGTGTTTGGGAGCAAATTGCTGATTGTCATTTGCTTTCATTCCTTACCAGATTTTCATTCCAACCAATCAACTAGTTGGCTGGTTGGATGTAAGTTGGTCTAGTGTGTGGCCAGCTATACATTACACCTGTCATCCACCTGATTACATTACACCTATCATCCACCTGATGGGGAACTAATGAGGCTACTGGTAGACTTGCTGGAACACTCTCAATTTCAAAACTGTAACATCATTTATTGGGAAAAACAATTTACATATTCAGGCAAAAAGACAGTGTGTTCATACTGTTTATGTGTCAGTCTCAACCTACAATTCCAAGGAGTTAACCTCTTGTAGTCACTAGTTCTGTTCTGTACAGTTTTGTCTTAAAAAGCATTGTAAGTTTTCTAAAGGGAAATACAGTATACCAAAAAACACAAGTTTTAGGTATCATTACCATTTTACTTGATTTTTGCCAAAAGTATTGAAGAAATGCTATTAAGTAATAGAGAGCAGAGATGATTGATGTGCTTGTTTACAGTATGCAGTATATTACAGTTAATAAACTTTATCCTATGAGGTATGCAGTATTAAAGTAATATCAAATCAAACTACGCATTAATGAAAGGCAATGAGAGGTCTGTTTTTATTTTATTGTTATATTCACACAAAATTCATGCATGGAATATATAAATGTAACTTCTTGTCAGATGAAGAAGTTAAAATGTCTAATGCATCTGTAGCTGGTAAGGGCAATCTTGATTGTTTTTAAAGGTACATGAGGATTGTATCGTCAGAAGACAGCCTGTTACTTGCCAGGGAAGGTTTCCGTGAGATAGCTGTGCGCGGTGCTGTGATGTTTGACACTGCAAGAATGCTTCTGCAGCTTAACAAAATGTATGACACCAGCTACACTCAGCTACTGGAACGGTTTGATGTATCAGTGGCACACTCCGAAAGGTGAATTCCTTATTTTGAAAATGATGTTATGAATTATGCTTTTTTATAGTATTCTTTTTTTTTATTTTACACTTACTTATCTGTACTATCCGTATGCACCCAATATTTGTGCAGCAGTTGATTAAGAGCAGGGCCAGATTAACAATGGGGCAGTTGGGACTACAGCTCCAGGCCTCACAGCGCTTCACTTTTTCCACATTTTGTTATGTTACAGTCTTATTCCAAAATAGAATAAATTCATTTTTGTCCTCAAAATTCTACACACAATACCCCATAATGACAACATGTAAAAAGTTTTTTGGAGATTTTTGCTAATTTTATTTAAATAAAAAAAAACTAAGAAATCACATGTACAGAAGTATTCACAGCCTTTGCTCAATACTTTGTTGATGCACCTTTGGCAGCAATTACAGCCTCATGTATTTTGGAATATGATGCCACAGGCTTGGCACATCTATCTTTGGGCAGTTTCGCTCATTCCTCTTTGCAACACCTCTCAAGCTCCATCAGGTTGGATGGGAAGCGTCGGTGCACAGCCATTTTCAGATCTCTCCAGAGATGTTCAATCGGATTCAAGTCTGGGCTCTGGCTGTGCCACTCAAGGACTTCCACAGAGTTGTCCTGAAGCCACTCCTTTGATATCTTGGCTGTGTGCTTAGGACCGTTGTCCTGCTGAAAGATGAACCGTCGCCCCAGTCTGAGGTCAAGAGCGCTCTGGAGCAGGTTTTCATCCAGGATGTTGCTGCATTCATTCATCAGACCCTGACGCTGCGCCTTCAGCAGTCTGGGGCTCTAGCTTGCTGAACAGAGACAGAGCAGGGTGCTCCCTCACAACAGAAACAACAAACTGACTACTAGTAAAACAATTAGGAGATATCACACAAAATGTAATGTCACTAAAATTGTAATAAGTGACTCCCAGGATCACTTGTGTCACCAGAACAAGGAATTCACAATAATGCTAAAGATGGAATACAACTATTAATGTGTCCATACACTGCAATTCTGAAAGTCAATTAGCTTATTGTAGAACTGACTATCTGCACGTGTTTATTTGCATGGGATTCACAGGCTTGTCAGATTGCGGCCATTGTCCCAGCGCATTTCCTGCCCAACATCTTAAGGCCCCCATACACGGTGCAATTCAAAGTTGGTAAGATGTGTTGTACGATTGCCCTTGAAATTCTTCATAAGATGTGGTCAAATGCTGTATGATTGATCGTTACGATCATATTATAAGATGCATAGAAGTGTATCACATTGTACTCAAAAGATCGTAGATCTCTCTGCAAAACCATCTGATCTGCGATCCAACTAGAGAACAGTGAGGACGTGCATCGGGGTCACAGAACACACATAAATACCTATTTTCATACGATTGGTCTGTACAACCCGTCGAAACTGTCCATGTCGGGTAAAAAATTGTACCGTGTATGGGCACCTTTATATAGATCTTGAGCAGATGAACTGGGCCCCATAAAATCTGACTGCTTAGCCTGAGATGCAATCTCTTTAGTCCAAATTTTTGAGTGTCCAGATTTTACCATTTTGGGCCACCTAGAGAAAAATTGTACAAGGGTAGACATAAATAGTATCTTATGATGTGAAACAAACCATATTGATACAAATCATGAAAGTGAAACTTACTAACAACATTATGCTTAATACAGAATGAAACAGAATACCTATGATTCAGATAAATAGCAAGTTTGCAATTAGAACAGGAGTTTCTAACAAACTATGCTAACATATTTAAAAGGGTGTGGATATGTCGAGTCATAATGTCAACATGGTCATAATGTTGATACTGATGGTCATTCATCATGTAAACACTGTAATGTCGACATGTTAGAATGTCGACATATGTTCCCTGGTGGGCCAGAGGTGACTTACCGGCTCCCAACGGCTGCAGCTGCTCCAGCTGTATCTTCTGGGTCCCAGCGGTCATGCAAGTGTCACTTCTGGCTGAGTCATCTGACTGAGAGACATTCTAGCAACTGCAGTCCCGCTATCGCTAACCCTCCCTCTAGTGCCTAACCCTAACTTACCCCTGTAGCCTAACCCTAAGTCTCTAATTCCACAGCCTAACCCTAAAGTCTACATTTCACATGCCTACATACCAAGAACGTTGACATGTTCCCTGTCTGCATTTTAGCAATGTCAGCATCATAACTGTTGAGATTGTTGTGTTGATATTATGAATATTGACAATGTTAATGTTGACTTAATGACTCCATCCCATTTTAAAATGAGTAAATGTACTTAGACAGTATCTCTATGATATATGACTGTAAGATAGATACACTTCATTCTTTCTGCCTTGTTATTTTAGGTTTTCACTCAAAGGAGTAATTTCCTGTGTGACAAGTAACATATTCTCATACATATCAAGGTCCTTACTGGAAAAAGACAGGATGGTCTATGCCCTACTTGTAGCATTTGAGGTAAGCATCAATAAACACAATTATGAAACATGTTCTTGTATGTGTAATAATGAGAGACAAAGTGACTGTGTGTATGTTTGTAATAGGTGGAGGACTCACTTGGACGAATAGGGCCAGGGGAGAGAGAATTTATAATTTCACCAGAATTATGTGTCACAGTGCTGCAGGCAGTGGTCAGTAAGGTGTATGAATCACGTCAGCAAGCAAAGAATCCATTTGAGTGGATGAGTGAAGAGCAATTTAAAAATGTCCAGGTAAGGAGTAGACCTTGTAAGAACCTGAAAGTATGTAACTAAATATACATAAATGCTGAAAATCCATAAAAGGTGGTGGTCCTTTTGTACAGTTCCTTCTTATTTAATGCTGCCATTCTATATAGCAGGGGTATTCAACATGCAGCCCTTTAGCTGCTGTAGAACTACATATCCCAGCATGCCCTGCCACAGTTTTAGCATGCCCTAATATCAAAACTGTTGTAGTGCATGCTGGTATGTGGCAGTGCCTACTAATATGTGGCAGTGAATGTTGAATACCCCTGCCATATAGCATTTTATCATTGAAAGACCTGTATTTAATGTAGTTACAAATGATCAGCAAACAATACTCCACCTTTATGCAATTAAAATGTTTAAAAATGCCAAAAGGGGTTGAATACTTTCCCAGAGATGTGCTTAACCTGCTGAGCTTTGGTGTATTGTGACTGCCCAAGGACTAGTATGTCCTGAAGAAGTAATCAAGGTGGTTCAATGTAATCAAGGCATCACAATGCTTGAATTGCCACAGTCAGGGCCGGATTAAGGTCTGTAGGGGCCCCTGGGCAACAAACATGTGGGGGCCCCTATTACGTGCCCTTTATGCAGTGCACCCAGTAGTAGTGCCCCCAGGGCCAGATTAAGGTCTGTGGGGGCCCCTGGGCAACAAACATGTGGGGGCCCCTATTACATGCCCTTTATGCAGTGCACCCAGTAGTAGTGCCCCCAGGAGTGTTGCCCCTTATGCAGTGCCCCCTATGCAATGCCCCTGTAGTTATACCCCCAGTAGTAGTGTTCCCAATAGTAATGCCCCCTGTATAAATACCCCCAGTAGTAATACCCCTGTAGTTGTGCCCCCTGTGTGTGCCCAATAGTAATGCCCTCAGTAGTAATACCCCTGTAGTTGTGCCCCCTGTGGTAGTGTCACCAGTAGTAATGCCCCCTGTGGTGGTGGCACCAGTAGTAATGCTCCCCCCCCGAGTACTGTCCCCTGTAGTAATGTCCCCCCCAAGTAATGTCCCCTGTAGTAATGTCCCCCTCGAGTAATGCCCCCAGTAGTAAAGCGCCCCCCCCCCGAGTAATGCCCCCAGTAGTAATGTCTCTCCAGAGTAATGTCCCCAGTAGTAATGTCCCCCCCGAGTAATGTCCCCCCCAGCAGTGGAAAAGCCGCTTGCGCTAAAGAGAAAAAAAAATCATACTTACCTTAAGCCCCGCTCCCGCTGCCTTCTGATCCGCTCAGCTGGCGCTGCTCCTCTGCACTATGGGAGAAACGCATGACGTCTCTTCCATAGTTCACTGCCTGAGCCGGAAGCCGGAACTCACGAGTGAGCTCTAGTCTCCGGCTCTGGCTGCCACTGCGGGGAGGGAGCCGGGCGCCCGCTGGTTACAATCTCAGGTGTCCGGAGGAGGCGGAACTGGTTCCGTTTCCTCCGGTTCACTTTAACCCTGATGGCTGGGACCTGGGTGTGGGGGCCCTTCAGGTGTGGGGGCCCAGGGACGATCACCCCTGTCGCCCAATTTTTGTCTAATATAGCTACATCATTTGTCTGGTTCTGATGATTGGTTTGATATTAGAGATGTCACAGACAAATATACTGTATATACAAATATTAATGAAGCAAGCCATGTTCAGATGAACTTGTGGGCACCCATATTTTAAAGAATTTTCTAGTGATCAGTGTGATCACCAGACGTCACATATCTTTCAAATATAGGTGCCCCCAAATGAGTAGGTGTCAGGATGATGGAGAGGGGACACTTTTCATACCCTCTACCTGGCACTACAAACTTCTATGTAATGCTGTGGCTGAGTGCCAGGGCAGTGTATGACATAATCGCACAGTCGCAATGATGCTGGAAAGTGTACAGGAATACAAATACTTATTTGTTACTTTGTAATGCAGTGCTTTATCAATAAAAATGTTTATGTATAAAAAATACTTACCTGTTGGAAGTTCTAGTTGCTGGGCAATAACCGCAAATGCCGCTATTATAATCTAAAATTGCCAGCAAGTTGATTGCAAAAATGTTACCTTCTCCATAAGACAGCAAGAAATGGCAATGGGGACAGAATGTATGGTCTGCAAAGTCAAAGAATATACTCCCCCTGAATTCTGTGATTGTGTTAGTCCTGTTTTGAAAATAAAAGCAAATGTCTGCTTCTGTAGGCACTTCTTTTTTCCTTTATGCCAGTTATGATAAATGTGTCTTACTGGCTATATAAATTCCTGTAAAGGACATGGCCAGGAAACCACAGTACAGAAGAATATATTTAGCATTGTGCTTAGGCGTTTTGGATTATAGGGCTGATTCATCACGGATTGCAACAGCATACACAGATCTGCTGATGGTGCGTATTGCACATGCACCGTAGTGCGCATGCGTTAGTTAGCACTGCAATCACTTACGCAGATACAAAGCCATCGCAGAGTGAGTAACAGGCCGTGAGCATTTGGGGGTGGTGACAATGGAGTAGTTGGAGAAATGCGGACGTGCCTGTCAGTGGGACTGCCATTTCCTGGGCGTGCATAAATTAGCCACTGCGACGGCATACACAGCTTCACTGCGTGCAACGACCATTGCAGTTTCCGAGACAGGTCAGACCTGCTGTAATTGTGCATGAAGGTCCGAAGTTACTCGATGTTACCAATATATATGCAGGATTGCGAGGCTTTACGGATGTGCGAAAGCGGTAGTGGGCGTCTCTATGCCGGGTGGGTAGTTGCAGACATTGTCATATTTTCGCAGCAGATCTGTGTGCGTATTCGCAGCTGCGATCTGTAGTGAATCAGGGCCATAGTCCTCGATAAAGCCATATAGAAGTGGCAAGAAGTTTGGATTAAATATACAATTGTATAGTACTTTGCATTAATTATAACCATTTACTATAGCTGCAACAAGCCCAAGACTCATATAAATTCTCGTTCTTGGAAAATAAAAGCCAATATTAACCATTCAGTTCTTAATAGTAATTATCTCTATTTGCATATTTTCATCTTGTGTTTGGTGAAGATCCTTGCTACATACTTTGACTGGTTTGGAGATCTCTTTGATAAAATGTACAAGGACAGTAAAGATCTTACATGGAAGACATTTTGTGAGAGTGATCAGCCAGAAAATTCTTCAAAGGTAACCGTTCTGTCCTGTGTGATTACAGATATCTCATTTACACAAACCAAGAACATTAATATCCTCACAGGAACAAGTGGTTTCACCCTATATACTCTTTATTTGATAATGTCACTCATATCCTTTAAGAGGCGCACTACTAGAATAAGATAGGGTAGCAGGCTAAGCCAAAAAGAGATGAAGTTTCTGATTTGGAGGCACTCTGCCACACTGGTATTTTATATTAAAACATTTTTCTTTATTAAAACAAATGTTCTAGACCCAACATATCAATTCACTATCCTTCGATTAAAAAAAGATAGGGAAAACCCCTCTAAGGGTCTTCAACACCTAGTAATGAGATAAATCTAATGTAGGCTCAAAAGCGTTATATTTATTTAAATTGTCTTTATAATGAATTATATGTCTATATGCTTCATAATCTCCAACTGTCAGTCAGAAATTAAAACCAAATATGGACTGAATTATATTATGTGATATTCTTACTCCTTATGAAAGACTAGCCAGAATGGCAATTAAGGTCCTATATTCAAACAGACTTGTTACAGGTTTCTTATTATGTAGCCATTATTGTATCTGTTCCAATAAGAGGGAATGGGTATGAAATCCCGGCAGTCGGGATGCCTGCTGTCAATGTACCGACAGTGGCATCCCGATGCTCAGGATCCCGACAATGGTCCGGTAAGCATAGTAACCCTCCCCCCTTCACCCCTAACCCTCTGTTCCTACATCCTAACACTAACCCTCTCCACCCTCCCGTTAGTGTCTAACCCTAACCCGCCCCCCTTAGTACCTAACCCACCCCGGGGGTACCTAATCCTAATCTCCCCATCCCCTAGCCTAACCCCCGCGCCCCCCCCCCCCGTGACACCTAATCCTTCTCCCCCCCTGCAGCTAAGACCTAACCCTCCCCCCTTGGCGCCTAAACCTAATGCTCCCCCCTTAGGCCTAACCCCCGCCAGTGGTGCCTAACCCACCCCGGGGGTACCTAATCCTAATCTCCCCCTCTCCTAGCCTAACTCCGCCCTCCCCCCGTGACACCTAACCCTCCTCCCCCCTGCGGCTAAGATCTAACAAACCCGCTATACTCACGTTTGTCATCCCGGCTGTCGGGATTCCGTCATCGGCATATCAACTACTGTCGGTATTTCGGCATCAGTCTTCTGGCCGGGTAGTGGAATTCCGGCACCGGGATTTCGTCAGTCAGGATTCCGGATGTAGATGAAGAAAAAACACTGTGGCCCTCATTCATAGTTGGACGCAAATGTCAATTGCGACTTATGTTTCCACAACTTGCTCTTTTTCAGTGTCCATGTACATAATTTTACAATCTCTTTTTTCCTGGCAACTTGCATTTGTGGCTCAGTACAACAAGGTGACTGGGTCAGGGGTAAGAAAGGGTGTGACGAAAAGGTCAAAGTATACCATTGGTGTGTTGACGTGAATTGTTGCCAAGATTGCCAGTAAATATTGCATATGCACCTTTTTGGAGGGACATCATTTGCAGGTGCTAAAACCCTGATGCAATTTGCAAGCTGATAATGATGACAATGGCCGCAGGCCCTGCCTGACTCAATTAATGTGTCTAAGTCACACCCACTTATGCAAATGAAGTTAAAGTGCTGCAGCTGTGATTTAAATGCAAGATTACATTGCACTGAACTCTCATTTTACAAAAATAGTGTTCTACAGTGTGAATCATTAATAGTGCCAACATAATGATATAACAGTATCACCATGGTTTCAAAAGTTTTTGTTATTAAATAATATTTTTAAGAAACACATAGAAACATTAGGTGATGGAACCATTTGGAAACAAAATTATTAAATAATTAATTTTCTCACACAAAAATTCTGTATATGAATTCTTGTTTTGTTACTGAAATTCCTATAACATTCAAACTACAAACTTTGATCTGAGTTTCTGAAGTATTGAATTCTTTTTAAGGTAAAATGGCCTGAGGGAATGGAAGGACTAAATCCCCTTCAGAGGTTCTTAGTCTTGCGAGCCATTAGGATGGATAGAATACTCCCATCAGCATCTAACTACATTAGTGCTACTCTGGGGAAAATGTAGGTAACCTTTGAAGTATTGTAGTTATCAGTTGTGTGTGCAAATTGGACACTGATCTAAAAATATGGGTCAAATTTAACTACACTGAACTCTACAATTACAGTTATGCTGCAGATGTAGTTGTTGATCTTCAGTCCTCCCTATTGTGGATGTCACCCAATAAACCAGGGTTACTAATCTATGGCACTGATTGTAACTTACCTCGCACCTTACTCATGGACTTAGCAGAGAGACGGAAACAGAAAATCACTGTTTTCCCAATCAGCATCCCTGAGGAGGACGTACAGGAAGTTCTGCTGCATGCAATGTCAGAGGTAATATATTTACATTCATTATATCTGAGTAGTCTTGGAACGGCTGTCTAAGGACTGACTAATCTCCTTTGTACAAGAAGAAGAAACAGGTTTTATATTTTCCGGTCTGATATTGCTTCTGTGGCGTGTTTGTAATGCTGTCCAGGAAGTGCAAATGAGGGGCATATTCAATTAGCCGCGAAAAGCCACGTATTGGCGAAGAGCGTTCGCAGGTGCGAACTTTTTGCACAAAACTACGTATTGTGCAATCCTATTGCCGAAGTTTTCGCATGTGCGAAAACTCCATAGACAAAAATCGGCTAACTGTTTTCACCATCTCTGAGCAGGTGAAAATATATGCAAAATCCCTATTTTTGGCTAAAAATGTGGGGACTTGGTTCAGTGCCCCTTGGACACTCCCCTTATTGACTAATTAATAATGAAATGGAAATTTTTGGGTGAAAAAAATAAAAGTAGTGGAAAATGGATTTAAAGTACTGGGTCAGGTACTTTAGGGGGCTGTATGGATAGGACAGGTGTTTTTAGGACTGCAGGTGGCTGCAGCAGGTGTATTTTTTTATTTTTTATTTAAACTGCTCTTTACAGACACAAAATTATACTAGCACCCATTTTAATGTATCCCAAATTTAACTACAGCCATTATTATCTCCAAAAAATATTGCTATTTTATAATTTTTCAACACTTAAGCAAATATGCATATAACAACCATTTGACACAATTTAAGAACCCAAAAAACTTTTATAATGGCTATTAATACACTTCTATATTGTCAGTTAGGCTTTTTATGGGCTACAGACTGATTTCCCCAAAATGTGCTGTACTTTTGGCTGGTTTCACCATGTGCAGTTTTCACACTTATGCATTTTTGCGTCTTTTATAATAATAGGATAGGGTATAGGGCGAAAAATGGGAGTGCGCATTGCCAAAAGACGCGAAAATATTGCAACAAAACAGTTGAATAATGCGAAAACATCTCCGGCGTTCTGTTTTAGTTTTATCGCGGCTAATTGAATCTGCCCCTTAATCTTTAATGCCTCCACTATAATATGAGTAATAGCAATCAAGAACTTTCAAGAAATTCTGCAGAATGGTCTCCTTACTCAAAGAAATAATATTGCCCTTTAGCTACACTAATTAAATAGTGATCCAGAGAGTGCAAGGTCAGTGGCTAGCAGAGGTACTCCACACTTAAAGGATATGATTACATTTAGAGTAGAAAATTGGAGTAAATGCTACACATTATCTCTGAATATTCGTAAGTTTTTGGTTGTTTTATTAATTTTACCTGTAACTTTATATTGTTCTCCGGGAATCAACATCTTCAATAAGGAAGAGCTGACGGTCAGATCTTATTAAAATTATTTAATAGAAAACACGTATATATGTAAAATACAATAGAATCACATGGCTGGTGAAAAAGTTTATACCCAATTTTGAATAATTATAAAAGTACTTCATAGTATTGCTCAGACAACACCTGTAGAATTCGTACTCCTCAATGGGTTGCAATGTTGGTTGCAGGGGTTATACTATCAGGCACAAGCAATAAAGTCTCTTAATATGCTAGCATATCATTTGCTCTGCACTTCATACTATTGTTCAGGTAACTCCTGTGGGAAGATACCCTCCTCCAATGGGTGGCAGTGTTGGTAGCAAGGATTATTTTGTTAGTCTCAAGCAACAGTCATTTAGCATGTTAGTATATTATTTGTAATGTAACTATAGGAGGAGTTATAACCACCATCTGCTCATGTATATTGAGTTATATTCAGCATTCACAGTCTCTACGGGTGTTAATATTGTTAGAACAAGCAAAGGCCAATGCACAGTTCCCTGTGAGTTTACATAGTATAAATTTTCTCCTTGATTTAAAGCATGCACAGCAGTCTCTTACCTCCAGGCTGCTGGTGGCTTCCTATGCTGCAGCCTATATGTTGGAAATAATAAAGTCCCAGCCTTGCTTGTGATTCCAGTGAAAGTCACCCCGTACTGTGGTCACAAGGAGTGATGACCACACACTGGCTGGCAAGCAGTTCCCTCTTCATGCATTTCTCCGCCTTCTCTGGTGTCAGCGGCTTCCACAGATGTAGGCCTACTTCTCTAATCTTTTACCGTTGCTTTGCAAAATGTTAATGATGGCTTTAATTAGTCCCAGCCACAATCACATTTTTTTTTAAAAATTCAATTGAAGTTTTGCAGAAAATTTGCACCAAAGATCATATTTAAATAAACCATAAACAGTAGCTCTTCAAACTTTAATTTACGGAATGCTTTTCTGTTACACCATAATAAATACAGTCAGGTGCATAAATACTGGGACATTGACAGAATTTTCATATTTTGGCTTCTATTCACCACCACAATGGCTTTGAAATGAAACAAACAAGATGTGCTTTAACTGCAGACTTTCAGATTTAATTTGAGGGTAATTACATCCAAATCAGGTGAAAGGTGTAGGAATTACAACGGTTTCTATATGTGCCTCCCACTTTTTAAGGGGCCAAAAGTAATGGGACAAACTAAACAATCCTAAATGTAACTTTCACTTTTTAATACTTTGTTGCAAATCCTTTACAGGCAATTACAGCCTGAAGTCTGGAACACATAGACATCACCAGACGCTGGGTTTCATCCCTGGTGATGCTCTGCCAGGCCTCTACTGCAAATGTCTTCAGTTCCTGCTTGTTCTTGGGGCACTTTCCCTTCAGTTTTGTCTTCATCAAGTGAAATGCATGCTCAATCGGATTCAGGTCAGGGGATTGACTTGGCGATTGCATAACATTCCACTTTTTAGCCTTAAAAAACTCTTTGGTTGCTTTTGCAGTATGCTTCGGGTCATTATCCGTCTGCACTGTGAAGCGCCATCCAATGAGTTCTGAAGCATTTGACTGAATATGAGCATATAATATTGCCCGAAACACTTCAGAATTCATTCTGCTGCTTTTGTCAGCAGTCACATCATCAATAAATACAAGAGAACCAGTTCCATTGGCAGCCATACATGCCCATGCCATGACACTACCACCTCCATGCTTCACTGATGAGGTGGTATGTTTTGGATCATGAGCAGTTTCTTTCCTTCTCCATACTCTTCTCTTCCCATCACTCTGGTACAAGTTGATCTTTGTCTCATTGTTGTTTGGCAAACTCTAATCTGGTCTTCCTGTTTTTGTTTCTCACCAATGGTTTACATCTTGTGGTGAACCCTCTATATTCACTCTTGTGAAGTCTTCTCTTGTTTGTTTACTTTGACACATATACACCTACCACCTGGAGAGTGTTCTTGATTTGGCCAACTGTTGTGAAGGGGTTTTACTTCACCAGGGAAATAATTCTTCTGTCATCCACCACAGTTGTTTTCCGTGGTATTCCGGGTCTTTTGGTGTTGCTGAGCTCTCCGGTGCGTTCTTTCTTTTTAAGAATGTTCCAAACAGTTGATTTGGCCACACCTAATGTTTTTGCTATCTCTCTGATGGGTTTGTTTTGATTATTCAGCCTAATGATGGCTTGCTTCACTGATAGTGACAGCTCTTTGGATCTCATATTGAGAGTCAACAGCAACTGATTCTAAATGCACCTAGAATCAACTCCAGATCTTTTACCTGCTTAATTGATAATGAAATAACGAGGGAATAGCCCACACCTGTCCATGAAATAGCTTTTGAGTTGATAGTCCCATTACTTTTGGCCCCTTAAAAAGTGGGAGGCACATATAGAAACCATTGTAATTCCTACACCGTTCACCTGATTTGGATGTAATTACCCTCAAATTAAATCTGAAAGTCGGCAGTTAAAGCACATCTTGTTTGTTTCATTTCAAAGCCATTGTGGTGGTGAATAATGCCAAAATATGAAAATTTTGTCAATGTCCTAATATTTATGCACCTGACTGTATATGTGCACCTGCTCAATGTGTTCTGTATATGACAGATATAAATTCTCAGAATAAATAGTGTTGGGACTGTGCATTGGCAGAGCAATATAGAAATTAGGAATAGTGTATCTGAACTTATTAAATTAACTGCTATATGACTGCTTAAATGTAGTCTAACATTCAAATAAAGATTTTCTCAATTGTTCCTAGAACATTTTAATATAAGTAGCATGAAAGTAAATGCACTCTTTAGTATTACCCTGTAGAGAGGATAATTTTCTCATTCATCCATCGTAAACAGTTGTGTTGAAAATATAGAAGCTAAAGCTGGGTACACATTAGACGAGATGTACCCAACCAATCTATCATGACCGACAGACCCGGTGGGGGTGGCGGCATCTGCAAGCATACACACTTGCTGATGCCAGCAGCGAAGGCAGGGTTGTAGCGGGGCTAGCTACATCCTCAGATCTTTCTGCATGTACAAAAGATCTGAGGATGCAACGGACAACCAGCGGGAGCGTGCGGACACACTGGACAATATGAACGATTTGTCGTTCCGATGTATCGGAATCGACCAAATCGCTCAAGATATTGTCTAGTGTGTAGGGGCCTTAAGGGGTATATTTACTTAACTGCGGGTTTTTAGAAGTGCAGTTGTTGCCCATGGCAACCAATCAGAGTCTACTTATCATTTATCTAGCAGCTTCTAGAAGATAATAGCTAGAATCTAATTGATTGCTATGGGCAACACCTCCACTTCTATAAACCAGGACTTTAGTAAATATATCCCTAGGCCTCTCAAGTGTGTCTTGAGTAAAGTTATGTGCTCCTCATCAGCCAAATTATCCAAATGTGTCATGTTTGTCATTTAACTAATTTAGGTACAAGCATATAATCATGCTACAAACAAAGTTAAAATGTAATAATTTGTCCCTATGTAACAACAGCATACAGTATATGCAAAGTCAGTGGAGAATAATATTAAACTTGTGCAACTTGCCTAGGAGAACAGTCAATGTTATGGTATTTTAAAACATACAGGGTAGCTGGGTTTTACTGGAGAACATCCACAATTCTGCACAATTAATGATGTCGCTTGGAGAGATTCTAAAGTCTGTGAAGAACCCAGACAAGAACTTCCGTGTGTGGCTTTCTGCCGAAAGCAGCCAACATCTACCGACACAGCTGCTCCATGACACTGTGAAAACTGTTGTGGACACGCCAATGGTAAGGGACATTAAAGAGTGTTGTACTTACACAAAATTGCTTTATGCTTCACTGTTAATAATAAAAACATGGTGCATATTTTACATTATTGTTTGCAAGTATTTTTATTACTGTGAAAAACAATTATTATATTTTGAGATGTCTACATATCCTCTTCTCCCATTTACCCTAGGAATGTACTTGATCTAGTACTAATACAGAATGTTTATGTTTCTAACAGAATATAAGACGAGGGATCATTCACTCCTGGCACTTTATCAGTCATGAAACTGTGGTGTTCAGTTCTCGGCCGGAGTGGCCATGTCTGCTTCACAACCTCTGTTTCCTCCATTGTGCCGCTCGCATGAGAACATTATTCGGAACCTCGACAGGATGGAATTGTCCAGACACTATGCGCTTTGGGTGTTCAGATTTGATGGTATGAAGAAATGTGTTATCACAAAATACAATATTAAGATAAAAAAGTAAAAGACCCTTATTGACTGATGTCTGGGTTATTTCTGTACCAGTTGTTGAATATATACCTTTCACAAATCAATCAACAACTGTTTCTTCAGTAGAGAACAAAACTGTAAAATGTCTGCAAATAATACATAGTGCAAAGTGTTCCAGCGATGTATTCTGACTTCACAGAGATCATTGGCAGATAACAATTCACATAGTAAAGAGTTGTAGCCTAACCTTTTAAATTGCTTAAACCTAAAACAATTCTCTTGTAAAATTCACAGAATTAACTTTCCTTGACATCATTTAAAAAAAAAACCATTGTAAAATAATTGATGAAAAACAAAAACATGGTTCACATAATTACAATCCATTTATTTTCATCATGTTTAGGAGGGCATCAAGGTGCTAAAAGATGAATTTAAGGAGGGAGAACTTGACACTGGAGGAAAACTTCTGTCTTGGACTGCCATCAGATACCTACTGTCAGAAGTATGTAACATATATTTTAGCATCAAATGATTTACGTCGTGAGTAAATGAAGAAAAGAAAATAAATAGTTGCTTTATTTATTTACTAGTTTAATGGACCCGAGTCACCTCAGTCTCCACCAGACACCCCCTGCCCCGCTCAGCTCTGCCCCCTCAGACTGGCCCTGCCCCCTCTCTGCTGTCCTCCTCTTTCCACCCCTCTGTGACAACACCATCTTCCCCCCTCATTGAGGCATCCTAACACACCCCACTCCCATACTTACCTCGAGGACGGGTCCACCTCTTTTACATATGGCTAGCCCATCTCCCTCACAGCGAGAGTCATTAAGGTGCGTTCCTTGAGGAGATGGAACAGCCTTACACAATTATGTAGATATACTACTGAACATTGTATATACATTCTAAAAGTCTACAGTCAGTTCTTAAAAGTGTTTAAAAACATATTTTGTATGAAATGTACAGAACACAAGAACCACTACTACTAGATACTAGGCTGCTTATACCATACAAGCATTTAGTGCATGTGACTAGAAGTGCATATCTCATAGGCCAGCATAGGAAATGATTTATATGAATATATAACAATAATGGAGAAGTGTTAGATAATGAGGTATGAGAATATGGAAAACAAAACGATTATTAACCAGGGCAGCATCAACTCTCCATAGTCCTGTTATTTATGCTATATTCCTTTCACCATGCATGACATAAATACGTAATGTAGTAGTGATGGCTGTACTGGCTGATGGGATCCTGATATTGTTATTCTCAAATGTTCTGATTTTTCCAGGTAATTTATGGACGAAACGTTTCAGATGAATCAGACATGACAGTTTTGACATCAATGATTGATTACTGGATCAGCGTTAACACTACAAAGAAAGACAGTGAGCTCACTAAATGTAAGATTTGTTGACTATATTGTATGAATGTAGTGTTGGCAGCTATTGGTAAGTTTACAGAGTGTGAATAAAATGTTGAATAATGATTATATTTATGACTTGTTTTTATTCTGTTATATACATAAAGTATGTAATCCTTCGGTCTCATTCTACAGACAGCACCACTGTCTGGATTTATAATGTTCTAGATTTTAACCATTATCAGGATCTGTGGAGTTCATAGGTGTCAGCAGTGTGCGATGAAGGTTAATCCACAAGGCAGATAATTTAACCAGGTTTATTAACTGGCAGATAACAGGGTGCAGGTAATGCTGGGTACACACTGACAGATACATTGGCCGATCAATTGATCGGCTAATATATCTGCTGCACGTCGGCCAGTGTGTACCCGCGATATGTCGGTGAACGTCGTCGTTCACCAACATATCGCATTGGCTGTGCTGCACAGCCGATGGACAGATATGTCTGCAGACATATCTGTCCATCGGCAGGTGTGTACGGGCGGTCGGCAGACCGCCCTTACACACACACACAGCGGCAGCCATGAGGTGGGCGGGACACACCCCCGACCCGGCCGCCGGGTCCTGCCCACCAGTCGCCGGGACCCGACGGCACAAGCAGATGATGGTCGTTCAGTGTGTATGAACGACCATCATCTGCAGATCACTCGATCTGCAGATATATCTGTCAGGTATGTACCCACCTTAAAATAGGGTTATTGCAAGTATGCACATGCAGTAGTGAGACATAGATCCAGCAAGGAGATTCAGGGTAAATGAAGGTGGTGTGCCTAGATGATGGAGCACACACCTGTATGTACATGCAATGATGTCAGTGGCCTTTACCTGTAATCGGTGGTGACACAGTGGGTTTGTGGTGCCTCTTCTGTGTGACACAGTCCCTGGTATATGCGAGACACTCAGGGGCCAGTTCCTCTTCCTAAGGAGGACAGACAGAGAAGATGCGCGGAGATGCCGTGCATGCCCGCAGCACATTAGGAACCAGGTCAGAGGTTGCGGCAGTGTTACGATTCTGACAGTGTCTGGCCTGTAAACAGAAGGGAGACAGCGCAGAGTGCTCCCCTCCCAACATTACCTTTAGTGGAGAAATAAATTGTAATTAATATCTTACAAAGAAAACAAAACCCCAGTATGTTCAATTCCTCCTCTGACAATTCTACACAACATAGGAGGAAATTTTTTTTTTTTTTTTGAGAGCAGCAGATATATGAAATTTCCACTCAGCTTCAGAGACGAGCCCTGGTTCCAGCATACTTTACTTATTGTTGTTTAAATCAACTTTATAACTTTGAAATTAAATTAGCTGTATGTTGGACGTCTCTAGTCCTGCATAGAAATATATATATTTATTTTAAGATAAGTAAGGATAATAGTGCCACAAATATATAGCTTTACCGTTTAATTGTTTTGACTTATAGTGAAAATGTTACTGTTAAAATGTTATTATGTAAAATGAAATTGCTGCAGTGTTCGCATTCATTTGCTTGCTACATCTTTTGGCAGTAAAATTCAAGATTCCAACACCTTTCTTTACCACGGATTTAAATCCTGCTTCTCTGACACAATCCCTGGAATCCATTCCCCAGTATTCACTTGATGGGCCGGAAGCTTTCCATATGCACCCTTCTCCAGTGGTAATATGAATACCCCATGTACAGGGACGCATTAGTCAGCAATACACTGAAGGCAAGTCTAAATTCACACCTGTGCTTATGACCTCTATTACAGGTTCCATTTGGTGAACAGCACTATGTTATGTCAAAACTCAGCCAACTTTTTAAGTTTGGACCTCACCAAAAGCATTGGTCACATAGCACAAAAGCTCTACAAACATCTCAAAAAGGTATAAACCTCTTTCTGTCAAAAACATCTTCTTCTTTTTTTTTTTCTTCTTATGTGATATCCATATTTTCTAACAAAATAGATAGTTGTTGTAGAACATAACCAACAAAAGCGACAGAGCTAGTTCATCATTAATGTGAAACAGACATTATGGCAGTGGATTCAAAACTCTGTCCTCAAGGCACCCTAACAGTCCAGGTTTTAATGATATCCATGCTTGAGCACAGGTGGATTAATTAGTACCTCAGTCAATTTGATTTATCCATAAACCCTGGACTGTTAGGATGCCTCGGGGACTGAGCTTGGGAAACACTGCATCATGGTAATCATTATTGTTATTATATTAATATTATGTTTTATTATTATTAATATTATATACACACATGAGATTTAGGGGTACATTTACTAAAGTGAGAGTTTTTAGAAGTGAGTTTTACAAGAGATGTTGCACATAGCAACCAATCAGATTCTAGCGATTATCTTCTAGAAGGTGCTGTTTAAATGTTAAGTAAACATTTAAAACTCACTTCTAAAAACTCTCACTTTAGTAAATTTAGAGACAATTATTATTAGAAGTTGACAAATGATGGAAACCTTATGTGTTTGGATTAACACGCATTTCTAACATTTCCTGTATGTACAATATAGTACTGTTATAACACAACAAATATATATTACTAAATATTGAGTTTTATTTAACTTGTTTTGTATGTAGGCATGAAACCAGTTTCTGTTCCAAGCCCTCGTTCCTTCTCAGTGACCCTGCCAGACACTTTATCCTACTCTGCGGACATATGTACTTCCAGGCTATCTGAGGTCCTTGACATCTGTGCTTCTCTTATTTCTAAAGTGCCACATGGATGGATTCGGGTATTTATTATCATCCTTTATATTTATGGCGCCACCAGGTGTCCACAGCGCTTTACAAAGTACAGAAACAGTATGAACATAAAACACAGGAACGAAAGTGACACATACAATACAGAACAATCCCTTAATCTCTAATAATGCCTTCACAGAATAATAGCCACAATCACACACAATACTGCAGCACAGAAATACACATTGCAATATATTATTGTTGCGAGCTTGGACTTTCGGTGGATACCATAAGTGTTGGCATGCATACAATATAAGTCAGCAGTAATACTTGAAATAGCAATGTCTTTTTAAATAGAATTGTCCCACAGATATTATTTTATGTAATTTAGACAAATACAATACTCTGATGTTCTCTAGCAAGTAGGTTCTACCAGTCAAATGCACTGATGTATTCTGAATGCAATTTGAATAGCCTTATGGATACAGAAACATTTTGATTTGAATGCAGCTTGAATAGGTTTGGAATGCACTAATATACTCGGTAGGCAGCTTGTAGATGTAACAGGCACTTTTACAGTATAATCTCCCAGTCAGACTGTACACTTGTCCTCTATAGTAGTAGGTAGCTAAACAGAGTTCTCTTTAGTACTTAAAGGGGTTTATTTACGAAGTCAACCCGACACTTCTGTTCATGTTTCTGCCCGATAATTAAAAGGGCAGTGCCTTTACTAGATGTGTCTTGCTAGTACACAAACTTGTTGGTACACAACAGAAGTGTTGGGTTTTACAACCCGACACTTCGTAAATAAACCCCAAAGACTCTCAAACACAGTAATTCAATCGGACCTGTAATAGTCATAGTTAATCACCCTTAACTTGCTTGAAAATCTCCGCTTTGCAGCTGCAATGGGGGTGCTTTTCCCTGTGGCTCTGCTCCTCAGCGGCGTCTATGGAATGGCCTAACTCCCAGGCAGGACTGACTGTGGATGTGCAGTCATCCTCCCCTCTCTCATCACCTCTTGCAGCTCCAGGGACCCTGTTTAGCGCCAAAGCTGTTCCTTTTATATACTGCAGTTTTTGAAATCCAAACATAACTGACTACAAGCGCACATTCACTAGGCAATATTGAGCAATTGCACGATTATTACATCGTAATCGTGCAATCGCTCATTAATCATGCACTATAATGTTGGAAATAACCAGCGCTGCGCACTGCCGCTGGTCGTTTCCGACATCAGTCATCGCCTGAACATGCCGGTCAATATGCCGAAAATGACAGATTGACCATGTTCGGGGATGAGGGAGGGTGCCTACACTGAATGACTAATCGTTCAGTGTAGGCACTGCAGGGGATGGGGAACGACGGTACGATTACAATGTTGTAATCGTACTGTCGTTACCCCATCGCCTAATGGATACGCGGCTTAAAACCGAACCATTCATATCTAATCTTGAGGAAGTCCTTCATGGGCACCTCCATTTTGGGTGGGCCTGTCTCTAGTTAGCGCCTGCGGTCTCCTGGTCATGGTACATTAGGAGGACCAGGATGCTACAATTATATCGGCTGTATTTGTCTGTAGGTATGCTTACGGTATTCACGTGGAATGTTTGGGTCATTAACAACAAACTCATGTGCTCTTTCATTTCCAGGCAATATAGCCCTGAGGTTGTTTGCCTTACTGAAACACACTTACTTGGGGGTAAAGTTCTCTCACTTTAAAAGTCCTGGATTGGTTGGACATATCATGCTTCCCATATGTACTTATTAGAAAAACTGTACATTTGTGCTAAATTCTGTTCCAACTGATTCTGGTGGTTTTTCTTGATTTTAATATAAACTCCAAACTCCTCCTTACATTGGCTGTTTATATTCCCCCACCCTTCTCTTACAATGAGTTGTAGAGCTCTCTTGTGTTATGCCTGGGAGTTTTCAATAATGTTGTGGAACCAAACACTACTATGTGGCATGAATCACCTGGTACTTTACTGCAGGGTGGTGGGAGGTTTGCTAATTTTATACCTGACTTGGCCTGGGAAGATGCTTGAAGGATGAAATATCCTGGTGTGCATCAGTATTCCTGTTCTTCCTACACTCATCATTCCTTCTCAAGAATGTTGCTTCCTCAAGAACATACATTTGAATATAAACCACAAGATATTTCAGACTATTCTCCATTTATTTTATACCTTTATAACAGTAAATGCGGTCAGCAGTTTTGGAAACTTCCCCATGGATGCTAAGATTTTAGCTAAAATTGTGTCCGTTAGGCTCAATCAGATTATAGCTACCATGGTCAATCCAGACCAGACAGGTTTTATGCCAGGCCAGTCCACTTCAGTAAATACTAGACGTCTATTTACGCATTTGCAGGTCTCCCACCTAGGGGAATCTGGCATGATCATTGTATCTTTGGATGCCATAAAAGCCTTTCTTCTCCATGAAGTGGTCCTTCCTGTCATGTAGTGCTTTGGGATGGGTTCAGATGTTGTATTCTGAGCCTATGGCACAAGTCTCCATCAACTGATATGTCTCCTGCTCTTTTGCCCTTTCTATGGGCACGTGATAGGGTTGTTCTCTATCCTGAGCCCTTTTTGCACTGTTTATTGTGCACTCATCCGGGTTTTGGGAGGCTTGTGCAACAAAACTAATACTGTAGTGCTGTATGCGGATGATCTCCTGCTTTTTTAGGCAGCCTATCGTATATCCATACCCATTGTCCTTCAGTTGATGGATGAATTTAGTACCTTTTCGGGTCTCTCCATTAATTGGGATAAGTCCTATTTTCTCCCTCTCCTGGGTCCCTGCCCTGTATCTCTGCCATTGACTCTGTCACTATGGTGGGTCGATCGCTTTAAGTATCTGGGTCACAAATACCCCTCAGGACTATATTGCCCTGAACATACAGCCATAGCTGTTATCTTAAATAAAAGTTACGCTTCTGGTGCAGGCTGTCCTTTCCACTCATTGGGCAGGTTAACCTTGTAAAGGAAAGTGGTACACCCTAAACCCCTCTACGTTTTTCAACAGTCCCCTATTTATAATTTTATTATAATGCTGCACAATTTTCAAATTTGTGGCCTTGGTTATAGGATAATACTACTGATGCCTTACATACTCTAATGCTACTTAAGTCGGACTCCCTGTGATCAATCAGGTGGTAAAAATTTAGAATGCAGTATCCAAACTGTTGTGCTTTCAGGGCATAGAGCTGGCTACTCCACTGTTGGAACTCTCTCCTGGCTAAAGCTGTGTAAGGTAGGTGGGGCTGACCTCCTTTGAGCAGTTATATGACAATGCTGTGGTAAAATCATTTGCCAAGCTCCACTCTGAATTTCAGCTACCTTCCGCTCAGTTTTATAGATACTTACTGCTGAAGCATGCGCTAGAACCCAGATTCAGATTAGCCCCCTCATTTACAGAGGGCTCTCCGCATAAAAAGTTACTTTCCTCACTTAATTTCCATCATACTCTTTCATGTATCTATCACTTTATGTCTAGCCATCACTCCTCAGACTTCAATCGTAGGCAGATGTACTATAGGCCCTTTAAGTGACAAGTTGTGGTCTGGAGCTATGGAGAGCCATAATTTGAGCACACTTGCTAAGGTCTGTGTGCCTCGCTCCTAACTTGCCCCCATGGGTCTGAAATTTGGCAACTGGGTATCACTGGTCAATACCACTATTGTACACTAAAAGTAAATGTATTTAACTAGAAACGCTGAGTTAAAATTAGATATTTTTAATGGCATTGATGGAGACAGTACAAGTATACCAAAATGTTGATCCGGGCTGATGAGCCCTCTCCGCCATACTTTCCCAGCTAGTGGTGGTGAATGTGTCACTCTTTATAATTATTCTCATGCTGATCTACGCTATGAGGAGTACTGGCTATTGAGGGTCCAATAACTGTCATATCATGCCCATCTCACTATTAGACTCGTGCGCTCACTGCACACTGCAGTGGACATGCTGCATTCCGGGACTATGTTAGTATCTATAGTTTTTATGTCCGTGTCATATATCCGCCTAATTTTTTCTCTTTGTCCCATGCTCAAAGCTCTGCTACTTTCCGCACTTCTTTGTACCCAGACTTGATTGTGACTTGTGACTTTGGGTACTGCTTTGCTCTGTGATCTTGATCTGTTAATAGTGATAATTGATGCTGTTTATTTTGACATGCGGTGTATATATGTTCTTTTTTTTGTTATAAAAATTACTCAATACAAAAAAAAAAAAAAAGAAGAGATCCCTATACACCCAAGAACTAGTTTGCACTAATTGCAGCGAATATAAAAGTTTACTTAGTTTACTTTCCCTGCTAAAAAGGTATGCAGTTATGATCCCGGCTGTCGAGATGTCGGCACTCAGAATGCCGGCGCCTGCATGCAGACACTAGTCAGAAACCCTGCGCCAGCATCCCAACCACTGACAACCAGACGGTAAGTATTGGCACTAGGGGGATGGTTAGGTTTAGGCTGCGCAGAGGGAGGGGACTCTGAGCGCCAGGATCCCGTACCCAACCCAGCTAAAATCCCCCACTGTTCAAAAACAAAACTTGTGTGAAATCTATTAGGGTACACAGGATGTTGTATGAAAATTCTTCTCATTTTAAATGGTCATGAATCGGTCAAACCCTGGGCCTGATTCTGAGATGGACCGAATTGCAGAGCCACACACAAGCGGCTGTCCATGAAAGCCTCACCCCTCCCAGAAAACAGGGGCACAGGAATGCTGCCTAGGAATGCCCTCACTCTGCCTCCCAAATGCCGCAGCCTGTCAATCAGGCTGCAGCTGGGAGGCTCTGCGAGCGAACTCACAGATGGAGGACATCATATGCAGGCTAAGTAGGGGAAGAATGAAAACCAAGTAGGTGAAAATACAGGTGCTGGAATGATCTGTTTGACTATGCAGCTGCTCGAACAAGGGTAGTCAACCCTAATATGAAAGGATACAATTAGAAAAAATAGCAGCGCTACAGTATGTGTCAATGAGTAAACATGTAATTGAATAAAAAAAAAAGACTCCTTTGAAAAAGCTGCTATATACATACAGCGAAACGCATCAGTTGCTTTTGCCTCAACAAGGAACTTGTGACATATACTGGACACTTCAAACAAGCCTGGACCAGCTTTCTGGTAATTAAAGAGAACTGGATTTCTTTTTGGATTTACATGTAAACACCCATTTGGAATTAACATCCTTCCACACCATGGATATACGAGGGCTCCGAGTGCAGCATATGGAACTGTATGCCAATAGGACCATCCCTCTGCTGGTGTAAGGACTTGGTAACTATACATCCACTGGACAAACACGTTTCTCACAAATTGAGATTTATTACATCTGATATTTATTGTTCGGAAGCACTTATAGGAACGGGCATTGTCCAATTATAAATATTCTATTGGAAGAAGTTCATTGCTCATTGCCATTATTGTCATATGTCTATGAATTGGTTTATTTTTATTAAATAGTCTTTTTTTATTCGATTACATGTTTACTCATTGACACACATATTGTAGCGCTGCTATTTTGTCTTATTGTAAGTAGGGTAAGAGTATGTGAATGACAGATGAGAAAATGTTTAGAATAAAATGGGAATAAGTTGCCGTAGGATAGTAGTAGCATGAGTGAGAACAATGAATGCCAATGACAAATTACAACAGTAGTAAATGGTGATATAATGCAGTGAAAAGGTGACAGAATACAACTGGTAAAAGCCTTTACTTTTTAAGGCAATAATTGGTGAAGCAGTAATGATTGAGTAGTAGGGATTGTGATTCTCCTATGGCAGGTATCAGGGACAGTAGAGATCATCAGTAGTACTCTTGAGTCAGCTACAGAGACTGTAGAGAGAGGTGTTAAATTAGTTTTGTAGTTGGAGGAGAATTTGATTCTGAGTGGGACAGGAAACCAGGGGACCTGGGGGAGGGGGGCACAGAGGTGGTGTGGCAAGAGAGGAAAATGAGATGAGCAGCAGTGTTAAAGATAAATAACGGGGGTAAGACTGCAGTTTGTAGATTACAGTAGTCTAGGCAAGAGATAAGGGAGTGAAAGAGGGTTCCAGTGGATTCGAGGGTGAAAAGGAGCCTCATCCTGAATATTATGGAGGTGAAAATGTTAGGACTGGGAGAGGTACTGAATGTGGGGGAAAAATGAGAGAACAGAATTGAGGATGACACACAAAGAATATCAGAGAGGAGGGTATTGTCAACAGAGAGGGAGAAGGAGCCTTGTTGGGAAAAAAGACAGTGATCTAAGGTTTTTAAGAGGTTACGTTTTACCCATGCATATGCTGCTGGAGAGACTGTCAATAGCAGCAAACCCTTATCAAGTTTATGCCAGTTTAAGCACAACTAAACAAATATGTTCATATTTCACAGTACAAAGCCTTTTGTATGTAAGCCAGCCTAATATAGCATAGTATAAAACCTTTTGTACAGTATGTAAGCCAGTCATTTGATCACGTTGTTGAGGTGACACACATATTTAACTGTTGATCCCATACATCAAACCTCATGGTTCTGCTTGTTTCAGGGAGGTATGACAGGTGATCCTATGAAGATGTCATTTTGTGTTCAGTCCCTTTCTATCTAATGTGCACACTGCCCTGTACTTTATAGTATAGGGGTGACATGAGTACAGAGATACACTCTATAATACGTTAAAATGTAAAAGACTAATTAGTAACATTAAATCACAATAATTTTTTTGGTAACAAAACATATGGTGCCAATAGTGTGATTGGTAAGTAAAATTAGGGCACCACCAAACACTGCAAAGACATTGAGAAAATTATATTCTATTAGTAGAGTAATCAAAATGTTTTAAGGTGACAATAGATTAGACAACATATCACTGGCAACTGAATCTGTCATAGTTAGAAATAGATGACGAATACCTTTATTTGTTAATTAAATAATCATGTAAAAACATACATACTAGAACAAGCAGCAGTTACATCTAAGCTTTTGTTTCCTTCAAGGATTTTATCAATGACCGGCTGAAAAAAATTGGAGGAGATACACCATTCAATCTATTCATAAAGAAAGAACTCAATCATCTCACATCAGTATTATCTGAAGTCCGAAAAAGTCTTCATGTGAGTATCAATGGAGGGTCACTACCTCGAGTTCACATATAGAAGATGCTGCTATACAGTATAAGCATTAGCTAAAATAAAGAATATCAAACATTCAAGAGTAAATTTACTATTCATTGTTTTTCAAAACTACTGCATCTTTTATCTGCTGGATTTAAAGGAACAATAATATAAAATGCAAAAACAGACTTTTTTTTGTATTTAATATTATTGCCCCTTTGAATCCACTGCAGAAACTGAGGAAGCCCCTATTATTAAAGTACCACACATTTAAGATAACGTTTGTAAGCTATGCCTAAAAAAAAAAAAACACACCACTTTGGTATCTTGAAAACATTCCTTAATAAGATATATGAATTATATGATTAGTTTATACATATCGTTATGTTAAAATATGTCTTCTGTTTACCCCATGAGGCTATTTTGCATTTTTTGGGATCACAATTAGAACTTATTAAAAGTTACATTTGATGGACCTGTGTCTTTTTTCTTTTTTTCAATTTTAATAACTAATAACCATCTACTTAAGCTAAAGAGAAGCCACAATATTACAATTTATTTCACATTAAGAAATAATTGTATTTCCAATGTACCCAGTCTATAGTCTTCAATAAACCACTGTGGCTAATCCCTTTCCCTGTGATATAACAATTATAAAATATCAATATAAAGGTGTGAGGCATTTCTGACAGTATAGCGACTATGTACAAATAAGAAGTTTTTTTACTGCTTTGTGTTTGTTTCCATTTGTTAAGATGATCCAAACTTCCCTGGAATCACCGGACACATTAGGAGATCAGCTTTCAGAAGCCGACTCTATTATTATTATGCAGGATTTATATCACAAGAAAGCTCCCATACAGTGGTGCAAGATGGCATGGAGCTTCCCCTTCCCATCCGATTGGTCGGTCTCATCCTTCATACAGGATTTACAACAGAGAGTAACTCACTTTGAGAAAATACTACAGCTGGTAAGGACAGGGGGCTCACCGTTTGCTAATAACAAAGGTACAAAAGTAGTATTGTGTATTGGCACGGCTCCCATTAGTACATGCAAACATATTGTATATCTTATCTGACACCAACTGTGAACCATAATTGTTATGTATACATCAAGGCATATGCACTGAGAAGCCCTGTCTGAGCCACACTCCCTATTATCAATACAATCTAAATAAGTAGCATCAATCACAAATAAGGAATAAAAGGTGAGCTTTAATTTATAAATAAGTTCCACGTTGGGTGCAGCATTTTGTATACTTGTTCTGCAGAGCAACAGCTTTAATAAATGTTCACCATTCATTTGATACATGATTTTGGGATGGAGTGTTCCATTGTTATTGAATTATGTTTTTAAATTAACAGGGACGTGAAAAGATGCCAACGTATTGGCTCGGGGCATTTTATAATCCAAAGGGTCTACTGTCTGTGCTGAAGCAAGAAGCAATTCGCAGATACTCGGGGAGAACTGGAAATGCGGAAGCCATAGACTTTAAAACTGAAATAACACAGAGAGACAAAGAACATGTAAGTGACTTATTTTAGCTCTACTATTTAGTATACACAGTAACAGCCAAACTTTGACTAACCTTTTCTTTTGCTCTGTGTGTGTATGTGTGAATGGGATGTGGTCAGAATCCCGACGCTTATCGTAATACTGGCGCCGGCATCCCTACTGGATAAGTACTGGGGTTAGGTTTAGGCAATGGGTTAGGAGTATTTACCTTTAGGCATCGGCATTGTAACCTGGTCGGGATGCCGGCATCGAGATTCTGACCGCCGGCATTCCGTACCCAACCCTGTGTGAACATATGTATATACATTAGGTTTATTTCAATTCATTTTTATGAATCTGTACATTTTGTGTGTGGGAAAGCTAATTAAGTGGGAGAAAAATATTTATTAAAATATGATCTGTCCATTTGAGGTCACTACAAAATAACTTCTGACATCATACAATCACCAGCCCTAAGTAATGGGGCACATATGCCAGCAATCACTAAAATAAACTAGCAGATTCTGTGCGTTTCCCCGATCCAACAATTCTCCAATACACCAGTATGCGCCCATACATTGCCACGACGTACCAGCGATTTGCAGATCATTTTCACCAAAGAACGGATCTGCCAATCATAAAAGGCTCATCATTTTACTAGCAACGGTCTAAAAAATGGCTGATTGTAGATTGCCAGTGTATGGTACCAGTCTTAATTGGACAACATGTTGAATTTTGCTGACCAACATGATTCTGATCACTTTTTGGTTGGAATCGGCCATCTGTGAACTCCATTGTAACCCTTCGCCACTTTTTATGATTCTATGTTAATCAGTATTGAGGCTGTCATTTATTAAAAAATAGAAGTCTAATTTTTTGGTGTATATAAGTGATGTTGACAAAGAAAACAATATGCAATTCAATAGAATGATAATTGAACAAGAATCAATCATAAGTTAATACTCAGCTCAGCTTTTAAATGTGAAGATCTTTAAATATGTCCTTCATATCTGCAAATCATCTGAGGACCAGTCATTGAATGACACTCAGAATCAATGATCAATAACATGGCAGAAGGGGTTGGGGATGGGAGCCCAGCACTCGGGATGCCGGATGTCAAATGACAGACAGTGGCATCCAGATGCTAAGAATCCCGACAGGGAATATGCAAGTACCCTAACCTTCCCTCCTTAACCCTACTGTTCTGCACCCTAACCCTCCCCGTTAGTCTAAACTCACCCCCCCCCCCCGTGGTGCCTAACCCTAACCTCCCCCTCACACAGCCTAACGCTAAACCCTCCAGGGTGCCTAAACCTAAGCCCTCCCCCACCTCGGCTAATAGCTAAAGGCACCCGCTGTACTTACCATCGGGATGCTGGCTGTCGGGATCCCAGCATCGGCAATACCCCTCATGTAGGGACTCCGGCACCAGTGTCCTGTCCGCGGTTCGGGATTCCGGTGCCGGGATTTAGTCAGACGGCATCCCGATTGTCGGCAATTTAACTACATCCTGGCAGAAGAACTAAGCACAGATTGCTTTCTGACTTCGCCGATCCCCAATTAAACACAGGGAAGACCCCTTCAAATATACTACATTTTCTGCTAATGAAGCTGCTATTTTCTGAACTACTCCCTGTAATTTGGATCTAACTGGTATTTGGCCCATAATGCTTAGTTACAGACGACACCTGTCTCATCTTCAAGGTTTCTTTGCAATTCTGTTACACAAGCAGTTTGTAAGGTCTGTGTACAAACTCCTTCTCAGGGCCTCAGGTACTAAAACTACAAGGCATGTAGAAATAGTGGAATGTATATAATAAATGAATATATAATTCTGTTTTATGTTTGTGTCATTAACGTGTCTGTAACCTATTTTAAGACAGTGGCAGGTGGGTAGTTTGACTGGGGCGGTACACCTGTCAAACCGTAACGCAGGTGTCCTAAGGCGAGCTCAGGGAGGGATAGCAGCTAGTGTGTTAAATTAAGGTGGCTGACTGCTGATGTCCATTATGCAGATGCAGACTTGTTCAGTCAATTGGGGGCAATTCTGCGTTTTGCAGATGATTGTGTTAAAAAAAAATAGTCAGTGTATTGGTGCCGCCAGTGGCTTCAAATTGTTAAAAATTATTTTTATACACTATTAGTAAAAACAAGTGTGTAAATATGTTTAAACATGGCTGTTAATCAAAATGTCTGCTTTTAGATTAGAGATCCACCTCATGAAGGCATATTTGTATATGGAGTTCATCTTTGGGGAGTGCTTTGGAACAAGACCAATGGCGAGATCGTGGATTGCCCTTCAAACCAGAGGCTCAACACATTACCAGTCATTCATTTGCACTGTTTGCCCAAGTTGGAGAAGTCTGGGATGAATGACACCCCAAAAGTAGCAGACACATACCTTTGCCCTGTGTACCTGTCCTCATCCTCTGTAAGGGAGCCGGTTTTCACCCTAGACATTATCAAAGAAAATGTTGCCAGTTCTCGGTGGGCCCTTAGAGGCATGAAAGCGACTATACATCCATTTTGATGTTCTGTCTTGTGGAGAATAGAGGTTAAAAAAACAATTGTTTCTTGTGTAAGTTTCATATAAATTTAGAATTTAGGAGACTGCTTAACAGACTATACTATGGAATGGGTAGGTTTATTTCAAGTTATAGTATACAGCAGTTTTATGTGCTTTAATGTAATAAAAATGGTAGGAAATAGAAAATAAATATATATTTGTATGAACAGTGATTATGTATTTTGGTATATTTCTGGTAAATGTTTTTCTTTAGTATTTGCAACTTTGAAGGGATTTCTTACCTTCAAAATAGCACTCCTGAAAAGGAAGGAATCTTTTACTATCTAGGCTGTGCCCAACAACTGAATCACTCTTATGCTCCAATATGCAGGTCTTAAAAGACCTGTGTACATAGGTGAGATTGCAGGACAGGCCAGTCAGTACATCCCTACCATGTGTGAATTCAGAATAAAGCATTGCCTATATCAGTGATAGGCAACCTGACACACTGCGGGGGCCACATTAGGCGGCCCTCTAACCTTCAAACGGGCTGCACATTCCTCGATTAAATATATCAAATTAAGTTACTATTCAGGTTAAGAGTAAAGAGACGCTTTACATATCATGAAGTTTTACAAGCTATAACAAATAAATATTCCAACAAAGGCGGAAGGAGCAATTGAAGGCTTGGAGGGCAGTCTGTTGCCTATAACCGGCCTTTATCTATACTGTTTAGTAGCTACCTACCATCATAATTAATTACAAATTAAACAGAACAATAGTGATTCTCAGTGCTTTATTTAGCTAACAAATCTATATCATTGTATAAAGATATACATTTACTTTTTCACGACTGAACAAATCATAATCAACAGGTCCAAAATGGTGACATTGTAAAATATAATAAAATTACAGTAGTGCATTATCCTAAAAACTAAATATTACACCATTGTATTTGAAAATGGAATAAGTGATTTATTTTTTTTCTAGATAAAAGAAATTAAATATATTAATTTTCTGAAAAAGGTAAAGATCCAGCACCACCACTTTTTCTTATGCGTATTAAATACCCTTATATTGGATAAAAGTCTGTAGAGCATATCAGCATTTCTTCTACATTCATTTTTACATAATACATCCAATCATGGATCAAAGAAAAAAAGTGAAAAAATTATAAAATCCAAGAATATATTTAATAAACAAGTTTGCACATCAAAAAAAAAAACCAGAAGGCCGATAATAATACACAAAACATATGGTTGGGTCGCCTACTAGAGGATGGAAAACATCAAGTTGGTGTATTGTGTATTATTGCGGAAAATTCAACATCAGTTGTACCGTCCCATGGTGGGGTCCCATTACACCATTACAGAGTCCCCACCTCATGCCACTTTGAAACACAAGGGTGTAATATTTACATTTTAAGGTAGTACACTATTGTGATTTTTATGTTTTACAGGATCACCATTTTGGTCCTATTGATTATGAATTGTTCACAGTGCAAATCACAGTGAATATCAGTTATTTATGATTGGATTACTAACAGCACAAATGACAACTTCACCAAACAATGTAATAATTAGATAATTTGTTTATAGTAATGAAAAATATCTAAGTACTTTTGTTATACATTATATACAACAGTCTTTTAAACTTTTGCCGGAATAAGTGTAATTCCTATAAATCAAACATCAAGGTGATTTTTAACTCACCATTATCACCAGCTGTTTCAGGCAAACTTCCCACCGCCTTTTAGACTATCAAATCCAACCTACATGAGTATATTCTGCCTATCCATGAAATAAAATAGC
Source organism: Taudactylus pleione (assembly GCA_031769625.1). NCBI lineage: Eukaryota > Metazoa > Chordata > Amphibia > Anura > Myobatrachidae > Taudactylus > Taudactylus pleione. Next base: position 12,583,518 of record JAUIMM010000014.1, read on the forward strand.
TACACCAGTCAGTTAAGATGAGCGTTCTTCCTCGGCTCCTATATTTATTTCAAACCCTTCCGATATATAATCCTGCTTATGTCTTTAAATTCCTCCAACAACAAACTTCCCACTTCATATGGAACCATAAACACCCACGGATAGACTTAAACTGCTACAGTGTCCTTCTGGGAAGGAGGGATGGGGGGAGGTTTGGTTTATGTAAATCCTCCTTTACCACTTGGCTATTGGGAAATATTTATTACTTAAATGATATACACTCAGGTGCATAAATATTGGGACATTGACAGAATTTTCATATTTTGGCCTCTATTCACCACCACAATGGCTTTGAAATGAAACAAACAAGATGTGCTTTAACTGTAGACTTTCATATTTAATTTGAGGGTAATTACATCCAAATCAGGTGAACGGTGTAGGAATTACAACGGTTTCTATATGTGCCTCCCACTTTTTAAGGGGCCAAAAGTAATGGGACTATCAACTCAAAAGCTATTTCATGGACAGGTGTGGGCTATTCCCTCGTTATTTCATTATCAATTAAGCAGGTAAAAGGTCTGGAGTTGATTCTAGGTGTGACATTTGCATTTGGAATCAGTTGCTGTTGACTCTCAATATGAGATCCAAAGAGCTGTCACTATCAGTGAAGCAAGCCATCATTAGGCTGAAAAATCAAAACAAACCCATCAGAGAGAGAGTTGATTTGGCCACACCTAATGTTTTTGCTGTTTGGAACATTCTTAAAAAGAAAGAACGCACCGGAGAGCTCAGCAACACCAAAAGACCCGGAAGACCATGGAAAATAACTGTGGTGGATGACAGAAGAATTACAGTTGGCCAAATCAAGAACACTCTCCAGGAGGTAGATGTATATGTGTCAAAGTCAACAATCAAGAGAAGGCTTCACAAGAGTGAATATAGAGGGTTCACCACAAGATGTAAACCATTGGTGAGCCTCAAAAACAGGAAGACCAGAGCAGAGTTTGCCAAACAACATCTAAATATGACTGCTATAATACGTCACTCCTCTAAAAAAAATTTTAACAAAATATGGTTCCCTTGGCTGACTTCCCAAAACACTTCCTCCGCATTCAGTACTTAACTTTTGTTTTAATTTAGTTTTTGGGCTTTGTGAACAGAGACCACCCCTCCCCACTGCTTACTTATCTACTTTCCCCCTCTTCTGTAGTCTTTTTTTTTTTCCTCTTCTCCCTTTATTCCTTTCTTTTTAACTCTTTCTTACCCTGATGACTCGCCACACCGTCGCTGCCAGATTATTTTATGGCTCCTATATCTCTTTAAATAATGGATCAGTATACTGTAGGTTGATTTAATATAGATCTTATGCCGTTTGTATATTGTGTTTTATGTTTTCCTGAGTTTTGTTGGCTGTATTTAACTGTGATTCACTTTAAAGAAAAATAAAAAAATATTTACCTCTTTGTTGTGGTCCAACACCTGAAGCCAATGATCTTGCACAAGGCCCTGAGCAAGTGTAGGTTTCTACTTTACCCCATTATGACTGATCAGCTGCCACAGGACTGGCCAACCTGTGGCTCTCCAGCTGTTGTGAAACTACAAGCCCCAGCATATTCTCCCATGGATCAGCTGGTAAAATAAATGCTGGGGCTTATAGTTTCACAACAGCTGGAGAGCCACAGGTTGGCAAAGCCTGGATCAGTGTGACGGCTGAGGGTTGGTTTGTGCTGAAACAGGCGTGGGAGGCTGAAGAGGATACTTGGAGGCTATGAATAAACTTGGGTGACTTGAGCTAGGACTTCATGTATTTGCTGTGAGGAGTTGGAGGAGCTGCAGAGGATGATGGGCCCAAAGGCGAGAACAAGGATGGAATGTCTATTAAACAGCAGGTTGGAATAAGAACTGGATATGATCATACTGAATGAATGAGCAGAATCGTATTGGGACCAATGATTGAGAGCTGGATCGGTTTGAGACCGATGTTGATGATTTGAAGAGCTTGAGCAATTTTAATCCGAAGTTGAAGAATTGATTAACTTGATTGGTTTGAGACCGATGTTGAAGAATTGAAGAACTTAATTGATATGAGTTCGATATTAATGAATTGATTAACTTGATTGGTTTGAGACCGATGTTGAAGAATTGAAGAACTTAATTGATATGAGTTCGATATTAATGAATTGATGAACTTGATAGGTTGGGACAGATATTGATGAATTGAAGAACTTTGAGTGTGCAGAATAGGTCCTGCTAACCTGCTCTCAGATTGGCAGTGATTTACAGTCTGCTGCCATTTGTGGGTGTTGAGGGGGCAGCGATGCCCTCAGTTTCCCGAAACGGAGTCGTGTCGTCGCTGTGGTGGGGGAGGGAAGAAGCCAGTATCTCCTTTGGGTGACGGAGATTTCCTGGCCTCTTCCTCTAAACTGTGGCGGCTGGCTGGGGGCCCCATGGGTCACCGCAGCCAGCCAATGTTACGCAGATTATCCAATGCTGCGTTGAACAACACAGCTCAGATAAGTAATGCACAGGAGGCGTGTTGCCTCCTGCTGCATTACCATATCTGCAAGGGTCGCAATTGCAGAGCTGCTTGCATGCAGCTTTGAAATTACAATCCTTGCAGAATCAGGGCCTGATTCAGACCCAGACGCTATATGCGGACGGTCGTTCAAAAAAGGGTCCGGCTATTTAAATTGTGCGCTCGCTCATTGCGGTTTGTTGACGCCTCTATGTCTGAGCGAGCGAGCGAACGAAAAATGCGCTCGCTATTTTGTAAGGACGCTCCTTTGTCGTTCGCATCACACGTCATCTCCGGTATTTATTTGATTAATCAGGTACATCGAAAGGCATCTGAACTGCTCGCAGTGCTTGTGGCAGGTTTTTCCTACCGCAATCACTGCAAGCAGCTCAGGCTAAAAGACAACCAAGTGACGTGGTCGATGACGCTCCTTTACTAATTATGCACTCCCATTAAACGCCCTTTTTACTGTTAGGCACGCCTGCGTTCGGATCTCCACTCCCCCGTTTTCAAGCACCTTCCCGTTACCACCCACAAATGGTACATTCTGTCAATCAAATTAGCAGCCCCTCGCTGTTTTGCGAGCGCTCGATTTCCGACCGCAATGACTGGTTTGCCCATGCGCATTACGACCCATACGCATGCGCAGTTGTGCGAACATCGCTCAGAGCGAACGAGCGGCTCTGAATCAGGCCCTCAGGCCCCTAATTAATGAGAGTCCAATGTTGGATGCATCGGATAAGACTGAAGGTTGGAGGTATCTGTTGGAACCGATGGTGGCTGTAAGAACAAGTCACAGTGGTAAAAACCAGACTGGTATGCAAGATGGAATAGGAGACAGATACAGGAACTGGATATAATGGACTGGGGACCTAATTCATTAAGGTTCGCAACTGCAACAGCGCACGCAGTTGGCAGATTGTTGTGTATTGTGCATACATCGCAGTGCGCGATGGTACCACTGCGATCTGGCAGACCTTGGAGAGCCATTGCAGAGTGATTGACAGGCAGTGAGTTTGGGAGTGGTGACGGCAGGGGAGTGGTCGGCGAAACGCAGGCGTGCCTGTCAGGTTGAATGCTGTTGCATGGGCATGCATAAATTAGCCAGTGCGTTTGCATACGCAGCTTTAGTACTTACTGCGCCAATGAGGTTAGCAATTTTTAAGTATGGTCAGGGCTGCTGTAATTCTGCATGAGGGGCTGATGGTACTCTGTTACCGATGTTTATGGAGGTTTGCAAGGTATTATGGATGTGATATAGCGGTAGTGGGAGGCAGTGAGGTTCTCTATGCTGGCATTGCGATAACATTCATTAGCATCATTTTGCAGACCTGCGTGCAATTACGGAGCTGAATCGCAATAGCGATCCTTAATGAATCAGGCCTGGAACCGTTCAGATACAGAGGGGAGATGTAATATCGTGCTGCTATAACGCTTCTTGCTTCACCTCTTTACCGATGAGATAACTTAACACTCCCCCCCTCCGGCGATCCCTGGCTGAGCACACAGCGCATCAGCCTAGTGCTGATGTGCTGTCTCTCAAATCCGGCAGGATTCACTGGGCATGTGTGGGATCTCACAAGCATCACAAGAGCCAGCAACCACCACAGCAGGGACAGCACTGTCCCTGCTGTGGGGATAGGGTAACGCCAGCTGCAGCTGTTGATATATCGATAGCTGCAGTTGGCGGAACGGCAGGCAGACTGACAGTTCATACATAGCCCAGCCCATCGGCGTTGCTATCTTGTAGATAGCAGCGCCAATATTGACGGGTGCAATTATCGGCCAACCCCCCCCCCCATCAATACATGGGGGAAAAGCAGTATCAGCGCACGTGTGTTGATACTGCTTCGCATTTAGTACATCTTCCCCAGAGTACCTGGGAGCTCAGCACTGAGCTTTAACTTCAGCACGAAGCAACGTTGTACTGGAAATGGAATTTATAGGGGAGGATCTCCAGGGATTGGATGCTGCGATCAACTGGTCTGGGAGCAGCGCTCTCAGTGGAGGAAGAGTGTTACGAGAGCCATCTCCATGCTCAGTAACAGGACACTGAGCAGATGGTGCAGGAGCAGAACAGACAGACATCAGCACCAGCTGGGAGTGATGTGCAGCATGAGTGGACCTCTGTGCTATCCTGGACAGACACGGAAGCAGTGGGTTTAATAATCCGGAGGGTGACAATCAGCAGCTGTCTCCTTCACAGACTTTAGCAAATCATCACTAAAGCTGGATACACACTATGCGATCCATTCCTGACACGGATCAGGACAATATATCATGCATCGCAGAGTGTGTACGCGCCAATGGGTCCTTCATCATGTTCAATGTGATGAACGACATGCTGCTAAATGCAGCATGGAATGATACATTGTGCCGTCCCGACGGCTGGCTACACCATCATGTAGTGTTTACCCATATTAACACAGCTGTACATGTGCAACAATTCAGACCAGACACATAGCAATAAATTTCCATCATTCTAGGGTAAGAGGTGAATGACTGGTTGCTATGGGTTACAGCACATGCACATTTGCACCCATGTTAGCAAACCATCCCTGCTGTCTGCCCTATCGTATACTTCATGTTTCTGTTCTCCCTCCCCTCAATCCATTTACAGCTACGTCAGCAGTGACCATGCTGGGCAGCTGCTTCAGAACAGGTCAGGTGTAGGACTGATGGGAGAGGCAGCAAGCAGAATAAGCAATGGAAGAAAGTAACAAACTAACACATAAATGGCACATTCTAAAATCAATACTTATCACAATAAAACAAAGCCGCTCATTAAATATCTCTAAGACATGCCACTTGGTACAAATTGCACTAGCCACATTTGTACAGTAATACATGAAGAGGGTTACCTATACCAATGACAGATTCATAGTTTTAAAATAAAAATAGTCATACCACCGTCTACACAAAAAAATAACACAGAATAAAGTTTGGGATACTATGAGCTATGCAACATGGACATTTATTTGTCAACTGCTACTGTTGTAATGACACTGGATTGTTTTAAATCCCAGAATTTCAGCATTTATCAGCTTCAAAATAAATTAATTTAGATTTAAATAATGAATCCCTGAATAAGGTACAGTCACTCTTTGTGGGAACAGTATGAAATACCAGCGGTTCGAATCCTGACGCTGGAAGGCCGGCAGTGAAGATCCCGGCAGGTAAGTCTTTTCCTTATTGACATACCTAACCCCCCCCCCCCAACCCTCCCTTAGGAGTGCCTAACCCTAACCTCCCCCCCCCCCCCCGAGTGCCTAACCCCCCCTTCCATGCAGCCTAAACCTAATTTTCCGGGCGTGCCTAACCCTAAGACACCCCGCCCCCAGGAGCCCCTAACCTAACCCAACCCTACCCCCTGCGGCTCTCTGCACCCGGCTTACCTTAGATTGGGATGCCGTACTCCTGGCATAGGTAAAATGACAGGTGCCGGGATTTCACCGAAAGTCATTAGACCCTTGCCGGGATTAGACAGTCGGGATGCAGACGAACAGCATTTAGGCCGTCGGCATCCCGGCTGCATACGCTCTTTGTATATGAAGTTAGGTAGCTCAGCTAGCTAGTATAATGTTTCCTGATCAATGGTATCTTTTCCCTCTAAAATAGGTAAAAAACAAAACAAAAAAAACAACAAAAATGGAGAGGGAGGTGTACATGTAATAGCCTACACGAGTCATCTGCGATTCCAGGAGTTTGGCTGTTGCCATATAAGGACATTGAGCTCTTAAGTCTCCTAAAAATCTACCCTGATGTAACAATTGGCAACAAAGCTTACATTGCTTTTACCAGACACCTCCGGTTTCTTGCTGAACACTTGGTAGATTTAGCATTTTTTGACAGTCGAGTGTCTACGAAAACCAAAGAGAAAATGGTAAAAAATCTGAAACTTTCAAAGCTACCCGTTTTTCCACGACATATCTGCGTCCTCAGATAGATGGATACAAGTCTAGAAAAGTTCAATATAGGGCGACCCCTAAATATTGTTTGGAAACGTTTTGGTGTAATACTCGTTGATGTACTAAGGAATAAAAATAACCTTGTGGAGAAAGAAAATTGGACTGTGTGTATGTGTATAATATATATATATATATATATATATATATATATATATATAAAATCATTTTTCGTGGCGTTCACCAAGTTTTGGTCAATTGGAGTTTAACTTACCTGAAATTCTGTGATTCTTACTACTATCTGCCCAATTACAGCAGCATTGTTGTTGCTTCTCCATAATAAAACTATAGTCTGACACAGGCCTACTAGGAGACAGGAGTGCAGCAGCATTGCTGCACCAAAGGCACAACAGATCCTTGTAGACAAATCCAAACACTAAAATCGAACTTTTGTGTGGAACATATACAGTAAAAACATGAAAACACTGCACAATGTTTATAATGGAAAAAGGAAAACAACAGATATCATGACACATTTTATTGAAACAGCAGCTTGCAGTTTACAGTTTTAACCATCACAGGATTGTATGTCGGGTAAAGTAGAATAAAAATGGACCACTATGGCTCTAACTCTGGTTAGTCTGAGCGTATTTACAATATGCAGTGCAGTTGTATCGGATTTAACCACATGGCATTATCAAGCCTAGATAACTTTTTACACGTGTGCCCTGGGAAGGTTTCTTCACGGATTATCTCCCGGCCAATAAAATGAAATTATTTTTATATGAGCCATGAAGGAACAGCATACTTGCTTACTTTAGAAAAAGCATTTCAGGGAGATTGTTAAAGCAACACCTAGGCATGTGACATTAAAGTGGATGTGTCATGCTCCGTCTGTCTGACTTATGTTGCTCAGTAAGATCTACTTATTGTGTTTTACAAGGCGCCACTAGAAACTGTATTTGAAAATGCATGTAGCCATAGAGATCACTGGATGTCATTCAGACCCGTTCGCTTGGCTGCGTTCATTCTCTGCCATTAGGAACGAAAATATGCAAATGATGCGATCACACACTAAGGTATGAGGACGCCTCCTATGTCTGAACGTGCGATCGCCAGGTGAAGTTAGGCGCCCCCACCAGCCAGGAGTAAAGACGCCCACTTTCAGACGTCATCTCCAAGAGGTGTATGAAAACATTGGTACCATCGGGCGATATCGTACCACCACGCAGTGCTTAAGGTAGACTCTAGGCTACCGCAAGCACTGCGATCACTGCTGCCTTTATTTCTGTTGTATGACGCGTTATGTTGATGCTACGGGTTAATTATTCACACCCTTAAGTTGGTGTAAAAACGCCCAGCCACGCCTGTGCTAGTGCAAGCACACCCAGTGTACACAGATTATTCCCAGTCACCACTCACAGACGGCCCGTTCTGTCACTCAAACTAGCACTCTGGAAATATGCAGAGAGCGATAGTCTCTCGATCACAGTGACTGGTTCTCGCACGCGCACTGTGACTTCTACACATGTGCAGTTTGCTACAATCGTCCATCTCGAGCGATCGCTGTCTAGCTAACGGGTCTGAATCGGGCCCATTGTGCCTTATAAATAATGCAGGGACATGGGATTTATTATGCCATTTGTAAATATATGTCTCCAATTTATTTATTTTTCCAAACATATAACAACTATATAATGGGGGTATGATGCAACCAGAGAGCTTGTAGACTCTTCAGAGAATCAGGGAGGTTGCTACTATTTCAGGGAGTCTCCCTGACATTCTGGAAGAGTTGGGAAGTATGAAAAAAATACATTGGGCCTAATTCAGAAATGTGCGCTAACCCGATGGTTAGATTGTGCCAGTTTGCGCCGGCGCAAGACACGTACTGCGCATGTGCAGTACAGGTTCTGCATGTTCGCACGCAGAGCGGCAGCGGACTGTCAGTAACTGACAGTCTGCTGCCGTTTCTGCGTGGGGAGGGGGCGACGACGGCCTCGGTTTCCCCAAACGGAGGCATGTTACTGTCGTTGGGAGGGAGGGAAGAGGCCAGGATCTCCGTCGACAAAGATTTCCTGGCCTAATTTGAGCAACTGCGTTCGCCGGCTTGAACGATCCCAAGGTCACTCAAGCCGGCAGAGGAACACGCAGATCTAATGGGATATGCATGTATTTTATTTACTATAAAATCACTGGCCCAGCCCCTCTGTATGAATCAACCAATCTACACAGCAAGTGTACAAATGTGCCCACTGCTGCGTTAGAGAAAGTGCTGCACTAATAACCCGGCAATCTGCTGTAGACGAGCGAGAGACCATGATGGAAATATTCAGCTAATTATAAACACTCCAGTGATATAATGTACATTATTCAATTTAATGCTACACAGTATTTGTTATACATTACTGTAAAATAGTGGCACGAGGTTACATCCAACACAGTCGTCTTGCATACTGCACATTTAGAATGAAGTGTCCTCTAAGACAGATATATATGAGATCATGCTTTGTCCTGCACCCCATGCATGCCACATAGGCTGCAATATCATCACCACATTTGGGAATGAAATATGTTAGGACAGTTAACATACACAGTATTAGTAACAGACATTAAAACCCCCATACAGTTTATGAAGAGCACATGAAGAACTAAATATCACATCTAATTTACAGCACATTTCTTTTTGTAGATTAGAATCTCCTTCCCAGACATGAGAACATATCACAATAATGAATCAATTCCGTAAAAATGAACACAAAATAAATCCACAACACACGTAAAACATTTTACCAAATTGCTCATTGATTAGGTTCTGTGCTTATAAGTTATTAAAAGCAAAAATGTCCATACTAGAAAAAAAGTATATTGTCATTTGTATGATATGGCTCAATTCCTTTATTTATTTAATAAAAGAAACTCTTGCCATTCAAATATTCAAGTTTGCATAAATTAATCAGTGAATTGTTAATTATATTTACAGTATGTGTATGCAAGTATCACCCAAATGTGCTACTTCTCAAACACTAGATGTATATATTTTTTAAATAGTACATATAAAAAGTAATGTTACTAAAAGCAGCAAGTAAACATAAATATGGTACTAAGACATAAATAAGAAATAAATAACATTTCTACAAAACTCCAATATTGAAACAGGCAGTGAACGACAGGTACTGATACTGAAAATTAGCACAAGAATTGAAAAACAGTGGGCATGACTTTAGCAACATTTAAGTATGAAAAAAAAATAAGAATAGGCCCCTTAAAATGTGATTTGGGTAAATGACTTCCAGGGGTCTTGCAATAAATTATTGTACTATAAGCTTTGAATCCACTTGTGACCACATCTAATAGATGCAATTTTCATACTGTCAATCAACTGTGCCAGCTAAAGTCCTACAGAACTGTCAAACATTAATGGATATAACCTTTATACATTAATCAGCAGAGTGCTGTTCAAGTAATGGAGGGAGTTACAAATATGTGATAAACATGTGTCTGGAAAAGTATTCAAAGATATTAAAGGTGCGTACACACTAGGTGATCAGGAAAGACAGTACGATTACGACATCGTAATCGTACCGTCGTTCCTGATCCCCTGTAGTGTCTACACTGAACGATCAGTCATTGACGCAGGCACTGTCCATCATTCCTGAACATGCCAATCTGTCATTATCGTCAGGTTGTGCTGCATGTTCAGGCGATGGACAATGTCGGAAACGACCAGCGGGAGAGCGCATCGCTGGTTGCTTCCGACATAAAAGTGCACGATTTGTGCACGATTACGATGTCGTAATCGTGCAGTCGCTCAGTAATATCGTCCAGTGTGTACCCACCATAAGGGGCCAACAAAAGGATCATCAAGTTCCCCGGCAAAGCCATGAATTTGGAAAAGCCTTATGCCAGCATTCAAAGGGAGGCAGGAATTATATGGCATTACTAAAAGCTATTTAGGGGGAGATTCAATTAACTCCGATAAATTATCAGGGGTGAAAAAGGGAGGTTGCCTTGAGCTTTATCAATTAACACCCTTTTTCCTCCTGATTCCTGTGTTAACGCCTGATAAATTAAAACTGGTTAACGGGCTGAATCTGCGAAAAGTTCACGGATTCGTACGTTAACTGGCTGTTATCACCTGATAACAGCACAGTTATGAGGGATTTCTTTTCGGGTGTCATGAGACTCAAAGAAATCCCCTTTATGTGAGACTAACTGAATAGTCCACGGTGAACAATTAGCACGCGGTGAATTAACGCAGCTTATTGAAACTCCCCCTTAATCTTAATAGTGTCAAAATACTGAGTTTAAGGGACAAAACAAAATACTTTTTCCATTAGAATTTGAAAAAAATGGACAATAATTCTGTATTAAACCTTCAACATTAAAACTAGTTTTAAAAAGTGATTCAAACAGTTATTGCTTGTTGCAAACTATTTTCCTACCCGACAAAACAGAGAATGGGCATGCACAAACATCGATGAGGAAGCATTGCAAGGGGAAGTGGATAAATATTTTATATATTACACACTGGGTCTTAAGTCCAGAAATTTGCTATTCAAGTGTACGAACACACCTGAATGAAACACCAGAACTAAACAGAACACTCTGGAGATAGTTTTGCATCGCACTTGTATCACACTAGCATGCAATCTGCAATGGTTACATCTGTCAATTGCCAGTGTATCTAGTGAAGATTTGTGGCAATACGGGGTGACCAGATCCAGAGCATTGTGAATAAAGGTCTATACTGCTGGACAGCACTCCATTCTCACCCAGCTTCTGAATTAGTTTACCCATTTGCTGTTAGGCCTATATCTATGTATTGTATATAACATATTCTTAAAGGTTGCCAGACAAGGTCACCTACACAGCAGAATGTTCTGTAGGAGATGCATTTATTCACATCCCTATGGGAATAGGCATGTTAACAATATTTACAATAGGTGCAGGGTGTGTGGTACACATAGGCCCCTAGGTCCAGGGGGCTCTATACTGTACACTGCACCCAGAGAATACGTACCTTGTGCTGGCAAGTAGGTCCCTACTCCTCTGCCAAGTGACATCTATGAGAAGATGGTGCTGCACAGTGAAAGCAAAGACTGTTCCAGAGCCTTTGCTCTCTTGTGCGGATGTACCATCTTCCCGAAAATCACTGAGAAGATGGCGCTGCGGAGGAGAGACCTTCTTGCTGACACAAGTATATGCAGTGCCGAGGCACTGCTCAGAGGGTCGCATCTGGTCTGGACTGCCATGATAGAGCCAGGTTGCACTTAGTTACCACGATGTAGAAAAGGCTAGGGTAGGTCCCAGATAAAGTAAGTCACTGCAAGACCAGCTTTGGTTTACAAGGCGCAGTCACAGCGCAGGTAGGGGCTCATTGTACCCTGGTCACAGAATCACAGCTGTGGTTTGACTACACCCCGGACGGTGAGGTTAGACTACAAGAAAGTAAAAGAATGCCAAAGATCAGCAGCAAGTGCATGGAGAGACCCCCATGGACTTTGCTTTCTGTATACCCAGCTATAGTTGCAAGGTATTGAGTTAAGTCCCAATTTTCTGGGATTGAAGAACGTAATTCAGCAGCCAGTGACTGGGAAAGTACAATAGTGAGGCATAGGAGTTTTTGCATTTGTAGTGTGGTAAAACACCTGGTATTGTCACACTTATGCTATTATTATGTGTACTGCACTTGTCTTGTATTAAATAAATAGTGGGTGAAAGAAGCATCTTTTTATTAAACAAACATCAGTGTACCGGAAAGGCCAGAGGTGACGTTTAGGGTCTGATTTATGGGTGCATCAGTTGGGTGGCAACCTTAAAAGTGCTAAACACTTTACAACGGTATCCTACACATGGCTTGCTAAACATGGTTATGAATAATAACATTACCGCTGCAGGGCATTAATGAGCCCTGGGTCGGCCCTGTCTCCTGCACCCATGAATATGTGACATCACAAAATGGGCACCAAGACTAGACTAGGAAGCGGAGTACCACCAGACATATCCTAAGGATGCTCCCAGGTGGTCTCCAGACTGGAAACTACAGCTGCCACCTCCTCGGAAAGTAGAGACAATTGAAACTATGTATTCTCGATGGGCCTGATTCAGAAGTTAAAGCTATGCGGATGTTTGCACAGTTGGACGATGTTTTTTGTACTGCGCCTGAGTCGCACAATGTAGTGAGTATTTTGATAAAGGTATTGACAGTCAGTGTGCATTTATAGGAGGTTACGGGGGGTGTCTATTTAATGTAAACGTATTGTGGGTGTGTCACAGCCATCAACTGTGTCATTGTATGGAGTTTCTCTGTCCCCGGCATCTTAATTTTGAGTATCCACTGTGTTGTTCAGAAGTTCGATGGTGTGTCTTTGTACACAAGCGGCGAATTAGAGGGGCAGCTGGTGGGCGTCTCTGTACAAATGACAGCAGCTGCAGCATTAACATGAATTCTCAGTACCCCTGCGTACAAAGTTGCAGTCATGGCGGGATTAGCGTTCACCTCTGAATCAGGCCCTATGTATCTAGTTTTAAAAAGCGAACATAAAAAAAAAATTAAAATCAAGAGACAGCCTGCTGGTTGTTCTAAGGGGCTGCATCTTAGAAAGCTTAATACAGGACAATTGAATCAAAACATTTCATACCATTTAAATAAAGGTAGCTCAGGACGTCAAAACAAACAAACAAACAAAAAAATCACAGGTGCTCAACTATAATGCTTACACAGTCAATAAACAAAAAGTATAAAATGAAACCCAGCATAATACAGATTCAAGAATACAATTCTGAAAATCATATAATTTACACACATACATATTTGTGACACACACTGTACTTTCCTATTTGTGTGATGTTTATATACTGTATGTATAAACACTTTTACATAATGGGAAGCAAATAAAAAAAAATTAAGTAACTTTGCACCCAGAACAAACCATGTTGCAATGCAGGGGGTGCAAATACATTTATTGTTTTGGCATGCAGGGTAAATACTGGCTGCATTTGCATGTAGTCTACAGATGCCATTTACTGCAATTTAGCTGTGAGTTTGGACCCACCCCTCTTACATCTAACTCTCTCTGCACAGTTCAAATGTGCCCCACCTGCAGTAGAAACATGGGGCCCGATTCATCACGGACCGCTATTGCGATATCGCACGCAGTTGTGCTGCAAAAATATGCGAAAATATGCTAATGTTTGCAACCGCATAACCAGCATAGAGACGCCCACTACCGCTTTCTCACATCCGTAAGATCCTGTGTATACATCGGCCCCACACGCACAATTACAGCAGCTCTGACCTGTCTCAGAAATTACAAGTCTCGTCACACGCAGTGAGTACACAAGCTGCTTATGCGGTCGCAGTAGCAAATTTATGCACGTCAATGCAACGTCATTCAAACGGACAGACACACCTGTGTTTCTATGACCAATCCCCCGTCACCATCCCCAAACGCTGACGTCCCATCACTCACTCTGCGATGGCTATCTACGTGCGTGATCGCAGTGCAATTGGTATACTAACCTGCGCACTGCGGTGCATATGCAGTACGCACCATCGGCCAATCTGCGGTTTCAATTTCGATCCGTGATGAATCAGGCTTTACTAAGGTGCAGAATCAGCCCCAATATCTATTGATACAGTGAGTACAATTATTACCACTTCAGTGTTTACTAGTAAATCTTGCACGCTGTAAATGTTTAACAATATCTGAGCTCACCTTGTATTTTTGGGACCTGTACAAAAATGAACCTGCTACCGCTTGCTTTTACATGGTCACAAACATTCACAGTAACTTGTAATATCCATATAATATACAGCAGGGAGTGCAATATTCTGTATATACTTTTCAGTAATGTGAATGTAATTAAGAAATCAATTGCCCTTTCTCTTAATACTTTTTATATATAAATGAATACATTACTTCCTCGTTGCACCGGCTTACTAGTATAACCATTAGAGGTTAGTGCTGCAAATTTGTAAGTTATTATGTTTTCTTACAAATTTGAGTGTCCAAGTGGTACAAACAAGACAGTATATGGCTCTTTCGCACACTGCTAGCTGCTCCAGACAGACTCCATCTTGTTCCTTATTCTAGGAGCAATTACACATAATTGCACCATTCTCACAGCTAAGCAGGGAGAATGTACCATAATATTTTGACATGCTTTTCTAGAAGATAATAGAATGATCCCTTGGTTTATTTTTCTTGCAGCGATTTCTGCCGCCCCCTTAATCATATGAATTACTGGTTATAGAATCCGCTTTGCTGCTACAACATATTATTCACTAGGAACTCCCTCACAGTGCACAATCCAACAGAGACTGCCATTCTCCCTCCAGAGAAACAGAGAAACAGATTAAAAATAGAATGTTACTAGATTGTGCACCAGAGACTGGAAGGAATAAATAAAGAACAGTTCAAGCTCCATAATATAGAAGGAAAAACTGCCAACAGTCAAGATTTCTACCTAAAAAGCTTTTATGCTGCTTGATCAAACAAGATATACCTAATCAAAATTGCTCTCTCTGGGGGGGGAGGGGGCGGGGGTGATGTCAAACCAGCCGACAGAATAGGGCCTAGAGTCCGTTACTCCCTCTTTGCTTTCCCTTTCCTCTTTTTCCGTCCATTTCCATTTTCTACGTACGCTTTGTTGTGGTCTGGCTTGTTCACTGTGCCATTAGTAACTGCTGCTCCATTTATAACAGCTTTCCCGTTTTGTACAGTTTTTCCACTGCGTGATGATCCCTTGGGCTCTTTGTATGTCTGATAGTAGAAGTTAGCAAAGAGAACTATGAAGGTGATGGCATAAACAATCAGAGCCCAGTGCATCCATTTTGGAAAGGGGCAATCAATGTAAAGAGATAGGGCAGTGTGGCCAATAGTGACATGGAACTGGATCTGAAATTCAACAAACACAATTAGAATAAAACATCCTTCGACAATATTAAACATTCTATTCACTTACAGTAACGGTCTATAAAGACGTTTTAATGAAACTAATGTATATGTGCCTACTTTTTAAATGTCCCATCTTGGATTCGTGCCATTGTCCAGTGGGTGACAGGGGCACTGATGGCACGATTTACTGTGAGTCTTGCAATTCACTTCACTGAGGAAGTATGGTGGGTTCCGGGAGGTACAGGTTGAGTCTCCCATATCCAAAATGCTTGGGACCAGGGGTATTTTGGATAACAGAGTATTCCGTATTTTGGAATATTCGCATATCATAATGAAATACCTTGGGAATAGGACCCAAATATACACACAGAATGCATTTATGTGTTATATACACCTTATACACACAACCTGCAGGTCATTTTATACAATATATTCAATAATTTTGTGGCTCAAGCAAAGTTTGTGTACAGAAATGAAATTCATTTATGTTTCATATACACCTTATACACACAGCCTGAAGGTAATTTTATACAATACTTTTAATAATTTGTGCCTTAGACAAAGTTTGTGTACATTGAACCATCAAAAAGGTTTCATTATCACAGTCATGCCAAAATTATTCCGTATTTCGGAATATTTGGATATGGGAGACTCAACCTGTAGTCTATTCTCACAGGATTCTGGGCAAAAGCCTCCAAATTCGTGAGTTTCTTGAAGGCTGATTGGTCTCAAAATCATTTAAGTACAAACAGCCCTTGTGATTAATCTACAGATACAAAACCTAATAACTGCTACGGACATGTAGATTGTTAGCAGGAAATTACCTCAGGAATAATTTTTGCTTTAGTGACATGAAAAGGTTTTTGCCCCTTTCCTGATTTCTTCTATATTTGCATATCTGTTCAATTTTGTTTGAAGATTTGATACAGTAAAGTGTATTTACGACAAATGATTATTTAATTTATTAAAGGAAAAAGTTATCCAACATCAACTCCATTTCCTCCAAATGGAGGAAACATGGATCAGTGGTGAATCTTCCCAGGAGTTGCCAGCCTACCAAAATTCCTCCAAACTTATCCTGGAAGTCACAAAAGAATCCAAACAAACATCTGTGGAACTGCAGGTGTCAGTTAGTTTCAGTATTCATGAGTCCACCATAAGAAAAAGAGTTGGCAAAAACAGTATCCATGGGAGAGATGTAAGGCAAAGACCATTGCTAACCATGAGGAACATAAAGGCTTGTCTCACATTTACCAAATGAAATACATTAATAACCCGCAAGACTTTTGGACTAATGTTCTATGGACTGATGAGTCAAAAATTTAATATTTTGGAAGACATGGGTCCCGTTACATCTAGCGTAAAGCTCACACAGCATTCCACAATGAAAACATCATACCAACAGTCAAATGTGGTGGTGGCAGTGTGATGGTGAGGAGATGCTCTGTTGCTCCAGGAACTGGGAGACTTGCAATAATTTATGGAGTCAAAAATTCTGCTCTCTTACAGAAAACTCTTAGGGAGAATGCCTAGTCATCAGTGTATGATCTGAAGTTCAAGTGTAATTGTAGTTCTGCAGCAAGACAATGATCCAAAACACAAATCCACCTCTGAATGGCTAATAAAAAAAAACACAATTAAGGTTTTGGAGTGGCCTAGTTAAAGTCCTGAGTTGAAACTTGAATCCAATTGAGATGTACTAGCAGGACCTTAAACAGGCAGTTCATGCTCGAAAACCCTCTAATGTGGCTGAAATCAGTCATATCTGCAAAGAAGAGTGGTCCAAAAGGTCCTCCACAGCAATGTGAAAGACATCTCTCTTGTTATCGGAAGTCAGTGTCCAGAATTTCCACAAAGCCAGGCGGCACGATGAGAGACAGTCGGGGAAAGTGGGGGAGGCACCGCACACCCTCATCCCCCCCACGGCATCCCACCAACTGGCTCTGGGCAGGAGAGGGGGCGGCTGCAAGTCTGCACAGGCAGCACCATGAGGCAGCTGGGGAAAGGACAGGGAGCACCACGCACCGTTGTAGCATCCCACCTGTCATTCCACCCACGGTCAGGCGGCCTAGGGGCAGAAGAGGGTGTGGCTGAGAGTGCCTAATGCCTGCAGCGTCCCTTCTGAGCAGGGTGGGGCCAACTCATTGAGCAGCTCCACTGCCCGCGATGCCCTCTGCTGGCCGTGAGGAGCACCCATCAAAAAGGTCCTGGGGAAAACACTGGAAGTGTTTGGTTGCAGTTGTTCCTGCTAAAAGATGGCACAATCAGTTATTAAGTTTTGGGGGGCAATTAATTTTTCACATGGGTGATATAGGTGATATTGGATAACTTGTTTCCTTCAATAAATGAAATGATCATTTAAAAAACAGATTTTGTGTTTACTAGGGTTGTCTTTATTTCAGATCTCCAAACAAAATTGAATATAAGACAATAAAGTATGACAAAGATGGAAAAAAAGAAGAAATCAGAAAGGGGGCAAATTCTTTTCACGTCACTGTAGATATTTAGTTACTATTAGAGTTCTTAGCACATTAGTGGTCCATGCAGCTTGATTGAATGAAAGAGACCCTAATATTTTGAAGCTATCTTGGTAATGCTCTACTTTTGTTTTTAAATGTTAAGACTCTTATTCAGTATGTGCACTGGATGAGTGACCTGTATAAAAGTATGCCTACTGTCTGCTCTAGGGAAATGCCTCTGCAAACTAGAAATGTGTCTAAGAGGATGGGAGGCAGAAAATGTAGACCACTAATAATGGAAACAAGCAAGCAAAGTACAGGATTTGGCATGAATCATGTTTTCTGTAACACTAAAGGTAAGAAATCCTTAGTGTTCAGCTAACTGTATCTGAAATGCTGAATCCAAAAATACATGATCATTTAGAACTCTGAAAAAAGGAGCTAAATTTACATGAGATTAGAATTTAAAGCATATCCTGCTAAAGTTAAATATGCAAATAAATTAAGAACTTAATTTTAGGAAAAATTATTACATGATTTTGTTTTAACCATGAAAATGTACCTAATACATAGATGTGCATCAGAGACAGATGTATTGGAGGTACAGAGTATTTGGCACAATATTTATGCCATATTCACTTACACGAATCACACATAATAAAACGCAGAAAAAAGGGCAATTTACCAACTGTAATATTGTCAAATATCGCTTCCACCAGAGATACTTCTGAAGATGAGGCCCACAAGCAGCTAAGCCGTAATACAAGTACATGACAACATGTATCAAGGTGTTCATGTGTGCACCAAAAAAAGCTGGATAGGAATAAGAACACATCAGAGATATCAAGTTCATTTTAAATACATAAAACACTGAATAATTTCATCATCTTAGATTATCCAAGAACAGTCTGTCAGATAGTCATTATAACCTGCCCTTACACACTGCATTTTGAAATGCAATTTAGGCAATTTTAGACCTAAGTGGGTACAAATTGCCATCTATGTGGTCACAGAAATACTGCCAATACTGACATACAGCTCAGTGGCGCCATGAGGGTGTCACCCTCGGAGGGGGTGACACCAAAATGTCAGCTCCTCTGCAGTGTGACATTCTCCTACAGCACTTGGCTCCTGTCATAGAAGAGGAGCCAACAGTGAAGACTGCCCAATGTCCACGTTAAGTGGATCAGAGGCTGCAGAAACACCACCCTGGGGTATTAACCATATGGGAAGCAAAGACCTCTGCTGATACGCTATTTAAATAGCATCTATCTGGTATGCATATCATAAATTAGCCTTGTATAAGCAATATTCTAAATTACTACACTGTTGGGCACTTGCGCGTACACGCTCTCTCTCTATCAGACTCAAACAGATTCAGGCAGGTGTGGAAAAAATGCTGCAAAGTAAGAATGCTTTCAACAATAGAAGTGTTAATAGTTTATTTTTATCAATTAATAAAATTCAAGGTGAATGAATAGAAGAGAATCTAAATCAAATCAGATTTGGTGCGATCACCCTTTGCCTTCAAAACAGCATCAATTCTTCCAAGTACACTTGCACACAGTTCATGAGGGAACTGTCAGGAATGCGACCTGGGATCGGTCGCTACTCACCACTGTGCCAGCATTCTCGGGCTCTTAGGCGTCCATACGCCAGGCTGAGTATTCTCCCCAGGGACTGCTAGGGCTTTCATGCGCGCGTCCTGGTTCCCACGGTGGCGGACAAGGGCGCAGCCATGTTAGTCTGAGTCATCTGACTAGTCTCTCCCAATGGCAGTCCTGCGGTCTGTCAGCTGATCTCACGATCCAATGACCAACTGCCTAGGGGTATTTAAGTCTATCTGCACAACTTCATTCTCCAGTAATTACTACTGTGTCAGTTTCCTGGCTTCACCATTGTACACTGCGTTTCCCAGGCTGTCTCCCGTTCTCAGTGAGGATCATCTGTGAGCTTTCATTGGACTTCCAGAGCAGTACACACCATTTTATCCAGTATTCCCTGGGCTGTCTCCAGTCCTCAGTGTGGTTTATTCCTTTACTCTTCAGCCTTCAGTTGTCTATAGTGAGCTATTCAGTTCCCTGACTTTTTCCCTGTGTTGCTGTGGTGTCAGCTTTCATGTTAATTACTAACCAACTCTCAGCGGGACCTCAAGCATTCCTAGTACATGTCTGCATTCACAGGTCTCTGCTTCTCTATACAAGTGAGTGCATCTTACTCAGTATACTACGCTGTTTAACTCCAGGCTCCAAGGCAGATACCAGTGCTCCGGACAATTATCTCCATAAGCATCTAGTTAGTTACTAGTATTATCTCATGCGTCCGGATACCAGCTTTTATTAGCATTCCATGTTACCAGGATTCCAGTATTTATTTCAGTCTTCTGTGTCTGATACAAGTACTAGTGAATTATCTCATTCATTCCCTAGTATTCTCAGCTCTCTTTACGGATTATGTTACAATTACCAGCATGTCCACCTTGTCCTCTAGCTTGTACATACGTTCTTCCATTTGTCCCCATTAGCATCAGACACCTGACCAAAGTACCGCTACCTGCCCATCGGGTGCAGCTAAAACCCATATCCCGATTGGGGAGGGGGGGTCACTGGTGAACACCTCCCAATAGGTTAGAATCTGCGCCTTTGACCAGGTCTTGTCAACGTCTGGTGCTAGTGGATGAAGATGATGTATATGTATATACAGGTTCTTCGCCTCCGATACCTTCCTCATCCTAAACCATCACCTTCTAACTCTACGGCTAGGATTATCACTCCTAGTTTCATGACAGGAACCCGGCAGGGAGGTTGTGCCAAACATCTTGTAGAACTAATCACAGATCTGTGGATGTAGGTTTGCTGAAATCCTTCGGTCTCTTCATGTAATCCCAGACAGAATCGATGATGTTGAGATCTGTGGAGGCCAGATCATAACTTCCAGGACTCCTTGCTCTTCTTTATGCTGAAGATAGTTCTTAATGACATTGGCTGTATGTTTAGGGTCATTGTCCTGCTGCAGAATACATTTGGAGCCAATCAGATGCCTCCCTGATGTTATTGCATGATGGATAAGTACCTGCCTGTATTTTTCAGCATTGAGGACACCATTAATCCTGACCAAATCCTCAACTCCATTTGCTGAATTGCAGCCCTAAACTTGCAAGGAACCTCCACCATGCTTCACTTGCCTGCAGATGCTCATTCTTGTACCACTCTCCAGCTCTTCAGCGAACAAACTGCCCTCTGTTACATCCAAATATTTAAAATTTTGATTCATCAGTCCAGCGCACCTGCTGCAATTTTTCTGCACCCCAATTCCTATGTTTTCGTGAATAGTTGAGTCGCTTGTTCTTGTTTCCACGTCGAAGGTATGGCTTCTTGGCCGCAATTCTTTCATGAAGACCACTTCTGGCCAGACTTCTCCAAACAGTAGATGGGTATACCTGGGTCCCACCCATTTCTGCCAGTTCTGAGCTGTTGGCACTGCTGGACATCTTCTGATTTTGAAGGGAAGTAAGCATGATGTGTCTTTCATCTGATGCACCACGTTTCCTTGGCCAACCACCGCGTCTACGGTCCTCAACGTTGCCGGTTTTTTTGTGCTTCTTCAAAAGAGCTTGAACAGCACATCTTGAAACCAGTTTGCTTTGAAATCTTTGCCTTGAAAAGACCTTGCTTATGCACTATAACTACCTTGTGTCTTGTTGCTGTATTCAGTCTTACCATGGTGTATGACCTGTGGCATGAAACGGTCTTCCACAAAACTTTGTAGCAGAGTTTGTCTGTTTCTCACCCTGTTTTTAGCCTCCTACTCAACTGTTTCTGTTAATGACTTTGTTTCAACCTACATATGAAAATGATGATAATTATCACTTGTTTGCTATGATTGGTTAATCATACACTTGACTATTATCCTAAAAAATCCCTGACTTTGTGCAAGTGAACCGAGAAGAATTGATGCTGTTTTGAAGGCAAAGGGTGGTCACACCAAATATTGATTTGATTTAGATTTCTCTTCTGTTCATTTACTTAGCATTTTGTTAATTAATAAAAATAAACTATGAACACTTCTATTTTTTTAATGCATTCTTCCTTTGCAACATTTTTTCCACAACTGCCTAAAAGTTTTGCACAGTACTGCACAGACACCTATATATCTATATGCAAATAAAAGTTAGGCATGAAACTTTTATCTTCAGAGTTTTTCTTTAAAAAAAATCTTAAACAATGTTACACTTTGAGGAAAACCTTTTACATAAGAAATATAAGGCTTGAAAAAATTTTTAAATGTTCATTTTAAAGGTTCTAAAAGCAACATTGATACATACATTGTCCTCCAGCAACCCACTTGATTCCAATCCACCATAAGGTAAACATAGTACAGTGGTGATATACATGCAGAAAACTAATGTGATTGAACTTTTTTCTCAGTATGAAAAATACTGTGTCAAAGTACTCAACTCCTTTAGACACATAATACCACCAGAGAGCAGAAGCCACCTGTAATAAAGAGATTAGAACACATGGTAAATAAGATAGGCATTGGCACTTTGAAAACATTTTAATAGACAATGGGGTCAATCCTATTCCATGCGAAGGGTGCGAGGTGCCAGCAACGGACCTGCACCTCTCACTCTTCTCAGCCCGCTCCGAGCCAGAATTCGCTTAATTTTGCTCGGAGCCCGGACTGCCATCAAGTGCGGCCATTGTCGCGATGACTCGCACCCGCGAGAACATCACATGGAATTGGATTGTCCCCAAAGAATACATTTTGATTAAATGAATTAATACAGAACAGCAAAAAAGACAAAGTGATACTATAAAGTAAAAAACAAAACAAATAAAAAAAGTGAGCCAACGCTCACTTACTTTGGCCCTCATTCAGAGCCGTTCGCTATTTGCGGTCGTTCGTTCAAAAACAAGGGGTGGCTATTCAAATGATCCGTTCGCAAATTGCAGTCTGTTCACACCTCTAAGTCTGAACGAGCGAGCAAAACATACGCTCGTTTATTTGATAAAAACGCCCCCTGGCCGCTCGCACCATACGTCATGTCCGCTATTTATTTGATTAATCGAGTACATCGTACAGCGTATGAACTGCTCGCTATTCTTGTGGTTGGTTTTTTCAACCGCTATTTTGCGAGCAGTTCTGAGTTTAAAAAAACCAAGTGACGTGGTCAATGACGCTGCTGGATTAATTATGCACACCCTTAAAACGCCCGTTTTGACCTTTAAGCACGCCTGCGTTCGAATTCCACTCCCCCGTTTTCAAGCACCTTCCCCTGTTACCACCCACATACGCCTCATTCTGTCACTCAAAATAGCAGGCACTCGCTATATAGCGTACAAACTATTTTCGGCCGCACTGACTGGTTCGCGCATGCGTACTAAAAACCGTACGCATGCGCAGATGTGCGAACATCGCTCGGAACGAGCGTACTGCCGCTAACGAGCGGCTCTGAATGAGGGCCTTTGTTAGTAAAACAAAATAAAGACATGTTAATGTACTTTAAATAATTAAATAAATGCAAAAAATGTAGCTCAATGCACAAATGATTCTTAGTCTCAAGCAAGCCCGAATGCTGCCACATCTAGTGATGTTTAGCAATCTATACATTCGTCGCGGGCTGCATACTCTTCTTAGAGTACTGACTCATACGGATCTAAGTTGTCCCTCTGCTATGGCTGAACAGTGCATAAGCACATAAGAGAAATGTTTTTTGAACGTCTTGTGGGTGTGTAGTTGGTTACTACCTATTTTGTGTATGCACAGTGCACACCAAATTCAATTGCATCTCTTGTACGTAACATATGTATTTGTAAGTGCTGCTAATAGTGATGAAGGCTGCTCTCGGGGACAGAGGGCCCAGCCAGTGCAATGGCTCCGCTGTGTATGTCTCAGAATATGAGCGTAGAGTCGCATTAGTATTCCGTTCACTGTAGGAATCTTGATCTCCAACCACATTACGTGCAAGTCAAAATCAGTCCCAAAAGGTCTTAAAATAAAGTACCAAATAGTTGTTTGAAATGCCAGCTTACTTTATAGTAATGAAGGTAACAGACTGCTGCATTTCTATTATGGAATAGGAATTTCACCTCAATTGTCATTTAAAAAAAAAAGAGTCAACTTAGAAAGCTGCAATTTTTTATTAGCATTTATTTCCGGTAACAAGAATACATAAGGCGAGATGGGGAAAGTCATATACAGTACACTTACATAGAACTGAAATACTTACTCTGACTTCATTATCATCATCAGAATAATCTACAGTCTGACATATGTAACTGTATCCTGCTGCTCTTGCTCCTAAGAATAGCTGGGGGGAAAAAAAGGCAGCTCAATAATGCAAAACTAATGGAAGCAAATAAAACTGAAGGTACCAAATAAATTGAGTAAAATTTTTTTTTTAATGCGTACAGGCAACATAATGATTCAGAACTCCTGTTGAGTTTACACTGAATGTTATATACCATGGATAATATATAATGAAGCCAAGTCATATTAAATAAATTATTTAATAGGCATCTGTTGTTTGAGTTGAGGAAACTAACAGCAAATGATGGACTGTTCTTCACTCAGTCACCAGTTGCGTCGCTGTAAAAAAATAAAAAGGGTTTGGGGGAATAAAACATAGCCTAATGCTGGGCATACACGGCCAGATAAAATGTCTGTCAGACCGACAGACATTTTATCTGGCCGGCTGCCAGCCGCAGATGTCGCCGGCATACACTGTGAGATTTCTCTCTCAGTGTATTCGGCAGACATCTGTGCTCCGCCCCCGGGGGAGGAGACATTTCCCTGTTCCTTCCGTAGGAAGGAACACAGGAAATGTCTGTCTGTCGGCCGCGCTGGGCATACACTGCCCAATGCGGCCGACAGTTTACCGGGTAAATATCGCATCGGACGGGCATGCTGGACAATCCAGCATGCCCGACCGAGCAATATTTAACCCTTGGTCGCCCGCAAACACGCTACAATTATCGGGGCAATCCGCCGATATCAGGCGGATCGCCCCGATAATTGTAGCGTGTATGGCCAGCTTAAGTAAATAAGAGAGAAAAAATCCACACTGTACAAGGCTGCAAATTGCTGAGAACTAGCATAGGACTGGTTCACAACAAGGGGCTACAAAGGGTGGAGTGGGGGGCGTCGAATTGCGGTGCCATTGCCAGTGCTCCTACACTATTGCAACGGAAACTCAAACCCTTTGGACAAGTAGAGGATTTTGCAAGTGATCATGATGCACATTTTTTTTTTTAGCAGAGAAAATCATCTATAAATAGAAGTTGTGCTAGCCCACGTCACTGCCTCTCCCACCTATCCAGCCCTGTCCCTGCCTTCCCGGAGACTGACGGCGGAGCTTAAGCCCAGACCCGCCTGGTACTGCACAAGTACGGAGAAAGGATGTGTCCATGTACACCATTAAAAAAAAAAAAAAAAAAAAAAAGGAGATGCGTGCTGGCTGCTCCTGCTATGTAATAATTGTTGTGTGATATATACAATTTCCTGCCTTTGCTACAACACACCTAAATACATAGACTGTATAAGTTTCTAGCTTACTCCTTCACCTCACATCCTCTTACTTTTCTGTAACATTGCAAAATACAAGATTAACAAGGTTATAGTTCTACCAGTACTGTGATAATGGTAACCGTATGCATTGCTGCTTAGATTATAAATCAGAAAAACATTTCATATGCCATATACATCATGAAATTCTCATATACATAGGGTGATCTCCAATTAGCTCTGAACATTATTCGGGCACTAATGGATTCCCCGAGGCTATCCAATTAGCCACAAAAGCACTTATCTGGGATTTCTTTACGGGACCTGATGTGTCTGTGAAAAATAATCCCCGAAAAGTTCTGTGTTTTCGCCGATGCAATGACAAAAACACAAAGGTCATGGATCCTGTATGTTTTTGGCTGAACAAATTGTATACGGAGAGATTAAGAAAAAAAAAGCCCACAGCAAATAACAGGGATCATCGGCAAAAAATCCCTGTGTTTCTCCCCTGAAAACACATAGGGCGGAATTCAATTGTTTTCGCGGCCCGCATTACCCATCTAAAGTGACAGGAGTTCGCGGGCCGCTATGCAATTGTTCCAGATTTTTGTGCTGATCGCGCCCAAAGTGGTCGGATTTAGCCGTGTAAAGCAGCTAAACCCGACCAAAGTGCTGGGCGCGATCGCGAAAAGTGATGTTTGGGCGCCCAAACATGCCACTTTTCGCACATTTCAGCTCTCACCCCCCTGGGGCTGCGAGCTGAAATGTAGCGCTGTCAGCTGATCGTGCCCGACAGGAGCAAGAATTGAATAGCTCTGTCGGGCGCGATGGGGGCAGGAATCAATTGAATTCCGCCCATAGAGGCTAATTCGATACCCCCTTTAGTCTATGCTACAAAATATACTATCCCTATATTATCTTCACAATTACTAATAAAGCTCTGGTTCTCTATTTTAAAATGGTAAAAAAAAGGATCACTTATTTAGAAAAGTAAGCTAAAAAGATGCAAATATTTAATCTAAAAACAAACAAGTTTAGATCACCAACAACTATATAAAGTAAAGTAATTAAATGAAAGGTCCCTTGTGCCATTAGTAGTGCCCGGGGGAAGGCACCGCAGTGCATTTCCTGTACACAGCTGCTAATAATGTGACTAATCTGCAGGACATGTTACAGCTGAGCGGCTGCAGCTATATTCATCACAGACACAATACATGGGAAGTTGGCATGCTTTATCCGCAATGGTTCAGAGACTTATCACAGCTGTGGGTAAAGCCAAGAAAATCAGATTAAAATAATATTAACTGTAAAAACAAAATACGCTCTGTACAATGCTTAGTATTCCAGTTATAAATATAGGAGGCTTGCTGTTAAACGAGCGTCATCATACAATGCGGCCATCGGGGGGTACAGGTGGTACTAATGTGCTGGGCTTGGGCTCAGAGGTGATGTCACCTTTGAAGTAAACAATTTGCTGTAAGAATGATCGGAACATATCTGTCTGATGCTCTGCTGCTGTCTGTGAGGCAGGGCTGGCTAGCTGTTAATTAGAAGTATAAAACCATATCTGCACCTTCAGTTGCATTCTACTTTATTTAACACAAACATTTCTCTATACTGTCATACACGGGACTTGAACCCATCACTGTAGTCAGACACACATGGAGCCATTTGCATAAGCCGGAAAATTCTAATGGAGGGTACAGACGGGTAGACCATCAGATATCGAGAACGATCGTTATCTGACCCAACTACGAATGAACGCGGGTCCCTATTGTAAATAGGCTAACATGGTCAATATCGACCATGTTGGCCTGCATGCACGGGCGATGGTCAATATCTATATCGACCATTCATGCCCGCCCATCGACCATCGTTCGGTCGTTGAAAGGATTAATATTCTGGTCGATATAAACAAATGATATCGTTTATATCGACCAGAATATCTGACAGTGGGCCTGATTCAGACCCGCTCGCGAGCGCTGAGCGCTCGCAAGCGGGTCGATGGTGCCCTAGTGCGCATGCGCGAGACCCGCATAGCGACAGCCAAGCTGTCACTATGGGTCTCGCACCAAAGGGGGCTTGCCGTCGATGGTGAGTGACAGTACACCCCCTTTGGGGGCGTGCTGGGGGCGTTGCTGCCCAGACGGAGGCGTTCCCATGGGAACGCCTACCGTCTGGGGCCGGCCCCACTGACATCACTAGTGATGTCAGTGGGAGTGCTTTTGGCTCTGATAGAGCCAAAAGCACTCCAGGGCTTGCGGCAGCGAGACCCTACCGCAGGGTCTCGTCGCAAGCCCGATGGTCTTGACTATCACGACCATCTTTTTGGCCACTCGCATAAGCTGTGGGTGGTCACCCACAGCTATGCGAGCAGCCAGGAGGACGCTCCAGTTTTAGGTGGGAGGGCCCCGATTCAGAGCGAGCGCTCTGGTCAGAGCGTCCGGCTCTGAATCAGGCCCAGTGTGTATGCACCATAACTATATGAGGCTAGGTGTAATGGTCAGTATAAAACATAACAGCTGAGCAGATCTATGTAATGTGTGGTGCAGGGGATTGGATGTGTGGCTACACACTACTTAGATCTGCCTTGTTGCAATGGTTTTAAGATGACAAGTACACCTAGTTTCATACAGTTATAATTAGGTGATGGGTTCGAGTCCCCGGTATGACAATAATGAGAAATGTGTGTGTTAAATAAAGGAGGCAGTTAAGTGCATGAATGTGGTATAAGAGGATTGCTGTCCAAATTCCTTTTCTTGGAGTGTTCAATCTATATATACTGTATATATAAAATCAGATGTCCTGACTGACTGACTGATCAACGCCCAGCCCAAACTCCTGGACCTAGAAACATGAAAATCAAGGAGTATATTCCATCCATGTTGTAGGTGCCCACTAAGGGATTTTTCAAAGTTCGACTATTAAGGGGGTAAAAACTGCTAAAATGTTTCCTCCCCCTGTGCAATATCCTGACCTACTGTCTCATCGTGGCTGTAGCATAGTTCATAGTAAAACACCAACTGTCATACCAAGTGCTGCCAAACATGACTGGCAGTTGGTGTGGCTCCCCTATTTGAATAGTGAGGGAGGGAAATGTGTTACTACAGAGATGAGAGAGGAAAATGTGTTACTACACAGGTGAGGGAGGGCAATGTAAAATTTATTACTACAGGGTGAAGGAAATTAATGTGTTACAACACTGGCGAGGGAGTGGAATGAGTTACTACGGGGTGAAAGAAGGGAATGTGTTACAACACGGGCAAGGAAGAGGAATGTGTTACTACAGGCATGAGCAGGGATAATGTGTTACTACAGAGGTGAGGGATGGGAATGTGGTACTACAGGTGTGACCAAGGGATTGTATTTCTACACAGGTGAGGGAGGGGAATGTCGAATGCGTTACAACACGGGTGAGGGAGGATAAGGTGTTAGTACAGTGGTGAGGGAGTGGAATGTGCTAGTACATAGGTGAGGGAGGGTAAAGTCTTACTATAGTAGTGATGCATTACTATAGAGGTGAAAGATTAATGCGTTATCTACCCAGGTGAAACCGGGTTTATCATCTAGCATCTATATATAGGTCATGTGCAAATGGGCATCATAGCATGCGATTGCTCTGGGTGTCAGGGCTCATTGGAACTTTACATCCAACAGACCGAGAGGAGGACCTCGTTTGTTACATCTGTATTACACCCGACAATTTCTGATGACAGCCCTGCATATAAGCAACATTTAATTAAAATCAGAGGAGAATTTTTTATGAAAGAACTAATATTACCTAGACTTATTATGGACATATGGCATGATGTCATTATCGTTGTCTCAATGCCGGGGTAGTCCCAATGCTCAGGGCACATTAGAGTTACAAACTAGCTGTATTTCAGTGATGTGCTTCTACTCAGAAAATGGGCAGTAGAAACAAAATATATTTTTAAAAAGCCCCTTTACCTCATGTGGCAATTTGTTGAGATATTTAAATTGTTACATGTAAACTTCAGCATTTGCCTCTAAGCTGCACCATGTTTTTTACTTTAACAGTCTACAAAGGAATCCGAATGGCACAGACACAAAAAAAAAACCCTAATAGAACAAATGTTGTGTAGAAGTGAACTAGCTATTGGTAGCGCATTAGGAAAGAGAATATGGCCATACAGGGCGGCATGTAGTCCCCACAAACTGAAAACTTCCCCTCCTCTCTTTACACTACAACTAACAGCTGTTAAATATAGCACCTGCACTAGGAACAAAATACAATGGCAAACTAACCTCTTTAAATATAAAGAAGTTCAGGATAACCATTCCAAAATTGTAGACAATCAACAAATAGCGTAACTGGAAAGGTTCTCGATTCTTCATGAATTTGGGACCCAGCCATACAATGAGTAGATAAACCGTGCTGATGGCAAGCGTTGGCAACGGAGACTGCATCAAGGGCCATTTTTCTACACGTTTATCTGTTAAGGAGAAAACAAATTAATTTCCGTTACCATCTACATTTGTTAAATCGTATAAATAACTAATGCATATTAAACATAAAACTGACAGTATGTTGATCACACATAAGGTTTTTGAGTTACAGAAACAATTTCCATTTTGGTTCCACAAAAATGTCCCGTTTGCAGAGAATCGCATCCCAGCTATTCCTCTGTCATTTGCAGAACCAACAAAAAAGTATCCCGGGACAGGGATCCGCTGTGATTCTATACATCCACTTCCTCCAGACGACACTCTCTGTTTTTCTAAATTTTATTCAGTGGATAGTAACCTACTTTTCTCACTGGTTGTCTCTAATACTGGCACTATGACATATAACCCGCAAATGTGTTTGAAATTAATCAATGATTTAGAGGTTATCTGCCCATTTGCTACTTCCTGTAGGGGTGAACATAAAAAAGGGGTGGTTTGTTCAAAGAGACTGTTTCAGTAATGGGATTGGTTTTATTTTATTTAAAAATCCTTTTAAATCAGTTATTCAATTTAGTCCTTGTTGATTCAGATGAAAAGACTAGGACTATGTGCCAAACAGTGTCCCAGTTAGATGGATCATATTCTGTGTATAAGAGTATTTATAAACCCCCCTCCCCCCACAACATCATAACACTGTACACAACGCTTAAGCACAACGGATATGACATTGAAAGATATTATCATCCTTAAATTATAGACAGTAGTAACAATGTATTACACAATAATTCACGGATTCATATAGCAATTCACTGATTCATAAAGTCATCCGCTAATCACTCATATCACAATAAATAAAGTGAGAAAACTAATACTACATTATAAAAGTCTGATTGTAAGGTAGAAAAAAAAAATCATCTTTTCTGAACACAGTGTTCCAGAGCTCTAAAAATAATCAGCAAGGTGATCTCCCTTGTTCCCACCGGATACAAGTAAAAGGAGAAGGCAACGGATGTGACACATTATATGCCATGGCTAAAAGTAAAACAGTATTCATACATCAAGGCAACTGACATACAATGTTCTCATAGCAACCCATTATTAAAGATTACTTATCAATTGTACACTAATAAGTTTAAAAGAAAACTTTAAATTATCCACAGTAGCAAAATTAAATTGGCACTTAAAGAACAGTATGAACTGTGGGCCTGATTCATTAAAGATCGCTATTGCGATCGCAGCTCTGTTAATGGATGCAGGTCTACAGCGAAAATAGGCAGATTGCTGTCACAGTGCTGTCACACTACCAGCATAGAGACGCCCACTGCCTCCCACTATCGGTCCCTCACACAGAATTACAGCAGCACTGACCTAACTTAGAAATTACTAACCTCGTTTCACGCACCGAGTACTCAAGCTGCGTATGCAATGGCAATGGCTTATTTATGCACTCCCATGCAACATCGTTCAATCGTTCAGGCATGCCTGCATTTCTCCGTGATCAGTGTGATCGCAGTGGTGCCTTTGCGCACTGCGATGTATTACGCAGCACACAACAATCGGTCAACTGTGAGTACTGTTGCAGTTGGAATCCGTAATGAAATCAGGCTTTGTGGGGTCGAAACTCTTATTTAACATCCTTCTTAGGATCCATAAACCATTTTATAGATCCTAAGAAGGATGTTAAATATGGGATTCGACACCATCTGGACAGTAATAGTCGTTTTGTCGTCTATCTGATTAAGTGCCCCTGCAACTTACTTTATGTGGGAAGAGGGTAAAAGCCGGAAACATAGTAAATGCATTGAAAAAGCCGGAAATTCATAGTAAATAGCCGGAGGTTTCCGGCTTTTTCAATTCATTTACTATGGTTTCCAGCTTTTTCAATGCATTGAATAAGATTTCCGGCTTTTTCTATTCATTTACTATGGTTTCTGGCTTTTTCAATGCATTTTTTCAATTCATTTACTATGGTTGCCGGCTTTTTCAATGCATTTAATAAGATTTCCAGCTTTTTCAATACACTTTTCATGGCTTCCGGCTTTTTCAATGCATTTACTATGATTCTGGCTTTTACCCACACCCCTTTATGTGGGTAAGACCATCTGTGCCTTGAAGGAAAGGATTGCCCTCCATCGATCATCTATTAAAAAAGCCCTCATTTTCAGATGAAGGATTTCAAATGTATGCCAATAGATCATATTCCACCACTGAGACGAGGTGGGGACAGAAACAATTTATTACAGAAAGAAAGCTTCTGGATTGACTGCTTAAACACTGTTGTACCCAACAGGCTTAATGAGGGTCAATATTTTGGCTTTTTTTTGTGATACAGATCTCCATATTAGCTCATGGTGCTACCTTTACTTGATATTTAATAGTTATTAATATCTAGCATATTTCTCTAATTGCTTTGCTATATGATCTTTTGATATGTATGTATTGTTGTTCCTTGTCATTTTGTCTGTTTGTACTGTATTATTTAGTGAATTGACACAAGCACCACTTTATACCTCTCAATCTAGTTATCGTAGGTTACCATGGTAACTGATGTTGCCGTTTTTTGCTAAGTTGTTATATTGTAACTAAGCATCCCGTTATTAGTGTTGTGTGACGCATATATTATACACTCCCATTGGGGGTGTATATTTATGGGCTACATATGCTCCTTTAATACGGTATACTTGAGTTTGATGATTGGCATTTTATCGCTATTTATGTATAGTCTCTATGGTACTTTAATTTTGTCGTTGCTTTGGCAACGATGCGTCACTTCCGGTCTTCGGCTCGGGTTTCTTAAGAGGTTGCTGGGTTACATTGTGCCCTGATGATGCGCCACGTCACTTCCAGTTTTGCTGTGGCTGGCGGTGGGGACACGAGTTTCCATAGGTGAGTTTTGTTTTACTTGATTGGTGTAGGTATAAAGGAGTGCTTGTTATTTGTGTCAATGTGTCCTTGAGAAAGGCGTGTGAGTCACGCCGAAACAGCTGTCGGACCTGAGATTGTGTGTGTCCACTGAGGATGACGGACTGGCAATTCATATGACCACCCTGGTGCGTGCCAAGTATCTCTTTACACCATCATGCCTCTCTGATTTATTGTGTTGTGGTACACACTTGAATCTCATGCACTTTATAATGTTGCTGCTGCTATAAATATCTTTTGCATTTACAAACGGATGTGCTTGTTCATTTTACTGAACTACAACATTTTTTATGTACCATGCACTCCTCCTCTTTATTATTATACAAGTGTGCAACTGGGACCTGGAATGAGATAGATATATAAATATATATTATATATATATATATATATATATATATATATATCTCAAGAGATATGGTAAGAACTTGCCTTTGTTATCTCTGTTTCTACAAAGTCCATAGGGTCCACAGGTTTGACCTTGGGGTATAGCTGGATCTGGAGATACGGGCACCACGCAGTTAAAGCTTTTGCTGCTCCCAGGATGCACTGGGTCCGTCCTCCTCTATACCCTGCCCCCGAGCCACAGGCACCTCAGTTGGTAAGTAGCCAAGGCCGGAAGAGGAAAAACAGAGAGAAAACAGAAGACTGGAACACACAAGAACCATACTCACAGTAAGGGAGATGGAAAACCGGTGACCAGCCACATAGCCCATATGAAGCCAGGTGCGTCAGGGCGCCTGTGGACCCTATGGACTTCATAGAAACAGAGATAACAAAGGTAAGTTCTTACCATATCTCTTGTTTTCTACTTCAGGGTCCATAAGGGGTCCAAAGGATTGACCTAGGGGATGTCCCAAAGCAGTTCAACTAAGGGCAGGGACGCTCCTGTGCTGAAAGGAGAATATGGCGCCCGAAGGATGCATCCTGAGAGGCGAAGGTGTCAAAAGCATAGAACCTCAGAAAGGTCTGGATGGAAGACCACGTGGTCACCTTACACAGCTGAACAGCCGAGGCGCCACGGCTAGCAGCCCATGACGGACCCACAGACCGAGTAGAATGAGCCTTAACAGAGGCCGGAACAGGCAAACCCTCCTGTGCGAAAACCAAAGAACACAAACTCTGAGAGCACGGACCACATCCAAGGAAGCCTCACCAGTCGAAGGATCAGGTGACTGAAATGCCTACTACTTTAGGTAGAAAATCCGGGCGAGTGCGAAGCACCGCCCTGTCCTGGTGAAAAATCAGAAAAGGAGGACGGCAAAAAAGCGCCCCCAATTCTGACACCCTCCTGGCCGAAGCAATCGCCAGGAGAAAAGTAGTTTTAAGGAGGGGCTCTAGACTACACACCCTAATAGTAATGAAAGGTGCCATCATGCTGAGATTTCAAAGTGACATGTACAAAACACAGAGTTGCAGATGCACTATGCGATCATTACTGTATACGTTTAAATTTATAATAAACAATTTCAGAGGTAGTTTGCATATCAATGGCCACTGATACGGACCTGCCCACCAGCGTCAAGGTCACCTCATTGAGCAGGTCCCTAACACTCTGGGGTTCACATCTGGGATGCAGGGCACCCCAAAAGTCAGCTCAGCCAAAGACTGCAAGTTTGGAGAGGCATGAAGGCAGTCAGCATTAGGAGGATGTGCTGATGCTTATAGTGCCATGTGGAGGTTTTTTGGGGTACCTCCAAGGTAAGTTAGCTCTCAGCTTATATATGTACTGTTATCATACAGTACATCAATTGTAATTATATGACCCAGAGTGGGTGCTACTACTATGTAGCAATAATTATTTTGGGGTGAGCGTTTGGGAGTGGGGCCCCCGGGGGGGCTCTGACTGGGCCTTTCTCATGGGCGCGGGGTATGTCTCCGGAGAGGGGGGCCAGCACTGCTAGTGCCTCCGGTCTGTCCCCAGAGACCAGAGGCAGAAGGCTGCATATACTTACCTTGTCCCCGGCAATCCGGCAGCCTAGGGATTCCTCCAGAGTCCGGCTAGTACAGACTCTGGGGTCTCGCTGCGATCCCCAAATCTGTACTGGCGTTGCAGCGCCGGCGGGGTGTAGGAACGGCAGCTTTGACGTCCAATGGACAGTCTGATGCTGCCGCTCTGAATAGTAAAAAAATAAATAATATTAAATAAAACTCTTAAAAGAAGCTTAGGGGCTGCTAAGCAGCCCTCCTGCGATAAGGGTGACCCGACTCCGGCCGCGCACCAACTAAAACTGAGGTGCCTGTGGCTCAGGGGCGGGGTATAGAGGAGGATGGACCCAGTGCATCCTGGGAGCAGCAAAAGCTTTACCTGTGTGGTGCCCGTGGATCCAGATCCAGCTATACCCCAAGGTCAACCCTGTGGACCCCCTATGGACCCTGAAGTAGAAATATATATACCTTGTCAAAGGTCCAAGCACAGGACCGAAACGTCATGTTTGTATTTCATTAAGATTAATTAAAAAAGGTATACATTTTGTGGCTATCTTTTCACACCGAGCCGCTACCCGGTTAACCCGGGCAGAAATGGTGGTGTGAAAGGGGTAACAGTCAGGTACCTAACTCCAACTCGACTCCCTTCTCTTATATCCATCACCTAAGCCAGTGGTGTCGATCGTGATAGACCACGAACATGCGACCGGTCGTTCGTGGTGGACGTAGGGAAGCAGTCAGCAGAAGCCAATAAGAGTCAGGCTGATTCTTATTGGCACAATGCTCTTAGCCGCCGCTAGGCTGCAGAGATGCCACTATTGCCTACTCTATTTGCCGGGTGCCCGCTGAGATTTCGTTACCAGCGGGGCGCCCGACAACTCCTTCCATGCAGCAGCTGCCGGAGGCTGGAGCTCACTCCAAAGCTTCGCAGTGCCGAGCGGGAGGATCAGTAGGATGGCAGCAGGCGCGGGAATTCAGGTAAGTATAGTGCTGTGTGTGTCTGTCTTTTATGTATAAAAGGCACTAATACAGTGGCCACTGCATAAGGGGCACTACTTCTGAGAAAATTGCATTACGGGCACTACTGGGATCATTGTATAAGGGGCATTACTATTGGGGACATTGCATAAGGGGCACTACTACAGTGGACATTGCATAAGGGGCACTACTGTGTGTCGTCCCTTGCTGCAAGGTCACACCCCCTTTTTGCATGCCACGCACCCTTTTTCGGGCTTGGTAGGTCACAAAAGGCTTTTAGCTTTAAAAGTAGAGTCCAAAAGTCTGGCCACCCCTGTCCTAAGCAGAACCCAGCTCTGACTCCTCTCTCCAACTGTCAGTTTTATATCAGTGTCCATGGGCACCGGTCTCAACCAGTTCTAGGCAGCCAGAACTCTGGTCCACGGCACAAAATTCCATGAATTCACTTGTCTAATTTCCCTGTAGATTGTAAGCTTGTGAGCAGGGCCCTCTTACCTCTAAGTCTATCTGTTATTACCCAGTTTTGTTCTATTAATGTTGTTTCCACTTATATAGCACAGTATATTCCGTTGCGCTTTACAAGAAGCTTGCTGCTGCTGCTTTTCCTGGGCTACAAGATTATATAATATTATATCTACGTGACTTGTTAGGATGGCTAACATACCTACTAGCCCGTATTAGTCATAGCAGGTCTTACATTTATACAGACTAAAACAAAACAAGTTAACAGTTTCACTTAAATATCAACTCACAGTGAGCAGCTAGCTAGTTCTATAATGAAGATAAAAGGAAAAATCTTTCCACCAGTTGAACAAACAAGATTAGAAAAAATAAATATGGGTACCCAATTGGTTTTAATATAGATATGAAAACCAGTAAAAAAGAGAATTACTCTCGTTATCTTATGCGTGATTTATCACCTTGTAGGAAGTATTTCCTTTTAAACCATATAATAGGAGAAATAAAATCCACGCACAACCATATGCTCTTGTTGAAAATTTTATTCTAATACCACTGGTCCCCCCTTTTACTGCTAAAGCAGCCTCCACTTTTCTCTGAAGTCTTTCCTCTAGATTTTGAGACATGGCTGTAGTGTTCCCGGCAGGATTTTGGGCGGGCAGGGCGCACGGGCGCGGTGCAGTATTGTGCGAAAACAGGGTGTGACCAGACAGCCCCGCCAACGTCACTGTTAGGGGTGGTGCAGCCCTACTGATGTCACTAATTGAGGCGTGCCCAGCCGGCGGTGTCACTAATGGGGGCGTGCGCAGCAACTACAGAGGTGCTGGGCTTCCCCCAAGCTCTCCCTTATTGTGAATAGATGTGCACAACTTCTATTCACGTGGCGACAGAACAGCAGCGGCCACACTTAGCAGGGCGCCGCTAAAAAGGCCAGGGGTGCATTTTACCCTTTAAAAATCGGGACTGCTAAAACAGCCTAGCATGAACACTATGGCAGCATAGATTTGTATCCAGTCAACCACAAGAGTATTACAGGTTAAGTCTCCCATATACAAATATTCCAAAATATTGATTTTTTTTTTTTTAGCATGACTGAGCTAGTGACACCTTTGCTTTTTGATGGTTCAATGTACAAAAACTTTGTTTGAGGCACAAAATTATTAAAAATGAAGTATAAAATTACCTTCAGGCTGTGTTTATAAGGTGTATATGAAACATAAATGAAATTCATGTATGTACACAAACTTTGTTTGAGCCACAAAAATTATTGAAATACCTCTAGAAAATTATCTGCAGACTGTGTGTATATAAAATACATTATGTTTTTAGATTTGGATCCCATTCCCAAGATATTTCATTATGGTATGCAAATATTCCAAAATACAGAACATTCCGATCAAAGCCGTAACTAGACTTTTTGGTGCCCTGTGCCAGAGAGAGCATTAAATAGGGACATAAGATAGGGCACCTGAAAAAGGTCCATGGCCTCATGGGGAAGGGCCAGGGAAGAGATAGGGGAGGCCACGAGATGCTGGGGATAAAAAAAAAGAGGAAGCTACAAGTGGGAATGATAATAAACAGGAAAATTGACAATCCCAAACATCCCTGCGGTGCCCTGTGCCATGGCACTGGACGCACCGCCCTAGTTACGTCCCTGATTCCGATATCCAAAATACCCCTGGTCCCAAGCATTTTGGATATGGGAGACTCCACCTGTATTACATTAAGTGGAGCACTGATGTTGGGCTATAAGGAAAAGGCCATTTCTAAACTGTTGCTACACAATTGGAAGCACACAACTCTCTACAATGTCATTGTATACTGTAGCACTGTATGGCAGCACGGTGACATTGTGGGTAGAATTACAGTCTGACAGCACTGAGGTTGTGAGTTCAATTCCCAGCCAGGGCCCTATTTATGTGGAGTTTGTATTTTCTCAGTGTTTGCATAGATTTCCTGTGGGTGCTCTGGTATCCACCCACACACCAAAAACATACTAATAAGTTTATTGGATTCTGACAAAATTACCCCAAGTATATGTGTGTGAGCATTTATATGTTAGGGAATTTAGAATGTAAGCTCCAATGGAGCAGGGACATATACAAATGACAATATTCTCCATATGGTGCTACCTAAATTGGTTGTGCTATATAAATAATATTTTATTATTTATGGTCTCTATTCTAATGAGATTCTTAATGCTAAGAGTCTGAATACCATGTAAAACAGAACTTCTGAAAAAAGACCAGTGCATAGTGGGCATAAGGCTGTCATGTTAGATACATGGGAGCAGGTCAGATGTAGGACACACAGATCAGTCTTGACAAGGCACACTTCAAATTCATTTCACAGAGATCAATCATTGCTGTGCTGGTCTTGGGAATGATTAGTCATAGACACCTGTATGAGAGTTGGACAAATTGGATAAATCCGGTTGATGCAACTGTTGTCCGTTTTCCGGCATTTGGGAACAAATGGTCTATTGTCATTTGGTTAGCGTTCCCGCTAGGCTGTTTTAGTGGGGCGCAGCGCCCTGCCCTCCTTCTGGAGGGCAAAAAGCACTCTGCCCTCCAGGAGGAGGGCAAAAAGCGTCCTGCCCTCACAGCCTGCGGGTGCAGTCTTCACCCGCGGGACGCAGTGTCCCGCTGGTGGAAATATGTGCGGTGACCCGTTCAGCGCTTGGGGGCTGCCCGGCGTGTCCGCCCACAAGTATGACGAAAAGGGGACGCGTCTTATAGACACGCCCCCTTTTCATGACCACGCCCCCTTTTAGGACGCGCGCGCACATGGTTGCCCTCTCTAGCTCCGGTGCCCTGCCTGCCGCCGGAGCTAGAATGAACACTAATTTGGTTCCATACATTCTCCACTCATTGACTCTGCAAACGCTAAGCCGCTGCTCCCGGCTAACGGCACTCGGAAGTGCCTGCTAGCCAAAGCAGATGACAGCTTCCAGTTTGCGTTCCACAGAGTGCAAATCCCAAGAGCATGGCAGCCTGAGGGCAGTGTGAGCTGGCCCGGCTGAGGGGAGAATGGGACCAATGTTTGAACCCTACCACACATGAAGTGAAATGAATGTATTAGAATTAGCTGAGGCACTTGCTGCAATCGTTTGTAAATAAGGATGTAATTTAACCAACTGCTTAGCAGTGAGTGTACTTCATATGTGTTTGGCTTTTATTTCTTGAGCATGCGTCCTAGGGGTTTGCAGAACTTTCACACATGGGTGTGTGCACCCCTGAATCAGGCCCTTATGTAGTTTATGTCTGTTATAGGATAGACTGCTGCTTAGGGTTACCACCTTTTCATTTTCAGATTCCTGGCAGGGCCGTGACAAGGGGACAGGGTGAAAACCATTTTATTTCTCAGATTTCAGGCCCTCATATGCCATCTGCTCCACATGCACCTTTATATGTCATTATTAAAAGTAAAGCCCTCTCATGCAGCGTTTATGCCATCAGAACCTTCCACATTTCCTTTATATGCCATGAGAGCCCTCACATAACCCTTTATATACCAGAGCCCCTTAAGCCTCTAGGGGCCAGGATGAAATTGTAGGAGCCAGTCCACCATCCACCCAAAAAAATTACGGGAGTGAGTGAGGAGCACAGCTGTGTGTGTTATGCAACTGTTATACACACTATACTAGTACACAAAATGGACGCAGTAAAATGGAGGCCCCCTCACTGATCTGCACAGCTCCCCTGCTCCACGCAGCTCCAGTACTAACAGACCACATTTGCACATAAAACAATGGTGCCAGAAAGTACTACAACCCCCCCCTCCCTCCCCAGGGCCACAGTCCTGAGCACCTACCCCCTCCCCTCCCCCCCCCCCCCCACCGGGCAACCAACTCCCACAGCCACACTAATGAGATGGTACCCCCAGGAAAACCATTCCTCCTCAGCCACATTGCTGAGCAGCTAACATCCCCCCCACCCAGGCAACCAACCCCAATGGACACACAACTAGGGGGTAGCCGATGGAAAAGCACCCCTCCGGAACCATCCAGACCCTCCCCCAACTTGTGGGCACACCACTATGCCTCTGAAGCCGCTCCGCAATCCCTGGCCACGCATAGACCCTCTTACCGGAGAGCTCTATGCAGCCGTAGTTAGGAGACAGCCGGGATGTACAGGAGGAGTCACCGCAGGCCGGTACGGAGAGGAGTCACCGCAGGCCGTGAACGGAGGAGTCGCCTCAGGCTGTGATGGAGAGGAGGAGCCACCGCAGGCTGGAGAGACACAGCAGTCACCGCAGGAGACTCTCAGCATATGGACTCCTGTGCTTGAAATGATTCCCACAATACTACAGACACAAATCTCTTCTGGGGCGGACAATTCCGCCCTCCCTGCAAAATCTGGTAGCCAGGCAGCAAAATCTGGTCACCATGGCGACCTGGCCCCGAGGATTTGTCGAGCCCTGTGCCACAGTATATCCCAGTGCCCCTTATTCGCAGTTATATGCCAAAACTCTGTAAAAAAAAAAAAACTCTAATAGGGGTATTCAATATGGGAGCGATAACATCGTTCTTGTGTTAATATCGCACTTATGACGTCATTATCGCAGGTTTTAGTTTTACACCGTATTCAATTTCAAAGCAATTTTGAAAAGTCTTTGATAAAAAACGGGGATAACTTTCACCATTGAATAGGTGTTGAAAAAGAGTGCAGAATTGGGGTTTAGGGGTGCAGGCTTAAAAAAAATAGCCTGCACCCCTGGGAATGACATTTAAAAAAGAACTATGTCAAAAAAAGTTAAAAAATAAATAAAAATAGGGACACCCCAAAAAATGTATTTAAAAATTGGGGTGAAAAAAAAAAAATGGGAAAAAAATGATTAACAATAGGGAAATAGGTTCAGGGCTATTCTGCAAGTATGCGGCAGGTGTTTTCTAGAATAGATTTATAGCGGCAGGTGCACAAATGCAGAATTTTTAAAAACTTACTTTAGGGACATCAAAATATGCTAGTACCCATTTTCATGTTCCCCAAATTTGATGGGACCACTTAAAAAAAGGAAAAAAATAACCTAAGTGCTCTTCTGCATCACTTCTTCAATGTCGGGAAAAAACACCTGCTGCGGCTATTTAAATCCCCGACTTTCATTTAAAGGCTAAAACGGGGGTACCCATAGCGATCCCCCATGTTTTTACAACTTTAGGGGGGGGTCTTACAATTTTTTTAAGGAAAAATTTGTAACTTTACGCGAATCCAACTTCGGAGGCTCCCGTTTTCGTTAATTTTATATTGAATACGGGGATAAGCGGGCGCGCGCCAGATACTTTAACGCAGGTAAAAACTCCAATATGAAACGTTAATTTCGACAGTGAAGTTAACGTTTCATATTGAATACCCCTCTCATATGACACAGCCCAACATGCCCCTTTATAGGACATAGCTCCGTATACCCCTTTATATAATGAAGCCCCCTTAATGACACCAGAGTCTGAGCAAGGCAGCCAGCCTCCTCATGCCCTTGGCTTAGCTTACCTCATGATGTGAGGAGACACCTGGGACAGTGTACACACAAGTCAGTCCAGTTCTGAAGATGGCAGAGGTGGTGGCTCACAGACCTCTGGGTCTGATCCAGACACGGACGCTATTTGCGGCCACTCGCTGGCTAAAAGGGGCCGGCTATTTAAAATTGTGCGCTCGCACTGCGTCGCGTAGAGCCGCCCACTAAGTATTAGCGAATGGCCGCACTATGCGCTGGCACCTGTATAGAGACGCCCCTTTGCCTACTCGCAGTACACATCATCTCCGGCAGTTGAAGGATTACTCGGGAACATCGAGAGCCATCGGAGCTGCCCGCAGCGCTTGTGGTAGCCTTTTTTCCCACCACAACATTGCGAGCAGTTCAGGCTAAAATATAACCCAGTCACGTGTGTAATGACGCTACTTTGCTAATTATGCACACCCATTAAACGCCGTTCTGACGGTTGGGCAAGCCTGCGTTCGCACATCCACAGCCCCGTTTACAAGCACCTTCTCCTGTTATCACCCACAAACGGCACTGTCTGTCACTCAAAATAGCGGCCCGACTGCGAGCTACGGGCGAGCACTTTCCCATCGCACTGACTAGTTCGCGCACGTGGACTGCGAGTCATACGCATGCGCAGATTGCGAAAAATCACTCAATGCGAGTGAGCGCAGCAAAGCGTCTGGGTCTGAATCAGGCCCTCTGCCTGTAACCACTTACAGGAAGTATCAGACTACTGCAGTTGCCGCAGGAAGCGCTAGGAGCAGAGGAGTAACAGTGTGACCGGAGAGAAGGATGTCACCTGTATTATCATTAAGCCCATTGGTGGTTATGAGTAAGCTTTTACATCTTGTAATATTTCCAAACAAAATCAGGACAGGTCAGGATTCACTTAACTGCTGCTCCCGGCTAACGGCACCCGGAGGTGCCCGCTATCTGGAGCAGATGACAGGTAATAATAATTCAAATATACAGATCTCATTGTGTAAACCAAGACTACAACCCCACCACAATGGTGTGACATGTCTTCTTAATATGAGTAAGCAGCCGGATCTCTCTACTAACAGATACATGTGTGCATAATAGCTGGCAAACTAAAGGGATTGCTCCAGTGCAATGCATCTATACATAAAGCTTATGACATTGACCAAGAAGCCTTTTAACATTTTCAGTGCAATATATTTTCTCCAAGCTCCACAAGATAAACAAAATCAATACACATTCTTACTACTGCCCACGTTAAAAGCCAGATTTGATTTCCCAGAGGAAATCTTTAGAATGACATTATCTGCGGCCTGAAGGAAATTCTTCAGGTCTTAACACAACGATCTAAACCGTCTTCTGAATGATGACAAAGCTCTCTAGGAAGAGCTTATGAAAACCGTACATAATCCCAACACATTTACATTATTTTATACACTGACTTCTTCCATATAGGCTGCGAAGAAAGGTATAAACATTCATATTACTGTACCCTCATCTTCTACAATGATCTTCTAGTTACTGCCAGACAAAATATATAGGCATTGCAGCTTTGAAAATTGATCATTAGAGCAAGGACAGATTAGAACATATAATAGTGTACACATATTAAAGTCCCATTGTATTTGTGTGCACATATTACACTGTGTGGATGTGTTTTTATATACCCATTACCTAGTGTTTACTCTAGGGTTGGCATGGTGGCTATTATAGAAAGACACTCCTTTGTGTGTGCCCGGAAAGGGGCATGGCCACTAGAAAAGGGGGTATGTCCTTGAGACACGCCCCCTTTTAATCACTGTAGGGGGCGTGGCCAGCACTCACGTAGATGCTGGGCTGCCCCCAAGCTCTCCCTGCAGTGTGAATAGATGTGTATAGCATCTATTTACTCTGTG
The DNA here is from genome assembly GCA_031769625.1 of Taudactylus pleione. NCBI lineage: Eukaryota > Metazoa > Chordata > Amphibia > Anura > Myobatrachidae > Taudactylus > Taudactylus pleione. Next base: position 12,626,832 of record JAUIMM010000014.1, read on the forward strand.
ATTTTGTCACCAGAACTTTCGCTCCTGCGGAACATTGTGGCCCACGGATGGGGACGGCTGTCTCGGTGGAGTGCCACCATAAGGGCAGGAAGCATTTCAGCGTCTTCAAATCGGGCAGGGCGTGGCACCCGGCAGAAACAGCCTAGCTAGTACACCAATTACCCATTTTAGCTAAAGAGTTATTTACAGTTTTGAATTTGAAGCCGTCGCACACACAAACTCCTTTATACCGCTATGATATATCTTTATAACCAGTTCCTGTTTAGAACTTTGCACCCACAAGCAGGTAACAGAATTCATTTCATACATTAGATTTCTTTTCGTGAGCAGGGCCCTTCCTACCCTTTATTATCACATTTCCATGTATTGTGTCAAGCTTGTTTGTTCCCTTATACTTACAGTATGCCTCATTTCACACTGCAGAGCAATGTGGCACCGTACAAACTAAACACAACAACAATATTACTTGGGTATGCACTGTTTTATGCAACCGTTCAAATTCTAAATGTAATTTTCTCGATGGTACCAGATAAATGATAAGTAGAATCCGATTGGTTGCTATGGACAACATCTCCACCTTTGTAAATCTGCACTTTAGTAAATATACCCCTAAGTATGCACTTTAAATTGTCATCTACTCAGCCCAGGAACACATCCAAATATGAGGAGCTACATCAATAAAATGCAAAAACACAAACATGCTATATGATAAATACCAATAAAAACTGTCTATTATGACATATAATGGATTTATAAAAAAAATGTAAATGCTTAAACACTTGCAAACTATTGTAATAATAAGAGTGTAAAGGGGCCCATATATCAGCAATCAGACAAAAAAATTATTCAACGATTCTGCGTTTATTTTTCCCTATTTTTTTGAGACTTTCAATTTCAAGATAGTTTTCAGATCATTTTCAGAAAACACAGATCTGCCAATCGTGAAAGGCTCATCATTTTACTAGTAATGGTCGGCACATCAGCTGATCATTACCATATACTACCAATCTACAGGCCAAATTGGTCAGTGAAATAAAACATGTTATACAACCCGATTAATCGATTCCGATCACTTTATTGGTGTACCCCATACATTGACGATTTTTTCCTCCAATCATCTGTAAAATAGGGAATTGCCCCAATTTTAAAACCCTAAAATGCGTCCTGCCCGTATGGAGAAACCCCCGCTGATCACAGTGACAGACAGTGAACAAATGGCGTGAATGATGGAAAGGGTGGAATGCCGCGAGACCACACCCCCTTCATTCGACGTGTGCATATGTGCTCTGCTTCTTGATCGACCTCCTACCCAATCAAGAAGCTAGCAGGAACACTAAATGGGGCCCATAATGATTATATTGTCAGCTGGGGGAAAGTTGTAACCTTGTCATATCAGCAGTACTACGAATACAGGGCTTGATTCAGAGGTGGACGTAGGAGTGATCTTTGCTGCATCTTTGGTAGCAGCTCATCTGAGAAGGTATGTAAATATTTTCAATTGAGACGCCCACCAGTATCCTCTTAGAACCGCTGCATGCGTCCGAAATATTGGATCACAATCACAACCATCAGACATGCTAAGTAACTTTAGGGTTACTCAGAATGTCTCGGTACCGAGGCCAGGGACTCTGCATCTGACGAAGCAGACACTTGTATGCTTCACAAACGGGAAACAGGGCCGCTTTCCCGCCTTTAAACGGCTGCAGACTTCACTCACCAGACATCTGCCGCCACACTGTGTCAGACGGTGCAGCAGTAGATCTGCACATGCGAAGTGCGGCTCCTGCGTGTGTGCAGATCAAAAACCATCGGCCACTTGCACGAATATCAACAGTGCGTCTAGGTCTCAATTAGCTTCACTGTTAGGACTCTCATGGCAAAGGGTAACCTACTCATTACTTTGTATAGGAAATATAAAATTATATTGGGAGTTCTTTATTCTGAATAACAAAACATTTGTCTGGCAGAGTTGTGTCTTCACAACTGCAAACCAAATATGAAAATACTTACATTTTACATTTAGAAATAATAAGTTGCATGTATGAATTGCAGACAATATCAGGTAAATGGCTTGTCACTGCAGCATCATGGTCAAAAACTACACCAATTATACTAATTTAAATCGATGGGATCATTATATATAATGGTATAAAATGCGTCTTTCAACCTCACTAATAGACTGCAGTGAAGCAAAGCATGAGAAGCCAATTGCGTCTGATTTGGCAACCTATGTGTGTGATAAAAGCAAATAATGATCTCACTCAACTCTCAGAGACAGAATTATCCTGTATAGTGTCAATTTAATGGTAAATATGAGGTTTCAGCCTGTCCCCAATTCACGTCTCACATCATGACACTGCCCGTTACATGCAGCCCTGCCTTAACTAGCACAATCACACTACCTCAGACATGTTGGTGCCAATTCAATATGGAGCAATGCCTGCGATTCAGTGCTCGCTTACAGCAGCTCCTAAGTAATGTATTTTAGTATGCACCCCTATGGGCCTGAGAGTTAAAATCCACAATTTAGGGAAGGATTTAGGTGCCAGGGCCTCTGCTCCAAATCCATCACATCGGCACATTGCTCGAACTTCGCTTTAATTGCATTGAACCCGATCATAGCCTTCCACAGGGGTGAACACTCTAAAGAGCTGATTGGCTACAGTTTGCCCAATTCAAAACTGAACACACAAAAGTAAATTAAAGTGACACTCCCATTAACGTGTCTGCTGCTTCCCATTATAGGAAGACACATGCTGAAAGTTTTTCCAGGGCCTCCTCTATTTGCACAGTATACCGCCAGCTTTTCATGTCCACCTTGTGGTAGACCCAGAAGATGCTGCAAGCACAGAGCTCTCAGCTTCTTATTGGTCCTCACAACCATCTCAGCGGACCTTCACAATTGTGATTGATTATTTGCTTCTGGTGCTATACTACACATAGGCCCTCATTCAGACCCGCTCGCAAGCGGGTCGATGGTGGGGCACTGCGCGTGCGCAAGGCCCGGAGCGAGTGAGAAATTCACTCGCTCCGGGGCTCGCTACAAACGGGGCGGCTGTCGATGTTGATCGACAGCTCGCCCCGTTTTGTAGGCCGGGGGGGGGGGGGGTGGCTGGCGAAACTGAGGCGTTCCTGAAGTCAGTAGTGAGAGTCCAGCTCTATTTGAGCAAAAATCTCACTGGGGCTTGCGACAGACGAGATCCTACCACAAGGGTCTCGTCGCAAGCCGTCGCAACCATCACCTGGCCGCTCGCAAAAGCTGTGGCTTAGCGAGCGGCCAGGTGGCCAGCTATAAAAAAAAAAAGCGGCCGCCCTCATTCAGAGCGAGCGGCTCTGAATGAGGTCCATAATCACATAATGGGGAGCAGTAGGTGTGAAAACATAATGAATGTCAGGGAATGCTGCTTTTTGATTGAATGCAATAAAATGTCTTGACACTAGTCATGCGCAAAATAATAATTCTATATATTAATACATTAGTATTCCAATAGAATCTAAAAAAAACAACCTGTTCTACAGTACTGTATGTAGAAAGGGGTAGGTACTTTCTAAATTTGACTTCCACATAGCTTAATGCATACAGTGCACAGTTCATGGCTTTGTGGCCAATTGGGAATGATGTGCCCCTTTCATACCCAGCAATTCTTCCTTTTGTAGACATGTTGTAGAAAACGTCAGATATTAATGAATAGTGTGAGGATAACGCAAAGCTACATGCTGTTAGATATAAACGTATAGGTAATTTCCTATGTATTAAATCATTGGAGTTCACACCTATGGATGTAAGGGAGATTGTGTTGGGTCTATCATGCTCACACACCTGACTCTCAGGATCCCTGCATTACATGAGGCTTATATAGCAAGCCGATGGACAATTCATGGCAGTGGCCACCCCCACAACTAATGTACCAGCTGTACCGGAGGGCGGCTGCCGGGCACAGGACAGAAGGCGGTGGGGTGAGGTGGACAACATTGGGGATGGGTCCTTCCAGGCCCCGCGCACTCTCCCTTACCTGCGATACTCAAGCCCCAGGTGTACAGGCGCAGCGCGCTGCTGATTAGCTCGGACACAGCACTCAGCACCATTTTTCCTCCTCTACCCAGCAGCACCGACTAGTTCGGTCCAGGAATCCCGCACAGAAGCTCGGGGTCAGCGAGATGCGGCTGACATGGCGTGTACAGCAGCCGGGTAACAACACCGAGGATGATGATGGCGGATGAGAAAAACTGCGCCACCTCTCAGCCAACTGACAGCTCGGCGCGCACACGTGACGCGGTTGCCGTGGTTACAGCCGCATTCAAAGTACTGATCTACAGACAGTGGAGGAGCCAATCATCATCTGCGGGATTGGACAGTATGCTAATGATCCGGGCGCGTTAAACTGCCCTCAAAGGGGGTGTACACATTCTGTGAGTGCAGCAGCAGCAGCGGTCACATGATCTGCAGGAAGGGATTGGTGCACTGTACTCAGTGTTTCCAGTTGGGTGTCTTTCCCCTTGGTTTGATTACAGCTGCAACAGTGTTTCCACTTTTTTTCCTGGTTGGACAGAATTTCCCTTTCAGTTTAACATTTTTGTTGTATGTAGTTCGTTTTGTTTGCTCTTCTGTTATGTAATTACATTATTTTAAGTAACCACAGAAAAATATTAGTACATAGATTTAGGGGCATATTTATTATTAACTGTGATCATAAATAAAGATTCATAACGCAGCAATTCACAGCAAAAAGGAATCTTTATTGGCCTAAATGTATACATTTCTGACATCAGGGCGTGATTAAGAAGTGCACACGCTTCATGCTCGGCTGCAATTTCTCACTGATATTTGAGTGTGATAATATGCAAATGCAAGTTTAAGCATTCCCCTTGTGCAGTAATGTGCACTTTGCATAGCAGAGCATTGCTTCAGTGCGCTGGTGGGTTCGGTGACATATCAAACATGGCGTCGGCCATGAGCCAATCGGAGCTCGCAGAACGGCAACCAATTTGGAGTGTCCAATCCTGATTGGCTAACGGCCCGCGAGCTGTGATTGGCTCACTTCCAGCACCATTTTCAAAGTGCCGCCAGCCCTGTTTCTCCATGCCAATGGCTGCGCCAGCTGAGAAACCAGGTACCCAGAGAAACCAGGCCCCCCCCCAGTCAAGCCAGGCTTCTCTGCCCTGTGCCCTCCCCCCCTAGTCCAACCAGCCTTCCATGCCCTGTACCCCCTCCAGTTCAGCCAGCCTTCTGTGCCCCCCACTAGTCCAGCCAGCCTTCCCTGCCCTGTGCCTCCTAACCTAGTCCAGCCAGCCTTCTCTGCCATGTGCCCCCCCAGTCCAGCCAGCCTTCCATGCCCTGTGCAACCCCTCATATGTCTAGCCATCCCTGTGCCCCTAATAGGTGCAGCCCTCCCTGTCCTGCACTTATTATGCGGATCTGGGTGTTTCAGTGTATTCTATGTGAATCTGGCTTTTTCAGTGTATGTGGATCTGCATTATTTTAATATATATTAAAAGATGTCATCCTGATGAAGGGGCATGTGGCCCCGAAACGTCGATGAGCTGATGATGCAATAAACTACAGCCTCGTTTCAATATATGTATATATATATATATCAACATTGTTTTCCCTATATATTTAGTAGGGGTGTAGTTAATAGACCAGCAGACGCGATGCCGGCGGTCTAAATCCCAACTCGTCCTGCCCAACAAGGGACTTAAGTTAGGCGAAGAAATGCCGACACCTATCTTAATCCCGACGCCGGAACACCAACCCTCGCCATCCCAATCGTCCTCTGATGGGTAAGTAGAACACTTAGCCTGGGGATGGGGGGGTTAGGTTTAGGGACCCCCGGGGGGAAATTCTATCCTGTATTTGTATAGTTTCATATATTATATGATAGATTGACATGTTATAATAACCCCCACAGACCAAAGTTTGAGAAGTTTTAAACTGGTTTATGCACTAGTTGATGCTCTATCCACATTATCCACAGATCTGCCCACCTCTGCCCCATCCCCCCAGGAGGGGGGTGCCATTTCTGATAGCAGTCCTGAATCTACCCCTAAGTATTCAGCATGAGGCTGGTACAAGTTTTAATGGTGCCACCAATGGTTGCATCTACTGCACCAAGCAGTATTTGAGCATCTAAATATGCTCAAAGTGGGCTTCTCAGTTCTTGCACGCTTAGATGCACCCTTGGACACCAGGGAAGGGCTTGTAGCTGTGTTTGCATAAAGTCGCAAAAGCAATACCGACAAAAGACGCATGCACAGACTCTGCAGAGTCCGGCTCTGATTTACACCCACTCAGGAAATTAATCTAAGATGACCTGTGTGGGAAGGAGATCAGCCACACTGTGCTCTGTCTCCCTCACATTTGCCTAAACCAGCAGACACTAGAACCCACTGTGGCTTTTACAGCAGGTCCGTCCTGCTGTATGTGCTATTACGCATGGTCGCCAAAGCTGCGCAGTCTTCTCCTCTGGTGTCCTCAGTGCATTGATGCAGTCCACAAGCACCAGACCCTACCCTACAACAGCCAAAATGGCTCCCAGTCTACTCTGTACTGCCATCAATTAGTTCCACTAGCATAGCCTCAGGCACGCACCCCCTTCAATGACTCACAGTGCAAGAGCAGGTCAGACCACCAGAGAGGAGAGGAGGACAATTGCACTGGCAACAGGGTAGGGATTGCCATTGACCATAAATGGTTAGCAATGATCGATGGTTTGACACTGATGGTGGAGATCTGATGGTTCGCAATCAATGGCAGGGACATAGCAATTTTTTTACCTGATGCAGATGCACATCATTTAGCTCCATCCACATTGCACTGCTTGGTCTTACTCACTTCCCTGATTTTTTTATCTTCTTAGCTCAGCCTTCCCTTCATGCTGCTTAGCCCTGCCCTTTCCTTATTGGCCCGCCATGTCCCACAGTAGAGATACCGGGAATTTGATGCACATCAATGGTTTCATGCCATCGATGAAAATCTATTTTGGAATCGTTGATGGTGAACCATTCAATGGCTATCCCTACAACAGGTGGTAAGTATAGCAGGAAGAGGGCGGTACAGGTGGGGTGAGGTAACCTAGCATATGCCGGGTCTATTAACTAGTAATACAAACGCAGACATCTAAAGCTAAGTACACAACTGACAGATTTGAGAAACGACTAGACAAAAGCTAGTCTATGACACCACGAGAAGACTGAAACAAGCATTTGCATATTATCACAGCCACATACCTCCCAACATTTGAAGATTTGAAATCAGGATATGCACGCGCCAAAGGCACGCATGTTCCCGAAAAGGGGTGTGGCCTATACAAAAGGGACATGGCCTAGCGGCACACCCCCATTTATATCAGTAAGAGGTGTGCCCACCAGCGTTGCATGCTTCCCCCCTACAGCGGGACACTGCGGCCTGCAGGTGGGACAGCGGGAAAGTCCAAGAAAAACGGGACTGTCCCGCAGAATGTGGGACAGTTGGGAGGTCTGCAGCCACGACTCCAGCAACAGATGCAAAAGCAGACACAGCAGCGTCTATCTCTTAATAAGGCTCCAAATGTGAAGCGTACACAATACACAATAATTACTTTGTTTCAATGGTCTTCAGATCATTGAGGTGATGTTTTTTTATATGCAGGATTGCGACAAATTCCGAACAATGCCTTTCCAACAGGACTGACATAGCACGTGCAGCACACACTATGTCAGTCTCAGATCCGAAGGGTTATCGACTGACCATCTAGCCCTGGTGCAACAAACACACTAATCAATTCTCAGGCCAAGGACCCAATATTTCAGAGGGTGGCCCAAAATTGTATAGTGTGTACTCAACTTTAGCTATGCATAGGCTTACCATATTATCCCTTTAAACCAGGACACTCATGAATTACACAGGTTCTGTGGCTGATTAAACCCAGGTGAAGTCAGCCAGCTACAGAACCTGTGTAACTCATGTATGTCCCAGTTTAAAGGGATAGTATGGTAAACCTAGTTATACAGATTCAGTAATATATGATGAGCCATATAGGGACTCCAATCCATGAAGTGGAAACTTTACACAGGAAAGTGTTGTATCATAGTTTTTGTTTCCAAATGTACAAATAAAGTGGCAGACAGCTATATGACTAAAGCAGAAGCCAATTATTAATAAAATGAGAAAACACCTCATATTAGCAGGCATTAGTACACTTCTGCCTTATGGTGCATACACACGGTCAGATATGTCAGATGAACGGTTGAATGATTTGCAAACGATTGAATGATTGAAAGATTTTTGACTGTATTAAAATGAATGGAAATCGGGAACGTTCACCATTCATCTTTCATCATTGCACACATGTCAGATTTTCCTTCAGATATGAATGATTGAACGATTTTTCGTTATCGTTCAGATCTGAAGAAAAATCTGACCGTGTGTATGCATCATTAGTTTAAAATATGGTAGGGGGTAGATCCCCTTCAGTAAATGTATCCTAATGTCATCATTTACTATCCACGTAGACATTGGGAATAATAGCTCGTGGCGAACGAATCGGAACATGCCACCATGCCCGAAGCATGGTGAGCGTTCATGTTTCTACTGTAACAGTACTTAAAGGCATCAGTGGTGGTTCTAGGGGTGGGCTAACAGGGCAGTCGCCCGGGACACTGGCCCCTAGAGGGCGCCACTGAGTCCCCAGAAGGTAAAAAAAAAAAAACAGCGCCGGTCCCCTCCGCGTTCGCGCGCGATGCTGATATTTGTTATCAGCGGGCACCCGGCTCCCTCCCTGCAAAGGCAGCCGAAGCTCACTCCAGAGCTCCAGCTCCTTCATAGAGCACTATGGGAGGGACGTCATGAAATCATGACGTCTCTCTCATAGATCCGTGGTGGAGCCGTGGTCGGACCGGACGGCAGCGGACGCAGGAGCAGGGCCTAAGGTAAGTATTGTGTTTGTATTTTTTATTCTTCAGAAGGGAGGCATGGGGGCATTACTACTAGGGGCATGTCTATAAGGGGGCATTACTACTGGGGGCATGTCTATAAGGGGCATTACTACTGGGGACATGTCTATAGGGGGGCATTACTATTGGGAGCAAGTCTATAAGGGGCATTACTACTGGGGCATGTCTATAAGGGGGCATTACTACTCGGTGCACTACTATAGGGGGCACTAATGGGGGCTTTCCAACTATTTTTCAGAAGGGAGGCATGGGGTATTACTACTAGGGGCATGTCTATAAGGGGGCATTACTACTGGGGGCATGTCTATAAGGGGGCATTACTACTGGGGCATGTCTATAAGGGGCATTACTACTGGGGACATGTCTATAGGGGGGCATTACTACTGGGAGCATGTCTATAAGGGGCATTACTACTGGGGCATGTCTATAAGGGGGCACTACTACTGGGGGCATGTCTATAAGGGGCATTACTACTGGAGACATTACTACTGGGGGCATGTCTATAAGGGGCATTACTACTGGGGGCATGTCTATAGGGGGCATTACTACTGGGAGCATGTCTATACAGGGGCATTAGAACTGGGGGCATGTCTATAAGGGGGCATGTCTATAAGAGGGCATTACTACTGGGGGCATGTCTATAAGGGGCATTACTACTGGGGACATGTCTATAGGGGGGCATTACTATTGGGAGCATGTCTATAAGGGGGTATTTCTATAAAGGGGCATTACTACTGGGGGCATGTCTATAAGGGGGCATTCCTACTGGGGGCACCACTATAGGGGGCACTAATGGGGGCATTCCAACTTTGGGCACTACTATAGGGGGCATTCCTACTGTGGGCACTAATATAGGGGGCATTATTACTGGGGCACTACTATAGGGGGCACTACTTCTGTGGGCATTGTATTAGGGGCACTACTACTCAGTACTGTGGGCCTTGTGTATAAGGGCAGGGCCGGCCCTAGCCCAAATTTTTTGGTAAGCGAGTATTTTTTTGGCGCCCCCCCCCTATGCAGTGCCCCTTTTACAGTGCCCCCGGTAGTGGTCCCCCCAGTGCAGTGCCCCTTAAGCCCCTTATGTAGTGCCCCAGTAGTACTCCCCCCCATGCAGTGCCCCCAGTAGTGGTACCTCCCTATGCAGTGCCCATTATATAGTGCCCCTAGTAATAGTGCCCCCCCTTGTAGTGCCCCCAGTAGTATTTCTCCCCCTTGTAGTGCCCCCAGTAGTATTTCCCCCCCTTGTAGTGCCCCCAGTAGTATTCCCCCCTGTAGTGCTCCCAGTAGTCCCCCCCTTGTAGTGCCCCCAGTAGTATTCCCCCTCTGTAGTGCTCCCAGTAGTCCCCCCCTTGTAGTATTTCCCCCCTGTAGTGCCCCCAGTAGTCCCCCCCTTGTAGTGCCCCCAGTAGTATTCCCCCCTTGTAGTGCCCCCAGTAGTATTCCCCCCTTGTAGTGCCCCCAGTAGTTTTCCCCACCTGTAGTGCTCCCAGTAGTCCCCCCCTTGTAGTGCCCCCAGTAGTAATCCGCCCCCCCGCAGTAGAGACATAGTAAAAAAAAAAAAGAAAAACACTTACCTGACACCCGCTCCTGGTCCCGCCGCTGAGATTAGCTCCTCCGTCTGCCGCTTTGCATTATGGGAGTGACGCGTCACTCCCATTACCCACTGCGGGAGCCGGAAGATGTCCGGCTCCGGCAGTGGGAGCAGCAGCCTGTCAGACTCTCATCAGCTGCTAAAGCAAACACACAGCTGCCGGCTCCGGCGGGTGTGTGTTTGTGCTGTGTAGCGCTGACTGAACTCCGTCCGGTCAGCGCTACACACGCGGTGCAGCTGTGTCACAGAGACACAGTCTGCACCGCGGCCCGCATGTTACGCAGCTGAGGCGCCCTTCACTATGTGGCGCCTTACGCAGCTGCGTACCATGCGTAACGGGAGAACCGGCCCTGTATAAGGGGCACTAAATTTGGGCATTGTGTAAAAGGGGTACCACTGTGTGTCATAACATGAATAAGGGACTAATGTGTGGCGTAATTTGAATTGGGGATACTGTATTATAAAGGGAATTACTGCATGTGGCATAATGTGCTATACAGGGCATTACTGCATGTGGCATAATGTGTTATACAGGGCATTACTGCGTGTGGCATAATGTGTTATAAAGGCCATTACTGCGTGTGGCATAATGTGTTATAAAGGTCATTACTGCGTGTGGCATAATGTGCTATACAGGGCATTACTGCGTGTGGCATAATGTGTTATACAGGGCATTACTGCGTGAGGCATAATGTGTTATACAGGGCATTACTGCATGGGGCATAATGTGTTTATAAAGGGCATTACTGCGTGTGGCATAATGTGTTATAAAGGTCATTACTGTGTGTGGCATAATGTGCTATACAGGGCATTACTGAGTGGGGCATAATGTGTTTATAACGGGCATTACTGCATGTGGCAAAATGTGTTATACAGGGCATTACTGAGTGGGGCATAATGTGTTATAAAGGTCATTACTGCGTGGGGCATAATGTGCTATACAGGGCATTACTGCATGTGGCATAATGTGTTATACAGGGCATTACTGCATGTGGAATAATGTGTTATACAGGGCATTACTGCGTGGGGCATAATGTGTTTATAAAGGGCATTACTGCGTGTGGCATAATGTGTTATAAAGGGCATTACTGTGTGTGGCATAATGTGCTATACAGGGCATTACTGAGTGGGGCATAATGTGTTTATAAAGGGCATTACTGCATGGGGCATAATGTGTTTATAAAGGGCATTACTGCATGTGGCATAATGTGTTATACAGGGCATTACTGCGTGTGGCATAATGTGTTATAAAGGGCATTACTGCATGTGGCATAATGTGTTATACAGGGCATTACAGCATGTGGCATAATGTGTTATAAAGGCCATTACTGCGTGTGGTATAATGTGTTATACAGGGCATTACTCTCGTGTGGCATAATGTGTTTATAAAGGGCATTACTGCGTGTGGCATAATGTGTTATAAAGGGCATTATTGTGTGTGGCATAATGTGCTATACAGGGCATTACTGAGTGGGGCATAATGTGTTTATAAAGGGCATTACTGCATGGGGCATAATGTGTTTATAAAGGGCATTACTGCATGTGGCATAATGTGTTATACAGGGCATTACTGCGTGTGGCATAATATGTTATAAAGGGCATTACTGCGTGTGGCATAATGTGTTATACAGGGCATTACAGCGTGTGGCATAATGTGTTATAAAGGCCATTACTGCGTGTGGTATAATGTGTTATACAGGGCATTACTCTCGTGTGGCATAATTTGTTTATAAAGGGCATTACTGCGTGTGGCATAATGTGTTATACAGAGCATAACTGCGTGTGGCATAGTGTATTTATAAAGGGTATTACTGTGTAAGGCGCATTACTGCACATGGTAATTATTCGCCACGAGGGGAGAGCTTGGGGGAAGCCCAGCACCTTCATAAGTGCTGGGCACGCCCCACAGATTGATGAATTGGGGGTGTTCTGCAAGCACATGTGCTTTCAGCGCGTGCAGAGGAACGTCATCTATAAAAGTTTTTTTTTTTTGTGGGGGGGGGGCGCAACTGTGAACTTTCGCCCTGAGCTCCACAATGTCTAGAACCGGCCCTGAAAGGCATGGAACCGCACTTCCACCCTCTGTCTATGTCACATCCAGGTACATTAACTGAAGGGGATCTATACACAACCTTTAAAAGCTGTATACTGTGATCACACAATGTAATACAATGTTATGTTGTATATTATTAAAAGCAACATACACTGAAATAGTGCAATTCTTGTTCTAATTTCTAACTAGAAATCAAAGGTTTATTATTACACTGTGTAACACATGTAATGCTAGTGCAGACTAAAATACTGCCCTGCACGAACATGGCCGCAGGAGACTCAGCGCGAAGCCTGGCTGGTCACTTCCTTTTCCGTTCGCTTTCACCAATCACGGCTCAGCATTGCGGATGTGGCAAATTTCAAACTTGTGCTTCGGCGGCTGTATGTGCTTCAGCTGTCTGCGTCGTGACAGCGCGGGGAGCTCTCTCCGTTACCGGCGTCACCGGGTGTCATACCGAGAGTAACGGCGGTGCTGACGGACAGGTTCGTGACTCCTGTAGGTGTGACATTGTATTACTGCTGCTATTAGCCGTACGTCGCTGGCTCCGCTTCTGTGAAGGGACGCAAGTACGGGATAAACTAAAGGGATGTCTCCCTGGGCCTGTGGTTGCTGCGTTATCTCTGTAAGCATGGCTTTCCTCTTTGCATGGGGGAATCTGAGGCCAAAGCGAATTCATTTGTTATACAAAGCAGTACAAAATGTACAAGTAGCTACATAGATTGAAAAACCAACAAGTGAACAGAGTTCAGCCTATTCCTATATGGTCTGGGGCTGTTGCTCCAAAGTAAGCCATACCCCCAACCCCCCAGCAAAGCACACTGAGTGATGTGTACCAGACCAGTACTATATGTCGGCCTGACTGGCTAAGATATCGTATTGTGGGTTCACATTAGACCAATGCAATGAATGACCAAAGGATCCCGCGTTCTGTCCTTCATTACCTGCAACGGGGCCGCATGCGATATTGTCCGGTTGGACGGCAGCATGCCTGACCGGAGGATGCCGCATGCCACTGTGGGAGCGTGCATATTGGCTGTACACACTGGGCGATTCGTCCGGCATTTTGTTCTGATTTAGGGCGGAAACGACATATCATTCCGACATTGTCTCAGTGTGTACCCAGCTTAAGAATGCAGTTTATTTTTGCAGTAGATAAATCGCAGCTCTGGTTCCATTAAAGGGAAATTCTCTTTACCACTGTAGTAAGTAATGCAATTTAGTAGTCTGGTAGCTTTCCCTTCAATTTCTATTAGGTTTTCTGATGGCTAAAACTGTATTCTACATTTACTGTAGATATGGGCAGATCAGTATCCCATATAGTTTGAATGGACGTTGTAGTTTGATCCCTTGGAAAGATCCATCTCCAATGCATCATTATTTTTATTAAAATGTTATTAGCGGTTACACAAGGTGTATCAAGAGCATATGTAGCATTTATCGCAAATTAGTTTTCACCACCTCTAGCAGGTGATAAGTTTGTGAAAATCCCTATTTTAGGATAGAAATGTTAGGGCTTGGTTCAGAACCACTGTCACTCTCAATTACTAATTAGGCAAATATTAGCTTATTTTGGCCAATAATGACATGTTAGGTTTATAAAGTGCAGGGAAATGGGTTAAAAGATGTGGAATCGGTATATGGTGGTGCTCTATAAATAGGACAGGTGTTTTTAAGATTGCATATAGGTGTAAGGGTGCATACACACGATTATCGTTAAACGATATCGTTTAAAAAAATCGTTCACTTTCTGAGTCAAACGGTGAACGATTTTCGTTCATGCGTGTTCACATTTGTAGTTCAGTCAGACTTGTCAACTCAACGACTTTCAGTAAGGGAATATGCAAAAATCGTTTGTAGTTCTAAAAAATCGTTCATTACAATTAAATGATCATAGTAAATGAACAACTTTAGTAAACGATTTTAGTTCATTTTTTCAAGGGAGAAAATAGTTTACTAAAATCGTTAATTAACTAAATCGATGTGTGTGTATGCAGCTTTAGAGGTGTGTTTTGAAGGTGTTTTTTTTTTTTTTGTGTTTCTTTAAATGACACAAATATATACATATAGGGATTTTTATCACCCCTAGTTTAAGTAGATCATTTATTTTGCCAAAAACGCTTGCTTTCTAACATTGGGGGGAATTCAATTCAACGCAAATTGAATAGTGCCAGGAGCTATTTAATTCAGTGCGCTGTTATGTCGGACAATACACGTTCTCGTGACTTAACAAGGGTGTTAAGGCGTGAGAACCGGCATTCTGACTAACATGTCGGACGCGCGGCTGTTAGCGCAGCGCTAAGCAGTAAAACAGCTGCACGCCAGGCACTTTTGTCGAATTTCTCCTCGCATCCCCAGGGGTGGTTGCGAGAAGATATCCTTTACTCGCCCAAACAGCGTGCTGTATTGAATAGCTTCGGGAGCTCCCTCCCACGGCTATTCAACATCACACTGAATTAAATTCCCTACATTATTTGACTGTTTTTGGAAAAAAAATGCATATAACAACCATTTGACACAATTTAAGAACCCCAAAAACTAATTAGGGCCACTAATACACTTCTATATTGTTATCACTTTGCCTTTTTTTGGGGGTACTACTAGATTTTCCCATTTTCACCTACACTTATCGCAGGAAATACAGCATGAATTATCGGGCGACTGCTGCAATGCTACTTTTCCAATTTAATCCATTGAAGAACGGGAGCGTGCGTATACACGATAAGTGCAGTAACTTAACGCACAACAAGTTATCGCTTTATTGTGGCTAATTGAGTTCTTTTAATAGTTTTGGCTTAAGAGGTTCAGAATGTTACCTCACAGCTAATTGAATCTGCTCCTAGGGTCTGACTATTGCCTTTTGTTAATATCTGAATGCTTGTAAAAGTCCAATGAATACCTGTAGGAGTTAAGGACGATACCACTAAAATTCATAGTTTGAAGATAGCTGATCAACTTGTAATGGTTTTAACATCAAGACAATAATTTTAATATATTAATCTGGCTTGAGTTCCCTTTTATATTATTTGTAGGTTTCATGAAAGTGATTGCAGTTTGTTTATTGCTTTGTGTTGCTGCATGAGTAGACTGCTTTTGTTAAGGTGCAATACATGTGACCAAGTCAGGAACTTCTGTTTGTTTCCTGGCTCCCTACTGACATATGAACAATACACCTTTCACACTGCCAGCAATAACCCAGGTTATTACATGTGAACACGCAGCAGCCCAGGTTATTGTGCAGTGTGAAAAAGGGCTAGGTTGAACACTGGTTACACCCGGCTTGCGATGCAGTGTAACCAGGTAGCCGGGTCGGCCCGTTCACAGCGTAGGGAGAGCTGGCACTTGCCATCTCCAAGTGCCAGCTCTACACCCTGGTGCTGAATGACCAGCTGAGGCTGCAGCTCATGCTGAGCTCCCAGCAGGAAGGAGGAGGTAAATACTGCCCTCAGTACTGCGTGCCCCTAACCCCCTCCTTGCCCCCAGTACTGTCCCACTGTAATTTAATTAGTAAAACATCTGCACTTTGCTCCTTCGTCAGATAAAATTCCCTAAGGGGCATATTCAATTAGGTGCAAAAAGCCGTTTTCGGTGAAAAAGTTTTGCCGGTGACGTCACTTCGCCCGTCGAAAACTTATCCCATTATTCAATTTCAAAGGCTCTTCGCTGGTGCGGAAAGTAAATGCATTGGAATAGGCGAAAAAGATTCGCCTATGAAAGCTGTTGAAAAAAAGTGCAGAATTGGGGTTTTGAGGTGGAAACTTGTGGGAACTACCCTGCACCCTTGGGACAGACCCCCAAAGGTAAACTGTAAAAAAACCTAAAGAACACCCCAAAAATGTACTTTTGTTCTGGGGGTAAAGAAAAACAAAGTTTGGGGACAAACTTTAAAACTAGCTAAATAGACTCCAGAGGGGGGTCCCCAAGTATGCCCCAGGTGTTTTTAAGATTGCAGGTGGATTTTTAACGTTTTTTTCAAAACTTCACCTTAAAATTTGCTAGCCCCCATTTTCATGTTCCCTAAATTTGCTGGGACTAGTTATTTTACTGAAAAATTATTGCTTAATGCTATTCTTCACCACTTATGCAAAAACGCTAATAGTAAGCTTTGGGAAACACCCCCCCCCCCCCCCCGATTAGCTTTATTAGTGGTTCTAGAACACCTCTATAGTGATCCCCCTATGTTACTGCAGTTTTTCAGGGGGTACAAACTATTTTCCCCATTTTTGACAGGACTTTTCGCTGGTTCCGAATTCGCCGGGTGACGTTTTCGGCGCTTTCTAATTGAATACGGGGATAAGCGGTGATGCGAGCGATACGTTTTCGCATGGAAAACCAGCGATGACGGCAAAAAGTCCGGCATGCAAAGCGTACTCGACTTTTTGCGGGTAATTGAATATGCTCCTAAGTGTTCCTCTCCCGCCATCCCTCCCCAAATTTACACATGTATCATCCTATGTACTTGTATAACTCATCATCCCACATGTGTATGAATGTGGGCATACTATGTATTTGGGTCATACTGTATGGCATACTATGTATTTTGGTCATACTGTGTGGCAAACTGTATTTGAGCAGTAGGGTGTGGCATAATATGAATTGGAGGCAGGTATGGGCTTGTGGCATAATCTGATAACCATTGAAGGGGCATGTGTGGTGGTCTGATGGCATTTGGGGAGGTTGAGGGGCACTGAAGGGTCATGTGTGGTGGTTTATGCAAGTTTTCATATATGTCGATCGCTCCTATTCTGTGCATGCCAATTTAACTGGCTCCTAGATTTTACAAACATTTGTGAAGCCCTGTATTAGAGCAATTCAGATTTTGGAACATGTAACATCCAGTTGCACTAAAGTTTAGGTAGTGCATAATTTTAACTGCAAATAGATTTTAACTTAACTTTGTAATTTTTAGCCTGTTTAAAATGGATGATGAAGATATTAGTGAGCGGAAATTAAAAATCGCCTCCATCTTGGACAGAGTTAAAAGCTTCAAAACGAAGTATGGTAATGAGGATAATCTAACCGATGAATTGGCTTTCACAAAGTCCTCCGCAGACACGACGGGTGAGAATCATGTTTGAAATATTTTAGTTTACAAAGTTGATGCTGTGTACCCTCTTCATTATGTGGATTTTAAAGATGAACTTTCCCTTTAAAATGAAAATTATTCTCAGTGGGGTCGATTCAGTGGTGGGCAACACCCACAATATGCTGTTGAAATGGCACACCAAATCGCTTTGAAATCGTGCAATTTCTTCCGCTGCCCCATAGGGCTATGAACAAAAATACACAATGTCGGGGTTACCGTAAGTATGGCATGGTTTTACTTCTGAACACCAGTGTGCACAGACTGTCTGTTTGCGCCATGGTGTCTAAGGATAGTTAATGCACAGCTGACGGATTGCCCTTCATCTGGGGTGCCCTTGGTATGTGACCACATCATCTACATAAAATATATCATACAAACTCTGCACTCACATGCTTTTCAAACTGCAACTCCTTTGAATACAGGTAATGTTGGTTCGAAAATATTGCAATAATTTGTTAAGCTGACCACCGCTTCACGGTCATTCCCATCTGGCCAGTCCCTACACTGATTCTCAGATAAATGATCTCGTTCTGCCACTTTTGGCTCAAGCTTGCATACATTTTAAACATGAATATGGGTCCTGGCTTAAAGAGACAGGACCACACCCAGGGATATCAGTTAATAAGCACCTGGAAAAAGAAAAAAAGTGTCTTACATTTGAAAAACAGGGTGCCCTAGCAAGTGTGACCACAAAATTGAAATAAACGACAGGCTTAATCCACGGTACTCAACCATCTGGGGTGCCCTTGGTATGTGACCACACCATCTACATAAAAAATATCAGACAAACTCTGCACTCACATGCTTTTCAAACTGCAACTCCTTGGAATACAGGGAATGTTGGTTCCAAAATATTGCAATACACCAAGTGATGTCTCTTTAAGCCAGCACCCATATTCATCTTTAAAATGTATGCAAGCTTGAGCCAAAGGCGGCAGATCAAGATCCTGTATCTGAGAATCAGTGTAGGGACTGTCCAGATGGGAATGACCGTGAAGTGGTGGTCAGCTTAACAAATTATCGCAATATTTTGGAACCAACATTCCCTGTATTCAAAGGACTTGCAGTTTGCAAAGCATGCAAGTGCCGAGTTTGTGTGCGTTCACTCTAGGTCCGGTGGCAGATAGGGCGCCGGACCTAGAGTTAGGGCACTTGAGTGCGCCCGAAAAGGGGTGTGGCCAATGAAAAGTGGGCGTGTCTTTTCAACGCATTCCCTTTTTGTCACTCTTGGGGGTGTGTCCGGCACTTACGGACACACCAGACAGTCCCCAAGTGCCGCAGTCACTGTGAATGGATGCCTGCGCCTGGCTTTCATTCACCGGCGGTGACCGCTGCTCTGTCGTTTTCCCCACCCGTGGGACACTGCGGCCTGTGGGTGGAGGACAGCGGGGTGCTGTGGCAGGGTGCTTTCTGCCCTTCAGAAATAGGGCAGGACACGGCGCCCCGCTGAAACAGCCTTGCGGGATGGATATATATATATATGTGTGTGTTATAATTAGGGATGTGCAGGCTCGGATAGGTTCGAGTTTGCACGTGGAGTTCGGATTTTTCCCTCCAAAAAAACGGAACTCAGAACGAGGCAAAACGTCATCTTACATGGACGAACATCATCATTCCTGGACAAAAGACCAGGAATGATGATGTTCGTCCATGTAAGATGACGTTTTGCCTCGTTCTGAGTTCCGTTTTTTTGGAGGGAAAAATCCGAACTCCACGTGCAAACTCGAACCTATCCGAGCCTGCACATCCCTAGTTATAATAGACCAGAAGGAAGGCACAAAGCGCCCTGCCCTCACAGCCTGCGGGTGCCGTCTGCACCCGCGGGTCGCAGTGTCCCGCGGGTGGCGAAATGTGTGGTGACCCGGTCACCGCCGGTGAATAGTCGCTACACTGAGTGACAGGACAAGCCGTTTGTGGTTGGTAACGGCTTGGCTGATGGAGACGGGGGAGTGGTGGTGTGAACGCAGGTGTGGCTGAGTGTCTCAACGCCGTTTCAGAGGCGTGCATAATTATCACAGAGCATCATAGTACACGTCACTTGGTTGTATTTCACACTGAAGCACTCGCAGTGCTTGCTGTGGGGTATGGTCAACCACAAGTACTGTGATCGCACCCGATGGTACTCGATGTTACCTATGGTTGCATACACTTCCTGGAGATGACTTCCATTAATGGGCTTCTTAAGACAGGCTGGTGGTCATCTGCATAGACAACGCGATCACACGCCAATAATTAGTGGGCATGCTAATGCCTCGCCTGACTTTGGATTTGCATACGCTGGGTGCGTGCGAACGCATCTAGCGAGTGGGTCTGAATCGAGCCTTATATTCCAATCATATTTTTGTTATCCCTCTTCGTTCTAGCTGTAGCTGTACTAGGATTACCAGAAAATATGAATTTGTTTTTATTTTGTTTATTCTTCTAAGAGCACTCTGGTGTGTTTAGCAGTCTACTAACACCAAAGACACCAGAAGAATGGCTGACTTCCCTTTTAAAATTGGAGAACACAGGCCTGCCGCAAAGTGATCAGATACTACTCAATAAACTGATTGACAGTTACAGTCTAGCTGTTGGATCGCTATCTGCAGAAAAGCACAGTCGCAGTGAGAGCTATGCTAAAATCTTGGTTCGCTTTGCTGAGTTAAAAGCGTAAGTCTAAAATTTTAATCTATAACATGTACAAAAAGACATGGTATAGAGAGGATCTATTTGCAAGTATTTTTAATATTTTTAGAAAAATATATATTTGCTCTTTGTGTTACTGACACTCATGTATGTTGTGTCTGGCGTTTTATGCCAGGTCTAGATACAATGGTATTCCCATGTAGATAGTGATGAGATAATGTGTAGAAAATGCTGTTAAAAACAGGTACCAATGGAATCTGTGAGGTAAAATTACTAAGAGTAGTGTTTGTCATTAATTGCAATCCACTGGACATCGCCGTCGGATTGCTGCCTAAAAATACAGTATTTACTAACCATCGGATTTGATTAATAAATCTTCAATAGATTTCAACCGTCTAAAACACTGTCGAATTCCCCCTTTACTATAGATTCTGCCGCCATACTGCATTGGTTTTAAGGCAATTCACACATCACTATGATCTGTGCATGTTTTATATTATGAATAGTGTGTTTAAGTTTCAAATAAAAAAAATTAAAGCATGGATCACCCACCCCCTTAATACATAAATAGCCTCGACACTCCCAGTCTGAGCTGGTATTTCAAAATAGAAGGAAAATGGTGTGGGGTTCCCCCTATTTTCCATTATGCTGCACCAGTACTAGTGGCAGTCGGTGCGGGGGTAATTGTTATTAAAGTGTTAAATATTGTTTTTTACAGGTGGCCTACAAGCTTGCCCCGGAGTGTGTGTGTGTATATATCTCTACATGTTAGTGAGCGAACAAGCAGGGCCGTCTGGAATAGAGATCAAGCTTTTGCACACTGTGGGCGGAATTCAATTGTATTCGCGGCCTGCATCTCCCGTCTAAAGTGACAGGAGATCGCGGGCCGCTATACAATTGTCCAAGATGTTCGCGCTCATCGCGCCCATAGAGGTCAGGTTTAGCCGCGTAAAGCAGCTAAACCCGACCAAAGTGCTGGGCGCGATCGCGAAAAGTGATGTTTGGGCGCCCAAACATGTCACTTTTCGCACATTTCAGCTCTCATCCCCCAGGGGGTGCGAGCTGAAATGTAGCGCTGGCTGCTGATCGCGCCCGACAGGAGCAAGAATAGAATAGCTCCGTCGGGCGCGATAGCGGCTCGAAATAATTGAATTCCGCCCTTTGAATCCATTAACTGAAAGAGGCAGTTATTTAGTTGGTAAGTTAGGAGCAATTTGATTTGAGGAGGCCTTCTGGTTTCTCAGAATTAGGTTTTAAAATCACGTCTGCCAAGTATTTTAATGCCTCTTGAACAGGACATGAGTATTTCAGTATGTATGAAATGGGATTTTTGTATCTTTGTAGAGTTCAGTGTAAGGCCTGGCATTTTTACTAAAGCCAATAGAACATGATGCGTTTAGGCATAACTGCCGTATACTCTGATCAGTTTCATGATAGTGACAGTTTAAGGAATTTGTCTTTACGTGAGACCGTGAGAATGTTGCACAAACTGGTAGTAGCCATATAATTATGTATACTTGCAGTGTATTGATTTTGAATCCATTTATTAACACATTTTAGTATTTTGGACCCAGAAGAAGCACGTGACCAGTTCCAGCTTGCAAGACTAAACTGCAAGAAATTTGCTTTTGTGCATGCTGCTTTTGCCCAGTTTGAACAAGCAGAAGGTAATGAGATAATGCTCTCGCCCGGTCTGTGAATGTCAATGTATAGGCCCACAATTGGCAGTAATGTTGTGAAATGTTCATATGGAGTAAATTTACATATTCCTTCTTCAGGGTCCACAGGGTTGACCTTGGGGTATATGTTGGGAACCAAATCCGGGCACCACACAGTTAGAGCTTGCAGCTCCCAGGATGCACTGGGTCCACTCTCCCTATAACCCCGCCCCCAAGCCAGAAGCACCTCAGTTTTAAGTTGGTGCCCAACTGGAGTCGGTCACAGTTTGCGCAGGGGGGCTGATTAGCAGTCCCTAAGCTAAGTTTTTTATTTTTGGAACTCTTCAGAGCGGCAGCGTTGGACTATCCATTGGATGTCCAACCTGCCGCTCCTACACCCCGCCGTCGCCACGAGGCCAGTACAGGTCTGGGGAGTGCTGCCGGATTGCCGGGGAACAGGTAAGATCGCGGGTCACCGCTTGCAGTGACCCACGGGTATATGCAGTCTTTGCCTCCTGCCTCTGGGGACAGAACGGCGGCAGTACTATCGGGAGGCATACCCCGCGTGTACACTAGACCACCAGGGAATTATAGTTCAGCAGCAGGAAGCCGGTGTGCCGGGGGTTAATAGCCGGCCAGGGGAGGCATGCTTCCCTGTTACAGCGGCTCCTCCCCTCAGCGCGCCTTTCCAGGCTAAGGTCTGGTGTCGGTGAGCTATTCCTCCTTGGGCCACGCTTCCTCTGAGGTTTCTGGCAGCCATGTTATCTCCGGTTCATTGCAGATCTCCTAGGACGGCAGTTGGTCCAGTTCCCCTGCGTACCTCGCCTATTGGGTCAGTGTACACAGCGCTATACAGTGCATCTGGAAAGTATTCACATGTTACAGCCTTATTCCAAAATGGAAAATAAATTTTTGTCCTCAAAATTCTACACACAATACCCAATAATGACAACGTATAAAATCTTTTTTTGCAAATGTAATAAAAAAAGAAAGAAATTTAAGAAATCACATGTACGTAAGTTTTCACAACCTTTGCTCAATACTTTGTTAATGCACCTTTGGCAGCAATTACAGCCTCAAGTATTTTGGAATATGATGCTGCAAGCTTGGCACACCTATCTTTGGGCAGTTTCGCCCATTCCTCTTTGCAGCATCTCTCAAGCTCCATCAGGTTGGATAGGAAGCATCGGTGCACAGCCATTTTCAGATCTCTCCAGAGATGTTGGATTGGATTCAAGTCTGGGCTCTGGCTGGGCCGCTCAAGGACATTCACAGAGTTGTCCTGAAACCACTCCTTTGATATCTTGCCTGTGTGCTTAGGGTCGTTAACCTGCTGAAAGATGAACCGTCGCCCCAGTCTGAGGTCAAGAGCGCTCTGGAGCAGGTTTTCATCCAGGATGTCTCTGTACATTGCTGCATTCATCTTTCCCTCTATCCTGACTAGTCTCCCAGTTCCTGCCGCTGAAAAACATCCCCACAGCATGATGCTGCCACCACCATGCTTCACTGTAGGGATGGTATTGGCCTGGTGATGAGTGGTGCCTGGTTTCCTCCAAACATAACGCCTGGCATTCACGCCAAAGTTATTTATATTTTTCTTCTTTCTCATGGCCTGAGAGTCCTTCAGGTGCATTTTGGCAAACTCCAGGCGGGCTGCCATGTTCTTAAGGAGTGGCTTCTGTCTGGCCACTCTACCATACTGGCCTGATTGGTGGATTGCTGCAGAGATGGTTGTCCTTCTAGAACAGGGGTGGGGAACCTTTTTTCTGCCGAGGGCCATTTTGATATATATAAGATTATTCGCAGGCCTGGTGCAGACCACGCCCCCTCTTCATATGACGTCACAAGGAGTGGGGCCACAATTACTGGTGTTTACAGCAATGCCCAGAGCATCCTGATGATGCTCCGGGGAGCTGTAAGGGCAGCGGTGTGACCTTCTGAAGCATTCTAAGGATGCTCCAGGAGGCACAACTGCATAGATTCTGGCTGCAGGGTGCCATTCTGGGCACCCTGCTAATCAGATGAGGCTAGCAGAAAAAAGCTCAGAGGGCCAGACCAAATGATTCCGGGGGCCTTATACGGCCCCCGGGCCTGAGGTTCCCCATCCCTGTTCTAGAAGGTTCACCTCTCTCCACAGAGGAATGCTGTAGCTCTGACAGAGTGCCAATTGGGTTCTTGGTCACCTCCCTGACTAGGGCCTTCTCCCTTGATCGCTCAGTTTAGATGACCGGCCAACTCTAGGAAGAGTCCTGGTGGTTCCGAACTTTTTCCATTTACGGATGATGGAGGCCACTGTGCTCATTGGGACCTTCAAAGCAGCAGATATTTTTCTGTACCCTTCTCCAGATTTGTGCCTCGAGACAATCCTGTCTAGGAGGTTTACAGACAATTCCTTGCTTGTTTTGTGCTCTGACATACACTGTCAAGTGTGGGACCTTATATATTATATTATTATAGATAATAATGTCCAATCAACTGAATTTACCACAGGTGGACTCCAATTAAGCTGTAGGATCATCTCAAGGATGATCAGTGGAAACAGGATGCACCTGAGCTCAATTTTGAGCTTCATGGCAAAGGCCGTGAATACTTCTGTACATGTGATTTCTTAGTGGGTTTTTTTTTTCGTTTGCAAAAATCTCAAAAACTTTTTGCACGTCATTATGGGGTATTGTGTGTAGACTTTTGAGGACAAAATTAATTTCCATTTTGGAATAAGGCTGTAACATAACAAAATGTGGAAAAAGTGAAGCGTTGTGAATACTTTCCGGATGCACTGTAGCCTTCCCAGACACTGAATCTGGGCAGTTGATTGTAGTGCCATTTGCAGAATATTGTATGTAATGTTTATGTATATATATATTTCTGCATTGTATGTGACTTGTGCTAGTGCTGACTGTCTGTGCTTTATTCTCTCACCTGTCAGTGTATATCTATCCCTTTCCTTTACAATCTGCCCTAATACAGGTGTACTTAGGGTGGTTCTGAGATCTCACATATATATACTTGCCAATATTTGTGAGATCGGTCACATACTGTTGCGTGCTGCACGTTTCCATATTTTAGGTGGAACTGTGTGTTGCATACGCTGATAGTGGGTCCCTGCAGCTAATCTTAGCGCCAGTCAGGATCAGTATAGCGCTGCTTGATATTTCCACAATGATTGTTAGTCAGGTATGATCTGACCAGGAAATAGAGCACAATACTGCACCCATTTTTGCTTTCCTGCAAGTCATGTGCTGCAGGTGTGAGTACGGAGGATTTGACTCAGGAAGGGTTATGTCTAAGGTGCCATCAGGTGCCGGGCCCCTTTAAGGTACTCCCTTGGGCGGTTTGTTTCTCAAGACCCTGGCCTCCATTGTGGATTGCCTGGCGGCCCCCATAGTTATAACCCACTTGGAGTTTCCTCAACATGCTACCCTTCCCTCTCAGGGTATCTCGCAGTTCTTGCAGTTTACCCCTGTGACAGACTATTGCTCCCTACTGGGGTTCTTCACAGCACATGCAATTTCCTCAGGTACCACAACAGTCTGTGTCTTTTCCCTTGCAGGGATTACCACAACAGCCTCCCTGGGTGGATGTAGTTTCTAAGGAACACAAGATGGCGTAATAAACGCCCTGAGGTTACTTCCCAGTCTGCACTGCTGTCTAACAGATCGTCAGCCAAGGGTGAACTGGATGATGTGTCGACTCCTATTCCTTTCACTCGAGCGGTCTAGTACATCCTAGTTATAGAGGATGTCGAACCTGCACCTAAATCTTATCACCCTCAGTTTAAGCATTAAAGTGTCTTCGGCTGTTTTTCCCCCTCTCTGACCAACGAGTGGATCACATGGCGGGGGTCTGGCAATCGCCAGATAGGAGGTATCACAAAAGCTTTTGGCCTCATGTTACCCATTCCCTGAGGGTCATTGCAAGTAATAGGAATCACCACCTGGGGTGGATTCTCCAGTTACTCGTCTGATTAAGAGCACTACTACACCACCCATCCCTGCCCAGATGGATTTTACGGATACGTAGGTGGTAGCTTTGCCTTAAATCCATTTACTCGCTTTCGGGGGCTGTTGCCTGTCCAATCATGGCTATCGCTTGGGTGGCTAATGCTATTGAGAGATGGGCTGATGCATTTGTAGACCTTTTTTTCCCTCAAACTTCTGGGGATCAGATGTCTTGCTGTTCACATTCAAGATGCAGTTTTCATTTGTTGGAGTAACAACATTGAATGCCAGTCTCCTAAACTTCGGGATTTCGTCCGCAACTGTATCTGCTCGCCATACCCTATGGCTGCTCTCCTGGAAGGCAGAGGTGGACTCCAAGATAGGTTTTAAAATGGATTACCTTATAATGTGGAGATCTTGTTTGGCCCTGACCTTGACAAGATTGTAGCAATGTTGGCAGTATCACAAACAACATTTCCGCCTTCAGCTACTTCCACTACAAGGCTTCGGACTACATCTGTTAAGTCCTTTTGTTCTCAGGGAAAGCCTAAAGGCCAGTCCTTTCCTAGGCTGTCTTCCTCCACGAGGGCCGCCATACCCGGAACCAAGCAGACCTGGAACTCCAGACGCCCTGCTTCTAAACCAGAGGATAAACTGTAAGCGTGACGGGACAGGCCTTCATCTGGGGGATCCCAGAGTGAGATGACGACTTTTCAGTGTTGGTGTCAAGTCACCACGGATGCTTGGGTAAGAGATGGGGTCTCTCATTGGGTAAGCCCTCTCATTGCTCAGATGGCCTCCCCACATGATTTGCTACACATGCCCTTCTTCAGACCCGAACAAGGCTTTACAAATCCAGAAAGCTTATACAGTCCTTGCAGTAAGCAGGGGTAATTATGCCAGTCCCACTATCTTGGCGAGGAACTGGTTGTTCTACTTTCTTTCTGGTTCAGAGGCAGAATGGTCCTCATTGGCCTATCTTCTATCTGAAATCCCTGAACCAATTCCTAAAGGTGCCTAGGTTCAGGAGGAAACTCCTACGCTCCATCATCCGAGCTATGGAACCTGGGGACTTTATGGTATCGCTGGATATTCAGGTACCTATAGAGCCCTCTCATCAGCGTTATCTCAGGTTTGCTGTGCCACAGCAACACTTCCAATTTTCAGGCTCTGCCCTTTGGACTAACAAACAATAATAGTCTTGCGCAGCTAGAAATAGAAATCAAAAATTATGTAATAATAATATTGTAAAAGCACAGAAATAAATATAAATATATATATTTATCGATATCAACATTCTAAAAAACATAGCATAAAAAATGGATATCTAATCCAAATATAGTGTAATGAATAAAACAAACAGTGTAGCTCCTCATATGACAATCAATAACTTTGTATCAAGTCAATCGTGGGTCTCCTATGAGAGGAAACAAAAAGTGTCTATTTGAGGTTTAATAGAATTCCTAATATAGAGCAAACAATTCAGTTAGTGTACTGAGTGATCCTGCTAATTAGATGATACCAGCTTGTACAATGCACTCACGGTTCAGTAGACAGGTCCGGTATTTTGATACAAGCCGTAGGGACTTAGGCTGCGGCCAGGAATATTCCTTGCCAATTAAATAGCGTGTGCACACAAGTATTGTCCAAAAAATAATTCTTCCGCCCGAGCGTCCTCGGACTAGTGCAGGGACTGGGAATCCACTTACAACTGTATCTGGGTGGATAGTAGCTCTCCAGAGCTGTAGGACACTGATTCGGATTGAAACAGCCGGTGATTGAATGTCCTCTCGGCAGGGTGATACGTTACTCTGTCTGTGTGTAACACAGACCGCCACCAAAGGCAGTATTGTGAACAGGGACAGCGAATGCTGTCAGCGGGAGCGGCACGAGTGGCAGTATAGGCCGGTAATTTAAATGTCCTCTCAGTAGGATAATAAGCTTTGCTCCGTCTGTGTGCAACACAGACCGCCGGCAATAAGCAGTAACTGTGGGTAGGGACAGCAGCTGCTGTCAGCAGGAGCAGCACGAGTGGCTGTGTTAATCCGGCACAGATGAATGTCAGGTGATGGTTAGCCCATACAGACCGCCAGTACGTACTGGTATAAAAAAGCAGGAGCAGCGGTGACTGTAAACGGGAGCAGCAGAGTAGCCGTGTTCTTCCAGCACGAATAGAGGTCGAATGGTATTAACCCTTAACGCGTTTCGTCACCGACACGTGACTTTCTCAAAAGGTGTATCTCCAGACCTCAAATGAACCTTATATAAGGCCTTTATTAAGTGCTAAAAGGTGCAAACTTAACAAAATAAAATGTTAAATACTAACAGGTGCAAAATTGGCTTGATACAATCTCCTTGCTATTATAAGGAGATATGGAATACCACAAATAGTATTCATTCAAAGTTATAATTACTATTCACACAGTTGCAGTAGACATCCAAAAAACATATATAAATATAAATACACAATGTTGACAGGAAAAAGATAATCTATAAGGAAAAAAAATAATAAAAAAGGGAGAAAATAAACAAAAAAATTTAAAGTTGATAAAAAAAAAATTATATTTATCTGCCAATATGTTAATTATTATAACAAAAATTAATTAAAATATAAAAATTATCTACTTTAGCCAGATACCGCAAAAAAAATCTAGATTATATGCATTCCATTTCGAACACAAAAAAAAGGGATTCTGATGGAGAAACAATTATACAAAAAAATAGAGAAGTAAACACATAAAAGTGAATCATTGTACCAACAACGAATCTTTTGAAGAACAAGCAAGAGAGTTAGTTGATAGTTTTAGATCTAAAGGATATCTTGAACACCTCTTAGAAACAGCTATAAAAGAAACCAGGAATCTAAATAGGGAGGATTTACTAGTATATCGGAATAATAAAACCTCTTTTTTTTTTTTTACCGACAAAAGAAAGTCT
This sequence comes from Taudactylus pleione, assembly GCA_031769625.1. NCBI lineage: Eukaryota > Metazoa > Chordata > Amphibia > Anura > Myobatrachidae > Taudactylus > Taudactylus pleione. Next base: position 12,655,648 of record JAUIMM010000014.1, read on the forward strand.
TTAACATCTTCGTTGACTTCTCATTCATCTTGGTTACCAAGCAAAGTTAAGGGATGCTACAAATGTGGGGCTACAAACTGTATCACTTGTTCTTTTATTAAGAACAACACATTTTTTTAGCACCTCTGGAGATGATGAATCTTTTGAGATACAGTCACATATAATTTGTAGGTCCACCTTTGTTGTATATGTGCTGATATGTAAGTGTAAATTAATTTATGTAGGTAGAACTTCACGTGTCTGAAAATAAGATTCCTCGAACATAGGAGGAATATCCTAAGAGGTGTTTGTACACATGGTTTTTCTAGACACTTTGTAGAATTACATGGGAGAAATCCACTTGGATTATCCCTGGTAGGAATAGAATGGATTAAACCTACACTCCGGGGAGGCGATAGATTAAAAAAATTATGTATTAGGGAAAACTTCTGGATACATAAACTTAGGACTCTCGTTCCCGAGGGACTGAATGAATTTATAGAATTTGACCCTTGAATGTGTGCTTCTGTCTTCTCTTTTTCATTATACCATCTTCTGTAACTAATTAGATCCATGAGTTTATTTATTTATTAACAGTTTCTTATATAGCGCAGCAAATTCCGTTGCGCTTTACAATTTGAATCAAGATTAAAATTATACTGGGTTGTATAAGACATACATACATGACATACATAAGGGTAAGAGGGCCCTGCTCACAAGCTTACAATGAGTTAGATTCATGTTTGTCTTTTTGTCTTTGGTACTTGTTTGTTCCTTTATATGTGATGGATATGATAAATAGTTTATTATCTGATTGTGTCTCTATGTATGTTTTTTGACATGTAATATGTCTCACCCCCTAATTATGACTATTACTTAGTGAGAATAGATGAGAATAGGTCCCTTGTGGAGATATACACTTTTATGTGTTTACTTCTCTATTTTTTTGTATAATTGTTTCTCCATCAGAATCCCTTTTTTTTGTGTTCGAAATGGAATTCATATAATCTAGATGTTTTTTTGCGGTATCTGGCTAAAGTAGATAATAATTTTTATATTTTAATACATTTTTGTTATATTTATCTGCCAATATGTTATTATTATAATTTTTTTTGTTTGTTTTTTATCAACTTTACATTTTTTTGTTCTCTCCCTTTTTTTATTTTTTTTTTCCTTTTATATATTTTTTTCCTGTCAACATTGTGTATTTATATTTACATATGTTTTTTGGATGTCTACTGCAACTGTGTGAATAGTAATTATAACTTTGAATGAATACTATTTGTGGAATTCCATATCTCCTTATAATAGCAAGGAGATTGTATCAAGCCAATTTTGCACCTGTTAGTATTTAATAGAGGCCGTATATAAGGTTCATTTGAGGTCTGGAGATACACCTTTTGAGAGTCACGTGTCGGTGACGAAACGCGTTAAGGGTTAATACCATTCGACCTCTATTCGTGCTGGAAGAACACGGCTATCCTGCTGCTCCCGTTTACAGTCACCGCTGCTCCTGCTTTTTTATACCAGTACGTACTGGCGGTATGTATGGGCTAACCATCACCTGACATTCATCTGTGCCGGATTAACACAGCCACTCGTGCTGCTCCTGCTGACAGCAGCTGCTGTCCCTGCCCACAGTTACTGCTTATTGCCGGCGGTCTGTGTTGCACACAGACGGAGCAAAGCTTATTATCCTACTGAGAGGACATTTAAATTACCGGCCTATACTGCCACTCGTGCCGCTCCCGCTGACAGCATTCGCTGTCCCTGTTCACAATACTGCCTTTGGTGGCGGTCTGTGTTACACACAGACAGAGTAACGTATCACCCTGCCGAGAGGACATTCAATCACCGGCTGTTTCAATCCGAATCAGTGTCCTACAGCTCTGGAGAGCTACTATCCACCCAGATACAGTTGTAAGTGGATTCCCAGTCCCTGCACTAGTCCGAGGACATAGTTATTTGGACAATACTTGTGTGCACACGCTATTTAATTGGCAAGGAATATTCCTGGCCGCAGCCTATCTAAGTCCCTACGGCTTGTATCAAAATACCGGACCTGTCTACTGAACCGTGAGTGCATTGTACCAGCTGGCATCATCTAATTAGCAGGATCACTCAGTACACTAACTGAATTGTTTGCTCTATATTAGGAATTCTATTATACCTCAAATAGACACTTTTTGTTTCCTCTCATTGGAGACCCACGATTGACTTGATACAAAGTTATTGATTGTCATATGAGGAGCTACACTGTTTGTTTTATTCATTACACTATATTTGGATTAGATATCCATTTTTTATGCTGTTATGTTTTTTAGAATGTTGATATCGATATCATATAATTATGTATGTTTATCTGTGCTTTTACAATATTATTATTATTAAATAATTTTTGATTACTATTTCTAGCTGTGCAAGACTATATTATTTGTTCTAGTTTGATACCTTCACAGTAGGTATTTTTTGGCCTTGCAGCGCTAGAATTACGTATTACTGTGTATGTATACCTATTGTCCTGGATTGTATTGATAGCGCTTTGTTTTTATTAGTTTCTGCCCTTTGGACTGTCCAAAGCCCTACTGGGGTTTACCAGATTTATGGCTTTTATGACAGCCCACCTGTTCAGGGTATCCGACTGCACCTGTATCTGGACTGCCTCCTGCTCTTAGCAGGATCACCAAGGTACTTCAATGCCATTTCCAGTTTACCCATTGCTTTCTTTCACAAGCACGAATGGTTAATCAACTGGGAAAAAGGCCTCCCTGAATCCCTCACAGGATATGATTCATCTGGGAGCCCTGCTGGATTCTCCGAATCGGAGAATCCTTCTGACGTCAGACAAGATCTCCACTCTTCAACTACGAGTGCGCGGATGTCTCCACAGTCGACGAGTGTCATTACACTCAGTAATGCGGGTTCTGGAATCCAGGGTGTCTACCTTCGGAAGGGTGGAATATGCTCTGTTCCATTCCAGGCCTTTGCAAAAACTGATCCTCTCCAGGTGGAACGGGTTTCTCCATCAATGTTCAGACGATGATGCTCTCTCCGGAGGTTCGTCTGTCTATCTGGGTGGCTATGGTCATCTCATCTAACCAAGGGTCGCCCCTTTTTGGGTCCTGGACTGGGTAATCCTTACAACGGGCGCCAGTCTTGGGGGCGCAGTGACCTTGGCAGTTGGACGTCTGTCAATTTCAACCCTGCCATCAACTTATTGGAGCTTTGAGCTGTCTTAGGGCCCTCACTCTGGCCTAACACATACTTCAGGGTAAACCTGTAAAGGTTCAGTCCGACAATGTCACAACAGTGGCTTACATCTAGGAGACACTCGACGTTTGGCAGCAATGACAGGAATGTCACAAATTCTGACATAGACCAAGGGTCTGCTCCCGGCCCTCTCTGCAGTGTTCATTCCGGGAGTTCTCCATTGGGAAGCTGACTTCCTCAGCCGTCACAGCGTGCATCACGGGAACTTTGTTTCTTTTCCAAGAGAGGTTTCAACTCCTAGTGAGCAGAGGGGGCCTCCCAGAGGTGGTCCTCATGGCCTCCTGTCTCACACACTGCCGGTGTTAGGGTCCAGAACTAGAGATACCGAAGCAACTTTCAGTGACATGTCAGTGAGGTTGATCTTCCATTTTGTGTACCGGTTTCCACTGGTCTCCCTTCTTCCATGAGTTCTTCAGAAGTTCAATCGAGACAGAGGTACTGTCCTGCTGGTGGCTCCAGATTGACCCAGATGTCACTGGTACTTAGATTTCGGAGTCTCTCCATCGACACTCCGTTCCTGCTGCCTCAATATCTGTTCCTGTTGTCTCAGGGTCCGTGCCTTTCCCTGGACCTGGATCGTTTGTCTTTGACTGCGTCCCTACTGTGGTCCTAAGGATTCTCTTGATCTGTCATCATCGGGATGTTTAGAGCACGTAAGCCACTTTTTGCTGGGATCTACCACAGAATGTGGCATACATAATTCTTATGGTATCGTACCTGTAGCTATGATCCTCAGGTGTTTAGAATTTCCATAAGTTCTGGCATTCCTTCCAGCTGGCTTGGGTCTAGCCCTCTGCCACATCTCTGCACTGTCAGTATGGCTCGGATGTGGAGTTGTTCCACTCTCGGGTATCCAGCCTCTCCTTCAGGGTGTTTTCTGGATTCTACCTCCCTTTATCCCCCCTAGGGGCTCCTTGGGATTTGGCAGTGGTTCTTCGTGCCCTCTTGGGGTCTCCATTTGAACCACTAGTTTTGAGAGCCCTTACGTGGTTTATGTCTTAGACTCTTTCTTTTGGCGTTTGCATCTGCCAGGAGAGTGTTGAGATTGGGAGCGTTCTCATGTGGCTCCCTCTTCTGGATATTTCACCAAGACAGGGTTGTGAGTCGCACTCGCCCTGTGTTTCTTCCTAAAGTGGTTTTTAAGTTCCATATTATTCAGGAACTTATTGTACCGACATTTCAGTCACCAGTCCTCTCGGCTGGTGTGACCTCATTGACTGACTGTGGTCCGGCCTCTCAGGATTTACGTGGTCCGTACCAGTTCCTTCCGGAAATCCGACTCCTTATTTGTGCTCTATGGATTTCACAGGAAAGGATGACTATCCCAGGGGCCTGTCCATAGGAAGGCCTTTCTGTTTCTGTTGATGCTTATTCTACTTGGGCTGTGGGCCCCTCGTGGGCGGATCGCTGTGGCGCCTCGGCTGTTCAGCCTTGCAAGGTGGCCATGTGGTCTTCTGTCCAGACCTTTCTAAGGTTCTATGCATTGGATACCTTTTGCCTCTCAGGATGCTTCTTTTGGGTGCTGGATTCTCCTCTCAGCGCAGGAGCTTCCCCACCCTTAATTGGACTGCTTTGGGACATACCCAAGGTCAACCTTGTGGACCCCATATGGAACCTGAAGAAGAAAATGATATGGTAAGAACTTACCCTTGTTATATCTTTCTTCTAAGTCCAAATGGTCCACAGGGCACCCGCCCTGACGCACCTGGCTTCATATGGGCTGTGTTACTGGTCACCGTTTTCCCGTCTCCTTCTCTGTGAGTATGGTTCTTGAGTGTTCCAATCTTATCTCTTACCTCCTCCGGCCTTTGGCTACTTACAAACTGCGGTGCCTCTGGCCTGGGGGCGGGGTTATAGGGAGAGTGGACACAGTGCCTCCTGGGAGCTGAAAGCTTTATCTGCGTGCTGCCCGGATTTGGTTCCCAACCTATACCCCCAAGATCAACCCTGTGTTCCTTATGGACTTCGAAGAAAGAGATAACGAGGGTAAATTCTTACCATATCGCTAATTTTTTCTTGCTACTGCTTTTTGCATTAGTTCTATCAAGGCTGCTGCTTAACATGTGGTATTTAGCACCTGGGTGTAAAAGCTGGTTCGTGAACATAATGTATCCATCCTGTCGTCGTGCCAGAAACTGAGCATTTACACTGTGTGCTATGTACAGGAGTATAGGTCATGTACATGCCTATTACATACCCGCAACTCTGAGTGCAATGCAGCCTGCAAGCACTGCCTTTTGTGATACTACTTACTGTTCTTCTTGACCTTCATTCCTCTTTTTGAAGGCATTTGCATTCGAATTTATTACCTTGGACATTATATACTTTTCCCATAAGTTTGCCTTCAATTATTAGAAAACAAATAGGAATGCATGCAAATAATGTATTCTATTAATCATTTAACGTTCATTTTGTTAGGAAACGCTAAAAAGAGCAAGCAGATACTCCAGAGAGGACGGGACTGTGGCGCTGTTCCCGCTGAAATGATTGAGTTGGCCATGAAGAACTTGCAGTTAAAGAAAAGTCAGCTAATTTCTGAAGAAGATAAAGAAAACTTGTCTTGTTAGTGACTATTTATGTGCATATTTATTTTAAACAGCGCCATCATTTATTTGGTTATGATCATTAGATTAATGTTTTATATTGTTCGATTTCTTTTTGTAGTGTCTTTGCGCCAATGTAACAGAGAAAATCTTCAGAGCAGTGTGTTGGGGAAAGCACAGAAAAATAGTAGCGACAGTTCTGCCGAGCTCTCCGTCAACATGAGATTTTCATTTGGGTATGAAACTTTATTGATGTGTTAAACTGTTTTTTTACTTACTAGATCTGAACTGAGCCTTTTTTTGTTTGTTTGATTTTGTAGAGAAAAGTTTAGTTCACCGGAAGAGTGTGATATTCCGAGCAAGCCTCTGCTCAATGTGCCTAACAAGGTAAAGCTATATTGCTTCATAAGCCCTATAAGTTTACCCAGTTATTTTTTTGTTTTGATTTTCTTTCAATTTAAATATGGTTTCTTCACACACTGTTTGTGTGTTTTGTTCGGTAGACCTATCCATTTGGTAGAGTGCCTGTACAGCCTGTAACTTCTCCAGATGCTGAAACTGGCAATAATGATCTGCTTTCCATGTCAAGTATTGCTAAAAGGTATGTGTAAGTAAATGGGCATATGCATCTTGATATTAAAATCTAATGTTTTACTTTTACTATTGTACTGCTGTTTTATCTCCATGTTTCACACAATTGTTCCACATGATGCCTATACAAATTGTTATATTGGTACCTCTGTTGTGAAGCTGAGGTTGCCCATAGCAACATCATATTGTAGTTACTTTACTGTGCTAGTACAGTTTAGAATAAAAAAATTGCATAAACTTTCCATGTCAGCCCTTAACACCTATTAACTTTTAATGGCCAGACTGTCCAACTTGAATTTAGGTACTTGTTACCTACAAAAGCATGGATTGACTTTCTGCAATGTATTCAAATATAAAGTGTGATAAACCCCCTATCATCTGATATGGATATAAATTCATATGTAAAGCCTATATATTAATATATTGAGGGAGTGCTACCATAGATGTTAAAATGGCAATAATTCAGGGAGAAGCAGAGGTTGCCTATAAATGGACTGTACACAGTAAGTAGAATAAGTTAAAATGTAGGGGTCAATCCTATTGTACGTGATATACTCGCGGGTGCAAGTCAACGGCCGCACTTGGCGGCAGCCCGGATTTGGCTAAAAGTGCTCGCAGCCCCATAGGACTCCAAGCAAAATTAAGCAAATTTGGGCTCGGAGCAGTCCGCGAAGGGTGCATGGTGCCGGCCTGTTGCTGGTGTCTTACCACCATTGCTACAGCAACTATCACCCTTCGCATGCAATAGGATTAACCCCATAACCTTTATGTCCAGCTACATTTTTCTTAATGAAGCTGCTTTTCTTTTTCTTTTTTTTTATTTCTCCCTATTTGTACTTTGTTTTCTTTTGTAGGACCATTTGTATTTGTCACATGCTATCATTTATACAGCCATAAGGTTATGAATTTGTAATGCAGTTAGTATATACAGTATTTTACCTTATATTCACGTCAGTCACATTTTTTGAAATTGGTCATTACCATTCTAGTTATTAAATTTCTGTATTTTCGTGATAGGTTGTGTATTACCACACGTATTACAGCAATTCAGACACTGGGTGGGCTTTTTTTTTTCCTTGTCTTTCCCATTATCAGTTTCTTGTGTGGTTTTTAATATACATTAAATAAAAAAAAAGCTAAATCTGGTTTATGCGGTTTCTAAAAAAAAATTGAGCTATTCAATAAAATATCTGGTGACAGAGGACATTTTTCAAATCTTAGATGAATGCGTATTGCCCATTACAGTGCTAAATATTTTAAATGGGATTATATATATATTTTTTTCTCCTTTTCCTTCCTTTATCCTAGGCAACCACTTGGTACTATGCGTATGCCTGTCTTGCCTGCCTTGTCTAAAGCTAAATATTTGGGAGATGAGGACCTGCATAATTCAGGAAATAAGGTTAGAACATGTGGATTTACTTTTGATAACAATTTGTCTTGCTGTGTAGTAATCTGGGTCCTGACACCTAGATTGAAACTATATTCTAAACCAGAGAAAGCAAGAGTATATATTACGGTGCACTCATTAGGTCAGCCTGTTAATTACATAATTTTCTCTGGAAAATTAGTAAAATCAGTAAATATTTATTACTCTATTAAAATGTTTTCAGAATTGAGGCGAAATATTGTTATAAATAGTCAAGATGTGAAAGTAAAAATGTTCAGAAAAGTGCTTTTAAAATTCCTTTTATGGTCATGTAACATCCTTATATTTCTTTAGTACAACCGATTATTCTAGGTTAGTGTCAGATACCCTATTGTATAGGTCGCTGACAATATTTACTCCTGTGGAAATTAGGTGGCTGTGTTTTTTAATATTTCATATATATAAATCTGATACTCTCTTCCACATGTAAGAGATTTTCTGCATTAAAGAAATTTTAAGATACTATATACGCATGGGATTGCTTGCATAGGAACTCTACCTGCTCATGTATCATTTAGCTAACTTAGTAGCGTTATCAGATTTTATTATATTACCATTTATAAGTAGCAATTTTGCAGATGAACTTTTTAGTGTCTGTGACAGGCAGGTTATAGATACAAATGTTGCAAACTTCTACTAACAGTATCCCTTTTATATAGATCTGAGTGGTTAGGGAAGAATTTAAGTCTTAATGGTATCTGGTACCCTAGGGCAAGTGGGGCAGTTAATCGTAGCACCACGGCTTTCACTGTCATCACGGCTACTAATGCCTCCCTTCCACCTCACCCACTGTAAAGTATGAATCTGTTGACATTTTATTTTAAATCAACAGATTTCTTATAGTAACATATGCCGCATGGAATAGTGCAGTAACCAGCAGCTACATCAGAAACGCCGACATACGTTTCGCCAGTGGGCTGCTTTCTCAAGGCAGTGCAACCCGAGTGTCTCCAGTGTCAAATTTAATACAGTTCTCATGGCTCTCATTGGTCAGTTCAAATATTTGTTTGGTTCTTTCATGCCATGCTGAAACTATTTTTGTGAATCTTCTCATTCTTTGTCATGCTTAATTATCTGGTTATAATTTATACAGCCAGACCCCCCCCCCCCCTCTGTCTTTTTCACAATTTTAGGCCTATCACATTTGTACCCACAAAGGATTTCAGTTTGGATAAATGAAAGTGCTGATTAGGATGGTGTCATACAGTCCACACCATACCTCCTTCCCTTTTAGGCAAGTTATAGGTTTTTGTAAAAGGATTCCTACTTACTGGTCGTGATCCTATGTCATTTCCAGGATTGTGCTGGAAACTCATTTATGATGTGTCCACTATAATCATTTATGATGTGGCCACTATACAGATGTGTCCTCATATACCTAGCTTCAATACACCATGTGGTGTGAGACGCCTGGTGCAAGTGATCCGCCAGGTCCCGAGCGAATCTGCTTAGTCTTTTTCGCCCCAAAATTTAGCTACAAACTGCGACAAATTGCTTCACAAGATTGCACTGATTCATTTGATGTGGCACTTGTGTATCTGTGTGCAATTGAGTCTCTATACAATGCACAACAAACCTTGGCATAAAAAAATGCTGTTTTAGACACCGTTGCACACAGATATGCAAGTGTCACATATCAAATTAATCTGTGCAGTCTCGTGGTTTGTTGCATCCATTTGCGACTAAGAAGCATTTTCGGGGGAAAAATACACTCTGTGCAAGTAGAGTCAGACTGGAACTGGAGTGCCAAGAAGGGGTTTTGGGCATGACTACAGCATTAGTGTATGTAGAAATATCTGTAGTTCTACAAGATTCTACAAATGTTATATTGGTGAAGACAGAGCTCAGGTCAATTTACAGTAGAGAAAAACGTGAGCGGTCACTGTAAAGCCACTTTCTTTGAAAGCCAGTGATATATTTAGGAAGATTGCCTGGCAAGATCTATAAAATCCAGGCACCCTTTGTTTCAGGAGTGTCAAAACGGTTTCCCTATTAGCCATGATGGAACTGTGTGGAAACCATGAAGTGTAGCTTGTGCTGGAGGAGTCTGGACACTAAAAAGTTAACTTGAGTTAGCTCAGGCTCATTTGTTAGAGATACTGGGCCTGATTCAGACCCGGTCGCAAGCGTTGAGCGCTCGCAAGGGGGTCGATGGTGGTCCAGAGCGCATGCGCACGACGGAGCCAGCTCCGTCGTACGCATGCACGAGACCCGTATAGCGACTGGCAAACCGTCGCTCCGGGTCTCGCACCAAAGGGGGCGTGCTGTCGATGTTGAGTGACAGCACGCCCCCTTTGGTGGGCGGGCCAGGGGGGTGGCTGCCCAAACGGAGGCGTTCCCATGTGAACGCCTACCATTTGCTGCCGGCCCCACTAACATCACAAGTGATGTCAGTGGAGAGATCTGTTAGAGCCGAAATCTCTCTGGGGCTTGCTGCAACGAGACCCTACCACAAGGGTCTCGTCGCAAGCCTGATGGCCATCTTCCTGGCCGCTCACTATAGCTGCGAGTGGCTAGGAGGCCGTTTTAAAAAGAAAAAAAAAAAAGACTAGCTCTGATTCAGGCCCACTGTTCTTTTCTCTTTCGTCTGGGCAGGGGGACACTGGACCATGGGTTGTAGGAGGGAAGGCGTGGATTTGGCACTAACACTGAAATCTATAACTCCTCCCCTCTGCAACCCCTGACTTCAGTGTAAGTTTAGTGCCTGTGGAGAGAGGCACGTTTAGCTGACGTATTTTTCCCTTTATTTGTAATGTTATGTTTATTTTTTACTATAGGTACTGTGCACTGCTTATAGCAGCACACAGCTGGAGTGTAAAGCGGCGGGGAGAGCTGCATCTAAGGGGGGGGATGGCGCTGAGCGCTAAATTCCCCCCCCCTTCCACAGACTCCGGTATCTGAAGAGACCGTCTGAGCCCGGGGACAGCGCTCTGCTGTTACCTGGTAGAGGTGCAGGCAGTCAACGTGGTCCTGGATGGCGGGCGCCATCTTGCCGGCGGCTCCTGTGGGGAGATCGCCGACTACAGACTGATCGCAGGTGAGAGACCTACAGCGACACCACACTGGACATGCTGTTCTTGGAAGCTATGCAGTGTTGGGCCTGGTTAGTACTTGGATGGGAGACCACCTTGGAATACCAGGTGCTGTAGGTAAATTCGGGTCAGCTCAAGTGCTTTTCCCACTGAGGGGAGTAACACTTGAAGGAAGGAGCATTGAGGCTCGCTTCAGTATGACGGGGGAGGAGCCATGGCTGCTGGTTCCCACTGCTCTCCAGTGGCAAAATGCAGGCTCCCAGGAAGTCTGATCACGGCTTTTTAAAGGACACAAGCCTGAACAGCATGGAGGGAGGACAGAGCAAACTACTTTCCCTCTGCAGCACACAGCTAAGTAGTCTTCAGTATTATTGTAATCTGTTCTTGTGCCTGCTTGGAGTGTTTGCATATTCATTGCCACTTGTTATATTTTTTGTATTTTGCTTTATTTTCCGGGCTGACTGCTGCGGCAGTGCAGCGCAGTAAGTGGGGTGCTCTAATGACGGACAAAAAGTCTACAAAGGACCAGAACCCCACTATGGCTATATTATTTTACATGTGCCCAGTGTCAGGCTAAATTGCCGTGTGGACAACTGGATGCAGGGGCTTTGTGTATGGACTGTCAGCTGGGGCCCACATGTGCGCAGCTAGCTGGGGGAGCCGGCATGGGCTCAGGCTATGAGCCGTTCACTCTGACCAGGTGACGTTGCTCCGCCGTAGAGAGGAATTAGCCCAAGCAGTGCCAGCACCTGTTTTGCCCTCACCGCCTGCTGTTGTAGGGAGTGGTTACTAGGGTCCTGATCCTCCTTGGGTCCGTACCATGGAGCGCTCAGTGGTAGGGATCGAGAAAGTATCAGCCTTTATGGAACGCTTTGAGCAGTCTAAACTACACATAAGCGTCCTCCATCCAGTGTCTTGTTGGAGTCAGATCCCGAGGAGGGGGAACTCCAAGAGGAGGTTCTGCCTGACGAAGGTTCAGACTCTGCGTCAAGTTGGCATAGAGCACCTTATTATGGCAGTACGACAGTCTTTGGACTGGTGGGACCTTGACGCCTCAGCTAGGGCGGAAGGGCCGTTTAAGCGGAGGAGTAAGAGGGCCGTTTGTTTCCCAGTGTCTCAGGATCTTTCAGATCTGGTAGAGGAAGCCTGGAAGACCCCAGATAAAAAGTATGCTACTCCTCGTAAATTTGCAGCCCTTTATCCCTTTCCACAGGAGCAGGTCGCTAACTGGGAGCTGCCTCCAAGAGTGGATGGGGCTGTGACTCGTTTAGCAAAGCACACGGCTCTGCCCGTCCGAGGGGCGGCCTCCTTTAAGCATCTGCTGGACAAAAAATTGGAGGGATGCCTTAGGAGTATTTTTATGGGCGCTAGAGTGGTTATTCGCCCATTATTGGCATCTGCATGGGTCTCTCGAGCCATGGAGAAGTGGGCTGACAAATTAGTGGCAGGCCTTGCCGGTGACTCATCCAGTGAGGACTTACTGGCGGAACAGATACGTGCGGCTGCAGACTGTGTGTGAGGCCGCACATGGTGGAGTGCAGATTTTCTCTAGAGTCTCAGTCGCGGCACACAGAGCTCTCTGGCTGGGAGGCGGATGCCGAATCTAAATGCGCTTTAGAGTCTCTGCCTTTTTGTGGAGGCATCCTGTTTGGCTCTGAGCTTGATACTATTATATCCCAGGCGACATGTGGAAAGCACTTTTCTGCCTGTGGCGCCCCAGAAGCTAAAGGGCTCACGTTTCCGAGTCTTCCGTTCTTCCTATCGAGGAGGGGAAACGATTAGAGGTCAGGGGGCCCGGGGACGCTCTTTTCCCAGTAGTGGTTCTGCCCCCTGGGGTAGATTCACCGGCACATTCAGGCCCCCGGGTGCTAGGGCATCTGAGAAGCAGAGTACCTGACAGGATCTCAGCCCATCTGGTCTCAGGGAAGGTAGGGGGCTGTCTCCTTTTCCGAGACAGGTGGGTAGCTTCGGGAGTAGATGCCTGGGTAAGGGGCATTGTCTCCCGAGGTTATGTGCTCGACCTAAGGGGGCAGCCGCCACAACGTTTCTTCGCTAAAGGGACCCGGAGAAGAGACTGGTCATAAACCAGGCTATTGGTTCCCTCTGTTCAGAAGTGGTTATAGTTCCTGTTCCACAGTCTCAACAGGAACAGGGGTTTTACTCCAACTTGTTCCTAGTCCAGAAACCCAACGGCACTTTTCGGCCGATTTTGAATCTGCGAGCCTTGAATTCCAGCCTGTGGGTGGATGGGTTTTGCATGGAGTTGCTCCGATCAGTGATCCAGGGTATGTCGGCAAACGAGTTTCTGGCGTCTATCGACATCAGAGATTCATATCTCCACATGCCGATTTGGGCGGGGCATCAGTCTCTACTCAGGTTCGCAGTCGGAAGAACCCATTACCAGTTCCAGGCTCTGCCGTTCGGTTTGGCTACAGCTCCGCCGGTCTTCACAAAGATCATGGCAAGCTTACTGCATTCCGAGGGAATAACGGTGATTCCCTATTTGGACGATTTGCTAGTAAAGGCGGAATACACTGCCCAACTTCAGCTCCACCTGGATCACACTGTGCAGGTGTTACCGCATCATGGGTGGATACTGAATCTCGAGAAGTCACCTCAGGCCATGCCAACGTCTGACGTTTTGAGGGTGATCTTCGATACAGCACTGGAAAGAGTTTTCTTGCCAAAGCCCGGGCCCTTCAGAAATTGGTTAAGAAAGTGCTGTCTGCCCTTCGGCCATCCGTTTGGCTGGGCATGAGGTTACTTACTAGGCACGATGGTGTCTACCTTCGAGACCATCCAGCATGGCTGCTTCCATTCACGGATTCTCCAGTGGGAGATTCTCCAGAATTGGACGGGATGCTCAGACGACCTTTCTTCTTAGTTGCTGGTTCTGTCAGACAGCACTTGTCAGTCACTTTGCTGGTGGCTGATTACCGATCACCTTCTCCAGGGTCGGCCCCTGGTGACTCCCAACTGGATTATTGTCACCACAAACGCAAGTCTCAGAGGTTGGGGAGCGGTGACTGAGAACCTCTATCTCCAGGGGACCTGGTCATCATCAGAGATGGGTTTCCCAATAAATATGCTGGAGCTCCGGGCCATTTATCGGGCACTGTGCGGGGCTCAGGCCCTCCTGGCAGGCTGACCAGTCAGGATCCAATCAGACAACGCCATGGCAGTGGCATATGTAAACCAACAGGACGGAACCAAAAGCGCACTTGCCATGGCAGAGGCAAGTCTAATTCTCTCTTGGACGGAGACATTCCTCTCGGCAATTTCAGCAGTCTTCATACCGGGGGTGGAGAATTTGGAGGCAGACTACCTGAGCAGGACTATGTTCTTGCCAGGGGAGCGGTCTCTCCACCTGGAGGTTTTCCAGCGGCTGGTCCAGAGATGGGGCTGCCGAAGGTGGACCTGATGGCGTGTCTCCACAATTGCAAGGTCCCTCGATTTTGTGCAGGGTCCAGAGATCCTTTGGCATTTGCAGTGGATGCCATGACAGTTCCCTGGAACTTCCGTCTGGCCTAAATTTTTCCTCCAATTCCAATGTTACCAAGAGTACCCCGTAGAGTCAGGGACCGTCAGGTTTCAGTCATCCTAGTGGCTCCAAACTGGCCACGCCAGTCGTGGTTCGCCACGGTTCTCAGGCTAGCTGCAGGACCGGGTTGGAGTCTGCCTCCGTGTCCAGATCTTCTGCTACAGGGGCCATTCTGTCACGAGGGCCTACCTCAGTTGGCTGTAATGGCCTGGTTGTTGAGACCGGGCTCTTGAAGGCCAGGGGTTTTCCCCTTCAGTCATCAGGACCATGCTATGGGCGCGGAAGCAGGTTTCCGCGCAGAACTACCAGTGGGTTTGGAAAACGTATATTGTGTGGTGTGGGCAGCGGGGAGTACTTACTGCCCAGTTCCGCCTGCCAAGGTTTTTAGCATTTCTGATGGGCGGTCTGGAGGCTGGCTTACGGCTTCAATCTTTGAAGGTACAGATTTTGGCTCTTTCCATTTACTTTCAGAAGTGTCTGGCTCTCCTTCCAGAGGTGCAGACTTTTTTACAGGGGGTCTTGCGAGTACAGCCTGCGGTTCAACCACCAGTAGCGCCATGGGATTTTCCTCTGGTTCTGTCAGCTCTTAAGCAGGCTCTGTTTGAATCGTTAGAATCCGTGGACCTTCGGTTTGTAACGTGGAAAGTGGTTTTTCTTATGGCCATTGGCTCGGCGGGTCTCTGAGTTGGAGGCCTTGTCCTGCAAACAACCTTTTCGTGTTTTCCATGACTATAGGGCTGTGCTCAGGACTGTTCCTTCTTTTCAACTGAAAGTGGTTTAATCTTTCCACTTAAACCAGGAGTTTTCCTGTTTTCTCATCTTCAGAGTCCTCAGGGGACCAGGACGATCTATCACTGTTGGATGTTGCCCAGGACCTACGCATTTATTTAGACAGAACTTCGATCTTACGTAATACTGACTCTCTATTGGTTCTCTACGATGCCCACAAAGCAGACCATTGCAAAATGGCTCCACTCAGTGATTTCAAGGGCTTACTCAGAGGCGGGGCGCCAGCTAGGGTGTTGGCTCATTACACTAGGGCCATGGCGGCCTCCTGGGCGGTGCGTCACGGGGCTTCGGCTGAACAGGTTTGTCGCGCAGCTACCTGGTCCTCTGTCCACACGTTTGTGCGGTTCTACAGGTTTCATGTTTTTGCCTCCAGGGACGCCCATTTTGGGCATACATTTCTCCGATTGGGCAATCTGAGTGTTCCCTCCCATGGGGGCGACTTTTGAACATCCCATTGTCCATTGTCCCCCAGCCCAGACGAAAGAGAAAATAGGATTTTTGGGTACTTACCGTTGAATCCTTTTCTCTGAGTCAGGCTGGGTGACACTGTGTTCCCTCCCTCACGCTCAGCTGTATTGAGTATGATTTATGATTTTGGGTCGTATTGACTGTCTATTTCATTTTTATTTTTCGGAGTGACAGTGTCAGAGTATTGCTTCTCCTTACCAGGCACTTTTGAAGTTGTACTGAAGTCAGGGGTTGCAGGGGGGAGGAGTTATAGATTTCTGTGTTAGTGCCAAATCCATGTCTTCCCACCTACAACCCATGGTCCAGTGTCCCCCAGCCTGACTCTGAGAAAAGGATTCAACGGTAAGTACCCAAAAATCCTATTTTACCTCATTTTGTTGCCTTTTACTTTTATCTGAGCAGCCTTTGTGTAACTGGCCACTTCTGTGTCTTCTGTGGTTTTGTATTTTTCACGTTTTTAAGATAAGAGTAACATGTTTACTAATTATGATCGGACACTGAAGTCTTCTCACCAGCTAAAGATGAATTTCACCAGGACTTTGACGTAGAGATGTTTTTCCTTGGGAAAGATCATACCAGTACTGTAAACGTGGAAGCTTGGATAGCCGCAGTTAAATCCATGCTGCTCTTCAAGGATTTCAAAGAGACTCCATCTCAGGATAAGTTTCTATTTAAATGTAAAAAGGAAATATTAACTTTCTACTTCAGGGTCCATAGGGGTTCCGCAGGGTTGACCTTGGGGTATAGCTTGCTCTGGATCCACGGGCACCACGCAGTTAAAGCATTGCTGCTCCCAGGATGCACTTGGGTCCGTCCTCCTCTATACTCCGTCCCCGAGCCACAGGCACCTCAGTTTTAGTTGGTGCCCGGCCGGAGTCGGGTCACCCTGGCGCGGTGGGGCTGCATAAGCAGCCCCTAAGCTTTATTTTTAAAGAAGATAGAAGATTTTATTTTTTACTCTTCAGAGCGGCAGCATCAGACTGTCCGTCTGGACGTCCATGCTGCCGCTCCAACAGCACCGCTGGCGCTGCGATGCCGGTACTGATCCGGGGATCGCAGCGGGACCCCGGAGTCAGTGCTAGCGTGGCTCCGGGACCTCCCACAGACTGCTGCCGGACACAAGGGGCCAGGTAAGCCGCGTGCAGCGCTTCGCGTTGGGGGAAGTTATGCAGTCTTTATGCCGCCGGTCTCTGGGGACAGACCAGCAGCGCTAGTAGCGGCGGCGGGCTCCCCCCTCTGTGGAATACCCCGCGTGTCCGCTGGACCACCAGGGTGTAAGGCCGGCAGGGACACGGCGTCCCTGGGGTTCCATTGCTAGCAGGGGAGGCAGCCTTCCCTGCTTGAGCGGCTCCTCCCCTCAGCCCAGCGCGCCTTCTCTCAAGCGTGCTGGCGTCGCTGGGCTGTGCTCTCTCGGCCACTAATCCTCAGAGCTCTCCGGCGGCCATCTTCCCAGGCAGTAACGCAGAGCTCCCAGGCAGGCCTCCAGTGGACCGGTCCCCCTGCGTACCTCTCCCCTGATCAGGACAGTGTTCGCAGCGCTATGGCCCTCCCAGACACTGAATCTGGGAGGTTGATTGAAGCTGAAGGTGCAGTGAGTATAACTTCTCTGCATGGTATGTGACTATTGCTAGTGCTGCTGTCTGTGCTTTTTCTACTTACTGTCAGCTTTTTACCTATCCCCTTCTTTCTCCTACGGCCCGCAGGTGCGTGGGGGAGGGGTTTTCTTTCTGTGTACCTCGCTTATATAGATCAACGTGTGTGAGGTCCGTCACATACTACGGTGTGCTACTCAGTACCAGATTGTGGGCTGTTTGTGTTGCATACGTGGGAGTGCGTGGGTGTTATACGCCTTACCTCGTTTCGGTGATACACGTTTATTGCAAAAAGTTTGTGTCATGTCTGATGAGGAGAATGAGCGCTCCGAGGCTCCTGTGTTGTTTTCCTGCCGTCGCTGTTCGGCAGGGGTTGACGGGTGGATTTGTCTCAGGACGGTCTGTGCGGGCAGTGCCAGCTGGTGCCTGGTCCCTCTAAACCCCCGGTGGCGCAGGATCCTCCGTGGGCGATGTTTACGCAAGTGCTGGCGTCAATTGCGGACCGGTTTGCGGTCCCGACTGCGGCCCCTTCTGGGGCGTTGCCCCAGCCTACCATCCCCCGTTCCCCAGGTGTGACGCGTCTGGTGCAGTCTCCTCCCGGGTCTCAGACTGTGGGTCCTTATGCGGGTTTGCCTGTATTTGTGCAATCTCCCACGGTGCCGCAGCAGTCGATGGTGCCGTTTCAGGGGTTTCCTCAAACTGTGCCCCCTCCCTGGGTGGATGTCCTCTCCAGCTCTGTTCAGAGCCTGGCGGCTTCGTCATCGGCCTTTCAATCTATGTTGCACAGTGATTTGCCCCCACGGGCGTCCAAGCGACCCGTTCCGGCTTCACTGGCGGCTCAGTTTACGGACACGGACGTGTCTTCGGATGACGGGGAGATCCATAAAGACTCTAACTCGGATGCCGGGGCCCAGGAGGTGGAGGCTAAGTCCTCCATTAATGTGCCGGCATTGGTTAGGGCGGTGCGGGCCATCCTTCATATTGAGGAGGATGCGCCGGCTCCCAGGTCAAAATACTCTAACTTTAAAAAGGCCAAGGTAACTTCGACGGTTTTTCCCCTGTCTGACCAGTTAACGGATCATATGGCAGGGGCCTGGCAGTTGCCCAGCAAGAAATTCCAACCGCAGAAATGGTTGGCTTCAAACTATGCGTTTCCTGAGGCTCATTGCAGGAAGTGGGAAACTCCGCCTGCGGTGGATTCCCACGTTACCCGCCTAATTAAAAGCGCTACGCTGCCTTTGCCGTCGATGTCCTCCCTGAAAGATCCCACGGACAGGAAAGTGGAGACTTGTTTAAAGTCTATCTACTCTCTCTCGGGGGCGGTGGCCCGTCCGTCCATGGCCATCTCTTGGGTGGCTAAGGCCATCGAGAGCTGGGCCAACGCTTTGGAGGATACCTTTCCGGAAGATGCTCCGGAGATCCAGAGAGCGTTGATAGGACAAATGAGGGATGCGGCTTCCTACATTGGGGAAGCTTCGTTAGATGCGAGACTGCTGACCTCTCGGGTGTCGGCTGCAGCTGTGTCGGCGCGTCGGTCCTTGTGGCTGAGGTCTTGGAGAGCGGACGCGGACTCCAAAAATGGGGAGTTGCTTTTTGGTCCAGACTTGGACTTTGGTCCAGACTTGGACAAAATTGTGGATACGCTGGCTAAGTCTAAGTCAGCCTTCCTCCCTTCGGCTTCTGCACCTACCAAGGTACGGAGCTCGGCCTTTCGGTCCTTTCGGGTTCAGGGCAAGGCAAAAGGTCAGTCCTTCCCGAGGCAGTCGGCGACCAAGGCCGCTTCTAAGCCCAAGAAGCAGGCCTGGAGTGCCAGGCGCCCTTCTTCCAAGCAGGAGGATAAATCCTCTGCCTGATGGGGCGGGCCTCCCTCTGGGGGACCCCAGAGTTGGGAGGCCGACTTCTTCTGTTTGCCCAGTGCTGGCACGATACCACCATGGATGCCTGGGTTCGAGAAGTGGTCTCCCAGGGGTACGCCCTGTCTTTTCGGCACAGACCGCCCCACCAGTTTTTCTGCACGAGTCCTTCTCAGGATACGACCAAGACCTTACAGATTCAGGTAGCTATAGAATCCTTGCTGAAAGCAGGGGTCATTATTCCCGTTCCTCAATTACAACGAGGGACGGGGTACTATTCTTCTCTGTTTCTGGTGCAGAAACCCAATGGTTCTCAGGTTCTGCCCTATCCTCAACTTCTCTGAACAAATTCCTCAGAGTTCCCAAGTTCAGGATGGAAACGTTACGTTCCATCATTCTGGCGATGGAACCGGGGGATTATATGGTGTCCCTGGATATCCAGGACTCCTACCTCCATGTTCCGATAGCACCTTCGCACCAGCGGTATCTGAGGTTCGCTATCCTTCAACACCACTATCAGTTCCGGGCGCTACCCTTTGGTCTCTCCACGGCACCGAGGGTGTTCACGAAGATTATGGCGGTCATGGCCGCACATCTTCGGAACCAGAATGTACGGCTGCTGCTGTATCTGGACGACCTCCTGTTGCTGGCGAGCTCCCCGGAGCTACTGCTTCAACATCTCCACCTGACGATCGCTTGCCTGCAAGCGCACAGGTGGCTGATAAATTGGAAAAAGTCCTCCCTGATTCCATCTCAGCGGATGGTTCATTTGGGAGCCCTGCTGGATTCTCATCAGCAAAGGATCTTCCTGACTCCGGAGAAGGTCTCCTCCCTGCAGCTGCGGATACACAGTTGCCTGAGCAGTTGCCGCCTGTCGGTCCATTCAGCTATGAGAGTTCTGGGCTCCATGGTGTCGACATTCGACATGGTGGAATTTGCCCAGTTCCATTCCCGGCCCCTGCAGTGGCTGATTCTATTGGAATGGAACGGGTTACCTCATCGGATCCGCTCTCAGATGCTGGTGGTGTCCCTGGAGGTTCGGCAATCTTTGGCTTGGTGGCTTCAGACAGCTCATCTGGTCGAGGGGCGCCCCGTTTTGGATCCCGGACTGAGTCCTGCTCACGACGGATGCCATTCTTCGGGGTTGGGGGGCAGTGACCGGCTCGTTATCACTTCAGGGTCGTTGGTCTGCGGAAGAAGCTCTTCTTCCCATCAACATTCTGGAACTGCGGGCAGTATACAGGGCCCCGCAGTCGTCCGTTCCCGTTCTTTACGGAAGGGCGGTTCAGGTGCAGTCCGACAACGCCACCACGGTGGCATATATCAACCACCAAGGAGGAATTCTCATTCGTGCAGCGATGTTGGAGGTGTCTCGCATCCTTGCTTGGGCGGAGTGTCACATTCCAGCGATCTCGGCAGTCTTGATTCCCGGAGTCCTCCATTGGGAGGCGGACTTCCTCAGCCGTCACGACGTGCATCCCGGGGAATGGTCGCTTCACCCAGAGGTATTTCAGCTACTCGTGGACAGGTGGGGGCTGCCGGAGCTGGATTTGATGGCCTCCCGTCACAATCACAAGTTGCCCGTTTACGGGTCAAGGACAAGAGACGCAGGCACCAGTCTGGTAGACGCGCTGTCGGTGAAATGGACGTTTCACTTGGCGTATCTGTTTCCTCCAATATCCCTACTTCCTCGGGTTCTGCGGAAATTCAAGCAGGACGGCAGCACGCTCGTGCTGGTAGCTCCGGCGTGGCCCAGATGTCCTTGGTACTCCTATCTGAGGTGCCTCTCCATCGACGCTCCGTACCTTCTCCCTCAGCATCGGGACCTGATGTCTCAGGGGCCCTGCCTTTACCCGGATATGGGTCGGCTGTCTTTGACGGCGTGGCTCTTGAGACAGCCGTATTGAGGTCTAGGGGTTTCTCCAATTCGGTCATTGGTACCATGCTTAGGGCACGCAAGCCTGCTTACGTACGGATTTACCACAGAGTGTGGTGCACTTATTTTCAGTGGTGTGACTCCAGAAACTGTGACCCTCATGTGTTTCGGGTTTCCAGAATCTTGGAGTTCCTTCAATCGGGTTTGGACCTCTGCTTACGCCTGGCCTCTCTGAAGGTTCATGTGTCTGCTTTGTCCGTCTGGTTTCAGCGACTGATTGCTACACTCCCGGATGTTCACACCTTTGTCCAGGGTGTTCTCTGGATCCAGCCTCCCTTCGTGCCTCCTGTGGCTCCTTTGGACTTGGCGGTGGTGCTACGGGTCTTGCAGGGTCCTCCTTTTGAGCCTCTTGAGACCTCAAGTGGCTGACGTTCAAGACCGTTTTTCTCCTGGCGATTGCTTCTGCCAGGAGGGTGTCTGAGTTGGGGGCGCTTTCCTGTCGCCCCCCCTTTTCTGATTTTTCACCAGGACAGAGCGGTGCTCCGCACTCGTCCTCAATTTTTGCCCAAAGTGGTCTCAAAGTTCCACATTAATCAGGAGCTTGTTGTGCCAGCTTTTCAGTCACCTGATCTTTCAGCTGGTGAGGCTTCCTTAGATGTAGTCCGGGCACCTAGAATCTACGTGGATCGGACTGCTTCGGTTAGGAAGTCGGATTCTTTGTTGTCCTCTTCGGTTTTCACAAGAGGGGTTGGCCTGCCAACAAGCAAACGTTAGCCCGTTGGCTTCGTTCAGTTATTTGTGAGGCTTATGCACAGGAAGGTTTACCTGTGCCAGCCTCTGTTAAGGCTCATTCCACTCATCTGTTGGTCCCTCTTGGGCTGCTAGACGTGGCGCCTCCGCTGTTCAGCTGTGTAAGGCGGCCACTTGGTCTTCAATTCAAAAGTTTTTGAGGTTCTATGCGTTTGACACCTTCGCCTCTCAGGATGCATTCTTCAGGCGCCGGGTGCTCCTTTCAGCACAGGAGCGTCCCCGCCCGTAGTTGAACTGCTTTGGGGCATCCCCAAGGTCAACCCTGTGGACCCCCTATGGACCCTGAAGTAGAAAACAGGAGATATGGTAAGAACTTACCTTTGTTATCTCTGTTTCTACGAAGTCCATAGGGTCCACAGGGCGCACGCCCTGACGCACTTGGCTTCATATGGGTTGTGTGGCTGGTCACCGGTTTTCCGTCTCCCATTTCTGTGAGTATGGTTTCTTGTGTGTTCCAGCCTTCCTTCTCTCTGTTTAGTCTCCTCCTCCGGCCTTGGCTGCTTACCAACTGAGGTGCCTGTGCCTTGGGGGCGGGGTATAGAGGAGGATGGACCCAAGTGCATCCTGTGAGCAGCAAAGCTTTAACTGCGTGGTGCCCATGGATCCAGATCCAGCTATACCCCAAGGTCAACCCTGTGGACCCTATGGACCCTATGGACTTCGTAGAAACAGATAACAAAGGTAAGTTCTTACCATATCTCCTGTTTTTCTTCTTCAGGGTCCATAGGACTCCACAGGTAGACAATGGGGTGTAGGTGGGACCTGGAGGACCGGACACCAACAGCAAAGCTTTTCAATCCCAGGATGCTCTGGACCTTCCCCCTATACCCCGCCCACAGCCTGAGGGTAACTGTTTTGTTGTCTGGCAGAAGTTGGATCAACATTTTTAACAGTGGGGCTGCTTTAAGCAGCCAAAGCTCATTTTTATGATTTAATTTTATTTCAATATTTATTATTATTTTATTTTTTTTTGTCTTTAACTACTGAGCAGCAGCCCTCTGCTAGGTACTCTCGGCGGGGCTGTGAGGGGGACTAGCTAGCAGACTCCCCAGACTGCAGCCTGGAAACCAGGGGACAGATAAGGCGGATACCTGCATCTTTGCGCAGTCTTGCCCTCCATTCTCAGGAGACAGACTGGAGGCGCTGATGTGGACACTAGTTCGCCCACAACTCCAATAGACCACCGGGGCATATAATACTGGTGCAGGAGCATATTTGACAGGCCAGGGAACCTCGTGGCTAACGTCAGCAAGGGGAAAAGGCGCTCTCCCTGCAGTCCCTCCCCCAGGTCAGGGTGCCATTTCACTGCTGTCTTGCTGTTTCCCTGAGCTGCTCCTCCCTCTCCCTCCGCCCCCGCATAGATCCGCTGCAGCCAATTTCTGCAAGCAGATCTCTGGGAACGCTAGGTCCAGTCTCCCTGTATACCTCTCCCAAGGACCAGGGTATACAGCGCTATATCCTTCCAGCCACTGCGGTCTGTGTAGTTGATTTAGTGCCCATTGCAGATATATACAGTGTTTTTCTGCATTTGTATGCGACTTGTTCTAGCACTGATCTCTACTTTCTGTCTGTCAAGCTTATACCTTTACCTTTATTCTACCCCAGCATAATAAGGTATAGGGGGTTCATTGTACCTCACATCTCCCATATATTTGGGAGGATTATTACATACTATTTAGTGCGGTTGCACACTACACTGTGCCATATTACATACTTCTTATTTGCTCACTTCACTGTATGAGATTGTTTTTTATTTTTCCTGTGGCTATGTCTGGCAGAGGAAAGAATAACAAGCAGGCTGATGCCGCTGCTCCTACTCTGGTGTCTTGTACATCCTGCTCAGCGAGCTTAGCCACAGAGGACCTCATTCAGGATGGTCTTTGTACAAATTGTTATACTGCCGCCGGCCAATCACCCCTGGTGTCTTCTCCTCAGGACCCACCCTGGGCTGCCTTTTTACAGGTGCTGGCAACAATTGCGGACCACCTTGCAGTCCCTGTGGTAGCTCCCCCTATGGGATGGCCACAGCATGTGCTCCCTGCAAATCTTTTGTCTCCCGCATGGGTAGATGTACTTTCTACCTCAGTACAGAGTTTGGCGAATACTTATACAGATTTTCAGCAAATACTGCAAAAGAGATGCCTTTACCTAGTAAACCTACTTAGCGTGCTGTTATCTTCCCAGTCCACCCAGCTATCGGATTCTGATGTACCATCTGGGGAGGCAGAAGATGCAGACCTCTCACTCTGACTACTTCTCGGAGACTAGGAGCCATCCTAAATTAAATATACCTGCACTTGTGAGAGCTGTAAAGTCTATTCTACAAATAGTCAGAACCCGCTTCTAAGACAAACAGCCACTTTGGTAAAACTAAAGAGTTTCCTCACTCTGACCTGCTATCTGATCACATGAGTGAGGCATGGAATATGCCCAGTAAAAGGTTTCAGTTATCTAAATGTTTGAGTTCCTTTTACCCTCTTCTTGCTACTGATTGCACTATATGGGAAGTACCGCCAGCAGTGGATTCTCATGTAACACGTCTGGTCAAGAATGCCACCTTACCCATCCTTACTGCAACCTCCTCGAAGGAAACTACGGATAGAAGGATAGACGCTTTTCATCAATCTATATAGTCTCTTACAGGAGCTATTACTCGTCCTTCTACGGCCTGGGTGGCAAAAGCCATTGCAAATTGGGCAGAGGCCTTAGAAGAGACATTTCCTCCTGATGCTTCGAGGGAACAACTGTCCTACATATCTCACATTAGAGATGCAGCCTCCTACTTAGGTGAAGCAGCTATGGATACGGCTCTCCTAGCCTCAAGGGTTTTTGCCACTTTGGTAGTGACCTGCTGTATTGTCTGGCTCCGTTCCTGGAAGGCAGATTCGGACTCTAAAAGGGCTCTGGAGTCTCTGCCTTATTCTGGAGAGACGGCGTTCCTGCCCTCTGCATATAATGCAAACCTCGGATGTCATCCTTTCGTCCTCAAGGAAAAGCAAAAGGTCAGTCCTTTCCAAGGTATCAACTAAGACCTCCAAGCCTAGTACCAAACAGACCTGGGCTACTAGGCGCGCACCTACCGTATCTGAAAACAAGCCTGCAACTTGACGGGGCAAGGCTTCTCCCTGGGTGGCTCCCAGGGGTGGGAGGCCGACTTTTTCAATTTGCCAAGTTTTGGATTCAGACGTCTGGGTAAGAGAAGTGGTCTTCCACGGATATGCCCTATTCTTCCTGAGGTGACCCTCCCAGCAGTACTTTAGCACAGGACCTTCAACGGACCCAAGCAAGGCCCTGCTGCTCCGGTTTGCTATACTACAGCAACATTACCAATTTCAGGGTCTGCCATTTGGCCTCTCAACAGCCCCTCGGGTCTTTTCCAAGATCATGGCCGTTATGGCAGCCTCTCTTCGTCAGGGGATCGGACTACTTCCATACTTGGACCATTTCCTGCTGTTGGCCAGCTCCCCAGAGATACTTCACCGCCATCTGTAGGTAACCATTGCCTTTCTGCAAATGCACGGTTGGCTGATCAACTGGAAAACAATCTTCCCTGACACCTTCTCAAAGAATGGTACAATTGGGAACCCTTTTGGACTCTCGGGTTCAGAGTATCTTCCTAACAGCAGAAAAGATCTCAACAATCCAGCACTGGGTGCGCAGACTGCTCCACAGTCTCCAAGTGTCAATTCACTCTGCAATGCAGACCTTGGGAACAATTGCATTGTTTCAACATGGTGGATTTCATTTAGTTTCACTCTAGGCCCCTGATCCTCTCCAGATGGAACTGGCATCCCCATCTACTCAGATCCCAGACGATGGGCCTCCCCCCGGAGGTTCGCCTGTCCCTAGTCTGGTAGCTACATACATCCAATTTGGAAAAGGGTCGCCCCTTTTGGAACCCTGGCTGGGCTTTCCTCACCAGGAACGCAAGCCTGCGAGTGTGGGGCACAGTGCCCGGCCAGCACTGCTTCAAATCAACGTCCTTGAACTTCGAGCCATCTACAGAGCTCTCTCTCTTTGGCTCAGGATAGTCTTCAGGGCAGGCCAGTACAACAACACCAAGGCAGTGGCCTACCTCAATCACCAAGGAGGTACTCCGTCGGGCAGCAATGGCAAGTGTCCCACATTCTCAAATGGACCGAACGCAATCTCCCAACAGTCTACGCAGTGTTCATCCCAGGAGTTCTCAATTGGGAAGCGGATTTCATCAGCCGTCACAACTTGCAGGCAGGAGAGTGGTCTCTACATCCATAAGTCTTTCAGCTCCTGGTGAGCAAATCTGTTCTACCGGATGTGGATCTCATGGCCTCAAGGCACAACACCAAACTTC
Source organism: Taudactylus pleione (assembly GCA_031769625.1). Taxonomy (NCBI): domain Eukaryota; kingdom Metazoa; phylum Chordata; class Amphibia; order Anura; family Myobatrachidae; genus Taudactylus; species Taudactylus pleione. Next base: position 12,681,751 of record JAUIMM010000014.1, read on the forward strand.
CAGTATATAGAGCAGTACAAGGCACCCCCGACGCAGCCTTTGTGAACGCATTGTCAGTGAAATGGACCTTCTATTTGGCATATGTCTTCCACCTGCCCCCCACAATATCCCTGCTTCCTTCGAGTTCTTTGACAGTTCAAGCAGGAAGGGGGCATAGTCCTGTTGATAGCTCCGGCTTGGCCCAGATGCCATTGGTACTCTGAACTTCAAAGTCTCTCCATAGATGTTCCTCTTCAACTCCCTCTACGAGTAGAACTGATGTATCAGCGTCCATGTCTACATCCGAATCTACCCCATCTGTCTTTAACAGCTTGGTTCTTGAGACATCCCTTCTAACTGCTATGGAATTTTCCAACTCTGTGGGCCAAACCATGCTCAGAACACGTAAACTGGCCTCAGCCTGAACTTATCACAGAATATGACCCTCAAGTTTTTAAAGTTTCTAGAATTCTTGCATTTCTGCAGGCTGGATTGGAACTAGGCCTCTGCCTAGCGTCTCTGATCACATCCGGGAAGCATCCACTAAGCGAGATGGCATTAGATTCTATTCTTTCGCCCAGAGTCTTGGCTTCCACAGTGGCAGCTTGGCGGCATCTCTGGCTCCGCACATAGCAGGCACTTTTTCTGTCTGAACTGGACAAAATTATCATTTCCGTGGCGTCTGCTTTCTTGCCACCCACAGCTCCTAGATACAAAGCTTAGGTGCTTTCGTTCTCGCCTACCTCACCGGTTCCAGCTCCCCTTTTTTTGAGGGCAAGATTCTACCTCCAATGGTGGAAAAAGTCTGCATGATGGTCTGCATTCCCAGGGGCTCCTACTGCTCCTTCAGTTTTTCAAAGAATGGTGGAGGATGACATTGAACTCTTGGGTGCGAGGTATTGTAAAAAGGGTCTAAGCTCTTACCCTCCGGAGTTTCCTCCCAGCCGGTTGTCCACCACTGGTCTTCCTCGCAACCTTTTCAAAGCCGTGGACTTGCGAGGTTGAGTCAGGTCCCTTCTTTCCTTCAAAGAGGTATCGTCTTTGCAGTCCCAGTTGTTGAGTCCTCCTTTCCTCCGGTATAGAGATCCTGGAGCGGACAGAGTGAGGTCCCGAGCAGTATCCGACATGGAGTTGATGTTGTGAGCTCCCGTTTGTGGATCCCGCTACCTGTGTTCCTGGTGCATCTGCTGTGACGGGCCATTACTGATGCCGTCACCTAGGCTGGCAGCAGGCGGAGGCTGTGGCTGACGGAGGGGAGGTGATAGCGCAACTGGTGTTAGATGTATGGATGTTGAGAATGGTGAATGACCGTAACCTAGAGATTATCTAAAACAAGGTGGAATTCTTGATAGTAAACACAGATTTATTGCACATATATCAATTTCATATTAAAAGCAAGCATAAAACATTTGCAATTGATGTACTGTATAAAAATGATAGAAAAGAAATGAAGAAAATATGTGACAATGGATGAAAAAAGGTTGATGGAAAAAATTAATAATGAAAAATAAGGGAATAAAGTCAAGTTACTAATTGTAAAAGTCCCTGACGGGGAAACAAGTCTTTGTGGATAAACACGTTGCTTAAGGATGAATGAGCGTTGCCTAACGTGCAAGTTGGTATGTATTGAGGTCCGTGTCCCCCATAGAATCAGATGCTTGATCCAATGATGTCACCAATTGATGCAATGTACTCAGTAGTACATGACTGCTGTAATTCAATGAAGCTTCCAATCTAAATGTCCTTGCGTAACTAAGGATCAAGGTGCTTGTGCAGGTTATTTGAGCTTCCAATAGTGCCGACAGCTGTAAGCTAGTCAGCTGAGGCAATGTCACCAATTGATATGATGTACTAGTAGTACATGGCTGGATGCCGTGATCCAATTGAAGCTTCCGATCCTATGTCAAGATGGAGTGTATATCTGTATATAATGGAGGATTGGGGTGCTTGTATAGATAGAAAATGCTGGCGGCTGTGAGCTGGTCAGTTGAGGTAATGATGAATTCTAGCCCACTACTTGTGGAGTATGCTAGATTCCAGCCCAGGAAGGGAGAAGGATCACAATGGTGTCTGGTGAGAGCGGACAAAGGCTCATCCAAAGCAGCGTGTGTGGTCTGGCTAACGCGTTTCTCTGTAACAGCTTCGTCAGAGGCTTAGGTTGTGGCTGCTTGCAGGTAGTACCTCAGATTTTCTCTAGACAGTTTACAATGCGTTTTTTGTGCACTTTTGTCAAGGATGACTGTCACCTAAGTAGGTTTCATTTTATTGATAAAAATTTTAGTGAATCAATTAGAAAAAACAATAACGGAAGTTAAACCAGAAGTAGGAGAAGAGTGGTGGGTATACAATCGGGAAGCCGGCTGCCGGCTTCCCGACTGCTTTATCCCGGCGTGGGATAAATGACCGGCGTCTATATTTAGACGCCTGTCATTACCCCTTCGCCGGGAAACCGGCGCCTGGCATTCCGATCGAAGCAGACAGCCGGCTGGGGCAGGGTTGGGTTTAGGGCACCCGGGGGGACTTAGGGTTAGGCACCCCCCTGGGAGGGTTAGGGTTAGGCACCCCCCGGGGAGGGTTAGGCTAGGGGGGAGGGAGGGTTAGGGTTAGGCACCCCCCCGGGGACTTGGGTTTAGACAGCAGGGAAGGGGGGATTAGGGTTAGGCACAGGGGGGAGGTTAAGGTTAGGGGGGTTAGATTAGTTGATACTTACCTTACCACGATCGGGATTTTCCAGCGCTGTTGGACTTCTGCTGCCGGCTCTACTGTTTTGTCGGGCTGCCGGGATTCGAACTCCCGGCCATGCCGCAACCAGGATATGATTCCGAGAGGTGACCCTGTGTTCCTAAGGTCTCCTTTCTATTCAGTTAAAAAGATGCCACTTGTAAAATGGGTCATTCCATGGTAACTCGCGTTAAAACCGTGAAATACCAAGTATATGCATGACTATCAACAGCAAAAGGAAATTATGTGAAATTTATTTTATATATTGAGAAAATAAGACAGGTCATGCTTTAAAAAACAGGAATTGCTAATTGTTTGCTATGTCACTTTGTAACGTGAGTTACCATGGAATGACCCAAATACAGATGTTAAGTATGTATAAAAATTTACGAAGTAGAAAATAGATTAAAATGTGAATAAATATCTGTACATAATATAAAATAGTCTTTGGTAGGCCCCTGTTTGTTTATTTGGGCTAATTTCGAGAACCATTAGGCAGATTTTGATGCAGTTTTCATTATTTTATACAGCATTTGTCAGGCAAGGTTTAGTTGTATGACACAATGTATGACCAAAGGTAGCCAAGCAGCGACTATTTTAGTGTAGCAAACCAATTAAAAAAAAGGATGTCCGAGCGCTTTCTTGGCTTACGCTGCCTAAACCGTTAAATTTATCACAACGATGGACTTTATTTTATACCATGTAGAGATTGATGCGTACAGATGTGTCCTCTTACATCCTTGATTATCGTGCTACAAACGTGCGCACGCATCTCGCCATGCGATTACCTGCTACAGCATACGCTGTGGTGCGCACTGTGAAAGCACCATGCAAACCTATGTACTCGCGGATGCGAAATGCAGTGCATCTATCCGCTTGCGGGTACATGATTTGCAATGTACGCAGCGAAGATGCAAGAGGACACATCTGTAATATACAGTTTCTCCAGAAAAATTGATGTAAGCCCTGTTTGCTGATACAAAATTAAAATTTTTTTCTTTTGCTTTTTAATTTTTTTTTTATTTTTTTTTTACCTTTCCTCTTTCATTTGTGTGTAAAAACGATTCTTTAAATTGAAACAAGTCCAATTCCCGGTAAGTGTCTTTGGCATGACCATAAATCAAGCACAGGGACAGACACTTAACATGGCTGGAGTTGACCTAAGTGAACACTTTTTGCTCATGGACAACTAGTTAAATAGTTTACCAGCAGTTGTGTGGACAAATAATTGAATGCATGGGACAAACCGTGTTTATATAGTGACATTTGTTAATGCTCGCCTCAAGCACAAAAAAAAATAATTGCAAAAAGGCAGATGGCCTTGAATTTTAGGTTATTTTCTGCCATCAAACTCTGTTTCTGTAGGGGGAACTATAGTGAGTTGAAAGCAAATTATTAAACATTTGCATACCACTTTAATAGAACACCTGCATAAGGATAAGAGACTGGTGTAAATCAAATCCTGGTTTAGTAGTGCTAATTTGCATGATGCACAGCAAAGGTTATGCTGGGAAAATCAGACGTCACAAGGTATATGACCAGATGAGTGTGATGAGAAGAACTGATGCCTTGTGAAGGCACGGCTTGCTGCCTCTAGGAATGTTATTCTGCTTCAGAGTGCCCCAGGTATGAACAAATGGACTTGCTAGTTAATGGAGAATGTTGTTAAATTAAATATAGCTTTGAGCAGAACAGTTTAGATTGCATTATTTCTTCTGCTAAGTTTCCCACCACATAACTGTATCTGTTTAGTTAGGTGTTTTTTTTATTATTTTTTTTCACTAGTCTTTCAGCTCTAGCCCTTCTCAGCAGCAGTATTCAGATGCCAGTATAGAGATGAAGACACCATCATCAGTGATTATTAGAAGAACAGATAGAAATGTCGGCTTGAAACAAGATGAAGGTAAATATCCTGTTTTTGTGAATATTGCTGTATTATGGGGTAGATTCAATCAGCTGCAATGCTTGTGTGGCTAAAGCTCTGTCTGGGGCTATTCAGTCGCTGCTTTCCCACATGATAAGCCCTAGTGGGTAGATTTTTCTTCGCATCCTAATGAGCTATGAGGAATAATCCATGTTAAATGCACCCCTTGCGGGTTAACTCCATAGTTCTGGGCACTTAACCCGGCATATGTGTTAACACGCATTAGCCATGGGCTTACTGCATGGAGAAATTGGCTTGTACTTGAACAGCTTCGAGTGTAAGACTCAGAACTACAGTAAGTCCTGCAGCTAATTGAACCTTCCCATATCCTGTGTTTTTCCTGTGCTGTGTGGGACCTAGCTTTCTTTGGAGAATTTGGCCCTTCTTATTTATAGCCAGTTTAGATATGAGTCCTCTTCAGGAATTAAGCCGCCTTATGGGAATGTATAGGTCCCTTTCATTTTGAAGGCTATCTGAATATTAGACCAAGAAGCAGTGAGACTGCGTGAAAGTGTGGTTGGGTTAAGATTAATAACACTTTCAGATGTGGAGCTTATAAAATGCAGAAGTGATGTCACAATTTAATGTTTTTACATAAATTGCATTAATATACAATAATCACAATAATGAAAGTAGTTCTAATAAAGGAAGTGAGATGTCTAGTTAATGCACTGACAAAGGTTGCACATATCAAGAGATGCTTTTAAAATTAAGAATGTCTCTTCTCCATTACTAGGGGTAGATAAAGGTGTTGCAGAACCCATTTCCATGTAAAAGTGGGAGGTACTGTTAGAGCATTACTAGTGCATACATAGCATTAAGACTTGGAGGAATTCAATTACATACAGGTGCCACTGGAAGCTATTCTGGCGACTTTGCTGATTGCGTCACAGACTGATTTATAGATCAGATGAATTTCGTAAGTTTTTGATTGATGGATGAATTACATGGATGACCATATTGATTATTGGGATAATCCCACAATATTTTGGGGTGCTCCCAAAACTGTTCTGAGAGGCCACATAATGGATTTTGTATCAAGGTTGAAAAGGAAAACCAATGCAGAATATCATAAATTGCAGACTTCTTTGTCTTCAGCTTTACGCAATCACATAGCAAACCTATCTGAAGAGTCCTTAAAACAATTCACTGACTCTCAACAGCTACTGAATGATTTTTTGTTGTCCCAGGCCAAACGAGATTTAGTGTTCTCTCTGTTTAAATATTATAGATGAGGAAATAAAATGTTGCCTTTTAGCAACAATGTCTAAATCCCATAAGCGCTTTATTACCACACTCAAACACCCTCACACTGGCCAATTATTAACTGATTCAAGCAAAATTCTAGAACAGTTTGAAGGTTATTTCAAAACACTTCACTCCACTCTCCCATTCTATGCTAATCAACACGATAGATTACCTCAGGAGGCACATCTACCCCGCCTTTCCTCAGGACAGTCGGATTCCCTCAGTTTACCAATCACTCTTTTAGAAGTTAACACCACCATTTCACAGCTTCATCTTGAGAAATCTCCAGGCCCGCATGGGCTGTCTAACGAATTTTATAAAATACTCCAGCCTCGTATAGCTCCTACTTTAGTTGTTCTATTTAATGACGTTCTACAGAACCATACTCCCTTTCCTTATTCCTTTCCATTCTACTCCCAAAGCCTAATAGAGATTCCCAGGTCTTAGATTCATACCGGCCGATCACCTTACTTATTTCGGATATTAAGAGACTCACTAAAATAATGGCTGATCGCTTACAATGCTTGCTCCCTCAGATCTTAACAAATCATCAACTAGGTTTCGTATGTAATAACTCACTCAGTAAGAGACACATGTTCTGCCATAGCAGCAACTATAGTCTCTTCTCAATCGCCTACATCTAAAAATGTATTACTTAGTCTAGATACTACAATAGCGTTCGACACGGTACTTTGGCCTCATTTGTATTCAGTCCTACAATTTAGAAACATTCATCCCTCCTTTGTTGAGATGATTTGGTATTTGTACACATCACCCTCCACTATCCTTCAAATGAATGGCTAGAACAGTAATCCAATACCTATGTTTCATGGAACACGTCAGGGGTGCCTCCTCCCACTTTTATTCAACATAGCCATTGATCCCCTATTACGTATTCTTCAAAATGATTCTATTTTCCGGGGGATTGCAATAGGGAATAAAGTAATTAAATTAGCTGCATTCGCAGATGACATTTTACTGTATATATATCACAACCCTCAGAATCAATGCCCTGAATATTCAGGATTCTACAACAATTTGGAGAAAACTCTGGGTTCCAGGTTAACTGGCCAAAATCAGTAGCACTTTGCTTAGGTTCAGGTAGCTTTTTGCGTAACTGTTTAGGCAATGTAAATTTAACATGGAAATCTGATTCCATCACTTATCTAGGAATGACTGTACCGAGACAACCAGGTCTTCTTCTGTATAACCTCAATTATAAATCTGCTACTCACTGCCATTGTCATATATTGGTAGGGCAAATCTTATTAAAATGGTGTTGTTTCCACGATTTATGTATTTGATCCAGGTCCTGCCTATTAACTCCTAACGATATTCAACAACTTCAATTCTTCTTTCGGCAATCCCTAAGGTGGGGTAAACGGCCGCCTATAGGACTTCTAAAACTACAACAGTCAGTTACTAATGGGGGTATTGATTTCCCCAATGTTCAGGTATATTGTCAAGCTGCCCATTTGAGGTATCTAAAGGATTAGTTGCATTGTCGGGATAATTATGCAAATACTTTGGAAAGGGAGTTTCTTCAGGGAGGAGACCTGGTGTCCTTTCTGCTTCTGCATGATCAAGAAGTCTTACCTCATATCCGAGAAAATCCACTTCTCTGGTCTGTTAGAAAAATATGGCACATGTTGCGCCACAAATATAATTGAAATGCTTATAAAACATTGTATCTTCCCCTAATAGCAAATCCTGATTTTCAGGAAGGACAAGCCAGATATCCCTTCACTATTTGGAGAATAGGTGTAGTGACAAATATTGCTTCTATAATAGACTACGAGCGTCATCGACTTCTCACGTTCCAGGAAACATCCGAAAAATACCCAGTCGTATTTGTACACCCAATAGCATTTCTTTTGGCCCAGCACTATGCCAGTTTAGTTATTAGATGATTCTCCCTGAATGTTTGGGATAGTTCACTTGATCAGTTGTTTTAGCAGCAACCCTTAGGTAAAGGAGGTATTTCCTCAGCCTATCAGAGGGTCCAGACTCCATTAGACATCTCTAAATCTTAGATTCATGTCAGTTTGGTCTTCTCAAATTCCAGGTTTACAAGTTGATGACCTACTTAGTGCTCACTATAGATCCTGTAGAGCTTTTTCTTCTGTAATGTACGCGGAGATGTTTCTCAACATACACCATAGAGCTTGCCTCTTACCACACAGAAGGTTTCAAATAGATCTCTCCACGTTGCATCTGTGATTTAAATGTGGAGCCCCTCAAGCAGATCTGATTCACTGTCTCTGGACTTGTCCCATAATATGCCAGTTATGGGTTCGTGTTTGCACATATTCTGTGGAACATCTAACTAACTATCTACCCCTAACACCAGATTGGGCATTGTTTGGGATAATCTCCCA